>OY728120.1:1245726182-1247051184 GCA_963277665.1 Viscum album
ATATTGTAAATGAATCACATCTTTTTGAAGAGGTTTTAGTATACATATCCAAAAAAGAAATTATCATATTTAAAAAATGGAAATCGCGACGGTGTTTGTTATATATTAGTTAAATAAGAAAAAAAACATCATAAAGACCATATATATCAAATAAATAATATTTTATATAATAATTACCAACCATAAGAGGCAGTAATTGAAAAACAAACAACATCGTTTTGTGATTCGGTAGTTCACCGCACACAAGAATAATATGTCTGTTACCAATTAGATAGAATTTTATATAAGTGTATATATAATCCTTAATATAAAAACATATCAGTATATTTTGGATAATTATTATATTATATAAACAAGAAATATTAATAAATTAAGGAACGTGGAATGAAATTAACATATAGTGATCTTTGAGGAATGTTACCTACTTTTCCGGTTACTCTTTTTGGTTTATATCAAAAGGCATACATGGTATGATTTTAAACCAAATGGATGTGTTTAAAATAATGGGAGTGATGTTGATATGATTTTTAATAGGGTTTGGATGAACTAAATAGGTTTTAATGTGTGAATAAAAGATAAAAATTTGTTCCCTCTTATAAGTGGTGGGAGGGGCACACTAGGAATTCATCCAATTATTAAATTAATATAAAATAAATTTTTCATCAAAATGCCTCAAAAATAATTTATTTATAATATACGAAAATTAGGTATTGAAATAAATTCATCAATTCAAGTTTATGAAGTTTTTAATATTTTTTAACCTTTATTTTTTAGCTCTAACTATTATTTAACCTTTTAAAATCTTACAATGATGTCATGTAATTTAAACTTTTAGGGTAAATATAATTTCAATAAAATTCACAAATACCAATAAATGAGTTATTTATGAAATTTTAGGACTTATACCAATAATTTGGATGTTTTTTATATTTTTATGAATTTTATATAATTTAATAAAATATAATTTATTTTAAAATAACAATAATGTAAATTTTGACACTATTTAATACATATGTTTTTAAAAATATCATAGAAGAAAGATAAATTAAAAAATACTTATAAAACATAAATAACATTTCAATGATATATTCAAAATTCATTGATGAAATTATTAAATTCGTATAATATTTATATTACTATTTATAATTTTATTTTCTTTATATTTCTATTAATTAAACAATTACTGCATCATCATTGTGAAAAACATTAATTAAATTAATTCTAATCTAAATAATAACAAATTATCAAGATTAATATAGGAAATTTAGCTTCCAATAACTATTTATAATTGAAGATATCTTCTTAATAACAATATATAAAAAATTAATACATATTAAAAACAAGAGTGAGATATATTGGGCTTCCCTTAGAATAAAATACTGTTAAATCATTATTGTCATCCTAGTTGGTCAAAGAAACCATAAAATCATCCCAATTGTCATTTTATTCAAATAATACTCATAAATTTAATTAGGACATGTGTTAGGTTAAATTTATAGTCTTTATAAGATTATTTTTACCCCTTTTTACACAATTTACCCTTAACTATTGTAATTAAAATATTACTAAATTTACTATACATATGCCCAAAAATAGAAGAAAACTACCTAAATAATATGGAACCACTGATTCTAAATTTTTCATATATTTTTCAAAATTAAAAAACTTCAATTTGAGTAATTAATTTAAAATTAACCCCATTTACAGAATAAGGAAATGGGTTTTTTAAGTGAAATGTTCAAAATATTGAAATGTTTTAACACCAATTTCAATGTGAAAATAATTAAATTGGCCTAAATTAGATTAATTGAAACAAAATAATTATAATTTAAAACAAAAAAAAAATAATGTATCACTATAAATTATTTAGATGAAAATGTTGTTTCTTATTAAAATGCAATATTTTTATTGAGTTAATAAGTTTTTTCTTATGAATTTTCCATTCCTTCTTGTTTTGAAAATCAAATAAACCTTATACTTAAGCAAATATATATTTTACTTCTAAAAGGAAAATTTCCGTACCCAATGAAATCTACCCTTACCTAGATTTCATTGATCTTATCACTATTTTCTTCTTAAGTGTAAAAATCAGATTCATATCTAAAAACATGGAATCATATAATACTTAGATATGAAGCATTCTGTTTTCTGATCCGAATTCATGTTACGAACTTTTATGAAGTTCTAATCCAAATTCATTGTTACGAATTTTCATAAAGTTCAACTCTGAATTCTGATTATGAACTTAAATAAAGTTCTAATTCCGAATTCTGATGATGAATTATGATTAAGAATTCTCATTATGAATTCTGATGACGAATTCAGATTAAAATTTCTCATTATGAATTCTAGTGAAGAATTCTGATTACGAATTCTCATTACAAATTCTGATAAAGAATTCCGATTACGAATTCTCATTACAAATTCCATAGGGAAAAAGAATCTGAATATCTCCTTCTTATAGACTCTGAATTCCATTTTGGTTAGACTCCGAACTTTCACACTTTTTTTACATTCCAAACTTTTATTTACTTTCATTCCGAACATCAGTTTTACTTATGCTTACACTTGTTCTAATATAAAACGACGTCATGCCTTCAGTTATCAACTAACCATTGGTTGAGTGACACGTGTACAGGTCCCTCCGAAATTCAAGGAAGAATATGACCATTGGAGGAGGGAGCCCACCAATAGACCTTCACCTATAAATAGGATCTCATTTGAAAATACTTGACAACATCTTTGGCATTGGTGCTTACATGCTGTTGAAGTGATTTCTAGAGAGAGAGGCTCTTATCAACTCTCAAGCTTCATGAAAAAAGTTTGAATACCTTGTTCAAACATTGACTTGTGAAGACTTTCTTCGTGCAACTCCGATTGTTGTTGTGTACAATCGAGGGCTTCCGGGGATAGAAAGACAGAGGTTCCTACACCTTGAAGTTGAGGGCTTCCTTTCTGAAGAAGATAGAGGTGTCGACTACCTGATAGTTGAGGGCTTGCAGGGATAGCAAGACAGACTTCGATCTTCGTATGGAGGGCTTACCCTAGTGTGGGTAAGACATACTTTCTTGAAAGTATAAATCAAGGGACCTTTATCCAAGGTTGTGGGATACCCTTCTCTTATGGTTAAAAAACATATTACTTGTTACTTGTTTTTTTACATGTTTTTCCGATTCATTTTCTATTGTTGAGGAATGTATACTATCTTATACTTCATCACCCTTTTAATATGATATAGTTAGATTATATATGCTTTAAGGTAGAATCATAATGTTTGTAACTTTTGTTAAGTTTCATTTTTGGAATTATCTTTTTGGAATCAAGAAAGTTGTTAGAACTAATATAGGTCTTGTGAATTATCTTGTTTAACCTTGTTAGACATAACCATATCCAAAATTTCCTAAGGGAGTTTTTAAAAGGTACAATTCACCCCCCCCCCCTCTTATATCTTAGAATCTCATTCTTATTTCGATCCTACGTTTGGTATTATAGAGTATATCTTACTCAGTCATACCATCATAAAAATTTTATCACTGTTCCTCAAAACATGAGACTTATCCAAAAAATAATAAAAAATAAACCAAAGTATACATTTATAATATTAAATATAACAAAACATTTATTTTTTAATATAATTTTTTTTTAAAAACTGTATTTTAAATTAGTTCTCCATTAAAAGAATGTAAATATACCTTTAGAAAAAATATAGATTTTAATAAGTAAAATTGGGTTTATTATTATCTTATTACGATTAAATATATTAGATGAAAGTAAAAAAATATTTTATTGAATGTTATTACATTAATATAATTAAATATTTTTAATTAATTTAATTTATTAGGATAAAAAAACTTTATTAGGAGAAAAATTGTTCTATATAAAAACATTTCATACATATTCCATTGGTTCCGATATACAATTATAATTAATTTGTAACTAATAAATTCAACCATATATTTTCATAATTCCTTTAAAACTAATAATAACCACCAAATTAGAATCTAGGTTATATCTTATTATATTAAATAAAACAAATTTATAAATATATTGTTGTTTAGTAAAAATTGACCTTGTGGATAATGCAAGACAACTCATTATTGTGTGTAGAATAAGCTTATCATCGTGTTATGTAAACTGTAATATATTAAATAAATTAAATTTATTTAAGAATATACATATGTTAAAACCATGGGGTGTTACATCATGGTTGTGAACGATTGCAACATTGTCTGTAAAACCATGCAGTTTGGCATAGGAATCTGTGTGGCCAAGCATGCTCTTCTTGAAGTTAGCATAAAGCATGTCTAGGCTGTGCATCCACCCCTAAAACCCATAAACCTCTTATCTTATGTTTTATTCAATTTTGGATCATTTTTAAGGTAACCACGTGTCCAAACTATTCACCCCAAAGAGAATTTCTATATAGGGTACTCAGCTAAGGAGAACAATTACTCCTAACCATGCGGCATCTCTAGCAAACTATTCATGTGGATTTTTAAAGCAATGAATTTTTAATTAAAAATACTTGGGACCTTAATTTAACCTCTAATGAACACTAAAACTCATATTGGATCAGTATAATCCTTATTTTTTGGTCTAGTGGCTTCTCCCCTTGGATTCTTGGTAGATCTCTTTTGTTCTTGATAGATCGTCAAAAGTTTTGTTGTATTTTTTATCCTATTTTACCTTGTCATCATAAATCCTCATTGGATATCTAATACTCTCATGTTATGGAAACCAATGGGTCTATTTATTCTATATCCAAGGGGTTTTAATAAGGTTTGATGTTTTTGTGGATATATTATTTTGAGGACCCAATCTACTCTTCCCTAGTCATCGTTGTCAAATGTGATTAGTTTAACCTCTGTTCTTGAAGTATACATTTCAATAAAAGGGGTTAATTATAAGAATTACTTAGAATTATTTTAAAATTACATTGGGTTATTAATTTAATTTATTTAATTTTTTGTTTTCATGATTTTTTTGGAAGGATACATGTTTATAACAGGGATTTATTTTAAAAATATGTTTCAGAACACTGAGTGTTTGATTAATTACATGAATGGTTATTTTAGTTTGAAAAAAGGTTTTAAAACATTTAAGATATTTTTATTGTATTTTAAAATTTTTAAAATATAATTACAATGGTTTATAAATGGTTTTTTATAAACATTATACTTTGGGAACCATGGGTGTATCAAGAAATGACATGTCACACATAGTGGGTGTAATGTCGCTAGAGGTTTTTTCATATCAATGGAATACGGTAGGGCTCAATAATTGTTGGTAAAAATATATTCCTGGTTCATTATTCTTTTATCTAATATTTATTCCCATAGTAAGGTCCCAATACATAGTTCTTTATCTTTTATGTTTTTTATCACATAATGGATTTTTTGATGGCTTGTTTCTTACAGGGTTTTCACATGAGTTTCTATACATGGTATCATATAATGGATTTATTCATTGACATGTGGTTATGTGATTACATTAAAGAGTGTGTATATTTTTTCCTACTTCATCACATATACTTTTCATATTCCTATCATTGTGAATATATAATGAATTTTTTAAAAAAGAGTAATTTATTTTCTATTGGTTATTGATTTAAGAAAATTATTTATAAAATTGTTTTTTTTTAAGATTGGTCATATAATTTATAGTAATTAGAAATTTTATAGACACTCTAGTGGTATCCTTATGGGTATTTTATCACGCATAATTTTTTTTTGTTTGTAAAAAATTGTTTTATAGGACCCAGGTAAAGGGGAGGTCATATTATAACGTAATGGATTCTCTTTTCATCATTTAAATCATTGTGGGATGGTATGGATGTAATGACTGATCACATGGATAATTGATGGTGTCATCTACCAACACATTTATGGTATAACCTATTTGGATTTTGTTGTATAGATATTGAATTTATCTCTTTCTTACACTTTGTGCTCTGGTTGTATTTCTTGTTTTGGTAATATTCAAAACTTTTTTTTTATCTTTGTTGTACATAACCACTATGATAGGCTGACTTGGTTTGCCTTTTTAGTTTACTCAGGTTGGTTCATTACACACACCTGGTATCTAATACCCGAGAGTAATAGTTAATGAAATTTATCTCTATAACATTGAAATTTTGATCTTTATAACTGTTATCGTTAAGAACAATTCTCAACCCTAGATATTAATCTATAACTACTTTTTATGAAATTTCGATATGTGATCTTAATATGATTATAATGAATTGTGTATTTATCTAAAAAACTTATATCTTGTGGTGAATATTATTTATTCAATATTTTCATCATGAATATTTATTGAATTTTATCACAATAAAAATGATGACCTTGTATGTAATATCAATTTAGTGATCCAAGATCCAAATATTAATATGAAATGACCCTATTTTTCATAAAAATAATCTCATTTGTTTATTATGTAAGATTTAAATCAAATCACAATAATTTTGATTATCAGATAGTTGATTATATCACATTATTTTGTATCTATCATATGGATATTATTCAACTCTATTCATCTTATATCCTATCCTTTTGGGTTTCCCAAATAAGTATAACCCAAATAATATTCAAAAAAGGGAAAACACAAGACACACCAAGCGAACCCCACTTTGGCACGAAACAACCCGATTAAATAATAATGAATCTCCCATTAATTTTATTACTAACACAGGATAATCCATGGGAACTTCACTTTGATGTCAAAATACCTAGTTGTATGAATAAGATCATAATATGTTTTGTTTTTTAAGGAATATAACACATAGTATTTAAGGTGGTTTTTAAAGAATCTCTCCAATTTAATATACTCCATATGTTTACAAAATTAATAAATATTATATATTGTTTAATATTTATCATCCCATTTTTATTCCCCTGTGTATGAATGTTTATAATGATTTAGTTTTGGAATCCCTATTCCATCCACTAAATTAATGTGTTCACACAAAACTAATGTGTAAAATTTACACATCCCACTTGTTTCTGTTACTCAACCAAAAATAAAAACCATGTATACTCCTATATATCCGTGTGCATATTATACATATGGTATATTACCTTTTTATGTATATTTATAGAGTTATATGAGATTGAAAATCTCCATACAAGTAAGCTAGAAGAGACATATAACCAGACCTCACCTTTATATAAAAATGAGTAATCTTCTAGGCTAGTGGGTAGTCTAACCACGAGTCCCACACTTTGGTGTGACATTACATAAGAGAAAATTCAGTTTATGATGTCTATAATACCCTATGTGCACAAATATTATTCAATAACTATTCTTAAAATCATAAATGTAACAAAACAAAGGTCAAGATATATGAAAAACTAAATTTTATGGAGTCTCACATAACCATAATTGCATGTATATATCTTATATAAGCTATTTATCACATAAATAAAGAATAAAAAATATTCTTTTTTATAAAATATTTATATACATCAATAAAGTATGGAATTACTTCAAAATAAAATAACATTCCACAAACCTAAACATGATATAAACTATCATGAAATATTCAAAACTAATAGATTACTAGAAACAATTTATAGTCAAACTAAACGTTATGAATATTCTATTATATTTGATATAAAATATTTATATCTATTTTCATTAAGAAATATTTTATATCAATCATTATGTGACATTTAACTTTAAATATATGATATTATTATGAATTCTAATGATTTGATAATATAATTTCTATTCGGTAAACTATTTACATGATCTAAATATCATATATTTAAACATTATTTAAACCCTAAACAAATTTATAATCAATACAAATTTTATGCACTCTAAATGTTATCATAAATGAGGTCCCTCATAACTGAAACAATTTAAATTTATTAATTATTAAAAATTCATAATTTAAAATATAAATTCATTATATTTTGACCTTGTTTATGTAATTTCTTAAATCATTATAAATTTCACTTATTGTTTCTTAATAAACACATTATTTAAAACTGAAAAGGAATTCAATATAATTTTGATAATGGTAAAATACCATTTATTATGATTTATAAACTATATTAATTTTTAAAAGCTATTAATAATACTAAATTTTTAATATTATTTGGAAATTTATAAAAATTGTATCAAAATCAATAAAATATTTGACCATAAACATTATAAAGTTAATAAATTTATTAAAAAATATTATAAATTCTATAAATAATCTTATATGTATTATTCCTTTATTTATAGAAAAAATTTTAATGATATGAAACTCTAATGTTTTTTTCAACAATAGCGATGCAGAATACATTAACTACTTAACATAAACATTATTTTCCACACCGTTTTATGTTAACATGTTAGTGTAATTTTTGTGTGGTTATACCAATATTAAATTATCATATAATGTAATATAAATAGGGAAAAACAACTTAGATTATCCCAAAGTGTGATTTTCATTTAATAGTGATTGAAACACATTGATCTGATTAAGAAAAATGCTCTAATACCACTAAAGGATTTTATATTTTCATGATATGAACAATGAAAGTTAAAGAATACCCATATATCTATTTGATATATCATCAAAAAAATAAAAAATAAATGAAATAATTAACATTAACTTGGTGTTCTGTATGTGATGTAAAATCCATCTTTTACTCATCATTTCATACTTGATAAAAATGTCATTTAGAATTATAAAAAACCACCTTCCTCTGAGGGGATTATATATTCCAAATAATCCTAAAACATTTCATTTGGATACCTAATCATGGAAGGGGTGATATTGGCTTCCAATTTTGATAAAAAATTTCTCAGGAGGAATGTAGTATTTGGAGGCTTCCATATAATCTGTCATCACAAACATGAGGGCTCTCAAACCATTATAAATCCATCCATGATAAATTTTATTTAGTGACACATGTCATCTATATTTAATGTATTAGTATACATTTACTCTCATTGTAATTATTCATTGAATTAATTCAATAAATTCAATCCATTTAATCATCTCATAATGGACAACCCCAAAAGAATCTACATTGGAAGATACATGAACATAAATACATGCATATGTGGAAAATACAAGAACTTAAACAATGGGATGGAATATGAATACACATAGCCTAAAACATTTTGTGAAATGTATTATGTTATATGTATAATATAAAAAAAATTAGTGCATCACCAATAGTGTCTCCTATTAGCATCATTTTAAGACTCATTCGGTCCCTCAAGTGGTAGGTCAGGAATATGGGATTCTATAGCGACACATGATTTTCATAACAGAATATAAAATATTTTTAGATTAATTTTCAATACATAAAATTATGATTCATTCTAGAACTATAATTTTTTATTGACTTATGAGAATAGCTATATAATAATCTTATTTAGGTACATTCTTCATAATCTCTGATGATGTTCTTCTCACTTTATACCCTTCTTGACATACACTAATTAAACCATATATTCATACATTATGGAAATGAAAACTAAGAAAAATATGAGCTCAAATGATCAATAAGGATAAACATGGGAGATTCAATTGGAGATCATATGAAGTCATAAGAGAAGGAATAGTTTACGTGATCAGGAACATAACTCACATAATTTACACACAATATTCTATAGATGATTAACATGATTCTTGGTATGAAACATTGCCATTTTAAAAAACATGAATCATAATTGTGATAAAACATCATAAATAAATTATAAACCATTAAATTATAACATAGTTATTTCTTAAATGTTGGGAACCATCAAATGAATAGAAACCATTTAATATGTCAAGGTTAACTAATGTACCATCAAATGATAGTGGATGGGGAATCAGAAAATGTTTCCTATTTCATAATAAATTTGGAATAATCGCATATTACTCATAGTGGATTAGAAAACCATACTTATTTCCCATATTCGATCAATAACATAATATTCATCTAATATTTATATGACGAGATATAAAAATTCACATAATTAAATATAGGGATATATAATTCTAAGACCATTAATCATATAATAAAGACCATACATGTGTGTGTTGTAACATCATAAACCATTCATCATTTCACTATAACATAACCCATGTAAAGGAAATGAGTTTCATAAATATTTCATTATTCCATAATATCATAACCCATGGAAAAAAATTTGTTATATAAAAATATCATAATTATAATAAAAAACCATTTAGATAGAGAAGAAGGATGATATAATTAGATATATCACTAGTCTAGAATAATTAACTGTCATGAACCTACATGGATACCCTAGTACTTTGATACCAGAGACAACACTGGCATACCCCAAAGGGGGTTCCTAGTCCTCATTGGTTTGAAACTAGCACCTGAAATCATTCATTATAAACATAAGAATTAATATTCCTCAAATACAGTGGAAGATAAAGATACATACCAGTATGCTCAAAAACACCAAATTTATATAGTACCAAAAACTAAATAGGTATTTCAAAAACTAAAAAAACACATCATCAAAGTACCAGAAAATAGGCAAAATTCATGTCCCAAAGGATAAGTCATATCAAGCCCGAAGGGATCAATAAAATTAACCTCATCCAATTGGTCCCTTCCCTTTATATAGAAAACGAAGGATAAAATATTTATACTCAAAAAAGAAATTGTCCAGTGACAGTTAAAAATATTAGTAGGGTCTCACCAATTATTCCATAATAAGATTAAATAATAATAAACTATATCATGATTTCAATTTTAATCAAAAAATATATGGAATTAATTTTTCATATATGAATTAAAACATGATTTTCAATTTAATTTATTGAAAATATCTCAAACATAGACAAAATAAACAGTTTATATAAATTATTAGGATTGATAAAAACATTCTAAAAAACATTAGAATATACATAAAAATTTTCATAGAATTAACCATGGTATCTTCCTTAAGGAATGATAGTTTCTAGCTATGAGATCCTCATACACTCAAATATGTGATCGCATGAATTTGAACCCACGCCCCTCGCGCTCTAGATGAATTGTACCCATCAACATAAAATTGGGGATGAAATCCTATGAATAAGGTTTTTGTTAGAGTTTTAAATCATCGGTCCATTTCTAGGGAATTAACATCCAACATTGTCTCTTTAAAAATAAATTACTAACTAACAAGGCTCATGAGTTCTCAATCAATCAACCAACAAAGGGAAAATCATTTCAAAACTGTTCCAATTGAAATTTCCCCATTTTAAGTTACAATATGCCAATTTCATTCCAGAAACAAAAACAATGGTTTTTCATAATTTGATTCATTTTTATAACATAACTAATCATTAGTTTTTTTCATTTCAATTTAATTCGTTTTCTAAAATTAGTTATCAAATATTTCAACAATTTCCATCAATTTCAAAACACTATTCAATATTCAATTACATTGGAATTAGTGGGTTTCCCAAAAATCAGAACCATAATGATTTGAATCCCATTTTTCTTCAAATATGGGATTCACAATAAAATTAAAAGAAATTTAAAAAAATAAGAAAAAATGGTTTAATCCAATAGAAAATCATTAACGGAACAACCTACATTTTTTCACAAAATCACAATGTCCACAATGGGACTTTCCAATGGAAAACAAAGGAATGGAAGATCCATGAACTCAACCTAGAAGAAAGATTAAATAAAATGGTGTTTAGATAAATAAATCCCAAGATGATATATCAAATCCAATGAGTAAAATAGTTAGATATGGAAGAGATAGGGAGACTTCTTACCCAGAGAGATGAACTGCAATTGACATAATGATCAATTAATAAGCAGACAATATGGAGGGATTGGAGATCACAAAAATCACCTAGGGATAGATCTAGGAAAATTGGAAGGATATATTGAAGAAAGGGAATAATAATATAATAAGAGGTTTCTAATTTAAACTAACACTCATGCTTTTACATAGCATGTAACCAAATTACACTTTGTATAATTATAGAGTCCCAGATATATAAAAAAATGAGTCACGTTTTATTTAAAGTTATATTTTTAATATTTACATGGTGTGAAACCTATGTAGGGAATGTAAATATTCATGTTATGTACCTAGCTCATTAAATATTTCTGGAGAATATTACCCATCATGTAACACCATTACATGGTGGATAAATCCCAATAAGATGGAAAAAACTACATTTTTTGCTGAAAATTCAAACAAATCCATAACATTTTCAATAATGGAATGCACCCAATTTATTCTCTGCATAACCCAAAAAAAAGGTAAAGAAAAAATTATTTAGATCCTAACTGTCAAAATGGTGATGGGGTGTTACAACATCCCCACCATAAAAACATTTCATCCTGAGAAAGCCTATTTGGATGAATCCATATCAAAAAGTTGAGGCCATTTCCCTCTCATCAGTGTCTGGCACTCCCATGCCTCATGAGAATAATAATTGTGCTTCCATAGCACGAGGTACAATGGTATTTTCCTCCAAATAAGTACCTTGGCCTCAGAATCCAAAAATGTAATTTGATACTTAGTCAAAGATAAATCAGTCTCAACATCAATTTCACTCAAGCTAAAAACATGAGATTGATCAGATAGATAATTATGTAGTTGTGATACATGGATCACTTTATGTATTGACATTAACTATGGAGGAAGTGAAAAATGATATGTTACTATCCCCACATTCTAAATAACCTCAAAAGGTTCCAAGAATCAAGTAACATGATTCCCTTTCCTCCAAATCCAGTAATGACCCAAACGGGGTGAAACATTAAAGAACACCAAATCACAAACTGAAAATTACAACGGCCTACAAAAATGATCAGAATAATATTTATACTAACTCATTCCCATCAATATCCTTTGAAAAATCAATTGTTCCTTTTTTTCATAACTTGATCCAAGCTTGGTCAAACCAAGGAACATTCACTATTCTCATACTAATATAAATAATATTTATAAGAACATCCATAAAAGGCCTTAAAATGGTCCTTCCAGATCATGTACTGGAAACTATTGTTATAAGAAAACTAAACCAGCCCTGAATGGTCATCCAACTCCACCAAAATCGTGGCCATAGGAATGCACCATAACCTTAATAACTTTTATCTCTCTGTGTTTGAATATCCATTTGAGGATGGAATTTTTTATTAAAAGGAAATTGAGAACACACTACCTCCTGAAGGAATATAAAATAGAGGCATGTAAAATAAATATCCTGATTAGAGACTATAAATCACACCCATATTCTTAATTAATGTTACTTTTATTTATTTATTTATTATCCTAACACTCCCCCTAAGTTCCCCCTAATCCCCCACAAATGTTTTGTGGAATTTCAAGATGTTTTGAGGGGAGAATGGAGGGTGTACGGTTTAGGTGCACAGTTTGTTGAACCGTGCACAGAAATTGTGTGCCCATGTCTAGGTCATTAAAAAGTGTTTAAATGACTTCATTTCATTCCTAGGATTTATCCAAACTCTCCCCTTTCTTCCACCATTCGACCATTTCATCAATGGGAGCCCTTAAAGCCTCTCAACCTTTAATATAACTCCATTTTGAAGGGGGATTTGGTGGAGGAAAATTTCATAATCTCAAGTAATTATTTATCCCTCTTAATTACTCTACATTTTAGGAAGTTTCTTACAATTTTCTTGACATTCCAAATTAAAATGGGGTATTGTTTCTAATATAGTGTTTAACTTTGGGTTGTCTTAGTCCAATCGTCTGATTTTAGTCCCGATCTACCTTCCGTGAGAGGTGGCGGTGGTGTGATTCCATTTTCGCACAAAGGATTCTAAGGTTTAACAATTTTGGTAGGTGATTCCATGTGTATGAAATCCTTGTGAAATATATTTCATTGATTAATATATTTTAATGTCTATATCATTTATTTTTTGGTGCAAAAATCGGTTTTAGTTGTATTTGTAAAGAAAATGAATTTTAAGTGCCATTTTCATGTGAAATTGTGGAGTTTTCATAGAAATATTTTATTGGTTCATTTGGGGATGCCCTAAAACTACTTATTTTATTTTATTGAAATGTATTTAAGCCAAAAATAATTTTTTGAATTTTTATCTCTTTTTGTTTTTCTGTGGAAATTATTTTTAAAGGTGTTTGTGAAGTATATGAATTTTAAGTGTCGTATTTGTGTGAAAATTGAGTTTTTTACATAGATATCACTTCTTGGTTAATATGGAGTGCCCTATGACTGATTTTTTGGATTAATTGAAAATTTATTGGGCTAAAATTTCTATTTTGGTTACTTATAAGTGTGCATATTGTGTGAAAGGAGGGTATTTAAAGGTGTTTGGGTGCAAAATAATGTGGTATTTTGAGAAGTTATTTTCTTGAAAATGAAAATGACTTTTTATGTGTTTTAAGTGGTATAAAGTGTGTATGGAGACTGTATTGTTTGTATGTTACCCATAGTGGTATTTGTATTTTAAAATATATGTATTTATCATGATAAAATCCTCTGAGCCCAAAAGAGGAGCCTGGCTACCTCGGTGGGCGGATTTTTACTAGTACTCTAGTGATCCAGATGGGTTTTGTCCATGTTTCACATAGCATTTTGGATAATGAAAACTCTAACTAAACTATGTGGATGAAGTTTTGGGAGCACTAGGTTATGGGTATGTTTCCTACTAGTGGATCATGCATGTGAATGGAATGTGACATGGATAATTTACACTGATGTGTGAGGTACATAGTGCCTGAGACTATCTAGTGCCTAGGGGTGTTCCCGGTTTTGGTGCTCATTGGATTTGGGGTATTTAACCTTTTATTAGGGTGTGTTTGGCTGTACATTGCAGTTGATAACATGTCTTATTGTAATTTTTTAACATTATGAATGTTTTATTTTGAAAAATATTTTCAATTGAATGTTTTGTTTCATAGAATTTATCGCCGTTTTTCCTTACATATTAAAACTGTATGCTTTTCACCTTGTATTTCATAATATTTAGAATCTTTTGGTGGTATAATATTGGGAATAGGCTCACACCCTACTTAAACCCCTATTATGTAATTAAGATTTATTATTTTTTACACAGGTAAAGGTAAAGCCTCAGGTGAAGGTGGTTCAGGTTGTTTGTCCCCTCCAATGGTGCAATGTTTTGGATACGGCTCTAGGGTGATGACCACTTGTCATGTGGAGTCTTTATCGCTGAAATTATGCAGTTTTTATTTATGTTTAGACCTATTGTAATTTATTTAAAACCCTGTATTCATATTTGGTTTCTTTTAAGGCTTGTTGGGCATGAAAATTTTAGATTCCTATTATTGATTGTTTTTAATGTTTTATGATTTCATACTCAAGTAAATATTTTCCAAACCTAATGTATTGAAACCCAGGAACTTATTCCCACCCATGGGGAAGGGGAACGCCCTTCAGGCCTGGTCATGGGCTGGATTTGGTGCCAGAATTAGTGGTGACCAGAGTCGGTTCGTGACAAAACATTATCATAGGAGGCAAATGTTAATGGGTTATACTACTATTTTGGGATGAGTTGGGATAGATATGACCTAGGACTATCGGGGCTCTGGGTTTTGGTCAAGAGTATGGTACTTGGAATGCGCCTATCATGGTAGACCTTGAGTCATCAGGGGTTATTGGAATTGTCAGATTGACTTCACTTCCAGGTGAGATTTGAGGGCTGCATATCACACATCGACATCAGGCGGGGTGGAGTAGTTGTTTCTTTTAGTATTATAATGTGTTTAGATAATTTATATTTGAAGTATTTGACTAAAAATATTCATAATTGTGGTATTTACTATTGTTATATTGACTATTTTATTTTTTAACAACATGCCTCCCTAGAAAACTCCCATGCACCCATTGGATGAATCCGGATAGATTTCTCCCACACCAATTGATCTGAGGCTAATTGAGGTTGCGGTCTAGGTTGTCCAAGATTTGCGATATAGATCGGCTCCTATTACCATTTCTTTTAGGGAAGAAGATATGGGTCCTAGAAAATATGAATCTTAGGAGTTTCTAAAAATAAATTCTCCTAAGTTTCGAGGCAGCAAGGACCCCAGGAAGCAGATAAAGGGCTCGAGAAGATCGAGCGCTTGTTCAAGTTCTGAGATACACCCGAGGAGCTCAGGGTGAAATGTGCCTCATTATTGTTATAGGGTCCCAGTAGGAGATTGTGGGATCAGTATTTCAAATTGGTAATCATGAGAAGATGTGTTGGGGAGAGAGTGGAATTTATAACCACACATACTCTCTAATTATTATAATAAAAAAATTAGTGATATTTATGTGAGGAGAGTGACATTTTGTGTTTATTATTTTATTAAATTAATATAAAGGTCATAATCAAATTAAAATGGCACCATATGGCCATATATAAAATTATTATAAGTAAGTCACCAAAATACACACATAAAATATGACAATAGAATGTTTATGAGTTAATTTCAACACAAATCACATTAATTTTAACCCTATTTAACTCATTTTACCTTAACAGTAGTAACATAAAATCACTATGGTAATTATCCATACTGAAAAAAAATTAAAGGGAACTATTAACTAAATTTGTAACATGTGATTCCAAATATGAGATATACTTTAAATTATTCAATTTCAAGATAATTTAATTATTAATTGAACATAAAAATTAAAACCCCAATGGAAAAAAAATTTTCAAAAAAAAAATTTATTTTTAAGTATTAAAATTTTCTTATATCAAATTCAACTACAAAATTGAATCTAATAAACATAATTATACTATTCATAATAGAATATAACAATTTTTTATTTGAAATAATCTTAAAAAATGGATCTTTATATATTATTATAACAAAAAAATATATATTTTTTTAAAATCAGTGTTTTCAATATTCAATGGAAAACTAAATTTTATGAAAATAAAATAAGAATCATCTTAATATAATTCTGATATTTTTATTATAAAAAAATTCCTCAATAAAATCAGTATTAATTATTTATAAGATTATCTCAGAGAAATAAATAAAAACCATTTTGGAAGAATATGAATATTTAATGAATAAAATGATTTTACTAATAATTTAGTCCTTATTTATTTATAATTAATTCACTTTTATTGAAGATGACCCTTAAATGTAATACATAATGTAGTAATTACTATTCATAACCTCCAATTTATTATCTCTATGATAATAGTAACATTAAATATGAATATTTCAATAGTATAATGTGGTTTAATTAAACTAGGTCTTGCCTGTAAAACGCCATATCAATAAAATAAAATTTATTTATACAAAACTGTAGCATAAATTATTGGTGTTCTATACATTATAACACACAATATAAATTTTCTTATAGTAGTGCAATGTTAATGGGCCTATACCATTCATGTAAGTTTAAGTAGGGGGGCATTCTCTTTTTGTAGTACTGATCAATATGTTTATTGAGTTATATTTTTATTTTTTTTAAAATAAATAAAATAATGTTATAAGTAATTTATATTAATTTATATTGTATCATAATTAATTAATTAATTAATGAGTCTCCCACTAATTTATTAAATCCCAATAACCCTTTAAAATTAAATCAAAATATAAAAATCCATGGATATTCTAATTTCAAATATCATTATTCCTCTTCAAATCACCTAGGGAGATGTCTTATGAAAATATATATAGGTATTTAGGTATGATTTACTTTACAACTGAATTAACTCAACACTCATTGATCTTTTGAGTAAACTCCCTAATCTGGAAATCAAATACACTAATTTCCCCAATGATTTCCTTCACATTACAAGATTTAGACTAAGGAAATAGATCCTAAAAGATAATTATGTTAGTGTGACACATAATTTCTATTAAAACTCTTTTATAACTAAATGTATCCTAACAAGGTTTGAATCAATACATTGAAATTTGGTTTTAATCTAACTCATGTTATGGAATAACTTTTATGAAAAAATATTTTAATTAAGTGATTAATCCAAAATTATAAATAAATTTCAATTATTTATTTTTTCACATGATTGTTATTATTATAAGAAATTTATATAGTTAATTAAACTTGATTAGAATAAAAATTTACACATAATAATTTCTTTTTATTTTATCATAACATGCTTATGAATTTATTTATATTATGTGATCTTGTTTAATAATACAAATAAAACATGAATCACATAAATTAATAAATAACCATCAAATTAAAACATAAAATAAATATGTCATATGGTCAAGAGATATTAACTGTTGTTTGGTTTTTGAAGTAATGATAAAATCCATGGGGGATTCTTTGATCCCGCACTATACTCACATTTTATAATTTCTCCAATCTCCTTTGTATCACTTTTATTGGTTTCATATCATCTTAGGTATTAAGTTTACTCCTCTCACTAGGTGGTCCATACATTACATATACTTACACACTCATGGTTGAGGGGAACCAAGGTTTTAGGGATATAAATGATAATAGATAGACATTGAAGCTCCAACAAATAGATGAATGGAGGGATGATTCAAATAATATCATTATTTATTTAATAATAAATATCACATTAAAACATAAAATATATTAATTAAATAAATTAATAGATATAACACATACATGTGTGATTCAACTGCTTCATCAATAATAATATGAAATGAATCTTTATTTAAAATTTATAGAATTCAATTAATTTTGTTCTTAAATAAGATAAATGTACTGGAATTAATTATTTCATTCTTTTATTATTTATCTAAATATTTTGGCCTAATAAACAATAATATATAATAATAATCTCATTATAAATTATATTAAATAAATTAGATAATTTTATTCTTAATCATAAAGTAATTAATTACATGGTGGGTACTCTAGAGGAAACAAAACATGTAGTATATATGTCAGAATAATTATATTTCTGAAATTTAAGGATGAAAGTGTATGTATTATTGATTTAAATATCATGTGACAAATGTTGTGTATGGTATTTTACATATACTATGTACATTAATGTAATGTAGACTTATATGAAATGTTATAATATAAATTTCATTTAGTTTCATGGGTCAACTCATATATTCTGTTAAGTGTGTATGACCACATGCCATGTCATAATATATGTGGTGTGTAACATTGGAAATGCATGTAAAGTACTCGGTGCCTAAAAAAACTATTAAATGTCATGTAGTTATATAATTTACAAGGTATTAAATATTATGAAAGTAAGATATTGGTCCCAATCAAGGTAAATACCTTAGGAGGGGGTGAATTAGGGTATGTTGATTTCATTCAACTACTATTTCAAATGATCTTATTCTTACAATATTCTTATCTCTTATCTCACTTCTGATAGAAATTATATGACAAGGAATAATTGGATAATAATTCATATAACATGGTTCACTGAATCTTGGATTATTCAATGATCTTACAACGATGATGTCTTGATGTGAAACAATTATTAAGCACATTACTTATTTCTTACAGTTTAGTGTGGCTGCCCTGGACATCTAGGTTTATAATCCACCCTTAATATAGAATTAAATTCTATCAATCTATCTAAAATCACATTTATCCTCTATGAATAAAATTATCATTCTCCACAAACCATGAATAAGATCACATTTTCTATGTAATATCAGTCAACTCTACCTTCATCCAAATGATAAACTCTATAATCCTCTAGAATTATAAATTCCCATATCCCCATTCTTTATTAACTCATACATTCTATAATAGTTCTATAACAACTCTCTTTTAATCAATAGTTTCCTTCTTTTTCTTTTATATCAAGATATCTCGCTAATCCCGAGAGATCCTCCATGTTTCCCCTTTTACTGATCATTAATTTATATTATCTATGATGTAAAAAATCATATAATATTTCCTTTAAATCTCTTTAAAAAAATATTGTGAAAATATCCCATTATATTTCAAAAATATTGGAATTTTAAACTATTTATATTTACTGAATTGAAACAATGGTTTTGTAACTCTATACATGATGGAATAATTACTTTTATCAAAATAAAAAATAAAAACCATGGTACTTCTTATTTTGAAATCACTATGATGATATAACCTTCCTAAATTCACAAAATACTTCAACTATTAGAATCACATCTCATAATATATAAAACACATTATTAAAAAACTCATGGAACTATTTTTATTTACTAAAAATGGTACATGACTCCTTCCATGTTGAAATACCATTTTCTAGTAAAGCACACCAAAAATCACCAATACATCACTGAGTAAGTGGAATAACTATTATGTGATCACCATTTCAGATTTTCAAAATCATTCTTATAGAGTTATCAATTATTAACATGAAATATGCATAATGTTCTAACTGTAGGACCCCATCGAACCCTTTGAGGGGAGGGGTGAATCAGGCTGTCAACGTTTTCTTCTAAAGTGATGGATCATGTTCCCACATTGGTAGGAACTTATTAAACTTATATGTTTGAGTAGTGAATTATTAAAACATTCACATTCAAAGAGAGAAAAATAGTTTTACATTGTTCAGTACTAAGGTATAGTCCAAGGATCGTACACCAACATTATGTTTGTCATACCTAAATATACTAAACATCACTTTTTGTGGGATATAAAAGTTATTTCATAGTCACAATGTTCTAAGTGAACTTCCATTAAAATATTTTAGGGATAACTCACTATATACCTATGAACGTTTCCATCATCCACTTCTAGCTCACTACTTTGAGAGATGTCTAACACAATTTTTCAATATAAAGGTCACTTCATTGGATTTGAATTAATGTCTTCGTCCCAAACATAGCATAAGAATCTACATGCACCATATACCGGAGTTTATTCTCATTGAAAACCCTGGCCACCTAAACCTGATGTTCAATAATACCTTTCACAAAGCTAATTATTGAATCTCATTAACTTCGTGAAGCTCACTACCTTCATGGAAGATATATCCTTGATGAAGCTCACTTCCTTTGTGGAAAAAACCCCATCATCACGAATCTCCCTTTATTAAAAATAATTGCAATCCATTATGGATAATGGTATTTTCGTAATGCTCATGCTTTTATTGAATTCTCGAATCATGAATATCCCTTATATTCACAAAATCAGATCATTTATGGATTTTTTAGACAAACTTATTATGAGTAAATGGGGGAAGACTCTTATTTATTAGATTGTATTTTCTTGATTCTCCACCGCCTCTTCACATATTTTCTGTAACATTAAAAATCATCTTCACATAGCTCATTCTGTCGTGAAGAACCCAGGAAATTTGTTGTACATAAAGCTCATTGTAAATGAGGAAATTTCTTTCAAAACCCTACACGATGATCATCATAATTGTGAAGTGTTCCCTTAAAACCATTATATTCCAATTCTTCATCATTAAAGATGCTCATAATTTTCACATAGACTACCATCAATATTCATTGATCCTTTGTGGAACACAATTCATGAATTCCATCTTCTTGAAACATAATTATATATTCCCATATTTACGAAACTAATGCATTTTCTATATTTTCATAAGGCCTTCTGAAAAAAACACCTTTCACAATGAAATTATTCCTTCAAATTTTGGACCCTAAATATTTGGAAATCATTGGGAAATAACTCCACCATAAATATTATTTTTATCATGAACTATAAGATTAATATTCTTAAAAACTCCCAGATCATCCATTGACTCCCTAATCTTCCATTTGGACGACTGATAGTAAACACAAACCATACTCCATTTCCAACAATTAAAATACTAGGATCCAGTAGTGGCACCATATTCTATGATTTAAATTATAAATTAGCTTCAAATAAAATTTGAAATAACATTTGTTGGGTTTTATCATGTTACAAACCATTTCTCATAATAATAATCATCATAACTACTTCTTGTGTCATAAATCAATTTTATTGTGACTAAACTCTTCTCAATATAACCCATTGAAAACATAATATTTCACATGAGTGAGTTATTACTATGTATCCTCACACTCAGCTGTAATAGCCCCATTTTTGAGTGGTATATACAAACAAATTTCAACTAGTACATTTTCCATAGAATGATCATCTAGTATTAAATGTGTTGAAATGAGACATAAAACGTTGTATAATACTTTTTTCTAAATAAATATCTATAATAGTTGTATCCAAATTCTTCTAAAACTCAATAGTATGACTTCTTAATTAGTATTTATAATTCTCACCACACCATTATTTTCATCAAACACATTCAAAAAATTCTCTATTGTATGTTTGAGAACAATTTCCCCATTTTTGGTAGACAACCACTTCAAAAATAGTTTAATGCTTCTTCTAATGAAAAAATTATAATAATACTACAATCCAATCTGAAGCTTCTTTACTTTAAATAATTTCCTAATGATTTTTTACTGATAAAATATAATCCTACATGATTCAAAATGGGATATCTCCCTATTTTTTTATACTAGGTAGGAAAAATATAAACATATTTAACGTGAATCATGGATAACTTCTATAAAAAATCATAGACTAGTTCTCTCCCTTTATTATTGATCACAAAGATATATTCTATGAAAATTTCCATGATATGGTCAAAAATATAAATAATTAATTAAATATAATTTATATAAATTTATATATATACAAAATTTCATAGGTTATTGGGGGTATCCTCTATATACCATCTTGTTAGATAGAGAGGGTTGGACTCCAAGTGCCTACTGGTGCCTCTTAAAATTAGTTTGGGTTTGTTCCATTTCCATCATGTCTGCAACTTGATTTTTCATTATCATCTACTCCATCCTCACTAACCCTTTTTCAGAATTCTAAAAGAAAAATTATAATATAACTTTGTGATCTTTGTCCTTGAGTAATGGAAAATAATTATTTTACTGATAACAGTAAATTTATCATTCTTGATTTTAATAAAAAAAATAGCACCTCAAATCCGACATCCTCAAGTTGTTTCTTTATCCATAGCAATTAAGTACTTTCTTATGTAGCCTCAATATACTTAGATTCCTCGGTTCATGGGGAAATGTATTCTTTCTTCATATATAACC
This sequence comes from Viscum album, assembly GCA_963277665.1. Classification (NCBI taxonomy): domain Eukaryota; kingdom Viridiplantae; phylum Streptophyta; class Magnoliopsida; order Santalales; family Viscaceae; genus Viscum; species Viscum album. The sequence goes on from OY728120.1 coordinate 1,245,749,145, forward strand.
ATGAATTACAAAAAACTATATTAAACAATTCATTTCATGATTTCAAATTTTGATCATATGATAAATCAATCCAATCATATTATTATTGAGATATGTTATGATAAAATAGTCTTAAATCCCAAGTGATTCTGGTTTAAAATTTAATCTACTTTACTATTTACAAGTGTTTTTTCTATATACAACTTTAATAATATGAAGCTTATAAATTGGAAAATATAATTTCAGTTCATATCATTATTATGTATAATAGTCTTCGAATAATTTTCCTATAATCGGTCACATAAACAGTTTTTCCTCATTCATCTCTTGATAAATTCATCCTAATATTTATCGATGTTTTCATTTCCATAGAATCCTATATTCAAAAACTTATATGCATATATTTAGTATATTTTTATTGAAAAATAAAAATTTCATTACATTTGCAAGTAACCAAAAAACCAAGGAAAAAATTTCACTCACTAATTAAGGACATCTTTAATTTTCACCTCATAAATTCTATAAATAGAATGCATTGTGATTAATCTGATCCAATAAAAATTATTTCATCCACATAAATGAGAACCATAATAATTTTATAATTATCCTTCTTGATAGAGATATAGTGATCAACACCACATCACTATAATCCAAGCTTTCTCAAATTTTTATCAATCTTAGAATATCATGTTATGGGTGATTATTCTTCTATATTCAGTGCCTTAGTTAACGAACATGCTTTACCAACATCTTTATTAAACATAAAATCATACTAATTCATATACACATATTCTAAAAGTAAGTTATTAATTATTTTTTATTTAATATCCATTTAGAACACCTTTTTATTGCAATTCCATTGCCAAGAATAGTCTAGTAGTTTCAGTAAAGGCCCCAACACCGGTAGTCCAAAGTTAGCAGTTCAAATTTTAAAAGGGAATAAGATACCAATGATTACTTCCAAATTGAATAAATAGTTTAGTATTCTTGTTAAACTGGATACAAACATTCTCCCCACATTATATTGAAAATAAAAACAACAACATAATGATAGATATTATTCTGCATCATTGATCTCATTTAATGAATAATTATTTTTATCCTGGGGAATGGAAAAAAATAAGGGAGATCTAAAATTATTAGTAATGGTTACATATAATTGAAACTATCATTTTTAAATAGAGAATAATTTATATTAAAATTTAATTATATCATAACAGATTCCATTAAATTAATAACTTGAGTAATAAGAAAAATAAGAAAGGAATAATTGATGATTAAGTAATTACATAAAGAAATATAGTTTTCTTGAAGATTATCCATTGAAATTATAAATATTCAAATAATCAAATGGAAAACAATAAATGATTAATTAGAAATTGGGTTCCTAATATTGGACATTATAAAAATATCTTCAAGTCCTCATGCCATGACATATTATATAAATGTGTAAGGCCTTGACCAAATAATCAAACTCATTTTTCTAATTAGATATATTAATGAATTATTTGAATATGTAATTTTTAGTTCCACCTATAACTTATTATTTCAATTTCATTCATTATATGAATAAATAATATCAATTAGTCTATATACCTTAATAATCAAAAAATATTGGTATATGAAGAACTAGTATATGGAATGTCTTCCCAAGTGTGACAGATTATAATCCATCCAGAGAAAGAATTAGGATGGTATCACTTCAATATATCCCAAGTAGAGCACAAAAAAATAAAGGGTTGTTGTTTTATGAATATAAATACCTTAAAAGGTCTTTTAAAAAATTCATTAGGAAAATATATTTTTCACTTTGAAAATAACTGTTAAAAAATTAAAAAATATTTGGAAAAGTATTTTAATTTTAAAATAAGCATGGGAACATGTATATTAATCCTTAAATAATTGTTCAGCTATGATTTTGGTAAATTCATTCGATTTTGAGTATATTATATCAAATATTAATTTCATATTTTTGTTAAAAATTCAAAGAGTTCCTTATTCAGAAGAAGAAAAAAGATCCTTTGAAAAAAATTTATATAATGTAAAGTATGGGTAAATATAACTTCAAAAAATTATAGTATAATAAAAATGAATTATCAAAAAATAATTAATGGAAATATTAACATGGAATAAAAGGATTCTTGATATAATGTGAAAAAATTTAGTATTCCAAAAAACATTATTTATATCTCTTAAGTACTTAGATTTCGAAAATGAATGAAAAACATTTAATATTAAAAAAATATAATTCTAAAAATGGATTTATATTAAGATATAAATATAATATAAAACCCCTTAATGGATACTTAATCATAAATAATCCATAATGACAATGAGACTGTGAGACAAACACTTACCGCATTCATTACATTAGGATCATAATGTACATAAAGGGAAACATCAAATAAAACATTAAAATTCATGAAAATAAGTATATTCATGAAATAAAATTTAATTGTTCTTTTTATATACATCATATAAATGAAATTATGTACACATAATTAAAATATTCCCCAATTAGATTAAATTGAGACAAAATCTATTACAATGATTATATCACTGAAGTGATAATTAATAAATGATGTGATTATGTGTGACAAAAACAAATCCACAAAAAAATTAAATACAAAATAATTAAATTTTATTTCATTTCATATATTATCTTCATATAATTTTTTTAATGAAGTAGAATTATGGTCTAATGAATGGAAATTGAGTTAAGAAAACCCTTACCTCACACTTCCACATTGTTCAACATTCTTTAAACACTTTTATAATGGTATTAAAATTTTTATTAATTTATTATAAATCATAATCATATTTATTATATCATTTATTGTCCAATTTTAATATTAAAAAACCAATTTATTAATAATTCCTTCAAAAATTTTGTTTTTGGATGTTAACTGTTTCGTTTTTCATGGAAGTTTTGGTTCTGCTATTCATGTCCTTTTTCATTGATCATGGTTTTATCATCTCTAGAATTATAATAAATATATTATTATAATTTATATTAACTATATAAATATTTATAACCATTCATTAAAGGTGTAGATATATAAATTTATTAAACCATTCATGGAGAACGTTGGTCGTACACATGCATGAATGATGTTTTCATTTTTTTATGAAGGGACAAAAATAAAGATGAATTATAATTCATATTTATATAATTATTATAGCATACATATCATATAAATTCATTAAATTAATCCTTATTTCAATCCATGTAATTTAGAAACTATAAAATATTTATATCGCAATGTGGAGGTGGTAGTCTACACCTATGGGTGAGAGAAATTATCGTTTTCCGAAATATAGAGAGGTAATAAGTTGAATGATATATTATATTTTTAGACCCATAATTATTTCATAAATACCATATATATTTATTATTTAAATCATTACAATCATCCAACATAAATGATTTTGAAAAATGAATTACACCACTACATGGAGACAGTAAACCATATGTACACATGAACGATGTTTTTAATTTTCAGAGGATGGAAAAGTGGTGTGAAATGTATTTCCAATAATCAGGATAACATCTATGTTTATTTATGATACTATATTTATTATTTTAGGTTGTTTAAAATATATATTTTTTTATAATAAGAAGAAATAAATTTGAAAGAGTCATTAAATATGCTTCCCTTCTATTTGGTGGACTTCATTTTGATCCCTTCATAAGAACCCTTTGGATGGAATTTTTAAAATAATTGTACCAATTTATTGTTTATAATGATTTTTGGTGGATATTTCCTCTACTTATTATCAAACTAAATGGACCATGAGGTGTGAATAATATATAGGAGGAGGTTCCCTTTTCAAATTGAGGTGAGTAGTACACTTGAAAAATGTTTCAATGCTTTAAAATATTAACTACACACGTTTGTGGACAATTATTTCAAAAGAAAATAATATTATAAAATTATAATTTTTAAATCAACATGTGACCATATATTTATGTTTATTAAAGTTTTTAGATCATTTTATCCAATATTTTTTAGATAAACCCCTTGTATACTCTTTTTTACTTTAACTACAATAATAATTTCTTCAATATTAAAGGTATATGATTTTATAACTAGGGAAAAAATTGGCACATAAATTTTCATGTGATGAAATATGAAAACCATTAGCATAATAATTTTAATGTTGAAATATTTTTTTTTATTTTTAAATAATTTAATAAAATATCATTTTTCATAAAATATCATTTATGTCATTTTTAAACTATTCATCTAATTCAACATTAAAGATATAAATATAGAAATGTGAATAAAATATAATAATTTAACACATAAATAATATTTTATATGAATAAATATATTTTTTTGGATTAATGTTACTCATAAAAAATATTAATTTTACTGTTTTTAATTTCATTTTCTGGATTTTTCTACTACAACCTCGAGCACTATGTTGGGGTTGAGTAAAAATTTAAGAAAATTATTTCATCACTAAATATTTAAAATAATATGATATGATAAAAAAAGTAATTAATAGTTCATATAAACACTTATGTTCTACTTATCCTCTATTTATCATTATGTAAAAAAATTAGAGGTATATACGTCAAGAGTGTGGAATTTTGGAATTTTCCTTACATAAAATAATATGAATGTCATTATCAAAGTAAAATGGATCCAAAATACAATATAATAGAACATGGTATGTATATGGGATAATTTATCGCATAAAAATAAATGATGTCAATTTTTGGGTTTATTTTGATGCCTTATTACATAGTTTTATTCTAATTGTTTTTGTTTTAATCTTACCGAGGAGACAAATATTTATCATTGATATTATTCATAAGGATAAAATATTAAATTGAACTTTTTATCAAATTTATATTACAAAATTACAAATACATTATTCATTTTTTCAGGATCCAATTTCAATAAGTTTTAAAACATATTTTATAATAAATACTAAACTATAAAAAGTTTGTAGAAAAATATGTTTTTCTTAAAAAAATATTACTAATATAAAAATAATGAATATTGGTAATTGAAATAGAATTAATAAGATTGATAAAAATAAAATTAATCATATGTATATAAATCCAAAATATAATAGTAATTTTAAATTATTTTATTTAATGAAAATATTTGAAAATATTTGAAAAATATGAATTTTCACAATTCAAAGAAAAATTAATAATTTCAAAAATATTCTGAAATATCACTAAAATTTAATTTTGATATAATTATTACAAAAAAATATCTATTTTATAAAATAAAACATCTAAAATTTGTATAATTTAATTGTATTTTCCATGCACAATATGTAATAAAATCACTTTTAAAGAATATGTATTTTAAAGTATAAAATGACTTTGCTAAAAAAAGATAGCTTCTTTCCTAATAATTAATCAATGTTTTAATATTGAGTAGGACTATTATAAATTTTTTTAATAATTTTTTACTCATATTATACAATTTAATTTTATAACAATTTTATAATGGTCACATTTAAATCTTAATATACTTTTATATTATACCAAATCCACTTATCGCTCAATGTTGTGTGTTATGAAATCTATCCGACTTATTATTATTTTAAATAATTTTTTGGGGTGTTAAATCCCCCTTAATATATTTCACCATAGAAAAATTATCTCGAAATTTAAATGTTAAATATTTGAAATTGCCTTTATTGAAAAACCACAATGTAGAAAAGGATAAAAAACTTATTCAGAAAAAAGTTAAATTTGTAAAATAAACATTCCTTAAATATAACATATCTAGGTTCCTGGAAAAGGATAACATTAATGGGAACATAAAATATACACATTGAGGAAAATTTTAATTTCCAAGGACTAATATAGGGTGATATAGAACATGTTCATAAGAAATTTTATGAACAAAAAACCATAAATATGCGAGGATTCAAAATATCCTTAATTCATTAGAAATTAATGTAATAGGATAACATTTTTATGTCAAGATATTTTTACTAGGTTTGAAAAATTAATTTTCCATCTATACTAATAATAAATGTAAATATACATACTTGACAAATATAATTTCATCCTTTAAAAAACTTTCACTACAATGTCTACTTTTTCTCCAAATAATGAGTATTCAAGATGAATTATTCCTTCTTGAAGCACTAAATTCATCTTTTAATGGGTCAAATAATATAAAAATAGAATAACAAGCAATTCATGTAGTCTTTAATAAAACCTAAATGGTTATCATATTTTTTATAATACCGTAAAGGAATAAACACTCTTATGAATAAATGAAACATTTATCTCAAAAAATAAACAATAAAACAAATTTTTTAACTTATATAATTCCATAAGTTAAAACCCTATATCCCAAATACGCTAAATTTCATCAATATTAACTATTTTTTATCCTCAAATGTAATCTCATACACCTTTTCTTACGTATATGATACTTAAAATCATTATTCCTAATTAGACATTGTTTTTTAACCTAAATGTTAAATATTCGTTAACCTAATAAAACATCTCCTAAAATATCCTTAATCATGTCAAAATCAAAAAAAATTAAGATTTTATCATATAATTTTATTCACAAAATAAAATTAATATTTATCCGTATTTTATTTTATGTGATGTAGTTTTCATACTAACTAGGACATCACATAGTCCAGTGGTAGATGATGTACCTATGTCGCCATCAGTTGTGGGATTAAGCCCCAACTCCATGCCGAATGTGAGGGGTTATCACCCAACCTATGGTTTCTAATTTATCTAAAACTATATAAATATATTTCATATAATGTTCCCAAAAATATGATGACCAACATCAAAAAATAGAAATATTAATCATTAAATAAATTTTTAACCACAATGGTTTTATATACAAATTATTTTCTTCCACCAAATATAATAACATTAATTAATGATTATTATCTTAACAATAATTATCATATTAACACTAATGTTTATAAATAACATTAAATTTATATCCCCAAGAAACAAATGAATTATTCTTCAAATAACCTTTTCTCTAAAACATATACTAAACCAAAGGATTGTATTCCGATTAATATATCCCTAATGATCCTTAATCAGGTTAAACCCCAATCACAAAAAACATCAAAAGGGGTATATATGCCTTTAAAATTGATATTAACCATCAAATTATCAACCCTTGACACTCTAGGTTTATAAAATATCCTCATGTAGTATCATAGATCTCCTAAGATTATATTACCTCATTCATCATAATGGTTTATAGAGAAAATGTAAATTATCCTAAGCATGTCCCCTGGAAGTCTCCTTCCAGGTGCCCAGTAAGGGGGAACTCATTTTGTAATAGAATGATAGTAATGATATATTTGACCTGCTCTTGTTGGGGTTATTACACAGAGATTAATCATTTCCAAAACCATATCCACTTATAGTACCCAAATAGGGATGTCTTGCTAGCATAACCTTATATTATCTACCTTATTGGAACCATTATGATGTTATTATGTACATATACATATCCTCAAATTATGTTATACAGTTATGTTCCCTAATATTTTTTTTTTCTAAATCTATTTTCCAAGGATTATACTAAACTACCTATGATACCATGTATAAAGACACCAACTCTCGTAGCATATATCTAGTTATAACTTTTATTACTTTGGAATAATATAAAAGAGATCACATCCTAATTCATTAAATATTTAGTAGTCTTAGTAAAACATATACAAACAGGCATCCCATACTACATTGTAAATAAAATTTAATAACATGGTGAAAGTATATATTAATAATTGTTAAACTCATTTAATGATTTCTTTTTCATGTCAAGTGTAAATAAAATAACAATGTTGATCTCAAATTCTTTTTATTGGATACCAACATTAGATGATGTAATGAGTAAATAATGAATATTAAATATAGAAAGTTAATTAACTAGAAATATATTAGATTTATTCAGTAAAGTGAAAATGAAGAATAATACGGATTGAAAAAATGATGATCATATAATCTCATATAAACATCCACATTATCTTGAGACATGTCCATTGATATAAAAAAATATTCAAATAATCATTTGGAAATTAATAACTGATTTTATACTTATTTAATTCTTAATTTTAGCCACCATAAAAATATTATCAATGTATCACAACATTACATATTATAAAAATGGGTATGGCCTCATCCAAATACCCAAACTAGTTTGTCTAATGATAAATATAGATGCATTGACATGCTATGTAATTCCAGGACTAACTTTTATCTTAATAACTCATGTACATTTATAATATTAATAAAATGTAAAAATTTGCCAACATGTATTTACCATAAAAAACTATCCATATATAGAGAACTAGAAAACATAATATTAATACATTCGTAGTAAAACTAATAACAAAATATTAAGAGAAACAATGATTTTGGTATCATGACAAAATATCTCCAGTGTATCATAAGTAAAATAAACAAATGTTGTCACTGAAGAAAAAAAGATTATTTAAATAATTATTGACGAAAATTCCATTTTCTCTTGGAAAATCGCTATTATTAAAATTTATAGAATATGTTGGAAAATATTTTATTTGAATAAAAACATATAAACTTTTAAAATAAGCTTCATATAATTTAGAAGATATGATGATGATAAATTTATCCCATTTCGATTATGTCATAAAAGATTCCATTCACATTTTCGATAAAAATTCAGAAAGTACCCCATTCAGAAAACTATAAGAAGATTTAGATGATTTTTTATAAAAAGTATAAAAATGGTTAAAATTATTATAAATATCATAGGAAAATAGTAAAAAATTCTTGAAATAATTTTAATGAAAATATGGGCATGGAATAAAAAGATTCCATATTGAATAAAAATATCAGTTTTCCTTAAAAACATTCTTTTGGTATCATCAGTACATGAATTGGAAACATGAATATCGCAATAATAAATTTGATAAATCAATATAGGTGAAAAATATATTACTTTTAATATAGAAATATCATATAATTACATCAATATATACTTAAATATATACAATCCCAAAAAATGATGAGATTGTGAAATAAACCCCTACAATATTGATAACTTTTGAAAAGTAAGTTCCATGAAGCAATAACATAAAAGGAAATGTTATTTATCATGAACATAATTAGATTCATGATATGACATACCAATGTGTTATTATAAACACCATATAAAATAAATTATCTTCATAATGTTAAAATATACCTCAATAGAAGGAAATTAAGACGAAATCTCATAAAAATATCATATCATAAAAGTTAGAATTAAAATATGAAGTGATTTTGTGTAACAAATTTAAATCCAAAATTAAAAATTGAAAATAAAAAATAATATGATCATACATTATTTCTCTCATGATCATGACATTAATTAGTCAATGAACTATAAGTATGACCCAATGAATTGAAATTGAGTTAATAACCCCATTACATCACGCGTATACATTATTGAATATGATATAACTCATGTATAATGGTTTTAAGAATTTTATTAATTTATTCTATAGAAATATTATTTTTTATAGTATCCTATAGGATCCACTTATGACATTTCAACACCCATTTGTTAGTAATTCCTCAAAATCATCGTTTTTGGGTGTTAACTGTTTCATTTTTCATACAAGTTTCGGTTCAGAGGTTTTATTACATATAATTTAATCATGATTAAATAATATATCGGATTATAATCCTTATATAAATATAATATGTATTCGTTATATTTATATTTAAAATCATTCAAGAATGTTTGATATAGAAAAATGAATTACATCATTCATGGAGAAGGTAGGTCATACGTACCCAAGAACATTGTTTTATCTTTTCAAGGTTTGAAAAAATGGTAATTAATAATTAAACTCTAAAAAATTATTATAATATAAATCATATATATTCAATAAATTTATTCATATTTTATTCACATTAAATTTAAAATGAAAAACAATTTAAGTTGATTCATGGTGGTTGTAGTCCCCACGTATGCACATATGATGTTGATGTTTTCCAATAGATGGAAAGGTAAGAATTTAAATGATATATTATATTTAAATAACCATTATTTTTTAATAAATATCATATAAATTCATTATTTACCTCTTCATAATGATCTGTGTAAAATGGTGATGATAACCAAGTTGCAGCGCTACAAGGAGATGGTAAGTCTTACGTATGCACAAGCGATGTTTTTGATATCCATAGGATGGAATAGAGGTGGAAATTAGTTTTACCATAATAATAATAAAACATAATTATATTTATGTTATTTAATTTATTCTTTTTTTAATGCTGTAAAAAATTGTTGTATAAGAAGTAAATTTGAAGCCATCAAAAAAGACAATTACCTCATCTTTGGTATACATCCTTTAGATCCCTTCTTAATGACCCTTTGGTTAGACTTTTTAAAAGAATATAACAAATATAACGTGACTAAGGATGTATGGGATAGATTATTTTATGGTTTTATAGAGATAAATGGATCCATATGTGTGAACAAGGCAGGGGAGGAGGTTCCTTTTTATAATTTAGTTGAGTGTCACACTTGTACTTTTTAAAAGTTTTTAAATATTTTTAAGTAGTTGTCATGAAAATATGGATCCATAGTTACCCATATTCATGTTTTATAAGTTATATATATAAATAATTCCATCTAATGTTTATTAATAATGTTTTTAGGTCATTTTAATACTTAGGTTTTTAGATTAACCCCTGGAAAACCTAATTTTCCAATAACCACGGTAAAAACCTTTTCAATATTAAAGGATTGTTATTCTAATTATAAGGTAATAATTGAATCATAAATGTTCCTTGGATAAAATTTTAAATAATTCAAAATAATAATTTTCCTATTTCAATATTTTATGATTTTTAAATAATTTATTAAAGTATTTCTTTTAATAAAATATCATTAACATCATTTTTAAACTTTTCATTTAATTTGACCTTAAAGATATAAATATAGAAATGGAAATAAAATATAAACCTTTAACACATACCTAATATGTTATATTCATATATAAATTTAGTTTTTCACTATAAATCACCAAAAAATTACTTTTAGAGGTTTTAAAATGTTTTCCAAGATTCTTCTACTATTACAAAAGCATCGTGTCGATATTATGTTGGAATTTAAGGCAAATAATTCATAACATACAATTAAATATAAATTAATAAGTTAAATAATTAATTTATATTTAAAAAACCCATATATAACAAACTTTATCCACTTTTTATCCTTATGTAAAAAATTAATAGACCTTAAAGTAAATATAGTGGCATTTTGGGATTTCCTTTACCTAAAATAAAATAAATTTCATTATCAAGGTAAAACGGCACAGACAATTTATATATCATAATTTCATATGTATATGATCTAAATTATCCCATAACATTAAATTAAATCATGTTTTGGGTTTATTTTAAGGCATTATTCTATGGTTTTAGCCCAATTTCACCCATTGTACCCTTACACATATGGCAAAAATTTATCATGGTTACTATTAATAGTGTCCCAAAATAAAAGGGGCCTATTTACAAAATGGAAAAAATAGGATTCAAAATATGGTATCCATTTTTGATGATTCAATTTCTAGAATTGTAATAAAATTATTTTAATATACATTTGCAATGTAAAATAATTTATTGAAAAAAATGGGTTTTAAAGGATAACAATTAACTTATATTAGAATCATGAATTTTATAGATTAAAATGGAATTAATTAGATTATTTAGAAAAGGATAATATTTCACTAAATACAGAGTAAAATGGTAATATAAAATTATTTTATTTAATGAAAATATATTATAGTATTTGAAAAAACATAATATTTCATTATTCATTGAATAAACATTCATTTTAAAAAATTCTCAAAATATCACACAATGATAATTTTGATATGTTTATTTAAAAAATGATGTTACTTTTATAAAAAAAATTCTAAAATTGATGTAATTTTATTATAATTTCTACACACCATATGATATAAGATCAATTTTTTACAAAATTCATTTCTAATGAATAAAATGACTTTTCTAAAAAATGAGTCCTTATTTCCTTAGAATTAATCAATACCTTATTATTGAGTAGTAACATTGTTAATTTATTTCATAATTAATTTAATCATATTAATACCCTCTAATATTATTACTTTTTTATATTTTCACATTTAAGTAATAGAATATTTATAGTATATCACAATTTTCTTAAAGATAGGTGTTGTGTACTAAGCAAGTTACCAAGCATTTTATTAATTTTAACTAATATTTTTGGGGTATTACCATTTACAGACCATATATGAAGAAAATTTATCATGAACATAAATCCAATTTCTTTGTAATGTTAATTTCATAATAGATACACTTTATTTTAAATCACATTTCTATCTTCATTATGTTTATTATAGAATACCCACTTGGTTTTAATGAATTCTATTTCTTACAAGCTCAAAATAATTTCTATTGTTTGATTCCACTCAATTTAGTCAAGATATGAAATTAATTATTTGAAAAAATTATAATATTTATAATCATCTAAAAATTTATCTAGCTCTACATGAGATAAGAATAATTCTTTTTAAAGATTTTTCATCCTTCTAGTTTTAACATGAGCCTTCCTATCACTAATGATGTTCTCCATAATGAAATTATCCTTACATCACACCTTATATTAGTCTACTAAATTTGATTTTATTTCCACATCATCATATTATTTTTCAAAATACACCTCATCTCCATGTTACCCCATCTGTATTTTCACTTTTAAATCAGTTTACATTGTATATTTATAATTATTTTTCTTACAAAAATGCTCAATAGATTGATTATTTTGCTTATTTTTTACAAAACTGGAATCTCTACATTGAATGATTATTATAATACCATTATTATATCAGTTTTAAACCATTATTTTGGATAATAATTCCAAAATAATACCTTTATCTCCATGATAATAAGACTTACGATTCTTCTTTATATTATGAACAAAACAGTGTTATGAATTTTAAAGTATAAAATGTTATCTTTTTACCATAACAAATATCATGTTGTATTTTATAATAATACTGACATAAAAATCCCAATTATATATATATAAACTGATGTAAGAACATATTCCTTCAAATACATCTCAAAAAGAACTTTCTCAATGAACACTAGTTGGGTTGTGTTGTTAATGATCTAGTTCATGAATTCAATGGAATCATTTTTCGGAGTCCTCACCACTAAAACATAGTGCCTTATTCCATGTTTCTTAAGAAATTACTCCATATGGTTATTTGATAATTCCATTCCATTATCAGTATGGAATTTCAAAATTTTCAACCCATGAATATTCTCCACCAATATATGATTATGTGTAATACACTAGAACACCTTAGATTTGTGATATATTTACATCAGCCATGTCCTCATGTTGTAATCTTAGATGAATATAGTATATTAAATTTTTCCATACGTGTTTTTTGGTGATAACATCCCACACACATCAATGTGTACCAATTTAATAAATCTCATCAATTTCTCATCATTTAACTTATATGCCTTCTGAATGAATTTATTTTCCTCATAAGTGTTGTGTCAGTTTCATCATGTTAAATTTTTTGGGATATAATTATCCTTTTCATTATCGAAAATATTTGAAGGAATTTTGGATCAATAGTATATCCCTTTTATTCCATAACTTTCTCTCTAATTCCTTGTTTATAAAACACATATCTTCATTTGTAATAATGAGTTACATATTCATCTTTATTGTTCTTTCCATTAATCATAATTATACCATCCCATAATTTGAAAATTGAATAATTATTATAGAGATTCACTACATTCCATGATCCACATAATTAACATACAATTATAAAGTTGTGAAAAAGATCTTCAACTACCAATACATCAATGAACTCCAGTATTTGCCTCTGAATTTTGTTTTTATGGTTATAATTATCCTTAAAAATTCATTATTAACAAAGAAAACTAAAAAATATTTGTCCTACTTGATAACCAAGAATATAACTTTTTCCCCATCATATTTGATTTATATACACTATCTGGGATCTATACTATGATCAACACTTTACTATAAATGAAATTTTAACTGCATAAGCCATCTTATATTTTTTTTTCTTGATCCATGTAACCTACATCACTTCCTTATATAATGAATGATATTCTTCAACCACTAAATCTATTAGATCAACCTAATATTGCAAGGATAAAATTTTATTATGAGTTTCCAACCACTTTATGATTCTTCCCATAATTGAATTATTTCATTCTAGGAATTCTTTGAAATAGAACTATGTACCCTTAATGAATTCTTCACTAATTTGTTTCAATAACCATTAAACAAAAAAATTAATTTTTATAAAATATTAAGTGTAAGAATTTATAATAATCTATTTATGTTTATATTTTCCATTAATGTAATACTTTGATTTGTGAAACATATAAAATATATTACATACCTTTACAAAATATTTTAACAAGATTCATGGTGCATTATTTCAAGTCCTTACTACTCCATTAATGGCCTTTTGGGTTATTTTTTACCCACATAAATCAATATTCAATTGGGGATTGAGTGTCTAGTTCATAGTATCAATCATCTCCATGTTTTTCTTATTATCAATCCCCCAAACATATATTCCTTTAATTTTTAAAATCATCCCATGTGGGAAATTGTACAATTTTCCCATTAACTCCCCATGTTCCATCTTAACATCTTTAGTAACCCATACACCCCAAAAGTATGGCATTGTGTGGGGAAATATAATTATTTCTTGATCATAAATCTTTCAACACATATTCTTGAATTCTCAATTAGTATCCTTTTTTATTTTGATGAAATATTTAATAAATTTGGATAAGCTGCCAATAATATTTCCCCAATATTCATTATTGAGCTTATACTAAACCACTTTCTTTGATTCTTTTATATTTAAAAATTTGATCCATTCTGTTTCAACTTTCAACTAGGATTTCCCCTATTTATAAGACCTAGAATGTTGGAAATCATGTTCCACTCAATTTCATTTCGTAATATTGGCAATGAAATCATCAGTTTCTTCGAGATATACTTCTATTTCAATGTTGAGCTCAACTCAACCCTAAATTTATTCACATTCATCATCTACTTAATTTTTTAATGGTTTTTCTATGAAAACCACAATACCATATAAATTGAATTAATTATAGTCCTCAATTTCTATTAATTTATTTTTTTATGAGCTGAAATCATCTTATAAAATAAGGATATTCTTTTGGATGAATTTATGTAGTTATATACAATTAACATCCACATCCAAAAATGGATTTATTAGTGGGTAAATTGTTTTCTTCATCATCTCAATATTTATTTCAGAACTTTTCAGTGGTCAAAGTGGGAAATTTTATTTAAGTTAAGCAACGAAAAAAATAGAATTATAAAGGCTTGGTATAGGAAAGTCCTAAGTCATCATCCCAAAAAATTATCACTTTCCTGGGGAAGGGAGCGCATAATTAAATAGATGATAATAGAGTTTATTAGGGAAATATTAGAGGCCATAATGTTTGTAACCAAATTTAATTTTAGCCTTGAAAGTTTCATGTTGGCTTGACAAATTTAGTTCTGACATCTTCTCATAATGTATGTAATCAACCAAGGGGGAAATTCATACCTTAAATAGAATTTAAGAGGACATTAGAGTTGATTTATATTTCCATGAGAGTAATAGTAGAGGAGTGGAAAATATATAGACCATTCACAATGCCTTCTCCTATACAAAAAGAGAATCTCCATGACCAATGAAACAGTTGAATTCAATCACTATTGAGCCTCTAGAGTCTCGAACCACACCACCTTTGTTAGTGATTCCAATGTTGAAGAGCCTTCAGTATTGAGTTTAAATCTATTTAATAGTGTGTTCCACAATATTTTTTCATACTAAAATAAATAATTTTAAATAAAAATGTTGACTTTACCATATCCATTTTGTTATTTGTGAAAAGGAAAAAAATATAACCTCATCAAATTCAATATCTTCGGAATCAACCTCCAATTTGGTTTTTTTCTATACCCTGATCTACACCTCTTGATAATTCTACATTTCTCTATACACTTTTTCATTATTCTTTATCAT
This sequence comes from Viscum album, assembly GCA_963277665.1. Taxonomy (NCBI): domain Eukaryota; kingdom Viridiplantae; phylum Streptophyta; class Magnoliopsida; order Santalales; family Viscaceae; genus Viscum; species Viscum album. The sequence continues at coordinate 1,245,765,219 of OY728120.1, forward strand.
GTATTCAATGAGAGTGTTGTGAATAATATCCATCATCACCTCCAATGGGTATTTGTCTCTAAGAATTTATACCATTCAATTGAAATATAGTGGCAATATTTTCAAGATCATCATCATGGTCCTAATATAGTTAAGGTTTTATGAAAGTTTGTGAATTTATTCCAAAATTATGTTCACCTTCTCAAATAATGTATCAATATATTCATTCAGGCATATCGTCATGTACTCATACATATTCTGTAAAACCTATAAGGTCACACCATGTACCTTTGAATTTCCTTAATAGATTTTGGTATTTTATCCCACATGGTGAGTGAATATTAACACAAAATTACCATTGTGTTGATTCCATTGGATAAATATCCTCATAGAACATTGAATCCTTAGTGTGAGAATCAATCACCCTTGGGTCTTTCTCTAATAAATTAGTGATTTCAATATTGATGGAGATCCCATGTATGGTATCCATTAAGACATCCACTACCAAATACTGGAAATAGTGTTAAATTTGATTCTTCTATAATTATTAATTATTATAATTGAATATCATAATTAACTTTTTTTTGCTGATCACTAGATTTTATTTAATGATACAATAATCCATCAGTAACATTCATCTGTGATATAATTTTTTAATTCCAAACATGGTAAATACCAAATATTAGGGTGAATCAAGGTATTTTGATTTCAGTCACACTCTTATTATATAGATAGTAGGAACAACTCTTTACCTCATGATAAATATAGAGTAACAAGTACAATAAATCGGACCACACACAATTCATCTTTATTCACTCAAAATTGAATAATATAAAGAGTATAAAATTGGGATTTACCATTGTATAAAAAAATGAACTAATTATTTATTATGATTTAATGTGGCCATGATTAACCTCCAGGTTTTAAAACCTTAAAAAATAGATTTCCCATAGCTCTAAATCACTCAGAACCCTCACTACTCATCCATGTGAAACTATTTTAATATTCAAAAACCAATCATGAAAGTAAATCGTTCATGGGGTTTTAATCAGATCATCCCTTATCCATGTGATACACTATACGAACTTCTAGTGAAATAAATTCTTGGATCTCCCCTTATAATTCTCTCAATATATCCATCATATATCTAGAATCACTCTACTTTCTTTATGATCTTCTATCTCCTTCCTGAAGAGAATGAAACCTCAAAAATAATGAGAGAACCATCAAATTTCCCCTTTTATTGGTCATTTATTCAAAATAATATAGATGGGTTGATTTTATCAATTAGCCTAAAAAATATGATTCATTCATCACCATGAAACGATCCCATTAAATTCTTAAAATAAAGGAACTTTGAATTCTACAAATATGTTAAATGACTTCCTTTTGGATTGACCATTCACTACATGATTCAATTCCCTAGTTCATTTTAAAACTAAAAAATCATGATATTGTCAAATTTTAAACATCAATGAAATGAGAACACAATTCAAAGAGAAAAACCATTCACCTCTGTTAATCATATCTCAAACACTCAGAAACACAACATAGTGATAAAAATGGATTTCTTTTTCAAACTCCTAGTAAATTAATCATAAAAACTAAATATTATTACAAATTTAAAAAAGATTCACATTCCATTTAAGGATCCCACATTATTGGAATTCAAAATTTAATGGTTCTTCTCTATGTGTAATTTTAGGATGGGAAACCACTAGGGATGTTTCTTAGGTTGTGTGTGTGTGTGACCGAAGAACACTAAAATAGAATTTTTTTCCCTATGGGGGTAGTAATTTTTCTGATTAGTGACCTTGGTGGGTAATAACTTATTGTATGATTCGAAGGAAATTGAGATAGTTTATATGAGTATGGTCATGGCCCAGGGAGGTGGGGTCATGGAAATGGTATTAGATCTAATAATAATCTGAAATTCTAGAGTCACTGAATGTTTTTACGATTTGGGAACTTCAAAGAAGTCATTTTTCTTTAAATGTGGGGGGAATAAAACACACCATGAAAAGTGAGACTTAAAATAATGAATTCTACTACCCTTGTCAACATGGTGCACCATTATATTTTGGATCATAGCATATCATAACTTCACAATTTACCATGTTTGGAAAATAGTAGTATCAAAATGTGTGACCTCATAGAATTATTAATGGAGTTTGTGTGAGCTAGGAAAAACACAATAAAAGAACTTGCCTTTTCCAATGAGGATAACAATTAGTATGATATGTGACCCCATTGGGTAATATCATGTAGTGTGATGAGATAGAAACTAAGATATTATAGATGACCTGTGGTTCAGATGACTAGTTTCATAGCCCAAGTATTTTGGGTCATAACATTATTTTCTTAATAGCCCAATATGATGCATGTATGATTCAATGATGAAGCACATCACTCCTAGGATGAACATCTGAAATTTATCCTTATAAATTAAATTGTAACCAAAATGATTATATCAAAAGTACCATTTTATAATTCATAATGATTATTAAGAAGATTTTATTTAATCGCATGAAATATTTGTTGCGACATAACATCTTCTTCCTTGTAATAAATAATCAATCTTATTTAAACATCCAAGCTAGTGGTTTTTGTTTAAGGAGAAAAGGTATTATAAGAGACCCATGGGATTATATGACTAGGTTCACGACCCATGGTGTTTAGTTCATGGAATTATATTTTTACTAGGTCACTACAACCCATGCCTCATTTTGTGACGCAATACACTAATCCTAGGAAGAACCCATGAAATATATTCTTATTATTTTTAGTGTAACCATAATGAGTACAACTTGATCACCATTTAGTAGTTCTTGAATCCTTATTAATAATATTTAACATAATTACATAAAATATGTGTTTCATAATGGAACCATATTTCATGTAACAAATATTAAATCTGATTAAAACATCTAATTACTTAATAATCAAAGTTTATCCTTAATGGAAAAAAATCATTCCCCATAAAAACCGTCCATATAATATGTTATTATACTACTGGAGAGTTTTATTGTGACAAAAAAAATTTGTAAAGAGGCATCAAAAACTAATTCTTCCATAATCATAATTTATTAATATGTAGCTATATATTCAGTTGATATAGCCCCATCTCTATATTGTGTCATTTAACATAACCCATCTTTTATATCACACATAGAACCTTAATCTGACGTGATATAGTATTGTTTCATTACATAAGATGTTGTGGTGTGGTTTCAATCATGTTGTGGCATAGTTCATGTCCCAAGGATGATAATTTGTGACTTTTTTATTGATCAAACCAATACATCGCATGCCTCATTCAATGGAAGAGTACACTACTCTTAGATAGAATGCCTGAAATATAGCATTCTTCATTTCAAAACAAGCACAATGACTGTAGAGTGATCACTATTTTATTATTATTAATTCATTTTTAAGTGGATTTTGTTTAATGACCTACAATTTGTGTAGCTTCATGAGATCATCTTCCCTAGAATAAATAATAAATAAGCTAAATTCATCTCAGTCTTTAAATTTCAAGGGGTCTACTTCACGAAAAAATCATTCGTATTCGTAACATTCATTAAAATATCTTGTTCATCTTCAAGATAACTGTAATATGACATAACTCTTTAAGGAATTATGCATTAAAAACATTATATTCTATTAGAATGAGTTATTCATATATATATATATATTCACATAATATATCTATATCATGGAATGGTCTCTTCTAACACAAAGAAACCATTCCATCAGCCACAAAACCTTAATCTGATATGAGATACATTATGGCATGACTTAGGAAATTGCAACATGGTTTTTTATGAATGTAGAGATGATATTACAACTTTCAACATCTTCTAAAACTAAATAATATGTCATATTGGTCCTTATTCAGAATCCCCAACACACCATAATTATTAATAAGAAGAAAACAAAAAAACCTCCAATTTATTTTTTCTATTGTAAACCTACATGACATGTCAAAATCACATGGCGTGTACCTGGTGTAGAACAAAAATTTTCACATACCGTGTACTACCAGCTACACATCAGGTAGTTTATTTCCATCTTTAATTATTCCTTATGATAACCCTCTTGAAATTCCTAAAATCATGATGTAACCCTTATAAAGAATTTTAGAACAGTGAATGTTCTTTTAGTTGGTGTGAAATTAACATTTATTTGAATTTAGTGTTTCCCAAAACCTCGTAGTTGTATCTTTCATATGAAATTTGTAAATATTTTAATTTTTATTTGATGAAATGGTTTCCTCATCTTAGGATCCCTTCATTGATTAAATTGTTGATCATAAGAAAACTAATTTATATTACATTCATAATGAGGCAAGGATTCATGTTTATAATCTATATAGTGATGAACCACATGTTCCCCTTTGATCTCTGAGCAACACCAATTGATTTATGAGTGCTAGTGTGGTGAATCAATTGTATTACATTATTTTCCTTGATCAATCTATGATTATTATTGATTTAATGAGTTATTATCATTAATGAGTGGAAGAGAGGAGGTATTAAAGATATATATACATGTGTATTTTTGTGCATAATGATTCTAAATTCTCAATTTTTGATTAACTTTTCACAATAGTGAAAACAGTAAATAAATAGTGATAGGGTTTATGTTAAATTATTATTTAATTATGTACCATTCTTTAAATAATATTATAGTCGTTATTAAACAACATGACACATAATAATAATAATAATAATAATAATAATAATAATTTATGGTATTTCTGAAGACTTGTGTTATAAAAAAACTATTTTACCATCTTGTAAATTAATATATATCACCGAATGTATTTTGGGTCTATTTGAACTCCTCGAAATATTTTGAATTCCCAAATAAAAATTTTATTCATAAATAAATATTTCTATCCACAAAACACTTAATAAATATTTATTAAATATTCAATTAAATTAATATATATATATATATATATTATTCCAAATTCGATGAATAAATTTTTATTTAATTTATGAAATCATTAAAACCTGAAAGAAATTTCCATGTACTTGAGAATAATATTTATTCCATTAAATAAATTCAAATATAATTTTATCAAGATCAATTTAGACACATAGTGTATGGCCCTATATGATTATTTATAGTTAGCATTAGGTAGGTATCCATAAAGTCTAAGATTAATATTTATATAAAAGTAAAGGAACTGAAGAAAAAGAATTTTATGTCACATAATCAATGACCATATATGAATTATCACAAATTAATATAATCACTCTATCTAAATATCACATCAAGATGGATACACATCTTCATCATCAACCTATATACGTGATAAATCATTCTTTGACAATATGAAATTAATTTCATTAAATCATGATTTTAGAATTTATGAAATAGTTATATTTCAATCAAAGGGATGTCATATCAACATCCATAAATTTTAGAGGGATAAATCCTTCCTCGAATTATTCATTAATAATTTTTCATCCATGATGCACCCAGCATACCCCACATCCTGTCAATATATGGTGTGACAATTTTTGTTAGTAAATGTTTCCACATGAGTCATGGTATGCATTAATTATAATATTTTATTCTAAGGACAATTACACATTCTATTAGATAGGAATATTAAATTCCAGAAAAAATATTGAATTCCAACGTGCGATTTTATTCTCATAATATTTGGTCTTGGATATTACTAAGTGTGAACATAATGAGAATAAGTATCATCCTCTTATGAGTACCTTCACCAGATGGTCTATATTCTATATTCCCAATCATAGTACATTAACCAAATATAAAAATATATTTAATAATATCTGCATACCATCTTAAGGTTCTCATCATAGAGGTGAACATCTATAACCTTATCTATGTGATAGATACTTTAGTACATTATCAAGTCAATGTTATATAGAATAAAAAAATATGGGATAATATTTGTCTATTAATATTAACATCATTGAATATACATGTAATCCAAAGTAAAAAAGTATTTGGTTTCTTGGGAACCAACTCCAAAAAACAAACCCTTTCACCAGAGCCAACTCCTATTGAGTGGTTATCCCTTAGATGAAAAATATTCTTCTACGAAGTATGTTCAAAGCTTCTAGGCCTACCACATTTCCATGGATAGGGTTGGTAAATCCAAGTGTCTATATGGTGGATCTATTTTCTAAAACCTTATTATCTTAAGAAAATCCCTCATGTAGTGATATAACAGAGTATCCAACTATTATTCTCATGTTAGAATCAACACATACTGACAATTTCTATATCCACAAATTATCAAAAAATGAAAATTTGATTTATTTTGGAATAAAAAAAATCAAAATAGTTCATTTCTTAAATCACTTTGTAAGCTGCAACAGAAGCTATAATGTACTAGGATATTGGATACTTGAAAACCACTAGTTGTAAAATAAATCTTGAATATTAAATTATCCTTTTCTATGATACTCGATAAAATGAAAAAATGTGTAAATAATCATTCAATTTCCAAGATTAATACTATTTTAACTTCTCCAGACTAAAGAAACTCATCTAGTTTTACTTTTCTATATACAATTAGATAGTTTTAGATTCATGTATTTATAATTACATTAGATCTATTTTATATTTACCTATTATTCTTTTTTAATCATTAATATCAAATTTCACTATATATCATGGAGCATGAGACTAATTCCCTAAACATAAGAATGTGAAATTATTATAAAGTCAATAATATCATCTTATTCCCATGTATGTCATATTGGAATGATTATATATGAACAAAAACTTGAACATGAATTTTTAAAACTTTTATTTTTCAATAAAATGTTAATATATGGGATATGAAAAGATTTATCCAACTAATAGATCCATTTTATTGATCCTTTTCCCAAAAACATGGATTCCACAATAAGTCAATCTTTGAGATATTTCATTCCATAGACTTAATAAACTGGTAAGACCCATAAATTGTTTTAATATGTTTTCTATAGGTTTATCATGAAAACGTATATCACTCCTACTAGCCAATAAGATACACATGTCACTCATTCATTTCAAAATAAATATCCTGTGATCACTATGATTGATTGATACATAAATGAATTTGAGAAATATTTATATCTTATTTTCATTAATTAATTTCAAATTCCCTTTCAGTTATTCCTAGTAGACATATACTATAGGGTCCCTATATTGGTTTTGTTATATAGATATCTTTCACAATGATTCCCCTAAATAATGTGGACTCAAAAATAAATATCTCGATATCCTGATCATAGATATATTAAATGAAATGAATAATTAAAAGTATTTCAGTAATTATGAGTGGTTATTATGTTTTGATATAGACTAAACATTCAATAATCTGTCATGTTATATCGGTAATGTATTGTACCATCCATGTCTAGTTTCTCTTGAATACACATCAATAGTATCATGTATTATAATCATTCAAAATATGGAATACCTAAACTTTGATACATGGAATCCATCAATTATATTTATACATACTTTTTAATGGAATCATATTACCATTTAATACTTTTTTAGAAATTTTTATTCTGAAATAATGATATATGTATCACCCACTATGGTAAATATAAACTACCTCCTTGGTTATGAATTCCCTACATAGTTTGTTTCTCTAGAACTACTCCTCACACTAAGCATAGTGGAGTCTAGTATTCCTATGCCAACACATGTGTATCCATATCATTAATCCATATAGGATAAGTCTATTACCACTACATTTAAATAGATAGTCTTATTTTATAGGAATATAGATGGTCTTGACTTGATATTTATATCCATAGTGACTATAGTATCATTTACTAAGATTCAGCATACTATATTGATGTTTAGTTGTTGCTAAGTCCATATTTTAACAAATGGGTTTCAACAAACACTTCAGGTGGTGTTCTAATTAATTCTTCTCCTATCTAATTTTATATGATATAAATTAGAAAATTTATATGGAATATGGTAAGTTGTTCAAAATTTGTTTACAAATTTTTTCTTTCAAGCAATAATGGAATATTGTAAATATATATAGATCATCAATTATTTTTATTTTAATACCCTAATGAAAATGATGTCTAAAAGGAAATGTGAGTTAGTGATAAGATTTAATCTACATAAATGACCATTGATTTCTTGGATAATATATTATTCAACGATCCATCTCATTGATTCCTCAATTGTGACCAAAAACACTAATTAAATTCACTAAGAATTTTTAAAATTTCTTAAAGGGGTTTCATGAAGTATATGAAGTTAAATTTATTTTAGAAGAGTTAATGTGTCCATGATAATCCATCAAAAAAAATATTTGTGACAAACCATTATTTAAAAATGTTTCTTTATCAAAAACATGATAAGTATTCTGTTTTTATATATAGTTTCATAGCTCAATTGAGACTGAAACACTTTTATGGGTATAAGTAGTTCATCTAATTTTAGTTTTATTTTATAATGTATTATCTTACCACAAAAGAGTAAGAGTATTATATTTTATATTCACCATTCATTTCAATGAATTTATGTTATTCAATAGTTACTAAACTGTTTGTTTATAAAAAATAAACACAACAACATTTATTCCAAAAAATAAATAATATCTCATTTAATCTAGTTGAAAACTAAGAAAAATGATTTGGTATCCCTTATTACAACTGGAATCAATCTATGCTTGAAAGAAAAAATATTGTGTTCCCCTTGTAAAATATACTAACACAAATATCCTACATGATTCTATGAACAACATTTTCACCCCCCCCTGTTGGTCGATTACCTACATCATTAGAAAGTGTAGAGGATCCCTCAATAACAACACCAAAGTTCTTCACTCATGGCGATAGGGGAATCAAGTTGCAAATTATCCTCTATCTCTTGATGTCCCTGGCCCAGGCTCTAATTGCATACACAATGTGCAAACCTTAAAACCCGAGGGGTGGATTTGGTTAGAGGGGATTCCCTTGGCCTTCATTTTTTCGGCCTCCTTAGCTGAGTTTCTATGGTTGGTGATCCTTTCTTATTATCTATTTTTTAAAATAATAAAAAACTAATGATGGATGAATGGATTAAAGGAATCCCCCGTTATCAACTCATTTTGAGCCCACTCTATAAACATTCTATTATTACTTGTTTAATGTATTTTAATACATTTATTTTATAATAATAATGTATGTTATATATAATTGGTTAATAGAAACAATATTAATATACTAGAAGTGTAAACAACTAATTTAATCTTCAATTCATTACAATTTCTATTCTAGTATTTGTACGTTCAATATAAGAACCAAATAGCCTCATGTTTATTCCTTTTCAAGTAAATATTTTGTCTCATTAAAGGATTTAATAAATGTTATTTTATCATTACATTATCCATTGGATCATAAACCTTGTTTTTCATACTTTTCAATAAAATGGGTGGATAAACTATCTTCATCCAATCATTATCCTCACAGTGATGAACTGAAAAAAGTAACCTGAGTAACTTATCGATATAATTTATCTGATCACGAAAAAATATGGATAATAGTTATTGTAAAGATAATAAGATAATATTAATGGATGAATATTTATACAATGGGAACAATTATTTATAACACTAATGAATATACCCATGAAATTTGAAATTATGATTAGTAGCTAGATTGCCTTATTTTGGTTTATGTTGCCATAGTTCATTGATTTTCTCATTTATTTCTAACCTTTCCTACTCTTTCATAAGATAATGGAGATGTGATATTATGGATTAAGCATCCGCGTCTTTATGTTTTATCATTAACTCTCTAGGAATAATTGTTAAAATAATAAAAATTAAATTGGAAGAAACCTCAACATATCTCTGGTTGACATCCTTTTCAGCTTCACTCACCTGCTGTGGTGGAAGAACCTGAGTAGGTGATTCCAACACATAATACAAATATTATCATAATAATGTATCATATAAATGATTATACTATATCGTAAAAATTATATTTTTATGGAAATTAACTGATTTAATGAATGATCACACTATTTTCATAGTTTTTAATTCTATTTTCTATGATGATAAAAATAAATAATTAGTACATGGATTGATTACAACTTATATGAGAAATAACAATAATTAATTTTTCATTAACTCTCACAATATTTTACTAAGTCTCAACAACACTCACTATTGAACTCGAAATGTATATATTCTTGTAAATTCTCATGATAAGGATCCAAATACCCCTTCACATAACCCCATATAAGATTTGGTAAAAATACATAAAGGTATTTAGGAAAGAAGGTCTCTTCCAATATAGGGTGAAACTCCTTGATCAATTTGGTAGATTCTGAAATCCATAAATCCTTACTTGGATTTCCTTTACATAAATTTGAAATATTTAATGTATGTTACATATCTAAATAACCATGTTAGACAAAAACACTTACACATAATCAATTTATTTAACTTCTATCTATGCACATTAGTTCATTTAGTTATGTGATCGCAGTCTTGCATCCATAAAATGAATAATTTATAAATAGTAATAAATAAATAAATGACATGATCAAGAGCTTATCTAATGGTTTATTTATTGAGTGGAAAATAAGTAATCCTTTTTCCTAAGGAAAATAACTCATTGTTCCAGTCTTGGAACAATTTTTTGCATTCAATTTTTTAACCTCTGTATCACCAGAGTTGGTATCTTCTAGGTTCTGTATTTCACCTCCTCTACATTCCATGGGATACTCTATTTATTTCATAAATTTATAACTCAGAAATAAGATAGGGGAAAAAAGGATTCTTTAAATGCAATTACATAAAGAAAATTCAATATGAAGGTGCAAAAAAATATTAAACAGTGGGATTACTCAAATACCATCATATTTGATTTAATTTTAAAAACTTGTAAACCAATGAAATAAATTTAATTAAAAAATTATAACATAGAAACATGTCGTAACTATCTCAATAATAGGAATTCAAATGCAATGAATACTCAAATGTATGACCGATTAAAATTAATTTATATTAATTATATTTTATTAAGATAAACATGATTTCATTAATTAATTAATTAATTCCCTTTCAAATTATTGATTATAAGAATCCTCATAGAGATACCCATCATTAAAATAATTCAATGGAAAATAAATGGAAGAACAAATAATGATATATTATTATAATAAATTAATTAAGAATTTAATAATTCTTTAAACGAATTAATAATTTTCAAAAACACCTTTTATATCAATAGATAAAATAATGTTTGAATGCAGGAATTATAAAATTTAATGTAAAATAATAGTATCATTTTTTCGGAGACTATAGGATGTGGAACCATAAGGTACATGTTGTGAACCTCAATTACCATGTACGAGAGACATATGACTGGGGATTTGGCATGTACCTCAGCAAGACTACCTGGAATGTATAGGCTAGCTATACCCTATGTATCATGCTTTTCATGTGTCCATGAAACCTTCCAAAAGACTCAATTGTTATTTTAATGAGGTACCACATGACATGTATTCTTGATACACATTGTTTTTTTTCCTTTCTTTGTGTCCCCTTGACTCACCAAATGTATAATTATGTACATTGAACATGGTAATTAATGTACTAAACATCATGTATGTCTAATACACATAGTGAACTACATTAATGTTCATGCTATCGATCTCATAGTATTTTTACCATATATTTGACCACATGGTCACTGTAAATTTCTCTTTTAAACTGTGTTGACTTCATGATGTGTTTTCTAACTACATGACAAGTCATCCAACAGTTGTGCTTCTTATTGTTCCATTCTATATTTGGTGTGCAATGAAATAACAATGTGTAATTTACAACTTACCATGACATGTATCCCACGAAATGGATAGTTGTAGTGAACATGTCATGACCCATCCTTGGGGCCCATGCCGTGACTACACCAAGCCCGCCTTCCATAGGCCAGGGGCTGGAGAATAGCACCAGAGGTGTAAATCCCCAAAAAAGCGGAAGGCATTGCCTTTAAAAAGTAAACACACACAACAGAGTACGCAAGTGAAGTAAGCATTAAGTAAAACTGAGTACAAAAGTAAGTACTAAAAAGTAAATGGGCCAGTATAAAAACCCAATTAAAGGTACAATACAACTGAAAAGAAAGTAAATCCGCAATAAAGTAAAACATCAGCACTGATTCATCCTCCGAAAATCCCACCTGAAGGGTGGGTACAGATAGTCTCCTCAGCTCCTCGGGTCCAGCCGTCCACTCTGTGTACGTCCTACCAAGTGGTCCACCTTCGGGTACCGTCCAGCTCCACAAGCCTCCACCTCGATCAGTGATGTCTATCATCTGCATCAAACACAAATGTATGGTGGTCATAGCCCATGCAGGGGTGAGTATACGATACTCATTAGGGACCCCGAGGCCCTCGAAGGTCTCTCAGAGTCCAAGAAGGATAAACCACAAAGGAAAGGTATAATCACTAAGTATCTACCGACTCTACTTAGGTATATTCCCATACATATACCTAAGTCATCAATCATAGTTCAGCTCCAGCTCCTGATCCCAAGTACAACCCATTCCACACAGGGAAGATGTCAATCTCGTCGATGAAAAATATTGAAGTCAATACTCATCTCACATAGGTATGCATCTTTTTTATAGCGATAGAGATGATTATATTTAGTCACTGATTCATCTAAGCTGTCAGAACCACACATGATACAAGTCCAGCTAAGCTGTCAGACCCACATAGGATACAAGACCAGCTACTCTACCGGAACCACACAGGATACAAGTACAGAGGTCAATACTGGCGAACCCACACAGGATACAAGAACATTAGTCATCATCGTCGAACCCACAGAGGATTCTAGTACGGTAGTCATCGCTGTCGAACCCACGGAGGATTCCAGTACAATATTTGATGTAGTCGCAGCCAGCTCTAGGGTTCCCCTACACAGCATGCTCGATTCTCGGGAGGGTCCGCACCTTGAGAAAAAGAGTCGATACATCAAATATCACAAAGTCCAGAGTTGATGTATCCCAAAGTTTCATCTCGTCAAAAGAAACCCAACGCGATAGACAGTGCGTCAATCGGACGCCCGGTCTGAGAGTTATTGGCCTTTCCGTTCTAGGGGCCCGATTGGTTTTTAAGATAAAACCAACCCGAACATACTCCAGTTATGTCCAAACCTCAAGTGGAGTAATCCAAAAGAACCTTCTCATCAAGAGGAATTCAAAGCATTTGAGGGCACGTCAAACAGACGGTCGATCCTTATGTTATAAGTGTTTCCACTCCAAGGGCCTGGTTGGTTTCGGGTTCGAACCAACTCAGCCATACCCAAACCTTGCCAAAACCTCGAATGTAATATACCTAAATTACTATCTCGATCTAAGGATTCCTACGCTACTGAAGGTGCATCGATCTGAGGCCTGTAGCTCATGTTATGGGAAAAAGACCGAAAAACGGTCCGAAGTGGGGGTCTGTGCCCGGCCCGACCCGACCCAACCCCCCAAAGTCGACCCGAACCAGGTCGACCCGACCCGAGTCTGGATCCAGACTAGCTGGGCGCGGCCCGGACTGCGTGACCCACCCTAGTGCGGCATGTGGGGGGGGGGTTCCAGGGTGGCGCCGCTGGACATCTCGGATCCCACACGGCAACAGGATCCTCCTCCATAACCGCTGCGGCAGATGCCGCGGCGGGCTTCTTTCGGTGGCGTGCCGGGGTGCCGCCGCGGTACTCCGCAGGCCACTGGAGTCATTCTGGTGGTCTGTTTTTTCTGTCGTCTGTGCTTGCGGTCATCTCGGGACCCGAGCTTCACTGCGAAGGCTCTTATTTGCTATTGTGGTCCCGTTTCATCGTCGCCAATCACCCCACGCATTAAGAACAAAATAGTGGTGGGTTCGGGCTTGTTCGTTAACCCCACCCCCCCCCCCCCCCCCCCGCCCGCACCGCGTTAGAGGTTCAAATCTTCACCAAACAATTTAAACTCCAAGTACGAGGGTATACTTCTCATAAAATAAAAATATACAAATATTTACCTACCTCAACAATTGATGACGAACGTCGGCGTCGCAGTAGACAGCATCAGGGGGAAAGGGTTTTTAGGCAACGTCGGAGTGCGCTGTGGAGGAAGCAGCATCTCCTCTCTTATTGTGGAGAAGAGAATGGGTGGCACATCATCGTTCTTCACGGAACTAGAATTCTTCATCGAAGGAGACGTCGTTCTTCATCAGAGGTCGGCTTTATTCCAAAAACTCAAGAGCTCTCCTGATCTTTCATAGCACAACAAAAGCTCTCCCCAAAATAAAATAATAGGCTCTTACTATTATTTTATTACATAAGAAAAGTGACTTCCCAAAATTTAAATCACTATATTTAATAAATGTGTTTACAATTAATTAAAGGAAGGGAGAGGGAAGATCCCCATTAATTAAACGCGTTGGGAAATAATTAGTAGGGAGGGTTTTAAAAAATTAATGAGGGTGTTTTAAAGAGTTATAGGGAAATTGAAAGGTTGGGGATCATGTGGGCCCCACCCCTCTAACATCCACCCATGGGTAGTTAGGTGGTTATGCATCCCACACTTTACTACCCATGGGAGGAATTAACCACCCTAGATATAAAATAAAATTTTACAACAATTTTATTTTCTTCTCAAATAAATGCCAAAATATAACTTCAAACCCACATAAAAAGCAACTGTGGTAAATGTACCCTTATGCAATTACCGGTGTTGCGAGTTCATCGGTGCCCTCAGATTTCAATTCTGGGCACCGGTTCAAAAGATAGAAAAACATGCTCATTCGTTCACTAAAAGTACCCGAGCTAATCTTCGGAAATTGATTCTGGGCACACCGGGCCTCGGAATAAAGTGTCTTCAGAAGCCACATATTCATAAAATTACAAAGTATTTAAAAAATTTCCTTGAAATCTTATGGTCTTTACATTACTCCCACCTCAGGGAGTTGTGTCCCTGTAAAGCTACAACATAAACTAGGGAAACAAATGAGGGTACATAGCACGCATCTGGGCCTCCCGCTCCCATGTGCTCTCCTGGAGGTTCTCGTGCTGCCAATGAATGCACACCAGAGGAATCGACCGTCCACGTAGGACCTGCTCCTGTCAATCCTTGATCTCCACCGGGACCTCTGCAAAAGTATCCCTGTCATCGATGTCCATCTCCCCATGGTCGATGATATGTGTCGGGTCATGAATGTATCTCCTCCGCTGAGATACATGGAAGATGTCGTGCACCCGGTGCAACTGAGGTGGAAGGGTTAGGCGGTAAGCCACCTCGCCTACTCTATTGAGGACCTGAAAAGGCCCGATGAAGCGCATAGATAACCTGCCACCCCGGCCAAATCTCTGCAATCCACGCTGATGTGAGACCCATAAGAAAACATGGTAGCCATCCTTGAACTCCAGTGGTCTCCGTCTCCTATCAGTATAGGACTTATGTCTGCTTTGTGCAGTCCTTATCTGCTCCTGGATGATCTTCACCTTCTCCATCGTAGCCTGGATCATCTCTGGTCCTACGAGTGCTGACTACCCTGGATCAGTCCAACACAGAGGTGATCTGCATGGTCGGCCGTACAGTGCCTCGTAAGGTGCCATCCCAATAGTGGAGTTGTAGCTGTTGTTGTACGCAAACTAAACCAAGGGTAGGTTATCCTCCTAGTTGCGACCAATGTCAAGTACACATGCGCGGAGCATGTCCTCAAGTTTCTAAATATTCATCTCCATCTGGTCACCTGTTTAAGGGTGAAAGGCAGTGCTCAGGCATACCTGCGTCCCAAAAGCCTCCTACAACCCCTTCCAAAGCCAGGAAGTAAAATTAGCATCTCGATCGAAGATGATAGACGATGTCACACCATGAATCCATACGATCTCCTGAATTTAGAGGTGTCCTAAGCTCTATACTGAGCCCTGCTATCTGATTAGTAGGAAGTGGGTCGACTTGGTGAGTCGTTCTACGATCACCCAGATGGAGTCGTGTCCTATAGAAGTATGCGGGATCCCCGTCATGAAATCCATGGATATTACGTCCCACTTCCACTCCGGAACCTATAAGGGATGAACCGAGCCTACAGGTACCTGGTGCTCTGCCTTAACTTACTGACTAGTGAGGTATCGAGAAACGAACTCTGCTACAACCTTTTTCATAGCCGTCCAATAGTGCTTTCGTCTGAGGTCCTGATACATCTTCGCTACTCCTAGATGTACCACTAGAGGGGAAGCGTGGAACTCCCTCAAAACCTCCTCCTGTAGTGAAACTGGTACCATAGTACGACCCCTGAAGAGGATGACATGCTCCCCACCTTCAGAAAAATCATCGGGTGCCAGCCCTGAGGATATCCGAGCACGTCGCGCCTCACAGTCAACGTCTCCACGTTGTGCCTCTCGGATCTGTTGAAGTAGTGGAGGAGTGACTGTGAGGGACTGTAGATAGACTGCACCATCTTTGTCCATGAAGTATATCTGCAAAGCAGCTAACGGCTCTGTCACCTCACCAAGTAGTTGAATGCCCAATCTCTTTCTGAGAGCATCATCCATAACGTTCCCCTTCCCAAGATTGTAGACAATATCAAATTTATAATCCTGAAGGAACTCGAGCCATCACCGCTATCTCAGGTTCAGGTCCTTCTGAGAGAAAATGTACCTGAGACTCTGGTGGTCAGATTAGATTGTAAAGTGCCCGCCCATAAGATATTGTCGCCACATCTTCAGGGAGAAGACCACTACTGCTAAATCCAGGTCATGGGTAGCGTAGTTCTGCTCGTGCTGCCTCAACTACTGTGAACCGTAAGCGATCACTGCTCTCTCCTGCATCAGGACACCCTCGAGTATGGTCCCTAATGCATCGTAGTAAACTACATACCCTACGCCCTCCTCCGGAAGCCTCAAGATGGGCGCACTGGTCAATCTCTGCCTCAGCTCCTGAAAGCTCTGCTGACATCTGTCTGACCGCATGAAGGGTTTCCCCTTCTTCGTCAAATCTGTAAGCAGTGCTGCAACTCTGGATAAGTCTAGCACAAATCTACGATAGTACCTAGCCATAACTAAGAATCTCTGCACCTCCATCATGCTCCTGGGTGGATCCCAAGCCCGAACTGCCTCAATCTTTGCGGGGTCCAATGCAACTCCTGCCTCTGAGATGACGTGCCCCAAGAAGTGAACCTCTCGAATCCATAACTAGCAATTTGAGAGCTTACCATACAGCTGGTGATCATAGAGTGTTTCCAGTACAACCCACAAGTGGTAGGCGTGCTCCTCCTCGGTAGTCGAGTAAATCAGTATGTCGTCAATGAAGACTACAAAAAACCGATCGAGGTAAGGCTGGAAGATCATGTTCATGAGACTCAATAACACTGCTGGAGTGTTGGTCACACCAAAGGGCATAAACAAGAACTCATAGTGGCCATATCGACACCTGAAGGACGTCTTCTGCACATCCTCGTCTCGAACTCTGAGCTGATGATAGCCTGACCTGAGGTCTATCTTTGAGAACCATCGTGCTTCCTTGAGCTGATCGAAGAGATCGTCAATCCTCGGAAGGGGGTACTTGTTCCTCACGGTCACCTAGTTCTGGTGACGTTAGTCAACACATAGTTGGAGGCTCCCATCCTCCTTCTTGGAGAATAGAATCGGATAATCCTAGGGTGAAACATTGGGTCGGATGAATCCTTTTACCTATAAGTCCTCCAGCTGTACCCGCAGCTCACGATGCTCGGCGGGAGCCATCCGATATGCTGGAGTAGATATCGATGATGTACCGGGGTATAGTTCTATATAGAAATCTACCTTACTGTGAGGAGGTAGTCCTGGAATGTCTTCAGGGAAAACGTCCTCATATTGATCCACCACAACAGGAAAACTCGGACTCTGTACGTCAACTGCTCCAAGGATGATTCTAGCCAACTAATGTGTGATCGGCTTCCCTCTCCTCTGAGTAAGTCCATCCTATGCTGCAAAGGTTCCCTTCTCACAGGGGAAGGTGAACCTAGTCCCATCCGTGCGGACACACCACACCTTGCTCCTAATATAGTCGATATGATCATGGACTGTAGATAACCCGTCCATACCCAATATGACGTCGTAAGGTCTCGACGCCATTACAAGAAGATTCCAACTGAAACTCTCGCCTCTAAGAGTAAGTTCACACTGCCGGAACCAGTGCATAATCGTCGAGTCTTCTCCCGTATGAGTCTCTAGATTTAAGGATCGAGCCAACGGCTTCGTCGGAATCTCCGAGCTCCGAACAAGGGAAACGACAATAAAATAATGACTCGCACATGTGTCTATAAGAACTACAGCAAGGGTGAAGTAGACACATATAGTACCTTGAATCATCTCGGGTGCACAGTGGTCGTAAGCCTCTGCTTCCTAGAGCCGAGCTTGCCTCTTCCCGCCAGCTCCCTGTGGTCAGGGTGGACCTCCTAGGGGTGGTGGTGGTAGAGCCTCAAAATGTCATCCACCACCCGCTGCTCGGCCAGCTCCTCGGCCTCGTCCTTCTGCTCACTGCGGACTGCCACAGTCGAACCTCTGCCTCTGCCTGTGAGGCCCCTCCACTGTCTGTTTCTTGTCTGCATAGTCGGTTGGGTAGTCACGAGCCATGCGGCCCTGCCCGCCACATGCATTGCACTGTCTGCTCGTCGTATGGCTGGCTCTGCGCCATGTGCCCCGCACAACCGAACCTGTATCCTGAGGTCTCCCACCTAACGGCCTGGTCTGCTTAGACCCCTGCGACATCTGTCAACTGCCAGCTGCAGAAGACTCCGCTATCTGTCATTCTGCTGTGGGTCTCGCTGCTGGTGGATGCTCGGTGAGAAAGATATCTACTAAAAGGGCCCGCTCCAGCACCCCTGCATGCGTCGGGATGCTGAGGGGAATCTCCGAAGCTCTGATCTCATGCCTCTATCCCTCTCATAGGTCTGGGCCTGGAATAATGGGTCTCGTACCACATTGTGGAGTAGCGCGAGAGGTTGGTAAATCTCACCGAGTACTGGGATACTGTCATGCTGTCCTATCACAGCTGTAGTAACTCTTGGATGCACACCACATGGAGGGTGGATGGAACAAACTCCGAGCAAAAGAGGATATCGAAGTCCGTCCAAAGTAGAGATGCCTCGTCGTGCACCTGGAGCATTAGGCTCCACCATCTACCTACTGTTGTGTGCAAGAGACTCGCAGCAAGGATCACCATAAGTTCTGTTGGTGTCCCAACCAATCTGAAGACTCTGACAATAGCCTCGATCCAATCCTCGGCTGCCTGAGGATCTGTTTCTCGGCAAAACATGGGCGGCCTCTGTCATTGAAACTCATGCAATGCACTCAGGCGGCGTGCACTCTCCGCTGTTGGGGCTGATGGTATCGGTGGCCCAGTGGGTACTGGTATCGCTGTTGCCTCCACTGTAATGGGGCCCTGCACCATGGCCTCATCACTCGGTGGGCTGCCATCCTACACATAACTAGGAACCCTGGCTCGCTGCCTTCGTGTGGCCATCCTGAAAAGAAACAGGTGCACCACGGTCAAATAGTATACCTGGTGAGATGACAAAAAGTAATCGCAAAGAAAACTTTTGAAAGGAAACACACACACAATCAGTGTTTTCATGCACTGAGTTGGAAATCAAGGGTCAGGGTCCCAGTGTATGGATACGTCGGTTGCGGCACCAAAAATAGACTCCCTGGACTGAAAACCACACTCAATACTCTTAACACTATTGCTTCATAGAAAGGAAAGATCAGAGTCCTGTGTTCTGCGGTAGAACTGACTCCTCTGATACCAATTTGTCATGACCCGTCCTCGGGGCCTGTACCGTGACTATCCCAAACCCGCCTTCCATAGGACAGGGGCTTGCGACTAGCACCAAAGGCATAAATCCCAAAAAAAGGGGAAGGCATTGCCTTTATAAAGTAAACACACATAATAGAGTACGCAAGTGAAGTAAGTACTAAGTAAAACTGAGTACAAAATTAAGTACTGAAAAGTAAATGAGCCAGTATACAAACCCAACTGAAGGTACAGTACAACTGAAAAGAAATTACAACATCATTAAAGTAAAACAGTAGTACTGAGTCATCCTCTGTAAATCCCACCTGAAGGGTGGGTACAGATAGTCTCCTCAACTCTTCAGGTCCGGTCGTCCACTCCGTGTATGTCCTGCCAAGTGGTCTACCTCCAGGTACCTTCCAGCTCCACAAACCTCCACCTCGATCAGTGTTGTTCGTCATCTACATCCAACACAACGTAGTGTGGGTATAGCCCGTGCAGGGGTGAGTATATGATACTCAGTATGGACCCTGAGACCCCCGATGGTCTCTCGTAATCCAAGAAGGATAAACCATAAAGGAAAGGTACAATCACGAAGTATCAACGGACTCTACTTAGTTATATTCCCATACATATACCTAAGTCATCAATCACAGTTCGTCTCCAGCTCCCGGGCCCAAATACAACCCAGTCCACACAGGAAAGAAGTCAATCTCATCGATGAAAATGATTGAAGTCAAGACTCATCTCACTCAGGTATATTTCTTTCATATAGCGATAGAGATGATAAGATGTAGTCACTGATTCATCTAAGCTGTCGGACCCACACAGGATACAAGTCCAGCTAAGCTGTCAGAACCACACAGGATACAAGACCAGATACTCTGTTGGACCCACACAGGATACAAGTACAGAGGTCAATACTGTCGGACCCACACAGGATACAAGAACAGTATTCGTCATCATTGAACCCACAGAGGATTCCATTATGGTAGTCGTCGCTGTCAAACCCACGAAGGATTCTAGTACAGTAGTCGATGCAGTAGCAGCCAACTCTAGGGTTCCTGCATAGAGCATGATCGATTCCGGGAGGGTCTGCTCCTTGAGCAAAAGATTTGATACATTAACTGTCACGAAGTCCAGAGTTGATGTATCCCAATGTTTTGTCTCATCAAAAGAAACCCAACGTGACAGACGATGCATCAATCAGACGTTCGGTCTAATAGTTATTGGCCTTTCCGTTCTAGGGGCCCAATTGGTTTTTAAGATAAAACCAACATGAACGTACTCCATCTATGTCCAAACCTCAATTGGAGTAATACAAAAGAACCGTCTCATCAAGATGAATTCAACGCAGTTGAAGGCACATCAAACGGATGTCTGGTCCTTAAGTTATAAGTGTTTCAGCCCCAAGGGCCTGGTTGGTTTCTGGTTCGAACCAACCCGGCAATACCCAAACTTTGCCGAAACCTTGAGTGTAATATACCGAAATGACCGTCTCTATCCAAGGATTCCTACCCAACTAACGGTACACCGATCGAAGGTCTTCAACTCATGTTATGGGAAAAAGTCTGAAAAATGATCTGAAGTGGGGGTCTGGGCCCGGGTTGACCCGGCCCCCAACCCCCCCCCCCCCGGGTCGGCCCCAACCGGGTCGACCCAACCTGATTCTGGATCCGGCCCGGTTGGGAGCGGCCTGGCCTGGCTGGGCATGGCCCGGTCCCTGTAACCCGCCCCGGCCCGACCGGGGGGGGTGCACTGGCCATCTAGTTGTCTAAGCGGGGGGAGCTGTTTTCCGTGGATGCGGTGCCATAGTGGTGCTGCTGGACATCCCAGATCCCACGAGACCACAGGATCCTCCTCCCTCGCTACCACGACCGATTCCATGGTGGGATTTTGCCGGCGGCGCACCGAGGCGCCGAAGACCCGCACCGTCGCGGTACTCCGTGGGCCACCGGAGTCATTTCGGTGGTCTGTTTTTTCTCTCGTCTGTGCTTGCGGTCGTCTCGGGACCCAAGCTCCACTATGAAGGCTCCGATTTTCCGTTTTGGTCCTGTTTTGTCGTCACCAATCACCCTATGCATCAAGAACAAAATAGTGGTGGGTTCGGGCTTGTTCATTAACCCGCACCCACCACGTTAGAGGTTCAAATCGCTGCCCAACAATTTAAACGCCATGTACGAGGGTATACTAATCATTAAAGAAAAATATACAAATTTTCCCCTACCTCAAAAATTGCTGATGAACGCCGGCGTAACGGTAGACAGCATCACAGGGAAAGAGTTCATAGGCGATGTCGGAGTGCTCCGAGGAGGAAGCAGTGTCTCCTATCTTGTCGCGGAGAAGAGAATGGGTGGCACGTCGTCGTTCTTCACGGAACCGGTGTTCTTCGTCGAAGGAGACATCGTTCTTTGTCATAGGCCGGAATTATTAGAAAAACTCAAGATCTTTCTTAGCCCAATGAAATTTATCCCCAAAATAAAATAATAGGCTCCTCCTACAATTTTATTACACAAGAAAAGTAACTTCCCAAAATTCAAATCACCATATTTAATAAACGTGTTGATAATTAATTAAAGGAAGGGAGAGGGAAGATCCCCATTAATTAAACGCGTTGTAAAATAATTAGCAGGGAGGATTTTCCAAAATTAATGGGGGGGTGGGGGGGTTTAAAGAGATAGAGGGAAATTGAATGGTTTGGGATCATGTAGGAACCACCCCTCTAACATCCACCCTTGGGTAGTTAGGTGGTTGTGGGTCCCACCCTAACTACCTGTGGGAGGAATTAGCCACCCTAGATATAAAATAAAATTGTACAAAAATTTTAATTACTTCTCAAATAAACCCAAAAATATAACTTCAAACCCACATAAAACACAACTATGGTAAATGTCCCCTTAAGCAATTACCGGCGCTGCGAGTTCATCGGTGCCCTCAGATTTCAATTTCGTGCACCGGTTCAAAAGATAGAAAAACCCGCTCATTCGTTCACTGAACGTACCTGTGCTAAACTTCGGAAATTGATTCCGGGCACACCGGGACTCAGAATCAAGTGTCGTCAGAAGCCACATATTCGTAAAATTACAAATTATTTAAAAACAAATTCCTTGAAATTTTCGGGACTTTACCGAACATGGGTACATGGCCTGTACTACGGTTACACTCTATTTAATCCCATGATATCTAGCTAGAGTCTGTGTAACATCCCAATGGTATATCCGACCATTCCTAATTTTTTCTTAATCCTCTATGAAAATAAATCATGAATGATGATAATTTAAGTTCCTAATGAATTTTAATAAAAATGGATTAAATAATAAATAATATGAAATGAAATATTTGAACACTATTGTGAATATAAATCAACAAAAAAATAAATAAATATAAATTTTAAACCTGACTTCTTGAATACGACTTTAAGGATCCAAATGTAGTAGTGCCTTTGGTGGGTGTGAAATTAAAATTTACTTTAATTTAGAGTTTCCTAAAACCCTGAGAGAGGATCTTCCGTGTTAAATTTATAACTATTTTATTTATGAATGGATAAAATGATTACATTATATTAGGATCATTTCTTAAATATAATTGTGATATTTTAAACACCATTTCATACTATCTTTTTGTAACACCCGAGACTTTTATGTTATATAAATCATCAAAGGAATATTTTTCTACACAACACTTGCTTGGCTTGCTTTACACGCAATCGCGACCTTCCTCGGTAGCTTTCTTCGTACGCAATACCGAGTTTCACTAAATAACAATATGCTATTAAAATTAGCCGTTATGAATAGTAATAACCACTTTTTGAAATTTTATAAATTTTATTTTTTTCAAAATGGACTTCATTTTTGGACTCAGAATATCAAATTTAGCCTAAGGTAAAATTTTGGTACTTTTCGGATAACTTTAATATTTTGATGAATAGTGAAAATTACTAAATTTTAATTAAAAACAACTTTTTTAATCAAAACATTTAATAGTGATAAATTATGAATTTGAGTGGTTTTAAAGTATATTTAGAATATATTTTTACCACTTAATATAATGTTGGTCATTGGACACAATGTTACAATTAAACCGAACATAAACAAGTGTCAATCTTTTGATAGTTATTATCTCTTAAAAACACGCTTTTTGTTTTGACAGCGGGAATTAATTTTAAATTAATTTCTGCCACTTCTGTGTTTTGAATTTAGAAAAATGGATTCCATATTTGGAATCAGGATGTTCAAATTGTGTAAATAGGTAACTTTTATTTTTAGACATTTTGAATAATTACTGCGGTAAATATTTTATTTACCATGGTTAAGGGTAAATCCGGTAAATAAGGGTTAAAAAATAATATTATAATAATATTAAATTACCCTAAAACGTGTCTTAACCCTATTGGTTGATACATGGTCGACCATGGGCATCTTTGGGTCGATTTTGGGACCCCATTGATCCACTTGTAAGTGATAATGACACTTTATTTTAATTAAGTTAAAATGAATACAAAAATGATACAAGAATATATCTTTTAGCAAAACAATTGTTACATAGGGTTATATATGTTGGATTTTAGATTATAAATATTCATTAGAAAGATAAAAAGATTTCCTACATAATGGTACTTTATTTGTAATTTTTATACTTTAAATAAATTAATTTATTTATGACACAATGATGATGCAGTAATTATCTTATTAATGAAATATTGACATAATTGATGTTATAAACACCAAAATAAATGTAATTTGAGACTTTTTATGAATTCCACTAATTTTCTAGGTTACTATGATATATTAATGTTGATTTAATTAACTTGGTTCGAACATTTAATTCTGTTATGACTCTCACAAAAATCATATATCAAATAGTGTCAAAATTGACACAAAATAGTTTTTAAACCAAATATTATATTATTAATTGTTATTTTATTCCTAAAAATCTAAGGTTCGGCCAAATGACTTAGATAAGGATATATATATAAATAATAAACAATTTGGGGTTCGTTTGGCATGTTATAGTAAGAGTATTAACCATATAGTGAAAGAAAACAAAAAGACATGGTAAAAGTTAAATTATTTAACTTAATGTTAAATCTAAATGATAAGGTTAAAATAGGAACCTAAACTTGTCTAAATTCTATTGGATGGGAGTATTTCGACCCTTCCCCACCTTATCTTCGAAATAAGACCCTTTGGAACCATTATAATCCGATTTTGACTTCAATATAAAATAATATTTTTAGTTATTCCTAAGGTGCCCCTCTCCTCCCCTATAAAAGGACACCTCCTCCCCCTCCTCCTCACACCAAATTGAGCACTCAAGCTCGGCCAACCCCTGCCATTTTCTCCTCTCCACTTCCCTAGAATAATCCTAGAGGTCTTGGTCTTCTCCAAAGACCAATCTTAGTTCCTTAAGTGGAGGATTCAAAGAGGCGTTCTAAAGAAGAGGTAATATCCATTACCGATCTTTTCAATTTCTTTCTTCTTCAACTTCTTCTTCTTTAGTTGTTTCATGATAAAGTAATAACATCAGTATTACTTACATAATGATATGTTATTATAAATATGAAACAACCCTAATTCACCTTCTATCCATCCTACGGAAAAATGAAATCACCGCGCGTGCGTACGTACGGAATACCGTCTCCACGCCGTGGTGTAATCTATTTTCCACCATCACCTTACAAGGATGGGTATAATGGTATAATGAGTAACTACATATGATTATTATGAAGTAATATTGATACTGAAATAATATATATATACTCCAATACAATTCCACGATCATAGGAACGATATCATCACTCGTGCGTACGTACGGAATACCGTCTCCACGATGTGATGCGACTCGATCTACATGATCTTCATTTCATAATGATTATATAAATGAATTGAATGAATGAATATAGTATATACTACACTAATACCATTATGGAAATGAATTATCTATAACCTAAAGATAAGAATAAGAATTTATTCGACAAAACACGCATAAGAACAAAAAGTTATAAAGACCCGAGTAACAAGTAACAATGAAATATTACTAACAAGAAGCTAATAATATGACCATATATGATATCATATAAATATGTATGATTCTGGAATAAGTCAATAACATTATTTAAACCATTATACAGGAGCTTCGGACACGTACAAAGCTAATCGGACCTAAGGTAAGGGAAATATCACAATCTCATTTTTATCCGAGATTGTTTATTCGTAAGTATTTACTGGGGTGTATTTTATCATCCACATACATGTTCCCTCAATATGTAATATTGTTTCCATCCACTTGCAATAGTTTAAATCCAATTTTACCTTTAGGTGAGTTTTTAGTAAAGAATATGAAATGAATCTTTTGTCGTTTTTCCGTACGAGGTACTTTTTGACTTTTCCGAAAAAAGTACGAAGAATGTTTTTTTTAACTTATACGACATGAATGGATTTTTAAAACATTACTTCAAAGAAGCTTCCTTTACAAGTTTTCAAGTTTATTTTTAATCAACTTCTTTTATTTTAAAGTTGTATGACATGTTATGAAAGGAAAAATGTTTTTGAAGAAGAAAGGATATTTTCCTCAAGAATTCAATTCAAGTGTTTTATCAAAATTATTTTCCATCTAAGATAATAAAGGGTTCTGTTTCTATCCATATTTTTACATTGGTTTGACTATGTTGTGATGGAATTATGTTTATGAATTCCTTTATCTTATATGAATTGATTTATGATGTTTCAAGAATCCCATTTTTGTTTCATGAGTTATGCGATGATGTATGTTTTATGATTATGTGGCACACATAAGAAAGGATTCATTATAAGATGGGTGGGACCTATATCTCCCTCCAATGCATTGGGTAAAGATTTTATATCTCATGAGATAGACATGGCTGGAACGGAAGGTTATTTCGGTTCAGTGATACAGGACTGAAACGAGGAGTGAACTCGGTTCAGAAAGGGACTTTGTCCACTAAGATAGTCTTGGCAATGAGTCATGACTAACAAGAAATGATTTTCCATGATTATGTGTGCATGCCACAAAGTTTCAAGTTTTATGTTATGATTATGGGGATCTCATTTTCACTTCTATGATTTATTCCATGTTAAGATATTATGATCTCTTTTGTAGGTTTTGATTTTCAAAAAGATATGATATGATTTTTATTTCCTTTATTTTCCCTTGCTGAGCATTTGAGCTCACCCTTTTATGTTTTCTTTTCCCCAGGTCAGGAAGATGGATATTAAGTAGAATATGCTAAAAGGGACCCTAGATATGATGAAATAAATGGGAGACACTGTAGAAGATTTATGAACCATTTGTTTATGTTTCCCAGTTTCTAAAGACACTATACCTATACGGTCCTTTGTGGTTTTGTCATATGTTGTAATAAGTGTGATTCAATTTTGAAGTATTAACAATGTATGTAAAGTGTGGGTCGTTATAGTTGGTATCAGAGGCAAAGGAGGTAGGAATGTATCTGATCCTTGGGAACTCTCACATGTGAGCGTTGGACGAAACATGGCTCTCCGCCCAAGGGCTTCATGAAGAAATGGCTGCCACTGGGGATGGTGGTGTGTCCCGCCTAGGGGGTGTAGCCTCCCATGGAGTGCCCTGATAGGTATCAATTATAGTCCACTGGAAGTAATTCCAGACCGTTATAGTTGGTATCAGAGGAAAGGTATAGTCAACCTTTGGAAACTAGGATGTGAAAGCCTTAGTAAGAACCCTAAGGATAAGTCTAAGCATAGAACACAATCTTAGTGTTTTAGAAATGGCCTTGAATAACCTAGGATAAGACCTTAAGCATGAAAATTTTATTCTTGAATTATGTGGTTTCCTATTATAATTAGTGTTGCTCACACTACTCTTCTTGGTTTTAGTCAATGGCTGGAACCCGAAGGAACCGTGTTAATGCGGAATGCGATGGGCAATGCAATGATTGTCCCCCTGAGCAACCAAACGATATGGGAGCTGGAATGCAAAATCTTGTAGCCATGCTCACACAACTTTCTCAAGCTATGAATCATGTAGGATTTCCAAACGAGCAAAGGAGGGAGCAACATTCTGTTGAATCCTTCATGAGGCAGCGTCCACCTTCTTTCAGCGGGTCTACTGATCCTTTAGTTGCTGAACAATGGATTAGTACCACTGAAAAGATATTTTCAGTTCTTCAATGTTCTGAGCATGATAAAGTCATCCTAGCAGTGTATCGTTTGGAAGGAGATGCGGATCAATGGTGGAATCTTGTTAAGAATACGAGGCAAAGGGATGAAATTGAGTCTATGGAATGGGACGAGTTCAAGAACTTATTTTTCAATAAGTACTTCCCTCGTATTCTCCGAACAAAGATGGAGAAAGAGTTCCTTGAACTGAAGCAAAGGGATGATGAATCTGTTAGTACCTATGAAGCAAATTTTACAAGACTTGCAAGGTACGCTTCTGGTATTATTATCCAACCTGAGAGTAAGATCGATCGATTCTTTAGTGGCTTAAAACCAAGTCTTCGAAGGGCGTTAGCCATAAGGGACTTCAATAGCTACGAGGAAATCGTTCGATGTGCTCTCAAAGTCGAGATGGAGATTGGAGTAACCCATCAGTCACATGGGTTTGATAAGAAGAGGAAGATGGAATTCAAAGAAAAATCTAAAGAGCACACGGAAAAGAAGATGAACTTTACCTTATGCTCAAAGTGTGGAAAGAAACATGGAGGGAGTTGTCTTAAAGGGACAAGTAAATGTTTTAAATTTGGAAAGGAAGGTCATCGGGCATTTGAATGCCGTGATAATGGGAAGAAGATGTCTAATGATGCAAACAAAGGAAGGGATACACAGAATGAACCTGCTACACTTCAATGTTTCAAGTGCAAGGAGATGGGGCATTATGCCAATCAATGCCCAAATCCAAGGGTTGATGATGATGGTCGACGTCAACAAACTCTTAAGGCTAAAGACAAAGGAAAGTCACATGCCATTTCTATCAGCGATGTGGAGTACGATAACGATGTGGTGAAAGGTACACTTACCATCCACTCTAAAGTAGCAAATGTTTTATTTGATTCTGGATCCACCCACTCTTTTATTTCTGAAGACTTTTCTAAGGGTATCACCGTACTACCTCAACAATTAGATGTTGAGTTAGCTGTGACAACACCTAATGGCACATCAATCGCATCAAAAGTTTATAATTCTTCTCCGATCGAAGTTTGTGGGAAAGTGCTTCCTGCAAATCTTGTGATCCTTCCTTTAGTGGAATTTGATGTGATTCTTGGCATGGATTGGCTTTCTCTACATGGAGCTCATATCAATTGCCAAAGAAGGGAAGTCACATTTCATATTCCAGATCAATCTACGATCGTCTATCAATGCAAGGATGAACATAACCTTCCAGTGGAAATTTCTTCCATCTTATGGGTATTGATTCCACTAAATGAAGGTTATTTATCTCAAATGGTTGGTGAGAAACTCACGATTAAGAATATGCCCATTGTACGGGAGTTTGATGATGTCTTTCCGGAGGAATTGCCGGGTCTTCCACCAAATCGTGAAGTTGAGTTTTCAATAGAACTCGTACCGGGTGCTTTGCCTATTTCAAAGACACCTTATAGAATGGCCCCAATTGAGTTGCAGGAATTGAAGAAGCAACTCCAAGAGAATCTTGATAAGGGATTCATACGCCCTAGTGCGTCACCTTGGGGAGCACCTGTTCTATTTGTTAAGAAGAAAGATGGATCAATGAGACTCTGCATTGATTATCGAGAACTTAACAAGATCACTATCAAGAACAAATATCCTCTCCCACGCATTGATGACTTATTTGACCAACTACGCGGAGCTCAATACTTTTCCAAGATTGATCTTCGTTCAGGGTATCATCAATTAAGGGTCAAAAGGGAGGATATACCAAAGACGGATTTCCGTACAAGGTATGGACACTATGAATTTATAGCGATGCCATTTGGTCTTACTAATGCCCCTGCTATCTTCATGGATCTAATGAATAGAGTCTTTAGAGACTATCTTGATCAATTTGTGGTAGTCTTTATAGATGATATTCTTGTCTATTCAAAGAGCAAGGAAGAGCATGAAGATCACTTGATAATTATATTGAAGACCCTGAGAAAGGAGAAGCTTTATGCCAAATTTACCAAGTGTGAATTTTGGCTTCAAAAAGTTGCATTTTTGGGTCATATAATCTCAAAAGAGGGGATATCTGTGGATCCAGCAAAAACAGAGGTTATCGAAAGATGGTCGAGACCAACCACAGTAACTAAGATCCGAAGTTTTCTTGGTTTGGCTGGATATTATCGACGTTTTGTAAAAGATTTTTCACGATTATCTAATCCACTCACCAAGTTGACTCGGAAAGGAGTTAAGTTTGTCTGGACAGAGGAATGTGAAGAGAATTTCAAGGAGTTAAAAAGAAGGTTATCCAGTGCACCTGTGCTCACACTGCCTTGTAGTGGAGAAAGGTTTGTGATCTACAGTGATGCATCCAAGAAGGGATTGGGGTGTGTTCTTATGCAAAATGATATGGTGATAGCTTATGCCTCACGACAGTTGAAAATCCATGAGCAAAATTACCCAACACATGATTTGGAGTTGGCTGCGGTAATCTTTGCATTAAAGATTTGGAGGCATTACCTTTATGGTGAAAGGTGTGATATTTATACTGATCATAAAAGTTTAAAGTATATTTTCACACAAAAGGAGCTGAATATGCGCCAAAGAAGATGGTTGGAGCTGATTAAGGATTATGACTGCTCAATCCATTACCACCCTGGGAAAGCAAACAAGGTGGCAGATGCATTAAGTCGACAAGACCATGCTAGTTTATCCATGATGAGGATCACAAAAGATCCAATATTTATGGATTTACAAAGGATGGATCTTGGAATTATAATGGAAGGGGAAAAATCTTATCTTTCTCAAATGAATGTTCAACCATCTATACATGTGAAGATTAAAGAGGCACAGAAAGAAGATGTCGAGTTACAAAAGAAGGTGAGAAATGTTCCTGAATTCAACCTTGATTGTGATGGGATAATAAAGTTCAGGAATCGGGTTTGCGTTCCTCCCATCCCCGAATTAAAGAATGAGCTGCTGGATGAGGCTCATAGTTCATCATTCTCTATTCATCCTGGAAGCACGAAGATGTATAGGGACCTGAAAGAGTACTTCTGCTGGGATGGCATGAAAAGAGATGTTGCTGAATTTGTCTCTCGATGCTTGGTTTGTCAACAAGTTAAAGCTGAGAGACAGAAGTCTAAGGGGATGTTACAACCATTACCCATACCCGAATGGAAATGGGAAAACATCACTATGGACTTTGTCACAGGACTTCCTAAAACATCCAAAGGCAATAATGCTATCTGGGTCATAGTTGATCGTCTTACAAAGTCTGCACACTTCATTCCTATTAGAGAGGATTTCTCTCTAGATCAGCTTGCCAGGATATATGTAAAGGAAGTGGTAAGATTTCATGGAGTACCACTTTCTATTATATCTGATCGAGATCCGAGATTTACCTCGAAGTTCTGGCGAAGTCTTCAGCATACTCTGGATACAGAGTTGAGTTTCAGCACTGCTTATCATCCCCAGACAGACGGTCAGTCTGAGAGAACAATTCAAACCCTAGAAGATATGTTGAGGGCTTGCTCTATGGATTTCAAAGGAGGTTGGGATCAACACCTACCTTTGGTGGAATTTTCTTATAATAATAGCTTTCACTCCAGTATTCAGATGGCTCCTTATGAAGCTCTCTATGGAAAGAAATGCAGGACTCCAACTTGCTGGGATGAAGTTGGGGAAAGATAGCTATTAGGACCTGATCTCGTTGATGAAATGGCAGAAAAGGTCAGATCTATTCAACAACACATAAGAGCAGCTCAGAGTCGACAGAAAAGTTATGCCGACAACCGAAGAAAAGACCTAGAGTTTGAAGTGGGTGATAAAGTGTTCTTACGAATATCTCCCTGGAAGAGGGTTATGAGATTTGGGAAGAAGGGGAAGTTGAGCCCTAGATATATCGGTCCTTTCGAAATAATAGATCGTGTTGGGAAGGTAGCTTACCGATTGGAGCTTCCACCGAATCTCTCTCAAGTTCACGATGTGTTCCATGTATCTCTCCTGAGAAAGTACATACCAGATCCTTCACATGTACTCAGCTCAGAAGTTGTACCGCTGGAGCAAGATCTTTCTTATGAAGAACAGCCGATAGAGATTCTGGATCGTAGCGAAAAAGTCCTACGAAACAAGACCACTCGCTTGGTGAAAGTTTTATGGAGGAACCACCAACTTGAAGAAGCTACTTGGGAGCTTGAGGATATGATGAGGGAGAAGTATCCTCATCTGTTTGTTACAAAGTGACGAATTTCGAGGGCGAAATTCTTTTTAAAGGGGGTAGAATGTAACACCCGAGACTTTTATGTTATATAAATCATCAAAGGAATCTTTTTCTACACAACACTTGCTTGGCTTGCTTTACACGCAATCGCGACCTTCCTCGGTAGCTTTCTTCGTACGCAATACCGAGTTTCACTAAATAACAATATGCTATTAAAATTAGCCGTTATGAATAGTAATAACCACTTTTTGAAATTTTATAAATTTTATTTTTTTCAAAATGGACTTCATTTTTGGACTCAGAATATCAAATTTAGCCTAAGGTAAAATTTTGGTACTTTTCGGATAACTTTAATATTTTGATGAATAGTGAAAATTACTAAATTTTAATTAAAAACAACTTTTTTAATCAAAACATTTAATAGTGATAAATTATGAATTTGAGTGGTTTTAAAGTATATTTAGAATATATTTTTACCACTTAATATAATGTTGGTCATTGGACACAATGTTACAATTAAACCGAACATAAACAAGTGTCAATCTTTTGATAGTTATTATCTCTTAAAAACACGCTTTTTGTTTTGACAGCGGGAATTAATTTTAAATTAATTTCTACCACTTCTGTGTTTTGAATTTAGAAAAATGGATTCCATATTTGGAATCAGGATGTTCAAATTGTGTAAATAGGTAACTTTTATTTTTAGACATTTTGAATAATTACTGCGGTAAATATTTTATTTACCATGGTTAAGGGTAAATCCGGTAAATAAGGGTTAAAAAATAATATTATAATAATATTAAATTACCCTAAAACGTGTCTTAACCCTATTGGTTGATACATGGTCGACCATGGGCATCTTTGGGTCGATTTTGGGACCCCATTGATCCACTTGTAAGTGATAATGACACTTTATTTTAATTAAGTTAAAATGAATACAAAAATGATACAAGAATATATCTTTTAGAAAAACAATTGTTACATAGGGTTATATATGTTGGATTTTAGATTATAAATATTCATTAGAAAGATAAAAAGATTTCCTACATAATGGTATTTTATTTGTAATTTTTATACTTTAAATAAATTAATTTATTTATGACACAATGATGATGCAGTAATTATCTTATTAATGAAATATTGACATAATTGATGTTATAAACACCAAAATAAATGTAATTTGAGACTTTTTATGAATTCCACTAATTTTCTAGGTTACTATGATATATTAATGTTGATTTAATTAACTTGGTTCGAACATTTAATTCTGTTATGACTCTCACAAAAATCATATATCAAATAGTGTCAAAATTGACACAAAATAGTTTTTAAACCAAATATTATATTATTAATTGTTATTTTATTCCTAAAAATCTAAGGTTCGGCCAAATGACTTAGATAAGGATATATATATAAATAATAAACAATTTGGGGTTCGTTTGGCATTTTATAGTAAGAGTATTAACCATATAGTGAAAGAAAACAAAAAGACATGGTAAAAGTTAAATTATTTAACTTAATGTTAAATCTAAATGATAAGGTTAAAATAGGAACCTAAACTTGTCTAAATTCTATTGTATGGGAGTATTTCGACCCTTACCCACCTTATCTTCGAAATAAGACCCTTTGGAACCATTATAATCCGATTTTGACTTTAATATAAAATAATATTTTTAGTTATTCCTAAGGTGCCCCTCTCCTCCCCTATAAAAGGACACCTCCTCCCCCTCCTTCTCACACCAAATTGAGCACTCAAGCTCGGCCAACCCCTGCCATTTTCTCCTCTCCACTTCCCTAGAATAATCCTAGAGGTCCTGGTCTTCTCCAAAGACCAATCTTAGTTCCTTAAGTGGAGGATTCAAAGAGGCGTTCTAAAGAAGAGGTAATATCCATTACCGATCTTTTCAATTTCTTTCTTCTTCAACTTCTTCTTATTTAGTTGTTTCATGATAAAGTAATAACATCAGTATTAATTACATACTGATATGTTATTATAAATATGAAACAACCCTAATTCACCTTCTATCCATCCTACGGAAAAATGAAATCACCGCGCGTGCGTACGTACGGAATACCGTCTCCACGCCGTGGTGTAATCTATTTTCCACCATCACCTTACAAGGATGGGTATAATGGTGTAATGAGTAACTACATATGATTATTATGAAGTAATATTGATACTGAAATAATATATATATACTCCAATACAATTCCACGATCATAGGAACGATATCATCACTCGTGCGTACGTACGGAATACCGTCTCCACGATGTGATGCGACTCGATCAACATGATCTTCATTTCATAATGATTATATAAATGAATTGAATGAATTAATATAGTATATACTACACTAATACCATTATGGAAATGAATTATCTATAAACTAAAGATAAGAATAAGAATTTATTCGACAAAACACGCATAAGAACAAAAAGTTATAAAGACCCGAGTAACAAGTAACAATGAAATATTACTAACAAGAAGCTAATAATATGACCATATATGATATCATATAAATATGTATGATTCTGGAATAAGTCAATAACATTATTTAAACCATTATACAGGAGCTTCGGACACGTACAAAGCTAATCGGACCTAAGGTAAGGGAAATATCACAATCTCATTTTTATCCGAGATTGTTTATTCGTAAGTATTTACTGGGGTGTATTTTATCATCCACATCCATGTTCCCTCAATATGTAATATTTTTTCCATCCACTTGCAATAGTTTAAATCCAATTTTACCTTTAGGTGAGTTTTTAGTAAAGAATATGAAAGGAATCTTTTGTCGTTTTTCCGTACGAGGTACTTTTTGACTTTTCCGAAAAAAGTACGAAGAATTTTTTTTTTAACTTATACGGCATGAATGGATTTTTAAAACATTACTTCAAAGAAGCTTCCTTTACAAGTTTTCAAGTTTATTTTTAATCAACTTCTTTTATTTTAAAGTTGTATGACATGTTATGAAAGGAAAAATGTTTTTGAAGAAGAAAGGATATTTTCCTCAAGAATTCAATTCAAGTGTTTTATCAAAATTATTTTCCATTTAAGATAATAAAGGGTTCTGTTTCTATCCATATTTTTACATTGGTTTGACTATGTTGTGATGGAATTATGTTTATGAATTCCTTTATCTTATATGAATTGATTTATGATGTTTCAAGAATCCCATTTTTGTTTCATGAGTTATGCGATGATGTATGTTTTATGATTATGTGGCACACATAAGAAAGGATTCATTATAAGATGGGTGGGACCTATACCTCCCTCCAATGCATTGGGTAAAGATTTTATATCTCATGAGATAGACATGGCTGGAACGGAAGGTTATTTCGGTTCAGTGATACAGGACTGAAACGAGGAGTGAACTCGGTTCAGAAAGGGACTTTGTCCACTAAGATAGTCTTGGCAATGAGTCATGACTAACAAGAAATGATTTTCCATGATTATGTGTGCATGCCACAAAGTTTCAAGTTTTATGTTATGATTATGGGGATCTCATTTTCACTTCTATGATTTATTCCATGTTAAGATATTATGATCTCTTTTGCAGGTTTTGATTTTCAAAAAGATATGATATGATTTTTATTTCCTTTATTTTCCCTTGCTGAGCATTTGAGCTCACCCTTTTATGTTTTCTTTTCCCCAGGTCAGGAAGATGGATATTAAGTAGAATATGCTAAAAGGGACCCTAGATATGATGAAATAAATGGGAGACACTGTAGAAGATTTATGAACCAGTTGTTTATGTTTCCCAGTTTCTAAAGACACTATACCTATACGGTCCTTTGTGGTTTTGTCATATGTTGTAATAAGTGTGATTCAATTTTGAAGTATTAACAATGTATGTAAAGTGTGGGTCGTTATACTTTTTTCACTATAATAATTCATGTGTAGAATCCATCTAGTAGTGATCCACATATTAACCTTTAATATCAAAGAAAATACAATTGATTTTAGGGTGCTAGCATGATGAATAAATTAATATGAATTATTCTTCTTGATCTTTAGAAGATCATTAGAGCTTGAAGGTGTTATTATCATTCCAGAGAGGAACATAGGATAAATTTGATAGAGATGGAGAGAGAAGTCTATTGTGCTAAATTATTCTCTATTCACAATTTTCGGTTAACCTTACACAATATATATAACAATATATTTATAGAGCTATGGTTTATGATAAAATATTACTTAATTTTGTACCATACATTAGATAATATTATAATATCTATTAAACCTCATGACCCATAATAATAATAATAATAATAATAATAATAATAATTTATGGTTCTCATGTTATGTTTCACAATAAAATTTTTTAATTTACTATGTTGTAAATTTATAATTATCAATTGTCATAGCCATTTCCAGATTTCAATCCTCTCAATTATTTGATTACCTATATAAAAATTATAGTCATAAATAAATATTTTTATACAAAAACCAGTTAAAAAATATTTATTAATTGTTCAACTAAATAAATAACTATATTTAATTCAAAATTATAACAATACATATTTATTTAATTTATGTGATTAATATAACATTAATAAAATTATTCCTTTACCTTGAGAATAATATTTATTCCATTAATACATTTTAAAAATAATTTAATAGAGATCAATGGGAACAAAATGTGTGTGATCATCTAGGATTCTTTCTTATTGGTATTCGGTGAGTATGCCTAGAGTCTATGAATGTTGACTAGCATCAGGGCAAGGAACCCCATATAATGAACTTAATTTCTCAAAGTCAAAAACCATGTATGACAACTCAGTATGTAATATAATCCCTTTATCTCAATATCTCATCCTGATGGTATCATATAAGTATCATCAACATATAAGCTTGATACGTCTTTCGTTAACTATCTAGAATAAATTTCAATTCACCATGGAAAAAATATTTATAAAACAATTATATTTAAATGAAACCATTGAGAATCGGCTTCCATAAAGATGAATGGGAAAAATCCTTCCTTGTTTTCCCCATTAATAACATGCCGTTCATGATGTTCCCTGTATACCCTACTTCTTACTGACATATGACTTGGAATTTGTTTTCCAGTAAATCTAAGTGTTTGATTAATGACATGTATTAATGATAATATAATGGTTTGAGGACCATTACACATATTCATATATCAGAATGTATGATGTCACTAAATCCTATAGAATTCCTACTAGATGATTTTTTCTCATAATCTCCTATCATGGCCATTATTAAGTGAAAACTTATTAAGAATAAGATTCAACTCTTTATGTGTACTTCCATCAGATAATCTATATATTATGTGTCATGTCATATTAGTTTATCTTACCATAGATCTATATTTATGAATATCATCATATCATCTCAAGGTTCTCATCTTAGCGGGGAACTGTTATGACCTTATCCTTGCAACATATACTCTATGAAATTATCCCATCAATGTTATATAGAAGAAAAAAATATATGATAAGATATTTATATTAATATACACATATTTTAATATAAAAATAATCCAAATTACAATGTAATTGTTCTAGGGAACCAACTTCAACACCTTGTATGGTTTGATAGGTATTACACAACATGACATAACAAATACAAGTCATATAGTCTTGGGTTGGACACTTTTCTTAGACACAAGTCAATATATAGCATGTAATGACATTGCATATTTGACTACATGTCTTGATGTGATTTTTATAAGGTTGATACCATTTGGGGTTATATATCATGTATTTTAGATTCATATCATGTGATCCTTATCAGACCATCTGGCTTGATGAATGTCAACATGTGCTGAATAATGATTCCATCTATAATGTCATTCAATAAGATTTGATTTAGGTGGCTGGAAACATGAGTAAGTTGACCGTGGATATATGGAATTTAATTTACTAGTGCAGGTCATGTTTCCATGTAACGTATCTAGTGACCCTATCACCTTTAGATGGAACCTTTGCTTGTTCCATATATTTTTTAACTACTTTTGTCTATAAATCACAAGTTTATGTACTATATCAATTGTTGGATTAAGAAAAAAATATTGAAAATAAAATGATGAAAAAACATTATTGAAATTTATCAAATAAATTATATATAATTATAATTTG
Organism: Viscum album; assembly: GCA_963277665.1. NCBI lineage: Eukaryota > Viridiplantae > Streptophyta > Magnoliopsida > Santalales > Viscaceae > Viscum > Viscum album. Next base: position 1,245,803,384 of record OY728120.1, read on the forward strand.
TAATGTTACCACTCTAATATAACTTTTTGGGTTTGGGTGTAGCAGAATCGTTGGGTGGATTCCAAATTTTTATTTATTATCTCTTCTAATGGATAAAACTCAGTAACATGACTCATGAATCCTTAGAATATCCTAGAGATTATCTTTGAAATTTAATTTATAATAAAAATAAAAAATGAATTAATTCAAATATTATAATCAATAAAAAAATATTTTAGCAGCATTTTTCTGAATATAGAGTAGTTTTAACTCCCACCCATAGATTCATAGTGTTTTTGTAAAACACTTCATTTTTATGAGTTCCCCATTAATTATTGGTTGATTATTTATTAGTGAAGGTTTATTTTGTTGAATAATTTTTTACAATATAGTCGTGTTTATAGCTGCCTAAAATAAATTCATGGTGGTTCAATTCTTTTTTTTTTGTGTGTAAACCAATGGTGGTTATAACCACAGAAAATGTATTAAGGGAATTTTATCTGAATATAACTAAGGTTTTTCAATAGATAGTGATGGTTATAATCACCATTAATTAAATAGAATTGCTTCATTAATTTAGTGGTGGATTAGACCACCGCTAATTAAAATATAACCAGCAGTTTAAAATTACCTTTTAAATATTCTACAATATATAATATAAAATAAAAATATATTAACATTTTACATAATTCAATATTTTCAATACCTAAAAAAACAAAAAAAACCAAAATATTTACATAGATTATATCATAATATTTTTAAGACATAAAAATTATTTGTTCAAATCAGATACTATAAAAACAATATTTTTAAGTAGTCATTAAAAATAAAATACATGAAAAGGGGAATCCAACATCAACCCTAGTCATATAAGTTAGGTTGGGTACCCCCAAATGATACGTGCCCTTTAAATTCCTATCGTCTACTAGCCTCAAGTGAATCTGTTTTCAGCATTAAATTGAATTTTTAATATAAATTAATTTTAATTATAATTTATATAAAAATAATATTTAAAAAAATATCATTAAAATACAAACATATTAAAATAAATGTAAAAACTTTAACCTCACTATAATTTGTCACAACAATGTTTCAATGTCTCTATGATTACTCACATTCGTTCCATTAAATGGGGTTTCCAAAAAATGGACTTAAATTTTATAATAATATAAGTTAAAACCCCAATGGATCTTTATTTTTTCTTACCATTAATTTATTATCAAGGTAATATTTCATCAAATTAATGGGAATATTCAACAATCTTGATATGTGATTGGAAGGTACATTATATCAAATGATAACTAGCCTAATGTATTCCAATATAATCCATATTTATCATCTACAGGCACCCTAAATAGGTCAAATTTAACAACTATTTTAAAATTAATTATCCATAAAACATTAGATAAATTCAATTTCATTTCTTTCAGGTTATTATTTGAATATATTTAATAAAAAATTAAATAATTATTAAAGAGATATATTTAAGATTATTTTGGATTTATTAATTACTTAATAATAATGGTCACCCTATAGTATCAATGTTTTGGAAATTCTGGAACCATATGCTCAGTTGATGATCTATCTTCAGTTTCCCCATATAATAATTCTGACATCTATAGACAACTTATTGACACAATAGATGTAGGGAGTATACCTAATAAATATTGGATAATATAATATGGAATAAAATGACAAAAAGTTCATTATAGAGATAGTATGGATAGTAAATGATGTAGGTTAGAGTGTATCATATGTGTTATTTGACATCATTAGAGATATTGAAGATTAGATCATATCATTAAATCATTTTTTTTTCTTGGAGTTACTACATCTAATAAAAAATAATCCAATTTAGAACGTGATATACAATATAAAAAAGAATTTTCTCAAAAATTTTGTACATAAATTAATTTAATTCATGTAATATAAACAAAAAAATAGATGATAAGTTAAAAGGGGAGTGAACGAAAAGTCAATTAATTAATTTTTGACAATATTATTTTCATCCTCAACCATTAATTTGATTTAATTATATTCACTCTCCCATATAAGTCAAATTATTTCAATATCATTATGGTAAGATAAATCAATTTATTATTTTCAATGGGGTTTGATTTCATAATAAAAAATTTCAAATTCATCATTCATATAGTGCAAGTATCTTGGTTTTATACAGACTTCAATACTCCCCCTTCATAAACTCTATAATATAAACAATCAACCATATTTACTTATGAATCCAAAATATATGGATCATGTTCCTTTTTATAACCTGTATCAATCAATCAAGATAAATTAACATAAGTAAATTTTAATGAATCTTTCCTCATGCCCCAATAAATATCAACCCACTTTAATTTCAATAACATAACTAAAATTGTCCCATGATAATTGAATTTGACATTTTAAATCAAATTTCAATAGTTTCCTAAGCCTAAAAATATTTTGAAGATGCTGCTATGTTTTGTTTTCAAAACATCTTCATGTAAAAATAGAATGAGACACAAATTAATTAATATTATAAGCATCGAATCTCATAGACTACTCATATGGTCCTAATGCAAATATATAAAATCATCTAACACTATAAATATTTTATCAACATTCATGATCTACATGTATATATATGCAATGTAATTAGTTACATAAGAAAATTATATCAACATATTATAAATATGAAATTGATTATGATCTAAATTGACATGAAAACTAGTCAATAATGACTTTTTTAATGGAAATTTTATTATATCTTTCTCATTTCATGTTTCACCCTAAAGTTGTATCTTTGTGTCTTAAATTCTATAGTTAAAGGATCAATAATATAACAATTGATTAGCACAAATCTATATGACTATGTGAACTATGTTTCTGTCAACAAAACTACTGATATTTTACCAACATGATGAACTAACCTTAAAAATCATTCTTATTTACTATAGGACTTTATATTAATTGGATTTATCATTGAAAAATCCAACAATATTGAATCATATACCTATATTATCGAAATAACTTGAAAAAAGGTGAGACATGCATCCCCTGTGTATCATTCAGGGATAGATTGTAACGACCTAAACATTCATTAATGAAAATTATTCTTGATCTGATTAAATGTATTATTTTGTAAAATGGATATATAAAGTCTTCACTTATTTGGTTTTATGTTTTTTGATTTTTAAAATAATGTTATGATTGTGACCATTGCTAATATAGTGGTTGAACAGTGATCACGTGATTAGTATAAATATAGGGCTTTAACAAATCCAATTTACTCAGACAAAGGAAGTGATGGCCTCATCTAGTAGACATGCTCTATATAAAGCCCATTTGTTAGAGCTTGTAATGGAGGTGGCATCATTGGGATTTGCTCTTGACCAATCCCAAGCTGAGCATCAACATGTTAAGCTCGAACAGAACCACCTACGGGAGAAGTAGAATTTGATTGCGATTACCACCCGATCGATGTTATTCGAGCCACCCCAAGATTTTGTCACCATCGCACACCTTACAATTCAGTCTTATGAGGGTGTTATAATGGGTTATGTAACAAGACCATATCACTATGATTATGTGCATTATTTTTGTATATAATAAAGAATATACATTAAATTTATTATTAGAACTTTGTAAATAGTTTTTAAAGCACAAATAGTGTTTTTAGTTAATATTAAACTAAGAAATATATTTTGATAAATTAATGGATTTTTAAATTAAATAATATTTTAATAAAATATTATTATTATTAAATTTATTTTAATTATGTACAAATGATTTTATAATTTTTATGAATATAATTGTAATTTTTATTAAGGTTTGAAAGCTGTTTTTTTCAAAACACATGAATTTTTTATAAATATTGGTTTTTATTTTAAACATGAAAATTCACATATTTAGATAATTGTATGGATAAAATTAATATTATTTTTGGAATCAGGACCTTGAAATTATCCAAAGGTGAATTTTTCATAATTTTCTGAGGCAATAGAATTATTCAGTAAAAATTTAATACCATTTAAATATATAATGTGTTTTATGACATCTTAATGACCAAATAGTGATGTAATAAAATACTATGTTCGACCAATATAATTTTTACCATTAAAATAATTTTATTTTAGGTTTGTTTGATTTATTTTACAAATCTTTAGTGGACCCTTCAATACTTATAAAACATTTTATATTTTTAAATCATTTTTCTTGAGAGTGTGACTCACCTCCACATAAGCCTCCCTATTATTTTAAGAATTTCGACAATTGGCCTTATAAAATATTTTTTTCCACTCCCATTTGGAAAAAAATCATGGGAAAAACATCATCTGGATTGGGGTTTTTATTAGTTTAATGTGTGGTGTCCCAAACCTAAATAATAAAGAATTCCATTTCCTTTCCTATATAAACCCACCCAAGCACCAACTTCCTCCACACTCAAAGCCTTTGGATTTTGACCAAACTCTGCCATCCTCTCTCTATAATCTTCCCAAGGTTCCCCAAGGTCTCAGTAAGCATCTCACAAGCCCCTCCCAAGACGATGGGATCAGGCTTCCAAGGGATTTCTTCCTTTTCATTTTGGTCTCAATTTCATTATATTGTTATACCCTTTTAATTTAAATTAAAAGTGTTGGAGTATGATTTTACACCTCACCAATACTTCCCTCCTTATTTTTTAATGATGGGATACCCTCTCACTAATTCCTTCCATGTGCACCTGTTAAAATGCCAAAATTTCATAAGGAATTTCTCTCTCCAAATTTACATTTAAACAATTCTTTTGTATTATAAATATAAATTCCGTTAAATATGTTGGGACATGTATCTATATGACCCCACTTACAATACATTTATTTTACATATGATGAGACACCCCTTTCTCTATCATCAAAAATTTTTATGAATTCTTACGGCATTCCATTACGCTGTCGAAATTGAACCGATTTTCCAAGCCAATGTCATTTTGTAGTGAATACCGTGCCCATTTCCCTATCAAGGGTATTCACCTTTATGAACATTTAATTATTGATTATAAATATTCATGTATCTATTACATGTACCATTATCATGGAATAAATGATGATGATTGATTCCATGTTGTATGATCCATGTGGCACACTTATGCATGAAATGAAATATTTAAGAAGGGTGAACCTTTATAGAGCTCCAATGCATTGGGTAAAGTATTGTATCATGATAATTCATGTGTAATGAGTGTTGAATCATTATAATTCTAGTGAAACAAGGTTTTTCTCATGCTACATTTGCAATGAGGTTTTACTCATGCTCCATGTAAAATGAGCCTTGGCTCATGCTAATATCATGTTAAATGTTGTTGCCACATTGCCATGTTATGATTATCATGCTTTATCATGCCTTTATGTTCATTTTTATCTTGTGCTCCATTTTTATGCCTATTTTCTAACATGTATTTTATTCCTCATGTTATTTCATGTTAATTCCCTTACGGGGATTTATAGCTCACCCTATTTTTATGTATGTCCTCAAGTTATCCCATGCAATGTTAAGTACAAAGGGATGGTGTGGTCATGTAAAAGAAGTTTTCAAAAAAGATTTCATATTTCATGTTTTAAGTTGTTATGTAATGACCTGAATCCCCATGGACACTATACCTCTTTATCTCTTATGTTGTATCAAGTGATTTTTTTAATAAGTTATGTTTAAGTGTGAAATGAAAGCAGGGTTGTTATAGTTGGTATCCGAGGATAGGTTTATTTATTTTTTGGATTATGATTTGAAAACAGTAGAGAAATACCTAGGGATAAGAATAAGTATAATAAAAAATCCCTAAGTCTTGGTGAGTATTGAGTAAGAGGTTTATCAAGTGAATACATCCTTGTCTATATACAAGCAGGTAGAGGCAGCTCTGGAACAGATGTACCTAGGAGTGAAAACTCTGGAAAGGAGTTTCAGGCTTGACCCAGGGTATCCTAGTACACGACAATGGGCCTTGCTACACACTTGGTTATGACACTTTCGAGGGATATTCATTGGTAAATTCACAAGCATAATATGAACCATTATTAAGGGAGTTAAAAAAATGTCCCTCAGAATATATGTCAGGAAGTAGATCATTGATAACATAGACAGAAGCTTATAGATTCATAAGTTAAGGAAATAACATCTATTTATAATTTATTCTTTTTATCCTAGGATTACCCTTTATGTGTTACCCCCAAATTTCCTTTTATTCCATTCAATGGCCGGTAATAAGAGGACTTGGGCTAAAAACCGATGTGAAGACCAATGTGAAGACTGTTCTAATGAGATTCCCAATCTGATGGGAGTAGGAATAGCAAACTCTATCATGATAATCTCTCATTTAACACTTGATTTGAATAAAAACATGGGTCAAGAGGAATGTTCAACCCCCACTTATAAAGAACAAGTCATTATCGAGACTTCATGAGACAAAGGCCTCTTACTTTTAATGGATCATATGATCCCACAATCGACTAACAATGGATCAACTCCATTGAAAAGATCTTCTCCATTCTTCAATGTTCCGAATAAGAGGAGGCTCTTCTAGCAACTTATCGTATGGAGGGTGAAGCTGGTCAACGGTGGAAATTGATTAAAAATATGATGCTTGAGGAGGAGATCATGGTGTTTGAATGGAAGGATTTCCATAAAATGATTTTCGATAAATATTTTCCGCACACCCTCTTGATTAAGATTGAAATGGACTTTCTTGCCCTCAATAAAAAATATGGAGAATCAATAAGAGCGTACAAGTAAAACATCATAAGGCTTTCATGATACACCTACGGCTTTTTCGTTACCCCCAAATGAAAGTTTGACCACTTCTTTGGTGGGCTAAAACCTAGCCTGCAAAAAGCCCTGGCGATTACTGACTTCGACAGCTATGAAGAAATTGTTTGATGTTACCTCAAGGTCGAAACAGAGATTGGAGAATCTCAAGGGTATAATGGGGATAAGATGTTTAAAGTGGACTTTAATTCTAGAGGTCCGATGGTTAAATCCCATGGTGCAATGAGAATACAACACCCAACTTGCCAAAGGTGTGGAAAGAAGCACCCCGAATATTTCCCGAATGGGATGAGGAAATTATTTTGGTGTGGAAGAGAGGGGAAAATAGTCGTTAACTTCCAAAAAGAAAAAAATAAGGTTGTGATAGAGGAGAGGAACACTCCAATCAACTCTCAATGCATTTTTAATTGCTTAAACTGCAAATAAACAGGGCACCATCCATATCAGTTCCCTAAGACAAGGGTTTTCAGAGGCAACCAACAACCTCCAAGGTAGTAAGGGAGAGCTTTTTCCATCACTACTACTGAAGTAAACCCCAATGACAGTGTGGTGACTGGTACGCTAGTTATTCATTAAAAAAAGAGAATGTGCTTATTGATTCAGGTTCTACACATTCTTTTGTATCCCTAATGTTTATTAGAACAGTCCCAACACCACCACAAATCATGGAAGTAAAGATGTTGGTGATAAAGAAAAATAGGGAAATCATTACATCCCATGAATATAAATCCTCCCTTGTCGTAATTGGTGGATTGAACTTCCCAGAGAACCTCATCATACTCCCTCTGGTGGAATTTGATGAAACTATCAGCATGGATTGGATTTCCTCATATAGAGCCAACATAAATTGTCGTGAGCGGTAAATCACTATCCCTATTGAGAATCGACTCTTGATTCTATAAAAGTTCAAGGAGGGAGAGGAATCATTTTTAGTGGCATCATCTAAAGCGTGGATATTACTACCCTATGAGAACGTGTATCTAGCCCAGATGATTGAGTCTAAGTAGGCAACCATGCTTTAAGATGTGACTATTGTAAGGTAATTCGCTGAAGTCTTTCCCGAGGAATTGATTGGTCTTCCTCCTAGAAGACATGTTGAATTATCAATTGAGCTTATACCTAGGGCATTACTAATATCCAAGACTCTGTATCAAAGGGATTTTTTGGAGCTTGAGGATTTGAGGAAACAACTATAAGAGAATCTGGATAAAGGGTTTATATACCCAAGTGCTTCACCATGGGGTGCACCAGTCCTCTTCGTGAAGAATAAGGATGGGTCAATGCTCATTTTCATCGATTATCGAGATCTTAAAAATCATGATAAAGAACAAGTATCCTCTGCATCGAATTGATGAGTTGTTTGATCAGCTGCATGGAACACAATACTTCTCCACGGTAGATTTGTGGTTAAGATATTATCAAGTATGGGTGAATAAGGAAGATATCCCCAAGACTACTTTTCGTACAAGACATAGGCACTATGAATTCATAGTAGTGCCTTTCAGACTCACTAATTCTCCTGAAATCAGCATGGACTTTATGAATAGAGTCTTTAGAGATTACCTCGAAAAATTCATGGTAGTCTTTATAGATGATATTCTAATATACTCCAAAATCAAGGAGGATTTTGAGGACCATCTAAGAACTATACTGGAGACCATGTAGAAGGATAAAATCTATGAAAAGTATAGAAAGTGTGAGTTTTGGTTGAAGGATGTATCATTCTTTGGCCATGTCATCATAAGCAATGGGATATATGTGGATCCCTAAAAGGTAACTACAATAGAGGGATGTCCAAGGCCAAAAATGGTAATGGTTATCTAGATATTCTTGAGGTTATCTGAATATTATTGAAGATTTTTGAGAAATTTCTCATGATTTTCCAACCCTCTTACCAAGATAACTCAAAAGGGAGTAAATTCTGATTGGAGTGATGAATGTGAAGAAAGATTCACGGAGTTGAAAAGGAGTCTTATCACTATGCTCATACTAACATTACCCACAAGTGGAGAACCTTTTGTTATATTTATTTATGCTTCGAAGAAGGGCTTGGGTTGTGTGTTGACATAGAATGAAAAAGTAATTTCCTATACTGCACGGAAATTGAAAGTTCATGAGCAGAATTATCCGACACATGGTTTGGAGTTTTCTGTAGTGATCTTCGCTTTAAATATTTGGTAGCATTTCCTCTTTAGGGAGAAGTGTGAAATATACATGGATCACAAAATCCTCAAGTATATACTCACATTGAAAGAGTTGAATATGAACTAAAAAATATGGTTAGAGCTAATCAAATATTATGAATTTTCAATCCATTACCATGCTAGGAAAGCGAAAAAGGGGGAAGATGATCTTGGTAGAAAGGATCCAGTTATTCTATCATTGATGGGAATTGAGAAGTATCCAATCTTCATAGATTTGATAAAGATAGACATGGGAATCCTAAGGATATACATGGGAATCATAAACAAGGGAACATTATCAATCCTTTCATAAATGATTTCTCAACCGTCCCTCATGGAGAAAATAAAGGATGCTTAAAAAAGGTGGTGGAAATTCTGAAAATGGTGGAAGCTATCAGTAATGGGAAATCCTTGAAGTTCATGGTTGATAAGGATGGAATTGTGAGATTCGTGTCAAGATTATGTAAACCATATGATCTAGAGATAAATAAGGAGCTTCTGAATGATGCACATAGCCCAACCTTCTCTATTCAGCTGGGGTGCACAAAGATGTATCAAGATCTCTGAGAAAATTTTTGGTGTGACAATATGAAAAGGGAGATTGTTGAATATACAGCAAAGTGTATGGAATGCCAGAAAGTGAAGTCTAATAGGAAAAAGTCGAAGGGGATGATGAAACCACTACCCATACCAACATGGAAGTGGGACAACATTACCATGGACTTTGTCACTGGACTTCTAAGGACATCCATAGGAAACAATACTATATGGGTCATTGTGGATCGTCTTAAGAAGACAACTCACTTTATCATGATTTGAGAGGATTTCTCATTGGATAAATTGGCACAAATATATATCAGGGATGTGTTAAGGTTGGATGGAGTACCACTATCTATTATATCCAATAAAGATCCAAGATTCACCTCTATGTTTTGAAAGAGTCTTCAACATGCTCTGGATATGGAGCTAAACATCAGTACGACTTATTATCCTCAAACTAATGGCCAATCTAAGCGGACTATCCAAACACTTTATGAAATTTTGAGATATTTCTCAATTGACTTAAAAGGAGTATGGGATCAACATCTTCCTCTTGTTGAGTTCTCATACAATAACAGTTTCCACTCAAGCAACCAAATGTCTCCATATGAATTCCTTTTTGAGAAAAGTTACCAAAAACCATCGTGTTGGGATGAAGTCAGTGAGATTAAGCTGCTAGGACCTAAAATGGTCGAAGAAGTGATAGAGAAGGTGAAAACCATTTAGCAACATATCATGGAACCCCAAAGTAGATAGAATACTTATGCAGATAACCAATGATGAGACCTTGAGTTCAATGTTGGAGAAATGGTATTTATATGCATATCTTTGTGGAAGAAGGTCATGAGGTTTGGAAATAAAGGTAGGTTAAGTCCTAGGTACATCAGCCGCTTCAAGATTCCTGATCATGTCGGGGTTGTGTCCTATCGACTAGCACATCCACCTACTATTGTAGAGACCCGAAGCTTGATGTACATGGAAAATAAATTACTTTTGTAGAATACAAAATACATAAGAAAAACAGACACACAAGGATCGTAATAGTTCAGCGTCTTTGGAAACTCGGAATAAAATATTCTAATCGTGGTGAAAGATCTTCATCATCTCCCAATAAAGATCTTCCCCTTTTTTTTCTTACCTAAAACCATTATTTATATCCTAGGGAAAAGAAAACATAAAAGGGGTGAGCTCAAATGCCCAGTATGGGTAAACATAGAGAACATAAAACAATCCATAAAGATTTGAATTCAAAAACCTGAACATAAAATCTAAACATCAAAATCTTGATCAAAGACATGAATCTTGGAAGTACGTAAGGCATATATCATAAGGGAATAACAATCATGATAAAATTGCATGGGAAGAAAACATGTAATTGTGGAATCCATTAAGCACATGTAATGATTTCCATAGCAGCCAAGGCATTGCTGCCAAAACCATCTTAGTGGACAAAGTCCCTTTTTGAATCGAGTTCACTCCTCATTCCAGTCCTGTAATACTGAACCAGATTAACTTACCATTCCAGCCATGTCTATCTCATGAGATATAAATCTTTACCCAATGCATTGGAGGGAAATATAGGTCCCACCAATCTCATAATGAAATCATTCTTACTTGTGCCACAAAATAAACATACATCATTCATAATAACCCAATGAATAAAATGGGTTTCATAAACATAATCCCATCATCACATAATCCATATAAAAGAAATGGATATCATTTCGTAATAAGAAAAGTGAAACCATGTAAATCATAGGGACATTATTCTTGAAACATACACATATGAAATAATTTCATCTTAGATGGAAAATGGTTTTGATCAAACACCTGAAATGAATTCTTGAGGAAAATATCCTTTCTTATTTAAAAATCATTTTCTTTTCACAAAATGTCATGAAATTTTAAAAGAGAAGGATTTTTTTGAAAATAGTCATGAAATATTTTGGAGGAATCTTCATGAAAATAAGGCTTTATAAAACCGTAAAAATCCTTTCATGCTGTATAAGTTAAAAAACATTCTTCTCATACTTTTGTCAGAAAAGTCAAAAAAAGTACCTCGCAACGTAAAAAAAAGAAAGATTCCTTACATACCATGTAGTAAAAGTAAAAAATTGGTAAAAAGGACTTTAAAAAAATATGAAAACACTTTTATAAAACATGGACATGGATGATAGAAATAACCCCAGTAAATACTTACGAATAAGAAAACTCGGATAAAAATGAGATTTGAAAAATTATCCCTTACCTTAGGTCTGATTTGCTTAGTAAGTGTCCGAACCTCATGTATAATGATTTAAATAATGTTTTTTACTTATTACAGAATCATATTCATTGTTATGATTTTATATATGGTTCACTTATGACTTTATATTACCTGTTCTTTTGTAAATTCCATGTTAAAGAGCGTTTTGGGTAAAATCATTTCATTTGTCGTCCGTGTTTTGACTTGTAATTATTCATATGATTACTTAGATCATGATTAATTAATCCCAGAATATAAAACATTATTTATATATTATATATACTCAGAATATACATATATATAATTGATCGATAAATGGAACGAAATACACCGTTCATGGAGACGGTAGGTTGTACGTACGCATGAACGTCATTTTCATTTCCTCATTGAATTGAATGGAATTAGTTGGATGAAATACATATATATATATATATATATACATAAATCCAGTATCATTATTATGTCATATATTTCATGATTAATTATTATATATACTTTATAATAATTTATGAATGGTTAATCATTGAGAATGAATCTCATCACGTCGTGGAGACGGTATTCCGTACGTACGCACGAGCGATGATATCATTACCATGATCTTGGAATTTTATTGGAGTGTATGTATACTATTAAAGAATCAATATAACTTTACAATAATCATATATAGTTATTATTTACACCATTATTCCCATCCAAGTACGGTGGTGGTGGAAAAACAGATTTCACCACGTCGTGGAGACGGTATTCCGTACGTACGCACGTGTGGTGATTTCATTTTCTGTAGGATGGATAGATGGTGAAACAGGGTTGTTTCATACTTATAATAACATATCAGTATATGACTGATACTGATGTTATTACTTCATAAAGAAACAACCAAATAAGAAGAAGTGGAAGAGGAAATAAAGTTGAAAGAATCGGTAACGGACATTACCTCTTCTTTGAAGCGCCTCTTTGAGACCTCCTCTTAGGGCACTAAAATTGGTATTTGAAGAATACCAGGACCTCTAGGATGTTTCTAGGGATTTTTATAAGGGAAATGGTCAGGGTTTGGTCGAGATTAAAGTCTCAAATTGGTGTTAGGAAGAGAGGGAGGAGGTTCCCTTTTATAAGGGCGGAGAGGGGAACCTTTGGAAATCTTAAAAATATTAATTTATAATAAATCAAACCCCACTTAAAAACCTCAAAAAATGACTCATATTAGAATATTAGATGATATAGGGTAGTAATCTCATAAACAAATAAAATTTAGACATGTTAGTAATTTATTTGAAACATTATCAACTTGATTTACCCTTATTTAATCAATTTAATTTTATTTGTGGTAATAACATTATAAATTTTAAATTATAACAAATAATTACTTATTTGTTGTGAATTGTCCATAATTGGATACTTTATAAAATTTTATACCATATAAATTTAAATTTATAATTTTTAAATATTTTTATGATTTTTAAGCAATTTTATAATATGTTATTTTTATAAAATAACAATAGTGTCAATTTTGACACTATTCATTTATTTGAATTTAAATAAAATATATTCAGAATATATGTTAGAACTAAAAAAATTAATAGATTCATAAAAGGTCTTATGTATCTATAAAATTAGTGGAGAACATTAAATAGTTCATGTAATACTTATTTTATTATTTTTATTACCATTTTTTTGGTTTATCTCTTAATAAAATAACTACTACGTCATTTTTGTATAATTATTTAATATACTTATTTGTTGCATAAAAATTAAAAATAAAATCCTATTATGAAGATAAATCTATTAACTTTCACAATAATACTTTTAATCTAATTTATAATCTTAAAGTCACAATATTTAAATTTTTATATTTATTAAATTATGAAGGTTTCAACTTTGGAATCATTTAAAATAAAATAATATAAGTGTCATAATTGCTTTTATAAAGCACCAAATGGTCAAATATTATACAATTGTATGATTATAGTATACAGTTACATGACCAATAAGTTTTTGTCAGGGTTTTGTGACTTTTATGGTCACTATTAGTTTAATAAAAACCATATTCTTGATTTTTCACTAGATAAACAATTTATGCATCACTATTGTGTCATAATTAATGATAATTATTTAATCCCTAAAAATTATAAATAAATTCATATGATATAGATAATTTCATTATCTTTCTGGAGACTATTCATGTTCTATGTTTCATAAATTTTGTCACTAAATTAAAATTAATATACTTATAAGATTTAAGAGAGTGACATGTTGTCACTTTCTTTGGTTTTAATAATAATTAAGTTATTTTCATGGAAAAATTCCATTTAATGATTCTAATCTGACCCTTAGGTGATATGGGTCGACGTTTAGTCATAATATAGGATTTTGTCTTGTGTTAGGGTAATTTTATAATATTATATTTACCCTTAATTACCCGATTTACCTTTAACTAAGGTAAATAAAATTTAACGTAGTTACTATTCATAATTTCCAAAAATAAAACGTAGCCTATTAACATAATTTGGACCCACTGATTACAAATATGGACTCCATTTTTCGAAATTCAATACACAAAAGTTTCATAAATTAAATTAAAATTAATCCCATTGTCGAAAGAAAACGGGTTTTTGTTTAAAACATTACAAAAGATTGAATTTATTTAAACTACGAATTCAAGGTAAAATCAATGATAATGACATAAATTATATTAAATGGTAAAAATATATTCTATTTATACTTTAAAACCATTAAATAATATAATTTAACCATATAAATTATTACGATGAAAAAATTTGTTTTTAATTAAAATATAGCGTGTTTTTACTATTCATTAAAATATGTAAGTTATCAGAAAAATATCAAAACATTATCCAATGTAAATTTTTATATCATGATTCAAAAGAAGAATTTTATTTTGTAAGATTGAACTTATAAACATTTCAACAACTAGATTTAAAGTGGGTGCGCCATCAAAAGGCGGCAAAACTGCATTTTTTGAAAAACACATATTTTACCCGAAAAAATTATTTTGATCTTATACGATGTTCTAGAAAATGTGTAAGATGAATAATAATGTTATAAAATTCAAAATTTAGTTAATACTATTCATAATGGACAGTTCATAATAATATTATAATAATATATCGTTGTTTAGTAAAACCCGGTATTACGTACAACACACGCTATCGAGGAAGGTCGCGATTGCGTGTAATGCAAGCCAAGTAAGGGTTGCGTGTTTTGAAAGACTCCTTTTTTGTTTCGTTATAACAGAATCCAACCATTTTTCATTTATACATTGAATATATATATATACACAATGTTGCGTAGAATGACTATTATCAAACGAACTTGGAATTGTGTGTAACACAATCTAAGATTAGTGTTGCGTATACTGAAAGCTAATACGGTGTTGCATATAGCACAAGATAATCTTTTTGTAGCTTAAAACACATGACATCAAATAAATTAAAAAGAATACTTATCATAAAATATTGGATTGTTACATTATACCCCCCTTAAAATGAATTTCTCCCTCAAAATTCATCGGGGTTATTCATGATTTTTTACTTGAATGTTTTTTTAATTGAAACCCAAATCATAAAATGAAATACAAAAACTTAACTTTAAATACTAAAGTATGAAACGTAATGGTTACCCAAATTAACTCATCACGGGGTTTCCATGTAGGAGAACATAGGTGAAAATATGGATATGGAAGGGAAATCTAACCATCAAGTTCTTGATGGAGAGTGGTAGAGAACATGGCTATGGAAACACCAACAATCACAAAGACATAAATTTGTGATGATCTAAGGTAGCATCTGATTCATAATATATAAGGGCACTAGGACAACATTTTTGGTTTTCAAGATCATTTCTCTAAAGATGAAAATTTTGAATTAGAATAAATACTTGCTTGATTTTGTTACAATCTCACTGTTGTTCGTGCTTTGAAAAATTTCCACTTCATCTCTTTAATAAATGAAGTTGAATTTCTTATTTGTGAAGTATTAACAGGTCATGTGATAGAATGATGGGTTATTCCATCTGTTTCAAACTAAAGGTTTGCAAAAGTTATCAAATATATATAATTCCATCTATGGTCAAGTTAATCATATATGATTCCAAAAATGAACTTATACTTCATATATCATACTACTTAATAAAATAAAACTAGTTTCTACTAACCAAGGACTTCCTGAAGGCCATTGGTATGCGATAAAGGCCAGTCGCACTTCAGTTGTGGGTTCGATTCCCACAGCCTTGTCCGACGTGATGGGTTGTCTCCCATCCTGCATGTTGTCCTTTTTCTAAAACTACATTACTATAACATCCCATAAATAATATCGAAAAAAGTTATATCCTTAAACAATACTAACTTATGTCCAACATAATCCATTCCAATCTTTAGGATTATCTAAAATACAACGGTCCAAGCTCATAGTATAAAGAAAATTATTTCTTGAAATGTCACATAACAATCACGTGAATGCCATCATTTATCCCCCGTATATCATAAGATATATCTTGTTGGTCAAATTACAAACATGTGAATACCTTAATCATGTATTATCTTGAAGAATGAATACTCATTGAACCTTAGTGAAAACATGAATGCAGTTAAAAGTTAAGACTTTCCACATACCAAAATCCTCAAAATTTTAAATACTCAAACCATGATATCACATAGTCCTTATATCAATCATGAGCACATGAATACTGTCAAACATTTCATTTTCTCCTTATCCCTTAATTATGCGCATATCATCTGCTTTCCAAAATATTTGAATCACTTTTCATGGTTACCGGTACCATAAAATTATTGAAATACACAATAGACTAATAAAAAAATATTCTAATACACCATAAAAGTACCTCAAAAATATTATTCTTGAATACCAATACATGAACACTTCAATCCATCCACTTCAATGATTGTCCTGGAATAAGTCCTTCCTTGATTTAGAAGTAACTTTTTAGGTCAGGGCATTGAGTTGGATAATTCCCATGTTCCCCACAAATAAGACATTGAACTTCATAATAGTCTGTCGCTCTATGTCCCTTTTCTCCACACAGATAACATATATCCCTCCATTTTAGGTATTCCTCAAGGTTCTTCTTCCCTTCTTTATAAATATCAATCTTCCTTTCTTTATTCTCCTCAACATGCGAACATGCATAAAAGTCTATCTTCCTCTTATTTGATGGATTAGGCATACTACTAAATTTCACCTTATTAATCATATATCGCGATGACTGATTTGGAATAATCACAATATATTTCTCTCTAGGCATTACACAATTTTGTTGCTCATATTCACCAATTTGTCCATTGGATTCAATGTTAACCGAATTCCTTCCGGTTCCCTCCATTGACTAAAACACAAAAAGAATTCTGTGAGAGGAAAAAATCATACAAGGAAAATAACATAATCAAGGGGGAGTTCCTTCAACATCTAACATCCTAGGTTTAATTCTAATATTGTTACCGTAATTCTAGGACTATAACCTGTACTTATACTTAACCTTAGGGACATCCCTAGACATGCCTTAGAAATATCTCTAGGGATATCACTATAGTTTTCGCATTCTAGTTTCCAAAGGTTGACTAAACCTTTCCTCTGATACCAACTATAGAGACCCAAATCTTAACTTACATGGAAAATACATTACTTTTTCAGAATACTTAATACATAAGAAAAACATACAGACAAGGATCGTAATTGTTTACTGTCTTTGGAAACTCAGAATAAAATCTTCTAATCGTGGTGAAAGATCTTCAACATCTCCCAATAAAGATCTTCCCCTTTTTTTCTTACCTAAAACCTTTCTTTATCTCCTAGGGAAAAGAAAATATAAAAGGGGTGAGCTCAAATGTCGAGTAAGGGTAAACATAGGTAACATATAACAATCTATAAACATTTGAATTCAAAAACTTGACCATAAAATCTAAACATCAAAATCTTGAGAAAAGACATGAATCATGGAAGTACAAAAGGCATATATCATAATGGAACATCAATCAGGATAAAATAGCATGGGAATAAATCATGTAATTGTGGCATCTATTAAGCACATGTAATGATTTCAATAGTGGCCAAGGAATTGCTGCCAAGATCATCTTAGTGGAAAAAGTCCCTTTCTGAATCGAGTTCACTCCTCGTTACAGTTCTGTAATACTGAACCGGATTAACTTATCGTTCCATCCATGTCTATCTCATGAGATATAAATCTTTACCCAATTCATTGGAGGGAGATATAGGTCCCACGCATCTCATAATTAAATCATTCTTACTTGTGCCACAAAATAAACATACATCATTCATAATAACCCAACGAATAAAATGGGTTTCATAAACATAATCCCATCATCACATGATCCATATAAAAGAAATGGATATCATTTCATAATAAGAAAATTTAAACCATGTAAATCATAGAGACATTATGCTTGAAACATACACATATGAAATAATGTCATCTTAGATGGAAAATGGTTTTGATCAAACACTTGAAATGAATTCTTGAGGAAAATAACCTTTCTTATTTAAAAATAAATTTCTTTTACCAAAATGTCATGAAATTTTAAAAGAAAAGGATTTTTTTTGAAAATATTCATGAAATATTTTGGAGGATGCTTCATGAAAATAAGGCTTTATAAAACCATAAAAATCTTTTCATGCCGTATAAGTTAAAAAAACATTCTTCTCGTACTTTTTTCAGAAAAGTCAAAAAAGTACCTCGTAACGTAAACAAAATAAAGATTCCATACATACCATGTAGGTAAAGTAAAAAATGGGTAAAAAGGACTTTAAACAAACATGAAAACACTTTTATAAAAAATGGACATGGATGATAAAAATAACCCCAGTAAATACTTACGAATAAGCAATCTCAGATAAAAATGAGATTTGAAAAATTATCCCTTACCTTAGGTCTGATTTGCTTAGTAAGTGTCCGAACCTCCTGTATAATGATTTAAATAATGTTATTGACTTATTAAAGAATCATATTCATTGTTATGATATCATATATGGTTCACCTATGACTTTATATTACCCGTTCTTTTGTAAATTCCATGTTAAAGAGCGTTTTGGGTAAAATCGTTTCATTTGTCGTCCGTGTTTTGACTTGTAAATATTCATATGATTACTTAGATCATGATTACTTAATTCCAGAATATAAAACATGATTTATATATAATATATATTCAGAATATACATATATATAATAGATTTATAAATGGAAAGAAAAACACCGTTCATGGAGACGGTAGGCCGTACGTACGCATGAACGTTGTTTTCGTTTCCTCGTTGAATTGAATGGAATTAATTGGATGACATACATATATATATATACATAAATCCAGTATCATTATTATGTCATATATTTCATTATTACTTATTATATATAATTTATAATCATTTATGAATGGTTAATCATTGAGAATGAATCTCATCACGTCGTGGAGACGGTATTCCGTACGTACGCACGAGCGATGATAGCATTTCCATGATCGTGGAATTTTATTGGATTTTATGTATAATATTACAGAATCAATATCACTTTACAATAATCATATATAGTTATTATTTACACCATTATACCCATCCAAGTAAGGTGGTGGTGGAAAAACAGATTTCACCACGACGTGGAGACGGTATTTCTTACGTACGCACGCGTGGTGATTTCATTTTTCGTAGGATGGATGGATGGTGAAATAGGTTTTTTTAATACTTATAATAACATATAAGTATATGATTGATTCTTATGTTATTACTTCATAATGAAACAACCTACGAAGAAGAAGTGGAAGAAGAAATAAAGTTGAAAGAATTGGTAACAGACATTACCTCATCTTTGAAACGCCTCTTTGAGACCTCCACTTAGGGAACTAAAATTGGACTTTGAAGAAGCCCAGGACCTATAGGATGTTTCTATGGAAGTTGAGAAGAGAAATGGGCAGGGTTTGGTCGAGATTAAAGGCTCAAGTTGGTGTGAGGAAGAGAGGGAGGAGGTGCCCTTTTATAAGGGAAGAGAGGGGCACCTTTGGAAATCTTAAAAATATTAATTTATAATAAATCTAAACCCACTTAAAAACCTAAAAAAATGACTCATATTATAATATTAGATGAGATAGGGTTGTAATCTCATCAACCAATAAAATTTAGACATGTTAGTAATTTATTTTCAACATTATAAACTTGATTTATCCTTATTTAATCAATTTAATTTTATTTGTGGTAATAACATTATAAATTTTAATTTATAATAAATAATAACTTATTTGTTGTGAATTGTCCATAATTGGATAATATATAAAATTTATACCACATAAATTTAAATTTATAATTTTTAAATATTTTTGTGATTTTTAAACAATTTTATAATATGTTATTTTTATAAAATAACAATAGTGTCAATTTTGACACTATTCATTTATTTGAATTTAAATAAAATATATACAGAATATATGTTCAAAATAAAAGATTCAATAGATTTATAAAAGGTCATATGTATCTATAAAATTATTGGAGAACATTAAATAGTTCATATAATATTTATTTTATTATTTTTATTACCATTTATTTGGTTTATCTCTTAATAAAATAATTACTACATCGTTTTTGTATAATTATTTAATATACTTATTTGTCACATAAAAATTAAAAATAAAATCCTATGATGCAGATAAATCTATTACCTTTCACAATAATACTTTTACTCTAATTTACCATCTTAAAATCGCAATATTTATATTGTTATATTTATTAAATTATGAAGGTGGCAACTTTGGGATCATTTCAAATAAAATAATATAAGTGTCATAATTGCTTTTATAAGGCACCAAATGGTCAAATATTCGACCATTGGATGATTATAGTTTTCATTTACATGAAAAATAAGTCTTGGTCATGGTTTTGTGCCTTTTATGGTCACTATTAGTTTAATAAAAACTATATTCTTGATTTTTCACTAGATAAACAATTTATGCATCACTATTGTGTCACAATTAATGATAATTATTTAATCCCTAAAAATTATAAATAAATTAATATGATTTATATAATTTCATTATATTTCTGGAGACTATTCATGTTAGAAGTTTCATGAATTTTATCACTAAATTAAAATTAATATACTTATAAGATTTAAGAGAGTGACATGTTGTCACTTTCTTTGGTTTTAATAATAATTAAGTTATTTTCATGGACAAAAGTCCATTAAATGATTCTAATCCGACCCTTAGGTGATATGGGTCGACTTTTTTTCATCCAATAGGATTTTGGAATGTGTTAGGGTAATTTAAAATATTATATTTACCCTTAATTACCCGATTTACCTTTAACTATGGTAAATAAAATTTACCGTAGTTACTATTCATAATTTCCAAAAATAAAAAGTAGACTATTAACATAATTTGGAGTCAATGATTCCAAATATGGAATCCATTTTTCTAAATTCAATACACAAAAGTTGCATGTTGTCGAAAGAAAACGGGTTTTTTGTTTAAAACATTGCAAAAGATTGAATTGATTTAACCTACGAATTCAAGGTAAAATCAATGCAAATGACATACATTATATTAAATGGTAAAAACATATTATATTTATACTTTAAAACCATTCAATATTATAATTTAACCATATAAATTATTACGATGAAAATAGTTGTTTTTAATTAAAATATAGCCTGTTTTTACTATTCATTAAAATATGAAAGTTATCAGAAAAATATCAATACATTATCCAATGTAAATTTTTATATCCTGATTCAAAAGAAGAATTTTATTTTGTAAAATTTAACTTATAAACATTTCAACAACTAGATTTAATGTGGGTGCGCCATCAAAAGGCGGCAAAACTGCATTTTTTGAAAAATACATATTTTACCCAAAAAAGTTTATTTTGTTCTTATACCATGTTCTAGGAAATGTGTAAGATGAATAATAATGTTATAAAATTCAAATTTTAGTTAATAATATTCATAAAATCTAGTTTATATTAATATTATAATAATATATCATTGTTTAGTAAAACCGGGTATTGTGTACAACACACGCTATCGAGGAAGTTTGTGATTGCGTGTAATGCAAGCCAAGTCAGGGTTGTGTGTTGTGCAAGACTCGTTTTTTGTTTCGTTATAATAGAATCCAACCATTTTTAATTTATACATTGAATATATATATATATATATACTCAATGTTGCGTAGAATTACTATTATCAAACGAACTTGGAATTGTGTGTAACACAATCTAAGAATAGTGTTGCGAATACTGCAAGCTAATATGGTGTTGCGTATAGCACAAGATAATCTTGTTGTAGCATAAAACACATGACATCAAATAAATTAAAAATAATACTTATCATAAAATATTGGGTTGTTACAACTATGGTCGAAGTACATGATGTCTTTCATGTATCCCTCTCTTAAGGAAGTACATAACAGATCTTTCACATGTACTCTCTTCAAAGGTAATACAATTAGAGGATGAAATTTATTATGAGGAGAAACCAGTGAAGATCTTATATTGTAGAAAAAAAGTTCTACTAAATGAGACAATTCCCCTCGTCAAGGTGTTGTGGGGAAAACACAAGTTTGAAGAAGTGATGTGGGAATTAGAGGAAGTGATGAAGAAAAGTTACCCACATCTATTTTAGTGTAGGAAAATGAAATTTCAAGGGTGAAATTTCTTAATGGGGGATGATTGTAATGACCCAAACATTCATTAATGAAAAATCCTCTTAATCTGATTAAATGTCTTATTATGTTAAATAGTTATATAAAATATGCACTTCTTTAGTTTAATGTTTTTGAATTTTTAAAATACCATTATAAATTTTGACCATTGCTAATATAGTCATTGAAAAGTGATCCCAAGATTAGTATAAATTTAGGTCTTTAACAAATCCAATTTACTCAGATAAAGGAAGTGATGACCTCATCTATTAGAATTTCCCCATATGAAGATCATTTTTCAGAGCTCGGAAAGGAGGTGGCATCATTGGGCTTCTCTCTTGACCAATCCCATGTCGAGCTTCAACACGTTAAGACCAAATGGAACTACCTAAGGGAGAAGTGGAAGTTGATTGAGATTACCACCCAATCGATGTTATCTGAGCCACCCCAAGAGTCTGTCACCACCGCACACCTTACCCTTCTTTCGTAAGCAGGCATTATATGGGGTTATGTAACAAGACCTTAGCACTATGATTATGAGTATTATTTTTGTATTTAATAATGAATATACATTCATTTTATTATTGTTACTTTGTAAATAGTTTTTAAAGCTCAAATTGTACATTTAGTTAATATTCAACTAAGAAATCTATTTTGATAAATTAATGGATTTTTGAATTAAATAAAGTTTTAATAAAATATTATTATTAATAAATTAATTTTTATAATTTATAAATTATCATATAATTTTTATGAATACAATTATAATTTTTATTATGGTTTGAAATTAGTTTTTGTCAAAACTCATGAATTTTAGATAAATGTTGGTTTTTATTTTACAAGTGAAAATTCACATATTTAGAAAATTATTACCAAAAAATTAATATTATTTTTGGAATCAAGATTTCCAAATTATCCAACGGTGAATTATTCATAATTTTTTGAGGTAATCGAATTTTTGGGTAAAAATTAAATGTCGTTTAAATATAAAATGTGTTTTATGGCATCATAATGACCCAATAGTGATGTAATAAAATACTATGTTCGGAAAATATATGTTTTAACATTAAAATAATGTGATTTTAGGTTTTATTTATTTATTTTAAAAATCCTTAGTGGACCCTCCAAGACTTATAAAACATTTTAGCCTTTTAAATTGTTTTCCTTGAGAGGGTGACTCTCCTCCACATAAGCAACCCTAATATTTTAAGACGTTTGGCCATTGGCATTATAAAATAATTTTTTCCACTCCCCATTATCAAAAACCATGGGTTGTTTTGTTGTTTTTATTATTTTGTTGTGTGTTATCTCAAACCTAAATAATAAATAATTCCCTCTCCTTTCCTATATAAACCCACCCAAGCTCCCACTTCCACGTAACTCAAAGCCTTTGGAGTTAGAAAAATCTCTGCCCTCCTCTCTCTATAATCCTACCAAATTGCTACAAGCTCCCAAGAATCCTCTCTCAATCCCCTCCCATGCCTTTGGGATCACACTTCCATGTAAGGGATTTCTTCCTTTTCATTTTTGTCTCAATTTCATTATGTTTTTATACCCTTTTAAATTCAATTAAAAATGTTTGTGTATGATTTCTCACCTTTCTGGTACTTCCCTACTTACGAATTAATGATGGGATACCCCTTTCTCTCTCATTAATGTCTTCCATTACACCTGTTACTATGCAGAAATTTTGTAAGGAATTTCTCTCCCCTCATTTACATTCAAGTATTTCTTTTGTATTATGAATCGAAATTCCATTACATATGTTGGGAAATGTTTCTATATGACCCCCATACTATCCATTTCATGTACATATGATGAGACATCACTTTATCTCTCATCAACCATTTTATGAATTCTTACATCAAGTCGTTACGCTGCCGAAATTGTACCGATTTTCCAAGCCAATGTCATTGTGTAGTGAATACCATGCCCATTTCTCTGTCAAGCGTATTAAACTTTATGCACATTTACATATGTATTATAAATATTAATATATTTTTTAAAAATCCCTTTATCATGGAATAATTGATGATGATTGATTCCATGTCGTATGATCCATGTGGCACAATTATGCATGAAATGAAATGATTAAGAAGGATATACCTTGATAGCGCTTCAATGCATTGGGTAAAGTATAATATCATGATATTTCATGTGCAATGAGTGTGAACTCATGATAATTCAAGTGTAACGAGGTTTTACTCATGCTTCATGTGCAATGAGGGTTTACTCATGCTCTATGTGCAATGAGACTTGGCTCATGCTAATATCATGTTAAATGTTATTGCCACATCTCCATGTAATGATCATCATGCTTCATCATGCCTTTATGTTCATGTTTCTATTGTTCTCCATTGATATGCCTCTAACATGTATTGTATTTCTCATTTTATTCCATGTTTATTCCCTTACTAGGCTTTATAGCTCACCCCTTTCTTATGTATGTCCTCATGTTATCCCATGCAATGTTAAGTACGAAGGGATATTGTGGTCATGTAATGAAATTTTTCAATAAAGATGTTTTATTTCATTTTTTAAGTTGTTATGTAATGAAATTAATCCCCAAATACATAAGACCTCTAGATATTCTATGAAGTATCAAGTGAAATTTTATGTAATAAGTTATGTTTTAAGTGTGAAATAAAAGCAGGGTTGTTATAGAGATACTTCTGGTTCAATGTTGTTTCTCATAAAATACCTCAAATGAAAAATTTTCCCAATGCATGAGTAATATAGTATAATAATCTGCATATTTAATGAGTTTTAAAACTTTAATGTAGTCATCATAAAAATGAAACATAACAATACTTATCTATGGAATACATCTATCAATAATATATGGGCCTTCCAACTTTAACTTCCTCAATAAAATTCAATGTTAAATAAATAATCATAGTTAAATATGATGGGGGAAATATCATTTACATGTCAAAAGTTTTCATTATAATTATTTCTTAAAATTTTTCAAATTGAATGGTTTTTAATGTTTTCTAAATAATCTATCTACAGAATATAAAAAAGTCAATTAAAATATCTATTATTTTATCATGTTAGAAATTATGCAATGTCAGAGGTAGTTATTTATCCATTAAAATATTTAATTTTTATATTATATATACATGTATCTTAATATGATTCATGGGACCTCTTGTAACAGCCCAAGATTCTACGGTACGCTTCTCTTTGAATAATACAGTAGCGTGTGTTGTACGCAACTTCGAGTTCTAACACACACCACAACCAATCAAAATAGTCATAATGAATAGTAATACCCACTTTTTGAAATTTTATAAATTTTATCTCTCAAAATGGACTTCATTTTTGGATTCAGTATATCGAAATTATCCTAGGGTGAAATTTTGGTACTTTTCAGATAACTTTTATATTTTGATGAATAGTGAGAATTACTAAATTTTAATTAAAAACAAATTTTTTAATCAAAATAATTAATAGTGATGAATTATGAATTTTAATGGTTTTAAAGTATATTTAGAATATATTTTTACCATTCAATACAATTTTGGTCATTGGACATAATTTCACATTTAAACTGGACATAAACAAGTGTCAATCTTTTGATAGTTATTATCTCTTAAAAACGTGCTTTCTGTTTTAACAACGGGAATTAATTTTAAATTAATTTCTGCCACTTCTGGGTTTTGAATTTGAAAAAATGGACTCTATATTTGGAATCAGGATTTCCAAATTGTATAAATAGGTAACTTTTATTTTTAGACATTTTGAATAATTACTTCGGTAAATATTTTATTTACCATGGATAAAGGGTAAATCCGTTTAATAAGAGTAAAACAATAATATTATAATAATAATAAATTAACCTAAAACATGTCTTAACCCTATTGGTTGATACATGTCCTACCATGGTCATCTTTGGGTCTATTTTGGGACCCCATGGATCCACTTGTATGTTATAATAACACTTTATATTAATTAAGTTAAAGTAAATACAAAATGACATAGGCATATATCTTTTAGCAAAACAATTTTTACATAAGGTTATATATATTATATTTTGGAATATAATTATTAATATAAATATACAATGATTTCCTACATAATGGTATTTTATTTATAATTTTTAGACATTGAAAAATTAAAAATATATATGACCCAATAATGATGCAATATTTTCCTTATTAATGAAAGAATCAAATAATTGGTATTATAAAGGTTAAAATTAATATAATTTGAAAATTTTGATGACATCCACGAATTGTATTGGTTAATATGACTTGTTATGATTGCTTAAATGAATTTATTTCTAATTAATAAAGTTTTTAAGACTTTAACAAAAATAAATTATTGAATAGTGTCAAAATTGACATAAATGAGTTTTTAAAACAAATATTATTTTATTAATTTATATTATATTCCTAAAAATTTAGGGTTCGGCCAAAGGAATTATATAATGATAGGTGTATCATTAATGTACCACTTGGGGGTCGCTTTGATATATATAGTATTTTTATAAACTATATATTATAAAAATACAAAGTTACATGGTAAGTGTTAAACTAATTAACCAAGAGTTAAAACTAAAAGATAAGGTTAATATAATGACAAAAACCTATCTAAAATATGTTGGTTGAAAGTATTTCGACCCATACCCACCTTATACTTTGAATAATCCACTTTTTCGCCATCAGAAACTAAATATTAACTTATTATAAATTAATACTTTAAGTTTTTCCTAAAGAGCCCCTCCTCCCCCTTATAAAAAGACACTACTTCTAACCAATTCTTCACACTTCAAAGCCTTGTTTTCGGCCAAAACCTGCCCGATTATTCTCTCAAATTACCCCACTTCAACCTAGAGGCCTTAGTTTGATCAAAAATCCAACCTAGGAAGCCCTTTTGATCAAATCAAAAGGAAGAACCCGAAGAAGAGGTAATGTTTTCACCACCCTCTTTCAAGTTCCTTTCTTCTTCTACGTCTTCATTATTTTTTATTTCCATTCTAAAAAAATAACTTCAGTATCTTATATATACTGAGATGTTATTATAAATATGTTACAACCATATTCAGTATTATATCCATCCTTTGAATGACATGTCACCATACATATGTACGTACGACTTACCATCTCCACGTCGTGGTGTAATTGTTATTCAATACACAATTATTTGGATGGGTATAATAATGATTTTTAATTCATGTAAATAATAATGATAATTATTCTTTATATATTATATACCATCCAATTATATATTATTTTAATATCAAAACAATGATATCGTCGCTCATGCGTACGTACGGACTACCGTCTCCACGAATGCGATGAGATTCATTCTCCATCGTATCCATTCAAGTATAATTATCATTTGATGATTATAAATAATGTTTAAGGACTTGATATCATTCTGGATATGAATAAGATACAACATATTCATAATAAACATGACTTATGTCACAAAACATAAAAAAGAAAACGTGTAAGTTAACACGTGAAACAATGATAATACTAAGATATTATTAACAAAACAATATTAAAGGATCATATATTATATCATATTAATGTATAAGATTCTTGTATAATTTAATAAAAATTATTTCACCATTATACAGGAGGTTAACCTACCCTCGACAAAGGAAAGGTACAAGGTAAGGGTTTATTTCACAATCTCTTCATTATTTGAGGTTGTTTATACGTAATTATCTACTGGGACCTCTTTATCATCCACATCCATGTTTCTTAAAAATGTATTAAAAAAATTATTACTATTTTAAAGAATATGGGTTAAAGTAATTTATACCGTTGTTTGAAATTTTATAAGAATTTTATAAATGAATCTTTCTGTCGTTTTCCAAACAATGTCCTTTTTAAACTTTTCGACAGAATTAAGGTAAGAATGTATTTTTTTTAATTTATACGGTGGATGCAGCTATTTTAAGCCATTATAAAATCATCAAATATTCCCTTAAAAGAATATAAGGATATTTTCAAAGTAAATGTTTTATTTTATAATTATGTGACCTTTAAATGAATTCAAAAAAAGAGATATTTCTCTCAAATAGTTTTGATTTCATCTATGTGAACATCCTTTGAAGGATTTTAAGTTTATTTGAAGTTGATTTATTATGATACAAAACTTCCATATTGTAATGAAGTTTTTATGATATGTTTGACTGTGGATGGGGTATTTTTATACCATTCATATTTTATGGTTAAAGTATTGACATTTCGTATGATAGTTTTAATACGAATATTCAGGATATGTTTAAACCTTTTCATATGAGGAATGTATTGGACTTAGTAAGTGATGGGTGGAGCCCGCTATAGCTCCTCGATGCATCGGTAGGTCTCAAGAGACAACTAGAAGTGGAATTGGCCGAGTCCCTTTCCAAATTTGATATATGGTTTTGGTCGAGGCCTTGATCATTTTTAGACGTCTTGGTCGAGGCCTTGACAAAATTTTTCAGAATGTCCGGCATTATACATTCCCCCATTATGGAAATAATATTGATGGTTCATGTGGTCATTTGACTAGTAGAATACCCATGATTATGTTTTATTATGGAATTATTTACTCTGATTATATTCATTCCATAAAAGTATTCATGTTTATTATTGGTAAAGGCGTGTGATTTCAATTATTCACCATGCTTAATATTTATGTCATTTTCTGCTGTATTACTTACCCTTATTGGGCATTTGAACTCACCCCTTTATTATTTTTCATTTTCCCAGGATATTAAAAAGTTATTTATGAGTGACCTTCAAGAATAATCTAGGAGTCTTGGATGCTTCTAATGAAATATATTTTTTTTCAAGCTTTAAAGTTGAACATATGTATGAATCTTGTTTCCAAGGCTACTAAACTGATCGGTCTTTCGAGAAATGATTTCCTTATGATCATGACGATGTGATGTAATAATTCACCGAATCTGGGTAACTAGGGTTGGGGCATTACAGTTGGTATCAGAGGAAGTTTTTTAGAAACCTTGGAAACTAGATTTAGATAAACTCTGATTAGAGAACATATCCCTAAGATAGACTTTGAGAATTAGTATAGAATAACTTCCTAGAATTTTTGTATTGTAATGATTTTGTGAGTTTTCTGAGAAATAAATCCCTTTCTAGAAACGAGTAGGTTGAGACGGCTCTAGCACAGATGTACCTAGGGGTAAAACACGAAAACACCGCTTTGATCTAGACTCGAACGGGAACTAGTGCACGACAATGAGCCTTGCTGCACTCTTGGTTACGACACTCCAGGGGGATATGATTTGGATAATTCTAATTTTCTTTACAAACCATTATTAAGGGTTTATGAGTATATACTTCCTCAAGGAAAACATTTTTATGATTATGTAATATATCTATAAACTGTTCAATTTAAGTTTGGTATTTTTCAAGTTTGGAATTATGTATTTTGATTTATAAACTAATCTAGTTTATGCCATTGTTTAGAAATGGAACCTAGTGGAAGGAATGGAAATTGTATCAACGCATGTACTCCATGTATGGATTTCCCTCCTACTCAAGGAAATTATAATGGAGCTGGTGGTACAACTGGTGCTGATTAGATTATCAGTATACTGGGATAACTCACTCAGGTTATGAATAATA
This sequence comes from Viscum album, assembly GCA_963277665.1. Classification (NCBI taxonomy): domain Eukaryota; kingdom Viridiplantae; phylum Streptophyta; class Magnoliopsida; order Santalales; family Viscaceae; genus Viscum; species Viscum album. The sequence goes on from OY728120.1 coordinate 1,245,833,372, forward strand.
ACCTTACCCGTATGGAGAACCCAGATCCACAGCATGGAGGATCAATGTTAGATCGCTTCATGAGGAAACAACCATTAACATTCAATGGGAGTACATATCCTTTAGTATCTGAGCAATGGATAAATTCTTTAGAGAAAATATTCCATGCTATGGAGAGTAGCAAAAGGGAAAAAGTTGTCATGGCAGTTTACCGCCTCACTAGAGATGCTGATTAATGGTCGTCCTTGATTCAAAACACCAAGGATGACGAGGAAGTATCAAATAAAGAATGGAGGGAATTCAAAGAGTGTTTCTTAGAAAAATACTTTCCTCATGACCATCAAGCAGATATGAAAAGGTAATTTCTGAGTCTGAGACAAAAGGAGGATGAGAATGTCACAAAGTATGAGGCTAACTTTACAAGGTTAGCGAGGAATGTTGCAGATTATATACGTAACCCAATAAGTTAGATTGATCATTTATTTGATGATTTAAAACCATTTCTCCGTCGAGCATTAGTCTCACAAACCTTCTCGTCATACGAAGATATTGTCTTCTGTGCTATCAAGATGGAAAAGGAATTGTCTAAATATTATGACAATAAAGTAATGAAAGAAAAGAAGAAAACAGCGGAGCAAGAGACAGGTAATGGGAGAAAGGGGGGAAAGGATTTTCCATTATGTGATAATTGTGGGATGAAACACCCTGGTACTTGCCTCAAAGGAATGGGAGTCTATTACAAGTGTGGGGAAAAAGGACACCAAGCTCATGATTGCAAGGGAAAGAAAGTTGTTGACAACATTAAATGATATAATTATAGAGAAATGGGGAATTATGCAAATGAATGTCCTAAGCTCCAAGAAAACTTACCTCAGAAAAGGCCAAGATAACAAGGCCATGCTTATTCTGTTACTACAGTTGAAGTTGAATAATTATTGTATTTTTGTTTTTGGATTCAAGAACTATATTCTGGTTATAAGTATAATGTGATATATATATATGGATTGTACTACAGTAATATTGTATTGAGGACTTGAGGTTATATGGTTCTAATAAATGTTACTTAATAGTAAGATACACTTTTTGTAAAATACATGGTTTAAGGAAAGGTAATCCTTAATATGGTCCAGATAATGAGGTAGTTATTTTGGAATAATACATGAATGATTTGGATAAATTATATTAGATATCCTTAATACCTTGAAACTGATTAATGATTTTTATATTCCATCACTGTTGGAGTTTACAACATTTTTTAATAGAATGAGTATATACAGTATTCTATAATAAATAAGGGATCATGAATGCAATCAATAAGGTTTTAGGGTAATTCAGGATGTTGTAGTGTTTTAAAAGAATACAAGATGAAGGTGTTCACAAGTTATTATGCGGAAAAAAGGATCTTCATTATGTTTACCTTCCTTATGAATTTTGGACTTGGACAGAAGTATTTTGGATAATTCTAGTTTGAGATTATTTTTGGATATTTATAAAAAGGACAACACGCAGACCGTGTGACAACCTGTCGCGTCGGACAAAGCTCCGGGAATCGAACACACAACCATAGTGAGATTGGGATTTATCACCTACCACTGGACTACGTGAAGTCCCTGGAGTATATAATGTAGTTTTTTTAAGTTCTGATAGATGAATTATATATTAATGTTTGTATCCTTATACGATTAGGATAAATATAATATTTTTGAGTTCTATTATCTTTTAGAGTGAAAGATGAGTTTGTGGTAGATATTAGTTGAAGGATGAAACACTACTTGTCAAGTGTATATATTTATATATATATATATATTTCTCTTATTCTATGAAGAAATTAATTCTTATATTTTATTTAAGGGATCGTAAAACCAAAAATGTGTTATCCTAATACCTTATGTTTTGTTGAACCGATGGTATTTTAAATCATCATAAATTGATGAATTTAGGGACCTCAATTTTACACTTGTTTGTGATTGATGACCTCAATCACTACCTATAAATATTTATTTTTTTCCTCCAATTATATGTCTCTAATTTCCATCAATGTTCTACATATCAATATCATAATTTGGTGGTGACCATTTCATTTCTCTTTTCCTCTTATTAAGAATAATTTTATTAACCCAATTTCTGATGCGGGTTTTCCAACAAAGATATTTTCTATTTTCAACCTTTTATTTTCGAAAATAAATTTAAAATTGCAAAGACATAGTTTATTGAATGAAGGGAGAATGTAAAACCCCAAGCTTCTACGGTCCGCTTCTCTTTGAATAATACAATAGTGTGTGTTGTACGCAACATCGAGTTCTAACACACACCACAACCAATCAATGTAGCTGTTATGAATAGTAATACCCACTTTTTGAAATTTTATAAATTTTATCTCTCAAAATGGACTTCATTTTTGGATTATGAATATAGAAATTAGCCTAGGGTGAAATTTTTGTACTTTTCGGATAACTATTATATTATGATGAATAGTGAAAATTACTAAATTTTACTTAAAAACAACTTTTTTAATCAAAATTATTAATAGTGATAAATTATGAATTTGAGTGGTTTTAAAGTATATTTAGAATATATTTTTACCATTTAATATAATTTTGGTCATTGTACTTAATTTCACATTTAAACTGGACAATAATAGGTGTCAATCTTTTGATAGTTATTATCTCTTAAAAACACGCTTTTTTGTTTTAACAACGAGAATTAATTTTAAATTAATTTCTGCCACTTCTGTGATTTGAATTTGGAAAAATGGACTCCATATTTGGAATCAGGATTTCCAAATTGTTTAAATAGATAACTTTTATTTTTAGACATTTTGAATAATTACTTCAGTAAATATTTTATTTACCATGGTAAGGGTAAATCTGGTAAATAAGGGTAAACAAATAATATTATAATAATAAAAAATTAACCTAAAATGTGTCTCAACCATATTGGTTGATACATGTCCGACCATAGGCATCTTTGTGTCGATTTTGTGACCCCATGGATCTACTTTTATGTGATAATGACACTTTATATAAATTAAGTTAAAGTAAATACACAAATGACATAAGCATATATCTTTTATAGAAAAAATTATTACCTAGGGTTATATATATTATATTTTCGACTATAAATATTCATTAGAAATCTAAAAATATTTCCTACATAATGGTATTTTATTTATAATTTTTAGACATAGAAAAATTAAAAATATATATGACACAATAATGATGCAATATTTTCCTTATTAATGAAAGAATCAAATAATTGGTATTATAAATGTTAAAATTAATATAATTTAAAACTCATGATGACATCCATGAATTTTATTGGTTAATATGTCATGTTCGTATTTCTTAAATGAATTTTTTTCGAATTAATAAAGTTTTTATGACTTTAACAAAAATCAATTATTGAATAGTGTCAAAATTGACATAAATGAGTTTTTAAAACAAATATTATATTATTAATTGATATTATATTCCTAAAAATATAATGTTCGGCCAAAAGACTTATATAATGATATTTTTATCATTAATGGACCACTTGTAGGTTTCTTGGATGTATATATTATGTTTATTAACTATATATTATAAAAATACAAAGTGACATGGTAAGTGTTAAACTAATTAACCAAGAGTTAAAACTAAAATATAAGGTTAATATAATGACCCAAACATGTCTAAAATATATTTTTTGAATGGATTTAGACCCATACCCACCTTATACGTTTAATAATCCACTTTGGATCCATTATAATCCGAATATGAACTTATTATAAATTAATACTTTATGTTTTTCCTAAAGAGTTCCCCCTCCCCCTTATAAAAGGACACCACTTCTAACCAATTTTTCACACATTCAAAGCTTTTTCGTTCAGCCGAACCCTACCCAATTATTCTCTCAACTTCACTAAATTATACCTCAAGGCCTTAGTTTGATCATAAATCCAACCTAAGGAGCCCTTTTGATCAAATCAATAGGAAGAACCCGAAGAAGAGGTAATGTTTTCACCACCCTCTTTCAAGTTCCTTTCTTCTTCAACTTCTTCGTTATTTGTTATTTAAATTCTAAAATAATAACTTAAGTATATTATATATAATGATGTGTTATTATAAATATGTTACAACCATATTCATTATTCTATCAATCCTTTGAATGACATGTCACCATACGTGCGTACATACGGCTTACCGTCTCCACATCATGGTGTAATTGTTATTCAATACACTATTATTTGGATGGGTATAATAATAATGTGTAACTCATGTAAATAAGAAATATAACATGATAATTAGTCTTTATATATTATATACCATCCAATTATATATTATTTTAATATCGAAAGAATGGTATTGTCACTCGTGCGTACGTACAGACTACTGTCTCCACGAACGCGATGAGATTCATTCTCCATCGTATCCATTGAAGTCTAATTCTCATTTGACGATTAAAAATAATTTTTAAGGGATTTATATCATTCTAGATATGAATAAGATACATCCTATCCATAATAAACATGAATTATGTCACAAAACATATATAATAAAATGAGTAGTTTAACATCTGAAACGACAATAATACTAAGATATTATTAACAAAACAATGTTAAAGGATCATATATGATATCATATTAATTTATATGATTATTTTATAATTTAATAAAAATTATTTCACCATTATACAGGAGGTTAACCTACCCTCGACAAAGGAAAATTACAAGGTAAGGGTTTATTTCACAATCTCTTCATTATTCGAGGTTGTTTATACGTAATTATCTACTAGGACCTCTTTATCATCCACATCCATGTTTCTTAAAAATGTATTTCAAACCATTCTTATTATTTTACAGAATATGGGTTAAAGTAATTTATACCCTTTTTTGAATTTTTATATGAAGTTTATAAAGGAATATTTACATCATTTTTCCAAACAAGGTCTTTTTTAACCATTTCGACAGAATTAAGGTAAGAATGTCTTTTTTTAACTTATACGGCGGATGTGGCTATTTTACGCCGTTATAAAATCTTCAAAGCTTACCTTACAATATTATAATGATATTTTCAAAGTAAATGTTTTATTTTATAATTATGTGACCTTTAAATGATTTCAAAAAAAGAGATATTTCTCTCAAATAGTTTTGATTTCATCTATGTCAACATCCTTTGATGGATTTTATGTTTATTTGAAGTTGATTTATTAGGATACAAAACTTCCATATTGTAATGAAGTTTTTCTGATATGTTTGACTGTGGATGGCCTATTTTTATACCATTCATGGTTTATGGATAAAGTATTGACATTTCGTATGCTAGTTTTAATACGAATGTTTATGATATGTTTAAACCTTTTCATGTGAGGAATGTATTGGACTTAGTAAGTGACGGGTGGTGCCCACTATAGCTCCTCGATGCATCGGTAGGTCTCATGAGGCAACTAGACATGGAATTGGCCGAGGCCCTCTCCCAATTTGATATATGGTTTTGTCCGAGGCCTTAATCATTTTTAGACGTCTTGGCAGAGGCCTTGACAAAATGTTTCAGAATGTCTGGCATTATACATTCCCTCATTATGGAAATAATATTGATGGTTCATGTGTTCATTCGACTAGTAGAATACCCATGATTATGTTTTATTATGGAATTATTTACTCTTCTCATATTCATTCATTAAAAGTATTCATGTTTATTATTGGTAAAGGCATGTGATTTCAATTATTCACCATGATTAATTTTTATGTCATTTTCCCTTGTATTACTTACCCTTAATGAGTGTTTGAGCTCACCCCTTTCTTATGTTTCATTTTCCCAGGAAATGAAGAAGTTAGTTATGAGTGACTTCCAGGCATAATCTAGGAGGATTGGATTCTTATAATGAAATATATTTTTGTTCAAGTGGTAATGTTGAACATATGTATGAATCTTGTTTCCAAGGCTACTAAACTGATCTGTCTTTTGAGACATGATTTCCTTGTGATCATGAAAATGTTATGTAGTAATGCATCGACTCTAGTAACTAGGGTCGGGGAGTTACACCTCTCAACCCGTAAGCCACTAATTAGTGCCCTAATCTGGTGGGTCACATGGAATCGAGTGCACCTCCCTATATTCTAAAGGATACGAACAAGTAGAGAGGGCCTATGGTGTGTTTTGGCGAGACTATTCCCTTATTTTTTAGTGTATCACATCTTTAATAATTATAAAATTAAATAATGAAAGAATATAAATAACTAAATAGGCAATAAAGCATCCTTAAGACTATAATAATAATTATTCCAATGCAGTAACATACACATCATGATGTTTCATGTCTCTACAAAGTAGGAAGACATGTAGACAAACATCCAACACAATACATGATAAAAAGCTACAAAAATACCAAAATAACTATATATAGATATCATAATGATCATATTTCATTCTGATGCTCCCCTAATACAAGGACAAAATGAAATGAATCATCATTAAGATGGCACATTCCTGAGTTCCTACCTACATCCATGAATTCCATCTGAGTACCTAACAACAACCCATACAGGATGTGAGATAACACTTAGTAGGCCATCACCAATGGTGTCTATAACATTTATAGTTTTTGTAATATAAACATAATTAGTGTTCAATAAAAATCTTATAAAAATAATTAATGTGAAGTTTCTATGTCATAACTGATCTTGTCTATAAAAATATGGCTCCCAAAAATCAATAATCTATCTCCCAAGATTCATGAAAAATTTAAAACATGATAATTTAGGTGGGATGCTATCCATAGTGGCCTATTCCATATAATACAGTGTCACACCACATGGGATTGGATCCATGATATAGAAGACTAATCCATCCACATTGAGTCCCAAGGGAATCCTGATTGAAAATCAGTAATGTCTTGGGTGGATTCTAAGTAGCATGTCAATAGATCATGTCCAATGTGAGTCTAAGAAGGCCAGATCCATGGGTTAGCAATGTCTTTAGCATCATAAGGAATCAAGATCCATATATCAGGTAAAATTGATCCACTACCATAATCAAGTAACATGGATTAGAAATTTCCATGGCGTCCTATGGAATCAGGATTCAAGGACCTTGTTCAATTCATCCACTTCCATAATCAATTAATCATCTCATTTCATTAATCATTCACATCCTTGGGTTCCTCCATCAAATATCACGTTTTCTATATAAACCATTTAACCTTTCTAATAATTATAAATCACATTCTATGTAAGAAATACCCTTCTCCCATCAAAACAATTCAATTCATTCCTTTCATTTATAAATTAATAGGTAAAACAAGGTTCTCACTACCATAAACAGTTCATTAAGTAATAACTATGGATCCCATATAAGATGGTGACCCCATAAATACCCAACGGGTGGTACAACCTGGGGAAGATACAAGGGAATACCCCGCAGGTATCCTTCATTGAGGTCCACATCCTCCAATCATTAGAAATATTCTCACGGGGGCCTTAATAATTTCCAATTCATTTAATTAAATAATTGAATGAAATTTACTGGAAACCGCAGAAATTCTTCTATCACTATACCATAGAAACTAGGAATATTAAACAGAAAACATTATGGGATGTGTATAGACCTCCTACCATAGTTCTATAGTTGACAATAAATCCAGTATAGACCTATGATATCATCAATATTGGTAGAAAAAAGAAGAATGAAGGAAAGCCCGGGAAATATGGAAGATTGTATTTCTCCCAAATAACTCTTTCGATGTGAAGGAAAAGGAATAACAACACAATAGGGATAGTGAAATCCTTATGGAAGATCTGAAGATACTAAAATTGCTTGAATCTGAGTCTGGATGGCTATTTTATCATGGAACCTAGCTCGATGGTGGAGGAGATCAACTTGAAAGTGGAGGTCCTCTTGTCACTATGGAAATTAAAAGGGATAGAGGATTTGATAAATAATCCATTAAAGGTAAAAATATTATTTTCCCTCAAAGTATTGGGATGAAAGGTTTGTCCATATGGTTGCCCAAATAGTTTTCCAACTATTTTCTATTCACTTCCTCAAAGGAGACCCCACACAATTCATGTGAATTGTTTAGAAAACTATCTACAAATCATCCCATATTCCTCTTTCCATGTATCCCCTCACAAAGTTCAAGTGTCATGGTTAGAAAAACCATGCACCAACCATGAATTTGGCCTCTGATAAAAAAAATTGGTGGCCTTGTTTGGGTGTGAGACCATGTGCTCTTGTTTAGGTTAAACTCTAAACCCCCTATTTCCTTGTAAAATAAACCACATGGTTTCCTCAAACATTATGTCCTATGTCACACATTTTCTATTAACTATACGACCTAGATTACTCTTCCCAAAACTAGTCCTATTTGCTCTGAACACACCCCGAACACCCCCAAATCTCTTGTGACCTCATTATCAATTTACATTATCTCAAAAAAATCATTTTAACTGAAAAATAAAAAATATTTGTATCTCATAAGAAAACAAAGTATCTTAGAATATTCCCCACTTAAAGCAATACATCCTTGAATTTCCCATCCATGGGTGATCAATATTCTCTTTAGAGTAACGGATTCCACTGGGTATGTACGTTGGCCTCCCGCTCTTATGTTGCATCCTATCAATGGTCATGCCACCATAGCACCCATACATGAGAAACTGACCATCCTTGTAGAACCTTAATGCTTATATAAATGAAAATTATAGAATTATAATCAAATTTAATATATACATATAGCTCAAACTCATCTAGATGAAGAGTGTGAGATAGACTGAGTGATAGTAGTGCACCAGAGATACATGAAAGACATCATGCATGGTTCGGTATTTCTGAGGTAGCTGTAATCGATGGCATACTAGTTTGACTCTCTATGGAATCTCAAATGGCCCAACATATCATGTGTAATTCTTACCATAAATCTTAATTCATATGTGTCCTAGCCTAATTGAGCTATTAAGTAAACATGATCCCAGACCTCAAACTCTAAAGGTCATCAACGAAGATCGAAATAAGATTTTTGTTCATATTGTATTGTAGAAAATCACTTTCTGATAAACTGGACCTTCCCTATGTCTCATAAATAAGATGAGTCCCAAGTAAAGATACCTCTTCTACTTATGACCATCTCATGAGTGATAGGCATGGCCTATCATGTAAATCATCAAAAGGTATCATCTGTATAGTTTTCTATCATTTATTTTTGTAGGAAAACAAAACTAGGGGTATGTGCCTCTCCCAAGAGCCACCAAAGTTCAAGAAACATTCTCTAAGCATGTACTCAATAACCTAAATCATTAATTCTAACTGGATATTAGTCTGAGTGTGATATGTTATGCTTATAATAACATGTGTACCCAATTCCCTCTAGAAGAACATAGAAAACTAAAATGTAAACTAGGAATCACTCTCTGATATAATGGTATTAGGAACCTCATGAATGCACATTATCTCATAGATATACAATCTATGAAGCTAAAATATTGACATGTTCTCTCAGATCAGTAGAAAATGATATACCTTCATAATCATGTCCGAGAAAACCCATATATCATCACAACATCATGGAGATCTCAGAAACTTGGTCACAAAATCCATTTTAACATCATACCATTTCCACCCATGAATGGATTACTACTGTAAAATCATAGTTGTTCACTGGTTTTTTCCCTCACCTAGTGATAGGTGGAAGACCTCATGACAAAACCAACTACCTATCATTTCATCCCCAACGAACAATATTATTGATGAAAGTCTCAATACAGCTTGGTAATGTTAGGATTTACTTCCCAATATATGGAATGAAAATCTTACATCAACACATTATGTATGTTTGTTGGAACTAAAACACAACCATTAATGCCTATTATTCCATCCTCACTAAAAATCCAACCAGGAGGCAGACTGTGTTGTCATGACACGTCAAATTGATTATGATTTTAAGATTGATCTATAGTCTAGGGAAGACCCTTGGTCGTCTCTTGAGGAGCATTGATAGGTTTTGAGTATGTATTTTTGTTAATAATTACTAAAAGAGGGGGAGGTTTTGAAAACATATTTAAGTAAATTACCTAATTAAAGAGTTAAATAGTTGATAAATAAAGGTGGATTATTAATAATTATGATAGAAGAAGATCATTTCAAGTTCACTACACATCTTGGATAGTTAATTGTTCTGAAAATTTAACATGGTTTTGTTTAATTCTTTGGTTAAAGGATTTCAAGATCTTGACTCCCCTCTTGCCTCTTAAAATGATGCTTAAAGAACAACCCCTTGGAAAACAATCAGGTGACCAAAAGTTGGTTATCAAACATTTAATAATAGGTCTAAAAAATCATACTTAAATCTTATGTATGTGTGGGATAAATAAGATTATTGTGTTGTCCAATCGAAAGAACCCAAGATTCCCACTTGAAATCTCAACCCAATCGGTGTTGAAATAAAAAGTGTTCCACTTAATTTTATCAAATGAAATGTAATCAGGGGGAAGCATGTCAAAAAACAAAATAAGTGAAATATTAAACAAAAAAATTATATAAAACAAGTAGAAGAACATGTGTTGGAACTCCCTCCCCAGTTTGTGTAGCTCCCTCGAAATGATCGTCCAAGGTTTAGCTTGCCATCGAGAGGAGGAGGAGGCTCGAGTGGAACTCCCTCTTCATCCTTCATTACCCTATGAGGACTAGGGCCTCCATAACTCCTTGGATGATCATTCGACTTCTTTGGGTCACCAAAAAACCATAGCTTGTCCTCTTGGCCTATTTTTAAAATGGGGAGCCCAAGGGGCCATTTTATAGGAAAATGGGAAGGTGGTTTTGAAAACATAAATTTCTTAAAACCACTTGTAACATGAATTTCGACCTCCAGAAATACTTATCTAGATTTGGAGAAAATGAAAAAGTTGTATACTCACCCCTTGGATGTCTCCACTGAATGTTTGGCACAATTTGGACACTATATCTTGAGATATGGATAGATCACAACACATCAGTGCGTGGATGCGTCCAATGGTGTGCATGGATCTTGCGCAGTTTGGCCCATTTTTCTTGGACATCATCATGGGCCCTCCAAATCACCTCCTCCTATAAAGGAATCATCCAAACAGGTAACATTTCCCTTTTTAACAGTGATAAACACAAAAAAAATGATTCAAACATGGAATTCAACTTGTGATTATTTTTATAATTTTCAATATAAAACAAGTTTAGCACAGTGTTGTAAAGTTGAAAATTACATAGTGAATCGTGGTACGATCATGCCCCCACACCTAAACATTTTCACTCCTGGGAAAATTCACATACCCAAAAAAACGATGAATATATATATTCCCAACATCATGAAGATTTAACAGTTAAGAAAATTTTAATTCATTAATGTAATTTGATTAATGCACGAACCACACCAAGGAGTTTTTCCTAGAGAAAATCGAAAAAGATGTCTCATAAATCATTTCGCAATGAGATTCAAAGAGATTCATGGTAATAATATGAGAAAGGAATTAAAAATTCAACCATTCCACTAACTCTCCATGTGCGTGTGTGAAAACCATTCCATGATATTCTTTCCACTTCTATCCAACAAATATAGTTTATTTTAACATTATTCACCTTTAAATGATTTTTTCACCGAACTTGTCCTACATCCTTTGAGATCATATTTCAAGACCCGCACACTTAAGAATTCCCATATGTCAAACCATAAGCTTCTGACCTTGATATCCCTATATGTTGCACATTTCATCACTCCCCTATTTTTTTTGTTATTATTAATTTTTTAGATTTGAATTTGGAAAAAAAATCTCACTCTCATATCTCAATACTTGTTTGATCACCTCATGACCCTAATTGAAATAGTTATGACAAGATCAAAGGTTGAGGAGGAGTAGTTTTTGATCTACGCAAGTCACAACCCAATCAATTTTTAAAAAAATTAGGGTGTACAATAGTCGGACATTAGGTACACACACATAGATCAATCTAGTACAGTAATGAAACTGATCAGATAAATAATGAACGTAAGGAAATATCATTTACCTTATATTAAGTAAGAAACATTCACACTTTATGGTTTGGTGCAAAAAATTTGTGGAGATATTAGTGAAATATTTTTCCCAAAATCTACTCACATAAGGGGCATCAATCATCTCAATTGTTTCATAGTGATACAACCATTTATATCATTGAAAGAAAAACAATTCACTAAAAATCACTCTCGGATGTTAAATTCATACAAAAATTCTCTTTCACCCTCATTATGGTATTTTTTATTTCCCCCCTTTATGGTCACCGAATCATGGAACTTTGAAATTTTTGATGGATAAAAATGAAAATACCATTTAGAAGGCGAAAAAGAGAAGAAACAAAGAGAGAAAAAACGAAGAAAATTCCTAACTAACCCAAGAATGTACCTATCCCCCCACACCTAGAATGTGTAGTGTCCTCACTGTAATAATTGATAATGTGAGAAGGAAGGATTAAACCTGGTGTGTTTCACTGGTATGTTTCTTATTGAACATGGAGTTCCTCCATCTAGAACTCTAGAAGGGCTTCACTATTGGAAATATTGTTTTTCCCAACGGGTGTTTACCAAAGGTTTGCTAAAACCGTTGGGCTTAAAGGATTAAGGGAGTCTTTACCAACGTTTTTATAAAACCATTGGTAAAGAAATGGCCAGGGAAGCCTTTCCCAACGGTTCACTGAAACCATTGGGAAAAGCCACCCCTTTGCCAACGGTTTCTTCAAACCGTTAGTAAAGGGGTGTGTTAATCACCCTTTTGCCAATAGTTCTGTTGAACCATTGGGAAAGGGTCACCCTTTTGCCAATTGTTTCCTCAAACCATTGGTAAAGGGGTCCTTAGAATCTCTTTCCCAACAGTTTTTAAAAACTGTTGGGAATTATTTCCCCCAAATCCAGCTACGGGGCTGCTCTCCCCCATTCTCACAGAAACCTAATTTCATCCTCTCCACCGCTCTCCTCTCATGAACTCCCCTATCATAAGACGTCAAAACCATCTGAAATAAGGTATTTTTTCATTTATACACATATAATTCTTTATTTTTATTGTTATTGCTTTAGTATTTTAGTTTTAAGTTATCAATCCACCTCCAGCTCTCTGCTACTCTCCAAATCCCCCATCCGAATAGGTGAAAACCCATTTGAATCATCTCGAATCAGGTAATTTTTTGTTTATACACATATGGTACCTTGTTTTTATTATTTTTATTGTTATTACTCTAGTATTTTAGTTTTAAGTTATCAATCCAGCTGCAGCTCTCTGCTACTCTCGAACTCCCCCATCGGAATAGGTGAAAACCCATCTGAATCATCTCAAATCAGGTAATTTTTTCTTTATACACATATGGTACCTTGTTTTTATTGTTATTGATCTAATATTTTAGTTTTATGTTTGTATTTTGATGTGATTTCACCATGTAAAATAGGGAAATGAATGAATATTTTGTTAATTAATTAGTTTCCCCTGGAATATCTGTTGTGTTATAATGTCCATGCTAAATAAAGGGGTAATGTAATAAAAGACCTTGAATAAATAAATTGTGGAAGTTGGGGTATGTTGCCTCTATGAGAGGTTTTTTGTTGTGTTTCATTGTATGTTGTAGGCTATTTTATGGGGATTGAGGTGACCAGTTGGGATTTGTGATATGTGGGGTTATAATGTGATGGTTAGTGGGCATGGATGTGTCATGTGAAGTTGTATGATAGTGATGATGTGTGGTGGTGTTGTGTCGTGTGGAGGTGTTGTGTGATGAAGTTGTGGTATATAATGTGGTGAGGTAGTTTTGGTTGTGCGGTGGTTTGTGATGTACAATATTTTTATTGTGATATGTGGTTGTTTTGGTGAGATGGTTGGTCGATGTAACATGGTGTCGATGGTTATTGTGAGATGGTGAGTTGTTGTGTGGTGGTTTTATTAGTTTCCTGGTTATCTTTGTAATAAATTATTCTATTAAAACAAAAAAACAAGATATTAAATAAATGATATGGAATAGAAATGGATGTGTGGTAAATGGATTTAATTAATTTAACATTAAATGAATGGACAATGTAAGTGTGAATGAAGTGGCTTATAAATGAAAGTGAGGAATGCTATGCGTCTTGTGTGGTGGTGGTGTGGTTTATGTGTTTTATGGTAGTAGTGAAGTGTGTGATTATATAGTTAATGTGAACCCATAGGTTTAGTATTTTGTGCTATCTATATATCATGTATTTTTATGTTATTTCTACACATTCCCAACCAGAGTTGGATAAACTTACCAACGATCAGAGGTTTTGAGTTATGTGTATTTTTTCTAATATCTAGGATGGTGGTTATATGGTTGGATAGCTACAATTTCTTCCCTACTCTTCCTTCAAAAGTGATTGACCATGTATTTTTAGGCAAGATGCGATGTGATTGTCCATGTGTCTTCAGGTGAGATGTACTATGATTTCCCTAGTGTTTTCCGGTGAGGTGTGATGTGATAAGGCTATAATAAGATGTGGCATGTGGTTAGGGTCATGTAGGGTAGGAGTATGGCACAAGGTTGATTTTATTCATGTTCATGATACCCTACTAATATGGTTATGGGATGAGGCATGCTGTTATGTGATATAACACATTAAGTTCTTGTTGGTTTTACATTTTTTCAATAACACATTTGTTTGTTTTTTTCACATCTGTATTTGATACCTTGATTATTTTCTTCCTTTATCGTTTACATAAATGTATTTTATATTAAAGTTAATTCCTATTGAATTGTTTATGACAAAATGACTTATATAAATTCTTTTTATAGAATAGACAGAAGTTGGATGTATGAAACCGATCGGATCTCAAACGATTTTCAAAACAATTTGGAGAGCTTTATAGATTTTGCATTTCACAATGCTTCAGATAGTGGTCGCATACACTTCCCATGTTCCAATTGTATTAGTAGACCTTGGTTGAGCTGTGAAGAATTCAAATACCACCTAACCAAAAATGGGATTCAAGCAAACTACTTTGTGTGGTATCACAATGGGGAGAAAACGAAATCTCAAATTGGTGATGATCGAAATGAAAGGACTGGAATGGAGAATTTGTTAGATGATCGGTTTCTGTTTATTCATCATCATGAAAAATAAAGGATTTCGACTCAAGAAGACTTCGATATGAGTACAGTTGATTCATCTAGTGAAAATGATGATATTGATAGGGAGAAAAAATTGAATGATGCTGCCACGACTCCAATATATCGACAATGCGATAAAATGATAAAGATGGAATTTTTAATCCGATTATTTCATGGGAAAACTATGTATGGGATTTCTAATACAGTAATCGATTACATTCTTGCCCTCTTGAAGGATTTACTTCCTGATGATGCAGATATTCCCTCAAACCACTATATGGCATGGAAGTTAGTTGAGGAACTTCGATTTTCAAGAAAACTAAATTCATGCTTGCCCGAAAGATTGCAGTTTATTCTGGGAGGAAACCGCTGAACGAAATGATTGTATAAAATGTGTCACATCCTGCTGGAAGTCAAAATTTAATGGAACACCATCCCACGTTCCACAGAAAGTAATGTGGCACTTTCTATTGATCCCTAGACTCCAGAATCTTTTTATGTCTGATGACATATCAATAAAAATGAGATGGCATGATACTGAGAGAAAGAAGATTGATGATGAGTTGGTTCATCCTGCAGATGGATTTGCATGGAAGATATTTGATGCTCGACATCCTGATTTTTCAGCTGACGTGCGTAATGTGAGGCTAGGTCTTTCATGCGACGGTTTTAATCCGTTTGGGTAGATGCTTACTTCGCACAACAAATGGCCAGTTTTTATACACATTTATAATCTTCCCCCATGGTTGTGTATGAAAAAGCCTTTCACTTTCATGAGTATATTCATATCTGGTCCTACTGATCCCGACAATGATATTGATGTATACATGCAACCTTTAATAAAAGAATTGAAACCTCTTTGGGATGTGGGTGTGCGCACATACGATGCATGTTCGAAAGATATATTTCAGATGCGTGCTACGCTTATGTGGACGATCAATGATTTTCCAGCTTATGCAATGATGTCTGGATGGAGCACGAAGGGAAAACTGTCATGTCCAGTTTTTATGAAGAATACATGATCTAGAAGACTGAAACATCGTTGTTGTTTCAGTTTTATGGGACATCGAAAATTCTTACCAAAGGATCGTCCATATAGATTGAATCGTCGAAGATTTGATAATACCATAGAGACTGATGATCCACCTCTGCGTATGTCTGGAACCGATGTGCTTAATGAATTGAAAGATTACAGTTTTTCATTCGGGAAGGGTCAAATGAAATATGGAAAGAGAAAGAATGTTTCCATTGAAACCTGTTACAATTGGAGGAAGAGGAGTATCTTTTTTTATTTTCCTTATTGGTCAACCAATTTGTTACGTCATTTCTTAGACGTAATGCATATTTAAAATAATATATGTGAAATGTTGCTTTCAGTTCTTCTAAATGTAAAGGGGAAAACAAAAGATGATTTACGATCTCGGCGTGACTTGGTGGATTGGGGAATCAGACCAGAATTGCATCCTGTGCATATCAGTGAAAATAAATGGAAACTTCCATGTGCTTCTTATGTGATGAAACCGATGGAAAAAAACATTTTCTGGAAGTATTAGAGACTATTAGAGTTCCTGATGGTTATTCAAGCAACATATCTAAACGGGTCAACAGAAAAGAGTTGAATCTAAAATATTTGAAGACTCATGATTATCACGTTCTATTGCATGAGTTGCTTCCAATAGAAATCCGTCATCTTTTGTCCAATAATGTAAGGGTGGTTGTTATAAAGTTGTTCCATTTTTTTAGAGATCTTTGTTCTAAGAAGTTGTCCAAGTCTTTCTTGCAAAAAAATTTGACAGATGCCCCATTAATTTTGTGTGAGTTGGAGAGAATATTTCCTCCATCATTTTTCACATGCATGCTGCATCTGACTGTCCATATTCCCACTGAAATACTTCTCAGAGGACCTGTTTCTTTTCATTGGATGTATCCAACTGAAAGAAATATGTTCACATTAAACTCTTATGTCCAAAACAGAAATCACCCTAAAGGTTCTATCGTGAATGGTTACCTGGACCAAGAATGTATGGATTTCTGCTTGATGTATTTGTCCGATCTTACTACAAGATTGAATAGACCAATGATAAATGAAGAAGAACAGTATGAGAAAATTGAACCCGTTTTTCCATCACTTCCTCAAACTGGTGGAATTCCTGGATCATATACATTGAATACATTAAGCCATGAAGAGCGGGAGATGGCACATCGCACAGTTTTGTTCAACTGTGATTTGTTCGATGACTATATCAGGTAACTAAATTGATAATGTATATCTTACATATATATTTGTTAAACTATTCATATTTTTTATCTACAGGGAACATAAAACAATGATAAATAGAAAGCATCTTTCTTTATCTTTGAAAAGGAGGGAGGCTTTGCATAGCAAAGAGTTTTCTGCTTGGTTAAAATTGAAGGTAAAAATATTACTATTTAATATAATTAAATCAATATTTAATTAAGTTTAACAATCATTTATATTGCAGGTATTGAGTTTGTCTGCTGACTCTGTCTCTGAGGAAATAAGATCTTTGGCTTTTGGTCCTAATACCGTGGTTCGTGACTGTAAATCAATTGATATCAATGGGTAAAAATTTATTGTCACGGAACGAGCAAAGAATATGAGAACACAACATGATGGTGTTATGGTTACTACCACAACAGATTGTTATTCAAGTGCATCAGATAGTAGACCGCGATTTGAAAATGTGGGTTATTATGGAGTCATTGAGAAAATAATAATATTGGATTATTACTCTCATGGACGAGTCACAATGTTGAAATGTCGTTGGTTTGATTCGATGACGAGACAAGGCACATTTATTGATGATTGTAGATTTCGAGTAATTAATATGACTCGCACTCTTGCTACCGAAGAGCCATATGTGTTGGCATCAATGGCTAAACAAGTTTTTTATGTCAAAGACCAACTTAGACCTGAATTTTGTGTCATAGTTGAAGTAATTCCAAGACATATTTTTGATGATGGTGATGATGGAATTGACACTTTCCCTACTGTCATTGAAACCAATGCATTTATTTCTTTTGATGACTCCAATAGCTCAATTGTCAGATTTGATTGTGAACCTGAAGTTGTGGTTGAAAATATATAGAATCATTCATCCATGTTCTCAATTCTTTTGGTTTACCTCGAGTTGGGTTGTTAAGGTTGGTACTATTCAAATTGATTTAGTATTGATAACAAATATATTTTGGCTGACTTGATCATTATGAGAATTTTCAATATTTATTCATTGCAGTTTTATTTGAATTTTATTTTCTAATTTGGAATTGAACTGCATTCAAAGCTAGTCAAACAATATTTTTAACTTGGTAAACATTACAACTTGTATGATTTATTAAATCCATTCAAGCTCTTATAAAAAAATTGATAGATAAATTACCAACGAATCCCCCTATTCCCTCATATATTTATTTTTTTGGGTTACACTTTAGTTTCCTTTTTCTAATTAATTACATATTTTTTTTCAAAATCAGGAAATGAAGCCCATTGAAGAGAGAAGAATGGAAAAAATGATGGACAACAATCATCGAATGACGAAGTTGGGAGTTCCACCATTAGTACCTGTTGTGAGTACTTTATTTCAAATATATATATTTAAAGAATATATAATTTCATGTGATTAATTTTGTTGTAAAAAATTTTGTAGGATCCACCTTTACGTCGACAGTTATTCGACGAGGAGCATAGTACTGGTCCTAGTACTCAGGCCGGTGGTACGAGGGGGGTTCGTACCAGAGGTCGATGATCCGCTTCGTGTTCCCGACTAGACCCTGCCCCTCCCACCCATGACATTTCATACTTACCACATTATGATCCCAGTGTTCTGTTAGGGACACATGAGATATTTAGGCCTCCCATGTTTTCGCTACCGTCTGCATCTTCTGCCGCATCATTTTCACATCCCATGATGATTCCCACTCCCCAGTCAGAATCTGGTCATACTGCTGTCCAATATTCTTTTCCTTCTATTTCTGTCTGTCTGAGCTTCCATATTCCTTCGTCCTCGACTCCTGTTCCAGCACAGGGTGCTCCATCAGTTTCTGTGGATCTGGCAGCACTCAGCGATCAGACTGGCGCAAGTATATTTATAAAACCCTAACAAAATTGTATAAAAATATTTATTTTCATTATAACATGTTTTGATAAAATATTTGTTTTTTCTTTAATGACAGATACAGCTACTGACAGGAGGCGGGGGCGGGGGCGTACACGCATGTGTTCGGTGTGGAATCACCGCACAAAGGTTATGGTTGATTATAATGAAGACAACCAAATGGTTGAGAAATCCAAGCAGCAATGTCGGAGTTTTTTGGCGACGCTTGCCAAATACTCCGACATCATTCTCGTCAGCCCGCTATCGTGGAGACATTTGCCACATGAAGTCAAGGATAGAGCTTGGGCAGAGATATGGTTAAAAAATCTATTGTATTTAATGACATGAATTATTTTTTTATTTATATGAATTAATATTTTGATGTCAGTTTCGATTTAATTTTCCCAATGGTGGGGGTGCTCGAGCAGAATGTCTAAAGGATTTAGGTGAGCTTTCGAGAGCCTACAAGCATGATTTGTATCTTGGCTGGCGTGCTAGAGTTGTAACTGAGTTATAGGTGGTACCAGTCATGGATGACTGCCCTATAGGGCAGTATCGTCAGATGATTACTCATTGGATGAGTACCCAGTTTAAGGTATGAATTACATTTGAGGTATTTAAATAATAACTTTCATGTTTCGCATTAATATTATCCTTTTAATTATTTAATTTTATTTAGGAATCACCTGGAAAAAATAAAAAAAAACATTGATGTAAAAAAATATCTCCACACACTAGGACGTACGACGATGTCGGATCATGAGAGGAAGCAGGTATGACAATTTTTTATAAGTTTTCTTTACGACTTACATTTTCTTTTGTTTTCTCAATTATTTAATCGTTTGCTAAAGTTTTCATATAACTTTAGTTTTCAATATCATTGTAGAGGAAAATACAGAATATTGAAGGACGTGTGCCTCGAGCAAAACTGGTATGCTCGAGTAGAAAGAAAAAGGATGGAAGTGTCGTCAACGAAGCGACTCATCAGCAGATTGTAAGTTTTAATCTATTGATTTTATATTTTAATATCTATTTAGTAACTTAATAATATATTTATATTTGTAACAGGTTGCTTTAGAGGCCCTCGATTCCCAAGAACCGGAAAATTTTGGGCCTAGAGATCACTTACATCAGGTGTTAGGAGAGGAGCATCCTGGCAGAGTACACTGCCGACCTGGGATAGCCCCGACGAGGTATTGGCCCTCCTCAGGTACGAGCTGTAGTGCCACCAAGCTATAGAAAGTTAGGGCACAGGCAGAACAGGCTGAGAAAAGGTCCACAGAGATGGCAGAACAGTCTACTAGGGCAAACAATGCGTTTATGAAATTTATTGAAGTTCTACGTCCAACACTTCCAGCAAAGGCCAGCCCAGCTTTTGATGAGTATATATCGTCGATACATTCTATATATGGTGCACTAGGTGACATTTCTATTGCTGCTCAAGAAGATGTTCATCTTGACGATGATGATGGCGAGGAGGAGGGTGAGGGCAAGGAGGAGGGCGAGGGCGAGGAGGAGGGCACTAAGGAGGGCGAGGACGATGATGGGGACAAGGACGATGATGGGGATGAGGATGAGGGTGATGATGATGGTGATGATGATGGTGATGATGATGATGATGGTGGTGATGGTGATGGTGATGAAGGTGATTATGGTGAGGGTGATGTGGGACAAATTGATCTATTGCATTTTTGAATAATATTACTGAGATTTGATATTTAATCTATTCTAGTTGTTGGTTTTATCTAGAATCGTAGTATAGTATTGGAGTTGAGTTATTTTTATATATTATCTATTTTTATGGATGTTGATGTCTTTTAGTGTTTGTGTGTTTGGGAACCCCCTCCTTCTTGGACCCCGGACAGCCCCCCAGATAGCCCCACCCTCCTCCCTGGACCCCGGACAACCCCCGAACACAGCCCGGACAGCCCCCCGCACAGCCCCCCACCCTCCTTCCCTGGACCCCGGACAACCCCCCGAACACCCCCCGGAAAACACCCCACACAGCCCCCATACACCCTCCTCCCTGGACCCCTGACAGCCCCCCGGACAGCCCCCGTACAGTCCCCCAGACAGCCCCCCAGACAGCCCCCCGAACAGCCCCCCCCCCCCTCCTCTTTGGACCCCGGACAACCCCCCGAACACCCCCCGGATAGCACCCCGCACAGCCCCCCCCCCCCCCCACCCTCCTCCCTGGACCCCAGACAACCCCCTGAAAACCCCCCAGAAATCCCCCCGCACAGCCCCCCGCACAGCCCCCCCCCCCCCCTCCTCCTTGGACCCCGGACAACCGCCCGAAAACCCCCCGGAAAGCCCCCTGCACAGCCCCCCCCCCCCCACCCTCCTCCCTGGACCCCTGACAACCCCCCGGACAGCCCCTCAGACAGCCCCCCGGACAGCCCCCCCCCCCCCACCCAGCTCCATGGACCCCGAAAAACTCCCCGAACACCCCTCGAACAACCCCTCGAACACCCCCCGGACAGCCACCCGCACAGCCCCCCGAACTGCCCCCCCTCCTCCATGGACCCCGGACAACCCCCCGAACACCCCGTGGACAACCCCCTGCACAGCCCCCCCCCCCACCCTCCTCCCTGGACCCCTGACAACCCCCCGGACATCCCCTCAGACAGCCCCCCCTCACCCAGCTCCTCGGACCCCGGACAACCCCCCGAACACCCCCCGGACAGCCCCCCGAACAGCCCACCCCCCCCCCCCCCCCGCCCACCTCCGTGGACCCCGGACAACCCCCCGAACACCCCCCAAACATCCCCCTTAAACAGCCCCCCCCCCCCCACCCTCCTCCCTGGACCCTGGACAGCCCCCGGACAGACCCATGATAGCCCCCCGAACAGCCCCCACCCCCTCCTCCTTGGACCCCGGACAACCCCCCGAACACCCCCCAAACACTCCCCGAACAGCCCCCCCCCCCCCCCACCCTCCTCCCTGTACCCTTGACAACCCCCCGGACAGCCCCTCAGACAGCCCCATGGACAGCCCCCCCCCACCCAGCTCCTTGGACCCCGGACAACCCCCCGAACACCCCCCCCCCCGGACAGCCCCCCGGACACCATTTTAAGTACATATGGAAAACCGACCAAACGCATTCGGAATAAGTACATACAGAAAACCAACCAAAATGATTTTAATTATGAGACATGTACGAGTCAACCCCGCCTCAATCCGAGGAGCGGTGTGGCCAACACCACTCTAACTATGTCTCTTTTGTTTAAAATGGACATGATTTGAAGTGAAAAGAACAACTGGCATACGCAAAACCAACCAAACACATTCGGAATCTTTTGATCATTTATCTCAATGATGCATGGGTCATATGTGACCTGTACGAGCCAACCCAGGATGAATCTGAGTCGCGGTGTGGCCGGGATCAGTCTAAGTGGCTCGCTTTTGTTTAAAACAGACACCATTTAAAGTACATATGGAAAACCAACCAAACCGATTCGGTTTCCGTTGAAAATTTAGGAGAACGGTCCACGGGGCATATGTAACGTGTACGAATCAACCCCGCCTCAATCGGAGACGTGGTGTGGCCGGCACCACTCAAAGTGTCCGTCTTTTGTTTCAAAAGGACGTCATTTTAAGTGAAAAGCATCAATTGACATACGGAAAACTGAGCAAACACATTCGGACTGTGTCGATACTTTTGGAAAAGGATCCATGGGTCGTATGTGATGTGTACGAGTCAATCCCGCCTCAATCCGAGGAGTGGTGTGGCCAACACCACTCTAACTGTGTCTCTTTTGTTTAAAATGGAGAGGATTATAAGTGAAAAGAACAACTGGCATACGGAAATCGACCAAACGCATTCCGAATCTGTTGATAATTTATCCCAATGATCCATGGGTCATATGTGACGTGTACGAGCCAACCCAGGATGAATCAGAGTCGCGGTGTGGCTGGGATCAGTCTAAGTGGCTCTCTTTTGTTTAAAATGGACACCATTTTAAGTACATATGGAAAACCGACCAAACCGATTCGGTTTCCGTTGAAACTTTAGGAGAACGATCCATGGGTCATATGTTACGTGTACGAATCAAACCCTCCTCAATCGGAGACGCGGTGTGGCAGGCACCACTCAAAGTGTCCATCTTTTGTTTCAAAAGGACGTCATTTTAAGTGAAAAGCATCAACTGACATACAGAAAACTGACTAAAGGCATTCGGACTGTGTCGATACTTTAGCACAAAGATCCATGGGTCGTATGTGACATGTACGAGTCAATCCAGCATCAATCCGAGGAGCGGTGTGGCCGACACCACTCTAACTGTGTCTCTTTTGTTTAAAATGGATAGGATTAGAAGTGAAAAGAACAAATGGCATAAGCAAAACCAACCAAACGCATTCAGAATCTGTTGATAATTTATCCCAACGATCCATGGGTCATATGTGACGTGTACGAGCCAACCCGGGATGAATCCAAGTCGCGGTGTGGCCGGGATCAGTCTAAGTGACTCTTTTTTGATTAAAACAGACACCATTTTAAGTACATACGGAAACCAAACCAAACGGATTCGGTTTCCATTGAAACTTTAGGAGAACGATCCATGGGTCATATGTGACATGTACGAATTAACCCCGCCTCAGTCGGAGATGCGGTGTGGTTGGCACCACTCAAAGTGTCCGTCTTTTGTTTCAAAAGGACGTCATTTTAAGTGAAAAGCATCAACTAACATACGGAAAACTGACCAAAGGCATTCGGACTGTGTCGATACTTTAGCACAAAGATCCATGGGTCATATGTGACGTGTACCAGTCAATCCCGCATCAATCCGAGGAGCATTGTGGCCGACACCGCTCTAACTGTGTCTCTTTTGTTTAAAATGGACAGGATTATAAGTGAAAAGAACAACTGGCATACGGAAAACCGACCAAACGCATTCCGAATCTGTTGATAATTTATCCCAACAATCCATGGGTCATATATAACGTGTACGAGCAAACCCGGGATAAATCTGAGTCGCGGTGTGGTCGGGATCAGTCTAAGTGTCTCCCTTTTGTTTAAAACGGACACCATTTTAAGTACATACGGAAACCCGACCAAACGGATTCGGTTTCCATTGAAACTTTAGGAGAATGTTCCATGGGTCATATGTGACGTGTAAAAATCAACCCCGCCTCAATCGGAGACAAGGTGTGCCCGGCACAACTCAAAGTTTCTGTCTTTTGTTTCAAAAGGATGTCATTTTAAGTGAAAAGCATCAACTGACATACGGAAAACCGACCAAAGGCATTCAGAATGTGTCGATACTTTATCACAAAGATCCATGGGTCGTATGTGACGTGTACGAGTCAATCCCTCATCAATCCGAGGAGCGGAGTGGCCGACACCGCTCTAACTGTGTCTCTTTTATTTAAAATGGACAGGATTATAAGTGAAAAGAACAACTGGCATATGGAAAACCGACCAAACGCATTCTGAATCTGTTGATAATTTATCCCAACGATCCATGGGCCATATGTGATGTGTAAGAGCCAACCCAGGATGAATCTGAGTTGTGGTGTGGCCGGGATCAGTCTAAGTGGCTCTCTTTTTCTTTAAAACGGACACCATTTTAAGTACATACGGAAAACTGACCAAACGTATTCCGTTTCCGTTGAAACTTTAGGAGAACGATCCATGGGTCATATGTGACGTGTACGAATCAACCTCGCCTCAATCGGAGATTCGGTGTGGCCGGCACCACTCAAAGTGTCCGTCTTTTGTTTCAAAAAGACGCCATTTTAAGTGAAAATCATCAACTGACTTACGGAAAACCGACCAAAGGCATTCGGACTGTGTCGATACATTAGAAAAAAGATCCATGGGTCATATGTGACGTGTACGAGTCAATCCCGCATCAATCCGAGGAGTGGTGTGGCTGACACCGCTCTAACTGTGTCTCTTTTTTTTAAAATGGACAGGATTATAAGTGAAAAGAACAACTGGCATACGGAAAACCGACCAAACACATTCCGATTCTGTTGATAATTTATCCCAACGATCCATGGGTCATATGTGACGTGTACGAACCAACCCGGGATGAATCAGAGTCGTGGTGTGGCCGGGATCAGTCTAAGTGGCTCTCTTTTGTTTAAAACGGACACCATTTTAAGTACATATGGAAAACCGACCAAACGGATTCGGTTTCCGTTGAAACATTAGGAAACGATCCATGGGTCATATGTGACGTGTACTAATCAACCGCGCCTCAATCGGAGATGCATTGTGGCCGGCACCACTCAAAGTGTCCGTCTTTTGTTTCAAAAGGATGCCATTTTAAGTGAAAAGCATCAACTGACATACGGAAAACCGACCAAAGGCATTCGGACTGTGTCGATACATTAGAAAAAAGATCCATGGGTCGTATGTGACGTGTACGAGTCAATACCGCATCAATCCGAGGAGCGGTGTGGCTGACACCGCTCTAACTGTGTCTCTTTTGTTTATAATGGATAGGATTATAAGTGAAAAAGAAAAATTGGCATACGAAAAACCGACCAAACGCATTCCGAATCTGTTGATAATTTATCCCAACGATCCATGGGTCATATGTGATGTGTAAGAACCAACCCGGGATGAATAAGAGTCGTGGTGTGGCCGGGATCAGTCTAAGTGTCTCTCTTTTGTTTAAAACGGACACCATTTTATGTACATACGGAAAACCGACCAAACAGATTCGGTTTCTGTTGAAACATTAGGAGAACGATCCATGGGTCATATGTGACGTGTACGAATCAACCCCGCCTCAATCGGAGATGCAGTGTGGCCGGAACCACTCAATGTGTTTGTCTTTTGTTTCAAAAGGACGCCATTTTAAGTGAAAAGCATCAACTAACATACGGAAAACTGACCAAAGGCATTCGGACTGTGTCAATAATTTAGAAAAAAGATCCATGGGTCGTATGTGACGTGTACGAGTCAATCCCGCATCAATCCGAGGAGCGGTGTGGCCGACACCGCTCTAACTGTGTCTCTTTTGTTTAAAATGGACAGGATTATAAGTGAAAAGAACAACTGGCATACGGAAAACTGACCAAACGCATTCTGAATCTATTGATAATTTATCCCAACAATCCATGGGTCATATGTGACATGTACGAGCCAACCTGGGATGAATCTGAGTCGCGGTGTGGCCGGGATGAGTCTAAGTGGCTCTCTTTTGTTTAAAACGGACACCATTTTAAGTACATACGGAAAATCGACCAAACGGATTCAGTTTCCGTTGAAACTTTAGGAGAACGATCCATGGGTCATATGTGACGTGTACGAATCAACCTCGCCTCAATCAAAGACGCGGTGTGGCCGGTACCACTCAAAGTTTCCGTCTTTTGTTTCAAAAGGACGCCATTTTAAGTGAAAAGCATCAACTGACATACCGAAAACCGACCAAAGGCATTCGGACTGTGTCAATACTTTAGCACAATGATTCATGGGTCGTATGTGTCATGTACGAGTCAACCCGACCTCAATCCGAGGAGCGGTGTGGCCGGTATCACTCCAGGTGTATGTATATTGTTTAAAATGGAATCATTTGAGCTAAAAATATTTGGTATAGAAAAAACCGATCAAATTATGAATTGAATTCCGGATTTGACATATAATTGTCATCTAAATTTAAAATTGAATTCTAATTGAATTATGTATGTTTATAATTACATTATGAATTCTAATTTAATTATGAATGTGTATAGTTTTAGGATGTATTATATATTAAATGCGTATGAATTTGTTCTTAATTGAATATGTTGTGTATGAATTTGTTCTTAATTGTATATGTTGTATATGTATGTCTTATTTTATTGCAGGTACAATTATTGGATTGAAAATGAGCTCAGAATGAGCCCCAATGAGGCCCCTGGTTCAAATTGCAGGAATTACAGGCAGTCTGCCAGGCTGCCTGCTGGGAGGCTGTTGTGCAGGGTATGCCAACGGTTTTAAACTGTTGTCATAGCCTAGAGTTCCTCTATTTACCAACGGTTCATTGAACCGTTGGTAAATAGATGTTTCCCAATGGTTTAGAACCATTGGGAAAAGGATCCATGGAGAAACACTATCCCAACAGTTTTCCAGAACCGTTGGGATATTTGTTGACTATTGGGATTTCCCAACGGTTCTGGCTAAACTATTGGGATAGTTTTTTCCAATGGTTTTCCAGAACTGTTGGGGTATATTTGATTTTCCAAGCATATGCCGATGGTTTCCTGTAAACCGTTGGGAAAACCTTTCCCAATGGCTTACTTACCTACGGTTCTCAGAACTGTTGGTATATGATATACCAACAGTTAGAAGGCGTTTCCCAATGGTTCTGAACCGTTGGGAAACATTGTATTTCTAGTAGTGCTTTGTGGAAGTGCTTCTACCGCTACCCATTGACAGGGAAGGATTGCTTGGTTTCATCATTTTGAACCTGAACAACACCAAATTAAGATACATTAATAACAGTGTATGGGCCAATCCAGTGGGGAAAAGCTTACCTAGATGCAACTAAATCCATGCATTATAAAGGAGGACCTTCTGCCCAATGTGAAACTGATGATGAAGGATGAGATGGTCTTGGGAAGCCTTGGTATGATCCTTATAAATCCTGTAGTTCTCATATGCATCTCTTCTCAATTCTTCTAGATCCTGAATCTGAAACTTCCTTTGAGAACCTACACCAGAATGATTAGAATTGCATTGTTTGATGGCCCATTAGGCCTGATGGTCAATGTCAACAGGGAGGTGACATCACTTTCCAAACACAAGATTATAGGGTGACATTCCAATGGGATTTTTGAAAGCAGTATAGTAGGACCATAATGAATCATCAAGTAAAAGAATCCAATATTTTCTATTAGGTTGAAACATTTTTCAAGAATCTATTTTACTTCCCTATTTGAAACCTCGACTTGACCATTAGTCTGTGGGTGATATGGAGTAGAAACTCTCTGACCGACCCCCTATCGATGCAAAATTGATTGCATTGTTCGGTTGTAGAAATGGGAAACCTGGTCACTAATGATGAACCTAGGTAATACAAACCTACAAAAGATATGAGTTCTCAAAAATTCCACAACTATATTGGAATCATCTGTCCTTGTGGCTCGAGCCTCTACCCATTTGGACACATAATTGACTGCCAGAAGAATTTTGATGTTCCAAAGGAATTAGGAAAGGCACCCATAAAGTCAATGACCCAAACATCAAAAATGTCATAAAAGAGAAACAATTGTTGTGGCATTTTATTTATTTTAAAGGAATTCCCATTCTTTGACAATGAGTAAAAGATTTGAAAAAATCATGGGCATCTTGAAAAAGTGTTGGCCAAAAGAGACTAGAATCATGGACCTTACGAGCAGTCCAATGGGGACCAAAGTGGCCCCCACAAGCAAGAGTGTGATAGAATCTATGGACAGACTGAAACTCACTATTAGGAATACAACGCCTAAGGACTTGATCACTACACGCCTGTCAGAGGTAGGTTTCACCACAAATTTACCAACAAGACTCATGTATTAGATCATTGTATTTTTTTTAATCAGTAAGAATGAAAGATGCTACTAAATAATTTACAATTTCAACATACCAAGGAATAACATATTCCACTTTGTATAATTTCTCATCGGGAAACATATCATTTATAGGAATACAGGGGGATGAGTCAATGTATAAGTATGGGGGAATCCTACTAATATGATCAGCCACCATATTATCTACTCCTTTTTTATCTCTAATTTCTAGATTAAATTCCTAATGGAGGAGCATCTAGTGAATGAGATGTGGTTTTTCTTTCGGTTTCTTAAGGATATACTGTAGGGATGCATGGTTTGAGAACATAATGAATTTGGACCACAAAAGGTATGACCTAAATTTCTCCAAGGAAAACACAATGGAAATTAATTCTTTTTCAGTTTTGGTGTAGTTTTCTTGTGAAGGTTCCAAAGTATGCGAGGAATAGGCAATGACATGTGGAGCTTGATCGACCCTTTGTGACAAGACTACCCCAACTGCATAGTTAGAGGCATCACATATGTGCCCAAATGGTAAATCCCACTGAGGTGGTTGGATTACCAAGGGTGACATGAGAATCCATTTTAACTTATTAAAAGATTCTTCACATTCCTTATCAAAAATAAATTCTTTTTCTTTTTGGAGTAATTGGGAGAGGTGGAGTGCAATTTTTCTAAAGTCGCGAATGAAATTCCAGTAAAATTCAGCATGACCATGGAAAGACTGCACATCCCATTCATTTTTGGGGAATGGTAAGGGAGAAATGACGTAAACTTTTTATTTATCCACTTGAATACCATCCCCATAAATGACATGCCCCAAAACTATACCTTTTCCCACCATGAAATAGAATTTCTCATAATTTAATACAAGATTCTTTTCAATACAGTGACGTAGTACTGAACCAAGACTACATAAACATTCATCAAAAGATGAGCCATAAATAGTGAAATCATTAATGAATACTTACATGTAATTCTCTAGGTAATCTGAAAAACAATACTAATCATGTAATGTTTGAAAGTACCTGGAGCATTGCACAAACCAAATGGCATCATTCTATAGGAAAATGTTCAAAAGGGGAAAGTGAAGGTTGTCTTTTCCTAATCCACGAGGGAAATATGGATCTAAAAGTATCCAGAATACCCATCAAGGAAATAGTAGTGGGACTTACCCACAATACTCTATAGCATTTGGTCAATGAATGGCAAAGGGGAATGGTCTTTCCTAGTGTGTTGGTTTAGTCGGTGATTGTCTATACAGACACGCCAGCTATTTTGCACATGAGATGGAACCAATTCATATTTTTCATTTTTGATTATTGTATGGTCGGTCTTTTTAGGAACTACTTGAACATGACTAACCCATTGGTTGTCATAGAATGGGTAAATGATTCCAGCATCCAATATTTTTGTTACCTCATTTTTTACAACTTTCAGGAGGTTTGGGTTCAGTCGACGTTGTGGCTACCTCACTAGTTTATTCTCATCATTTAATAAAATATGATGTGTACAAATTGATGGGATAATACCAGGAATATCAGCAAGTGTTCATCCCAAAGCTTGTTTATACTCCCTCAAAAGGTCAATAAGTCACAATTCATGCTCAGGAGGGAGTGAACTAGAAATGATGATGGTAAAAATGTCTCCATTCTCAAGATATGAATATTTTACATCTTGAGGAAATTGTTTCAATTCAAATTCAGGTGGATTTTGGATTTATGGGAGTGTGTGTGAAAGTTAGAGTTCACTGATCTCATCTAACTGCTCATTGGTATCATCCTGAATAGAGGAATGAGCTTTTAAAAGATTAGCATTATCATCGATGGTCAGTGGATCCTCAGTGTTCAATAAATCATCAATTAATAAACATGAATGAAATTTTTCTAATCCACTACAACAATTATTACATGAAACATTTCCTAGAATTTCAATCAATGAAGAAAACTCTGAAAGGTGGTCGGGGGAAAGAAAAGTTGTTTTTTCAGGGGTAGGGAGTACATCAATTAAATTAACAGAGAGAGAGGAATGTTCTTCTGAGGGGTGCTTCATGGAATCAAGGATGTTTAAATGGAATATGTCACCACTAAATTCCATATATAATGTACCATTGTGGAAATTAATTATGGTTCTGGTGGTTTTCAAGAAGGTTCACCCAAATTTAATCGAGGCATGTCCATTCATCCTATAATCCTCCATTTTAAGCACATAAAAGTCAACATGAAAAAATTAAATTTTGATCCCTCACAAGAACATCCTCTAACACACCAGAGGGGTGTGTGGTACTCCAATTAGTTAGTTGAACAATATTTCTAGTGGGATTGAGTTCCCTGACCTGTAATGTAGAGTAAATAAAGTGAGTCCTCACATTTATAGAAGCACTTAAATCAATAATAGCATTAGAAAAACAATAATCCCCATTGGTGCACATAATTGAGAATGTTCCAGGATCATTACACTTGGTGAGAAGTTATGGCTCTATCAATGCTTAAAAATTCCTCCCCAGTCACACTTTCTCATCACCTTGAAGTTTCCTTCGGTGTGTACACATCTCCTTTAGAAACGTGGCATACTGTGGAATTTACTTCACATCATTAATCAATGAGGCGTTAACCTACACTTTCTTGAAAATATCCAATATTTTCTTATCAAGTTTAGTTTCCTTTTGTTTTCTTGTTTGGGTGGCCCTTTGAGGAAATAGAAGAGGATTGGTTGGGCTAGGTGACTCATCAATGTATACACTCTTTCCTTTGGAAGGTCTTATCTCGGGACAAGGTTCTTCAACATTTGAAAAAAATTTAATGGTTGGGATGGAGGTTTACCTAGGAGGTGATGACTCAAATGGAGGATTAATTTTACTTTCTAGTTTTTTCCACTCCTAAGGGTGATGGAACTAACATTTCCTTTATCCCTAGGGTTAAATACTGGTTGAGAGGGAAGTTTACCTAATCCGTGACTTTGAATTTCACCCACTGAGTTAGCTAGTTGGCCTAATTGGGTTTTGAGGTATTGTATAGCTTCCTGAGTAGTTTGTTGGAATTGAATATTTTCGGAATCCATTTGTTTCATCATATCTTCTAGGCTAGGCTTGGGTTTTGGAGGGGATTGTTGGAAAGGCCTTTGGTGTGGTTGAGGATTTCTGGGTGGTGGTTGTGGGTGACTACTCTTCCCATGTTGGTTACATTATTGTTGAGGTTGGTTTGAATACCCCCCCTTCCTATAGGATTGGTTCTTATTCCACCCAGGGTTCAATGGATAGAAAGGTTCTTGCCTAATGGGTTGGTTATAGGGGCATCCTAGAAATATTGCCTCACAACTCCCAAATGTTTCCCACAATTGAGAACATTGGTCAGAGTAGAGGGTGTCAGAAGAACATATACAACAATGGATAGGAGGAGGAGATTGGGATTTACCTTGGGAAAGAGCATGTTGTTGAATATGGGTACATACCTCTTCAAACTTTGTGTCCACCTTCCTCTTGAATTCATTACTTTTCAGCTCATGGACACCTCGACTCAGTACATTATACCTTGGCCAAAATTGTCATGTGGTTTTCTCCATGTTCTCAGTTAGGTTTCTTACAGCAATTAGGGTCT
Source organism: Viscum album (assembly GCA_963277665.1). Classification (NCBI taxonomy): domain Eukaryota; kingdom Viridiplantae; phylum Streptophyta; class Magnoliopsida; order Santalales; family Viscaceae; genus Viscum; species Viscum album. The sequence goes on from OY728120.1 coordinate 1,245,865,631, forward strand.
TATCAACTAGTGCACCACCTATACTCGCAACAATCATATTTCGATCAATATGGATTAATCCTTCATAAATATATTTAATTAAAAGTTGATCAGTTATTGGTGGTGTGGGAAACATTAACTTAACCTTTTAAATAATTTCCAATATTCATGCAATTTTCCCCTTAATATTGGCTTATCCCACATATTTATTTCCTTATTGTTTCAGTTCGATAGGCTGGGAAATATTTTTAAAGAAAAAGGAATTTCAGGTCCACCTAGCCTCTTATTGGGGAATTAACATAATATAATCAATCATTTGCAGTGCCTTATAATGAGAAAGGGAATTTCCTTAACATTACATGTTCCTAATCCACATTTTAAGGTTTTAATATAGAACTCACAGTGTGAAATTATGTTAAATTCTTATGTGGATCCTCTCCAGGAAGTCCATGGAATCTTGGTAATAGATGTATTAAACCATATTTTAGTTCAAAATTGGGTGCCTCTCCTTGTAATTGAATATTGATGGTTTTGATATCAGCATCAGGCGAGGTTAGTTATTTTTGTGTTCGATTGTTTTCAGTCATGTAATTCATGTTTACTTTTGTTTTCATGTGGGTTTCCAAAGAAGAAGAAGAAGGATCAATATGAGTACTGATGTTTTGGGCATCCTCCTTCAAAGGTTCCTCTTATATATCTCGGGGTCACTGATGTAGGATTCTCTTTGGTATGGGATAGAAACATTGTAAGTCTCCCAGAGTATAAAGCTTCATACACAGAACCTACACAAGAAATAAATTAGAACAAAAAAATAAATGTAAAGTTAGAAGATAAAACAAACAATCATTCCCAAAATTTATAAAGAAAATTATCAAAAACACGCACTAAAACCAAAGCGCTCCCCGACAACGGTGCTAAAATTTGATCACGCTGTCATGACACGTCAAATTGATTATAATATTAAGATTGATTTATAGTCTATATAATACCCTAGGTAGTCTCTCGAAGAGAGTTGATATGTTTTGAGTATGTATTTTTAATAAGAATTACTAAAAGAGGGGGAGGTTTTGAAAATATATTTATGTTAATTACTTAATTAAAGAGTTAAATAGTTGATAAATAAATTTGTTGTATTAATAATTATTAGAGAAGAAGATCATTTGAAGTTCACTACACATCTTGAATAGTTAATTGTTTTAAAAAATTTACATGGTTTTGTTTAATTCTTTGGTTGAAGGTTGTTAAGATCTTGACTCCCCTCTTGCCTCTTCAAATGATGCTTAAAGAACCACACCTTGGCACAAAAATCAGGTTACCCAGATTTGGTTATCAGAAATAGAATTATATTTCTTCCAAAACATACTTAAATATTATGTATGTGTGAGATAAATAGTGTTATTGTGTTTTCCAATTGGAACAACCCAAGATTCCCACTTGAAATCTCAACCCAATCGGTGTTGAAATGAAATGTGTTCCCCTTAATTATATCAAATGAAATGTAGTCAGGGGAAAGCATGTAAAGAAAATAAATAATTGAAATATTAAACACACAATATAATAAACCAGTAGAAGAAAATGTGTTGGAACTCCCTCCCAAGTTTTTGTAGCTCCCTCGAAATGATCGCCCACTGTTTTGCTCACCATCGGGAGGAGGAGGAGGCTCGGGTGGAACTCCCTCTTCATCCTTGATTCCCCTATGAGGATAGGGGACTCCATAACTCCTTGGATGATGAGAGGAATTATTTGGGTCTCTAAAACACTAGATCTTTTACTCCTGGCCGAACATTGAAATGGGGAGCCCGTGGTTCCATTTTATAGGAAAATGGGAAGGTGGTTTTGAGCACACAGATTTCTTAAAACCACTTGTTACTTGAGTTTAGACCTCCATAAAGCCTTATCTTGATTTTGAAAAAATAAAAATGTTATAGCCCCACCAATTTTCTATCTCCACCGAATGTTTGAAAAAATTTGGATACCTATTTCCCGATATATAGACAGATCATAGCACACCACTTTTGTCTTCGTGAAGATGTAGTGTGTTAGACAGATCAGGTCGGTGGGGCAACCAGATGGCCGAATTAGTCTTGGGTTTCTTCATATGAAATGTATCCCAATTAATTTTTGACCAGAACACATCATTACAGCCCATTTGGATGCACTGTTCAGAAGCAGTTCGAGGATGAGTCCACTGGTGTGCATGGATCTTATGCAGTTTGGCCCCTTTTTTCTTGGACATCATTATGGGCCCTCCAAATCACCTCCTCCTATAATGGAATCATCAAAGAAAGTAACGTTACCCTTTTTAATAATGATAAACACAATATAAATGATTCAATCATGGAATTAAACTAGTCATTATTTTTATAATTTTCAATATAAAACAAGTTTAGCACAATGGTGTAAAGGTGAAAATTACACAGTAAATCATGGTATGGTCAGAGGCACATCCTCTCCTACCAAAATCTCCCATAGGAATAGGCCCTCGACATCAAATAGTTGTCTCATACTCTGTTTATCCTGAATAGTATAGCATACAACTAAATAATAAAGAAATGTATGGTCAAGATTATCTTGTACATCCAAGTGAATCACTAAAAAGGTGTCAATATATAGCCACTCACTAATGGCCTTTTGAACTTCCTATATAAGAGTACACTTTCTCAGTGCATTGGTAACTACATGTCCCTTCTCGGGCATGTACATGCTCAGTGTTAATGGACTATAGATTCCCAACCCTCCTTTACTACCTCAAATCCAAATTACGATATGTAAACATGTAACTTGATTATTTCTTGGTCTGTGTACACCAAAAAATTCTCTTTCATTAAATAATTCCTCCTATAGTGTATTTGATGTACAGTAGTGGCTAACTCGAGATCGTGTGTCAGGTAATTCCTCTCTTGTTATCTCTGATGATGAGAACTGTACACCATAAACCTATCCACCTTCATCAAAACTGGTCCAAGGATTATACTTATATATCATAATATACCATATATCTTCTAACCATCTTTGTTAGAATCATGACTAACACTAAATTTAGTCTCCCTTTCCTCACTAGAATGGTTGTCATGTAGTTTTATGACCATAAAAATTTCACACCCTTCTTATTCAATCCTGTATGAGGTGATTCTAGGTGTGAAAATTACATTATAATATTCCGTTCACATCTATATTTCCCCAAGAAACATCATATGTCAAAACCATTCTTGTGCTGGTCCTAGGAAACAACATCTCTCACCTTCCCTGGGTCAACTGATACTCTTATCTCTAAGATAATATAACCTAGGATGTGAATGTTATCCTTATAGAAGTAAAACTTTGTGATCATAAAATATAAATATTTCCCTCTCTATTTATTGAAAATTATCTCATGTTATTTGGCATGGTTGTGTCAATTATGAGTATAAAAAAAGATATCATCAAAAAATACTAACAAAAATGAATCTATATAAGGATGGACACTCGGTTCATTAGTTCCATAATATTGATTGTATGTTCATATAACCAGACACCATAACTAAATACATGTATAAACTATAACCACTATGAAATGTGTTATGTGTTATATATGTGGTTCAAACATGCACATAATGATAATTCGATTTCATATCTATCTTCAGGAAAATAAAATATCCTTAGACATGGTCAAATATATCATTTATCGATGGAAAAGGATAGTGAATCATAACCAATAACTAGTTCCATTGCCAATAATCCACACATAAACTAAGGGTTCCATATGCCTTTTCACAAAGAGTACCAGTAAAGCCCATAGATATATATTGGGTCATATAAACCCATGTGCCTTTAGGTCCTCTAGTTATCACTTAATCTCTTTCATATCAATAGTCTCCATCATATACTAAGGAATGAATACTATTTCCTATCCAAAAACTAGCTCAATAGAGAACTCTACTTCTCATTTAGGATGTAAACATGAAAAGATATTTGGGAAATCATTATGGAAATAATAAACCATTGGAGGGTAATCTTCTTAAGGTGATACCCAATCATCCAGATATAAACTAGTAATCTAGGTTTTCATACCACACATCCCATGATGCTTCAGTCTAGGTTTGCCTTCATAGACTTCTAATCCACTCTTTTAAATAGATAATACACCCTAGATTGATGTGATGGTCACCCTATGGTGTTAGAAATTGGAAAACCCATGATATGTAACTAGTTATACCATCCTAAGTATAATTTCAAACTCATTAATCTTTAGGAAAAAGAGATCCCATATGAAGTTACACCCACCAACATCAAGTGGGAACACCCTGAACTAGCATACACCCTCTATTATGATACCCAATATAGTATTAAGAATCATAGCACCATCAAAAAACTGATCAATTGGCACTATGATCTCTAAAAATAGATTAATATATGAAACTATGACAAGCCCCAGCATTGAAAAGATAAGATACTACTTTAGAGGTTACTAAGATAATACATCTAAAAAAGGTGACTCAACTCTATACTCTTCTGGTTTAGGCTATATAGAATATATATGGCCTGAATTGTGGCCCTGTGAAACAACCTCACTACATGGAGAAAACCCATTGTGTTGTTTTGATACAACTTTTTCCTAGTTACCTCAACCATGACCACCACCATTTCCTAAATGACCGGAACTACTCAATTTTCAATGTTGGTGTGGAGTGAAAAATCACAAACTTAAACCGGGAGTTAGATTCAATCACATTCCAATAAAAATTAGAGGGAAGGTCTTGAAAAGACATTGTATGTGGCCCATCCTACTACAATATCGACGCTTCACTAGGTCACTATCACATTGAATCCTCATATGTTCCCATATCCCATACTAATGACATAGGACTGAACTATCACACTAACATCCAGGAGGGTATTCCTCTCACGATAAGACTCAAAATGGTGTTTCCTGGAACTGGATGATAAACCATTAGGTTTAGAGTCTAAACATACTTTCATTTCTCCCCCATCCTTCCTCGTGATTTTTTTGGTAATATGAGCTTAATTAAATATTGCTATAATAGTATTCAATGAATGCACATTGACATTTAGTCGAATGGAAAGATAGAGACCTTTTTAGAAGTGTATCGCCCTCAATATATCATCATCCAAACAAATCGACACAAAATGATGATACCCCTTAAAGTGTTCTAAATACTATATAACCACCTTCGCACCCTACTATAGACACATAAAATCATTATCCCTTTCAGGTACTAGGGTCTCTATAAGGAAGTAGTCATAAAATATGGTTTTGAAATCCTACTAAGTCATATCTCACTGTGTGTCATCCTGTTTCAAAACTTCCCACTAGAACATAGATTCTCCCCAATGAATATATGTCATGATCTTTACTCACCTCTTATTAGGTGTCTCTAGTTTCTTTGAGACCTACAAAATAGTCTCAAGACACATCCCAGTAGCCTGTAGACCATTATACCCTGAAAACATGGGAGGATTCTACTACTGGGACACACATGTCAGTAATACCATAGTAATGGAAGGTAGTGGGGCTCCCTAAAAGGTATTTATAAAGTGTAGAAAATTGTCTTGAAACATGGCATCAACACTCATATCTGGTAAAATCGATGATGGTGAAAATTGAACTATGTGAGGTTCTACTAGCGGCTCATGACCCACCACCTTTGAAGCACAATCATTACCACCCTTATACGACATGGCCAAAGATCCTCATGGTGGAATATCTCTACAGTTACAAACAAACACCATTGAACAGAATCAAGTAGTAACCCAGTCATACATATAAATTCATTGGAAAGGTACAAGAATTCCTATAAAAATACATATCCATATTATTTCTCATAAATCTAGGACTGGGTAACTAGAAACAACCATATAAAACCCCCAAGAGACATCCTCCTACCCCCTTAAAAGTTGGTATAATGACATGTTCTTTTTTTCAAAATTTTAATTCATTTTAGAATCATATTTATCACACAATTATTTATATGGTTAAACCAAAATGATCACCACATCCAATATATAAGGTATCATACAACTTATAAATGTAAGTGTGGAGTCTGTTCAATCAAAACCATGACCTGTTTAGTCTATGAAACCAATGGTACATGACACAATGTTCCATAATTAAACTTTTTGGGTGTCATTTTGATCCTATAAAAGAAAACATTATTTAGTTTTTAGAAGGAACGCTATGTAAAAATCATGTTTCTCAATTCCTAGTATAAATCACTTGTCAATCAATAGGAATATCACATAGGGAACAGGTAATAACATCATGCAGTCAATCACTACATCCTATATGGAATGGAATATTAATGGAATATGAATTCTAATAAGTGCCTAAAATGATAAAGGATATTGAAAAACCTTATATAATTAGGCCATGGTAAAATAAAATCCTCAATCGTAGAAATAATAACATCAAATTTAAGTGAATCACCTAATGGTGGAATCAAATAAAATTTAATAAGAAAAATTAAGAACAAAATTTTCTCATTCTAGGTAATTTCTCATTTCTTATACGTGGGTTAGCCCCTCCCAAGCACAAATCATTGAAAAAATCCAATTCATTCCTAATCTTCAGTCTATTGTCTCAAAATTGTAAAACCATAAAAAATGATGCTCTAATACAACTTTGTAACATCCTGAACCGGGTTACACTGAATGGTGCCTCAAGCCATTGTATCACATGGTCCCATGCACACCTCCATGTACACCAAAAGCTATTGGATAGAAGTGAATGTCTAAAGTTGTATAGTGTGGAGACTATACCCTTAGGATCTGAGTGACGTGGATATGTCAATCATAATATCCAATAGAGGATGAAGATAAATAGCTGAAAAAAATATAATGAATCCAAAATAATGTAATAATAAGTAATCCAAAATAGTAACATATAAATCTAGATGATTAATATCTCTATAAATTAGGAAAACTGGTACACAAGAATCCTTTATTATACATGATAAAAGGTAAAAAAAACTATTATAGTTATCTCTAGATTTCATCATTATCATAGCTTGATATTATGCTCCCAAGACTCTATCTAGTAATCAAATAAAGCATCAAAAAGTAGGAACTTTCCCTAGCCCCGACAGTCATCCATGAAGTCTGTCCGGGTACCAAACAGTAGCCTAAACTATGTGTGAGATAACACTCAGTATTCCACCAATGAATGTTTCTATAATTTTTCTAGTATGTGTATTATAAATAGTAGTATTGTGATATATCAAAGGTATGAAAATAATTAATGTAATGTTTCAATTTAAGAAGTGATCCTGTCATGAAAAACATGGCTACCTATACAATGGTCTAGCTCCCAAAATCATAGGAAACAATAAAACACGATAAATCAAGTGTGATACAATCAAAAATGGCCTTTTTTTATAATCTAGTTTCATAACATGAATGTCCAGATCCAAGGTATAGAAGAACAAGAAATCCACATCATGTCCTATGAGCATCTCAATGGAAACTCATTAACTACCTAGTTGGATCCCAATGATCATGTCAATAGAGAATTTACAATTCAAGTCCAAGCTATCTAGATCCAAGGGGTAGTAATTTCCTTAGAATCCTACACAATCAGGATCCAATGAGCATGTCCAAGGCATACAATTCCATATTAAAAACCCATTGATTAGAAATTTCCATGGCTTCCTATGGAATCAGGATCCAAAGTACATGACTAAGGCTTCCACGGCCATAATAAAGTTACCATATCATTTATAGAATCATTCAAAACCATGGGTTCTTTGAAACCATCTATCATTTTCCATATAAACCATTTAACCATTTTAATAATATTATATCACATGATTAGGAGGAAATATTATTCTCATATCAAATAAATTCAATTCATCCAATGAATTTAAAAATGAATAGGTAAAACAAGGTTCTCACAACCATAAATATTTCATTAAATTCATAATGATTTTTCCACTAAAAATGGACATCTCACACACACCCAACGGGTGGTACAACATGGGGATGATTTTGGGTAACACCCCATGGGTGGCCTTGGTTAAGGTGAACGTCCTCCAACCATCACAACAGTACTAAAGTGGAAAACTAACAGGTTCTAATTCATTATATACAAGAATTATAGTAATTTTAGGGGAAATTCCAAAATCTCGAATATCGTGGTGCAATTTAATGTAGTAATATTAAACACCAACCATTGAAGGAAATTTATATATCAACTAATATAGGTTTTTATAAGAATGTTTGTCCACTATCGTCCTCAAATTCATTTTAGATCAGGAGAACATATAAAAAACAACAAAAACCCTATATATATGGAAACTTATCTTTCTCCTAAATAACTCCATTTATATAAATACAAATTAATAACATCACAAGAGGAATTAAGGACTCTCCAACATGGATCCAATGAGACCGATGATGGTGAAATCTGATTCTGTAATATGTTGTTGTCAAGGAACATAGATTATTATAGGAGTATCTTAATGTGAAATGGGAGTTCCTCCTATCATTTAAGAAATGTAATGGTATGGAGAATTAAAAAAACACATTAAGGAAAAAAGGTCATTTTTTTCAAAATACAAGGTCGCATGATTTGTTCATACGGTTGGCCAAACCTTACGCTAACTGTGTAACCTTCACTCCTAAAAGGAGACCCTGCATTGTTCATGGGAATGGTCTAGAAAACCAAGTGTAATCCATGCCAGATGCCACTTTGCATGTATCCCCTCGCACAGTCCATCGAACATAGTTAGAAAAAACATGTTTCGACCATGCATTTGGACTCTTCTAAAAATTTCAGGTTTCTGTGCATGGGTGTGCGACCTTGGGAACAAAGCTAGGTATAACCATGGACCATTTGTATAATGACACAATGTTTACATACATTGATATTAATTTAGAATTGAAGTATATTTATTACAACATATAACAAAACCATAACAGGACTGTAGAGGTATAATGTCTTTATAAACTAGGAAACATAAACAACTGGCTCATAAAACATATACATTTCCTCCCATTTATTTCATCATAACTAGAATCCTTTTTGGAATATCATACATAATACCCTTATTCCTAACCTGGGGAAAATAAACATATGAAAGGGTGATCTCAAATGCTCAGTAAGGGTAATCAAAGGAAATATCAATCATATATGACATTTGAAAATATTATCCTGCATATAAGAGATCATAATATCATGTCATGGGATAAATCATAGAAGTGAAATGTAATCCCAATAATCATAACATAAGGCATGAAACTTTGTTTCATACACACATAAGATAGAAAATCATTTCATATTAGTCAAGTCTCATTTACAAGACCATCATTGTGGACATAGTCCATTTCGGAACTGGGTTCACTCCTCATTCCAGCCCTGTATTACTGAACTAGATTTACTTGTCATTCCATCCATGTTTATCTCATGAGATAAAACTCTTTATCCAATTCATTTTAGGGAGATATAGATCCCACCCATATCATAATGAATCCATTCTTATGTGTTCCATAATAACATAAATCATTCATCATAGCATAACCAATGTAATAAAAGGATATTTTTAAACATCATTTCAACATAACATAATACATATAAGTTAAATGAACTTCATAAATAAAATTCCATTCTAAAAAATCAAATAAATTTAATAATAAAGATATAAATGTAACAATATGTCATATTAGATGTAAAATAATTGTGATAAAACATTTGAACTTAATTCCTGGGGAAAATATCCTTTCTTCATCAAAAATGTTTTCTTTTCTCAAAATTTTTTGAATTTTTATAAGAAAATAATTGAGTTAAAAATAATATTTTAAAATTATAGATTAATCTTCATGGAAATAATTCATTGTGAAACTGTAAAAAACATGTTTATGTCATATATGTTAAAAAAATTCTCCTCGTACTTTTTCGGGAAAAGTCAAAAAGTACCTCGTATCGTAACAAAAGAAATATTCCTTCCAAACCATGTAGTAAAAGTTAAAATGGGTAATAATTACATTAAGAATTCATAGAATAATAGTAAACATTTTATGGGAAAAATTTTAGAAACATAGACAAGGATGATAAATATATCCTCTGTAGATACTTTCGAATAAACAATCATGCATAAAACGAGATCAGAAAAGCTATCCCTTACCTTAGGTCTAATATGCTTCGTATGTATCCTAAACTCCTATATAATTATTTTGATAATATTAATTATTTATTCCATAATAATAATCATTTTAGGATAACATTTATGATTATATTTTCATCGGTTTGTTAGTAACATTTCATTGTTACTCATTTTCCGAGTATTAACTACTTTACGTTCTTATGTATGTTGTGTCAGATAACTTCTTATTCCTATTTTTTATAGTTATAAAATTTAAATAATGGTATTAGTATAATATTTATCTTATTTATTCATTCAATTAATTTATATAATCATGATTTAATCAATAGTATTTATAATGAATCACATCACACCGTGGAGACGGTAAGCCGTTTGTCCGCACGAGCGACGATATTGTTCCCATAATTGATGAGTGGTGTTGAATTGGATGGTTTATAGTATCTCAAAATTATTATAATGTTATATTATACATATATAATAATTATTTTAACCATTATTCACATCCATGTAAGGTGATGGTGAATAACATATTACACCACGGTGTGGAGACGGTAAGCCGTACGTACACACATGCGGTGATTTCATTTTTCATAGTATGGATTGAATGTGAAATAGGTTTGTTTAATATTTATAATAACATATCAATATATAATTTTTACTGATGTTATTACATTATAATGAAATACTAAATAATATGAAGTAGAAGAAGAAATAAATTTGAATGAATCTGTAGAAAAGATTACCTCTTCCTCGACGTGCCTCGTTTAAATTTCCTCTTAGGGAACTAGAGTTGGACTTTTGAGAAGACTGAAACCTCTAGAATTTTACTAGGTAAGTTGAGAAGAGAAATGGGAAGGGTTTTTCTAAGATTGAAGGCTCAAAATTGAGTGAATAGGAGAGTTAGGAGGTGGCCTTTTATAAGAGAGGAGAGGGGCACATTAGGAAACTCTCAAAAATATTAATTTATAATAAATTAAATATAGAGTAAAAATGGTCCCAAAATTATTTAATTAAAATATAAGAAGATTTTGGTATGAATACACATAATTAAATAATATTTATACGTGTTTATAAGACTTTTTTATCCTTATCTCTTTGGTTTAACCCATATTTTATCCTTTTTAACATTACCGTGATATTATGTTATTTACACATTGTTAGTCAATTTAATTACCATATCTTTTCAAACGACCCAAAAAAAGTTATTTATTACATATTTGGACTTATATTAACCATTTGGAAAATATTATATTTTTATGAATTTAATATCATTTAATAAACTATCTTATGTTCTAAGTTATGAATTGTGTCAATTTGGGACATTATTCATACTTGACTTTTTGAAAATTCATAAAGACGGTTTTCCTTCGAAAATAATTCATTTACTCAAAGATAATATGTCAATATCATCCAAGAAAATCGTGGATAACATCAAAACAACCAAATTAAATTTATTTATAAATTCATTTATTTAAATATTTCGTTACGGAGGTAATCACTACATCATATTTGTGTCATAAATAAAACTATTTATATAATCTCTAAAAATTATAAATAAAATACCATGATGTTGGAAATATGTTTATATTTATAATGAATATTTATAGGAATAGATATTATTTATATAAACCTATATTAAAATCTATTTTTTAAAAGATATATGTTTAGGTCATAATTATCATTACTTTAAATTATTTCTTATAAAATTTCATTTTCACATCCATGTGAATACATGGGGTCCCAAAATCATCCCAAGGATTGCCATGGTTGGAAATATTTCATCCAATAGTATTATGACATGTTTTAGAGTACTATTATATTATTAAATAATTTTTTACCCTTATTTACAAGATTTACCCTTTAACCATGGTAAATAAAATAATTACTACAGTTACAATTCATAATGTCCAAAAATAAAAGGTACATATTCACACAATTTGGACTTTCTGATTCTGAATATGGAATCCATTTTTCCAAATTCAAAACACCGAAGTTGAAGTGATTGATTTAAAATTAATATCGTCATTGAAATGAGAGTATAGTTTTTAACAGTTACAACATTACAAAATATTGAAATGTTTTTACTTGTGAATTAAATGTAAAATTAATCATACTGACAAACATTATATTAAATTGTAAAAATACATTATATTTATAATTTTAAAATAATAAATATTATAATTTAATAATATAAAATATCTCGATGGAAACAGTTGTTTTAATTAAAATGGACTATATTTTTACTATTCATCAAAACATGAAAGTTGTTAGAAATATTCCAGAAACTTATCAAAAGTAAATTTCTTATATCCTTCTTCAAAATAACATGTTTATTTTTTCATATAGAAATTATTAATGTATCGAAATATTAAGTTAAAATGGGTTCTCCATTCAAATGTATAAAATTACCCTTTTAAAAAAATTGGTTTGTACACATAAAATAGGGTTTTATTCATACCCCATGACTAAAATATCAATTAGATGAATGTCAAAAAATATTTTGTTGTCTATATAACACATATATCTCTTTAATATCATTACCAAACATAATTCACTCAAAAAATACAAAGATCAAATTGATTTATATTTTTCATAAACAATTAATATCCAATGAATTATTAATGAATTATCCTAAGTTAGTTATAATTATTCCCGCTAACCAAACAGATAGGATATAATGGTAATTTTATATTAAGGGCATCTTGTGGTTCATTTAAAATTATGATAGTGTGCAAATCATTCTACTGAAGAATATAAATTATTTAAATAAAATAATTCATAAAAACATATTGGTGTTATAACTTGAGGTATTGTAAAACACCATATAAGGTTCCTCAAACTATGAATCCTAGGTGAATGGATCTAATAATTGTGAATCAAACCTTCCTTTTCAAAAAACTGTACCTCTAGGATCAGAACAAGCCTCGAACACCCCCTTGAAACTCCCTTGAAATCATTGGAATTTAAATTAGGTCAACACAAAGAATTTAAACTAAAATATAAAAATATACCAACCCCATAGAAAAACCTTGGATCTTACTTTTCAGGTCAACACATCATGAAATGTAACTTGAAAATACATCTTCCACTTTCATATTTTTCATACTTCAAAGGAAAGTATTTTTTTCTTGATTTTTCAATGAAAAAATTGTTTTATGACACATTCAATTATCATTTTCTCATAGATCATGATTTGTATTATTTTTTTCAAATTGTTTACAAGAATTAATATGATAATTTGATTTATCATGCTCAATCAATATCATAAAATACAAATTTCAATAGACATTCCTTTTAATGTTCATAAAATAAATATTATGATGTAATAGTTGAAATTTCTAATAATTAATCATTAAAAAAATTCTTTTATTGGGTAACAGCTGTATTTGATGATATTTAAGATATTTTCCTAAAAATCATCAACAGATACTCGTTCCCAAATACCATGTCACTAGTTATTAATTTTTACATGGTTGCTAAACCCATTAGCAACTTTTTTGGTGTCATAAACTCATTTTATCCATCAAATCATATATTTTAAAATTAATATTTCTAATTTAAAAATAATAATCAATAATGATATAGGAACCGCAACTTTTTTATATGTAATTCATCTGTGTATGAATTCAATGTGACAAACTAGACATTCCTTGATTGTATAAATGTTTCAGCCTTACACATTTTCAAATATAAGGAAACAACAAAAAAACTAATTTATAATAACTTGATTTTTGAATGTTTTTGTTATTGATGCATCAATTATATATACACCATTATCCCATGACTATTTCAATTATTCTACATGAGGATGAACTTATGAATTGATGTCATTTTTTAGAAAATTTCATTCCTAGAATGATCATAAAAATAATGAATGACTTTTTTGTATAAACATCCATCAAGATATATTTAAGGGGATAGAAATAACCAACTATATTCAATAAGTTTTTCTTATAGTCCTGAAAGGATTTAAATCTAAAAGTATCCATTCCCAATTTTAAATTTCTAAGATCTGAAGATAAATTTTGATATAAAGTAACAAATAAAATTAGTTATTTTTTAATCTCATGGATGTCGTATTATCCCTTCACTATTTTTTCCATAGTATTGCACATTAATTTCACTTACATTTCAGAAGAAATGAAAAATATTTTTTATATATATTTTAATAGGAATTATTATAAAACATTTACATTAATTTTATTTCTCTTATTATTCATAGTACATACATTTTCATATTCGTCATGATTCCATTATTTATATCTAGAATTAAATAATCTTTAACACACTTATCTATCTGAATATTCTAATTAATAAAACACACAGTCATTAAGACATGCATGTATCACTAAATAATTGAAACTTATTTTGTTAACAATATTCTTCATCATATATATGGATTTATGGATCTTATCTTGAAAAAAATAATTATGTAAAAAACTAATTATCATTATCATTTTTCATTAATTCTACATTACAACTTGATATGGTACAACATCATTTGAAATGATACTTTTTTGTATTTGATAAATCCTTCATACACCTTCAGATTTTATGTTCGAACCAAGGATAATCATTGCAGTAAATGGGGTTTGTTTTGTGATTTTTGTTAATCCAAAATTAAACGGTCAATGAGTTTTCAAGGAAAGATATCATATAGTACATGATGAATACAGTATTGATGGTGGTGTATTTACCTAGTGTTTGATAAATGTTTTGGCTCAAAAACTAATGGAAAAAGATATTATCCTGAATGGTTTTTTTCTTGATTAAACTCTTAATAAGAATGATAAAGTATGGGTTTCATGAATAATACGTTTTTTGAAGTGTATCTTAGAGAATTCATGATCATTTGTTGGTGTTCTCTATGACTACCAGAAGTAGAGAAACATGAATTGGTGATCCATTGACGGTAATCTCTGTGATTATAAAAAATCTTACTCGAGATTTTTGAATGGAGAAACTATAAAATATGCTCTTAAATATTAATAGAAAATTCACTAGATCTATGGGAGATTCACAAAGGGAAAATACTATATATATGAGGCTACCCTCAATTCATTTAACATGAAAATAATCAATTAAAATCCATAATTTCATTGGTTTCATGATGGTTGGGAGCTCTATGAATATGGATTTCTATGTATGCTTTAGAATCATGAAAATAATAGTTGGGACATGATTTATGCAAATTATTATATGTAATGGGTGCCCTGTGATGACTGGGAATTCCACAATGAATTAGTGAGATTCACAAAGGTAGTTTGTTCCATGAAGGTTTTTAGTTTCAGGATGGTTGTGAGCTTCACAAAGGATATTTTTGAACAGATGTTTTGAACATTAGGTTTTATTGATCTATGTTTTTAAAGTGAATCAACTTAGGATTATGTTTAATGAATAGTCTCTTGATAGTTCTATAAAATTACTTTAATGTCCATGTACTGAGGATACCTTCATGTTAATAAATTGTGTAAGACCTTGCCTATGGTAGTGAGCTACGGGGAGTCGATGTAAGTGTTTTGAGGTAAGTAATTTGATATCCCTAAAATCTTATAAACCCAGTGTTCCTAGAATATAGTGACTATTTCTAAACATTTTTATTAAAAGACTAGTTAATATTAGTGGATTTAGGTACGATCAATAAACTTTTGGTTTTTGCTCCTTGGAATAATCATTAGTGTTGAACCATGAAATATTGTGGTGTTGTTCCATTGTATGTGATTGTTTGTTTTTTTCACATTATCATCAGATAGGGTTAACTATTTCCTACCATTTTGGTAATAATATCTATCTCTTTATAAAAAATTAGGTTGAAACTCTGAATTACCCCCCCCCCCCTCAAGGTGTTCAAGGGCCCTTCATTTTCATCACCCACTACATCATAAAACTCATTTTATTTCACAGTTACCTTCTCCATTATCTTAAACACTTTATAATAAGAAATATACTCTAGTGATATTTTAGAGTATTCATCATTTTTCACATAGTAAAAAACATAATTAATCATGTTCTTTATTTTTTCTCTATTATTAGGGTAGTATGTTGTTCATTCTCATGATTTTCACACATCAAATTTTTTACAATGTTTAATTCCCTTTGACAAAATTCTCTCACATATTCAACTAAAAACTATTTAAATATTATTTTATCATAAATTTGATGTCTTTTAAATCATTATCTAATATTACAATCAAGACACTAACTTTTTATTCTTCTATATAAAAATAAATTTTCTATTTCAAAATCTAAAAACACATCCAACCCTATAATATATTAAGGTGTATTTCAGGGTAAATTAATCCATATTTTATAAATTTGTATAATATTGACAAATATTGGTATAAAAAATGACACCCATTAATTTAATGAAATAATGTCAAAGATAAACAATCCACATTATAGAATAATAATTCATTGATATCATAAAAAGTATTATCATTTTAAAAATTTGATTGAGAAGAAATATTCAAATAAAATATAGTTACAATTAATTGATATTATAATTACATATTTTCTGATATAAATATATCTTATAAAATATTAAATAATAATTATAAGGTTTTTATATAAATAAAACAATATTGGTAAAAGGTACTTAATTCTTTGTAATGTCATTATATCTTCCGAAAATTCTATTTTCTAAAAAAAAATTATTTCCCCTTTGTGAGAATAAAAAAATAGATTTTTGAAACATTAATAAAATTTATTTCAAAACATGAAATTCGTTTTTTGGAATCAACATGTAAAAATTATTATAGAGTGAAGTGTTGTGTTTTTTCGTAAAAGAATAATTTCATGATGTATAGTTAAAATACTGGTTTTTATGTAAAACTATGTTTTCATTTAATAATTTTATGAGGTTAATTTTATTTAAAAAAAATTAAAAGTAAAATTAGTTCAAAATATTAGAATTAAACCAATATAGCTCTTTTGAATAAAGTTCATATTTAATGTTTACAAAAAAAATCAATTAAATCTTTTAAAACATTTCTCTTTGGGAAAGATTTTATTCATCATGCCTATGGGTTTAATTTTAAATTAAATTCAATGGATTCTGTAAATTAAATTTGGAAAAATTAATTCCATATTATTAATCCATATAATTTATATTATCTAATATGTTAAAGTTAATTTTTTACCATATTTTATTGTGAAAATAGTAAATACTAATTACAATGATTAAGGTTAAAATGGGTTTACATGGGTTTAATCTAAAAATATGAGGGTCAAAATGAACTAGAAACTTGTAAAATGCCCATTTATTGCCAATATTTCGACCTTATAACTTCTAATATTCTATAATAACCCATTTCAAATCTTTTTTTATGTGAAAAAACCAGGTACTTGTTATTCTTTTCAAAAATATAATTTTTTTCCTCTCCCCCACATTTAAAAGGCCACTCCCACTTTTTGCCTATTCAAACTTTAAAACCCCATTGATTCCAAGAGGTAACATCTTTAACTGCTATTTTATTTCTTATTACACCTCATTAAAATAATATTAAACTATTATTATATAATAGAAAAATTATTTTCTATAGACTTATATTTTTTAGGATATTTTCATGACCTAAATCCATTTCCTTCTTCCTTAAATGGGAAATAAAATGGTTGAGCTTCTGTACGGCAGACTACCGCCTCACGAACTGACGTAATTCGTTTTCTATCCCCACTTATTAAGGATGCATATAATTTTTTATATAATGATTATAAATTATAATTATGATATAATTATACATATTTTATTATAATTTCATGTATACTTTATTGATTTTCATTTTTTGGGGAATGTTATAATGTCACTCCAATGTATGGTGGACTACCATCTCACAAAGTGATGTCATTTGTTTTTCTCTTACACTTTACATGGAAGGTTATAAAGATCAATTTATTGTTTATATATTATATTATTGGTATATTAATCATTTTTTAAAATAAATATATCATATAACTTCATACCTTATCGTTCATTGAATAAATGATGACATTGTTCCTGTGTTCGATGGATTATCAGTTCGTGTAGTGATATGATTCATTTTTTACTAAATATTTACATGGAAGGTAATAAAGGATAAATTTAATAAAAATATGTGATATATATGAAATAATATTGGATCTATAATGTTGATATATTATTTACCTTCCTTTCATTCTATCAATCTAGAAAATGGAAATAGTGTTCATGTGTACGTATGGATAACTATCTCTATGAATGGTGTAAATCAGTTTCAATATCTTAATGTAATGGATTACCAAAGATAGATATAAAATGAATATATTTGATATTTCTATAATTTCAAAAATTATATAGATTATGGAAAATTGATCAAAGTAAAAGGACCCAAAATAAAAAACCAAATCATACATGGAAAGCAAAGCTGTTATTACATGAAGCTTGATTTTAACAAAGAATTATTGATAAAGAGGTAATAAAATGTCATATGTAATTAATATATGATATGATATATATGATTATTATTTAATAATATATTTTAAAAAAACATATATTTTTATACAGAATTTTTGAATGCGTACAAAAGAATTCGAGACTTAAGGTATGGAATTTTTATCTAAAATTTCCCTCACTGAGACATAATATATTTTATGAACTTATCATCATTCATTAGGGATATATAATACATTTTTAATTTTTATATTAGGAATTTAATTCTTTTCATGTAATTTATTGTTTTGGTTGATTTTTATCTTTAATAATGCTTTCAATTCATAAAAGAACAATGAGTTAATGATTTTATGTTACAATCTCATCTGTTATCGTGATTTTTTATGATTTTATTCCCAATTATGAAACCATATGATATATCAATCAAGGAAATAATTTATTTAATTATAATTTTTTTATTTATTTATAATACATATCTACCTTCAATTTTTCATATTTTTATGTACTAAATAGATAAATATTTTTTTATGAAAAATTTATTTCATTTATCTTATGATGAAAATTAATTTTCATCCATATCTATGATTTCAGAAACATATTTTAAAGTTGTTTTAAAAATATCCTAATCATTTTTAAATTCATTTATACCCTTGTTTTAATTTTTTAAAGAATAAAATGGGGTTTCTTTTAATTTTCTGAATGATGTGCTTATACTTTTACAAAAAATGTAGATGGAATCTATGTTTTAATGAGTACAAAATGACCATAATTTTCTTTCATCTGGATCACTCAATTTTTTCAAGCATCCATTATAGTTTTAAAATATTATTTTCAAAAAAAATATTTTCTTTTAAGGTTGGGATATTTTTAGATTTCAAAGAAGTGTTTTAACAATGGAAAAGATATTTTCTTGATGAAAAGTTTAATTAATTTCTTATAGAATCTATATTCTTCAACAACAACACCCTTTGGTTTTTATAATGTTTTACTAGGGATATTATCCAATTGAACCATCCTTATCCTCTTTCTTGATATTTTATGATTATAGTGAGGAGACTTTTATGAAAGACATTTTTTTTCCATTTTTTATACTATGATTAAATATATATGAAATCCATTTCTTTTATATGGGTTATGTTATCATGTAATACTTTTGAAATCCCATAATTTTCATGGGTGCTAATGTGATGAATGTTTTATGATATTTTGGTAAAATTGTATGATTTTCTTTATGTTATGGGTGGCACCTATATCTTCCTCCATTATATTGGGTGATGATTGAAATATCAAGAGACAAATAGTACTGAAAAGTGGAGTGAACCAAGTTTAGTAAGGAAATTTTTCCACTATGTTAGTATTGGGAGTGAACCTTGACTACTATGATGGTTTTGGGAGTGAACCTATCAACTATTATAGTATTGGAAATTATCGTTGACTGTGATGGAAATGATTTTCTATGATTTTTAAATGCCCAATTTTCATGTAATATAGTGATTTTATACTCTAATTACTCATGTTCTTTGATTTCCTTAAGCATCATATCTTATGAACTACCAATATTTATGGCATGACTAAATATTTTTTATTTTATTTTTTTAAGGGTATTATTTTCAAATGATATTGTCTTGTTTTCATACCATAATGATCATATTATATTTATATTTTTTTTCTTTTTTAGCCTTACTGAGCATATGAGATCACCCTTTGTTAGGATAATTTCCCCAATGTTATAATTATAGTTATTACCTATGATATATCTATGAAGGGTACTAGTTATGAGTTACTAAGTTGGTGATGATGTCAAACTATTGTAGACATGTTGTTTATGTTTCCATGTTTCTAAAGGAACTATAAATTTATGATCCTTAGATGTATATGTAATGTAATGAATATTTTTCAAAAGATATGTTATATCTATGTATAAATAGTATGGATCACTATAGTTCGTATTAGATGATTTGTTTAGTTAATTATGAGAAAATAGGATGAGAAACTTTTAGTGGGGACACTTTGGATAATCCAAGGTATGTGGTAACATCCAAAAGCCTTGGCAAGGATTATATTAGGTGGTTTACCAAGAAATTGATCCATATTAAGATACTATATGTGGAAATGGTTCTGGAATAGAAGTACCTGTTAGTAATAACTGTAAAAAAGTGATGTTTTGATTAACTCAAGTGTTACCCAATACAAAAAAACATGCCTTACTGTGTAACTAGTTTGACATTTCTTGGGGATGGGATTTGGTTAATTTAAATTTTCTATATGAGCCAGCATGAAGGACTTAAATAGATGATGAAAATTAATATCCTAGGTTAAACTAAGGGTTTCTTAGATTTAGAATAATGTGTCTTGAATTAGAAATCTTAAGAATTATTTTTAATAAGTATTTGTTTTCCAACTATGATTATTTCTCACACATTGATTTTTATTTTTATTTTATGGAAGGAACTTGAAGAAACCATGTTAATAATGAATGTAAAGTAAAATGGGATAATTTTTCTACTATGAAACCAAATGTTATGGGAGATGGATTGAAAAATCATATTTTTATGCTCACACAACATTCTCAATTTAAAAATCATGATAAATTTCCAAATGAGGAAAGGAGGGAATGTAACTCTATTGAGCCATTTATGAGAAAAATTCCACCACCTTTTAGTGGATCCATTAATCAGTAGGTTTCTGAAAAATGGATCAATACCACTAGAATGATATTTTTATTTCTCCAATTCTTGGAATATGGAAAATTAATTTTTGGTGTTTTTCATTTGGAAAGAGAAGTGGGTCAATGGTATAATCTCATCAAGAATATGTGGCAACAAGATGAAATTGAATCTACAAATATGGATTAGTTTAAGTGCATATTTTTTAATAATCTCTTATGTATCATTCTTTATAAAAAAGTAAGAAGTACTTCTTTGAGATAATATGGGAGGATGATGAATCAGTTGGTATCTATGGGTAACATTTTACAATAAATATGTGGTACACATATGTAATTATCATCCAAACTAAATTTAATGTTGATATAGTTTTCATTATATTAAAAAAAATTCTTATAAGGGATCTAGACATATGGGACATCAGTATTGATGAATAAATTGTTTAATGTTATCTCAATTTTGAAATGGATATTGGAGTTACCCATCAATCAAATGGTTTTGATAAAAAAAATACAGAGTAATAGAGAAAAAATAACAACCATGGATATAAGATTATGAGATTTCCTCCATTATCTATGTGTGAAAGGAAACATTGAGGAAACTATATTTGGTGGATTGTTAAATGTTTTATGTGTGTAAGGGAAGATAATGAGGAAATCGAATTCCAAAGTTATAGGAAGAAGTTAACTAATTATGTAAATGGAGAGAAAAATCCATGTAATGAACCACCCACACTCTAGTGTTTCAAATGAAAGGAGTATGTGAACTATTCTAACAAGTTCCCAAAATAAAAAGATAATGATGATGATCAACATCAGTATCCTCTTATGTTTAGTGAAAAGGGGAAATATAATTTGATAAATATTTCATATTAGGGGTGGGATAACGATGTTATTGATGTTAAACATATCATCTACTATAGAATATATAATTTCATATTTTACTCTAGATATACCCATTAATTTATATCTAATAAATTTTTAAGCATATCAAGATTCATTACACATGGTAATATCTAGAATTAGTTGTGAAAACCCCAAATAGTTAGATAATATTTTATCAAGTATATGAATCCTCTCAAATTCCTTTTTATGAAAATGTTATTCATGAAAATCATAGTTTTATTACTCTAGTTGAATTTTATGTAATATTAGGTGTGGATTGGATTTCTATAAATAATTCCCACGTCAGTTATTGATGAAGCGATGTCATTTTTATATTAAAAACCAACCCATGACCCTATATTAGTGTGATTATGAATCTGAACATGCAATGGAAATCACATACATATTATGTGTTTTTATTCCTATTAAAAATATGATTTTATCTTAAATGGTTAGGGATAACCTCAATACTGATTATATTCATATTATTTAGGAGTTTATTGAGGTATTTATGGAAGAGTTTACTAGTATTACACAGAATTATAAATTTGAGTTTTCATTAGAACTCATACATGGTACCACACATATTTCATATACTCCATATAGAATGGATCCTATTGACTTCAAGAGATTTAAGAAGAAACTCTAGGAGAATCATAACAAGGTATTCATTTATCCAAGTGTGTCTCCTTATGGTGCACCCATTCTCGCTATCAAAAATAGATTAGGAACGATGGAACTTTTCATTGATTGTAAAGAGTTGAACAATATCACAATCAAGAACATTTATCATCTACCCTATATTGATGACTTGTTTGATCTACTATGTGGAGACTAATACATTTATTATATTGATTTATTTTGTAAATATCATTAATTTTGGGTCAATATGGTATATAAACCCAAAGAATAATTTCATAAAAGGTATATACACAATGAGTATATAGTGATTCCATTGGGTATTACTAATTCTATATTTATATTAATGGATTTTATGATATATTTTTTAGAAATTACCTTGATCAATTTTTGGTAGTCTTTATAGATGATATTAATATCGATTAATGGAGTAAAGAAGATAATGAATATCACTTGAGAAATGTAATGATTAACCTGGTGAAGAAGAAGTTTTATGAAAAATATACATAAATTGAATTTTTTTTACTAAAAGGATTCATTTTTGGGTCATATAATATAAAGAGAGGGTATATCTGTGGATCTATAAAAGATGAAGGTTGTGGACTATTATCCCAGACCAACCAAATTGACTGGGATTAGAATTTTTCTGGGTCTGGATGGAAATTATTAGTGGTCTGTGTAACGGCCCAACCCTCCTGGCCCATTACTTTGAAAAAAGAGAGGCACCACAAAAATGGTAGCACTGGTCACGGTGGCACCGGTGATGGTGGCATCAGTCATGGTGGCACCGTGATGGTGGCACGGGTGACAGTGGCACCGGTCATGGTGGAACCGGTCAGGTTGAAACCGTGACGGTGGCACCGTGATGGTGGCACCGGGACGGTGACACTGTGAGGGTGACACCATGACGGTGGCACCGTGTCCTCTTCATTATTTTCTAGTTCCCGACCATTCCGCTCCCGCAGTAAATTAATTCTTTTACCCTTATTAAAGCCCATAATTAATACCTAAAAATATCTAGAAATATCCCTGATGGGGGATATTAAATAACAACTTAATGCCATCGTGTTTAACTACCAAACCGCGTGGGAAACCATGATCCTAATTTCAAGGCGTTCAAAATCCCCATATCCCGTAACAATGGGATTTTATCTATATATTGCAGAGGAAGTTCCTCTTTCTCTTCTTCCTTTGGGAAGACTTCTCTCCTTCTCCCTGGTGCACTTGGAGTCCCTCCTTCCAGGGACTTGTGGTGCGCCTATGCTCGAGTCATCTACTTGTCCTTGGAGTTCCTGACGTCCCTACCCTACAAATCGTGCACCCCTGTCCTTGGAGCGTGGAGTAAAACGTCGATCCTTGATCATCCAAGTAGGGATTTTACCTTCGTCTCTCCTTTCTGTGTATCATGCAGGGTGGGTGCACTGTTTCTTCTGTAGGAATGGATGAAACAAACATTAATGAAGATAACAAACGGTTTCTAAATAATGAAGGGGAGGGGTGTGATCGATGATGCTGCTCTGTTTTCTCCTCTTTCATGATTAATGATTTCTGAATTGCTCAAGCTTATGCCTCCTGAAAATCAATGTCGTTGGTGGTCTTTCTCTGTGCACTAATGAACTCGTACAACCTGTGATGTTTAAATGGATTTTATTTTGGTTTTCGACCTTGTGTTGTGAAGGAATTGGTAAATTACGTATATTCGGTTAAATAATTTGAAAGCACCAGGATCAACTCCTTTTCTATGATAACCCCAGTTTAAGCCCCATGGAATTGAAACCATGGAGTGTATTAAATATTTGAAATCTAAAAATACCTACTTGGGCCAGCTTTGTGCTGGTAGTAGTGGTTTGGTTGTTTTCTTCCGCGGGCCTAATACGGATGACCTTATGGTTTTCTTGGATAGGGGCTAGGTTACTGGGGTGGTGTGGGTGAGGATGGGATCCTCTGTTGTGGCACAGTTACTGGTTGTGGAACCTTTTTACCCATAGTTATGAGGATGTGGGGTTTGTAACTTGAAGCATGCTTTGGTTCTAATACTTGGAGGGATCTCACTTTGATGTGAATATACAAGAGAACCAGGTGTGAATGTTTAAGCTGCTGTTGGCTGTAACTTTTTCCCCTAGGCTTGTTCTTGTGCCTGTTAGTTGCCCAGTAGTGCAGATTTTACTTAAACGGGATCACTTGAACATCAAAATAAGAATGGGTTAATTGGGAAATTGATTCGAGAAATGAGTTGTGACTTGGTTGTGAGAAGTATTCTTTCTATTAGTAGTGACTAAACTATTCGTGCTTGGGGTAAGTGTGGAGCTCTAGGTTGGGTTCAGTGCTTTTTACCTATATATATAAATGTAGTTCTTGTGTTTCTTATTTTCACCCCACCCATGTTGAGAATTTAGTGTGAAACACCCCCATTTCATGGGGGATGGTGTTTTTCCCAACACTCCTATGAGTGGATGGTTTTTTGGTCCTTTTGTTCTCCCTTTCCCGAATAGACCAAGACTCCTCAGCCAGGCTGTGATGGCCTGAAGTCCATTTATTAGCCCAAAAATCTTCAGGCAAGGTAGTTGTGGTGGTTGGCCTAGGTGTTTGCGGAAAGGTTGTTTCCCAAGTGTCTTCGGGATGAGGCCTAGGTGTCTTCGGGTGTGGTAGTAGTTGTTCCGACCCAGGTGTTTGTGGACATGTTGTTTCCCAAGTGTCATTGGGATGAGGCACAGGTGTCTTCTGGAGTGGTAGTATTTTTTCAGACCCAAGTGTTTGCGGGTGAGGTTACACGTGGTGGTTGTGGCCCAGGTGTCTGTGGGCGGGATAGCAGTTATGGCCCAGGTGTGTGCGGGCGGGGTTCGGCATTGTGACGGCAGTAAGAATGGCGGGATTGGTTCGATGCATAGGATGTCTTCAATAACCAGTGGGAAAGTGGTAGGGGGTATCCAAATATTGATGTGCTATTACTATACATTACTTGACTTGCGTTATTTGGGGAGCGTGCCTTGGTGAGGTTTGGGTGGACAACTTTTCCTTGTTGTGTGTTTGGTTATCTCTTTTTCTCACAAGGCATTAGAATGCCTCCCCACTTGTGCATGAGAGTCTTTATTTTTCCCTATTGAGTATACTTTTATGCTCACCCTACGTATATAAAATTGCTTTCTGGTTTCCAGGAGGGCTTCAGGGATCATGCGGGACCATACTATCTCGGACCTTTGGGGCAGTTTCTATTGTTGGTTTCTTTTTCTTTTTCTTTTTTGTATATTTTTACCTTTAGAGTTTTTTGTCTTATATCTTTTACCTTTGAACATGCATATGGGAATGCTTTACTTTCAGTCGTACTTGTACATCAGTTTTGGTGTTGTGGGGTTTACTATATTATCTCCCAATCCTATTAAAAGAAAAAGGTCAATGAATTCTATTTTGTGTGTGATTTTATTCCCTTGGTGCTAGTTGCCACTCTGGGACCTATTGAAGGCGGGTCTTGGGGTTCATTATCTCTCCTTCAACTTGAATAAGGAAGGGTCTGGCAATCTGTTGTCCCTTCCCTCATCTTGGTGAATGCGGGTCGTGACAGAATGGTATCAGAGTGCAGAGGTTGAGAGATAGGATGGAGTCTGGAGTTAGGAATAGGGAGGATTGCATGGGATGGTAGGGCAATAGTGTTGGGTGACCTTGGTGCGTGAATTAGGCTAGGGAAGACTGGCTAGGACACGGGATTTTAGGGCCCCCCATGATCTGATGAAAGGACTCTGGACCTACCGAACGACCAAGTGAGGCCACGCTGATTGCAGGGTAGAGACCTAGTAAAGGTACATGCATTATAATGACTTGTGTTCTCATGATTCATGGGTGTCTTGGGGATTCAAAATAAATAAAGGAGTTTAAGAGAATTTAAGAACAACATTCTACACTTCTTGGGCTTAGGCATTCCTTGCTTACCTTGCAACTATGGCACCTGGGAGGCGACCACGAGTAGTACGGACGATCGAGGCCCAGGAGGTTGACTTGGCCGATCAATAGGGGATCAACTGAGGGGAGGAGGATAACTAGTGGCAGAAGACGCTTTGAGATTTTTAGAGACAGACCCTCAGGAAGTATGCGGGAAGCATCTCAGACGAGGAGACAGAGAGCTGGCTCAAGGAGCTAGTGATAGATTTCGGCTTGATTCGGGCACCGATGGAGTACTGGGTGCCTCTGGCCATCAGCCAGATGCGGGTAGCAACGCGTCAGTGGTGGACGCTATATCTTGGAGAGAGGAGTGAGACTGAGGTTGCGTGGGCTGACTTCAAGAAGGAGTCTCGGGCGAAATTCCTCTCTTCCACGATGAAGGCTGAGAAGAGACAAGAGCTACTCTCCCTCCAGTAGGGGAGTATGTTAGAAAGGGAGTTGGGGATCAAGTTCAAGGATCTCCTTCTCTTTGCTCCGGACCTCTTTCCGGATGAGGAGTCTCGGGCGAGACGTCTAGAGGAGGAACTCTAACCTCCTCTTCAGTATGTTGTCATTCCCTTTTCCTTACTGACATACCTAGAGGATCAGAAGAAGGATAAAGTGGTGGAAAGGATGCACACGCTAGGAGGCGTGTCACGAGAGGGATACAGTTGGTCCCATCGAAGGGGAAGGTCGTCAGCACTAGACCTCCAGCATCGGGACCCTCTAGGTTTCGACCAGCAGGGAGCAGGCCTCAGTAGTTCCAGTTCTGATCCCCTGGCCCTCTCCCTTTTCCTTTGGGCCCAAGGCCGAGATGCTTCATCTGTGGGAGCCACAGGCACCTTCGAAACTGGTGCTCGAATAGAGTGCATTACGGCGGTAGTGGGTAGGCCTAGCACCCACCTTTGCAGCAACAACTTCCAGGTAGGCCCTTTCAGCAGCAATAGTAGGGGCAGCGAGCCCCCGCTCCTCTGAGGGAAGACGTTGCAGGAGGAGGCTGCCCACAGGGCGCTCCTCAGGGAACTCGACCAGGGCGTGGTCGGGGAGGTGGTCGACAGCTGAGAGGCGGAGGAGATTGGTGCAGGCAGTTTCACGCCACGGAGGCAGCAGTTCCAGCAGGACCGGTGGTCGTTCGAGGTATGATCAGTCTGTTCAGTACCCTTTATTACATCTTGTTCAATACAGGAGCTTCGCACTCCTTCACTATACCCAGTCTAGCCCATGCATTGGGTTTAGACACTGAGAGACTTCTAGTGACCCTAGTGCTAAGCACGCCAGTCGGAGGTTAGATCGACTTATCTTATGTTTTCCGAGGGTGAAGACTGATGGTAGGGCCACATCAGTCTATCAGGGATCTTCTATTGCAGATACAGCCATATGATTCCATCTTAGGCATTTAATGGTTCTTCTCTATGCTTGTCATCATCGAATGCTTCCGAAGAAGGGTCATGTTCTCAGACCTAGGCGAGGAACGTGTGACTTTCATCGGTGAGCGGGATTTCCAGAAGGGTAGTAGGCGAGAGGAACCCATCCTCTCCTTGTTAGTCGAGCTGTTAGTAGAGTCATTAGATGCAGAGAAGGTGGAGGTACCAGGGATCATCAGTGAGTTTATGGACGTCTTCCCTGAGGAGGTGATGAGTCTACCCCCTCGACGTGATATCGAGTTTGGGATAGACTTGTAGCCTGGTGGTCGTCCGATTTTGATGGCTCCCTACCGGATGGCACCTTCGGAGCTACGAGAGTTGTGGATTCAGATTGATAATCTGATGAAGATGGGTTATGTCCGACCAAGTGTGTCACTGTGGGGTGCTCCATTCTTGTTCACAAACAAGGAAAATGGTGGTCTCAGGTTGTGCATAGACTACAGGAGGTTGAATCAGGTAATTATCAAGAATTGCTTCCCTCTTCCGAGGATAGACGATCTTTTCGAACAGCTGAAGGGGGCAGGATGGTTCTCGAAGATCGACCTATGGTCTAGGTATCATCAGTTGAGGGTGAAGGAGGGTGACATCTCGAAGACTTCCTTCAGGTGTAGATATGGGAACTTCGAGTTTTTAGTAATGTCGTTCAGCGTTACGAACGCACCAGTTGTGTTCATGGGGATCATGAACTCCGTCTTTTGGGAATATCTGGACCGGTTCGTGGTAGTGTTTATTGATGACATTCGGATCTACTCAAGATCAGAGGAGGATTATATTGAGCACCTGAGGACGGTTTTGGAGGTCCTCCAATAACACCAACTCTATGGGAAGTTGTCGAAGTGAAAGTTATGTACACAAGAACTGTACTTCCTTGGGATCATAGTGCCCGAGTAGGGGGTAGCGGTGGACCCATCAAAGGTTGAGGCGGTTGTTTCTTGGGAAACACCCAAGAATGTGGAAGAGGTTTGCAGTTTCCTCGAGCTGGAAGGTTACTATCAGAGGTTCGTACCCAACTTCTCTCGAGTTGAATCCCCTTTGACAGCCTTGACCAATAATGAGCAGGCTTTTGTGTGGGATGAGGAGCGCAAGGCAGCCTTCAGCTATCTGAAGGAGAATTTGTTTAGTTCCCAAGTGTTGAGATTTCCAGATGAAGGGTCAGCATATGAGGTGTATTGTGATGATTCCAGGAAAGGCCTCGGATGTGTGCTGATGCAGCGACAAGGGGTGATCTCCTATGGGTCTAGGAAGTTACATCCCCATGAGTGTAACTATGACACCCATGACATAGATCTTGCGGCGGCCAGGTTCGCACTAAAGTTGTGGCGGCATTACCTCGTCGGGTAGCACATTGTAGTCTTCACGGACCACAAGAGCTTGAAGTATATCTTCTCCCTATGGGACCTGAACTCGTGGCAACAGAGGATGACGGAGTTCCTTTAGGACTACGACTTAAGGGTTTCTTACACCTCTGGAAATGGGAATGTGGTGACCTATGCCTTGAGCAGAAAATCACAAAAGGATGCGATCCGGGATTCGGCAGATGCTTGGAAGGAAATGGAGGAGTTGGTTTACCTGCACCTAGATGTAAGGATGGAAGGTGGTAGTGGTTGCCTGTATCAGATGACAGTGTAATCTTCTCTGTTGCGGCATGTAGAGGAGTCCGAATGGGGAGACATGGAAAGTGAGGTGATGTGTGACCAGGTTAACCAAGGGGATGCTCCAGAAGGGTGGACGGAGGATGGTCAGAATCAAGTGCTTTTCCGAGGAAAGATATGTGTTCCAGAGGAAATGCACAAGAGATTACCTGGTGAGTTCCACAGATCACCCCTGGCTATAGCATTCTGCCTTTTTATCACATAAACATTCATTACATTATACAAAACCGAGGATCTTTATGGTTTAGTGTCTTGGAAACCAGGAACATATTACATGAGACAAAAAAAACATTCTTCATAAACACTTGAAAGGATTATCCATTTGTTCATCCTAATTTCATTACAGCATCTCATAACCTGGGAGCATACATCAAAGGAAAGGGTGAGCAGAAGTCCTAGTAAAGGAAACAAGGGAAACATTTTACACGAGAACTTGAGACACATCAAAAGTCATGAAAAATAACTTTTGGAAATGAGAAAGAGATCATGAAGCATATCATAATAAAAATAACTTGTTTCAAAACTTGAAGATGTGGCTACAACATTTAACATAAGCAATCATTTCCGTTTCACCAAGGACCATCCCCAAGGTGTCCTTAAAAATTACCAAGGTTATTCACCAAGGCGTCGTTAAAAATGGTCATCTCTAGAGATTAAGCCTTTACCCAATGCATTGGAGCGCTATCAGGGTGCACCCTTAAATTTGTCTTTATCATCACATGATCCACATATATCATTATAAATAATTTCATAAACAACCCATATAGCATAAATGAAATGGGTTTCATTTCATAGTGATAACATTTTAAAAACTACTTTAAAGACATGATCTTTATGTCACTTTAAACCCCCAGAAAGGGAATGTGGGTTTCATTTATGTAAATCCCAAAATTTAAAATAGAACATTTTGATATATATGTGAATACCCATATAGAATAAAGATCTTTGAGTATTAACTTAATAAAATAAAATAATTTGAGAAAAATAGAGGGGCATTTTGAGACGAAAATTCTGCAGCATAACGGCTATGTCAGAGGGTTTTAGAAAATTTTGAAAAGAGAGGGTACATGGGTCACCCACTCCTAAATTATCCATAAAACAGTATATGGACAGAATATAATGGATATAATAACATGGTAATTAAATTTTAAAGACATACCATATGAAATGAAAAACATCTAAGGAAGACAAAAATAAGATTTCTCTTATGAAAATTCGGCAGCCTAACGGTGTCACTTAAAACATCAAAAAAATGAATTGAAGAGATGAAATAGAGTCTCTCATTATATGAACATAAAAGATTAGTATGATAGATATAGAGATCATACCCCAACAGAATAAAAAGGAATTTGAAAGACTTGACATGAAAATAGATCTTGAAAACGAGAAGGGTGAAAGAATCCCTTAAAAATTCGGCAGCCTAACGGCGTCACTTAAACTTAAAAAAAATGAATTGATGAGATAAAATAGGGTCTCTAGTAATATAAAAATAAAATATAAGTATGATAGATATAGATATCATACCCAAACATAATAAAAATGAAATTGAAAAACTTGACATGAAAGTAGAACTTTGAAAAATGAGAAGGGTGAAAGAATCCCTTAAAAAATCGGCAGCCTAACGGAGCCACTTAAACATTATTAAAACGAATTGATGAGAGAAAGAGGGGGTATCTCATCATATGAACATGAAAAGGAAAGTAGGATTAATATAAAATAACATCATCAAAATAAGAACATGGAGCATAAAAGAAATGGCATAAAAGAGAGCACTCGGAAAGAAAGAGAGAGGTAGGATCCCTTACCTTAAAACGTAACTCTTAAAACTCGAAGGTTGGGACCTTGAGGGCTTGGGGGAACCTTGGGAGGAATACTTGGGAAGTAATGAGACCAGAACTTCATTGGGGGAGAGTTGGGAGTGAAAACTAAATGAGTAAAGGGTGGGTATTTATAGGGAAAGTGAGGTGACTAGGCATTAATGGCCAAGGGACACCTCATTGGTGGTATTGGCAAAACCATGGGCTTGCCCATGGTATTTGACATGGTATTGGAAACTTGGTACACCTAATACCTTATATTACTATTAATAAGTCCACCATATTGATTAAATACTTAATACATCATTTAATGATGTCATTAAACACCCGTAACTTAAAAACTGTATATTCACTATTCAACGAAAATTCAACTTTCTCAGAAAAATCCCAAAATTCCACCTTAACCAAATATAGATGCTCTGATTTCAAAAATGAACTCCATTTTATAAAAATATTTTTCTAAATATTTTTAATTTAATTTTTAAATAGAAACACTATTCATCGAAAATTCATATTTTTCAGAAAAATCCCCAAAAATTACCTTAACATAATATCGATGCTCTGAGTTCAAAAATGAAATCCATTTTATAAAAATTAATTTCTAAATATTTTTAATTTAATTTTTAATTAAAAAACACTATTCACCCAGAAAAACTAATACTTGACTAATAATTTCTGAACCATTTATTTACCTATTTTATTGAATCACATTACTTAATCAAGGTGCCTAGATTATATTAATACTTTCTTTAAGTGAGATTACTAATCCATTTTCTTACATTACTAATCCTAAGCGTAAAATCACTATTCATAATTTACTATTCATCAAAAATTAAGTTGATCTTATTAGACTCTAAATTTATTACCGAACACATTTGCAGAAGACCATTTTTTGAAAATCATTACACATCATTAATTATTTAAGGTTTACATAAATATTTTAATATATCCTTTTTTTTTAAAATTCATCAATAAAATACATCCTATAGTCAATCGAACATTTGAAAACTCACAACTTCACCATAACAAGGAAACACAATTTTATTTATAACAAAGGATTACACAAAGTAGTTATGGTCTCGTTACATATCCCCTTATCACACCAGCATAGGACCTAAGCGTAAGGTGTGGTAAGGTGAGAGAATCCGAGGGTGGCTCGGCCAACATTGCTCGAGTGGTGATTTATATCAGCTTGAACTTCTCGTGAAGGCAATTCCGTTCTAGAATCACGTGATGAAGTTCAGCTTGGGTTTGGTCTAGAGCAAAGCCCAGTGGTGCTACCTCCTTCCCAATTTCTATTAGATGGGCTTCGATCGGCCCAAGACTATTGGATGAGGCCATAGAATCTTCTTTCTATATTAATTAACCAAGATCACTTGTATATATAGACAATAATCGCTACATTTAGTTTCCAATGGTCATACTGACCAATGGTCATATAACAGTTGAAACCTAACGGTCTCATTTTAATTATACTCATTCTATTAAGTGAAATAGTTTTTTTGAGTATAAAAAATAAAATAACACACAAAATTAGGAAACAAGATTTATTCAAAATTTCGGGTTGTTACACTGGCAGTGCACCCAAGAGTTTCCAAGATGTACCAGGGTATGAGAGGTTAGTTCTGGTGGCCCGGGGCGAAGTGGGCGGTGGAAGAGTTCGTGGACAAATTCCTAGTATGTCAGCAGGTGAAGGCTAAACACCATGTTCCAGGTGGTTTGTTGAAACCTTTAGATGTCTCCAAGTAGAAGTGGGACGACATCTCGATGGATTTCATCACAGGGCTACCGAAGGTAGAAGGAGGGTGTGACGCCATCTAGTTAGTAGTGGACCGGTTGACAAAATGGGCTCACTTTCTGGTGATCAAGGAGTCAAGTGCAGTGGACGCTCTAGCATGGATGTACGTGGACGAGGTGGTGTGGTTTCATGGAGTTACAATGTCCATAGTCTCTGATAGGGATGCATGATTTACCTCACAAGTCTAGAGGGGTTTGCAGCATGCTTTTGGCTCCCAACTGCGCTTTAGCATTGCCTTCCACTACCATACAAATGGGTAGACACAGCACACCATCCAAACGATGGATGATATGTTATGATCATGCATCCTGGACTTCAAGGGATCATGGGTGTGACACTTGCCTCTGGTAGAGTTCACCTACAACAATAGATATCACTCTACCATTGGCATGGCTCCATTAGAAGCTTTATAAGGGAGGTCATTTCGCTCACCCGTGTGCTGGACAGAAGTTGGGGAAATGAGCATTCTTGGCCCGGAGGTGGTGTAGAGAACAACAGAGAATGTTCAGCTTATACGGGAAATGATGAAGGCGGCCCAGGACCGATAGCAGTCGTATGCGGATGACAGGAGGAGGCCCTTGGAGTTTGAGGCTGGAGATCACGTGTTCTTGAAGGTCTCCCCTCGGGATGGACAGTGGAGGTTCGGTATAGGGAGTAAGATTTCTCCCAGATTCACCGGACCCTTCGAAGTGTGGTGGCGGGTCGGTGATGTGGCTTACCAGCTAGCACTACCACCGCCGCTACTGAGGGTACATGATGTTTTCCATGTGTCCCAACTCCGTCAGTATCTACACGATGATTCACACATCCTCGACTTGGGAGAACTGGATATCAAGGACGACATGAACTTTGTGGAAAGACCAGTAATGATCGCAGATCGTGAAGAGAAGGTGCTTCGTGGGTGAACAATTCCCTTGGTTCATGTGTTGTGGAAGCGTGGTGGACTTGAGGAGAGTACCTGGAAATGGGAAGCACAAATGTGCGCCTAGTACCCAGAGTTGTTTTGAGTATTGTTTTGTTCTGTTTATACTTCTTTGCGATGGAATGATTTACCTTGTTGACTATGGAATGTGTGGTTTTCCTTATTCTCTGAATGTGTGTGAAAAGTTTTGGCTATGGGGAGGGGAGGACCTGATCCCTAATCAAGAATCATTAAGGTGGATGTGATTAAACTCATGTGGGTGAGTCAGTGCCGCCCAAAGTGGATAGCATCTTGAAATGGGGGAAGAGACTCCCCAACCTATAGGATAGGGCATTTTTACCCTGGTATGTTGCTTGGTTCTTGAGAGGGAGGTGTTTCTAGATAAACGATGAGGTTCACTCCTGATAGGTATCTTTCTAGGAGGTTGTTCGGACCCTCTCTTCTCTTCAGGTTTTTTTTTGATTCTCGAGGGCGAGAATAGTTTGAGAGGTATCTAATGTAATAGCCCAGACCCTCTTGGCCCATTACTTTGCCAAAAGAGAGGCACCACCAAAACGGTAGCACCGGTGACAGTGGCACCGGTCACGGTGGCACTGTAAAGGTGGCACCAGTTAGGGTGACACCGTGATGGTGGCATCGTGAGGGTGACACCATGAGGGTGACACCATGACGGTGACATCATGATGGTGACATCATAACGGTGACACCGTGACGGTGGCACCATGTCCTCTTCGTTCTTTTCCAGTTCCCAACCTTTCCGCTCCCGTAGTAAATTAGTTCTTTTACCCTTATTAAAGCCCATAATTAATTCTTAAAAATATCAAGAAATATCCCCAATGGTGGATATTAAATAACAACTTAATTCCATCGTGTTTAACTGCCAAACCGCAGGGGAAACCACGATCCGACTTTCAAGGTGTTCAAAATCCCCTTATCCCGTAACAATGGGTTTTTATCTATATACCGCAGAGGAAGTTCCACGTTCTCTTCATCCTTTTGGCCAACTCCTCTCCTTCTCCCTGGTGCACTTTGAGTCCCTCCTTCCTATGACTTGTGGTGCACCTGCGCTCGAGTCGTCTGCTTTTCCTTGGAGTTCCTGACGTCCCTCCCCTGAAAATCGTGCATCCCTTGTTCTTGGCGTGTGGAGAAAAACGTCGATCCTTGATCATCCAAGAAGGTATTTTACCTTCATCTCTTCTTTCTGTGTATCATGAGGGGTGGGTGCGCTACTGCTTCTGTAAGAATGGATGAACCAAACATTAATGAAGATAAGAAACAGATTCTAATGAATGAAGGGGAGGGTGTGATCGATGATGCTACTATGTTTTCTCCTCTTTCATGATTAATGATTTCTAAATTGTGCGGGCTTATTCCAACAGAAAATCATGGTCTTTGGTGGTCTTTCTTTGTGCACTAATGAACTCCTACAACCTGTGATGTTTAAATAGATTGTATTTTGGTTTTAGACCTTGTGTTGTGAATGAATTGGTTAATTATGTATATTCGGTTAAATAAATTGAAAGCACCAGGATCAACTCCTTTTCTATGATAACCGTGGTTTAAGCCCCATGGAATTGAAACCATGGAGTGTGTAAAATCTTTTAAATCTGAAAATACCTTCTTGGGACTTCTTTGTGTTGGTATTAGTGGTTTGGTTGTTTTCTTCCACGGGCCAAATACGGGTGACCTTATGGTTTTCTTGGATAGGGGCTTAGGTTGCTGGGGTGATGTGGGTGAGGATGGGATCCTCTGATGTGGCATGGTTAGTGGTTGTGAATCTGGGGTTGTGGTTTCTCTACTTATATCACGAATTGGGGTGGAATCCTCTTTTCTTGTGAAACCTTTTTACCCATAGTTCTGGGGTTGTGGGGGCTGTAACGTGAAGCCTTATTTGGTTCTAATAGTTGGAGGTATCTCACCTTGATGTGAATATACCATAGAACTGGGCGTGAATGTTTAAGCTGCTTTTGGCTGTAACTTTTTCCCTTAGGCTTGTGATTGTGCCTGTTAGTTGCCTAGTAGTGCAGATTTTACTTAAACGGGATCACTTGAACATGAAAATAAGAATGGTTTAATTGGGAAATTGATTCTAGGAATGAGTTGTGACTCAGTTGTGATTAGTATGCTTATGAGAAGTGACTATACTGTTCGTGCTTGGGGTAGGTGTGGAGCCCTAGGTTGGGTTGAGTTTTTGTTACCTATATATATAATTGTAGTTCTTGTGTTTATTATTCGCGCCCCACCCAAGTTGAACATTTAGTGCCGAACGCCCCCATTTCATGGGGGAGGGTGTTTTCCCAACACTCCTACGAGTGGCTAGTTATTAGCTCCTTTTCTACTCCCTTTCCCAAATAGCCCAAGACTCTTCGGGCAGGCTGTGATGGCCTGAAGTCCATTTTTTAGCCCAAGAATCTTTGGGCAGGGTAGTTGATATGGTTGGCCCAGGTGTTTGTGGGAAGGTTGTTTCCCAAGTGTCTTCGGGATGAGGCCCAGGTGTCTTTGGGCGTGGTAGTAGTTGTTCTGACCCAGGTGTTTGCGGGCAGGTTGTTTCCCAAGTCTCTTCAGGATAAGGCCCAGGTGTCTTCGGGCGTGGTAGTAGATGTTCTGACCCAGGTGTTTGTGGGTGTGGTTACGCATGGTGGTTGTGGCCCAGGTGTCTGCAGGCGGGATAGCGGTTGTGGCCCAGGTGTGTGTGGGTGGGGTTTGGCAGTGGGACTGTGGTAGGAATGGCGGGATTGGATCGATGCGTAGGATGTCTTCAATAACCATTGGAAAATTGGCGTGGGGTACCCAAATATCGATGTGTTATTACTATATGTTACTTGACTTACGTTATTTGGGGACCATGTCTTGGTGAGGTTTGGGTGGATAGTTTTTCCTTGTTGGGTGTTTGGTTATCTCTTTTTCTCACAGGGCATTAGAATTCCTCCCCACTTGTGCACAAGATTCTTTGGTTTTCCCTACTGAGTATACTTTTATGCTCACCCTATGTATATAAAATTGCTTTCAGGTTTCCAGGAGGACTTCAGGGGTCATGTGGGACCATACTAGCTCAGACCTTTGGGGCAGTTTCTGTTCTTGATTTATTTTTCTTTTTGGTATCTTTTTACCTTTGGAGTTTTGTGGCTTGTATCTTTTACCTTTGAACATGCATATGGGAATGGTTTACATCCAGTCGTACTTGTACTTTACTTTTGTTGTTGTGGGGTTTACTATCTTATCTCCTGATCCTATTAAAAGAAAAAGGGCAATGCCTTCCCTTTAGTGTGTGATTTTATTCCCTTGGTGCTAGTCGCCACTCCGGGACTATTGAAGGCAGGTGTCAGGGGTCATTATCTCTCCTTCAACTTGAAGAAGGAAGAGTCTGGCAATATTTTGTCCATTCCCTCATCTTGGTGAATGCGGGTCATGACAGTTTGTGAAAAAAATCTCTTGATGGTATAATACAATCACTGTGTGAACTCAAAATGGGGAAACATCCATTGGATAGATGAATGAATTTAAAATTTCAAGGAACTGAAGTAAATATTATTCAGTGCACCTGTTCTTACATTTCGATATATTGGAGACAATTTTTTAATGTTTAGTGGTGCATCTATGAAAATAATTGGATGAGTTATTATGTAGAATGAAATATTTATAGCTTATGTCTCATGAAATATTAAATTTCATGAGATAAAATACATAACCTATGATTTATAATTTTATGTGGAAATTTTTTTAATAAATATATGGTGGAATTGTATTTATAGGGAAAAGTGTTATATATATAATGATCTTAAAATTTTAATGTATATTTGTCACGACCCGCCCTCGGGGCCCGTGCCGAGACTACCCCAAGCCCGCCTTCCATAGGCCAAGGGCTGGGGACTAGCACCAAGGCGTAAATCCCTACAAAAAGGGAAGGCATTGCCTTTGAAAAGTAAACAACCACCATAGAGTAAGAAAGCGGAAAAGTAAACACTAAGTAGGAACAGAGTACAAATGAAAGTGCGGGAAAGTAAATTGGACAGTATACAAACCTAAACTGAAAGTAAAGTACAACTCAAAAGGGAAAACAACAACTGTAAAGTAAAAGCCGATACTCCGAGCTGTCCACTGGAAATCCCACCTTATGGGTGGGTACAGATAGCTCCACTGCTCCTCGGGTCCCGTCGTCCGCTCCGGGTACGTCCCGCCCAGTGGTCCACATCCAGGTACCGTTCTGCTCTGCAAGCCTCAGTCACGATCAACGCTGTCCGTCGTCTGCAACCAACACAACGTAGTGCGGGCATAGCCCGTGCAGGGGTGAGTATAAGTTACTCAGTAGGGACCCCGAGACCCCTGAAGGTCTCTCAAAATCCACAAAGGATAAACCACAAAGAAAGGTACAATCACGAAGTAACAACCGACACTGCTTAGGTATATGCCCATACATATACCTAAGTCATCAATTCCAATACGCTCCAACCTCCGAGCCCAAGTACAACTCAGTCCACACAAGAAAGTAAACGTATTCCACACAGGAAAGCAAAACGTAATCCACACAGGATAGCACAACACAATCCGCACAGCAAAGCAACAAGATTCAGCTCACACAGGTATACTTCTTCGAAAGACGATAAAGATGATCTCTGATCCATCTAAGTCGTCGGACCCACGAAGGATCGATAGGTAACTAACCCCCGCAAAAGACCCACACAGGATCGGGCCCACATAGGACCTGTAGGCGCTGGTTCACACAGGACCGTTGAGCGCAAAGACCCACACAGGATCAGACCCACACAGGATCGGGCCCACACAGGACCTGTAGCACTGATCCACATAGGATCGCTGAGTGCTGTAGTCGTCGTCGTCGAATCCACACAGGATCTCTGTACTGTCGTCGTCGCAGTCACAGTAGCAGTAGCAGTAGTCATAGTCGCAACCAGCACTAGGGTTCCCGCACACAGCAAGCTCGTTCGGAGGGTCCGCTCCACAAGCCAAGAGGCTGATACATCAACTATCACAAAGTCCAGAGTTGATGTATCCAAAAGTTCCGTATCGTCAACAGGAACTCAACGCAACAGACGGCGCGTCGATCGGACGCCCGGTCTGAGAGTTATTGGCATTTTCGTTCCCGGGACCCGGTTGGTTTTTAAGGAAAAACCAACCTGAACGTACTCCAACTGCGTCCAAACCTCGGCGGAGTATTCCAAAAGATCCGTCTCACTAAGAGGAACACAACAAAGCTGACGGCACGTCAATCGGACGTCCGTAGCTCAAGATATCAGCGTTTCCGCTCCGAAGGCCCGGTTGGTTTCGTGTACGAACCAACTCGACCGAACCCAAAGTATTCTGAAACCCTGAGTGTAATATTCCTAAACGACCGTCTCGATCCAAGGATCGTGTTGCCATAGACATTTCTTCAATCGGAGGTCCGTGGCTCAAGTTATAGCCAAAAGACCGAAACAGTCTCGAAAACGGGGGGTCCGGGTCCGGGCCGACCCGGCCCAACCCCCCCCCCCCCCCCCCGGGTCGGCCCAAACCGGGCCGACCCGGGTCTGACCCGGCCTAGCCGGCCGGCGGCGCGGCGGCCTGGTGCCACACGGATGCAGCGCGCGGGGGGCAGGGCCCCCGCTTGTTTCAAAAAAACGGCGCGGTTTATACCCGCGCCTTGGAGAACCACCCCCCCCCCATGTGGGGGCCTGCTTTGTGGGAAACGTGGGGCTGCTTGCCCCCCAAAACGAAACCGCCCCCCCCCCCCCCCCCCTCATAAATAGGGGGGGTTAGTGCTAGCCGGGGGAATTAAATTCCCCCGGCCTTTGACCTTCCGGCCGCCCATCTGGCCGGCCGGTTTTTCTTCAACGGGACCGGTAAACCGGTCCCCTTTCCGGCTTCCGACGCCGGCGGCCCGACCGCCGGTCTTCTCATCCCACCACTGCCCGGAACCGGCCGCGGTGTTCGTCGTCCGGCGTGGTGCGACGGCACCGCGCCCCTCCACCGCGCCTTTGATTCCCTTCGACGCGGCGCGACGGCGTCGCGTTCTTGATGATCCTTCCATGGCGCGGC
This sequence comes from Viscum album, assembly GCA_963277665.1. Taxonomy (NCBI): domain Eukaryota; kingdom Viridiplantae; phylum Streptophyta; class Magnoliopsida; order Santalales; family Viscaceae; genus Viscum; species Viscum album. Next base: position 1,245,905,852 of record OY728120.1, read on the forward strand.
GCAACGGCGCCACGCAATATAATCGTGCGACTAACCGCGTGGTGCGACGGCACCACGCCATCTTGTTTCAACCGCAAGATAAATCATCAAGAACAAAGGAGGGGGTTCGGCCGTGTTCATGCGGTCCGACCCCCTCACGTTAAATGATAACACATATTTAAATATCCTCATGTTAGTCATGCTAGAACCACGAACAATAATAAATAAATAAACAAATAACAACAACAACCCCTACCTTGGGTTCAAGTTCGAAGATCGCCAACGACCTGTGGAAGACAATGTCGCGAAGGTCGGGCGTCGCGGTAGTCATTCGTCAAATCCGATGACGAAGAGGTACGTCCGAAGAGGTACGTCGTTGGAGAATCTTTGTATGCCGACGAAGGAAGTCTGAGGAGGAAGCGACGTTCCGTTTCTTTGACACGGAAGACGAAGAAGAGAGGAGCGGCGTTCTTCGTCGGAGCTTGAGTGTTCTTCGTCAAAGCTTGAGCGTTCTTCGTCAAAGTTTGAAGAAGAATGAAAAGCTCGCAATCTTCTCAAGATTTATAAACAATTCTAACCAAATAAAATTAGCTAAGAGCTTATTTTATTAACTCAACCAAACCTTTTTGAATTTCAAAGGTTTGAAAAAGTTTAAACAACTCAACCTAATTAATAAGCTAAGTTGTCAAAACATTTAAAGTGGGGTTAAAGGGAGTTTTGAGAGAAGTTGAAAAGTTGGGTTTTGTGTGGGCCCCACCACACTTAATCCTCCCAAGGGAGTTTAAGTGGATGTGGGTCCCACCTTTAACTCCCTTTGGGAGAAGTTAACTAACATAAGAAAAATAAAATAAAAAGTGTTCCACATTTTTATTCAACTTTTTATAATTCTTCCAAAAACTAACTTTCGTCCCGCTATAAACGCAACTTCGGAAAAGGTCTCCTTAAGAGAATATCGGCGCTGCGAGTTCATCGGTGCCCTCAGATTTCAATTCTGAGCACCAGATCAAAAGTTAGGAATTCTCGCTTGTTCGTTCACTGAACGTACCCGAGCCAAACTTCGGAATTTGATTCTGGGCACACCGGGCCTCGGAATCAGGTGCCGTCTGAAACCGCGCTCTTGTAAAATTCCAAAGAAAATTAAGAAAAAATTTCCCTTGAATTTTACGGGTCTTTACATTACTCCCACCTCAGGTCTTTACGTCCCCGTAAAGATACATCAAAAACTAGGGAAACAAATGAGGGTACTGAGCACGCATCTGAGCCTCCTGCTCCCATGTGCTCTCCTGGAGATTCCCGTGCTGCCATCTGATGCGCACAAGAGGAATCGATCGCCCACGTAGGACCCACTCCTGTCGATCCTCTATCTCCACTGGGACCTCCGTAAAAGTCACCCCATCATCAACGTCAAGCTCCCCATGGTCAATGATGTGCGTCGGGTCGTGCACGTATCTCCTCAGCTGAGACACGTGGAAGACGTCGTGCACTCGGTGAAACTAAGGTGGTAGAGCCAGGCGATAAGCCACCTCACCAATGCTGCTGAGGACCTGGAAGGGTCCAATGAATCGCGGAGATAACTTGCCGCCTCGTCCAAATCTCCGAATACCACGTCGAGGTGAGACCCGCAAGAAGATGTGGTCGCCATCCTCGAACTCTAGTGGCCTCCGCCTCCTGTCAGCGTATGACTTCTGCCGGCTCTGAGCTCTCCTCATCCACTCCTGGATGACCTGGACCTTCTCTGTTGTGGCCTGAACCATCTCCGGTCCCACAAGTGCTGAATCCCCAGGGTCTGTCCAGCACAAAGGAGATCTACAAGGTCGGCCGTACAATGCCTCGTACGGTGCCATCCCGATGGTGGAGTGGTAGTTGTTGTTGTACGCAAACTCCACCAAGGGTAGGTGATCCTCCCAGCTACGACCAAAGTCGAGGACACATGCGCGGAGCATGTCCTCGAGAGTCTGAATGGTCCTCTCCATCTAACCATCCGTCTGAGGGTGAAAGGCTGTGCTCAGACGTAGCTGCGTCCCGAACGCCTCCTGTAACCCCTTCCAAAGCCGGGAAGTAAAGCAAGCATCTCGATCGGAGATGATATATGATGGCACACCGTGGAGCCGCACAATCTCCTGAACGTAGAGACGTCCCAACCTCTCCACTGAGACCTGCTCTCGGATGGGTAAGAAGTGTGCCGACTTGGTGAGTCGGTCAACAATCACCCAGATGGAGTCGTGACCTCTGGAAGTGCGTGGAAGTCCAGTCACGAAGTCCATAGATATCCCGTCCCACTTCCACCCCAGGACCTCCAAGGGTTGTACCAAGCCTGCTGGTACCTAATGCTCTGCCTTCACCTGCTGGCAGGTGAGGCATCGAGAAACGAACTCTGCTACTGCCTTCTTCATGCCTGGCCACCAGTGCGGTCGCCTGAGGTCCTGGTACATCTTTGCCACTCCAGGATGTACTGCCAAAGGAGAAGTGTGAAACTCTCTCAGCACTTCCTCTCGCAAAGCGACTGGTACCATGGTAAGTCCTCTGAAAAGGATGTCGTGCTCTGCTCTAAGGGAGAAACCATCAGGTGCCTGTCCCGAGGATATCTGCACACGCCGTGTCTCACAGTCAGCGTCCTCACACTGTGCCTCTCTGACCCGCTGCAGTAGTGTAGGGGTGACTGTGAGAGACTGGAGGAAGGCTGCTCCATCTCTATCCACGAAGGATATCTGCAAAGAGGCTAGCTGCTCTGTCGCCTCCTCAATTAGCTGAATGTACGTCCTCCTGCTGAGGGCATCGGCTACTACGTTCCCCTTCCCAGGAGTATAGACTATCTCAAAGTCATAGTCCTGGAGGAACTCGAGCCATCGCCGCTGTCTCAGGTTCAGGTCCTTCTGCGAGAAGATATACCTGAGACTCTAGTGATCGGAAAAGACTGTAAAGCACTCTCCCATCAGATAGTGTCACCATGTCTTCAGAGCGAAGACCACTGCTGCTAACTCCAAGTCATGGGTAGCGTAGTTCTGCTCATGAGGCCTCAATTGACATGATCCATAGGCGATCACTGCCCTCTCCTGCATCAAAACACATCCGAGTCCGGTCCCTGATGCATCGCAGTAAACTACGTACCCTACTCCCTCCTCAGGTAACCTCAAGATAGGTGCGCTAGTCAATCTCTATCTCAACTCCTGGAAGCTCTGCTGACATCTGTCTGACCACACGAAGGGTTTCACCTTTTTTGTCGAAGCTGTGAGTGGTGCCGCAACTCTAGAGAAGTCTGGCACGAATCTCCGATAGTATCCAGCTAGTCCCTAGAAACTCCGAACCTCAGTCACGCTCCTGGGTTGCTCCCATGCTAACACAGCCTCAATCTTCGCAGGATCCAATGCAACTCCCGCCTCAGAGATAACGTTTCCCAAGAAGTGGACCTCACGTATCCAGAACTGGCACTTCGAGAGCTTACCATAAACTGGTGCTCTCAGAGTGTGTCTAGTATAACTCGCAAGTGATAGGCGTGCTCCTCCTCAGTCGTAGAGTAAATCAGAATGTCGTCGATGAAGACCACGACAAACCGATCAAGGTATGGCTGAAAGATCCTGTTCATGAGAGCCATGAACAATGCTGGAGCATTGGTTACACCGAAAGGCATAACCAATAACTCATAGTGGCCATACCGACATCTGAAGGCCGTCTTCTGCACATCCTCGTCTCTGACTCTGAGCTGATGATAGCCTGACCTGAGGTCTATCTTCGAGAACCACCGTGCCCCCTTGAGCTGATCAAAGAGGTCATCAATCCCCGGTAGTGGATACTTGTTCCTCACTGTCACCTGGTTCAGGCGACGATAGTCAACACAAAGTCTCAAGCTCCCGTCCGCCTTCTTGGCAAACAATATCGGGGAAGCCCAGGGTGAAACACTGGGTCGGATGAACCCCTTGCCCTGCAAGTCCTCCAACTGTACCCGTAGCTCTCGAAGATCAGCGGGGGCCATCCAATATGCTGGAGTGGATATCGAGGCTGTCCCGGGGTACAAGTCAATATAAAAGTCTACCTCTCTACGAGGAGGTAGCCCTAGAACATCATCAGGAAAGACGTCTGCAAACTGATCCACCACTACAGGAAAACCAGGACTCCGCACGTCAACAGCTCCAAGGATGAGGCTAGCTAACTGATGAGTAATGGGTTGTCCTCTCCTCCGCGGAAGTCCATCCTGTGCTGCTAAGTCTCCCTTCTCGCCGGTGAAGGTGAACCTGCTCCCGTCGGTACGTACACATCGCACCTTGCGCCTAAAACAGTCAATCTATGCATGGACCGTAGACAGCCAATCCATGCCCAAGATGACGTCATAAGGCCTCGTCGCTGCTACAAGAAGATCCCAGCCGAAGCTCTCGCCTCCTAGAGTAAGCTCACACTGCCGGCACCAGTGCGTAATCGTCGAGTCTACTCCTGTAGGAGTCTCTAGCCATAAGGATCGAGCTAACGGCTCTGTCGGAATCTCCGAGCTCCGAACAAGGGCATCGGCTATGAAAGAGTGACTCGCTCCTGTGTCTATAAGAACTGCAGCAAGGGTGGAATAGACACAGATAGTACCTCGAATCATCTCTGGTGCGCCATGGTCGTAGGCCTCTGCTGCCTGGAGCTGTGCATGTCTCTGCCCGCCAGCTCCCTGTGGTTGGGGTGGACCTTCTGGTGGTGGTGGTGGCAGAGCCTCAAAGCGTCGCCCACCACCGGTTGCTCGTCCAGCTCCTCTGCCTCGTCCGCCTCCTCCCTGCGGACCGCCACAGTCGACCCTCTGCCTCTGCCTCGGTGGTCCCTCAACTGTCTGCTGCTCCTCGGCACGGCGGTTCGGACAGTCTCGAGCCATCTGGCCATGCCCGCCGCACGAGTAGCACTGTCTACCTCTCGAAAGACTGGCTCTTCGCTGTGTGCCCCTCACTGCTAAGCCAGTGCCCTGAGGTCGTCTGCCCAAAGGTCTGGTCTGTCTGGACCCCTGAGTCATCCGTCGACTGCCTGCTGCAGATGACTCTGCCACGTGCCGCCCTACGGTGGGTCGCTGCGCTGGTATAGACTCAGCAAGAAAGCTCTCGATCAGAAGGGCCCGCTCCAGTACTCCTGTCTGAGTCGGTATGCTGAGGGAGATCAGCGATGCCCTGATCTCGTGTCTCAAACCCTGCTCGAAAGTCCGAGCCCGGAAGAATGGGTCACGTACCATGTCGGTTGAGTAGCGCGAGAGATCAGAAAATCTCGCTGAGCACTGAGCGACTGTCATGCTGCCCTGCCGCAGCTGAAGAAGCTCCTGGATACGCACCGCACGAAGGGTGGCTGGGACAAACTCCGAGCGGAAGAGGCTCTCAAAGTCCGTCCAATGTAGAGATGCCTCATCGTGCACCTGGATCATCAAGCTCCACCATCGTCCTGCTGCTACGTGTAGTCGGCTCGCAGAGAGGATCACCATGAGGTCTGCTGGTGTCCTCACTAGCCTAAACACACGTACCACTGCCTCCAGCCAGTCCTCTGCTTCCTGGGGATCCATCTCCCCGCGAAACCTGGGTGGTCACTGGCACTGAAACTCATGCATTGTGCTGAGGCGACGTGCATCATCAGCGGCTGGCGCTGGATGCATCGGGGGCTCGGCAGGTAGTGCTACCACCGGTGCCACTGCTGACAAAGGGCCCTGCACCGAGGCCTCGTCGCTCGGTGGGCTGTCGTCACACTCGACTCTCGGAACCCTAGCTGGCTGCCGTCGTGGGGCCATCCTGAAAAGGAAACAGGTGTGCCACAGTCAGAACAGTATACCTGGTGAGCTGATATAAGTAATCACAAAGAAAACTTGAAACACACACGCAATCAATGTTTTCGTGCATTAAGTCGGAAATCAGAAGTCAGGGTCCTGGTGTACGGATACGTCGGCCGCCGCACCAACACTGGACTCCCTGGACTGATAACCACACTCAATACGCTAAACATTATTGCTTCACATAGAAAAGATCAGAGTTCACGGTAGAACCGAACTCCTCTGATACCAATTTGTCACGACCCACCCTCGGGGCCCGTGTCGTGACTACCCCAAGCCCGCCTTCCATAGGCCAGGGTCTGGCGACTAGCACCAAGGCGTAAATCCCTACAAAAAGGGAAGGCATTTCCTTTGAAAAGTAAACAACCACCACAGAGTAAGCAAGCAGAAAAGTAAACACTAAGTAAGAACAGAGTACAACTGAAAGTGCAGAAAAGTAAATGGGCCAGTATACAAACCCAAACTGAAAGTAAAGTACAACTTGAAAGGGAAAACAGAAACTGTAAAGTAAAAGCCGCTACTCCGAGCTGTCCACTTGAAATCCCACCTGAAGGGTGGGTACAGATAGCTCCACTACTCCTCGGGTCCCGCCATCCGCTCCGGGTACGTCCCACCCAGTGGTCCACCTCCAGGTACCGTTCTGCTCTACAAGCCTCAGTCACGATCAACGTTGTCCGTCGTCTGCAACCAACACAACGTAGTGCGGGCATAGCCCATGCAGGGGTGAGTATAAGTTACTCAGTAGGGACCCCGAGACCCCTGAAGGTCTCTCAAAATCCTCAAAGGATAAACCACAAAGAAAGGTACAATCACGAAGTAACAACCGACACTGCTTAGGTATATGCCCATACATATACCTAAGTCATCAATTCCAATATGCTCCAACCTCCGATCCCAAGTACAACTCGGTCCATACAGGAAAGTAAACGTATTCCACACAGGAAAGCAAAACGTAATCCACACAGGATAGCACAACACAATCCACACAGGAAAGCAACAGGATGCAGCTCACACAAGTATACTTCTTCGAAAGATGATAAAGATGATCTCTGATCCATCTAAGCCGTCGGACCCACGAAGGATCGATAGGTAACTAACCCCCGCAAAAGACCCACACAGGATCGGGCCCACATAGGACCTGTAGGCGCTGGTTCACACAGGACCGCTGAGCGCAAAGACCCACACAGGATCGGACCCACACAGGATCGGGCCCACACAGGACCAGTATCACTGATCCACGTAGGATCACTGAGTTTTGTAGTCGTCGTCGTCGAATCCACACATGATCTCTGTACTGTCGTCATCGCATTCATAGTAGCAGTAGCAGTAGTCACAGTCGCAGCCAGCACTAGGGTTCCCGCACACAGCAAGCTCGTTCTGAGGGTCCGCTCCACGAGCCGAGAGGCTGATACATCAACTGTCACAAAGTCCAGAGTTGATGTATCCAAAAGTTCCATATCGTCAACAGGAACTCAACGCAACAGACGGCGCGTCGATCGGATGCCCGGTCTGAGAGTTATTGGCATTTTCGTTCCCGGGACCCGGTTGGTTTTTAAGGAAAAACCAACCCGACCGTACTCCACCTGCATCCAAACATCGGCGGAGTATGCCAAAAGATCCGTCTCACTAAGAGGAACACAACAAAGCTGACGGCACGTCAATCGGAGGTCCGTAGTTCAAGATATGAGCGTTTCCGCTCCGAAGGCCCGGTTGGTTTCGTGTACGAACCAACCCGGCCGAACCCAAAATATTCCGAAACCCTGAGTGTAATATACCGAAACGACCGTCTCGATCCAAGGATCGTGTTGCCGCAAACGGTTCGTCAAGCGAAGATCCGTGGCTCAAGTTATATCCAAAAGACCGAAACCGTCTCGAAAACAGGGGGTCCGGGTCCGGCCCGACCCGGCCCGACCCCCCCCCCTGGGTCGGCCCGAACCTGGTCGACCCGACCCGGGTCCGACCCGGCCCGGCCGGCCGGTGGCGTGGCGGCGCGGCGGCCTGGCGCCGCACGGATGAAGCGCGCGGGGGGCAGGGCCCCCGCTTGTTTCAAAAAAAAAAACGGCGCGGCTTATAGCCGCGCCTTGGAGAACCGCCCCCCCCCCCCCCATGTGGGGGCCTGCTTTGTGGGAAACGGGGGGGCCGCCTGCCCCCCTAAACGAAACCCCCCCCCCCCTCATAAATGGGGGGGGGGTTAGTGCTGGCCGGGGGAATTAAATTCCCCCGGCCGTTGACCTTCCGGCCGGCCATCTGGCCGGCCGGTTTTTCTTCAACGGGACCGGTAAACCGGTCCCTTTTCCGGCTTCCGACGCCGACGGCCCGGCCGCCAGTTTTCTCGTCCCGCCGCGGCCCTGAACCGGCCGCGGTGTTCGTCATCTGGCGCGGTGCGACGGTACCGCGCCCCTCCGCCGCGCCTTTGATTCCCTTCGACGCGGCGCGACGGCGTCGCGTTCTTGATGATCCTTCCATGGCGCGGCGCGATGGCGCCGCGCAATATAATCGTGCAAATAACCACGTGGTGCGACGACACCACGCCATCTTGTTTCAACAGCAAGATAAATCATCAAGAACAAAGGAGGGGGTTCGGCCGTGTTCATGCGGTCCGGCCCCCTCACGTTAAATGATAAAACATATTTAAATATCCTCACGTTAGTCATGCTAGAACCACGAACAAGAATAAATAAATAAACAAATAACAACAACAACCCCTACCTTGGGTTCAAGTTCGAAGATCATCAACGACCTGCGGAAGACAACGTCGCGGAGGTCGGGCGTCGCGGTAGTCATTCGTCAAATCCGATGATGAAGAGGTACGTCCAAAGAGGTACGTCGTTGGAGAATCTTCGTATGCCGACGAAGGAAGTCCGAGGAGGAAGCGGCGTTCCCTTTCGTTGACACGGAAGACAAAGAAGAGAGGAGCGGCGTTCTTCGTCGGAGCTTGAGCGTTCTTCGTCAAAGCTTGAGAGTTCTTCGTCAATGTTTGAAGAAGAAGGAAAAGCTCTCAATCTTCTCAAGATGGCTAAACAATTCTAACCAAATAAAATAATCTAAGAGCTTATTTTATTAACTCAACCAAACCTTTTTGAATTTCAAAGGTTTGAAAAAGTTTAAACAACTCAACCTAATTAATAATCTAAGTTGTCAAAACATTTAAAGTGGGGTTAAAGGGAGTTTTGAGAGAAGTTGAAAAGTTGGGTTTCGTGTGGGCCCCACCACACTTAATCCTCCCAAGGGAGGTTAAGTGGATGTGGGTCCCACCTTTAACTCCCTTTGGGAGAAGTTAACTAACATAAAAAAATTAAAATAAAAAGCGTTCCACATTTTTATTCAACTTTTTATAATTCTTCCAAAAAATAACTTTCGTCCCGCTATAAACGCAACTTCAGAAAAGGTCTCCTTAAGCGAATATCGGCGCTGCGAGTTCATCGGTGCCCTCGGATTTCAATTCCGAGCACCAGATCAAAAGTTAGGAATTCCCACTCATTTGTTCACTGAACGTACCCGATCCAAACTTCGGAATTTGATTTCGGGAACACCGGGCCTCGGAATCAGGTGCCGTCTGAAACCGCGCTCTTGTTAAATTCCAAAGAAAATTAAGAAAAAATTTCCCTTGAATTTTACAGGTCTTTACAATATTTTTTCATATACGGTGTTGAACATGAACTAGAGTATATGTCTAGATATGATTTATGATTATGATTACTCAATACTTTACCACACTGGGAAATAGAACAAGGAGAACAATGATTTGAGTTGAAGTGCTCCTGATACCTTATCTGTGTTAAATATCACAAAAGATCCAATATTTATAAATTTTAAAAGGATGGATCCGGAAATCCTGAAGGAAGGGGAGAAAAATATTTTTTCTCAAATAAATGTTCAAAAATCTATTCAAGTGAAGATTAAAGAGTCATATAAGGATGATATGGATCTACATAATAAGTTGAGAAGTGTTCATAAGACTAAAATTGATTTTAATGGAATAAAAAGGTTTAGAAATTGTGTATGTGTCACAACCATTCAAAATTTGAAGATGGAGTTGTTAGAAGAGGCTCTTAGTTCTTCGTTATCTATTCATCCTTTAATTATGAAGATGTATTGATATTTGAAAATTTAATTCTAGTTGGATTGAATGAATAGATATATCATAAAGTGTCTATATAAATTCATGGTATGTATGTAAGTTAAGTTTGAGTTAAAAATCTCTAAGGGCATGTTACATCAATTACCCTTTCCAAATTGTAAATGGGAATAGATCACCATGGATTTTCTTTTTGATCTTCCAAAACATGTAAAGGGAACAATTATATTTGGCTTGTAGTGGATTGACATTCAAAGAAATAAAAATTCATGACTATCAGATAATATTTATTTTTTGGACAATCTTTCGATGATATAAATTAAGTAAGTTTTAAGTTTTCAAGGATTACCACATTCCATTGTGTCTGATTAGGATCCATGGTTTACCTCAATGTTTTGGTTTCGTCTTCAATAAACTCTTGATATAGTGTTTCATTTCATCATTGTGTATCATCAGTATATATATGGTCAACCTAATAAAAAAATTCAAACCCTAGAGGATATATTTATGTCCCTTTAGATTTAAAAGTTCGTTGTGGTCAACCCCATCCCCTAGTTGAGTTTCCATAAAACAATAGTTTTCACATGATTATTTATGTGTCTCATTATAAATCCATCCATATAAATAAGTGTAAAGCTCCAACATACTGGAATTAATTTTGAGAGAGAAATCTAATGGAAACCAAAATTAATGAAAAATTTCAAAAAAGGTTAGTGTTATTCAACAACACATAAGGGTGGTACAAAGTTGAAAAAAAGCTATACTGATAATATTTTTCATGATTTGGAATTTAAAGTTGGTGAAAAATTGTTCTTATTAAATTATCTATTGAACAAATTAATAAAAAATTTTGATGAAGGGAAAATGAAGACATAGTTATATCTGTACCTTTGAAATTATTTATTGGATTGGGATGGTGTCCATTGAGCTAGTTCTTCCAACAAACCTCTCTCAGGTCCATGATATGTTCTATGTATCTCTCTTAATGAAGTGCATACCAAACCCTTCACATGAACTAAGAACATAATTCATATTTCTGGAGAAAGATCATTCTTATTAAAAACAACCAGTGGAGATTCCGGATTTTATAGAGAAGGTTATATGAAATAAGACCCCTCACCTTGTCAAAGTTTAGTGGTGAAACAACCAGTGTGAGGAAGCTACGTGGGAACCTAAAAAAGTAATGAGGGAGAAGTATTATTATTTTTTGGTACCCAAGTGACAGAATTTTGAGGTATAAATTCATTTTAAGGTGGGTATAATGTGACGCCTGGATATTTTATAATATTTTTCAATAATTTTAATTCCTTTGACAGATTTCACTACACACAACATTGAGATCTAACGAAGCACAATATACTATATATATTACTATTTAAGAAGGTTGTTATGAATTATACATTAAAAATTGAAGTATTAATATCTATAATCATATTTTAAATATTCATTATATTTAATTTATATAAATAAATAATATTGATTAAAAAAATTTAATTTTTTTAAATTAATTATATGTTTTCAAAAATATATTTTTGTAAATAAAGTTTTTTTACTTTTTGTGAAAAAATAATAAAATTTATTTTTGAAAATTTGAGAAACTTTATTTTAAAAAATGAAATTCATTTTTTGTATAAAAATTTTAAAACTATATTAGGATGAATTTTTTATTTCTTTTATAAAAATAATATTTTTTTGATTAATTGTGAAAAATACTGGTTTTTTTTAAACTTCATTTTCATTAAAATAATTAATAATTCTATATATTTTTAAAATGTTTTTAAAAGTAAAATTAGTAAAAGTATTTTATAATTAAACCAATATAAATAATTTTAATAAATTTTATATTTAATGTTGATATCAATAATATTTAAACATTTGAAACTTAACTCTTTGGAAAATTGTTTTATTGTCGCATTTATGGGATTACTTTTAAATTAAATTGTTTCTATTATTTGATTTGAATTTTAAAAAATTTATTCCATGTTTATAATAATTATATTTAAAATTATATGATAATTTCAACTTGATTTTTTACCATAATGCATTGTGATAATTGTAGTCATTAATCACCACTGTTAAGGTTAAAATGGTTTTTTGAGGATTAATTTAAATTGATAATGTGTATAATAACCTAAAAACTTTCCCAAAACATATTATATGGACATAATATAAAATTATCACCTATAAGGTTCTATAATAACCCATTTTGGATCCTTTCTTGTATAAAATGTGGTTACACATTTTTCTTTTCAAAAAAAACCTGACTGTCACATCCACCACTTATAAAAGGAATCCCCCCGCTCCTCTCTAATTCACACATCAAAAACCATTTAGTTAAGCCAATAGATACTCAAATAAATTAAATAATTCCACAAACTCATAATATAATCCTTTTTTTGTTCAAAAATTTAACTTACTAAGGATTTTGGTGAAAACCAAAATTCATTTTCAAAAGAAGTGGTAACATCCTTAACCTAAAGTTTTATTTTATTTATTCTTCTAAATCCTTCAAAAAAAATTAAACCATGATTTTATAATAACATCATTATATTAAATATATTGAAACTTTTTATGTCAATTTAATGGTCTAAAACCATCTCCACCTCCCATAAATGGGAAAAAAAATCGTTGATCGTGTGTGTGACAGAATTTTGCCTCACGAAATGACATATATTTATTTCCAAACCAACTTCTTATGGACAGATATAATGATGTACATAATTATTATATAATATATTTAGGATATAATTATAATTATTTAATTATAATATCACACATATCTTTATATTTATATTTCTTAGGGAATACGATAGCATCGCTTGTGTGTACGGCAGACTACCGCCTCATGAAGCAATATGATTCGTTTTCACTTTTTCTTTATATGGAAGGTAATAAGGATTAATTTTATGTTGCTGTATTTTATTCATGAAATATTAATAATTACATATAAGAAATATATTTTTTAACCTCTTACTATACCATCCATTTAATAAATGATAACATCATACTTTTATAAGGAAGATTATTGCCTCAAGAAGTGATGTAATTCGTTTTTCACTAACATATTACTTGGAAGGTAATAAATGAAATATTTAATGAATATATGTAATATATATAAAACCATAATTAATATAGAATTTAATATATTATTTTACTTCAATTCCTTTGATCAATCAAGAATATGGAAACATTGATCATTTTTATGAACTTCTTAACATCTCCATGAATGGTGTAACTCTATTTCTCTATCAAGATTTAATGGAATAATATAAATAAATATATGGTTAATATATATGATATTTATATCATGGTTAATAATCTATATATTATAGAATTATGATTAAAATTAAAGGATCAAAAATACCAAACAAATCATACATGAAAAACAAAGAAGTTATTAACCAAAACATGATTTTAAAAGGGAATTCTTGATTAATGAGTAATAAAAAGTCATAAGTAAATTAATATTTTATGATAATTATGATTATGGTTATCTAATAGATATATAATAAACATGTATTTATTATATATGAGGTTAAAATTTTTAAAAAGTTAGTTGATACTTAAGGTAATGGATTTCTACCTCAAATTGCCTTCATTGGGATATAAGATTTTTGATGAATATATCTTATTTTGGGAGGTGTATATACATCCCTTTGACAATTTATATAGTTAAAATCTTTATATTCAAGAAATTAAATGTTTTACTTCATTTTTATCTTTAAGTATTCTTATGATTCAAATGAAACCAAAGTAGTAATTATTTTACGTTACAATCTCATTGTTTATCTTAATTGTTTATGATTATGATTCCAATTATGAATCCTTATGATCTATATCTCAATAAACTTATTTATTTTATTATCCAAATATTATTTTTTTTAGAGTATATTTTTTCCTTCCATTTTCCTCTTTTTATTTTCTCAATGGATCCCAAATTTTTATATTTATAAATAGATTTTATTTCTCTCTTCGGTCGAATGTGATTTTTCTTCTATATCTTTGTTTTCGAAAAATATTTTAATGAAGTTATTAAACAATATTAATATTATTTAATGAAATTTATACCCTTTTTAATATTTTAACAATATAAATTAATAGGAATATTATTATACTTTTTTTAATGAGTTTCATTTGAATTTTATTGATGATGTGAAAGGAATCTTTGTTACAGCATGAACAGAATTTTATTCCATCGTGACCACTCAATGTTTTCATGAATACATTACATGTTACAATGTGTCATTTCATGTAAAAATATTTCTTTAATATTTTTGATTTTTTTATATTTTAATTTTTTTTATTATAGGATATTCTCATCAATAATTTCTTAATGATTTTTAATGAATTTATATTCATCAATGACAACAACGTTTAAAGTTTCTTATGTTTTAGTGGGGGTATGATCTAGTTGTACCATCCTTATTCTTTCTATGTATCATTTATGATTATGATTAAGAGATAATTATGAAGCCCATTGTTTTTTCAGTTATGCTATGATGCAATATATATGAATCCCATTTCATTTTTATGGGTAATATTGTGATATAATGTATATGAACCCTGACTTTTCATTATCTCTAATATGATTAATGTTTTAGGTTATTATGGTACACATTTTTATGGTTTAATTTATATGATAGGAAAGACCCATATCGCCTACTAATTCATTTGTTAAATATTAAAATCTCACAAGATAAACAGTACTTTATTGTGGAGTGAACTGAGTTCAATAAGAAAATGTGTCCACTATGGTAGTCTCGGGAGTGAACCTTGACTACAAAGAAGGGTTGAGGAGTGAACCCATTCCACTATTGTAGCCTTTCAAATGATCCTTTACAACTATAGAAATAATTTTCTATTCTTATGTTTTTTCCATAATTTCATGTCTCGTGTCAATGTTATGCTCTCATGGGTCATGTTATTTGATTTCTTTATGATTCATATCTTACGAACTACCAACAATTATGCCATGAATCGACATTTTTATCTTTGATATGTTGGGTAAGGTTTTCATATTTCATTCTCATGTTCACATACCCTTATGCTCATTTTGTATTTACATATTTCCCTTACTTACCCTTACTGAGCACCCAATATCACCCTTTCTTATGATTCCTTTCCCTAGGTTATAATGATAGGTATTGTTTGTGATATGTCTAATAAGGGTACTTTTATGAGGAACTAGGTGGGATGCGATGTAGAACTCTCATAAACCATATTTTTATGTTTCCACATTTCCAATTATTCAATAACTTTATAGTCCTCAGGAATGTGTTTGTGTAATTTAATTAATGTTTATGAAAAATATTTAATATATATGCATGAAATTCATGGGTTACTATAATACTTGTTCTCTTTAAAACAATTTCTTCCTTTTTTGTTATTTTTAAACTAAATAAATATATACCACCTATTCGTATATCGGTTGATTAAGTTATATTTCAATCATATATTCATCTATATGTATAAAATAATAGAAAATTATAAATTCATAATAAATTTACAATTTTTTATCTATTTATTAGTGATTACATTATTGGTGTGATAATTAAATAATATTGTGTTAAAACCAATTCTATTGAGTTAATTTTTTAATAAATTAGATAAAACTTAAACAATGATTGACATATTCAAATCCAATTTCATATATTCAAGAATATAAATGATTACAATAATCAATGAATGAAAACCTAATTTGTGAACAATGTACATGGTTAGTTCATGGTGGAGTCACATATCATTACAAATATACAGTAAATTTTAGTAGAACATAAATAAACAACCAGATATAATGATTCATATAACTAGATTCAATATCCTGAGAACATAATTTATAGATTAAAGAATAAATTTCCAAAATAAAAATATAAAAATATCGCATATTGAATTGATAATATAACTATATAAACAAATTATATAATAAAAGATATGAAACTAGACTAGAAATATATATATATATATATATATATATTCTAGGTATGGGATCAAAGGGAGGGAAATGAGTCATCATGAGTTGGGGATAGGAATGAGGGAAGGGGAGTGTTTCCTCATGATATGGTGATGGGGTCGAGGAGAAGGTAGGGTACACTCTATCTAGGATTAAGGGTAGGAGATAGTATCATCTAGGGCTGGAATTAGGATTTGATGGGGGATGAAGTTGATAATAAGGTTCTGTTCGAGGGGAGTGTTTCGAATCATTGAAGGTGATTTTTTGTCTACTGAATTTATAAGAGGGAATGGAATCATAAAGGGGGCAGCAGGTTATGGGATTGGGAGGAGGGTATGGGGTATCTAGCTATGAGCCTAAGGAAAGGAGAAGGAATGGGTCACAATGGGGAAATTACGAATTTATTAGCAACAATCCTCAATAACAACCACTAAATATATATTTTGTAGTGGTTTATTAAGAAACTACCATGAAACATTAATAAGTGATAGTTTTTTGAAAACTGGAACATATTTGATTGTTTGTAACCTATAGTGATCATATAAATATGTCGTGAATAAACCATTGTAAATACTGGTTTTTCTTATTGTGAATCATGTTGATCAATTTCTATTATTTATATTTTTTTCATTTTCATTATTGTATTGAATACAAGAAATGATTCCACTTGGTGTAACAATATATGATCCATTGATCCCTAGGTGTTTTTCTTGGTATTCCGAGTGCTATCATGTAGAATCCTTGTTCATCAATTTGTTCTCCATTGATACAAAAAAGAGTTCATTATTTATTTTTACATTATTGATAAGAAGGATTGGATGATTATTCTTTTTAGTTATTGAGAGAATTACAGATATCTTTCTGTTATGCGCAAGAAGTGTCTGTATGTCTATGCTATGATACAATCATTAATTTATACTTAGAGTTAAAAATTGAAAATTTCAAAGTAACCCTAAATAAATATGTTTACTCTACATAATCCGTTTTTTAAATAATGATACTATTATTATTATTTCCAAAAAAATATTTATATAAATATAAATTTTGAAATAGATAAATTTATATTTAGTAAAATGATATCAAATAAAATATATCACTTCCATTGATCCATTAACTCAACTTGTTTTTCCTCACATGGGATTTAGAAATCATGTAATAGTAAATTATTTCATTATATAGATATTATTTATTTTATAAATAGATATTTTAGTCACTAATTCCAAGAATAAATATTATTTTTAATATTTATATAACTAAATATATATTTATATCAATATATTCGTGATACTGATGAATAAAAAAATATTTATTTAATACCCTAAAGAAAGTAAACAAGAGATAAAATTCTACTCACATAATCTAAACTCGAATATCTCATGATTGAATATTAGTGATAAAATTTACAAGAAAATTTATTATTATAAATGTAGTGAATAATATTTATTCATAATATTATATTTAATGAGATTCTAGATATACAAATTTTGTGGGTCTCTAGGCCTTTTTCTTAGTGGTATTATGTGAACTTACCTAAAGTCCAAGATCAGTATATAAAAATATGTCAAGGAACTCAAAGATAAGAAGTTATTTCCACACAAAAAATAACATTAATATAAATGAATTTTTGTAATATAATCATTTTTCTTATTGATATCTCATAAAAAAGAATTAACACTTGTGTCATTGCTCAATACATTTGATTTATCTTTCTTGGGATTTCTTAAATGAACTCCTTGATGAACTATCATAGAAATGTATTTAAACACACAATTCCATATTAATAAAAGGGAAAGATATATCTTCTTCCATTAATATGAAAGGTTTAAATCCTTTCATGTCTTATTAAATTATTTTCAGATCACTTCTGAAGCACCAATCATATGATACCTCTCCAAGAGAATATATCGTTACAGTTTTCATCAATACGTAAAATTATTTCATTCAAGATATACATTAATAATAATCTCAAGGACCAATACACACATTCAAAAATAATATTTTCCAATAGAACATAAACATATATTGAATATTCAATGGTGAATATATTCTCTTGACCTCCTTATCTTGGAGATCACCAAGGGAAAACTTCATAAGAAGAAGTCTCGATGTCTTATAAGCCCCTAGTACCAGATAGTCAAACCACATTTATAACCCATAAAAAATATGTTATCTTGTTTATAGGATATATATTTAAGAATATTTTAATGTCATCTCTAGGTTCTCATTATATTGATTAACTACTATAACTTTTTTATGTAAAAAATACCTATGTACAGTATCACATTAATGTTATGAAAATGAACATTAATTATGTAATATGATTTTTATTAATATTTTAATATTTTAAAGTAAAATTTCATTTGGTTCTAGGAAACTAAATCCATCAATAACTAGAGTTATTATGAATAATAAAACATTATTATTTTGATAGAAAAATTTAATATTTATTTAGTTATATAACATGGTTTGAAAGAAGATAATGATAAAAGGAGTATTATCCCTAATAAACATATTTTCTCTATGTTTTTTTAAATATAATGGTAGATTTTCCTCCACCCATTGGTTGAATATTGTAGTGAATAAATTCTTCTTTTAAAAATATTCCTCTAGACATAGATGATTCCATATATTATGTGGTTTTTAATAGATTATTTGTTAAATATTACCTTTAATATGAATAAGTTTTATTTCCTAATTAAATGGAGTTTTTATTTTTTTTAGAATGACATTTTGGGGGAAATAGTATTTTTGTGGCAAGTGGGTGTAAGTTTGGACTTAAATAAGATCACATTATAATAAGTAAAATATTAAATCAGTCACATTCAAAGTGAATTTCACTAGAAATTCTAAATTAATATTGGGTATATTTGTAAATAAAAATATATTAAATAGTAACATTTAGTTATAAAAAATAATACCAAAGAAATAATTTAATGAAAAGTTCCATGATGATAATGATGATAAACTAAGAAAAATTTTATGTCGAAGAAAAATTTTATTAACATTATAATATTATATGTTTCGAAATAAATAATTTTATACTTATTCCAAGGTTTGAACTTTAGAAATATTATTACTAATACCACCATTATTAAAATAAGACGTGATCATATATGTTACTCACTAAATAATTTTATTGGGATTTTTTATTATATTTTCTACTAGAGATTATTATAGAATTACAATTAGATGTTTTATGTTTAATAAATCCTAAAAATTCAACAAAGCTAAAAAATTTCTAGAGGATAGACATATTTGATTTGGTTATATGGTTACTTATTTATGGTTTTTATAGTATTCAATTTAGAGTTTCATAATATGAAATATATTAATTTTTACAAAATTTTGACTCTACTTTATCATTCATTTATGTTATATATATATATAATTAGGAAGTGAAATGATATTTAACCTCTCAAATTATGACTTTGTGTTTTCCCTAATTGATATTCATCAGGATGTATTATAGTTTTTGGTAAAAAGATAAGGTAATAATTCCTTTGATTTCATATATAAATAAAAAATAATATCCTGAGACATAAAATATGTTTTACATATTTTATAAAATAAGAAGTATAATAAATGGAGTGTTATAAACTGATTTTGGTATAATAGGTGTGCATGTTTCATATTGTAACCACATACCTAAGGATAGAAAATATAACTAGATGGATAACCTTGAATCATTGATAACATTCATACTATATAATTGAATATTTGAATATCATGGTGTGTTTGGGTATGTTTTTTTATCAAGCCACAGGTTGAGTTTCTTAAAAAGATATTTATCCTCTTACATGAAGAGTATGATATCTAGTTCTTAAATTGATATAGACTGAAGGAGTGTATGTTCATACCTAATTTTATGACATGTGATGTAATTATCTATTAGATAATTGGAATTTGATATGTTCATCTCTCATGATGAATGGCATCTAATGTGTTTATCTTTTAAGTAATTCTAAACTCAGATAATTGAGAATGTATGAGTAGTTATAAGGGACTGAAATACATCATGTATCATGGTTACTTGATTTCATTATCAAAAATACTATATAATTATTTATATTATATATATATATATGATATAACCAGTGGAATTTTTTATTAAGATACACATTTTTTATTTAGATCATGCTAAATCCGTTTGAATATTTACCAGCATTGATATAGCCTTTTTAAATTTTTTCCACATATTTGTTGAGTAATTTTTTATGTTTTGAATTTTAAAATGTGATTGAAATGAGAAATTAATTTTTATTTTTAAAAAAATGGAGAAGTATTTATTTTTAAATATTTTAACAGAAAATTTTCATATTAGTGCTTAATAAATCAATTGTTCTAAACATTTAATTTTCATCTATTTTAATAAAAATATCAATGATATTTTTGGGTGAAGGTTTATTAAAAAAATTAATTTTTGGGTCATTGTATTTAGTTCTATCATTTTTTTATTTTTTTATTTTTAATTTCAAATTCTTGTAATTTTCCATAATTGGGTGTTTTATAGTTTTTTTTTTGCATATCCAATTAATAATTTTCAATTAATTATAAATTATTTCAATTTTAGGAACCTATATAATTGTATAATTCCTTTTGGGTAACTATATAATATTAGAAACCCGAGTTATTAGGCTCGCATCAAGGTAGTTATGAACCCAAGGAATGGTAACCTTGGACTGAAGGGAGATATGTAAAGGTATATAGAAAATAAAAAAAAGATGATCATGATGAAGGGATCATTCGAGGAAATGAAGATCATGATTTTTACACAGGAATGTTTGGGAGATTTTTTAATATCTTCAATGATTAATCGAGTAGGGAGTGAATCCATGTGTTTTTATATAGTTATAAAAAAATATTCATATGGGTGAGCATGATCAGTTGGGGAGTTCAACAAGAGTCATATGAAAGGGATAATGAGAAGTGAAGGTTTCCACATGGAGGTTGTTGAAGAAATGACTGATGTTGATGTTCGTATTTCATGATGTGATGATATAGTTAAAGTATGACTTAGTTAAGGAGACATAATGATATCATGAGGGTGAAAAATTTATCTTTCATTCACTCATAACATTGATTGAAACACATACCATGTGATCTACATTGAAGATGACTAGTGGAAAGGAAAACATGATGTGGTGGCTCAAGAGTGTGGGGTCAAAAGAAGAGGTCAATATCATTAAATAAACTTCTCATCTATTATATTATTTCCTATCTATTGTATCAGTATTATTTTATTGAATAATATTTTTTCCCTTATTGAAATGTTCCACTATGTTGTTTATGGGAATTGAATTGGATGAATTGTGAAAAACAATCATGTTATTGTATTTGTTTTAATCATAGAGGCATGTCGCAAATTTTTTCTAGAATTATAATCTTATATATTGTAAAGACCCATATTTCTTCCATGTAATTTATTTTGTTATATAGAATTATTATGGTTCTTTAAAAATTGACAGTGCATGATTTTGAGGCCCGGTGTGTCCGAAATGAATTTATGTAATTTTTTATGGTACATTCAGTAAATGCGTGAGAGGCACTTTCTATCTTTTGAAACAATGCTCGGATTAAAAATATGAGTGCACCATTGAATTTGAAGCACTGGGATTTGGTTAAGGGATGCTTCAATTCGACCGTAGTAGGTCAGGAGAAAAAATAGTTTTTGAAAATTTAAAAGAATAATAAAATAAAAATTTTGTTTTATTTATCTTCATTCTTTTCCTCCAATGGACAAGCGGTGGTGGAAGGACCAATGACATGTCAATCCATTAAATGTCTTGACTATCCTTTATTTTTTTAAGAGCACCATTTTAATTTGAAAGGTTCATTAATTAAATAAACATCATTAATTGCATGTGTGTTACTCACCCTTCTCCTCTCCTATTTATATGGAGCATGGGGTGCAGTGTTAGCATGGATTCAACAAGTGAGAAAGCTCTGTAAAAGTACCATGACTCCAACCACTTGGAGGACGAGACCAGTTTCAGCAAGAAGCTAGGAGCACCACCGAATCACGAACCGATGACAATGACGAAGTAGGTTGTGTCGATCATCATCAACGAACGTCTCTTCCTGGTAGGGGGATTGTTTAAAAGTTATCTTTAATGTTTTACCTTGATCTCTCTTGCTATCACATTAACATGGAGGGTGCAGGACAAACAAACAAGCCCCAGACCCTCCGACGCTTCGTTCATTCTCCGTTATTCAAGGACGGTTTCCTCAGATTGACGACAACATGAAATAGAGGGTCATGCTATGACGGCGGCAGCGTTGTAGAGTGGTAGGCGTAGATGGCACCAAGAATAGGCCACAAGAGAACGCCTGTTTGCCTATGGAAGAAAATGTCAGCCTGCCATGTCAGCAATGGTCGGCGATGACTAGAGGAGACCCACGACAACCGGCCATGGGCAGTGGAAGGCGGCACGCGACGACGCGCCATGGTGTCCGAAGGAGGTCGGCCTGAGCTGGACGTACAGGACATGGGCGGCAACCGCAGGCGGTGCGAAGCAGCAGCGGCTAGTGAGTCATGGCAGAAGGGGGCGGTGTGGAGTAGTTATGGCCAGCAGTCCGTGGGAGGAGGGTGTGGCGCGGCCCCACGCTGCACCGCATTAGTGGAAGCCAGTCGGCCAAACGGCTGGTCATTCGTAATATAGGGTAGTGCCAAACCGGCTGGCGAAACGGCCCCGCAACCATGGGTCCAGCAGGACACAACGGTCCACCTTCGGGTGGACCGAGCTGAATGTGGGCCATCCAAGTAGGCTGGACCCTCCCAGCGGGCCAACACGAGGGGGGGGGGGGATGAGCCCCACCTGGCTGGCCAGGACAACTATGGTCTGAGCCCACGAACCAAACTATACTGACCCCGACCGGCCAGACCCAGTGAACCAGGCCAACCCTTAACAGGCCAAGCCCGGGTGGGATCAGGTGGACTCCGAGACCCATTTCATCAAG
Organism: Viscum album; assembly: GCA_963277665.1. Taxonomy (NCBI): domain Eukaryota; kingdom Viridiplantae; phylum Streptophyta; class Magnoliopsida; order Santalales; family Viscaceae; genus Viscum; species Viscum album. Next base: position 1,245,928,589 of record OY728120.1, read on the forward strand.
CCGATCTGACCGAGTCAGACTGGGCCCAGACAAAACCAGTCCCTGAATAAAGAAACATCCATAAATGATGAACAAGGTGTACATTCGACACACCGTCAGTGGAGTTGGTATCCCTTTTGGGAAGTGGTACCTTTGGAATATTCTGACAGGCCCGACCGAGCTGGGCCAGACCGAGGTATGATCACCCTTGTTTCCTGGAAAGGGATGTAACTAACAGGCCGGGCATCCAATCGGTGCAAAAAATTTGGCATAAGGACCCTTATGATAAGTCAGTCATTTGAAGATACTCTAAGGGAGTTCTAATGGAGTTTTATGTGCAACTCGGGTTGGATCATACTTGAATCCAACTCGGCCATTTTTATAAAATTGCCCATATCTCATAGACCAGGCGTCCAATCGACACGCCGTCTACAACTTTGGGACCCCTATGACAGGTCAGTCCCTTGGGTGTTATTTTTGTGGTACTTTATACCGGTTGAAATATAATTGATGGCTTGAGGAGTGGTTCTCCTTGAAATAAGAGTGCTATGAGCAGGAATCCTGACCGACTATCTTGGAAGTATCGACCATGAGTGTATCAGCATCATAGTGACCCTGTGTGGATCAGCATCAAAGCGACCATGTGTGGATCAGCATTGTAGCTACCTAATGAGGACTAGTTTTAGTGCGGCCTATCGAGGATCAGCAACTAGCGACCGTATGTGGTTCAGCATCGAGCGACCCTATGTGGATCAGCCTTCCAACGACCCTGTGTAGATCATCATTCCAGTGACCCTGTGTGGATCATCATTCTAGAAACCCTGTGTGGATAAGCAGTGTGTGACCCAACTAGGACCTTCCATAGAGCGTCCCATTGTGGATCAGTGATGTACAACCCTGTGTGGATCAACAATGGAACAACTCTTTCGTGGTTCAATTTTGGAAACTTCCTAACAGAATAAAATGATACAGCTTAAGACTAATCATCATTATTCCTAAACTCTGAGTTGTATACCTGGAGTGAGATAACTATTGATTCTTTATTTGTGATTAAGGTCTTTCTTTGTAGTTTTACCTTTGTGGAACTCTGGGAGACCTTCGAGGGTCTTGGGGTCCCTACCGAGTATTGTTATACTCACCCCTACACGGGCTTCACCCGCACCTTGTTGTGTCTTGTGTAGATGATAAGCAGTTGGGATGAGACTTGAGGGAGCCAAGACCAGGAAATACACAGAGGAGATATAATAATGTGGAGTGGTGTGAAGACAATATATACCTACCCTTCAGGTAGGATCCTCGATGGATGATCCCGGAGCTGTTTTCTATTGTCACTTGTACTTGTACTATTCAGTTGGGCTCTTATTCTGGACCCTTTTCATTAAGTACACTTTTTAATATATTATTTTACATCATGGTAGATTATTTTTGTGTTCTTGGTTTATGTTTTTGAATAGGTTTAAAGGAAATACTATCATGTTATAGGGATACACCTTTTCAGTTCTAGTCACAAACCCCTGGCCTATGGAAGGCGGGCTTGGGGTAGTCAGGGCATGGGCCCCGGGGGAAGGGTCATAACAAAGTGGTATCAATGGAGTCAGTTCTACCAAAGATCTAGGATTCTGATCTTTTAATAGAGAAATAGTGTTAATTTTTTTGAATGTGGTTTTCAGTTTGGGGAGTCTAGTATTGATGCGGCGGCCGACATATCTATACACCAGAACCATGAATTCTGATTTCTGACTTGGTGCACGAAAACATTGATTGTGTGTGTTTTGGAAATGTTTTATTTTTGATCTCTTTGAGTCATACCAACAAGTATACCTTATTGACCATGGTGCACCTATTTCCTTTCAGTATGTTTCCATGAAGACAGCCATCTAGGATTCCTGAGAGAGTACACGATGATGGGACATCGAGCAATGAGGATTCGATGTGGGGCCCTCATATGGTGATAGTACCATAATTTGGTGTACTAGTAGCACCACTACCCGTTGTGCAGTCGTTTCCACTAGCCCCACCAGCAGATGGTGCACGCTGACTGAGCGCATTGCATAAGTTTTAGCGGTAGAGGCCTCTGAGGTTCCGAGGTGAGACGGATCTATAGGCGGTTGAGGACTGGCTGGAGACTGTGGCCAAAGGGTTTCTCCTAGATGGGACACATGTCGACCAGATGGTGATCCTAGCTCCCAATAATTTCTAGGGAGCAACAGGGAGATAGTCGAACCTAACGCTCTAGATACACGACAAGGTGACCCTCACCTAGGAAGATTTTAAGGGACTCTTCAGGGAATAGTTTTTTTGAGTGACTCTATGATCTATGTGTATACAAGAGTTGTTACACTTATAGTAGGGTATCCTGATCATGGCCCAGTACTTGGTGAGGTTCACTGACCACTCACACTACTCTACCAAAATGGTATGGGACCCTTTCTTCAGGGCTCAGACCTTCGAGCAGGGTCTCCGACATGAGATTAGAGCTTCAGTGGTATCTCTCAGCATCCCAATGCATTCTGGAGTGCTTGAGAGAGCACTCTTGGTGGAGATATTTCTTATTGAACAGACACCAACGGTGAGACCCACAACCGGGTGACATTTAGTAGAGTCATATGCAGCTGGTAGTAGACAGATGACAGAGAGGTCCAGGCAGACCAGACCTTCTGGTGGACAACCCTGGGACGTAGGGTCAGAGGTGCGAGGCTCACGAGGTAGAGAAGGCTAGTAAAGGAGCTGACTGTGCTTCACATGTGGCGAGTATGGTCACATGGCTCACGATTTCCTGACTAGCCGCACTAACAACCAGCAGATGGTCGAGGAACTGCCGAGGCAAAGGAAGAGATTTGAGCGAGGATATACGTAGGGCGGCAGACGTGGCAGAGGATTAAGTCATCCAGTAGGTGGTGGATGATGGTTTGAGGTTCTACCGCCACCACCTCCTAGTGGTCCACCCCAACCATAGGGAGCAGGTGGATAGGGATGAGATCAGCTACAGGCTGCTGAGGCCTACGACCACGGTGCTCTAGAGATGATTCAAGGTATGATCTGTGTCTACTCCACCTTAGCTGTAGTACTTATAGACACAGGTTCCAGTCACTCTTTCATTACCATGGATCTTGTCCGTAGCTCCGAGATTTTGGTGGAGTCGTTGGCTCAATCATTTTGATTAGAGACTCCTATAGGAGAAGATTCGACGATTACACCGTAGTGTCAGTAGTGTAGGCTTACTCTTGGAGGCGAGAGCATCGACTAGGATCTTCTAGTAGCGGGGTCGAGGCCTTAAGACATCATTTTGGGTATGGACTGGTTATCCACAATCCATGCTCGGATTTACTGCATTAGATGCAATGTGTGGTGTGTCTGTGAGGATAGGACCAGGTTTTCCTTTAATGGAGAAATGGGGACCTTTACATCACGTGATGAACATTCCCGGAGGAGTGTTTAGTTGATCCCGCTTCAGTTGGCTAGCCTTACCCTTGGAGAAGTTGATGTTGAGAGTCCGAGTTATCCTGTAGTGGTGGACCAGTATGTCGATGTCTTCCCTGGTGATGTTCCAGGACTACCTCCTCATATAGAGGTGGAATTATACATCGACCTGTACCCCAACAAAGCACCAATATCTACACCGGCATATCGGATGGCTCATGTTGAGCTTTGTGAGTTACGGGTACAATTGGAGGAAATGAAAAAGAAGGGGTTCATAAGGCCCAGTGTTTCTCAATTGGAATCCCCAATTTTGTTTGCCAAAAAGGTAGATAGGAGTTTGTGGCTCTGTGTGGATTATCAGCACCTAAACCAGGTGACCGTGAAGAACAAGTATGCACTTTCAAGGATTTATGATCTTTTTGATCAACTAAAAGGTGCTCATTGGTTTTTGAAGATAGACCTCAGATCTGGCTATCATCAACTTAGGGTAAAAGATGAGGATGTGCAGAAGACGACCTTCAGATGATAGTATAACCACTATGAGTTCTTATTTTTGCCATTCGGTAGGACCAATGCCCCTGCAGTTTTCATGGAACTCATGAACATGATATTTCAGCCATACCTTGATTTCTTTATGGTGGTATTAATAGAAGAAATCTTGATATATTCTGCATCGGAGGAGGAGAATGCCTATCATTTGAAGATAGTTCGGGATACACTGTGAGATAACCATCTTTATGGTAAGCTATCGAAATTCCAGTTCTGGATACCAGAGGTCCACTTTCTGAGACACATTATCTCAGAGGATGGAGTTATAGTGGATCAAGAAAAGATAGAGGATGTTCTATCTTTGGAGGCACCCAGGAGTGTGACCGAGGTTTGGAGTTTTCTGGGGTTGTCTGGGTACTACCAGAGATTCATACATAACTTTTCCAGAGTTGCAGCACCCTTATTATCATTAATGAAGAAGGTATATCCCTTCGTATGGATAGAGAGATTCCAACAGAGCTTTCAAGAGCTGAGGCATAGACTGATGATTTCCCCCATCTTGAGACTATCAGAATAGGGCATTGGGTATGTAGTCTACTATGATGCATCAGGGACCAGACTAGGTTGTGTCCTGATGTAGGAGTGAGCAGTGATCGACTACGATACATGGGAGTCTAGACAGCACAAGCATAACTATGATACCCATGACCTGGAGTTAGTAGCAGTGGTCTTTTCACTGAATATGTGGCGAAACTACTTGATAGGTGAACGGTATATTGTTTACTCTGATCACAAGAGTCTTAGATATATCTTCTCACATAAGGACCTGAACTTGAGACAGCGGCAATGGCTAGTGTTCTACCAAGAATATGACTTTGAGATATTCTATACTCATGGGAATGGAAACATCGTTGCAGATGCACTCAACATGAGGTTTGGTCTATAATTGCTAAGTGAGGAAACAGAGAAGCTAGCTGCATTGCAAATATTTTTCTTGGATAGATATGGAGAAACTTACCCCCAGTTTATGACTGTCACTCCCCCACTTCTTCAGCGAGTTTGGGAGGCATAGCTTGGGGACATTGATTGTGAGGCGCGACGTGATCAGATATCCTCAGGATAGAAACTTGATGGATTTTCTGAAGGTGGGGAGCACATCATCCTTTTCAGAGGACGCACCATAGTATCAGTGGAACTATGGGATTATGTGTTGAGAGAGTTCCATACTTACCCTCTTGTAGTACATCCTCATGTGGTGAATATGTACCAGGACCTACAGTGTCATCACTGGTGGCCAGGGATGAAGAAAGCAGTAGAAGTGTTTGTTTCACAATTCATTACTTGTCAGCAAGTGAAGGTCGAACATCAGGTTCCAGCAGGCTTAGCACATCCATTAGAGGTACCAGAGTGGAAGTGGGATGGAATTTCCATGTACTTTATGATAGGGCTGCCACATATGTCCAAGGGCCAAGATTCCATCTTGTTGATAGTTGATCGACTCACCATGTCATCCCACTTCCTACGAATCTAGTAGTAGGGATCAATATAGTTTATGGGACACCTCTACATACAGGAGATTGTACGACTATATGGGGTTCCATTGGCCATAATCTCTGATCCTGATGCATGTTTTACATCCCGGTTGTGGAACGGATTGCTAGAGGAATTCAAGACTCAGTTACGTTTGAGCACTGCCTTTCATCCACAGACGGATGGTCAGACAGAGAAGACCATTCAGACATTGTAGGACATGCTTCATGCTTGCGTCCTATATTTTGGTCATAGTTGGGAGGATCACTTACCCTAAGTGGATTTCGTGTACAACAACAACTATCACTCCACCATCAGTATGGCCCCATTTGAGGCCATGTACGGTCGACCATGAAAACCACCTCTATACTAGATAGACCCGAGGGAGTCAACACGTATGGGACTAGAGTTTGTATAGGAAACCACTGAGAAGTTGCAGATCATCTAAGAGTGGATGAAGACTGCACAGAGCAGACAGAATTCTTATGTTGATAGGAGATGAATACCTTTGGAGTTCAAGGAGGGAGACCATGTATTCCTAAGCTTCTCATATTGACGAGGTTAACAGATATTTGGCTAGGGAAGCATGCTATCTCTGAGGTTCATCGGACCATTTTAGGTTCTCAACAGAGTTGGTGTGGTGGCATATCACATATCTCTTCCCCCATAGATGCATCAGGTGCATGATGTATTCCATGTGTCGCAGCTGAGATTGTACGTGCATGATCCATTGCACGTTATCGAATGGGGTGAGCTGGACATTGATGATGGGGAAACATTTATGGAGGTTCCAGTGGAGATTGAGGATTGACAGAAGCAGGTCCTTTATGGATGATCAATCCATCTGGTGTGTGTTCATTGGCATCATGGGATCCTCTAGGAGAGCACATAGGAGAGGGAGGATCAGATTCGTGCTCAGTACCCCCACTTTTTTCCTTAGTCTATGTTGTGGCTTTTGGGGACGAAAAGCCCAAAGGTGAAGAGAATATGAAGACCATGATTTTTTAAATGTAATTTATTTAATATATGGAATTATTAAGAGTCTGTGAAAATTGACGGCATGTGATTCCGTGGTCCGGTGTGCCCAGAATGAATTTATAAACTTTTTTTAAGGTATGTTCAGTAAACGCGCGAGTGGAATTTTCTAACTTTTGAACTGGTGCTTGGATTAAATATCTGATGGCCTCGTTGAATCTGTAGTGCTGGGATTCTCTTAAGGGAGGCTTCACTTCGACCATAGTAGGTCAGGAGAAAAAGATAGTTTTTTGGACATTTAAAAGAATAATAAAATAACAATGTTATTTTATTTCTCTTTTTTAGTTTCCTCTAACGGACGAGTGGCGGTGGCAGGACCAATGACATGTCAAGCCATTAAATGGCTTGACTCTCCTTTATTTTTGTAACTGTACCATTGTAATTTGTAAGGTTCATTAATTAAAAAAACCTCATTAATTACACGTGCATTACTCACCCTTACCCTCTCCAATTTATATAGAGCTCGGGGTGGAGTGTTTCCATGGCTTCACCAAGTGACAAAACTCTAGAAAAGTACCACAACGCCAACCAATTAGAAGATGATGCCAATTTCATCGAGCACTGATGAGCGCCACTGAATCACGAACCGACGACAGCGAAGAAGGAGGTTCCATCGATCGTCATTATAAACCATCTCTTCTAGGTATAGGGATTGTTTAAAAGTTATATTTGATGGTTTACCTTGCTCTCGCTTGTTTTCACATTAACATGGAGGGCGTGGGGAAAATGAGTAATGCCTGGAACCTCCTCCGCTTCCCTCATGCTCTGTTCTTCGGGGACAATTTTCATAGATTGACGGAAACGCGAAATAGCAGGTCACGCTATGACAGTGGCAGTGTGGGAGAGCTGTAGGTGTAGAAAACCCCAAGAATGGACCACCGGAGCACGTCCGGTGGCCCTCAGAAGAAACTACCGGCGCACCATGTCGGTGGCGGTCCGTGGTTTCCAGAGGAGACCCGCGGCAACCGACCACGGGCGGTGGAAGGCAGCACATGACGGCGGGCCGTGAGGGCCGAAGGAGGCCGACTCGTGCCAGCCACACAGGACAAGGGTGGTTCCCATAGGGGTCACCGGTGGCGTGAAGCAGCCGCAGTAGGGGGGGTGGTGCTGAGCAGCCGTGGAAAAAGGGGACGGGATGGAGTATCTATGGTAGAAGGGGCGGTGTGGAGCAGCTGCGGCAAGTGGGCCATGACAGGAAAGAGTGGTGCAGCCCCACGCTTCACCGCATTGGCGGAACCTGGTCAGCCAAATGGCCGATTGTTCATATGGTGGGGCAGCGCCCCACTAGATGGTGAAACGGCCCCACAACTGCGGGGCCAGGAGGACACAATAGTCCGCATTCAGGTGGATCTAGTTGGATGTGGGTGGGGCCAGACTGACCTAGTGGGATGGACCCATGGCCCGGCTGGCCAGCACGGGTGGGTCGAGCCCCACCTGATGGGTCAGGCCAACAACGGCCCAGGACCACGAATCGATCTGGGCCAACCCCGATGGGACGGACACAGTGAATTGGGCTAACCCTTAACAGGCCAGACCCAAGTGGGGTTTGGTAGACCCCGAGACCAATTGCGTTGGGTCTGTCTGGCCGAGTCGGATCGGGCCCAGAACCAACCCGTCCCCGAATAAAGAAACGCATGTAACTGAAAAACCAGGTGTCCATTCGACATGTCGTCAGTGGTGTTGGGATCCATTTTGGGAAGTGGACCCTTAGGTATATTCCAGCAGGCCCGACCATGCCAGGCCAGTCCGAGGTGCAATCGCCTCTGTTTTGTGAAAATGGATGTAACTTACAAGTTGGGAATCTGATCGACGCGCCGACTGTGGCATGAGGACCCTTATCAAAATGCGGTCATTTGGAGATAATCTGAATGAGTTTTGATGGATTTTGACGTGTGACATTGGTTGAATCAGACTTCAATCCATGTGGACCCTTTTTAAAAAAGTTCCCATATCTCACAGACCAGGCGTCTGATCGATGCTCCATCTGTCACGATGGGACCCCTATAATAGGGCGGTCTCTTGGGTATTCTTTTTTCCAGACTTTATACCAGTTAATATATGACAAATGGTTTGAGGTGCAGTTATCCCAGAAACAAACGTGCTATGAGAGGGAATCTTATGACTAGTTATATTGGAAGTAGTGACCCAATGTAGATCAGCATCATAGAAACCTTGTGTGGATTAGCATCATAAAGATCCTATGTGGATCAGAATCATAGCTACCCGACGATGACCAGTTTTAGAGCTGCTCATCGTGGATCAAAATCTAGAAACACTGTGTAGATCAACATCAAGTGACCCTATGTGGATCATCATTCCAGAAACCCTGTGTGGATCAGCATTCCAGCAACCCTATGTGGATAAGCATTCTAGAGACCCGTTGTTGATCAATAGTGCATGACCTTATGGAGACCATCCATAGAGTATCCCATCGTGGATCAGCGACGTGCGACCTTGTGTGAATTGAAAACTGAACAACTCCATCATGGTTCAGCTGTGGAAATATCCTAAGGTAATAAAATGATATAGCTTAAGACTAATCACCTTTATTCTTAAACTGTGATTTGTATACCTGGTGTGAGTTGACTATTTATTCATGCTTTGTGATTAAGGTCTTTATTTACAGTTCTTCCTTTCTGGAACTCTAGGAGACCTTTAGGGGTTTTAAGGACCCTAATGAGTATTTTTATACTCACCCCTACTCAGTATTCACCCACTCCTTGTTGTGTCTTGTGCAGACGACGAGCACCTAGGCTGAGAATTGAGGGAGCCCGGACAAGGTGGTACATGGGGGAGATGGGCTGACGTGGAGTGATGTGGAGATGATTTTTACCTACCCTTCAGGTAGGATCCTTGGTGGATGATCCATGAGTTGTTTTCTATTTTCAGTTGTACCTGTACTTTTCAGTTGGGCTTTATTCTGGCCCCTTTACTTTCAGTACACTTTTTACTACAACATTTTACTTCTTGGTTTCTTCTTCTGGTGTTCTTAGTTTGTCTGTTTGTATAGGTTTAAAGCAAATTCCTTCCTGTTATAGGGATACTCCTTTTCGGTGTAAGTTTCCAACCCCTAGCCAATAGAAGGCAGGCTTGGAATAGTCACAGCACTAGCCCTGGGGGACGGGTCATGACATATTTATCATTAAAAAAATTTCTAATATACTTTATGAAAAGATATGTGATGAGTATATGTTTCTTTCTCCATTTCATATGAAATCGTAGTAAATAATTTGAATCGGTTTTTGATCTTATTTTCCCAATAGAGAGTCAACCTCATCTTGAGTCCAAAGAAGAATATAAATTCCTAAAATAGTTCTCTGGTGAGGTTATTCATAATGATAGTTTGGTTCTTTATTCCTATTCTCAAGAAACTTTATCACGCTTATGTTTAATTCCACATGAGATAAGTGTTCTATTCTAGAAATTATGTCCATTAGAGTACCCCAATTCCATCAATTATTTACCCTTCCTCGCTATTGATTTCATTCACAATTTTCTGTATCTCACAACTATTTTCACACTCCAAATTCCACCAATCATGACACCATCACCTTTGTTATTTTCAATTTTTATTTTTTTTATTTGGTTGGTCACACACTTTAATCTTTTATGTGGATATACCCTACATACCACAATACTTATAGTTATTAGGCTATAAATAATAAATTTGATACTAGTCATTTACATAACTTGTAAACTTTTAGAACCATTTCTATGAATATAAATGAGATAAATTAAAAAAACCAATATATTAAAAATGTATAGAAATTTGAAAATTCAAACTCAAAAAAATCATTCTGATTAATCTCATGATCTTTGAATTAATACTTACATGAACACTAGACATAAAAAATATAAATTGAATTATTTCATTCATGAAAATATAAAAAAATTATTCCCTTAAAATTTTGAAAAGAAAATTTTAAAATAGAATTTGTTTAAAACATAAATCAAAAACTAAATCCACCATAGCTAATTTATCAATTTTAAGAGATTCCAAGACTTAGTGAGTATGGTTGTCTATAATTTATTGTATTCATTCATGAATAAGTATTTCTTTATGTTCTATAGACAATGAAGTTAAATAGTCAAATCTCTCTATGTTAACCTCCTTTATTGGACAACTCGATGAGGATTTACATAAATTAATTATAGATTTCAATAGTTAATTTAAATGTTTACCTACCCATGGGATTAATTATGAGAATAGGTTGAGGGTATCTCCTTTTTCCATAAATATTATGGCTAGTAAAAAAATGGATCATAGATTTGGAAAATTTTTACACATGGGAAGAATATGTAAACTCATTTGTTACAATGTTTTATCCTAGGTACACCATCATTGAAGTGAGAAAAAAATCATAGGGTTTTTCTAAGATGAGGCACAACAATTTTATAAAATAATCAATGGACTTAGAGTTATACTTAGGTAACGTACCAACTACCAACTATCTCAATACCTACTTGTAGATTCTTTCTACAACATTATTACTCCTTACTATTAGAATATAGTGGATTCGTCATATGGTTGTCATTTCTCAAACATGATAGTTTTGTACCTCAAACAATTATTTTATATAATTTCTCAAAAAAAAACACAATATATGTAATCTATCAAAGGAATTATTCACAGGGGCATGCTAAATAAATATGTTACTATAGTTATCATTGATAATTTACTTAGAGGGAAATATAATCAATGATAAATGTTTAGTAAATATAGCTTTTTTTACCAACATTGATTATCATTTTTTACTCTGATGAGAAATTTTAACTCATAGATTATAGGGCTAGAAAATAGTGGAATAATTACTATTTTCCAAACCATTAAAATTATAGCTATAGAAATGAGCCAACTATTTCATAGAGAGACCAAGGAGTGATAAAATAAATTTTTATTTCCCTGGTTACTCAAATCATCCTTATAATCAGTTTTAAAACATGTATTGTAAATAAAATTCAAATACTAATTTAGTATGTTTGGTTATGTAGCTGATCAAAAAAATAGTCTTCCAAAAATCATTAAAAAATAACCTAGAAACCAAAAATATGCCAAATGGATAGGGGTAATAGTTTTGGGATAAGTTAATTCCCCTATCACAACAGTATTAAATTATAAGAGAATTTAATGAGAATTTAAACTATAGTTGGACTAAAAACTCAAGAAAATGATATAGTAAAGTCTAGTGAGGATAAGATGGAAGATTTGACTAAATTGGAAAATAAAAATTTATAAAATGATGAACCTAGAAACCTGGGAAGCAAGGTCAAAAATAAAAAAAATTATGATTCTACATCTAATAAAGAAAATGAAAAAGGAAAATATAATATCAAATAATAATGTGACGTAACTAAAAATTATTATTTCTAGATAAGTTGAGAATTGAACATATTTTACAAAATTATGCCCATCTCATTAAAATTCCCCAAAGTGTTAATAAAATGATGAACATAGCTACTTGAAGTTACTTCAACTATATAAAAACCTAAAATTGACCAAGACCCTTAATGAATCTTTTAAAAAGATTCCATCATATATTAGGTTAACATAAAAAATTGAAAATAAATGAGACTGATAATAATTTACCACTATAATTATAACTAAGGAAAATATTTTTTTCTTATTAAATTAGTAACATCTAAAATTAAAAGACCTTAGTACTGGTTTTATTCGATGTAGAATTATAGAAAAGGGGGACTAATTTTTTTTACATGCATGATACTATTAACTTGATACCATTATCTTTATTTTAAAATTTGGGTTTAAGGGAGATGAAATAAATATATGATTATCTTTAATTTGATTATAAGTCATTAATTTATCCTTATATATGGGTGTATGACATATTAGTTAAGGTATGGAATCTTACACTACCCATTGATTTTATTATTTCTTGAAATGGGGTGTGATAAAAAGCTTTCAATCGTCTTATGTCGACCATTATTATACACTTTTAGTGAAGTTATAAATGTTTCCATGGGTAAAATGACCCTTAAAGTTAAGGATGAGCTGGAAGAGTTTCTTATTTTTGTGAAATCTAAACATGAGTTAATTTGAAAATTGATGGATGTTTTGAAGATGTGTTTAATATTTAGATTATCAGGGACATACAACAAACATATGAAGAAATAATTCAAAATTAAATTAATCCACGCTTTAGAGAAAATTATAATGAAACTAAATCCACATAAGAATTAGAAATATTTTTTAAAATCCATATTCATATTAGGAAACTCATTTTAAAGGAACAAGAAAAGTTCATCATTGTAAAAATTTGTTTATTTGAGAATTCTCCTCGGGTTTTTTTGTTCATTTACATCCCTAAAATTGTGAGATAATTCCCTACATTATTTCCAATATATATTCAAACTAATACTCATTAATTCTTGAAAGAAAGTGTTTCAAAAAAATTCAATTACTCATATTTTCTCATTTAATTTATAAGTTATAGAAATTATGTTTTCCCATCCAATTTAGAGTGTTAAAAAACTATATAGAATTCAAAAAATGGACAATAGGTTTTTTCCTATTATGATGGGATGACTAGATGATTAATTTTTTTCCCAAAGATTAATGATTTATTTAGAAACTCGAGTAATATCCCTTTAATTAATGTAAATAAGATGACTATAAGGGTGATGATAAGGAAGATAGTGAGATTTTTGTTTCAAATGTTATACATGTTTTTTAATTTTATAAGTCCTTGAGTGGGGAGTGAATATAGAGAACGATGTTTCTAATTTAAAAGTTAATTTTAGGTTATTCTCTTCAATGAATGTGCCTCTTTGGCAGAGGAATAGAGAGATTTATTATAGAATCTATTATTTTTTAAGTATTCAGAGATCATAATAAAATTTAAAGTAAAAACAGTAATGTATCAATCGACTACAAGATGGAATATACTAATAATGTTGAATTTCATTTGACCATGTGAATGAAGGAGCTACCCTATGAAGATATGTTTTGGTCATGAGGAGTGAAGCAATGAACCAACTATGTGGGGCAGTGGTTGTTTTATCAGTTAATCAACTATAATAATTAATGAGATATCATTTAGAAGGTCAATATAGAATATCTATGGTTGAAATGAATATAATTTTCATTCGACCAAATGATTCGATGAAGCAATTTAAGGGAAAATGAATGAACATGATATGAAGTGATCATGCGAAAAGTCATTCGTCTAAAAAATGGATGGATTTCCCATGAGGTGAAGTATTCAAGTGGTAGGACAAATAGACCACATGATGCGATGTATTTCTTATGCTAGTCCTCAAGTGATCATGAATCCACTCATCTAATGCATGGACCGAATCAACCTACCATGAAGAAATCAACCTACTAGAAGAAATTTCATTTTATTTTCAATTCTAAAATAGGATACATGTTGGATAATTTTGGATCAAAATATCATCACTCAAAATTTGGTTGTTATTAATTTTTATATTTACCTTTTTAAGACTAATTTTAATCTATTTAAAAAATTTAGGCATTTAAAAAAATAACTTGGGTGATTTAAAAAAGAAAACAAAAGTGGATTTTATTAAACATATATTATTTTGTATTATTCTTTATTAAGGTAGTTTTAGTTCAAATTATAATTTTTTGTTCCTCCTATCTTATTTTAAAACTAATAATTCTATTTTTTTGAATTTGAATGCTTACTATTTTTTTCAAGTGTTATTTTGAATACTATAATTTTCTTCCTGTTTTTTTTCCTACAATAATATTAATATTCATAATTGCAGAATCTATATTCTTTCATTCTTATTTTGTACCCTTTTAAAAATAATTTGTAATCTCAACATTTAAGAATTTGTCTCTTCTAAAAAAACATTCTCATTTTACACTAAACTATTTATGTAGTGGATAGTATCAACAATGTTCATGACTTCCTTATTATTTCTATTAGATGGAAAATTATTTTTTAGAATAACCATAATCCATTAAAAATGAATTTTAACTTCTAAATATTAAATATATTTTTTTCCTATATCTATTTTAAATTGTTTCCGTCAAGTTAGGATTTAAAATTAGAGTGAATAATGGGTTTCAATTGGGGGGGGGGTTAAAATCTATTTAGGAACACAATAATTAATTCTCATTAGAATCCTAAAATTTCATTAAATTTTATTTGATTCAAGAATCACTTAGCAGTTATTAGTGGGAGATAATTTTTCAGAAGTTTGAATGTTTTTTTACACATTAGGGAAGTAAAACTATGGTATTACCCTATGTACTCAATTAAGTATATTATTTTTATTTCTCCATTTAAATATTTCTATTTTGGACAGGCTTTAAGAGTAGGATTTATAATCATCATTGATTTTTATCTTTTTGGATAGTTTTTAAACTCATAATTTATGAATTAAAATGGGATATGAAATGAACTTCAAATCCATGAAAAAAAATTTATTTTTTAAGCTAAAACAAGTGCATGATTTAATTATTCGTTATTTTAATTTCATAAACATTCTATTTAACCAATTGTGTCTATTTACTTTTTATTAATTATCTGTGTCTTTTTACATGGAGAAAAATACAAGTTTAAATGTTTCAGTAAAATTAAAATTAAATTATATTTAGACCTTTTAAAAAAATTTAGCATCAATAATTTTTGTAAAACTAAATAAAACCTATATCCAAAAATTTATTTTGAGAAAATTAATTACATTTTATACTTGAGAGATTCCTTAGGGAAATTATTTTTGAAAACCAATTCGTTGTAGAACATCATTTTTTCATTATAGAGACTTATTTTATTCTATTAAATTTGACTAAATGGTTATATAAGGAAAAAATATATCTTATGTGTGGTGGATTTTGATGTTGCCAATTTTAATTATATTTATCCGCATTTCATATGAGTAATTATTGGTGTTTTTAATGACATGTTCGTATTTAATTGATAAATAAATTCATATATTTTTTAAGTTGTGATGGATTTTAAATTATTTTAATTTTTTAATTTAAATGTGTGATTTTTGTTCTTGATAGATTTACTTTAGTCCAAATTCATTTTAAATATATTTTAAGAACAATTTTTTTTGATATTTGAGTCATAATTCATTGAAAAATTAATTTATAGTTCATTGGATTTAATTTTCTCAATTTTTTATATGTTTTAATTTTAAATATTAAATTCATGAAAAACTCTCTAATATAATGTTTTACAATTTTTTATTCAACTTGAATTGAAAATTTTCTCTTAATTTTTAATTATTTTGTTTGGTAGATATGTAATGTTAGAATTTATTTTGGTGACCTGTGTATGGGTATCTTCTCAGGGTCTTGGACTCACATCAAGGTTGTTTGGAACTCATGTAAGGGTAACATTGGCCTGAAGGGAGATATTTAAATGTTCAAAGAAGGTAATTTAATATTTCAAACCTAAATAATATTCTTTAAAATCACTAAATCATAGTTTTATGAAGGGTTCATTTGAAGCTAAGAATACATGGTTGATAGCACTAGAAGCTTCTATAGATTACCAGAACTAGTTCAATGATTAATTGAGCTGATATTACATCCTAGTGTTATTTATTAGTTATAAGGAAATTTTCACATGGGGGATCACGATCAGTTGGAGAGTTCGGCCCAAGTCATATAAAGGGGATGATAAAAAGTAAAAACTATCATGTGTAGTATATAGTGGTGCAAACTAAAGTTGATTTTGGTTTTTATGGTTGGGATGGTAGATTTGGTACATGAATTAATTAAGGATACATCAAGACAATATGATCTTAGATAATTCATTATTCAATCACTAATCACATTAAGAGAGAGACACACATCACACCATCAAACTGGAGTAGGACTATTGGAAAGGAAAACTCGATGAGGGGGCTTGGAAATATAGATTCGAAGGAAGCTGTCGATATCATTAAAAAATATTATCATCACTGATCTTATTTCTTATCAACAATATTTATATTATTTAATCAAATAATAAATTTATTTCATATACTTCTATGTCTAATTGAGTAGTTTAGGGGAATTTTATTATAATAATTGAAATATATTTTTCCTATTATTGTTTATGTAATTTATAGTACGGTAAAATGGAAGTATTGTGGGTGAATTTAACTTTTAAAATGAAAACAAAGAAATAAAATACACTACTGGAATTTGTGTTTTTCCCCACACTTACATACCAACGGTTCTATGAAACCGTTGGTGTAAGATGAATAGTGGAGGCTTTTACCAACGGTTCATTAGAACCGTTGGGATATATGTGAATAGGGAGGTTTTTCCCAACGGTTCTAATGAACCGTTGGGATATATGTGTTTTGTGAGGCTTTTCCCAACGGTTCTCATGAACCGTTGGGAAAACTTTGTTTTTTGGGAGTTTTTCCCAACGGTTCTCATGAACCGTTGGGAAAAACATACATATGCCAACGGTTTTTTAAAACCGTTGGCAAAGGTTTTCCCCAAAAACCCAGCCGCCCGTTCCCTCCCCCATTCGCGTTACAGAGCCCTAACGGGAGCAGCAGCAGCCGATTCCGATTTTGGAGATACTGCCGGCCGGATTCCAGCTCTTATTCAGGTTCTTCTTCTTCTTTATCTCAAAAGTTATTCAAATGTTTGGATCTCAATGAGTAAAACCTCCATCTAGTTGAGTGTTATCCCTAACTAGTGTGGCATCCGGCTTGTGGGGTGTTGAGAGAACTTTCAAAGTTGTTTTTTTGTGCCTTGGATTGTCATATATAGTTTTATAATTTCTATGGATTGTATAAGAATTATGTGGAGTTTTAAATAATCCTATTTTTTACATTTCTGATCATGAATTTATGTATGTAATCTTACAAAGATGTGATTCCTCTAGATCCTTGGATTTTATTATTGGGAATGTATTTTATGGATCATGAAATAAATTATGTCTTAGTCCTTCATATTTATACATTGATCAACTTGAAAATAAATTTACAAAAATAAAAAATCATTATCATTCTCAAACTCAGATCACTTTGGTTCTAACATCATACCAATTTGATTTTTTAACAATTCAAAGTGAAATTCACACCACCAAAAGGTATTCAAATGTTTGGATTCACAGTGGAATTCCATGGATAGACTCATTTCTTTGAATATTGATTAAGCCATTGGTGATACATGGATCCAAGGGAGGGATTCCATAGATAGACTTATTGAATGTAGAATTATATTCCAATTGATACATGGATTCTTATGATAATTCCATAGATAGACTTATTGAATGTAGAATTATATTCCAATGATATGCGTCTTGTGTGGTGGTGGTGTGGTTTATGTGTTTTATGGTAGTAGTGAAGTGTGTGATTATGTAGTTAATGTGAACCCATAGGTTGAGTATTTTGTGCTATCTATATATCATGTATTTTTATGTTATTTCTACACATTCCCAACTAGAGTTGGATAAACTTACCAATGATCAGAGGTTTTGAGTTATGGGTATTTTTTCTAATATCTAGGATGGTGGTTATATGTTTGGATAGCTACCATTTCTTCCCTACTCTTCCTTCAAAAGTGATTGACCATGTGTTTTTAGGCAAGATGCGATGTGATTGTCCATGTGTCTTCAGGTGAGATGTACTATGATTTCCCTAGTGTTTTTCGATGAGGTGTGATGTGATAAGGCTATAATAAGATGTGGCATGTGGTTGGGGTCATGTAGGGTAGGAGGATGACACAAGGTTTATGTTATTCATGTTCATGATACCCTACTAATATGGTTATGGGATGAGTCATGCTGTTATGTGATATAACACATTAAGTTCTTGTTGGTTTTACATTTTTTCAATAACACATTTGTATGTTTTTTTGACATGTGTAGTTGATACCTTGATTATTTTCTTCCTTTATCGTTTACTTAAATGTATATTCTGTTATAGTTAATGCCTATTGAATTGTTTATGACAAAATGACTTATATAAATTCTTTTTACAGAATGGACAGAAGTTGGATGTATGAAACCGATCGGATCTCAGATGATTTTCAAAACAATTTGGAGAGCTTTATAGATTTTGCATTTCACAATGCTTCAGATAGTGGTCGCATACACTGCCCATGTTCCAATTGTGTTGGTAGACCTTGGTAGAGCCGTGAAGTAGTCAGCTACCACATAACCAAAAATGGGTTTCAAGCAAACTACTTTCTGTGGTATCACAATGGGGAGAAAACGAAATCTCAAATTGGTGATGATCGAAATGAAAAGACTGGAATGGAGAATTTGTTAGATGATCGGTTTCCGTTTATTCGTCATCATGAAAAATAAAGGATTTCGACTCAAGAAGACTTCGATATGAGGACAGCTGATGCATCTAGTGAAAATGATGATATTGATAGGGTGAAAAAATTGAATGATGCTGCCATGACTCCAGTATATCGGCAATGCGATAAAATGAAAAAGCTGGAATTTTTAATCCGATTATTTCATGGGAAAACTATGTATGGGATTTCTAATACAGCAATCGATTACATTCTTACCCTCTTGAAGGATTTACTTCCAGATGATGCAGATATTCCCTCAAACCACTATATGGCATGGAAGTTAGTTGAGGAACTTGGATTTTCAAGAAACAAAATTCATGCTTGCCCGAAAGATTGCAGTTTATTCTGGGAGGAAACCGCTGAACGAAATGATTGTATAAAATGTGGCACATCCCGCTGGAAGTCAAAATCTGATGGAACACCATCCCGCGTTCCACAGAAAGTAATGTGGCACTTTCCATTGATCCCCAGACTCCAGAATCTTTTTATGTCTGATGACATATCAATAAAAATGAGATGGCATGATACCGAGAGAAAGAAGACTGATGATGAGTTGGTTCATCCTGCAGATGGATTTGCATGGAAGAGATTTGATGCTCGACATCCTGATTTTGCAGCTGACGTGCGTAATGTGAGGCTGGGTCTTTCATGCGACGGTTTTAATCCGTTTGGGCAGATGCTTACTTCGCACAGCACATGGCCAGTTTTTATACACATTTATAATCTTCCCCCATGGTTGTGTATGAAAAAACCTTTCACTTTCATGAGTATACTCATATCTGGTCCTTCTGATCCTGGCATTGATATTGATGTATACATGCAACCTTTAATAAAAGAGTTGAAGCTTCTTTGGGATGTGGGTGTGCGCACATACGATGCATGTTCGAAAGACATATTTCAGATGCGCGCTACGCTTATGTGGACAATCAATGATTTTCCGGCTTATGCAATGATGTCTGGATGGAGCACGAAGGGGAAACTGTCATGTCCAGTTTGTATGAAGAATACACGATCCAGAAGACTGAAACATCGTTGTAGTTTCAGTTTTATGGGACATCGACGATTTTTGCCAAAGGATCATCCATATAGAATGAATCGTTGAAGATTTGATAATACTATAGAGACCGATGATCCACCTCAGCGTATGTCTGGAACTGATGTGCTTAATGAATTGAAAGATTTCAGTTTTTCGTTCGGGAAGGGTCAAATGAAATCTGGAAAGAGAAAGAATGTTTCCACAGAAACCTGTTACAATTGGAGGAAGAGGAGTATCTTTTTTGATTTGCCTTATTGGTCAACCAATTTGCTACGTCATTGCTTAGACGTAATGCATATTGAAAAGAATATATGTGAAATGTTGCTTTCAGTTCTTCTAAATGTCAAGGGGAAGACAAAAGATGATTTACGATCTCGACGTGACTTGGTGGATTGGGGCATCAGACCAGAATTGCATCCTGTGCGTATCAGTGAAAATAAATGGCAACTTCCATGTGCTTCTTATGTGATGACACCTACTGAAAAAAAACAATTTTTGGAAGTATTAGAGACTATAAGAGTTCCTGATGGCTATTCAAGCAACATATCTAAACGGGTCAACAGAAGAGAGTTGAAGCTAAAATCTTTGAAGACTCATGATTATCACGTTCTACTGCATGAGTTGCTTCCAATAGCAATCCGTCATCTTTTGTCCAATAATGTAAGGGTGGGTGTTATTCGGTTGTTCCATTTGTTTAGAGATCTTTGTGCTAAGAAGTTGTCCAAGTTTTTCTTGCAAAAAATGTTGACAGATGCCCCATTAATTTTGTGTGAGTTGGAGAAAATATTTCCCCCATCATTTTTCACATGCATGCTGCATCTGACTGTCCATATTCCAACTGAAATACTTCTCAGAGGACCTGTTTCTTTTCGTTGGATGTATCCAACTGAAAGAAATATGTTCACATTAAAGTCTTATGTTCGAAACAAGAATCATCCCGAAGGTTCTATCGTGAACGGTTACTTAGCTCAAGAATGTATGGATTTCTGTTCAATGTATTTGTCTGATCTTACTACAAGAATGAACAGACCAATGAGAAATGAAGAAGAACAATATGAGCAAATTGAACCCATTTTTCCATCACTTCCTCAAACAGGAGGAATTCCTGGATCATATACATTGAAGACATTAAGCCATGAAGAGCGGGAGATGGCACATCGCACAGTTTTGTTCAACTGTGATTTGTTCGATGACTATATCAGGTAACAAAATTGAATATGTATATCTTACATATATATCTGTTAAACTATTCATATTTTTTTATCTACAGGGAACATAAAACAATGATAAATAGGAAGCATCGTTCTTTATCTTTGAGAAGGAGAGAGACTTTGCATAGCAAAGAGTTTTCTGCTTGGTTAAAATTGAAGGTAAAAATATTACTGTTTAAATTAATTATTTCAATATTTACTTAAGTTTAACTGTCATTTATATTGCAGGTATTGAGTTTGTCTGCTGACTCTGTCTCTGAGGAAATAAGAGCTTTGGCTTTTGGTCCTAATACCGTGGTTCGTGACTGTAAATCAATTGTTATCAATGGGTACAGATTTATTGTCACTGAACGAGCCAAAAACATGAGAACACAACATGATGGTATTATGGTTACTGCCACAACAGATTGTTATGCCAGCGCATCAGATAGTAGACCGCGACTTGAAAATGTTGGTTATTATGGAGTCGTTGAGAAAATAATAATATTGGATTATTACTCTCATGGATGAGTCACAATGATGAAATGCCATTGGTTTGATTCGATGACGAGACATGGCACATTTATTGATGATTGTGGATTTCGAGTAATTAATATGACCCGCACTCTTGCAACCGAAGAACCATATGTGTTGGCATCAATGGCTAAACAAGTTTTTTATGTCAAAGATCAACTTCAACCTGAATTTGGTGTCGTAGTTGAAGTAATTCCAAGACATATTTTTGATGATGCTGATGATGGAATTGACACTGTCCCTATTTCCATTGGAACCAATCCATTTATTTCTTTTGATGACTCCAATAGTTCAATTGTCAGAGTTGATTGTGAACCTGAAGTTGTGGTTGGAAATATATAGAATCATTCATCCATGTTCTCAATTCTTTTGGTTTACCTCGAGTTGGGTTGTTAAGGTTGGTAATATTCATATTTATTTAGTATTGATCACAAATATGTTTTAGCTGACTTGACCGTTATGTGAATTTTCAATGTTTATTGGTTGCTGTTTTATTTGAATTGCATTTTCTAATTTGGAATTGAACTGTATTCAAACCAAATCAAACAATATTTCTAACTTGGTGAACATTACAACTTGTATGTTTTATTAAATTCATTCAAGCTCTTCTAAAACAATTGATAGCTAAATTACCAATGAATCCCCTCATTCCCTCATATATTTAGTTTTTTGGTTTACACATTAATTTTCTTTTTCTAATTAATTACATATTTGTTTTCCAATGCAGGAAATGAAGCCAATTGAAGAGAGACGAAGAAAAAAAATGGCGGAGAACAATCGTCGGATGGAGGAGATGGGCATTCCACCATTAGTGCCTACAGTGAGTACTTTATTTCATATATATATATATATTTACAGAATATATAATGTCATGTGATTAATTTTTTTTGTAAACTTTTTTGTAGGATCCACCATTACGTCGACAGTTATTCGACGAGGAGCCTAGTACTGGTCCTAGTACTCAGGCCGGTGGTACGAGGAGGGTTCGTACCAGAGGTGGACATAGAGCTGCGCGTGCCCGACTAGACCCTGCCCCTCCCACTGACATTTCAGCCTTCCCACATTCTGATCCCGGTGTGTCGTTAGGGACACACGGGATATTTAGACCTCCCATGTTTTCGCTACCTTCTGCATCTTCTGCCCCATCATTTTCACATCCCATGATGATTCCCACTCCCCAGTCAGCATCAGGTCATACAGTTGTTCCATCTTCTTTTCCTTCTACTTCTGTCTCTCCGAGCTTTTATATTACATCGTCTTCGACTCCTGTTCCACCAGAGGGTGTTCCATCAGGTTCTGTGGATCCGGCGCCACTCATTGATCAGACTAGCACAGGTATATTTATAAAACCCTATCAAATTTTTATAGCAATATTTATTTTCATTATAACATGTTTTGATAAAATATTTGTTTTTCTTTCATGACAGATACATCTACTGAAAGGAGGCAGGGGCGGGGCCGTACACGCATGCGTTCGGTGTGGAACCGTCGCACACAGGTTATGGTGGAATATAATGAAGACAATCAGATGGTTGAGAAAACAGGGCAGCAATGTCGGAGTTTTATGGCGACGCTTGCCAAATACTCCGACATCATTCCCGTCAGCCCGCTGTCGTGGAGACATTTGCCACATGAGGTCAAAGATAGAGCTTGGGCAGAGATATGGGTAAAAAAATCTGTTGTATTTAATGCCATGAATTTTTTTTGTATTTATATAAATTAATATTTTCATTTCAGCTTCGATTTAATTTTCCTGATGGTGAGGGTGCACGAATGGAACGTCTAAAGGATTTAGGCGAGCTTTGGAGAGCCTACAAGCATGAGCTGTATATTGGCTGGCGTGCTAGAGTTGGCACTGAGTTAGAGGCGGTACCAGTCGTGGATGATTGTCCTATAGAGCAGTATCGTCAGATGATTACTCATTGGACGAGTACCCAGTTTAAGGTATGAATTACATTTGAGGTATTTAAATAATTACTTTCAAGTTTTGCATTAATATTATCCTTTGCATTATCGAATTTTATTTAGGAATCATCTGGAAAAAATAAAAAAAACATTGATGCAAAAAAATACCTCCATACACTAGGACGCACGACGATGCCGGATCATGAGAGGCAGCAGGTATGACAATTGTTTATAAGTTTTCTTTACGACTTACATTTTCTTTTGTTTCCTCAATTATTTAATTATTTGCTGAAGTCTTTATATAAATTTTGTTTTCAATGTCATTGTAGAGGCAAGTACAAAATATTGAAGGACGTGTGCCTCGAGCAAAACTGTTTTGCTCGAGTAGACGAAAAAAGGATGGACGTGCTGTCAACGAAGCGACTCAGCAGCAGATTGTAAGTTTTAATCTGTTGATTTTATATTTTAATATCTATTTCGTAACTTAACAATATATTTATATTTGTAAGAGGATGCTTTAGAGGCCCTCGATACCCAAGAAGCAGACAATTTTGGGCCATCTGATCACTTACATCAGGTGTTGGGAGATGATCATTCTGGCAGAGTACGCTGCCGACCTAGGATAGCCCCGACGAGGTATTGGCCTGCCTCAGGTACGAGTTGTAGTGCCACCGAGCTGCAGCAAGTTAGGGCACAGGCAGAACAGGCTGAGAAAAGGGCCACAGAGACGGCAGAACAGTCTGCAAGGGCAAACAGTGCATTTATGAAATTTATTGAAGTTCTACGTCCAACACTTCCAGCAGAGGCCAGCCCAGCGATTGATGAATACATGTCGTCGATACATTCTATATATGGTGCACCAGGTGGCAGTTCCAGTGGTGGTCAGGCCGATGTCGAGCTTGAAGATGATGATGGTGAGCAGTCTGATGCGGAAGAGGAGGGAGATGAGGAGGGCGAGGAGGAGGGCGAAGGCGAGGAGGAAGGCGTTGTGGAGGGTGAGGACGATGAGGAGGACGATGACGAGGGCGATGATGATGATGATGATGATGGAGATGGTGATGCTGATGTGGGACATATTGATCCGTTACATTTTTGACTTGAGATTTGATGTTTAATCTATTCTAGTTGTTGGTTTTATCTAAACTCGTAGTATAGTATTGGAGTTGAGTTATTTTTATATATTGTCTGTTTTTATGGATGTTGTTGTCTTTTAGTGGTTGTGTGTTTGAGAACTCCCTGGACAACCCCCCTCATTCTTGGACCCTGGACAACCCCCCCTCCCCCTTGGACCCCGAACACCCACCAAACACCCCCCGGACAGCCCCGCGGACAGCCCCCTGGACAGCCCCCCGTACAGCCCCCAACCCTCCACCCTGGACCCCGGATAGCCCCCCGGACAGCCCCCCGGACAACCCCCCCACCCTCCCCCTTGGACCCCGGACAACCCCCCAAACACCCCCCGGACAACCCCCTGGACAACCCCGGACAACCCCCTGAACAACCACCGGACAGCCCCCTAAACAACCCCGGACAACCCCCTGAAGAACCCTCAAACACCCTCCGGACAGACCCCGCACAGCCCCCCCACCCTCATCCTTGGTCCCCGGACAGCCCCCCGGACACCCACCGGACAGCCCCCCCGGACAGCCCCCGCGGACAGCCCCCTGGACAGCCCCCCGTACAGCCCCCAACCCTCCACCCTGGACCCCGGATAGCCCCCCGGACAGCCCCCCGGACAACCCCCCCACCCCCCCCCCCCCCCTTGGACCCCGGACAACCCCCCACCCCCCCCCCCCCCTTGGACCTCGGACAACCCCACAAACACCCCCCGGACAGCCCCCTGAACACGTCACGAATAATAATTAGAATGTTCGCCGGTGGTTTCAGCTCAATCCGAGGTCGTACGCTATGAATTTGACCGTTGGACGCCCGTTCTGGCCGTTTATGACACCATAACTGCGTTGTCGGTCACCGCGGGCACACGACAAGTCCGATTGACGTGCCGTCTGCTCGACCACTTCAGAAATCACTCACCCGTATTTTTCGTCTGATTTCAAGCCATTCCGACATCGTTCGGCCCGTTTGGACCCCCCTCACGCGCGTTTACGAAGCGCACGCATCACTTAAAACACTAATATTGAGTCGTACCGCGCAACCCGCACGTTCGATTGACGTGCCGTCTGCGCGTACACGTCACGAATAATAATTAGAATGTTTCACGGTGGTTTCGGGTGAATCTGTGGTCGTCCGCTATGAATTTGACCGTTGGACGCCCGTTTTGGCCGTTTATGACACCATAACTGCGTTGTCGGTCACCGCGGGCACACGGCACGTCCGATTGACGTGCCGTCTGCTCGACCACTTCATAAATCACTCACCCGTATTTTTCGTCTGATTTCAGGCCATTCCGACATCGTTCGGCCCGTTTGGACCCCCCTCACGCGCGTTTACGAAGCGCGCGCATCACTTAAAACACTAATATTGAGCCGTACCGCGCAAACCGCACGTCCGATTGACGTGCCGTCTGCGCGTACACGTCACGAATAATAATTAGAATGTTCCCCGGTGGTTTCGGCTCAATCCGAGGTCGTACGCTATGAATTTGACCGTTGGACGCCCGTTCTGGCCGTTTATGACACCATAACTGCGTTGTCGGTCACCGCGGGCACACGACAAGTCCGATTGACGTGCCGTCTGCTCGAACACTTCATAAATCACTCACCCGTATTTGTCGTCTGATTTCAGGCCATTCCGACATCGTTCGGCCCGTTTGGACCCCCCTCACGCGCGTTTACGAAGCGCGCGCATCACTTAAAACACTAATATTGAGCCGTACCGCGCAAACCGCACGTCCGATTGACGTGCCGTCTGCGCGTACACGTCACAAATAATAATTAGAATGTTTCACGGTGGTTTCAGCTCAATCCGAGGTCGTCCGCTATGAATTTGACCGTTGGACGCCCGTTCTGGCCGTTTATGACACCATAACTGCGTTGTCGGTCACCGCGGGCACACGACAAGTCCGATTGACGTGCCGTCTGCTCGACCACTTCATAAATAACTCACCCGTATTTTTTGTCTGATTTCAGGCCATTCCGACGTCGTTCGGCCCGTTTGGACCCCCCTCACGCGCGTTTACGAAGCGCGCGCATCACTTAAAACACTAATATTGAGTCGTACCGCGCAAACCGCACGTCCAATTGACGTGCCGTCTGCGCGTACACGTCACGAATAATAATTAGAATGTTTCACGGTGGTTTCAGCTCAATCCAAGGTCGTCCGCTATGAATTTGACTGTTGGACGCCCGTTCTGGCCGTTTATGACACCATAACTGCGTTGTCGGTCACCGCGGGCACACGACAAGTCCGATTGACGTGTCGTCTGCTCGATCACTTCAGAAATCACTCACCCGTATTTGTCGTCTGATTTCAGGCCATTCCGACATCGTTCGGCCCGTTTGGACCCCCCTCACGCGCGTTTACGAAGCGCGCGCATCACTTAAAACACTAATATTGAGCCGTACCGCGCAAACCGCATGTCCAATTGACGTGCCGTCTGCGCGTACACGTCACGAATAATAATTAGAATGTTTCACGGTGGTTTCGGCTCAATCCGAGGTCGTACGCTATGAATTTGACCGTTGGACGCCCGTTCTGGCCGTTTATGGCACCATTACTGCGTTGTCGGTCACCGCGGGCACACGACAAGTCCGATTGACGTGCCGTCTGCTCGAACACTTCAGAAATCACTCACCCGTATTTGTCGTCTGATTTCAGGCCATTCCGACATCGTTCGGCCCATTTGGACCCCCCTCACGCGCGTTTACGAAGCGCGCGCATCACTTAAAACACTAATATTGAGCCGTACCGCGCAAACCGCACGTCCGATTGACGTGCCGTCTGCGCGTACACGTCACGAATAATAATTAGAATGTTTCACGGTGGTTTCGGCTCAATCCGAGGTCGTACGCTATGAATTTGACCGTTGGACGCCCATTCTGGCCGTTTATGGCACCATTACTGCGTTGTCGGTCACCGCGGGCACACGACAAGTCCGATTGACGTGCCGTCTGCTCGACCACTTCAGAAATCACTCACCCGTATTTGTCGTCTGATTTCAGGCCATTCCGACATCGTTCGGCCCGTTTGGACCCCCCTCACGCGCGTTTACGAAGCGCACGCATCACTTAAAACACTAATATTGAGTCGTACCGCGCAAACCGCACGTCCGATTGACGTGCCGTCTGCGCGTACACGTCAAGAATAATAATTAGAATGTTTCACGGTGGTTTCAGCTCAATCTGAGGTCGTCCGCTATGAATTTGACCGTTGGACGCCCGTTCTGGCCGTTTATGACACCATAACTGCGTTGTCGGTCACCGCGGGCACACGACAAGTCCGATTGACGTGTCGTCTGCTCGACCACTTCATAAATTACTCACCCGTATTTGTCGTCTGATTTCAGGCCATTCTGACATCGTTCGGCCCGTTTGGACCCCCCTCACGCGCGTTTACGAAGCGCGCGCATCACTTAAAACACTAATATTGAGTCGTACCGCGCAAACCGCACGTCCGATTGACGTGCCGTCTGCGCGTACACGTCACGAATAATAATTAGAATGTTTCACGGTGGTTTCAGCTCAATCCGAGGTCGTCCGCTATGAATTTGACCGTTGGACGCCCGTTCTGGCCGTTTATGACACCATAACTGCGTTGTCGGTCACCGCAGGCACACGACAAGTCCGATTGACGTTCCGTCTGCTCGACCACTTCAGAAATCACTCACCCGTATTTGTCGTCTGATTTCAGGCCATTCCGACATCGTTCGGCCCGTTTGGACCCCCCTCACGCGCGTTTACGAAGCGCGTGCATCACTTAAAACACTAATATTGAGCCGTACCGCGCAAACCGCATGTCCGATTGACGTGCCGTCTGCGCGTACACGTCACGAATAATAATTAGAATGTTTCACGGTGGTTTCGGCTCAATCCGAGGTCGTACGCTATGAATTTGACCGTTGGACGCCCGTTCTGGCCGTTTATGACACTATAACTGCGTTGTCGGTCACCGCGGGCACACGACAAGTCCGATTGACGTGCCGTCTGCTTGACCACTTCATAAATAACTCACCCGTATTTGTCGTCTGATTTCAGGCCATTCCGACATCGTTCGGCCCGTTTGGACCCCCCTCACGCGCGTTTACGAAGCGCGCGCATCACTTAAAACACTAATATTGAGTCGTACCGCGCAAACCGCACGTCCGATTGACGTGCCGTCTGCGCGTACACGTCAAGAATAATAATTAGAATGTTTCACGGTGGTTTCAGCTCAATCCGAGGTCGTCCGCTATGAATTTGACCGTTGGACGCCCGTTCTGGCCGTTTATGACACCATAACTGCGTTGTCGGTCACCGCGGGCACACGACAAGTCCGATTGACGTGCCGTCTGCTCGACCACTTCATAAATTACTCAACCGTATTTGTCGTCTGATTTCAGACCATTCCGACATCGTTCGGCCCATTTGGACCCCCTTCACGCGCGTTTACGAAGCGCGCGCATCACTTAAAACACTAATATTGAGCCGTACCGCGCAAACCGCACGTCCGATTGACGTGACGTCTGCGCGTACACGTCACGAATAATAATTAGAATGTTTCACGGTGGTTTCGGGTGAATCTGTGGTCGTCTGCTATGAATTTGACCGTTGGACGCCCGTTTTGGCCGTTTATGACACCATAACTGCGTTGTCTGTCACCGCGGGCACACGGCACGTCCGATTGACGTGTCGTCTGCTCGACCACTTCATAAATCACTCACCCATATTTGTCGTCTGATTTTAGGCCATTCCGACATCGTTCGGCCCGTTTGGACCCCCCTCACGCGCGTTTACGAAGCGCGCGCATCACTTAAAACACTAATATTGAGCCGTACCGCGCAAACCGCACGTCCGATTGACGTGCCGTCTGCGCGTACACGTCACGAATAATAATTAGAATGTTTCACGGTGGTTTCAGCTCAATCCGAGGTCGTACGCTATGAATTTGACCGTTGGACGCCCGTTCTGGCCGTTTATGACACCATTACTGCGTTGTCGGTCACCGCGGGCACACGACAAGTCCGATTGACGTTCCGTCTACTCGACCACTTCAGAAATAACTCACCCGTATTTGTCGTCTGATTTCAGGCCATTCCGACATCGTTCGGCCCGTTTGGACCCCCCTCACGCGCGTTTACGAAGCGCGCGCATCACTTAAAACACTAATATTGAGCCGTACCGCGCAAACCGCACGTCCGATTGACGTGCCGTCTGCGCGTACACGTCACGAATAATAATTAGAATGTTTCACGGTGGTTTCGGCTCAATCCGAGGTCGTACGCTATGAATTTGACCGTTGGACACCCGTTCTGGCCGTTTATGACACCATAACTGCGTTGTCGGTCACCGCGGGCACACGACAAGTCCGATTGACGTGCCGTCTGCTCGACCACTTCATAAATAACTCACCCGTATTTGTCGTCTGATTTCAGGCCATTCCGACATCGTTCGGCCCGTTTGGACCCCCCTCACGCGCGTTTACGAAGCGCGCGCATCACTTAAAACACTAATATTGAGCCGTACCGCGCAAACTGCACGTCCGATTGATGTGTCGTCTGCGCGTACACGTCACGAATAATAATTAGAATGTTTCACGGTGGTTTCAGCTCAATCCGTGGTCGTCCGCTATGAATTTGACCGTTGGACGCCCGTTCTGGCCGTTTATGACACCATAACTGCGTTGTCGGTCACCGCGGGCACACGACAAGTCCGATTGACGTGCCGTCTGCTCGACCACTTCATAAATCACTCACCCGTATTTGTCGTCTGATTTGAGGCCATTCCGACATCGTTCGGCCCGTTTGGACCCCCCTCACGCGCGTTTACGAAGCGCGCGCATCACTTAAAACACTAATATTGAGCCGTACCGCGCAAACCGCACGTCCGATTGACGTGCCGTCTGCGCGTACACGTCAAGAATAATAATTAGAATGTTTCACGGTGGTTTCAGCTCAATCCGAGGCCGTACGCTATGAATTTGACCGTTGGACGCCCGTTCTGGCCGTTTATGACACCATAACTGCGTTGTCGGTCATCGCGGGCACACGACAAGTCCGATTGACGTTCCGTCTGCTCGACCACTTCATAAATAACTCACCCGTATTTGTCGTCTGATTTCAGGCCATTCCGACATCGTTCGGCCCGTTTGGACCCCCCTCACGCGCGTTTACGAAGCGCGCGCATCACTTAAAACACTAATATTGAGCCGTACCGTGCAAACCGCACGTCCGATTGACGTGCCGTCTGCGCGTACACATCACGAATAATAATTAGAATTATCCACGGTGGTTTCAGCTCAATCTGTGGTCGTCCGCAATGAATTTGACCGTTGGACGCCCGTTTTGGCCGTTTATGACACCATAACTGCGTTGTCGGTCACCGCGGGCACACGCCACGTCCGATTGACGTGCCGTCTGCTCGACCACTTCATAAATCACTCACCCGTATTTATAGTCTGATTTCAGGCCATTCCGACATCGTTCGGCCCGTTTGGACCCCCTCACGCGCGTTTCGAAGCGCGCGCATCACTTAAAACATGAATATTGATCCGTACCGGGCAAACCGTACGTCCGATTGACGTTCCGTCTGCGCGTACACATCACGAATAATAATTAGAATGTTTCTCGGTGGTTTCAGCTCAATCCGAGGCCGTCCGCTATGAATTTGACCGTTGGACGCCCGTTTTGACCGTTTATGACACCAGAACTGCGTTGTCGGTCACCGCGGGCACACGGCACGTCCGATTGACGTGCCGTCTGCTCGACCACTTCAGAAATCAGTCACCCATATTTTTCGTCTGATTTCAGGCCATTCCGACTTCGTTCGGCCCGTTTGGACCCCCCTCACGCGCGTTTACGAAGCACGCGCATCACTTAAAACACTAATATTGAGCCGTACCGCGCAAACCGCACGTCCGATTGACGTTCTGTCTGCACGTACACGTCACGAATAATAATTAGAATGTTTCACGGTGGTTTCGGGTGAATCCGTGGTCGTCCGCTATGAATTTGACCGTTGGACGCCCGTTTTGGCCGTTTATGACACCATAACTGCGTTGTCGGTCACCGCGGGCACACGGCACGTCCGATTGACGTGCCGTCTGCTCGACCACTTCATAAATCACTCACCCGTATTTATCGTCTGATTTCAGGCCATTCCGACATCGTTCGGCCCGTTTGGACCCCCTCACGCGCGTTTCGAAGCGCGCGCATCACTTAAAACATGAATATTGATCCGTACGGGGCAAACCGCACGTCCGATTGACGTGCCGTCTGCGCGTACACGTCACGAATAATAATTAGAATGTTTCACGGTGGTTTCAGCTCAATCCGGAGACGCGGTGTGGCCGACACCACTCAAAGTGTCCGTCTTTTGTTTCAAAAGGACGTCATTTTAAGTGAAAAGCATCAACTGGCTTATGGAAAACCGACCAAACGCATTCCGAATCTGTTGATAATTTATCCCAACAATCCATGGGTCATATGTGACGTGTACGAGCGAACCCGGGATGAATCCGAGTCGCGGTGTGGCCGGGATAAGTTTAAGTGGCTCTCTTTTGTTTAAAATGAACACCATTTTAAGTACATACGGAAAAACGACCAAACGGATTCGGTTTCCGTTGAAACTTTAGGAGAACGATCCATGAGTCATATGTGACGTGTACGAATCAACTCCGCCACAATCGGAGGTGCGGTGTGGCCGGTATCACTTCAGGTGTATGTATTTTGTTTAAAATGGACATCATTTGAGGTAAAAATATATGGTATAGAAAAAACCGATCATATTATGAATTGAATTTCAGATTCCACGTATAATTGTCATCTAAATTTTAAATTGAATTCTATATGAATTATGTATGTTTATGAATTGTAATTTAATTATGGATTTGTATAGTTTCAGGATCCATTATATGTTAAATGTGTATGAATTTGTTCGTAATTGAATATGTATGTTTTATTTTATTACTGGTACAATAGTTGGATCGAAAATGAGGTGAAAATGAGGTGAAAATGAGGTGAAAATGAGGGCTGATGACTGGTGGTGATGGACAGGGGACAGGGGCTGTGCAAATTGCAGGGTGCTGCAATTTGCAGCATAGGGTATGCCAACGGTTTCAAACCGTTGGCATATAAGTTTTTAGCATGTCTTTTCCCAACGGTTCTAAACCGTTGGGAAAGACTTCACCAATTCCCAACGGTTTGAAACCGTTGGGAAAATGTTCCACATGGTATATCCCAACGGTTTGGAACCGTTGGGAACATGTGTGGTATTTGGTTTTCCCAACGGTTTGGGAGAACCGTTGGGAAAAACTATCCCAACGGTTTACCCAACCCGTTGGGGTAGGGTAACTTCTATGGGCCTATTGCAACGGTTGCCAGTAAACCGTTGGGAAAACCTTTCCCAACGGCTTACTTCCCAACGGTTTTCAGAACCGTTGGGAAAACCTTTCCCAACGGTTTGAGGGGCTTTCCCAACGGTTCTGAACCGTTGGGAAATAGTGTATTTCCAGTAGTGATATTAAATTCTAAAACATTTTTTGAAATATTGAAGTTAATTAAACCATTTGAAAACATTAAGGAGAATAACTGAAACAAATAAAATAATGTTAAAATCCAAATTATATGACTATATATGTTTATAAAATATGAATAATAAAATAAAGATAAATTCATAAATTAAATGAGTAAGAATAATTTTTTATCATGAAATTAAATGAATAAAAGAGGTTAATAACAAACAATTCAGAATGTAAATGGGAATAGAGTTGGGTAAGGTAGTTTGGAAATGGCTCAAGTACAAACCATATATATAACCACTTAATTTCTTAAGGATTTATGTATTAATCCATTCTATTTAATGGTATACATGATATAATAAAACCATTTATTTTTATGTTATAGCAACAAACCAATATAAAATTGACACTATCATTTTCACAGGTATACCTAGAAACCTCAAATAGAAATAGTCCCTTTCCTTTTAGTAGTAATGGAAATAAAACTTTAGTAACTCCATTTTTAAGGTAGTCGGACCCTGTAATATAATAAATAGGTAAAAGAGAAGATTTATATACGTAATCATGTTTAATTAGGGTCCTGAATCTGTCAAAAAAGTAATAAGAATCACTAGGAGTGAATGATAATAAGGTTTGAGTGGGAATATTTTTACAACAAGACCACACTATCGAAAGGATGAGGGAGTACATCGAAAATAAGATCACTTAATTAAAAAATAGAGATCATAGTATGTTTCATTGGGATAATTATTGAGAATGTATGTTTCTAGGACCACCATGATGTATATTTATAGCTTTCATGAGTTTTCTAGAAGTCTCCGGTTAAGCTGTGGATTTAATGAGATGAGGTAATGTTTTTTACCAAAATATAATGCTCCTATAAAATTTCTAGGTCATATATTCTTGTGGAATGGTATACTTATCAACGTTTTGTATGTGTATTTATAGTGTATAAATTAGAGCTATAGTGCGGAGTCTTTTGGGGTCATATTTTAGGTTTTGTTATTTCTGAGGTGGATTTGGCGTGTCCCTTAATATATGACATGGGATAATCTTACATAGTAGTTATAAAACATATATATTTACCTTTTATATTATCCTTCACTAGGTTTTTATGATAGGAAGTTTGACTGTTGGTTGAATTCTAGAGTTTTTTCCATGATGTTTGTAGAGGAAGTTGGAGAGTGATTCACTATGGTAGAGTCCAAATTGTGATTGGGTCCCAATTTTGTAGCCTCTATTGATGTGGTGTATGACATTGTGAAATGGTTTCCCTATTTTCATACTGGGTATAAAAGCCTAAATCCATTAAAACATGAACAACTCAAATAAAACCATTTTCAACTTGACTATTTTTTATTATTAAAACTACACAATCACAACAATGAAACACTTCATGATGTTTCTAAACACATGAATAATAATAGAATAAACCAAAAACAATAATTACCAAATATTTATATAATTAACATTACTTATCCGTATTTTAGTTATTATAAAAAACATCTCTCCCTCTAGGAAACAACAAAATCACACCCCCCCCCCCCTTGACATTTTCAAAACGGAGTCATATATGGGGATAGAGTAAATAAAACAAATAATATTTAAAACAAGGTTAATCACAATTAATGATATTTTGAGATATATGAAAAAAAACAATTGAATTTTTTATATTAAAATAAAAATTTATTTTAGAGATATTTTCAATAAATCTCAAGATATAAGAAAAATACATTTTTAATTTTAAAATTTAACTCAAGATAAAAATAAAACTATGAAAAAACAATCCCTGAAGATCATTGTTAAATTTTAATTTGAAAATTTTGAAAAAAAATTATAAAAATAAAATTTTTCCTTCTTAGATCATTTTAGTATTAACAAGATTATCCCCAATTAAATAAAGTATTATAAATATCTGAATCTATTAATAAAAACTAAGCAAAAAAATTAAAATAAAATTAATTTGATAATTAATTTTTTTGATTGATTTTGATAATAAGCTATAGAGATTTCCCTAACCGTGTCAAACCAGGTTTGTGGTAAAGGCTCGCAGCTCATTTCTAAGGTTAATATGAGAGAGAAAACCAACTAGTCCTTTTTGTGGAAATTGATTTTAGGTGTATCTGTGAGAGAACATCATCCACATATTTTTATCCATACATGAATGTTTTTATTGGAGTATCACACTCTCTGAGATTTTTCAATATAATGAGAAGTTTCAAAAAAGAATTATAAAACATTTTTATTTCGAAACAAATAAAAATTATTTTAAAAAAATGTAATTTTTTTAATCTTTCCAATGTTAAGAGATACTTATCACAAGATAGTCACACATTACTATCCCTTAGTGATGAAAAATTTATAAAGTAAAAGTATTTTTTTGATGATATCGACTAATTGAAGGCTGATGAAAAAAATTCAAGAACTCTATCATCTTTTTGATATTGAAATCAAAGAAAGTATCATATTAAATAAATGTTCTTAGTGAAAGGTTCTTGGATAGTATTTTGAGGGATATTAATTAAACTAGTTTTTCCCACATGATAGGAATATGATCGTATGAATGTCGAAAATCAATGAGAGTATGTTTTTCGGTATTATTTGGGAACAACAACTCCCAGCATCTATGTATTCCACTTTGGTTGTAGAATGAGAAACAATTTTTTTTCTTCTCAATACACTATGAGATATAGGATTTTCAATGTAGATGAAATGTTCTATGATTACTTTTCCTATAATTTTGTAATCCTCCAAAATAAACATCATAAAAGAAAGTGTGTTCAAAATAATATTACATTGTATGAACTAATCAAAAGATTTTAGTTATTATAAAATATAAAATAATTAGTTTTGGAGATTTTAACTGATAATCTTTGGGATTTGATATAAAATGAGAAAAAAATACATACAGTATACATGATTTATGGCCAGTTAATAGTAAGCTAAGATAGACATCCAATCATAATTCAATAGAGATATTTTTAATCGATTGATTGACTTCATCCAACATTAGCTTCAATTATGCACTCATTGGTGTTCTAATTTCTTTAGCATGATCCATTCCAAAATTATTTATAATTCCATTAGTGTATTTACTTTTATTTAGAAAAGATCCATCAAAATTTTATGAAATTTGGAAATGATAGATGAATTTTAGTTCTCCCATAAAATTCATTTCAAACTTTATATTCACTAAAAAATATTTATAAATATTTTCTTTAGTTGAGTCGAAAATAACATATTTAATATTGATTTAAACAATTAAGAAATAATTTTAATATGTTTTTATAAATATAATGGGATTGACCTTTCACATTTAAAAATAATTAAATACATGGAATTTAATTAGACATTAATACAATTTCACAAGGGATTGTTTTAAACCATAAATATATTTGGTAAAATTGAATAAATTATTTGGAATTTTTTTATTTTCAAAAATGGGTTGTTAATCCAAAAAAAACATTTTTATAAATATAACTATTTATAAAATAATTTTTTAAATGAATTTGAGAATGGTTAAAATTATAATTAGAAGAAAATAAAAATAATATTATATTGGATTTTATCCACAAATAGAGTGAAAATGTATCAGTATAATTAATACCATACTTTTTATTATATCCTTTATTGACAATTGGATCCCCATTATAAGTGATAATTCCTTGATATTCACATTTTTTTAAATAATGTAGTTCCAATAATAGAATGATTAATGAGTCATTCCATTATAGTCCAAATGTTATTACTTTGAAATTTTTTGAAATCCTATTATAGGGAAATACCTAATTCACATTCTTAATATAATCATCATGTTATTTAGGTTCATGTTGAGATAGAAAATCTTTATGTTCAAAATTATTTAATACCAATCATCTAGTAAGATTTCTAGATTATAATTCACTAATAAAATTATCAAGGGGATGGTGTTTATATTAAACCCATTCATTGGGTAAAGGAGTATAAGGGGGTTTTTTATCTTGTTAAATTACATTAAAATTTTCATGTTTAGTTAAGATCAAAATATCTTGTTCAACATCATCATCACTTTGAGGATGTGATAAAGTAATATTCTCATAAAATTTGATATTAATTGACCATTTTAGGTTAATGGTCCTCTTATTTAAATCTTGGCAGGATTTATATGAATTTGAGTACCCAAGAAAGATATATTAATTATATCTGGTGAAAAAATTCATATTTTATCCCTCAGATTAAAAATAATTCATTTTTAATGAAAAACATTAAATTATACTACATTAAAAATTTCCCATTCCAATGTATATAATGGATTTTTTCTATAAATATTTCTTATAAGAATATGATTAAGGATATATAATTTTTTATTGACTACCCTAAAAGAAAAATTGTTAAGGAAGCTTAATATTATTCAATAGGGCCCTAAACATTTCTTCGGGTGTCTAATTTCATCTTTAGATAGCTCCATTGTTTGAGGTGTTCTGGGATTGGAGAAGGAATGATAATAAATTTCAAAGCACAAAACTCATAAAATTATTTATTATCAAATTCTCCCTTATGATTACCTATAAGGGAATATATTTTTATCTTATTTAATTTTCAACTTTCCTTGAAATGATGGAAAATACATTAATATAATCATTTTTTTGAGCTATGAAGAAAACCCATGTAAATATAATATAGTCATCAATAATTAAAAAAATTTATGATTTACAAATGTTTTTGGAAACATGGATTTGTCCAAAATTATAAAGGTGAAATTGTTGGATGGATTTATAAGTGGAGAGATCCTTTTTATATTTATAATAAAATTTATGTTGCTTTCCAAATTGTATAAGGAACCGGCCTTAAATATTACATAATCTAGAATTAAATGAATAATTCACATTAAGAATCTTTTGAGGTTTAGAGTTTTAGAGAATTAGGTCAAAACTATTACATTACATCTCAAAAATTACAAGGTAGACACTTCTAAAAAGTTTCCATTTTTTTCATAAAATAAAAAACACTTAAAAAAAGATTCATCTCTAGTTCCATATTTTCGATGGCATGAATTTTTCTTAATCCCATCCTTGACCCAATTCATCTTTATGTCCTATTAAAAACATTTCAAAACATGGGATGAGCATAAAAAGCTCAGTAAGGGTTATAAAACAAAGAAAGAAAATATTACTTCATCAATACATACATAACATAATCTCTTTAACATACCTCATGAAATCATAAGATTTATGAATAACACATAGAAAACATAAATCATAATTGTAACTTGTGGAATCCATATCATACTTATATTATCGTAATCACAGTTATGTAGGGAGTTACATTTGGAATAGTCATCATAGTATATTCCCTAAATATCTTAAGAGAAACATTAATATTTCCCTCTGTCAGATTAACCAATGCATTGGAGAGCTATCATGGGATCACCTATCCTTGTTTTATCACAGGACCACCTATATACCTAAACAATTCCTAAGAAATATAATATAATCATAACACATAAAACAAACATAAAGGAAAGATAACATTTCCATATTTCAATCACAATATATCATCTAAATATATTAACATAAAAAATCCATTATCAAAACCATTTGCAATAACAGAATATGTAAAAGAGTATATGGTATTTATTTTCCTTTTAAAAACATTACTTCTTGTTAAGGAAGCCAAATATCAAATAATACTCACAGCGGCAGAAAAGGTCGTTGTCGCCGATTACGTTAAAAATAAACTTTCTTTTTTTGTCGTTTAGTAAAATAATTCATATAAAAATATTCCCTTTGAATTAAATGAAAATTTATTGGTGTTTATAATGGGTATAAAAGAAATTCATGTATTAAACCAAAATATGCCTTAATGAAAGGAGATTGAGACGAAGTCTCGAACAAAGATCATTTTGTAAATAAAATAGATCAATTATTTGAATCCAATATAAGTACACATAAATAACGTATAAATACATGATAATATATATAAATTCATTTCTCACATAATCAAACAACGACATGAACAAGAAAGAGAAGATCAACCCAGTGAACGGAAATTGGGTTAAAAAGTTCCCTTACCTCGTGTCCGACTTGACCACTTCGTTCTTTAATTTCCTAAATATAAACATATATTTATTTATACTTGATTAAGAACCTTTTTTAAGTTTATTATTCATTTTATATCACTATTAACTTTCTATAACAATTAGTTAATTATTTGAGTTCATATCAGACATTTTTTCAATGTTTGGAATTTGAGTTAAAATGAATTTGTTATAATTACAAATTGTTCATGTGGTCAAAATTCAATTATCTACAGAATGATATTCATGATTTAGATATCATATATATCATATATATCCATTATATATATATATATATAATAGTACATAACATTTGGAGATAAGAAATGAAATGCATCGTTCATGGAGACGGTAAGCCGTACGTACGCATGAATGCTACTTTCATTTCTATTTCGTATTTTAATGGAATGAAAACATGATGATACGTAGTTATATTATAATTACAGTATAAGATAATATATATAATCTCAATAACTTCATACTTTATATGTTCCACGTATGTAAATAACGAGTTATATAACTTTGAGGGGGCGGTAGTCCGCAGTCCCTTAAATGAAATTATCGTGTTTACCCATAATGGAAAACAAAAAGGTATGCTATAAATAAAAAGTACAGAAGCATAAAGAAAACATAAACATAATATGTATCATATATAAATACAGTACCATCATAATGTCCACCATAAGAGGTGGTAGGAGAATATTGAACAATCATCATTTCGTGAGGGATTAGTTTGTCGTCCACTGAAACAGTATGTTCTTTATCCATTAGATGGAGGTGTGTGTAGGTATAGTTAGAATCCTTATAATAAAAAAATCCTAATATATTGAAGATATTTGTTTTGTTAAAAAATAAATATAATAAAAATATTTTAGGTGTTGGAGAAGTAACAT
The DNA here is from genome assembly GCA_963277665.1 of Viscum album. Taxonomy (NCBI): domain Eukaryota; kingdom Viridiplantae; phylum Streptophyta; class Magnoliopsida; order Santalales; family Viscaceae; genus Viscum; species Viscum album. The sequence continues at coordinate 1,245,968,517 of OY728120.1, forward strand.
AAAATAATAGAATTTAAGAGAAACCGTTACCTTTAATTCGGGTAACTTATCTTTGGTTTAAACCAAAAGGACTACATGAACTGCCTTCTTCCTAGGTTAAGGATTATAGGTGGAAGAGATGGATATTGAGATATTATTTGGGTAGGTTTGGATGATCCATGGGGCTTGATAAATGTGAGTAATGGGTTAGAGGTGAGGGATTTTAATAATAGGGGAGGGGCTCTTTAGAAAAGTGTGAAAATATTATTTTATTATATATTGATTTTCAGTTTCTAAAGGTCCAAAACTAATTATAGTCGAAGATAATTTGACTCATGGTCAAAATAAAATCATCCAATAATAATGGGACATGTTTTGGATATTATTTAAATCTTTATAATCTTATTTATTTAAATCATTTATTAATGAGGTAAAGAGTGCATCTTTATTGTGTCATAAATAATTTAATTTATTTGATTTATAAAAATTATAAAAAAATACCATCATGTAGGAAATATTTTTAGCTTTCCAAAAAAAATATTTATAGTCGAAACAATAACTTATATGACCCTATGTAAATAGTAATTTACTAAAATATATTTGTTTATATAATTTTTACCTTTACTTTATGTTAATTGAAATAAAGTGTCATTATCACACTTATGCGGCTCCATGGGGTCCCAAACTAGACCCCAAATATGTAGTTGGTCATCCATGACTCATCCAATAAGGTTAGGACAAGTGTTAAGGTAATTTTATATTATTATGATATTACTTTTACCTTGAATTTCTCTATTTACCTTTAACCGCGGTAAATAAAAGTCCAAAGTTATTATTCACCAAAAAATATTTTCATCTTATTGAACCAAATTTTACTTAATAATATCAACCATTTATGTCGGATTTTTGAAATTCAATTCACAGAAGCGGTAAAATTTCATTTAAATGAAAAGTTCTGTTTTTAACAACTACTTAGTGGTTTCACTATTCATCCAAAATTGAAGTTTTTTAGAAAAAATACAAAAAAATCAGCCTAATCCATAATTGATATTCCAAATTAAAAAATGATGTCTATTTTACCAAATTAAAAACATAGAATTTGGATTAATTAATTTAAAATTAATTCTCATTGTCAAAATAATAAAGCGTGTTTTTTAAGAAATATTAACTATCAAAATATTAACACTTGTTTATGTCCAATTTAAAATTGAAATTAATTCCAATGATGGATTAAGTGGTAAAGATATAATCTAATTACACTTTAAAATCAATTAAAAAGGTAATCTAACCATATAAATAAATTAGATTAAAAGTTAGTTTTGAATTAAAATACAGTATTTTCCACTATTCATCAAAAATTGAATTTAATCAGAAAAATACCAAAATTTTATCAAAAGTAAATTTTGATGTGCTGATTCTAATGAAAATTTTTCTTTGGTCAAATAGAACATATAAAAGTTATCAAAACTATATTTAAAGAGTGCTCTCCATCAAAAGGCGGTAAATCGGCCTTTTGAAGTAAATTATGCTTAAAATTAGATTCATTAACATTTTAAGCCTCTACCTTTTATTGGATAAATGTAAAAACATTTAAACACATGTATAATCATATTTTAGTTAGTTCTGTTCATTATTGCTAATACAATGACATGGAATTATCTACCATTTAAAATAATAATATTATATTATTATTATGCAGCGTAAGATTTCAAAGAAACTCGTTGTTGCGTATCAGGCATTCCATCGAACATAAAAACCACTTTGAAGTAAAATTGATATTTAATTCACAAAATGTTAATAAAAATGAAAAGGTATTATTTCTTTATTTACCTGGGATGTTACATCCTTCCCCCTTTTGGAAATTGCATCCTTGCAATTTTATTTACTTATTAAATAAATGGGGTATTTGTCCCCCATAGCATTTTCAGATTCCCACATTTTCTCTTCAGCCATATGGTTTTTCCACAAAACCATTACCTAGTGAATTAACTTATTCCGCAACACTTACTCTTTATGGTCAAGAAACAGTACTGGTTGTTCCTCATAAGAGAGATTCTCTTCCAACTGAACTACATCTGGACTCAAAACATGAGATGGATCTGGCATATATTTTCTCAACATTTAAACATGAAACAAATTGTGTACCTGAGACAAACTTGGAGGTAAAGACACTATGTATGCAATTGATCCAACTTTCTCCAGGATTTCATAAGTTCCAATGAACCTCGAACTCAACTTTCCCTTCTTACCAAAACGCATCACACTTTTTCATGGAGAAACTTTGAGGAAGACATGTTAACCTACCTCAAAAGAAAGATCCTTCCTCTGATTATACGCAAAATGTTTTTTCCTGCTCTAAGTTGTTCTCATGTGCTACTAAATCAACTAAACCTTTTCTGCCATATCTTCTACCAATTATGGTCCCATCATCATCCTTTCACCAACTTCATCCCAAAAAGCTAGAGTTCGACACTGCTTCCTATATAATGCCTAAAATGGAGCCATCTGTATACTGGAATGAAAACTGTTATTATTAGAAAATTCAACTAATGAAATAGGTTGTTCCAAACTTCCCTGGTAATCCATTGAATAAGAACGTAGCATATCCTCCAGGGATTGAATTGTTCGTTCTGACTACCCATCTGATTTCGGATGAAATGTTTTACTAAAATTTAATTCATTACCCAACAACTTCTGAATGCCTTTCTAAAAGTAATAAATAAACCTGGGATCATAGTCAGTTACAATAAAGAGGGGAACACCATGCAACATGACTATCTCATTAACATACAACTGGGAAAGTTGATCTAGAGAAAAAGTATCTCAAATAGGAAGTAAATGAGCAGATTTAGTCAACTGATCAACAATAGCCTAGATTTCATTATTACCTTAAGATGTCTTTGGTAATCCCAAAACGAAGTCCATGGATATATTTTCCCATTTCCACTCTAGTACCAGTAAAGATTGAAGCATCCCTTTTGGTAACTGCGAATCTGCTTTAACCTGCTGAAAAGTCAAACACCTCATAGCAAAATCAGCAATATCTCTTTTCATTCCATCCCACCAGTAATATTTCTGAAGATCTTTGTACATGTTAGTACTACCAGGATGAACTGAAATTGGGGAACTATGAGCTTCAAATAACAAGTCATTCTTCAACTATGAATCACAAGGCACACATAATATCTTTCCAAATCTCAAAACACAATCATTATCAATGTTAAATTTAGGAACTTTCCCTTCTAAACCAACTCTACCATTTTCTGCAACTCACTATCTTCCTCTACGCTTGCTTAATTCTTTCTAATAGAGATGATTTCACTGACACCTGAAACAATATAGTATAATTTCTTGCACCAACAACTTCTATTCCAAATTTCATCAAATAAAAAACCAAAGGATCTTGTTCCAAACATATCGTGGTTAATGAAGCATTACTTTTTCGACTCAAAGCCTCAGCCACTTTATTTTATTTTCTCATATGGTAAAGGATCGTGCAATTATAATCCTTGATTAATTTCATCCATTTCCTCAGTCTTATGTTCAATTATTTTTGACTGAATGTATACTTTAAACTTCTGTGGTCAGTATATATTTCTCATTTTACTCCATAAAAATGATGCCTCCAACTTTTTATAGAAAAAACAACAACAGCTAATTCCAAATCATGTGTAGGTTAATTTAACTCATGAGGTTTCAATTGACATGAAGCATAAGCAATTACCTAATCTTTTTTCATTAGGACACATCCAAGTCCTTTCAATGAAGCATCACTGTAGAAAACAAACTCACCATTTCTAGAAGGTGGTGCCAAAACTGGAGCATTTACCAATCTGCTTTTCAATTCCTGAAAACAATCATCACATTCTTTTGTCCAAACGAACATAACACCTTTTCTAGTTAACTTAGTCAGTGTGCTAGATAACGATGCAAAATTCTCAACAAACCTCCAGTAATAACCATCCAAACCATGAAAACTATGGATCTCATTTATTTTTTTGGGTCTTGGCCATTCTTCAACAACATTAGTTTTAGAAGGATCAATAGTTATGCCATTTTTTTGAAACAATGTGTACAAGAAAAGAAATTTGCTGTAACCAAAACTCACACTTGCTGAATTTCCCAAATAGATTCTTTTCTTTTAAGGTTTTCAAGACAACCCTTAAATGACTTTAATTCACCTATTTACTTTTAGAATAAACCAAAATATCATTAATAAACACAAAAAAAACTTATCCAAGAAAACAAAGAAAATTATATTCATAAGATCCATGAATATAGCAGGTGCATTTCTTAAAACAGAAGGAATAACTACAAATTCACAATGGCCATATCTAGTATGAAATGCGGTCTTCGGAATGCTTGCTTCCTTTACTTTCAACCCATGGTACCCCGACCTCTAATCAATCTTTAAAAAATACTGAGCTCTCTGGATCTGATCAAACAAATCATCAATATGAGGAAAGGGATACTTTTCTTAACAGTGATGTTACTCAATGCTCTATAATAAATGCAAAGTCTCATTGAACCTTCTTTTTTTTAACAAAAATTATAAGAGCACCCCACGGTTATATGCTAGGTCGAATGAAACATTTATCTAATAACTCATGAAATTGCTTCTTTAACTCTAAAAGTTCCATTTGATCCATTAGAATAGGGGGTTTTGAAATTGGATTATCATCAAGAAGTAAGTCAACAGTAAATTCAACTTCTCGATCAGGTATAATACCAGGAAACTCATTAAGAAAAACATCTAGGTACTCATTTACCATTGGCACATCATTAATCTAAACAGTCCCTTTTTTCAACAATATATTCATGGTAACATTCATTTCCATCTTTTACTAGTTTCTCATCTTCCTGATATGTTATCAAAATTTAGGGTTCATTCTTGTACACAAACATAAAATCATTCTGAAAAGAAAACTCTTTAGCTCTATATTCAATATTATCATGATAAACTGAAATCAAATCCCTACTCAAAATAACATCAAACAATACTAGAGGAAAACCAATAAGGTTTTTAGGTAGATTCTTTCCGCACACAAGGATAATAAGGTTCTTATAATTTCTTTTTGTTTCAGAAATTCTTCCATGTGTTATTATCATATGTTTAGGATTCATATCTCGAGATGGAATTCGCAATTTACTAGAAAACTTCTTATAAATTAATGAATGTGTAGACCCTGAATCAAACAACACATTGGAATAATCTGAACAAATAAACAGTGTACCTAATACTACTTCATTTAATGTCCCAACATCTACTGAATTAGTTGCAAAGGTCTTCACCACCCATTTCCGCTTGTTGTCTGGTTGCTTTCCCTCAGTTGAGTTCTTCATTGTACACTAATTTTCATAATGACCAATTTCATTGCACTTAAAATATTTTACTTACTATAAATCAGATTTTGTATTACCATTACCCTGATCATTTTTAGTTCAATTACAAGATTTATATCTCATTTTACCACATCGATAGAACTTACCAGAATTCAAAAGACATTCCCCAGCATGCTTTTTACCACAATTTTCACAAACTGTAAACATAATTTTCTTACCATCATATTTTTTTGAATATTTCTTCCCTTTCATCTTGCACCTCAACCTGTTATTCTATTTTTTTTCAAAGAAGACCTGATCATTGGAAAACTCCATTTCCACCTTCTCCGCACATCAAAAAAAATTCATAACTTTGGAACTCACAAGAAGCTAAATTTCTTCGATACTTTGGCTTTAATCCTGAGTAAAAACGGTTGATTTTACTATCAAGATCTCACATGGAATATGAAGCATACCTTTACATTCGAGTGAATTTCCATTCATAAGCATCCTTTGAGTCATCCTCTTGCCTCAATTCCAGGAATTGTTTTTCTATCCTAAGACGAACCACATTAGGAAAATATTTCTCAAGAAACATACCTTTGAATCCATCCCAATCAAGAGCATCAATCTCCTCATTATCTCTAATATTTTTCACCATCGACCACCACTGAATAGCTTAACCTTCAAAATGGTAGACAACAAGACTAACCTTTTGATGTTTTGAACACCCCATGACATAAAAAATATTCTCTAGTGCTTTAATCCACCCTTCAACTAGAACAGGGTTAGATGATCCTCTGAATGATGGTCGACGTTGCCTCGGGAAATGATCCACTACTGACATGTTACTCAATGGTTGATATGGCTGATCTTGTGCATGGATACCACCACCATTTATTTCCTGTGTCAATTGTGCCATCACTGTAACAAACTATTCAATTCTGATTCCGACCATCTCAAGTTGCTGATTTGGAAGGTTGTCTTCCTCCTGATGTCATCCCAATATAGCTGCCCTATTTCCTCTGCAGAAAACCATTCTGAACTCAAAAATATATTAGGTGAAGTAACATGGTTATCTGTAAATTCTATATCATTTCAATTTTAACATAAAGTAATTTATGGATATTAATTTAACAATACCCTAACTCCTAAAGTTGTCTAAACTGTCCTCTAATACCAACTATAAGGACCCGGCCTTAAAAATTACATAATATTGAATTAAATAAAAAAATCACATTGAGGATCTTTTTAAGTTTAGAGTTTTAGATAATTAGGTCATAACTATTACATTACATCTCAAAAATTACAAGGTAGACACTTCTACTGAGTTTCCATTATTTTTATAAAATAAAAACTCTTAAAAAAAGGTCATGTCTAGTTTCATGTTTTAGACATCATGACTTTTCCTTTATCCCATCCTTGACCATATTCATCTTTAATTCTGGTGAAAAACATTTCAAAACTAGGAATGAGCATAAAATGCTCAATAAGGGGTATAAAAAAAAGAAAGAAACTTTAGTTCATCATTACATACATAACAAAAGATCTATAACATACCTCAAGAAATCATAAGATTTATGAATAACACATAGAATAAATAAATCCTAAAGGTAACTTGTGGCATCCATATCATACTTACATTATAGATATCATAGCTACATAGGGAGTTACATTTGGAATACCCATCACAGTATATTCCCTAAATCTATTAGGATAAACATTCACATTTACCTCTATCACATTACCTAATGAATTGTAGATCTATCTCGAGCTCACCTGACCTAGGTTTATCACGGAACCACCTGTATACGTAAACAATTCCCAAGAACCATAACATAATCATAACACATAAAACAAACATAAAGGAAAGATAACACTTCCACATTTAAATCAAAATATATGATCTAAATATATTTACATAACAAATCCATTCTCAAAACCATTTTCAATAAAAAAATACGTAAAATAGTATATGGTATTTATTTTCCTTTTAAAAACATTATGGCTTGTTAAGGAAGCCAAAGATCAAATAATACTTGTGGCAGTGGAAAAGGTCATTGTCACCACTTTTGTTAAAAAGAAACATTATTTTTTTTAATTTAGTAAAATTCTTCGTAGAAAAATATTCCATTTGAATGAAATGAAAATTCAAATGTGTTTCTACAGCGTATAAAATAAAGTCATGTATTAAAACAAAATATGCCTCAATGAAAGGAGATTGAGACAAAGTCCCTTACACAGATCATTTTGTCAATAAAATAGATCTATTATATTAATTCAATATAAGCACACATAAATAAAGTATAAATACATGATAAGATATAAAAATTCATTTCTCACATAATCAAAGAATGACATAAACAAGATAGAGAATATCAAACCAATGAACGGAAATTTGGTTAAGAACTTCCCTTACCTCGTGTCAGACTTGACCCCTTAGTTCTTTAATTTCTTGAATAATAAACTTATGTTAATTTATAATTTCTTAAGATAATTTATCGAGTTTATTGTTCCTTTTATATCACTTATTACCTTTCTATAACAATTAGTTACTTTTTTGAGTTCATATCAGACATTTTGTCGATGTTCAGAATGAGAGTAAAAATGAATTTGTTATAATTATAAATTATTCATGTGGTCAAAATTACATTATCTCCAGAATGATATTCATGATTTAGATATAATATATATCATATATATCCAGTATATATATTTATTATAATAGTACATAACATTTGAATATAAGAAATTAAATGCACCATTCATGGAGATGGTAAGTCGTACGTACGCATGAACGCTACTTTCATTTATATTTCGTATTTTAATGGAATTAAAACATAATGATACATAGGTATATTATAATTCTTGTATAGTATCATATATATAATCACAGTAACTCCATATTTTATATGTTTCACATATGGCATGAATGAATCAAATCACTTTGAGGGGGCGGTAGTCTGCACTTCCTCAAATGAAATTATCGCATTTACCCATAATGGAAACCATAAAGGTATGGTATAAATGAAAAATACAGAAGGATAAAGAAAATATAAACATAATATGTATCATATATAAATACAGTACCATCATAATGGCCACCATAAGAGGTTGTTGGAAAATATTGAACAATCATCATTTCGTGAGGCGTTAGTTTTCCGTCCACAGAAATTGTATGTTCTTTACCCATTTAATGGAAATGTATGTATGTTTAGTTGTAATAATCCTCATAAAAACATCCTAGTGTATTTAGGATACTAGTTCTTATTATAAAAGAAAAGAATAAAAATATTTTAGGGTTGGAGAATTAAAATAAAAGAATATAATTTAAGAGAAATTGTTCCCTTTAATTCGAGTAACTTCCCTTTGGTTTGAACCAAAAGGAATTCTTGAAGTGCCTTCTTCCTAATTTAAGGCTTATAGGTGAAAGATAGGGATATTTAGAGCTTATTTAGTCAGGTTTTGGACAATACAAGAGTGTTGAGAAGTGTGAGTAATGTGTTAGAGGTGAGGGATTTTTATAAGGGGGGAGGGGCGCTTCAGGAAAGTGTGAAACTATTATTTTATAATATAATTCTTTTAGGTTTCTAAAGGTTAAAAAAAATGAAGTTGAATATAAGAAGTATCATGGTCGAAATAAAATCATCCAATAATAATTGGACTGGTTTTGGATATTATTTTAATATTTATAATCTTATTTATTTAAATCATTTATTAATGAGGTAAGCACTGCATCATTATTATGTCATAAATAATTTAATTTATATGATGTCTAAAAATTATAAAAAAATTAAATGATGTAGGAAATATTTTTAGCTTTGAAAATAATATTTATAGTTGAAAATATAACTTATATAACCATATGTTAAATTTTATTTACAAAAGATATTTTTTTATGTCATTTTTTTCTTTACTTTAAGTTAATTAAAATAAAGTGTCATTATCACTATTAAGCGGCTCCATGGGGTCCCAAAATAAACCAAAGGATGTCTAGGGTCTTCCATGACTCATCCAATAAGGTTAGGACAAGTGATAAGGTAATTTTATATTATTATGATATTCTTTTTACCTTAAATTACCCTATTTTCCTTTAACCGCTGTAAATAAAAGTCAAAAGTTACTATTCACCAAAAAATATTTTCATATTGTTGAACCAAATTTTACATAATAATAACAACAATTTATGTAGAATTTTTTAAATTAAATTCATATAAGTGGTAAAATATCATTTAAATGAAAAAGTCGGTTTTTAACTAATACTTAGTAGTTTCACTATTCATCAAAAATTGAGGTTTTTTAGAAAAATACCAAAAATTCAGCCTAAGATATATTTGATATTATGAATTAAAAAATTATGTATATTTTACCAAATTAAAAACATAGAAGTTGGATTAATTAATTCAAACTTAATTATCGTTGTCAAAACAAAAAGAGTTTTTTTAAGAAATATTAATTATCAAATGATTCACACTTGTTTATGTCAAATTTCAAAGTGAAATGAAATCCAATGACCAAAATTGGATTAAATTGTAAAAATATAATATAATTAAAATTTAAAACCAATTAAAAAGATAACCTAACCATAAAAATAAATTATATTAAAAGGCGGTTTTTAATTAAAATACTGTATATTCCACTATTCATCAAAAAATGAATTTTATCAGAAAAATACCAAAATTTTACCCAAAGTGAATTTTGATGTCCTGATTCTAAATAATATTTTAATTTGGTTAAATAGAACAAATAAATGTTACCATTACTAGATTTAAAGAGGGTTCGCCATCAAAAGGCGGTAAATCAACCTTTTAAAGTAAATTATGCTTAAAATTAGATTCATTCACATTTTAAGCCTCTAAATTTTTTTGGATAAATGTATAAACATTTAAAAAACATGTATAATCATATTTTAGTTAGTTCTGTTAATTCATGTCAATAAAACGGCTTGGCATTAACTACCATTTAAAGTAATATTATTATATTATTATGTGCAGCGTAAGATATCAAAGAAACTCATTGTTGTGTATGGGTTACGCCATCGAACATAGAAACCACTTTAAATTTAAATTAATATTTAATTCACAATATATTAATTAAAATGAAAAATTATTATTTCTTTATTTACCTTGGATGTTAAAAATTGGATGTTTAACAAACTATGTTATCTTTGAATGAAAATTTTGGTAAATATCATACTAGTCAGTTACACCTGATATTGATAAGAGACTGAATGTTTTAATGACCTAAGTGTCTATTACGAATTCAAGACTCATTACCTTATGTAGTTAAATACTTATCATTTTTTACTTTTATTATATTTTAAATATATATCATAAAATTTTTGAAATAAATATGTGTTGTATACAATTTTTCCATTATAATTAAAAAATTAAAAAAAAATCAAAACGTAAAATTCAAGATGTTATCACATAATAGACTAATACATAGTAAATTATACTTCATGTCATTAACAAATAAAAAATATTTAACTAATGTAAATTTAGATAAATTGATCATACTAATACTACTTGTTTTACCTTTTTAATCATCTCCATATGTGAATGTCCTCTATCAATGTTTTTGAGATGATTAAATTAAGAAGTATCAATACATATGATCCTCAAGCACCTGATATCTATATCCCAAGCATCTTCTCATGTTTTTATCATGATACCCTTTCCATGTATATCTTACAGGAGAACTTATCACTTTCTTCACATTATTCATATTTTGAAATTGAATCCTCCTTAGCACTCTATGTCCCAAAATGTAGAGCCTTATTACATTGTTTATTCTCTTTTTACAAGGGACAATCATGCTTGATGTGTTCCATAATTTTGATATTGGAGTAAGTAAATTCCATTTCCAAAATTACATTTTTCAATAAATTATAGGATCTTTTCTTTTTCATACATTTATTCATCCTCTTGGATATATAAGTAATCTCATCGTTTCATTTGGATGTTTCATTGTTGATTGAATTGAAAGAAACTGTATTTTTAGTTTATTTTTACAAATTTATATATTTTTATAGTTATCATATCAGAGTTATCATATATTTAATGAGATATGTGATGATATCCTCAACCACCATAATCTCTCAATATTTAGATTCATGGATCACAATGATTTTGGTTGACCAATATCTTATTTAGACCCAAATAATTATCACAACCAAAGATTATATAGAAATAGAATATCCATAAGCCTTTCAACCATTAAAATGTAAATTAAATGAGTAAACATATTAGGGGTAGATTCTCTAGGATGGATACACATACTATCAAAGAGTTTTCTAAATATATCTAATCTAGTATCTTTGACTTTCATCATTCCTTAATGAGTTAATTCTAATAGTTCACATATTTCATGAGACATTTATCATTTTGATATATGATTAAATTAATTTTAGTCTAGACGAAAAATTAATTGAATTCATCTCATAACAATCTAAATCAAAATAATTAATATAATATAGATTCCATTTATCTTATTTTTTAGTAATAGGAATATAACAATGAATAACTTTCATCCATATATGATAACCAATAGATCTATAAAATGTATACTTCTTAGTTTTCCCATAACAATAATTATTACAATAAAAATGGATGAATGAACCATATATTATCCTTTGGGAGCACCACGTGTTTTTAAAAAATCCATTTAGAAAAGGTAAATTTCATGAAAAATCAGTTAAATATTTTGAAATAAAATGAATATTTGAAAGAATTTGAAAAAATATTAATAATGTAATTCGATAATATTTTGAAATAAAATATAGTTTATAGTATGTTAAAATTGAAAGAGTTTGTTAATATCCCTTTTAAAAATAAAATCAAATAAACAATGTTATAAATACTAAAAACCTCTTGTTAAATGATTAATGATAATAAAACACTTTCCAAATATTTAAAGATAGAAAATTGAAACAAACTAAAATAAAGTTGAATGAATGATTATATAACTATATATTTTTTTAAAAATATAAGAATAAAATAATGTTTGATTCATGAATTAAACTATTAAGTGTATTGATGGATTAGACAATTAAATATATGAATGTGATAAATAACTAAGGATTAAGAAATTAAATATAGCACAAAATTTGGTAAGGAATTTTTTAAATAGCTTAAAAAGAAACCCAATATCTACTACCTAAAAGGATTAAATATTTAATGCATTATTATTTCATCTTTATCGATAATGAAGATACAAAAACTCCCTTTATTTTGAGGTTATAGTATAGAACATGAATATGATCGAAAACAATTATTTGGTATAGCTTGAAACCTCAAAGAAATATAGACCTTTTATGTTTAACAATTATGGTAAGAAAAAAATTTCCATCGCATTTAATGGTATTGAGAATCAATATATGAAGAAATAGTTATAAGAGAGTATTTCTAGAATAATCATGTTTTATCATAGTCTCAATTCTATCAGAAAAATAAAAAAAACTATGAGATAATGAGAAATATGGTGGAGTGGGAATATTTTTTACAATAATATCACACTCATGGTAGAATGATATATCACATAGAAAATATGAAAACTGGATAGGAAATTAGTGATTTTAGTATATTTTTTATGAATAATTATTGAGAAGGTAAGTTTATAATTCCACCAAGAGGACTATTAATATCCTCCATTAGTTTTTAGAAAGTATTGGGTGAAGCATGGGATTTAATGAGGCGATCATGGAATTTTTGGACTAGATTTAATGATACTAATAAAGTTTTATATTGTAGTCTCTTACAGTGTGGTAGAATTATCTATGTCATGATGGTGGTCTTTGTGGCATAATAATTATATTTTAGGAATTTATTCTTATAGGATCATTTTGGAGGTTCTAATAATTTCAATGTAGCTAAGGAATGGCCCTTAGAAATAAAATGGAACACTCCCATATAGAATTTTTATTGTGTATATAATTACCTTACGGTGTGGCCTTTCCCAGGTTTGTAGGATCTAAAATTTTACTATGGTTTGTATTCCATAATTTTCACTATGATGTTCAGAGAGGACGTTAGATAGATCGACACTATGTCGTGGTCATTATCATTGTGACATGGTCACTGTTCAGTATCCTCATATTTTGTGGTGTGTAATATTTTTTCATGGTTCTCTTATTTCTAGATTAGGTTTAAAAACATAAATCCCATAGAACCCTAAAACTCTAATGAAATCATTACACACTTTATTTTTTTGGATAATTAAAAATAAAAAAGAACAATGGTATTCTTTTAATACATTAGGTGTGTCACTATTTTTTCTAATTTCTCATATTCTCTTCTTCTGGGGAATATTTTATACGCTACTCCATGAACATATAAGAAAGGAGTGTGGGTTTATTTTACCCTTTCATCCACAAGTTAAGTAATTAAATGTAAAAGTTCATTGATATACCTATCTCAATGTAGAAGCATCCTCATCTTTATTCTTGAAAGGAGTATCAATTATTAAGATAGTTATATGGAAATAGTTGTCCTCTAATGATATTTAGATGTTTAATCCCTCTTTTCACACAACTTCAGCACCTATATGGTTAAAAAAATTACAGCGGGGTTGTTTTATATAAATTTTATCCTATCTAATTTCCCTATATCCATCCACTTTTCATCCATCCTCTCTCCTATTTTCATTTCCACTATTTGTTTTACTTCAACCAAGTTTTCACAATACACTATACAACAATCTTTACTCCATCACAATCAATATATTCAATTTTTTTTGTTTTTTTTCTATTTGTTAGTGACACACTTTTTCCTTATCAATAATTTAATCCTAAATTCTAGAGTGATAATTGTTAGTAGGTTATAAATAGTAAATATTATTCTATTAAATGTCTTATAATATCAATAATTAGTTATTTTTTATAGGCCTCTCTTTTATTTATTTATGGATTCAAAAATTCATATTTGTTTTAAATGAAATGAAAAACCATGGGGTCTCAATTCTTGGAGGGATATATGTGGATTATGTTTTAGAAAACATTGGGAGTTATTCAAAAAGAATTTTAATGTTTATATAAATGGATTTTTTTTATAGATATTTAAAACTTATTACATGTTATGTAATAACTGGTGAAATTGATGATAGAATTACAAAATTGGTTAGTAAGTATCTAAAAATAATTTTAGATATTATTTCAGAATATTTGGTCTATGATGAAATATATGGTTAAATTAAGAAAATATTTTATACATTTTTTAAACTGGATAATTGGTGGAGATATTCCCTAAATACTTATATACTCCTTAAATTCATTTTTTTGAAGAATTTTTTATAAGTTCGAGCATTATGGGAGAGTTATACCATATAAAAGAGTTCATATCACCTAAAAAGACTCACACATTCCCCTTCTTGGTTCCTTTTTCTACCTTACACCACCATTTTTCACCTTTGAGGGAGCTAACAACATGGATGTGTCTTAGGCCAAATACTAGCCCAAGATTGAATAGTTATTTCTCATTCTTTTCTATGACTTCCTTGATTTTGCATCAGAATACCACCACTTATCTTGAGAACCCATGTCAATGAGCCTATTATATTCTTCTATCCACCTCCTATGTGTTATCATATCCCCACACTCACATCATTATTCTCCAACATGTCACATCATGCCTTTTTTGTGTCACTCTTCATGGTTGTGCATGATCACACACACATGTGGGAAAAAATACCACTTCCTAAAGGGATCCAAAATAGAGATGGGTCTGGTTAAAACCCTGGACTCACCCCACCTAGATACAGTGGTCTATAGCTGAGCACAACTCAGTTGTGACATTGTCCACACAATAACCTTATATTTATTTGATGCATTTTACCTATATTATATGAGTCGATAAAACAATGTCACTTGGTACGATATTCATATTGATAATACATATCACATTTCATTGGTGTATATCATTTTGTGTGCTATAATGGTATTGTATCACCACTTCTATAGGTAATCATTGTGTACAATATTTCCTGATCATAATATATTTATATAAGTTAATCATACTTTATGACTAATATGGAATTGTATGATTAACATGTAAGTGGAACGTTAAGTAATAAAATTCAGTTTTACATTAATATATGATATCATTAATTATTAAAATTCTATATAATAAACTATTTCGGTCAATAAAAATAATTTTATTATTAAATTCAAGTATTTATCAAAGGGTGATTTTTTTCATAATTGTATTCTATTTACTCATATTTAATGAACATATGAGTAAATGCATAGAAGTCTTAAAGAGCATCCTGGATACCTATATATGGTACCCAAGGCCATGAAAGTATCATTGGTTCCTTGTGTGGTTCCAACCTCTTATTGATTCTCTATCACAAATGATCTCTTATCCTTTCATTTTCATATAGAGGTAATGATATATGATGGCTCTAAAAATAGGATCCCACTAAAGGGTTGGGGGATTCTAATTTTACCGTAGAGAGGCATGCATGGTATTTTGTTTTTTTATTTTATTTTTTATTTAATATTTTTTAATTTATTGTGGTCATGAACTCAAATATAGTCTATCATGAAGACTTTTTTTGGAAGTCACTATGAATGTCATATAGTGACCATCCAATGTATATAAGGATTTCATGTAGTGAATGTAGAATAGATTTAACCATAAAGGTACATGCTTGTTGTGGTAAATTAGAGCATCTACTCCGCATGAAATCAATGAAGTGGTGGATTTAAAATTGTGGTAAGGGAATGAGCACCAATGATGATGTATTCCTACTAGATCTTCTCCATCCTCTACAATATCAAGAAATCATAAGAATATCACATTTCATGTATATATTCCATAAACTGAAGTAAACTATAGTGAGTTGGAGTATTGTTTTATAATGTAATTTCATGAGAGTAGTTTTCTTTTCTTGGAAATTAGAGCTTGAATGTGCTTCCACTCAATATTATAATACGCATAACCAACTACATTCAATTCCCTACCCAAAAAAAAATATTTACACCCCCTCATCCCATAATAGATTTATTTTATTACTTAAACTCACCACCATCCATCCCTCTTTCCCTATACCTTTATCTTATCTAAAATATGTTTTTTATTGTATTGATACCTAAAATAAAAATTTATTAATTTCATTTTTTTAAATTTATCTTCGTGTACATATATTAATTTTGAATTTATTTTCCTTTTTTTTATTGATTCTTGGACGAAATGTTTTCATAAATTTAACATTTTTATGAAATATTATTTTTATTAGACTTAAGACTAGAAATTTCAAAAAAAAATTAAAAAATTAAAACATTTTTCTTCTAGTTTTTAATTTTTACACACATTTTATAATACAGTATATATTTATAATTATATTCATGTATGAGATGACATATTTATAATTTTTACACACATTTTTCAGAAATTTTATATCATGGTATATGAAAATTTTCCTCTTACACATGTGATAAATTTCATTTTTTAGAATATATAATTATATAATAAATTTTCCTTAAATAGTGTATGTGATAAATTTTCCTCAAACTTGATCATGTTCCGGGTGTTCCAAATCACATGAAGGTAAGCCAGAGATCCCACCATGAGTAAATTCCACACCTGTGAACTATGATGTATAAAAAAATAGAAGGAAGAATATAGTGAAAATCAATTGAATCTAGTGGTGAGGATTAATCCAACTGGACAGTCAATTCGAAATATGGTTATTGAATTCCAAGATTATGTACAAGTGATTCAAACATTCATTATCTTGCATGAAAAGTGAAGAGGATGTGGTAAACTGTAAGATAGATTCACAATGTTTTTTATCTATAGGTATTATATCTTTCCAATATTTTTAGATTTGTATTGAGTGATTTGGAATAATAAAGGTCTTCCCAAATTCTTTTATCCATCTAGGAATATCATTTTAAATTCCAAAAAAAGTCATAAATAGTATAGACTGAATGTAATCTTCACATAATGTTGATAATATAGATTTTGGCATCAGAATTAGAGAAATAGAAGGTATGAATTAGTTTTTTATGGTCAACAAATATATATTGGGAAACATTACCAAGGTTTTCAAGGTACTCCTTGATAAAAATACAACCCAATACTATTAGGATATCAAGGAAAAAAAATGCAAAACTACAACCACTTAACCCACTATAAAATCATATTGGACTTCATTAATGGGATCTATTTCATATGATGAGTAATTTCATCCTAATAATTGTGAATAAAAATCAAATATAATACCTTTTTTCCTTTCATAATAATATCAAAAAACCTGACTCTACTATAAAAACTATCCTTTATTATAGCTAAGGAAGTTTGAAATAAAGTTTGTAATGAGAGATTCATTAAACATTATTATGTTCTTAACACCAATCCCACCCAAGTCCATGTATTTAACATATTAATTACTATGAATAATAATTGGTTTTATCTCAAAGATAGACCCTATCGATATGATATTCCCTGTCCATATTTTATGTATCTTTATAATATAATTGGTCTATCAGTAGATATGAAAAACAAGAACAAATATAGTGGTTATAATAGAGTTCACAAGACATACCCTTCCTACATTGGAACAGCTTTTACCATTCTAGAAATCCATATTAGAGGTAATATTCATGGATATTCCTTCTAGGTAGATATCCATAACCCTACTAGTAGTTCGGGGGACCCTATAGTAGTTAAATGGTAGGATTCCTTAAATTTTCCTTGAGGATTTTAGAAATGTGATTCTTCCTAGAGATAGATAATCCATTACCAAACCATACATAATATTATTTATAGTTATCCATATACCTATATATGTATTCCTAATTCATGGAGATATATTTGATAATTTTTAAGGATCCATCATCCCCCTCACAAGAGAGTATCAAGTTATTTGTATAATATAGATATGTATGAGCTTTCAGATTCTTGGATGCTCTAATAAGATATAGGAAGATAGATTCCACAACATTTGTTAAGAAAGTACTAAGGTAATCTTCAACCATTCCAAAAGGGGACAAAATAAAGGGTCCCCTTACCTAACCCCTATGGATAACTTCAATTATCCTCTATATGAACTATTCTCCAATACTAGATATATGATTCATTACAGGAGAGAGTGGATGATTATAATGAACCTGTTACAGAGTCCATACTTCTTGAGGATATCCAATATGAAGCCCCATTTAAGAGTGTAAAATTATTTTGATATCTCTTTTTTAAAGGACATATTCTCATTTTATGAGTTCTTATTTATCATAATTGTAACACCCCATCCTAAATCACTAGGTCTGGGCTAGATTTATCCATGACATCATGCACACATGCCTATATGTTAGAGGTGTTGACTAGTGACAATGGCCCAAAAATAATTGTGGCACGAATATACCCTTTTTATCCATAGAACTCAATCACATAGATTGATATATATAATAAAATATCATGAATTTCATAATGAAATTTAAATAAAAAACAACATGTTTTATCAATATGGTATAAAAGGATTCTTAGAAGCTAATTGAAAAAGTTCCCATGTGAGGTAGATCAATAACAAACCTAAATAAAAATAATCAATAGAAACACTACATAAATAATCTAGAGTCCTTCCTCTTGTCTTCTCTATCAACTAATCTCCTCCATCCTAGATTCCCGACATAGGGCTCTTTCCCTTAATTTGATCCTGAACCATAAAGTATGCATGTGAACTAGGGTGACCATGTAGGGTATGAGTACAAACCCAGTTGGACACCACTAATTCATCCTTAATATGAGTGATTCAATATTTAAAATTAAATTATGTATCGTTAAATAAAATTTATAAATAAACTACAATGTGTTGAGTCATCAGGTGCTCACCAACCTTCGAAAAACCTTCACTCTACCTAATTTGGAACCACACTAGATGGAAGGTCATAAATTGTAAATTGATGACTAGATAATGTATATATCCCACAAGTTATCTCATAAAAATCATCAAAAAATCCTATATTCACATTCCATCATTAAGAAACAATTATCCACTTTCTTTTAAGGGAAAGTCACACTCCAACTTTTAGGATTAATTATTTGACTTATCCAACCAAACACAACCTCCTGGTTATTTCCTTTCACATGAAGGTATATATTCTTGACATTCCTGAATCATTGTAACTCTACTCATGAATAGGGAAGTTCCCTTTTAGTACAATTTTATAAATACTCTGAACCATATATAGATTCTAATGTCATATGTTTATTCTCACATTTTCTTAACATTCCATGTTCCGATGGTAACTAGCATTCCACCCAAAGCCATATAATATCATTTTCTTCATCTATTCTCCCACTATAATGAGATAAGTTTCTATCTTATAGAATTTTGGTCATATTGATATCAAAAAGAAAGTTTTCATAGGAAACATACACATCCACTGAAAATGAAAAAAAATTCATATGTATGTCATATCAGTAATGGATTCCATGGTCCACTCACACACCCACATTTTTTCAAATCATTAAATTTCATACAATGGCCCTAAATTGTAAGGACTTCCAACATTACGAAAATATATTATAAAATTCCGTAATTTGAACGCATATCAAGCATATAAACCAATACTCCCTAGATTCATCCCCAAATAATCACATGAGGATTATAGTATTAAGATCCAAGAACAATAACACAATAAGGTTTAAAATATAATTATAATTTCCTAATAGAATCCAATGTAATCAATAGACCTTGATGAATCTTGGAATGATCAAGGTAAAACCATATTTTCACTTTATATTCCTTGAATCTAAAAGGAATCACATTAGATCATGTCAACATTCATGGATAGGACCGTGATATTAGGAATCTAGTCATTGGTCCAAGGAGAAGATAAAAGATATAGTAAGAAAATAAAGAATGTTTTAAAAAAAAATTAACCTACATTTAAATACCAAGATATGAGGTCTATATATTTGACAGAATTTCTCTCCATAGGGATAAAATTCACTAAGAAAATCCATGGGAGTCCCTATGTTAAATCTCTCTATGTGTGGGAGGAAAAATAAGCCATATTTACTAGTATTAAGGTAAAATAATGAAACTTTGTATTATATAATTCTATGTGTGTGATTTGGTCACAAGGTTTATCAAATTTTGCACCAACCAAGTGAGTCTCACTGCCTCTTCGGGCTTCCTACTTGGTTTTACGGAATAGTTTTTAAAATCATATCCCAACAAATATTTTTCTTTTATTCCAAGTCACATAACTATATGTGGAATTTCTCATGTTTATATAAAATAATTCATTAATCGTGAACCACTTACTACTCCTCTATAACAAGTTTTTTTGTTTCCTAGGAAAGACCACATATTTTCCCCTAACTATGATAAAAATGTGCTCCCCCCCCCCCCTTAAAGGATCATAAATCCCACTAAAACCTCACAAAATATACCTAGGAATTCACCCAAACAAATTATAGCTCAAAAAAATTAATGAGTATTTCAAAAAGAGGTATAACACATTTTAAATGTCTAGGATCATTAAAATATCCCCCTATAAGGACATATCATCATCGAGAAGTGTCTATAAATGCATTTCCCCAAAAATCAGACTACTGAGCCCACACATCTGATTCTTATTCCAAATTTGCACCTTGAATACATATTTACTGCTATAAAACTCAAACAAGAGGCACCATCTTTCATCACATGTCTTTTTCATTCTAATAAATAAACTAAACTTGACATTCCTCAAACAAAGAATTTTTTTCCAACTCAACATCCTCACTATCAACAGCATGTAAAGCATAAAGTTCATAAATTCTAAGCTGGGACACTTGGAACAGATTATGAATAAATTAATATCATGGAGGGAGATCGAGAAAATAATACATGTTCCCAATGAATTCGATGGTCTTGAACAGACCTAAAAACCATGGTTTATATTTTCCCTACTTATCGAATCATTTATGTACCAACTAAATTGAAAATAGTAATAAAAAAATAATCTATATTTTATTTCAACGGTATTCTTCTCTAGACAGCATACAAACACTTCAAGTTCTAGCTGGTAATTAACCTTTTTAAAACCAACTAAACTCACTCTGTGTTATCTTGTACCAAACATGACATAAAGATAGTTGAATCACCCACCACATGTCAACACAAAAATGAGGAAAGTGTCTGACTATAGAGAGCCTCAAATGTATACACCTCGATGGAATAATGAAATGTATTATTATATGTAAAATAGTAGAGGGAGTGATGATTATCCAATGATCAAATAAAATATATAACACAATACCTATGAATATATTCTAAAATATAGATCATCCTTTCTTATTGTCCATCAGTATGAGGTTGATATATTGTACACAACTTCAACTGAGTCCACATTAATTTTTGCTAGCCTTTAAAAAATCACGATATTAGTTTATCATCTTGATTAGATATTGTACTCATAGGTACTCCACCTGGTACCTCATCCAAAGGTTCAAGTCTCATTTAGAAAATATATATTATAACATCTTGTGATATATATAAATGAATAATATATCACCCAAATAATAGTGTCAAAATCATTTTGAAGAATGAATCATTAGCTAACTCAATATAATGAGAACAGTAGTTCTATTCATTGGATTATAGCTAAAAAGACCTATAATAAACTACCTTATATCTATGAACCATGAATACTCTCAATCCCAATCAAGAGGCATCATAGTAGACAACATAACTACCCCATGCTTGAGTAAAATCATGATCAAGGAATATGTCTGCCTACTCTTCAGATTTAGGAAATCCACATAACATTTATCAAATCGTTCAATAATTACTATCATTTTGGTATGATCGAACATATGTACTGCTAATTGGGAAAATTATTGAATGAAGCCCCTATAGAATGCTTCCAAATCAAGGAAACTGAAATTAGAAACATTTTCATGGGTCATTCCTAAGAGATATCTACTTCTACCATCCTTGGATCAACCGAGATTCTAGTTTCATAAATAAAATTCCCTAATAAACATAAATCTTGGAACCAAAAGATACACTTTAAATTCATGGGATAATGTTGAGTCACATGAATCATATTTTACATGATCTTAAGGTTTATATAATGAAACTTTGAGTTTTTTGAATATATCCTAATACCGTCAAAGAATAAAATTAAAAATGAGTGAATGTATGGGTGAAAGGTCATGTTCATGTGATCTATAAATACTTATAAAGAATTTTTCAACTCAATGGGTAGCACTATATACTTATACAACTCATATATTTTCCTAAATGTTTTTTATTTTTTCCTATTCTCTAATCCAGAGCTAGTGGTAGGAAGAACACAATTTAATATTGTAGAACCACTGATCTCCCCTAAACTAATTTAATGAATCATTAATCCTTGGAATAAAAAAAAGTTTGTTATCATGACCTGATTCAACTTCATATAATCCACACACAGTTGAAGTATAACATCTTCCTTCTTAGAGAAAAATTTTGGGGAACCCCAAGGTGTAGTTTCTGATCGAGTAAGGCCTTTCTCCCCTAAATACTCAAGATGAACCTTCTGTTAATTAAAAGAATTGGGAGTCATATGGTAAGGAGGAATCAATATAGGTTTCACACCTAGCACATTATCAACATCCAATTCAATCCCCCTATCATGAGGGAGAGTAGAGAAGTCATCCATAAAATCATTAGGATAAATATCCACTAAGGTAGGAAGAGAGTATGAAACCATTCCCTATTCATCTATAAAAACCATATTTCCACCATCATTTTAACATATAAAACTTTGATAAGGTCTAGTCTCACTGTACTTACAAATAAATCCCACTCTTCAGTAAGGATATACTTATCTCCCTTAGGATTGGTAATTATAACATGTCACTAGTAATAATCAATATGATTTTGATAAGTAGTCAACTAATCCATTTGAAAATTTTAATTGAATTTATTCATTTCCAAAATCACAAAATTACACAAAATTTCATACAAAGAAACTCCTAGATGAAACTTCGAACATATTTGGAGACAATCTACCGTCATTCATCGGTTTTTGTTAAGATAAAGAAACTTGGGGAATAATTTCATAGGAAAGTATAATCCCACCACAACATGAGTGGATATAAAGGAATATGAATCTACTAAATAAACATAAATTATATATTTCATCAATACAATAACTCAAAAATTTGACGGTCCCCCTCCGCCATCAAATAGGACCTAGTCTACTATGTAAACCATGCCTACATCATATCCAAACAATTTCCCCACAGGTCCAAGACATTCTTAGGATATTGAATTCTACAAGGTATATATTTTATAAAATGTTTACCTTCTCATATCAGGGTCTATCCTCACTAATCCCATCCATGATAACTTAAAAAAATTCATTGAAGATCAACTTTATTTCCAAATCAATGACATTATTTAAGTGGTTTCATGAAAGACATACTGTATTGAACATTTCTTCCATAGTTATAACACCTGTTATAACATCCTCATATAAAGGATGTTGAAGATCCATCACTTTGGTATGGATACCCCATGTCACCCTAGAGCATGTCCCCTAACTTTATATTCCATATTCTATGAGAGGTACCCAAAACACTACTAGATATTCCACTCATTGGTCCACTGAGGGATGGAAGAATACCTACTTCCCTATCTTCCCCGAGATCCTTCCCAATCATGAGGGATTTTTGAAGAACATTTAAATATATTGTTAGGTTGAAATTTATTAAGTTCCTCAATATAGTTTGAAGATCAATCTCTAATATTTATATTGACTGCACCTCATTCCTAGTTAAAATAGGATAAAAACAAAGAAACACCATAAAACATGATGAATAAGCATCCAATTCCATCCTTCTTTACATAATCTCTATGAATTCATAATAATGGTCTAACATTAGTGTTTCAAGAAATAATTATTTAAATAAAAGGCCCATTAAGGTCTCACAAGTCATACCCTTAGATCAACCATCTTGATTCTTTATAATTAACCACCTCTGAGTAGTTCCATGATGAATAAAAACATCCAATTTCACCCGTCAATCAGTTATAGACTCTACAAAGTCAATTAATCCATTGTTATTTTCTATCTAATACTCAGTTTCTAGGGGATATAGTGTAAGATCATGTCTTTCCATGTATTTATCTCTTTATGTTTTATTAACCATTTTTGGATGTGGTTTTATTTTTCTTAATCCTTGTTTGGTGAGTCTACAGACATGTTGGGAAGATTATCGGTAAGTGCTACAGTGGTTCATAATGTTAAGATAAAGAGTGAATTTATAGATTAAATTATAAATTTATGATAGAAATTTCTTGTTCCTTCTACACTCAAAAAATAGAATAATCCAGAAATATCATGTTTACACTGTAATCCTTATTTATGATGTAAAATTGATTTTTTTAATTATTGAAGGCAGGTTTTTGAGAATATATCTAAATTTAGGGGTCTATAGTGTAAATTCCCTATTTACATATAGAATTATCAATTCCAATACTATTTAAAATACCTATATCTTTATGTTGTGAATTTAGAAAATGCACAACCTTCACTCTAGATTACATCCATTTTAGAATAATCCTACGAGAATCCTATTCGATCTAGAATCTTGTTCCTTTGGATCATAGTTTTTTGGACCAAGAGTTAAGAGTAAGGCCTTATGTTTCATAATATCCATCCAGTTTCATCTGTTCTTTAATGTAGAAAACTCTATATTAGATTACCTATGCCAAATCAATTTAGGTTGTTCTTTGTTGTTAGTTTCATGGTTTTAAATAATGGAATGAGGAACTCAGTTGTACCTTAAATGTTGAGGATGTTTTTTCACCTACTTTGATTTTGGGGTAGGGGGTCTAGATCAACTCCCAAAAAGTTTATTTCAATAATTATATTATATGTAATGATTGTGATCACACCAAAACATTGTGTGTGTGACCTAGATAATTGAATAAATCATATTTAGTGATAATCTCATCTTTTATTCCCTCAATGGATCCTATTGGATCAATTTGAATTGATACAAGACTTTCAAACAATTGAGAGGTGTTCCAAACTATGATCTTGATTAAACTTCAGTTAGGTTACCCTTATAACCCAAAGATGAATTAATAATTGGTTGAGTCTTGGATAAATATTATGAATTTTAATAACATGCTAATTGTGGTGATTATTTGAAAAAGAATCACAGGAAAAAATGGATATATTGGGATATAAATGGTTGGTCATGTTGAATTGATGAGATGTGGATATATATATATATATATATATTCATGTTAAAGATTTTGGGATAAAATTCTAAATTAAAGGGAAAGTGTTGTAATTAATATGGTAATAGGGAACCCAACTTTATGGAATATAAATTCTTTCATAAATTGTAATTGGGTGAATTGACCATCATAGTTAATGATGTCATGTCATATATGTTTATCATGTGGTTATGTGTTTTTCTTACTCAAAATTATATCATGATATGAAACTATTTTTGATTGATTCTGAAGGTCTATATGTCATGTGACTTGTTGAGATTTTGTATTATTATGAATTATGCTTATATTTTTTGGTTGGAAGCACCATGAGTGAAACCTATGGGAAAGTTTCATGGTTATGTTACAACCTGATGGTATGATGACATGTTTTTTTAAGAACGTAGTGCCTTGGTCAAAGACCAAAGCACACTTTATTGAATATATAAAGAAAAAGAGTTACAAGAGATGAAAATAAGGGAGTTTTTTACAATCCTTATCAAAAGGATGAAATAAATCATATGGAAGGGCATCCATCCATGTCATATCCTGGTGAACACCCTTATTGGCAAGGGCATCAGCAATGGAATTCGCTTCTCGAAAGATGTGAGTGGCAATGTTTTGAATCTCGAGGAGTGAATCTAGGAACTTCATCCAAAGGGTGGTGAGAGGCCATGCAAGATAAATCACACCGTTCCAAATTGCTTGGACAATGGTGGTATAATCACTTTCGATCCAGAACTTCCTCCATCCTTTTTGAAGAGAAAAGTTGATGATATGAATAACACAAATCATTTCTGCTTCCAATGAAAAATTTATACTGCATCTACCAAAGAATCAACCATGACACTGGCCAGAAGAATCTCTAAAAATTTCTCCGCAGCTGGAAGGTTCAGTATTTCCCTTTGACGCATAATCAACATTCACTTTGATCCATCCTGGCATTGGAGTTTTCTAGAAAACTTTAGAGTTGTGTTTGGGGTGTCGATAGATTCCATCAACCTAGATTTTGCGGAGAATCTCCAAGTCACCAACAGAGTTGTTGCAGTGGTATTTTTGAATTGAAGTAGCCTCTCGGGCCGCAATGAGGATCCTGGATTTTCTTGTACTATGGTTTAATGATCATTTATTATGAATGATATCATTTCTGTCATACCAGGTCAAATTATGAAGCTCAGCAACAGTGGAGTGGAATATATTCTTAATTTTCTAAGAAGTCTCATGGTCAACACATTTCTTTAAAAGAGAGATAATTGAGTCAGTAGTAGACCATCTGTAGTCAAAAATGAAAAAAATATAATTCCATAGAGCAGAAGTTATAGCACATGATAGGAAAATATGGTTAGTATCCTCCCAATGTTGATTACATAGTTGGCCCTTAGAGCAGAGTTGAATACCAAAAGTTTGAAGGCAAGTCTCAGTGGGCAGTCTGTTGTGCGCAATACTCCAAATAATAATGAGTCTTGTAGGTTTGATTCAAGACTTGTTAAAATTCTTCAACCATTGAAAGTTAGAATCAGTTCTAAAAAAATGTGCTTGTAGAAATTTTTGGAGTCAAGAATGCCATTGGGATCCGGTTCCCATACAAGAAAATCATCAGAGCTGGTATAAGGGTAATTGTCAATGATCTGAGTAATGCTGTCAGGAAGATCATGCATGTGAGAGTGTATAACATCTTTAATAGTGTGACTAGTATCCTTATGTGAAGTGTTGGGGGTAACATGGAGATCAAAGGGGTACCAGTCCAATTATCAATCCAGAAGTTTGTGTTGGAGTCATATCTAACCATCCATCTAGAATCTTCCGTAATATTATGATAAGAATTCCAAATGGAGGTCTAGATCAAGGAAGTAATATAATTATCATTCCCCTTCATGAGTTTGGTAAGAAATATGTGTTTTAGGAAATCAATATCATTAGAGGTATTATTGATTAATCTCCAAGTAAGTCTAGCATGTAGGGCTTCATTAAAAAAATTTAAATTTTTAATACCAATTCCCCCCTTATCTAAAGGCTTTCAACGGGTCATCCAAGGAATGGTGAAAAGTTTCTTTTCAAGGATAATTCCGGTCAAGATGATTTTTTTTATGTAGGTATTAATTTTTTTAAGAGTACTTAGAGGGCACTTATAGATCATGAGAGAATAGACCATTTTTGAGACAATGGTTGATTTGACAAGATAGATTCTACCGTCCATGGAGAGTGACTTTCCACTCAAAGTAGAAATTTGATTAATTATTTGATCAAATATGTTGAAAAAGTAGATGGATTTAGGTATTCCCCAAATGATCGGGACCCCGAGTTAAGTGAAGGGGAAGAGACCTTCTTTAATTCCATGATTGTTGATGATAGTGCCTTTTCTCTGTGAGGAGTAATTTTTTCCAAAGAAAATATGAGATGTGTTCCAAGAAATGGCCTGGCCCAAAACCTCCTCATAATCAGATACGAACCACCGGAGTGTAAGTTCCGCAGTCACTATATTCATGAGGGAATAGATTTTATTGTCTTAAGGGTAAGGATAATTTTTTTATGATGCATTTTATGTTATTCATCCCTAATAGGGTAATACACCACCAACTTGGGTGATCTTTCCTTATTTAGGATGATCTACCCCTAGACAATGATATTTTTCATGGTGTAGAAGTATGTTTTTCTGGCCCTGAGTGTCCACTAGAAGCTTGAGGGTTAGTGGATTGATTTCATGTGTAGTATTTATGTTAAATTAATACCTTTATTTAACCACTTTATTTCATAAACTATATACTCAAACTTTATTTTTATAGACACCATTGGTAGGGGACTAATTATTTGTACTCGTAGTTTATTTTGGATTATTTTTGGTACATGAATAGACTTTATAGATGCCAGTATGCAAAAGGGAAAGGGACCATGTTATTTATTATTGATTGATGAATAGTTTTGAGTATGGATATGGTACCAACATGTGATTCTAGACCATGGTCTTTAGAGTATTTTACTGAGTTTGTTGTCCTTTATTTTCTTAAATTTTATAATGTCATTTAAATAAATTAATCTTATCAATATGTGATTTAATTATTAATTAGATTGTCTGATTCTGACCATTATTCTACTACAGATTCATGTTTGATTATTTAAATTTTTTACTATTTCTTTTAATTTGTTACTATATTCATTTGTAATTTATACTCTGTACTAGTGGTTATATTATCCCCATTATATTCCATACAAACTCATTGTTTGTTAATAACCCCTAAAATATAGGGAGGTGTTCCTGAGGTCATAATCTAACTCAGATTGTTCATGTGAGGTGGCACTGGTTCATGGATGTTAAAAATTAATATTAGAGAAGTCATGTTGGTTTTTTTTCTGTCTATTTTATTTTAGGAAAGGTAGATGGGAGACTCTAAGGTATTTGGGCATAGTAATGAGCTCATGCATGGGAGTTGATAAACTAGGTGAAAAGGAATACCTGAGTTCATAGAGTTGTGATTGTTGTTCATTTTGTTTACTGGTTACAGTTTTGATATTTTTCACCTTGATTTATTCACTTGTTGTGTGATGTTACTATTTTATGATATTTGTTTCATGGGATGGTATGGTATGATATGAGTATGAATGCATTATGATAGGTAAATATGGATATATGTTGACATTTATTGTTCATGATAGGTACCAATATATTTCATGTGATATATCTTCCTATGTTATGTTAAATGAAAATACCTTGATATACCTGATATAAGATATGAAACAATTTATTATGTTATGTCCATTTACCTACTAAGATAAGTTCATAGGAACCTAGAGCTAGTGGTTATCTATTGTGTTCACTTGTTGAGGATGGTATTATTGTGTTCCATTGTTATAAGGAGTTGGTTGGTATTTTTGGAGAAAATTACTCCACGTTATATTTGAATAAAGAAATAAGAGTTGAAATTAGCACACTCCTAACATAGCTGAGCCAGAATATCCTATAGATTCAGAGAAATAAAAGGATGATCAACATCACGGAAAAAATTTGAGGGTCATGAAATCCATATAGGGGGATACTATTCATACATTACCATTGATTTCATATATAATGATAGAGTTTATGTAGAAGTATCCACTTATATTCACTGGGGAGGTATGCCCCGAAGAAACTGAGTTCATGATTGTGAAATTCTATATGATATTAAATCATCCCGAGACACCTGTATATAGTAGGGTGAAGCTTGCTTCTTATATTTTTTTAGTACCATCCAAGCATTGGTGGGATATTCTAGAGATTTTTGGGTAGTAAATTGTGTTATCCTATAAGGATATCAAGGATAATTTCATGATCCACTTTTAACCATGTTCATTGAGGGATGAGAGGGATGACAAGTTCATGAAACTGATGTAGGGAGACATGTAAGTGATAGAATAAGATAAATGGTTCAATAACCTATATAATTTTGATCTGTACCTAGAAGATGATGAGACATCTAGGGCACAACATTTATAGTAGGGGATTCTCAATGATATGAGGTCACAGCTAATCATATTTTTCTTTTGTAGCTTCGTAGACATGATGAACCTATATCTCATCATGGAAGGATGTTTGGGAGAGGCCCTATGTGTTGGAAAGAATGTTTTAGTAGGGTTGTCAGGGAGCTCTTCCCCTAGTATCATGAAGCACCATAATGATTGTTATCATCAAGGATGTAGTGGGAAGAGAAGTTGGGATGCTAGGAAGTAATCTCAGAACCATAGTCCAATTTGGTGCTTCTAG
Source organism: Viscum album (assembly GCA_963277665.1). Taxonomy (NCBI): domain Eukaryota; kingdom Viridiplantae; phylum Streptophyta; class Magnoliopsida; order Santalales; family Viscaceae; genus Viscum; species Viscum album. The sequence continues at coordinate 1,245,998,758 of OY728120.1, forward strand.
TATTGAACACTTCACTATAAGAACCCTCAATGTACTTACCTATCATTGGATTATTGTTATTTGGGTTATTTTGGATGTTAATAGAAGTTTATAGGCAATTTCCTCAAAAAATAAATGATAGGGGATCCAGACTGGCGCATGAGCTTGGGAAGGACTCAGTTCTCCTCATCAGACTTGTTGTTGGAGTTTTACCAGGAATTCAGGCCAAGGTAAAGGATGTGGTACACCAGTGTATGGTAAAAAATACCAGATATAGGTAACAACATGATGGATTCATACTAGAGCCCATGGAAGAGGGTAAAGTCTGCTGCACGCCATATAATATACTCTCACTAATCTGGATACATGACTTTCTAACATGAGAGCTGTGATTCTTGTATCATATACCCTCACATTAATTTTTTGATACAGTAGAATTTCATTAATTTATTTCTTCTCTTTTTGAAAATAGTTTTGTTTTTTTAATAGTTCATGGATGGTTTAATGGCTATCGACACACTGTTTGCAGTACATTCAAAGGATATCAAACATTGTATGGTGTGTTCTCTAGAAATGTATGGTTGTTGATATCTTTGAGAGTTTTTTTCTAAAAATGACTGGTTTCAATGTGATCCTTGATACAAATTTTCTATCTCTATACCAGTCTCATATCGACTATTAGTAGAGAAGATTTACCTTTATATCATTATAAGTAGAAATTATACTCACTAGGGTGAGTGAGATCTTCTGGATGGTTGTACTGGACCAATTTAGTGAAGATTGTATTTTCTAATGGATTAGATATAAATAATTATTTTTGATTTTTTTTGTAATGAAAAATGATACATTTTATTCATTATTGATCCATTTTTTGGATGTCATTCTACAATATTTCTCTACCTTATCACCTGATTGGGAGATCGAGTTCATAGTCTTGTTAGTTTCAGGAGGTGAGCCAATTAATATCCCACCTTAAAGAATGGAACTATAGGTTATTCATGAGTTGCGAGTTCAGTTGGATTATCTAGAATCTAAATGATTTATATGGCCTAGTAATTCTCTATGGGGTTCCCTGTACTTTTTTCTATGAAGGATGATGGATCATTTCCCTTATTTATGGATTATCCAAGACTGAACTAGATGATAGTTAAGAACAGGTATACATTACCTTTCATTGATGACATATTTAATAAAATGATAGGATTTATGATCATTTTCAGTATTAAATTTAGTTCAAGGATCCGTTAGTTGAGGTTGATACCTTTTGACATGCCCTTGATAGATTTTAGAAACAGATGTTACTTGTATGTGTTTATAGTGATTTATTCAAAATAATAAATAAACCAGCGGTATTTATGGACATGATCAGTATGATCATCCATCCATTTCTAGATCTATTTTTTGTGTTTCTTGTCAATTAAATCTTTGTTTACTCACGTTATGAAAATGATCAGGCCCAACATCTTTGAATTGTCCTAAGTACAGAGAGAGATCATCGGCTTTACACCAAGCTATCAGAATGAATGTTCTAGATTGAAAGTGTTTACTTTTTGAGAAATATTATCTCTGAGGATAGAGATTCTGTAGACCTACAAAAGGATATATTCACAGAATTTTTGGAAATTCCCAATAAAAAAAATTATAGTTAGATATTTCTAGGTTTTTTGGGCTACTGTTGATATTTTATCAAAGACTTCTCCATTTTGGAAACACCGATGTCTGGGCTGACCAAAAAAAGTGTGAAGTTTATTTTGTAAAATTATTATGAGGGGAGTTTTTAATATTTTAAGATAAGTATAACATTAACACCAATCCTCACCCTACCTATACAGGGTATATAATATACCTTGTACCGATATGTATCCTAAGTTCAACTCAGAGCTATTCTATTGTAGGAGGACCGAGTGGTTACATATGGTTCAAGATAGTTGATACTGTGTGATTGGAATTACCATACTTGTGATTTGTAGCTATATATGGTATTACAGAGCCTTAGATGGTAGAGAAACTATATTTTAGTTAAGAGTTTTGTGGTGAACATGGACAACAAGAGACCCAAGAACATCTTTTCTTGGTGATCCATGAATCTTCGACTGAGGATATGGGTTAAGTATCTACAGCCTTTCATTTTTGAGTTGTAATACACTCTAAGAAAGGGGAACGTCATTTTTGATTATTTTATACAAAAAACAATGGTAGACAAAATGTATTATTTTTATGATGATTGTCAGCTAATGGAACTCTTTGCAAAAAATGAATTTGGATTCCACCTAATCTCACTGATGAGTTTCTCAGAACTCTACATATTTTATACCCGTGATTCTAGAAGAGATCAAGAAGATTAGGTATCTGATCTGGAGGACTTATCTCTAAGGGAAATTTTATGTGGTAGGGAGAAACCATTTGGAGGGTCTCTTAGAAACAAAGATGTTCTTCATTTTCTTAGCCATGTAAGGGTTCCTACTGGTTTGAATGATGAGATAATGATGGAATTTAATGATTATAAATGGGTGGTACACTTAGGTAAAACAAATATGTATCATGATGATTGTAGAAAATACTTTAGTCCAGGGATAATAAATATATTATTGAAATTTTGGTGAGAATTTTCACTTTTTAGCAGGTGAATGCCAATCACCAAAGGCCAGCAGGGTTGTTTTAGCCTCCTACCATAAATGAATAGAAGTAGGATGATGTCATAAATCATTTCATGATTGGATTAACCAAGATTACTCACAAGAATGATGTGGTATTTCTGATCATGAATTGACTGAAGAATGTTTCCTATTTCATTCCTATTAGGGATACATTCACTATCAATAATATGATTGGTCTCTTCATGATAGATATTGTAAGATTTCATTGTGTACTACGAAGCATCATTTCTTATCTAGATCATTATTTCATGTCTTGACTATGGAAATTCCCTTAGAAGGATTTGGTATTAGGGGATATATAATATAAAATATCATTCCTATATAAGAAAACAATTTGAATAGATGGCATAGATTCTAGTGGATATATCATGATCCTATGTTCAATAATTTAGTGGTTATTAGGAGTATCATATAGTGCTCATGGGATTCCTTTATAATACAAAACTTATTATATCAATCTATATGGACCCTTTACTGTATTTTTATAAAATCTCACATCATTCTCCTATTTTTTTGTTAGAAGTAGAAGAGTCAGTGCTCATTGGTCCAAGTCTCATGCACGACATGTCTTAGTAGGTCCAGTAGATCAAAGAAGTTGGTGACCTTGAAAAGATGAAAGAAATCATATGACGACAATACGATATGAACTATGATTTTTGATATTGGTTATCGTGTTTTCCTTCAAGTGTCTCCTAAGATGGGGAAACACAATATTATGAATCATGAAATGTTAGGGCCTGGGTTTGTTGGGCTATTTTAGATAGTTGAAATGGTCAGTCGGGTAGTTTCTCATTTGGTCCTTCCACAACACTACAGTTCCATGCATGGTGTTTTTCATTTGTCACAGCTTAAAAGATATGATCTTAAACCTTCTCATGTGATAGATGTTGATGACATCAAACTGGATGTTCATGCATCCTTTGAGGATAATCTAATTTTTATCATGCACCATAATTAGGAGAATCACTATGGACAGATCGTGTATCTATTGTTAGTATAGTGGAGGTATGGGTGTGTTCAAAAGGATACATGGGAGAGGGAATCTAATACATGGACACAAAGGGGAAAAAATTCACTGTTTCCCACTAAGATACATTATAGAATAGATTAGGGATGTGTTTTTATATGGTGGGGAGGTTGTAAGATCCCATATTTTTAGGTATGTTTCCATTTTTGTTTTGTTAACCCTTTTGGGGTATGGTTCTCTTTTGTTTAATAATTCATTAGTGAGTATGTAAAATAATTGATATAGTTTTCACAAAATTTTGTAGAGGTGCAAAATGGTGGGATACAAAGGGAATTTATAGTGAAAATTACATATTTATGATTTAAATTGCCCATCTGGGAAGACCCCAAAAAAACAAAACAATCCATAAATATAAATTTTATATCAAAATCCACATTTATGATTTAAAATTAGTTTTAATTCATTGAAGTAGGTTTTTCATCATATATTTAAATTTAGGGATTCTCAGAAATGATTCCCCATTTATGTTTTGAATTAATCAGTACTTTCATATTTTAAAAACCTCCAACAGTCTATCATGTATTGAAATAAAAAATTCCCTTATATCCTAATTTCAAAACATTTAGTGCTGACAAATGGGAATACTCTTTGATCCAGAATATAATTCAGTTGGATCCTTTCATTATGGACCTTGTGATCAAATGTAATCATTTCAGTTCATAATATCCTTCTCTTCTAATCTATATTTCCTTGTAAGGAACCCTATATTAAATGTCCTATGCTAGATATTGTTTGGGTGTTCATTGTTGGTAGTTTAATGGTTTCATTGAAAAAAATGAGTACCCTGGATGAACCATTATTGTTGAGTAATTGTTTACGTATACTCTTCTTTTTATGTAGTTATTCTAGAACAACCCACTAAATGTCTGATTCAATTATTATAGTATCTGTAATAATTGTGATTGTGTCGGCACATCATTTCCATGAAATTCCTAATCATATAAATCATGGTTATAGAGGATCTAATATTTCAAACAACTAATGTATCATGTTGGATCATTTTTCATTGATAGTGGACATGAATACACCTGAGAGGTGTTATAACCTCTGATCTTGACTGAACATAGGTTAGGTTAACCTTAGATCCCTAATACGAATTGAAAATTTGTTAAATCTTGGATAATTATTTTGAATTGGAATAACGTGTGAATTGTGGGGATTTCATGAAATAGAGTCACAAGAACTAAAATACCTATTTTGGTATATAAATGGTTTGGCATGTTGAAAAAATGATATGTGCATATATATATATTATAATGTTAATGATTTTGGGATAAAATGATAAATGGAAAGGAAAGTGTTGTAATTGATATGATAATTGGGAACCACACTGTATGGAATATAAATGACTACATAAATGGTAATTGGGTGAATTGACCATTATTTTTTGTGATGACATATATGATATGTTTGGAAATTTGTAATGTTTTTTTCTTTCTTAGAATTCGATCTTGATATGACATTGTTTTTAGTTGATTCCTAATGGTGTTATTTTATATTACTTTTTGACATTTTATTTTATTATAAATTAAGCATATTGTTGGTTCATGGGAGAACCAAAAGTGATAATTGAGTGTAATTTGAATGGTTATATTCCTGAATGTGGTTAATATATATGGTCTTTTACACTACCAAAGGTTATGATACATGGGATACAAACTGCTAGAGGCTAGGCTACAAAATTACTGGATACAGGAGGGAAAGAATCTTATCATCCCAAAGGAAAGGACCAATATTCAGGATAAGTTATTGGAAATTAATACTCAATAGGGGAATATATCATAGAATTGGGTAATTTGTCATGATATAGGAGGATCAACCCCTAGACATAGATATTTAGTATGGTGTTGAAGTAGGATTGGATGAGATCTGGTGTCAACACAGAGCAAGAGGGTCAATGGATTGATTTTCTATATAGTATTTTTTGTAAAATTGATACCCCTATTTATTTTCCTTATTTAATATAATTTATAATATAACTAGATTTTTTTATACATTTTTCGTGGTATCATACTGATGTATAGTCATACCATGTTTGGGTCACTCTTTGGTGCCCAGATTTACTTCAAGGATGCAGTTATGGACTAGGGAAAGGTACCCTATTTTTGATTTTTTATTATTGGATGGGTTGAATCATGGATATAGGGCCATTATGGGGTTTAAGACCAGGGTATTTGAGGAATTTTATAGTGTCTATTATGTTATTTTTTTTGTTTTCCTTTCCTCATATCATATAGATACATTCAACCATTCATTATATGATCCTAATTATATATAGATTGTTCGATTTTGGCCTTTGTTTTTTTATAGATGAATGATATATTGTTTATATTGTTTTTTCTATTATTTATAACCTTTTTTTATTTACCATTTTTATTTATACTTTGTACCATCAGGTATAGTCTCTATACTATATTCATTACACACTCACTAGTAGTTTTCATTATATGGTGTACAAGGATGTGTGCCTTTGGTTTTGTAGCCACCCAACTTGGTCATATTAGGGAGCATCAGGTCAAAGACATTATGTATAGACCGCTATAAATATAAGGGATATTAATGCATGAAATATCAAGAAAAAATTTTCACATAGAGATCGTTACAATGGGCTCCTTTACCCTAAATTGGTTTAAGCTGAAAGAATCCAGCCTAAAGCGGTTCAACTACAAAGACCACTAGAGTTAACACTGGTTCATGCTTAGCCACATCCTCTTAAACCTTTGTAAGTGTTACAAGATCATTTCACATAATAGGAGTTCTCTGAATCACTTCTTGAGGTTGTCTCATATGATTTCAATGTGGATGAGTTATCTTAAATTTTATAATGAACACATTAAAACACTTTTAACAACTAAAATATTAATATTAACCCTGAAAATTAAAGGAACACACATAAGAACCATATAATTAAGACATATCTTAATAGGTCACACGTGTCTATGACACATAACACCTAACATAAACCTATGTCTCTAGTACCTTTATATTATTCATAGTTATACATATATAAAATGATATATCATGCTAAGGTTATATAATTAAATTTCATCTACAATAAATCAAGAATGAATATAAAACAAATTTCTTTTGTCATTTAATTAACTAAACCTTTTTCAATGATAATAAATCATATTCATTACATGGGACCCTACATTACAACTCTTAATGAATGAATGAACCAAAATCCCATAAATTGCAACAACACAATAATACCTATAATCAATGTGACACAATAAAATCACAATTGGTAATAGAAATATCATGACTAATAAGATAGAGGTTCATAACACATGAGCTGGTTAAGAACACACATTAATCCCCTTCCTGAGTTCAACAGAACCTATCACTTTTCTAACATGCCCTAAAAATTCCCCAAATAAGGATAGAAAATGAAGGAAAACCACCATATGATACCATTTTGTAACACCCAAACCTGAATCATTAGATTTAGGTTTAACTACTACTTGATCCAGTGTGTCCCGACCATTACATAATAGGCCACTGACTACAGGTGAGGGCCTAAAAGGTGTTATGTGGATATTTTACCCTTGGAATCAATATCCATGAATAATATTGTTGTCAAAATTTAATAAAATATTACGAACCATATAGTGGAAGATAAACAAAAAATAACATGAAGTATGAGTATAGTATACAAGGATTCATACAAGATAATAATAAAAATCCCAAAGTATGGTAGATCAAAACTACTCATAAAAGAAAATGAATGAAAAGATTAGGATAGTAATCCTGAGTTCATGCTTGCATCTCCTCCATCACCTAGGATCCTACTGCTCAACTACCCAACACAAGTCCATTTCTCTTCATTGGGTCACTAACAAAAAGTACTTCACACGCAACTGGGTTCCCATGTAGTGTGTGGGTATAAACCGAGTAGAAAAACAGAAATTCATACTTTTAAAATGATTATCAATATATAAAATTTAATTCCATCTCAATAAAGAAAATGAATAAATAAACAATCATTTTTTGAGTCATCATGCACTAACTAAGCTCCCATGAACCCCGTATCTACCTACATTAGAACCATGATGGATAGAAGGTCATAAGTAGTAATTCAATGACTATATCCTTAATATAGTCCAAAAATGGCTCGATAGATTCATCTATATATCTTATATCCATATTTTTGATTTTACAGAATTGTTCAACACTGGTTTTTACAAGAAATTCAATCTCTACAATTTTGGAGTAGTTATCTATATTATACAAATAATCAACACCTAATGGTTGTTACCTTCTACAATATGGTATGTGCATATAACACACCCAAATAATTGAAACTCCACTAATGAGAATAAACATTACCCATTGATAAATATACTAAACATTCTAAATCATGGGCCGCTTCCAACGTCACATGGTCATTACCACATAAACTAAATGTTTCAAGTTCTGACATTAACTATTATTCCACCCAAATCTACTGGAAATTTGTATCATCATTCATGGTCTCCCTATGAGGATAAAACAATCCATTTTAGAGCATCTTATCCATCTTTATATCTAAAGTGGGGTTTTCATTTGAAATGAACGTATCCACATATGTGAAAAAACATAGCATGGAACAAGCATTTCATATCATGAAAGTGTCTCATGGACCACACGAACACCCACATGCATTTATAATATATAATTTCATGCAAAGTCCCTAATTGATAAGGATAAATTACCTTAACCAAATTTGTACCCAAATCCTATAATTACCACATAAAAAAGACCACTTGTAAATGATCCCAAGATCCATCCACCAATCATCACATGATTATTATAATATTAAGAACCATGTAGAACAAAAAAATTAAGAAAATCAAATTATACATACCTAATGAAATCCATTGAAACAAATTGATCTTTAAGAATTCATGAATAATCCTGGTAAAACATTATTTTTACTTTTCGTCCTCCGAGTATACAAGGAAACTCATTAGATCCTATAATAATTCCTATATATAAGCATGGTGTTATAGATATAGGGTCTTTTCTAAGGATAAAAGGGAATATCTAGTAAGAAGGTGAATGACAAAGGATAAACTATCACCTACCATGAAATACCTATTTCCAACATCTCTTGATTTGTTTCCATTTTTCTCTAAAGGGAAGGAATTCATCAATAAGAGACATTAGATTCCATTAGTTTGAGAGCCCATGGTGTGGGAGGAAGAATGAGGGGTTTTGGGGGGTTTTCATGACAAAATAATTATTTTTATATTATTCAAAACTGTGTGTATGATTTAGTTAAATGTTTTATCAAATCATGTGCCAATCATGTAAGGATCACCACTCCTTAAAGGTATCCAAATGGTTTAGTAGAATGGTTAGGTAAACTATGTTTGAAATATTCCTTTTATTCTATTCTAACTCACATGGTTACTAGGGGAGTGTCACAAAGTTATCTCTAAGTGTGCACCAACTTTGCCCCGCCTACTGCACCTCTCTAAAAATCTATGCGGTTTCCTAGGGAAGACCACATGATTTTATATAGTTGTTCACAAACGGTAACCCCCCTTAGAGGATTACAAAACCACTTGAAATCTACCTAATAATTCACCAAAACAAATCATAACACAAAAAAACACTTATATAAATGGTTAAAGAGAGGTATAAAACACTTTAAAAGTGTTGGTCCCTTATAATATTAATACACTCTAACATAGTTTAAATGTCTTCCTAGATTGTCCTCCCATGTATGAAAAAAGCTTGGTTTGGGGAAACCACCTACTCATTAAGGGATCTATGCCTTCAAGATACAATCTTACTAATTGTCTTGGGGAGAATGTTTCCCACCATAATTGGTCTAAAATCCATCATATCATAATACAAATATATATTTAATAAAAAATTATATTTATAATTATGTTTCATATTTTTTATATATATTAATATATATAGACACACAAACATATAAATAAATATATATATATATATATATAAACTCACACAAACAGAGAGAGATGTATAAATATATCTCTATGTGTGTGTGCGCTCATATAGATTCACATGCACACACACATATATAAACAAACTCACACACAAATAATATATATGTATATACAAACACACACAAAATTTCTACATAATGATATATTTTTAAAAATTTATATTTATTTGATATTAGAATTGAAATTAATTTCACATATTACATTTTTTAAAATAAATTTATTTTTTATACAAAATAATAAAAAATTAAAATAATTTTTTACAGTTTTAAAATTGAAATTTGTATTATATATGGATTAAGATACATTTATTTTTTAATATTAAGTTGGTATAATTGAATATTATATTTATTTTATCTATCATGAAATATATATTTAATATTTTATGATAATTTTATATTTTTTATCTAATTTTTGTCATTGTATAGGATGTTATTTTGTCAATCTATGAATTTATATTAATTTTATCTCATCTAAAACATGATATATATATATTATTTTTAATATATATATATATATATATATTTGTATATAATTATACATAAAAACCATTTTCCCCGTATTTCAAGTAATTAATAATCCTTCAATTTTAAATGTTAAATCCTTTAATATGTGATTTTTTCTTAGATATTTGTTTCCAAATTTATCATATCACATAGGGTAAATAAAATAAAATATCTGAATTAGATATATTATTATAAAAGTATGTTTGAGTGTAATTTTTATTTTTATCATGTACAATTTATTAATTTGATTTGTAGGATAAAAAATAACATTTTATGTAGTTATTTATTGGGAAAATATAGTATTTTTTAAAATAAAAAAATTAATGGGGATTTCTTAATGTGACATTAAATAAAAATAAGTTTATTAAAAGTTATTTTTTAGGAGGAGAATGATTTTATGTTATGCGGGGTTTTTTTAATTTAAATCAATGATATGTAATTATTATGGGAAATAATAAATGATAAAATTAATATTTTTATATATAAATGTAATTATTATAGGGAATTTTAGATATTTTGAATACGATTTCAACATAATGGGTGAAAAAATAACATTACCCATTCTATTCAAAGTAGTTTTTTGAAGGACTCCAAAAATATTTACTAAATGATGATGATGGATTTTAAAATGAGACAAATACTAGAATATCATTAATATAAAATATAGTAAATGCATTAATTCCTGAAGAGTTGATGGGAAATTGGGTAGTAAGAGGTTCAAAGGGATACACTATTTACATAAATATGTTAGTTTTTTAAAATTTAATCTATAAATGATCATAATGATCCTTTATTATTACTCAACAAAATATTTAGTTAATAATGTTGAGGGTATGGGAATTCATGGGGTTTTAAAAGCACACTTACAATCCATTAAACTATTTTAATTCATGTTTCTTTGTTGTTCTATTTATATTTTTCACTTATTTCATTAGTTCTATAATGAAAAATGAAAAAGGATCAGACTAAAGAGTTGAAAGGAGAAGGCACATTCTCACTTATTTCCATAAGAAAATTTCATTTCAATCATCAAGTTAATAATTAATGAATGAATTCCAATGATTATTAATTTGAAATATTATTTCATGCATAAGGGATAATGGAATCATACATTACTCACAACTCACATATCAATTCCATTCAGTTAGTTAATTCTCTATTCAGAAGGGGAATTTGATTTGATTGTGTGAGAGGTTGATATAGGTTCAAAAGATTAATTTAAATATTAATTTAACGACTTGATAATTCATGATTAAATTATAATAATAAAAACGTAAATCATTAAAGGTGAACTATGTTGATCTCAAAAATCTATTTCTGTGTCATTTTTATTTTCAATAGTTTTTAATTAACATGAACATTATTTTTCTCTCTCCCAAAATCATCATCACACAAATGTTTTTTTATCATTTCACTCTAACACATTCACACTTTCATCCTAATTTCACTGAACTCATCCCATATTTTTATTACTTTTATCTTGTTTTTTTTTTAATTTAAAATATTTTTTGTCACCCCTCCTTCCTTATAGATCGACCATTCACTACTGTGCTTTTTAATATAATGCTTGAAAGTTATAAATATAACTATTCCAAGACTTGAAAATAGTAACACAATTAGTTTGTGATGAAATTAGGACTCATCCTCATTCCACATTAACAATATAATTTTTATATCCAATAATAATTTTAAATTCATTTTTATAATTATAAATAAGTGATCACAATTCTTTAGAAAAAATGAAACAAATACATTTTTGTAACTTTCACATTGACATATATCATATATATATATATATATATATATATATATATATATTTATACAAATAAAATAACAACACATTTTAAGACATGAATAAACCTTAAAAATGCTAAAATATGAAGCCTCATAAAAAAGATCCTAGTAAAATAGGGGTATCAATGATAAAGGGTGAGGAGGCCATTGGGGGGAAGGAATGGGTTTATGTGGTAATGGTTTGGGAATTCATAAGAAAAGTTGTGTGGTAATAAAATAGGTTATGGGGTTTATGAAGGTATGGTGACTTAAAATATAGGGCCTTTGATGGGAAGGAAGTGGAGTTCGATCACTAAGGAAGTCAAAAAAGTTATAGTTGGTGATGGAGGTGGGTTCGTTAATGATGTAATGCCCGATGAATTTGGTATGGATTTTTCATTAAAACAATTTTTGATCGATATCTTATGTAACTAGAAATATCAAAAAAATTAATATTTCTCTATATAATTAAGATATAATTAAAAATAAACCTGAAGGTTTAATTAAAAATTAAAAATAATAATTAAGATATAATATTAAATTAAAAATGAATTACATTACCAAATAACTAAAAGATTCTGATTTCAAAAAATTACTAATGTAATGAAACCATAAGTATATAAAAATACAACAGGGTTGAAATATAGATCATCATGATATTCTATAATGATTATACCAACAATGATAACTATTAAGAAAAATAAAACACATTAGAAATATAAAACACATCTTTAGAGGAAATTGGAGAATGGGATAAATTATTTTAGAGATATACGTTAGGTGATATATAGGAATTTATTATAATGATTATATATATAACTATTGTACATATGATCATTATATATATATATAGTCATTAGATATATGGATATATGATATATGGTTGTGGATATAATTATATCTAAGAGGTAATTTAAAATTATGTAATTATTAGTAAAAATAAATAATAAAATAATTCCCCAATAATAAATAATTCTAGAATGAAATAAAAATAAAATAATTAATTAGAATAGTTAATTATAAAAATATTTCATTCAATAATTATATGTTTTAATTACTTTTGAAAAATGATTTTATTTGTTTATTACATTCAATTAAATATTATAATATTTATTTATTGATAAAATTTAATGGTTAGAAGATAAATAATTGGATTCAATTAAATTCATTTTAAAATGGAAATTTTAAAGAATTTCTATTCATTGTTTTGGGTATTTATGTGTTTATAAATTTAATTGATCTCTACTAAATAATAGTTTTAATGAAATTAATTTTTTTCTATATATAATCAAATAAATTACCACCCATCGGATAATTATTATTTAGTAAGAAATAATAATTTTTTTCTGTTTTAAAATATATATTTTCTAAAAATTATTTTTATACTTTATAAATCTATTATTTAAATATTATTTATTTTTAATTAAAATAAATACAATAAAATAGATTTAATATTTGGAATTGGAATTTTCAAATTAGTAAGTATGTTTAAATTCATTTTAGGCTTAAATATAAGTTACGAAGGTAAAAGTTAGTCACCATGGTAAGGACTAAAAAAATGTAAAAGTGTTAAATCAAGAGCGTAGTGAACTAAAAAAATTCTTATCATTAAATCAATTTATGTGGTCATTCTAGACCTAAACTATTCCCATGTACATTAATTTTATAATTATTTTCCATCTTCCATTTTAAAACAGAAACCTTATATATTAAGGAATGGGTAATTGTGAAAATGCAACACAAACTCACCTATAAAAGGCCCCTCCTACCTTAAACTACACCAAAATTCCAATTTTATATTGAATAACCACCCAAATTCTCTCTCTTAAAATCTTATACCACTTTTTGGGATCTACTAGTCACAAGGACTCCCAATTCCCTCATTTCTAATGGGCTTTCTAAGAGAATATTCAAGTCTTCAACGTAAGTGTTATCCTCCCATTAATATATCTTAACTATCTCCTCCATCCACCTCATGTAAAATATAATTTACCAATTTATTATAATGTTATTTAAATCATTAATATTGTGTATAATGGACACTATTATTATGAAATTACATGTTCTTACTCATCAAACTATTATAATGTACGCTTATTTGTGTCAGTTTTACAACCTATATAAATGATGTTATATTATTTCCTTAATGAATGATTAAGAAAAAATAAATAATAGTAATACAATGTAATGTTTATTAATTAAATGTTTCTTCTTAATTTTTAAATGGTAATATATATTTAAATTCGTAAATAAAATTAATACTTTCATTGAATCACAATTCATAAAAATGGTATTTTAGAATTTCATGAAAACCATCAGTATAAGTTCTAGGAAATGAACATGTGAATCCAAAAATATTTAAAATGAATAAAATAAATTTTCATGAAAAAATTTTAGGTTATGAACCAATTTTAAAGGATATTTTACAAGAACCTCCAAACTAAAGTGTTCTTGAGAAACAAAACAATTAACACCAAAATATTAATTTTTTTCAAAAACAAATTAATATATAGATAATATATAATTCTAAATGAATATTATTAAGTAAAATTAATATCAATAAGGTTATTATAAATGAATTATAATCCTATATTTATATATTTAAGTAGTTATAACATGTCCAAACAATTATAAGTCCGATAAATGAGGTTATTTTCCAATCTCACTTTGAAATCAAGATTATCTATCTATATGATATTATTTGGGAAACATTTATGTATTTTCCCTATAAAAACAAATATATTTTCTTCTCTTATAGTTATTTATGCGGGTTATATTTATTCTTAATATTTCACCAAATTTTTACCCACAATTCAAAAGAATCATTTTCTATAACTACAACTAACCTTACCTCATCTTTATTTTATGGAATATTTCTTCTCCATATTAATATTATTTATATTGTTAAATATATATATATATATATATATATCAATAATTATAATTATATTATTTATTATGTTCATTTTCTATTTTTCGTGACTTTCTTTACCAAATAATGAATGAAATTTCCTTTTAACATTTTCTAAATGAGTCATTTTCTATTTGTATTGAATTTATTTATAAAATTGTGAATTGAATATTTTTTAATGTTTTATTCAGGATATATTTCACCCTAAATTTTATTTTATTATCTTTATGAATCTCCCTATACAAAATTTTATGTTTTTCTTAAGTAATATTTATTCCTTTTTTTTATAAATTTGTCTCTTTCAAAATAAAGTTATGAAAAATGTAAAGGGTACTTATTATTATTTATCAATGTAATTTTATAATTCTATAATAAAGTGTTTCTCATAAATTTGAATATACCTTAACATGTCTTATTATTCACTTAAGATATTCTCAAATGATACCATCCACCTTCTTTCTTTGAGTGACCTATTACTGTGTCTTATAAATTTTTTCAGGAAATCCATCTCTTTCACATGGGTTAACTAAGATATGATATAATTATGAATGTTTTCAAGTTCATTAAAACAAACAAAATTCATGATAATAGGGAGCATTCATTATTATGTGATATGTTATCATAGAATTATATATACCTTTACTTCATTGTGTAAATCATTATATCTTCTAGGATGATATGTTAGGGACCTCGGGGTGAACCTGATCCACTGTGGAACCCTATCCATTATGTTTATAGGAAAGGGGAGTGAACCCAATCCATTATGGGAATCTATCCACTATGCGATGATGGTATTAGAAGTTATGCATGTCATAATATATTGTTTTCAATATTTATTTATGTTAAACATTCTTATTTTACATTTCTATGTTATGCCACATTCCTATGTTTTGATTTCATGACTCGTGGATATTAGATCATGTTTCCAAACTCTTATGTACTATCTATTTTGATTATATTTAAATACATATATTGTGATCCAAGATTTATGATATATGTATTATAGGATAAAATTTTATTATTATATGTTCATGTACAGTGATTTTGTTCTCAAACACACATGTTCATCTTATTCCCACTTATGATATTCGATTGAAATCTTTAACGTTCACCCCATACTAAGCCTATGATCTCACCATTTATTTTTTCTATTATCATGGTTTTTATGAATATTATTATGTATGATATTTCTATAAAATAATCATATTTGAAGATTATTTTTTGGATATATTTAATAATTTTTCTAAAATAAATATGTTATGTGTCTAATATCCAAATAAACTAAACTTATAAATTATGAGGTGTGATTTTTTTAGATGAAAAGAGTATTCATATAAAATTTTGTAATGTATATGTATGTTATGACTGATTCATCTCAGTTGGTATCGGAGTGTAATATAGTTATTTTTGGGAATTAGGTTATGAAGAATAAGAGCATAAAACAAAAAATAACATTTTTCAAACCAAAAGTTATATAGGTTTGATGTAAAAATTTATAGGTTTAAATAAATTTTTCATAATTTATGATGTCTTAATATTTTTTTTATTATCATATTATTAATAATATTGATTAATTATCATGATAACCATCTCGGTTATAGTAATGGACTTAAGAAAAAAATTATTATATTTCGGGTGACTAGTACACTCAATATTGATAACCTCTTATTTGAGAATTATTCTATGAATTATATTATATATTGAAAATATTTTAAGACTATTAATTCAAATACCCAATAATTAGATATTGAATTATCAGTAAAAACTCCTAATGGTATGATGATTTCATGCCAAATCTATAACTCCTCTGTTATGGATGACTATGGGAATATACTTCAAACAAAACTTAGTATTATCCATTTAGTCAAATTTTACTTGACATTGTTCAGGTATTTGATCTCTATACATAGATCCTATTTTAATTTCTAGTATTTAGAAGTCACATTTAATATCCCAAATCCACCAATGATCATCTATAGATTTAAGGATGACTATGAAATCCCTGTGGAAATTACTTTAATTATATAGGTATTGATTACCAATATTGAGGGATATTTAGCACAAATATTTTTTGAAAACTCACTATTTAGTATATTATGCATGGGAATAAATAAATTGATATTTTACTTAAATTCATGTTTGATCTTCTCCCCAAATCTTTAGGTTGGGTTTTTAATAGAACTCATAACAAGTGTTACAATTATACCATTGAATAATTATAGAATACCCTCAATTGAGTTGTAGGAATTAAATATGAAATTACAAGAGAATATAGATAAGTATTTTATATACCCATGTTCCTCACTATGGTGGGAACTGATACTTCTTTAAAAAAGATGAATCAATTACTCTCTACATTGATTATCATGAAATTAGTAATATCAAGATCAAGAAATAATATCATTTACCACATATGGATGGCTTATTTTATTATCTATAATGAGATCAATACTTCTAAAATATAGAAATTCAATAAGGATATCATCAATTAAGGGTGAAAAAGGAGTATGATAGTCTTAATTCATATATATAATTTGGATTCATTTCACTGTCATTCATACAAATTTTGTACTATTTTACTTTGATTTTTGGTTGATAATTGCAAGAAATAGGAGTTAGAATAGGAAAAAAGGAATTACTAAAAAATTATACAATTTTAGTCATTTTACACTATAAAAGGTAATTTATGGAATAAAAACCTTGATCCAAACCAATTAAATACAATCTATATGATCCATTCAATCCACAAAAGTATCTAGATAAATAAGAACTTTTGTAATAAAATTAGGAATTACACCCTAAAACCATAATGGATCAAAAACCCCATAGAATCTAGTCAATGCATAAATCTATGAGATATAAATGAACTTTAGAACATAAATATGTCATTCACAGTGTAAATATTATACATACTACATAAGTTTTCAGGGAGAAGTGAGATTAATTAAGACTTATGGCATAAAAACAATTTACATCGTAAGATGGATTTCCTACTTAACTTCCATGGAGGAAATTCCATAGATTTTATTTTTATATTATTTTTCATTATTCCTACCATTTTCTATTATATCCAGAGTGTTTCTATACTGATTTTGTTGGAATAGAAATCAATTTATGTTGTTCTATACATTTGTGTGGTCATTATTTTACAAATGAAAATCATTGGTATATTTCTTTGTTTCAATTGTCCAATTTCTTTCCTTTATTTACTTCCCAAGTTTGATTTATTAATCTCATTGGAATAAAATTCAATTTCATTATTGTTTGTTACAATAAATGCATCTCTGATTTAATTGTGTTGATTATTTCCCCATTCAATTATATTTTTTCCATGTGTTTCTAGCCCACCAAGGTTTGGGGGCTGAGAGTTAGGGTAGTGTAATCATAATGAATTTATGAAATGAAAAGAGGGTAATTTATTTACTAAGGAATTAGGTTCATAATAATATCTAATTTTATTCCCTTACATGATCCAAACAAAACTAATTTCAAGGGTAGGACCCTAGACTAATTTTAATATACCAAACTATGACAAATAGTTTGACCAGCTTCCCGCCATTGTATTTGAACAGAATTCATTTGGATTAGAAACTAAATATAGATCAAATAGTAGTTCGCAATATGAATAGATATAATATATTAGCCCAATTATAAATTGGTTACTCTTGAAAAACTACATGCTCTTAGACAATATACCTTTCCTTGTTAGAATTAGGAATATCCTTTGAACAAGATTCCCAAAATTTTCCCCGAACCATATTCATAATCTGAATTTATATCAATCTAACTGGTTTTATAAAACCATCCTATAATAATAAAATTATAAATCCACATATTAGGTTCAAATTTCTAGGTTACAATTTTTTTGAGTTTTTTCATATGGGTTTACCCTATACTATCATTGTATTGTTACATTGAAGCTAGTGTAGTTTTGGATTTATAAATTTATAATCTTATCATGTCAGTCCATAACCAACGATTTTTTGCAGGTAGGTAAAATTTTGTTTCTATTTAAATGGAAATTTTATTAATTAAGCATGGTGACCTTCTATGTGAACTAGGGATTACCATACTTAACCTTTCCACCTTCCCACTACTTCCACATTTCTTATAATATTTTGACACAGAAAAAAAATTATCATTCATTTCATTCTACAATTACAAGCACCAGGGTCCTCTGACTCATTCTTAAAGCTCTAATGCTCAATAATTGATAGTGTTCGATCATGAAATCATGATATATATTCCATCACATAGTCATTTCATCATGGTCAAGCATCACAGTCTCAAACAACCTAATCCAAAAAATATTCAATATGTTCCACCTATATTATAGGGGGAGTGACCATTGCTATAGGATCCTACCACTAGGAATTATATATTACCATCCATCAGTGGTATTGTTCCAAAAAAATCTTTTTACCTCCTATCTAAGAACATGTTATTGATATATAGCCCGGAATCATTAACATTATCTAGAATGAAGGAAAATTCAATGGATATTTGAGTGAATATCCACTTAAGCATATTTAAATATTCCTTTAGGTTTTTTACACCTTCTAAGGTTAATGTTTATCTTCTAATGTAGTCAAATATAGGTTTTTTCCCTTCTCCATTAAATAAAGATCGAGGGATTTTCAAAAAATAAAACTTTAGTGTCTACTATGAATTGGTATTATTTAGTGAAAAAAATCCCAAATAAGTACTTTCCTCACTTATGTATATGGAAATTATGGAATTATTTTCAAAATTTCACTAAATTAGATGGAAAATCATCCCGGGAGTATTCATATTACATTAATGAATTGACTTGAATGTTCCCACATCATGGACATGATGTTTGGATACAACTTCATACATTATACCAAGACCTACAAACTGTAGCATGCATAGTAGTAAACATTTCCACTGATAGAGGACACTTTCTCCAAACACAAAATGTTGTTAGATCACATATGGATTAAATATACCACAATGAATGTATTTGTTTTGTGTTCATTTCGGGATAGCTTCACCATGTATAGATGTTGTGTCATGGATATGTTTGATAGTTGGTGTGGTGTCTCTTTTATTAGGGTCCCTGGGGGAGGGGTTTTGGCCTATGTCAAGAGTCTCTGGTTTGGTTTATGTGGGGAATACCCATGTTAGTCTATATTGGGTTTCCCATATCGGTTGGTGCTAGTTAGTTTCTAATGGTGTGGAGTCCATTATGGCCTCCCATGTTGCTAATCTGGTATAGTATCTAGAGTAACTTGGTAATGGGTAGTTTTGTTTAGGGTTGTTAGTTTTAATTTTTTTCTTCCAAGTGAACATTGGGTTTTTGGAATTACACCCAACGATCTTGTCTGAGGTGAATTTCTAAAAGTTATAGTTCAATTTTTTCATCATTTTTTGGGAATTTTTTTTGGTTCATTGTATCATTCTGGGTAAGAGATGCACATTTTTCATTGGTGGTGGTTGAGGTGATGTCCTGATTGTGAAATTAGATCGAGCAAGTATGGGAACCCTTTTCCTTTGAATCGATCAACCGGAGATGTTGTCGATTTTTGGGGAAATAAGGCATAATGTTGGGAAGAATTATCACATACATGATTTTTTTTTCGAGTAATCTTTTGTTTATTTTTGTTCTTGAATTTATCTTTTGGATTCCCAATTATTTTTTGGGAAAAAAGTGTAGATTTTGGTAATGAAAGTATTTGGTGCATGGTTGAAACATGATTAGTGGAAATTGTGTTCCCTCACCCAGGAAACCATGAATCCAATTAACATTTGAGATAATGGAGAACGAATATTTGTTGCACTATTTGGAAAATTGTGTGGGATAATTGTGCATCTGATTGATCTTGGACAGTGAGGGATTTATGTTTTCTACATAGTTTAGAAAACTATGAAGGGAATCTATGTAACTGTTCTAGGTCATTAAAAATTTGGATTTTACCTTTCTAACCTCTCATATTTTTTACCCCAAACGCCCCATTTATTCTCCTAATAGTTCATTTGTAATAGGGGAGATTTTCCCTTATTCTCTATGATTCCTCTCATCTCTCAATGTGTAGATAAAGATTTTTCATCAAATTTTAAGGGTTATTTATCAAGGTAATATTCTTATGTATTCATATTCTTCCTCCTTCTTCCATTTTATCTTGATTTATTCTCCTTTCTTCGCCATGTTGATCTAGGTTTCATGTTAAATGGTGTTTAATTTTGGGTTTTTTCTTCCTAGGGTTTTTGTTAGAAAACTATGTAATATAATCTAAGAGAGGGTGGATAAGCGTATGACAGATTAAAATAATTTCCCCTTTGAATATTGTTTTGTCATTAAAAAAACACTATTCTCCCCCCTTTCACATAGTAATGTATGAATAGAAATTAATGAATGTGTGTGACACATAATTTTAACTTGGTTCACCCTCACTAGGCTATATCCTAGGAGTATACAACGACAATATGTTGATGTACTAAATAAACTATGTCTCACTTCCAAATAATGTTCGAGCAAGATAACTTCTATGCCCAGACTCAATACCTTTAGGATGTTTAGGGATAGATAAATACCTTCCCAAATTCAACTCCCTAAAACACTATTTTTATGGCTCACTATTAGTGGATTGGATTACATTCTTCCTCTTCATTTTCTCAAAACCCTATGAAAGGTTTCCCCTATAGTTTGTGGATATATAGGTCTCTTCATTATAAATAATATTTACACCCTCTATTATAGAAATATTCTCTCTTGAAGTGTAACTTTCATCCACTTGATGAATATCACTTTTACCATAGAATAATTGACTAATCCCTTATAGGTTCACACAATTTATTTTTTGAAACCCTTTGACTAATTACGAGGAATTCTACCATCTATCATGAAACATTTGTGCTTGGTCCCAGAACTCTCAATAAACCACACACTATAGAGGAACACCAAAATTCCATGTAATGTCACAGAACTTCCTCTTTCACTTAACTCTTAAACTTTGTGTGATCCTTCCTTGGGAATTCAAACATATTTTCTATTGGGTTAAAAAACAACAATTGAGTTGTCTCACTATGAAACACTCCTTATGTGAAAATTTTGTGCCTTGTGCACAACTCTCTTATGGGATTCAGTGCCCTTATATTCTCGAAGGGTTGATCTGCTGAAATGAAGTAGTTATCCATAAATTTATATAATTAGAAAAGCCAGTGTTAAATATCATTACATTCCATCCTATGTGAAAATAAGATTTACTTGGCTATGGAAGACATCAATTTGATGTATCATTTGGCATGTAAAATCCTTTCCCAAAAAAACTCTATCTCTATTTCATAGATTCATGGAAATATTATTTTTTCGCGAAAACTCATCTTTCAAGCACATTCAAATATTCTGTGCACATATATCATATACATATTTTGATTTGATTTTATTGAATCATTACTTGTGTTAAAGATTTAAAATAACCAACACCCTTGCATTAAACATTTTACTTTTAGGAAAAAATACTTTCTTTTCCAAAAACACTTTTTCCATCCTCTAGATTTTGGACAACAAAAATTTGGAAAACATTTGGAAATGCCACCACCATGTATATGCATATTTATATTCCTATAATAAATAATTCATTCATTTTTATAGGATCTTTGACAACCTTCCTTGTAAAAAATATCTTTAGAACTCCACAGCAGACCATAGAAACCTACTTTTCCAACAAACACATATAACCCCAAAACACTGCAATATTTCCTTGAGGTATTTTTTCCCAACCCCCCTAGATTTTTTGATAACTTATCTCATTTTGATACATCATTAAATATTCTTCCATATTATACCATTTTTCTCTTCTTCTTATTTAGATACTGATCAATGATTTACTCATCACATACTCCAAGCCCACATGATCCATGTTTAGCATGAGAAACAAGAGTAGTATGAAAATTGTATCAATGAATAACTTCATTCCAAAACTAGTCAACTAATCTCATTATGAACCCCATATGTCCTGATATATATCCTTTGATTGATCATTTTTAGCATCATCAAATTTAAAACTCCACCTACTTAACTTCTTGGGTTTTCTTACATTGTAGTGAAGAAATATTTCCAAAATATGATTTGATATCCATGAACTATTTCCACATAGAACCTGTCTCTCATTTTGTCACAAAAGAATTTCTTGGTGTGTCAGAAACCTCTATCCTTTAAAATATTAAAGCTCACCCAACATCACTGCTCCCCCTATCAGCTTATCCACCTATCTAGATTAAGAAATTTTATAACCGTTAGTATCCAAAATTTCTCTACCTTGGTCAACGAACCTAAAGGGCACCTCATTGTTTCTTACAATAGGTTAAAGAACACAAATCAATACATTAGGGAAAAATACCCCATACCATAGGGATATGTAGTCCCATATCTATAAGTTTTAAGTGCGGGGATTCAACTAAACTCCCAATGATAGTTTATTTTATTCAAACTCTTCTTTGGGTAAGGAATTTTTCAGGATGACTGCATCCTATAGTTTTATAGGCACACACTCCAACATCAAAAGCACATTCTCTACCTTCTCCTTGATAAAATTATTCTTCATTTTAATTTGATTTTTTCCTTGTGTTATGGAATAAATTTTTTCTAGGATTAATAGAACTGGAATTATCACAACATATTCTGATTGGAAACATCACTTAAACTCCCATATCATCAAGCTGCTACTTCATCCACAATAATTGTGCTCATGCTGGAGTGGCCACAACATATTCAAGTTTTATAGTTATTAATGAAATAAAATATTGTTTCTTTATTATGTAAGAAATACAAAAACAACCAAGATAAAATGCACCAATTGATATTGATTTTATATCATCAACTGAACTGGTCTAGTATGTATCTATATAGCCTAATAACCCTTGATGATACTTTTCAGTGTGTAACAAACAGAAATACACCATCACTTTAATATACTGAAGTATTCATTTTAATACAAGTAATTGGATTTTTTTGGGATTTAGTTGATATTGTGACACTTGTCATGTGGCCCAAAAAATATTTTTTGATGTCTCTATTATGTAAAATAGAATTCAAATCCTATTCCTGCATTGTATGACATTAACCACTTTGCATTCATCATCAAGTGACAGTTTCATCTTTTTCATAACTAGAGTCATCATCTTCTTATAATTATCCATTCCAAATATTCTCAATAATTTTTTCTCATATTTATATTAATAAATGAAAGTTTTATTATTTCCTTTCATCACCTTTAAACCATGGAAAATGTTAGTTTACCAATCATTGGCATTTTGAATTCACATTTCATGAATTTTATGAACTGATTGTATTATTCTTTATATTATCAACCAAGAATTATATAATAGATATACACCAACACCATCATCCTTTAATTACTTTCATTATTGAAATAGATATTTTAATCAACTCCACTATGATGAATATTATGATTCTTCAAAAACTGATCAAGCCTTGAATACCATGCTCTGTGTTCTTTCATCATTCCATATTGTTCCTTCCTCATTTGAAAAACTCTATTATCATATTTATGAATGAGAAAACCATATGGCTTCTCAATATACACTTCTTCTTCAAGAAACCCATTCAGAAATGCTAACTTGATATCCATCTAGAAAAACATGAACTTTTTTGCACTAATATTTCCAAGTATAATATGATTATCTCTATCCTTGCAGTAGGTGAAAATGTTTTGACAATATTGATACCCTCAATATGAGAGTACCCTTATCACACTAGGCGTGATTTGTTCGGAATTATTTTTCCATATTCATTCATCTTGTTGGGAAATACATATTTGGTCCCAATTACATTCTTGTTTTTTGGTCTTGAAACAATCTCTTATTGCTGGTTCATCTCAATTTGTTCAATCTCTTCATTCATAGATAGAACCTAGTTTTCATGTCTATATTCTTTATCAAAACATTTAGGCTCTACCTGTAATAGGAATAATTCCTTTTGTAACAACTTCATTCTTCATGTTTCAACTAGTGTTACATATTCAACAACGATGTTATTCCTGTCAAATTCAGCTCGACTCTTTTGTTTTCATGCAAATATAAATTCTACATCATCTAGCTCTTCATGTATATATTCTTCTAACTCATCCTTTTCAACTTCAAATCCCCTTGAGATGCTTACCACCACATTAGTTTCATCGAGAAATTATTGACTGTGTTGTCGAAGATTTTGTTCATTTACTATTATAGTAAAATCATTGCTTTCAACTTCTTTTCTTAGCCTTTTGTTGAAAAATTTATATACTTTTTTTAACTATATAGCCATTGAATATCCCATCATGTCCACATGACTCAAATTTCATGTGTTCCTATTTTTTGTGACTAAAACACTTACTTCTAAAGATTAAAAAGTATTTAAATGTTGGATTATTTCAATACCAAATCTTGTGTAGAGTCTTCTATTACACTAGATACAACTGAGTCCTATTAGATATATATACTGATGTCAAGATGGATTCCTTCCAGAATTTCAATAGTAATTCCTTCCCAATAAGCATTGTTCTGGCCATTTTTTTTGATGATTTGATTTATCCACTCAACCACTCCATTTTTTTTAAGGAGACCTTATAGTAGAAACATGTTGTTTTATCCCATGTTTCATGTGATAATATTCCAATTCTATACTTTTTAATTTCAAACAGTTACTAGTATGAATCTTCAGGATCTTCTGTTCATGCATCCTTTTTTATTTTTTAGGTATTGTTTTGAGAAACAAATCATGTTGAAATTGTGTTCAATAATAAATAACCATTCCATCCATTTGAATTTAACAGTGAAAACAATGTAATACCTTTTTCGATCAATGGATCTTGGTGAGATATGTCAACATACATCATCATGCACCAATTCAAACATTATATTAAACTTATTTTTTTTCCTTATACATCTTTCAGATTATATTTACTTATTGATAATACTCTTACATGTGATTATGATCATGTGATAGCTTGGTGAAATCTCAAGATGCAACAAATTTGACTTGGCCTTCTAGGGAGGGTTGAATTACATTGAACCTCTGATAAAACACTATTCTATTATTCATACCCTCATTAATCAAGACATCATATTCAGAGTTGTATCCTAGATTGAGAACATTAAAATTTCCATTATTTGAAACTAAGGCTATGTTTCCATTTGTCATTGGATCAATGCTGAAATATGTGAAATAAGAAAAACAGATAGAATTCCTGAAAATGAATAAAAAATCAATCGCATGGGGTGTGGTTGATATCAAAGGGATCATACACTCAATTTTTATCCATGCAATCCTAGTAAAAGAAGGTTCTATTTTAAAATACCAATCCTAGGGGTGACTCACCCAACTGATGAAAGAAGTCATCATGAAAGACGTTTTGTAGCGTCATGATACTAGTATAATATTTTACATCTTTTATAGTGAGTAGATGAGCCCTATATTCACTCTTCCAAAATAAGGAGGCTTCACTATTATAAAAAAATGGAAGTGAATTAATTCACACTTGAACCATTACTGAATAGTGAGTATGTGTTGACTATAAGAATATCATTATAGCAACTTCAAGAGGCCATTTTCCACTCTCATTCAAGGATCATACACTAGAAATATTATGTCACATCTATGGGTTTTTTATGTATTATTCTGTTTATATTTTGTCTTGTGTTTATCTTTGTGTTTCCCCTTATGTTTTTGGGAAAATTTAATATTTTGGTATTGACAGTAAGTGGTTCATGATTGGAACACCTTTAAAAGAAGATTTGTTTCCTTTCCCAAGAAACCATGCAACCAATTCCCATTTTAGTAAGTGGAGCCTGCACAGTTTTCACATGGTTTGGTAAGCCATAAAATCTAACCATGTGTCTTGTTCTTTTTTTATTGTGGGGTTTTCACATTTGCTGCAAATGTTTTGAAAAATATGTGGGAAAACCATGTGACCAGCCCAGGTTATTGAAAAGTGATATTTTACATTTCTACACTATTTTATTTTTAACCTCAAATGCCCCATTTATCCTCCTATGGGTTCATTCAGGACTAGGAGAGTTTCTATTTTTTTCTCCAAGCATCCTCTCCACTCCTAAGGTGTGGATCTAGGATTTTATTCATGTTTTAAGGGTGATTTCTCAATGTAATCTTCTTATTTGTTATTCTACTTCATCCTTCAATTTTATCTTGATTGATTCTCCTTCCATGGACATTTGGATCTAGGGTTTATGATCTGTGGTGTTTAATTTGGTGGGTTTGTCTTATTAGGGTTTCTCATGGGTGTTCTAGATTCCTGGAATCCCTGAAAGTTTTTTTTGGTTAGGTGTTATTGAAGTACAAGTTGTTTGATGTAGGTTTCCTTTTGAACATGTCCTTTAAATTCAATAATCTTTAATTTCTTGTTTTTCCCACCTTATTTGGATATTTATTAGTGTTGTATAGTTTTCAGAATAATTTTTTTATTTTAAATGAGGTGGGTTTCTTTATTTCCTTGAATTACATGGAATTTTCTAATTAAGTAATTCCCACCAAGTGTTTGATAAAATTCCCAATTGGATTTTTTATGTGATTTGTGAATTTTGATAATGGTTTTGTACTGGTAAGGTTATTTGGATTCTAAAATGATATTTTGGGATTCATAAATAGGTTTTTCCTCAGTTGATTTGGATTTCAATGTAGTGTATGCATCATTTTTTGGAGAATGGTTTGGAAAGTAATGATGGTGAGTTTCCCATTTTCCATTATTATGAAATTTGATTTGGTTTGAAAATTCGGTGTCAGTGGTTAAATCTAAATTTTCCAAAAAATGTTTTAAAATTTCAAATGGAGTGTTTTTACCTTTTTGAAATGTGGGTTTGTTCTTGGAAAATAAGTGTTTTCAAAAAGCGTGTTTGAGGCCCATTTGTGGTTTTTTGAAAACAATAATCTTCAAATGTCTCCCAAGATAATATTCTTACATTGGTTGTGTTGAATTTTATGAGAGTTCTATATTGAGAAACTCCCTTGTGTTTGAAATGATTAAATGCAACATATTGTTCCTTGGTGTTTCTCGGGGGTGACTTGTTTTTTGAGTATCTTATGTATGATGTATGTGCATGTGATAAGATGCTTGGTTATTTTTTTTGTCACACCACCTATTTAGTCTCAACATTGGAACATGGTATAGATAGCATATTTTTTGTGAACTGTTGCAGCACTAGTATAGGATTTCTTGCTTACTAGTACCCAGAGTAGTTTTTTTCATTCTTTGGTAAAGTACACCTCGTTCAGACCAGGTAGGGTGTGATTGAGTGTGTGGGTCCAAATGATGTCATTGAGTGAGGCATGACTTCAGGATAAGTCAAGGTGCATTGTATGTTATGGATTATTCCATTGATATCCTAGGATTTCCTGTGTTCTTTGGCACAGAGTTTTTTTGTGGTGGAATATTGAGTTTCCCTGTTTTTTGGTTACTATTGTATGTTATTTTTTCACTTCCCTTATTATGTGATCCTTGTTATTACTTTCTCACATGGTGAAATTATTGTCTATAAGTTATGTGTTTTCTTTCAAGGATTTATGGAAAAAAAATTAAAATGTTTTGTACTCTTTTTTAGTATTTTAATTAAAACATAATCTTTCCTCTTTTGAAATGCAAATGGTTCCTCCTTAGAAAGGAATGTGGTTTCAAATGAAAAAAGGCAGCAGAACATGTTTTTATTTAAGGGAAAATGTGAGGAAGTTCTTACTTTTATATATTTTATTTCAAACCTAAATTTGTTTTTTGTTTATTTAAAGGAAATAAATTTAAAATTGACTATTTGGACACACCTACTGTGTTTTAATACTGATGCATATAGTTATTTCTTGTTTTTATATTTTGGTGTAGGTTCTGGATTGATATTGATTTTCATGGGTGGTGGTTGGTTTTGGTATGAGAGAGTGACTCTCAGGGTCACATGGAGTCATTATTCATGTCAGGTTCAGTTTGGGTTTTGTTTTTTAGTTTTTTTTTATTTCAGTTTTTTATATATATTATGTTCAATTTCTAAATTTTGTATTTATTATATTCATGATTCCCTATTTGATTCTATGGTATTATTTATTTATATTTGGAAAATAGTTGTCTTGGTTTCTTTGTTGATTCCCAAACACTATTTTCCAGCCCAAGAGGATCAGGAATGCCTCTTAGATCTTCTCTCGGGCATCCTCGGGTGACCAGTTCATGGTCAACTTAGGTTGGTTTATGACAAAATGGTATCAAAGGAGGTTGGGTTCACTGGGAAACCTATCTTTCAAAGAAACCATTGTTATTTTTTATGTCAATTAGATGGAGTATTAATATTATAACTTGTGGTGTAGGTATGCATGAGTGTTTTTCCAATAATTTATATACCAAACCTTGGGTTTCCATGGGATTTTGGGTTACCTATTTTTTGGTTTTTTGGTTTGTTTTGAGTGTGTGAAAATGAAATTTGAGATGGGATATAAGTCCAAGAGAACTCATAGTGTCTGCATAGTGATGGGGAGTAAGGGATATGGTCCAATAAGACTCCTTGTGATGGTGGAATGATTGGAATATGGCTGTCAATTTTATAGCCTTGTCACCCATTGACACTATTTTCCCCTTGTGAGTTGATTTGGGTCTTCCTTGATTCCAAAAATTGTTTATAAAACCATCCTTTTGTAATTGTGAAAAAATGGGTTTAAAGTTGTAATGGATTTATTTTTGGAATATGGAAAAATGGGTTTTCATATTTATTTTTTATAAATCTTTAGAAAATTGATTTTCATAAAATGATCTTTGGGTAAAATAGGGATAGGTTTAACGAGTTTGAATTTCTTTAATTAAAACATAGGTTTTATTGATGTATGTTGTTTGGAAGTAGATATTTGTTTTTTATTTTTTAAAATAATAAGAAATTTTGGTTAAAATGGATTTTTAAACAAATGATTATTGATGGAAATTTTTTTGAATTGAATGGAATGGGTTTTAGATGGAATTCAAGGAATTTTATTTCCGAATAGAATAAAATTTATTGATGTGTAGAGTTTGAAAAAAAAAATTGATTAACAGTTAGTAGTATTTTGAAAGGGGTTTTGTCAAATTTGAAACAAAAATTCATTTTTAAATTTGTATATTATGGGAAAATTGTTTTGTGTGATTTTTGGGAAGCATTGTGAAAAAGTGAAATGGGAACTAAATTTATATGTTGAAATCATGGGATGTTTTTTTCATTGAAAGGGGAATAGTATTGTTTTAAATTTGGTATTCTCGTGAGTACTCACATTCATGGATGTGTTCTATGAATTTGATTATTGATGGCATGGGTAGATGAGTGACCAGATTGGAATGAGTGGATGGGTTCCTGGATTGGCATGGGGATTTTCATGTGTGATTCTCTAAGGAATACCATTGGTGATTGTGCAATTCATCAAGATTTTATTTCTTTTCTAGAAGTTTTTAAGAGAAAAAGAAAATTTATTGTTTTGGTGACTTTTAATTATGTGTCTTGTTTTCTTGTGATTTGGGAATGTATTTTATGTGGTGCTTTTAATTTATACCATCAGGATGGGTATGTTTTGATTGAGTTTATTGTTTCTTGTTTCCTAGTGTACACCTAGACCAATTATTCGATGGATATTCAAGGTGAAACTATTGGTTCTTCACTATTAGTAGACCTTCCAATTGATCAACCCACAAAATTCCTTCTTGAATTTCGAATGTTGAATCCTCCTCTATTTTATGGTCAAGAGGATCCTCTCAATGTGGAAGATTGGATGAAAATATTTTATTGAAAATTTAGTTTTCCTTGAGTTTCCTATGTCATTACAGGTAAAATTTTCTACCTTTAGGATTGAAGGTCTAAGTTAGAATTGGTGTAAGTTGGTCTCTCAAACTAAACCTTGTGAAGATCTTACCAAGGTTTTCATCAAGGATTTATTCATCCAGAAATATTTCTCGGAGGTAGTGAAGGTGGGGAAGGGGATGAAGATGTTCTATTCATAGAAATGTTATGCATCTGTGTTGTAGTTGTTTTGTCATTTTTTGGATCTAGTTCCTTACTTTCTGAAGTGGTATGTGGGTTATTCCACGAAGGCTTATCATTTTTAGAAAAATATTCATCCTGATCTATAGCTGAAGGTGTCAGAGTTCAATTTAACCACAATTTTTGATGTGGTGAGGCAGGCTATTTGGTTTTAAGTTTTGTTAGTAGGGATTCTTATGGTATCAAAATTTCCCCCAATCAATGGGATTAGTAATGGTAATCCTATTATGGATATCAAAAAGAATACTGAAGCCGGTGGTATTGTTTTTGGATTTAGAATGACTCTAAATATGTCTTCATATTCATATAAGTACAGGATCGTGGTGTGTAAAAAGTGTAGAAATATAGATCCTAATAATTATTCATGTTCGACTACTCCAAACACTCATTATACATGTGGACATATAGGTCACTAGTAATGGTTCTATGGGTGTGTTTCCATAAAATTATGTGGATCCAGATCCACCATTTTATAAGGCACCATATCCCCTTTTTAAGAGTATAGTTCTGGATTGGGTTCAGTTTGAATACCTATTCTATTTGTGTCTTCCTTCCGTTGTAATGATTGTGTATGGTGGTGTCTTAGCTTATTTAATTTTCATTAAAATATAAAGGTGGATGTTGTGGGTCTCTGGATAAATTTTGTTTTAATGTATGGGGGTCTTTGTGTAATTTGGAATTTTTTCATCTCATGAGGAGGTGTGTTTTTTCATGTGTCTTGTTTTTTATTCCTCGTATTTTGGGTGAAAGAGGATGATGTGTGTGCATATTTTAAATCCCATGAAACTAATTAACACTTGAGACAATGGAGACTGAATGTTTGTTGCACTATTTGGAAAAATGTGTGGGATAATTGTGCATCATGTTCATCTTGTATAGTGAGGGATGTATGTTTTCTGCATAGTTTGGAAAACTATGCAGGGAAACTATGTGATTGTTCTAGGTCATTAAAAAAATGGATTTTACCATTATACCCTCTCATATTTTTTACCCCAAACACCCCATTTATTATCCTACTAGTTCATTTGGACCTAGAAGAGATTCTCCATTATTCTCCAAGATTCCTCTCATCTCTCTAGGTGTGGATAAAGAGTTTTCTACAAATTGTTTATCAAGGAAATCTTCTTCATATTCTTCCCCCTTCTTACATTTTATCTTCAGTTATTCTCCTTCCTTGGCCAGGTCGATCTAGGGTTAATGTTCAGTGGTGTTTGATTTTGGGGTTTTTTCTACCTACGGTTTTTGTTAGAAAACTATGTAAAATAACCTGAGAGACATTGGATTAAGGTATGACATATTAAAACAATTTCCCCTTTGAATATTTTTTCATCATTAAACAGAACACTCTTCTCCCCCTTTCCCATAGTAATGTATGAATATAAATTAATGAATTTGTGTGACACATAAATTTTACTTGGTTCACCCTCACTAGGATACGTCCATGGAGAATACAGTAACAATATTTTTATTTACCGAATCCAATAAGTCTCAATTCCAAATAATGTTTAATCTAGATAACTTATATGCCCATACTCACTACCTTTAGGATGTTTAGGTATAGATAACTAACTTCCCAAAGTTAAATCCCTCAAAATCTATTTTTATGGATCACTATCAGGGGATATGATCACCTTCTTCCTCTTCCATTTCTCAATAACCTATGAAATGATTCCCACATAGTTTTTGGATATGTAGGTCCCTTAATTATAAATAATAAATACTCCCTAAAATATAGAAATATTCTCTCTTGATGTCCCACTTTCATCCACTTAATGAATATCACTTTTACCATAGAATAATTGGATAATACCTTATAGGTTCACACAACTTATTTTTTGAAACCCTTGGATGAATTTCCTGCAATTCTGAAACATTTCATTGAACATTTTTTCTTGGTCACAAAGCTCTCAATAAACCACACACTATAGAGGAACACCCAAATTCCATGTAATGTCACAGAACTTCTGTAACAGCCCATGATTTAAAAAAATATATTCTTTTTATTAATGTCTTGTGTTGTACGCTACACCAAAAGGAGCTTGCACAACACGCATCCTTGACTTGCCTGGCATTACACGCAATCGCAACCTTCCTCGATAGCGTGTGTGGTACGTAATACTGAGTTTCACGAAACAATGATATGCTATTAAAATATTATTAAAACTAGCCGTTTTGAATAGTAATAACCACTTTTTAAATTTTAGAAGTTTTAGCTCTCAAAATGGACTTCATTTTTGGATTCGGAGTATCGAATTTAGCCTAAGGTGAAATTTTGGTACTTTTCGGATAACTTTCATATTCTGATGAATAGTGAAAATTACTAAATTATAATTAAAAAAAACTTTTTAATCGAAATAATTAATAGTGATAAATTATTAATTTGAGTGGTTTTAAAGTATATTTAGAATATATTTTTACAATTTAATACAATGTTGGTCATTGGTTGTAATTTCACATTTAAACCAGACATAATCAAGTGTCAATCTTTTGATAGATTTTGTTTCTTAAAAAACATGCTATTTGTTTTAACAGCGGGATTTAATTATAAAATTAATTAATGCAACTTCTATGTTATGAATTTGGTAAAATAGACTTCATTTTTGAATTCGGAATATGAAATATAGCTTAGGATGAAATTTTGGCATTTTTCTGAAAACTTTCAATTTTTGATGAATAGTGAAACCACTAAGTGGTAGGTTAAAAACGGAATTTTGTATAAAACTTAATTTTACCGCTTCTATGAATGGAATTTAGAAAATCCGATAGACACGGTTAATATCAAGGACTAAAATGTGGTTTAATGAGATGAAAATAATTTTTTTGGTGAATAGTAACTTTTTACTTTTTTTACCGCGGTTAATAGTAAATAGGGTAACTAAGGGTAAATATGATATTACTATTACCCTAACACATGTCCTAATTCTATTGGACAAGTGTAATTCGACCAGAAACAAAATTAGGAATAAAATATGACCATTTAGGCCCACTTGGATTAGATTAGGACATTTATTATTAATTTATTCAAAGAAGGGTTAAAATAGTTAAAATCAAAGTTTAATAAGTAAATAATTTTTAATATGGGGTTATACATAAGATAAATTATATTGTAAATATTGATTAGAAAGATAAAAAGATTTCATACATGATGGTATTTTATTTGTAATTTTTAGACATCAAATAATTTAATTTATTTATGACACAACGATGATGCAGTAATTATCTTATTAATGAAATATTGACATAATTGATGTTATAAACACCAAAATAAATGTAATTTGAGATTTTTTATGAATTCCACTAATTTTCTAGGTTACTATGATATATTAATGTTGATTTAACCAACTTGGTTCGAACATTTAATTCTGTTATGACTTTCACAAAAATCATATATCAAATAGTGTCAAAATTGACACAAAATAGTTTTTAAATGAAATATTATATTATTAATTGTTATTTTATTCCTAAAAATCTAAGGTTCGGCCAAATGACTTATATAAGGATATATTTATTAATAATATACAATTTGGGGTTCGTTTGGCATATTATAGTAAGTGTATTAACCATATAGTGAAAGAAAACAAAAAGACACGGAAAAAGTTAAATTATTTAACTTAGAGTTAAATCTAATTGATAAGGTTAAAATAATAAAATAAACTTGTCTAAATCCTATTTGTTGATAGGATTTCGACCCATCCCCACCTTATCTTCGAAATAAGTCCCTTTGGAACCATTATAAACCGATTTTGACTTTAATATAAAATAATATTTTGAGATATTCCTAAGGTGCCCCTCTCCTCCCTTATAAAAGGACACCTCCTCCCCCTCCTCCTCACACCAATTTGAGCACTCAAGCTCGGCAAACCCCTGACAAAATCCCTTCTCCACTTCCCTAGAAACATCCTAGAGGTTCTGGTCTTACTCAAAGACCAATTTTAGTGCCCTAAGAGGAGGTCTCAAAGAGGCGCTTCAAAGAAGAGGTAATTACCGTTACCAATTCTTTCATCTTTATTTCTTCTTCCACTTCTTCTTCTTAGGTTGTTTCATTATGAAGTAATAACATAAGTATCACTCATATACTGATATGTTATTATAAGTATGAAACAACCCTATTTCACCATCTATCCATCCTACGGAAAAAGAAATCACCGCGCGTGTGTACGTACGGAATACCGTCTCCACGCCGTGGTGTAATCTATTTTCCACCACCACCTTACATGGATGGGTATAATGGTGTAAAGAATAACTATACATAGTTATTACAACATCATATTGATTCTGATATATTTTATAATCCACTCCAATTCAGTTCAATATTTATGGAAATGATATCATCGCTCATGCGTACGTACGGACTACCGTCTCCACGACGCGATGAGATTCATTCTCCATGTTAACCATTTAAGAATGATTATAAAGTATATATAAGAAATAATAATGAAATATATGACATTATAAAGCTACTGGATTTATGTATATATATATATATGTATGTCATCTACTTACTTCCATTTCAAGACAATAAGGAAAGTAAAACAGCGTTCATGCGTACGTACGGACTACCGTCTCCATGAACGGTGTTTTTCATTTCATTTATCTATCTATTATATATATATATACTGAATATATATGATATATAAATAATATTTTATATTCTGGAAGTAAGTAAATCGTGATATAAAGTAATAATAATATCAAGAACAATAAGTCAAAACACCTACGATAAATGAAACGATTTTACCCAAAACGCTTCTTTAACATGGAATTTACAAAAGAACGGGTAATATAATGTCATAAGTGAACCATATATGATATCATAACAATGAATATGATTCTGTAATAAGCCAATAACATGATTTAAATTATTATACAGGAGGTTCGGACACTTACAAAGCAAGTCGGACCTAAGGTAAGGGAAAATACCACAATCTCATTTTTATCCGAGATTGTTTATTCGTAAGTATTTACTGGGGTGTATTTTATAATCCACATCCATGTTCCCTCAATATGTAATATTGTTTCCATCCACTTGCAATAGTTTAAATCCAATTTTACCCTTCGGTGAGTTTTTAGTAAAAGATAAGAAAGGAATATTTTGTCGTTTTTTCGTACGAGGTACTTTTTGACTTTTCCGACAAAAGTACAAAGAATGTTTTTTTTAACTTATACGGCATGAATGGATTTTTAAAACATTATTTCCAAGAAGCTTCCTTTAAAAGTTTTCAAGTTTATTTTTAATCAACTTCTTTTATTTTAAATTTGTATGGCATGTTATGAAAGGAAAAATGTTTTTGAAGAAGAAAGGATATTTTCCTCAAGAATGGAGTTCAAGTATTTTATCAAAATTATTTTACATCTAAGATAATAAAAGGGTTCTGTTTTTATCCCTATTATTACATGGATTTGTTTATGTTGTGATGGAAATAATTTTATGAATTTCTTTATCTTATATGATTTGTTTTATGATTTCATGATGTTTCAAGAATCCCATTTTTGTTAAATGTGTTATGCGATGATGTATGATTTATGATTATGTGGCACACATAAGAAAGGATTCATTATGAGATGGGTGGGACCTATATCTCCCTCCAATGCATTGGGTAAAGATTTTTATCTCATGAGATAGACATGGCTGGAATGGTAGGTTATACCGGTCCAGTGAAACAGGACTGAAACGATGGTTACTCGATTCAGAAAGGGACTTTGTCCACTAAGATAGTCTTGGCAATTTAGTCTTGACTAACAAGAAATGATTTTCTATGATTATGTGTGTATGCCACAAAGTTTCATGTTTTAAGTTATGATTATTGGGATTACATTTCACTTCTATGATTTATCCCATGTTATGATATTATGAGCTCTTTTGCAGGTTAAGATTTCCAAAAGCTATGTTCTTATGTATATGATATGATTGATTTTTCTTTTGTTTACCCTTACTGAGCATTTGAGCTCACCCTTTTATGTTTTCTTTTCCCCAGGATATAAAGAAAGGTTTTAGGTAAAAAAAGGGATGACCTTTATGGGAGATATTGAAGATCTTTCACCACGATTAGAAGATTATGTTCCGAGTTTCCAAAGACACTAAACTATTACGATCCTTGTGTGTGTGTGTTTTTGTTATGTACCAAGTATTCCGCAAAAGTAATGTAAAGTACATGTACGTCAAGATACGGGTCTCTACAGTTGGTATCAGAGGAAAGGTTTAGTCAACCTTTGGAAACTAGGATGCGAAAACGTTAGTGAGATCCCTAGAGATATTTCTAAGGTATGTCTAGGGATGTCCCTAAGGATAAGTATACGTATAGGATATAGTCCTATAACTACGGTAACGATCTTAGAATTTAACCTAAGATGTTAGATATTGAGGGTGCTCCCCCTTTACTATGTTGTCTTCCCTAGCATGATTTCGCCTCTCACAAAATTCTTTTTGTGTTTTAGTTAATGGAGGGAACCAGAAGGAATTCGGTTAACATTGAATCCAATGGGCAAATTGGTGACTATGAGCAACAAAATTGTGTAATGCCTAAAGATAAAGATATTGTGATTATGCCGAATCAGTCATCGCGGTATATGATTAACAAGGTGAAATTTAGCGGTATGACAAATTCATCAAAGAAGAGGAAGATACACTATTATGCATGTTCTCATGTTGAGGAGCATAAAGAAAGGAGGATTGAGATTTCTAAAGAAGGGAAGAAGAACCTTGAGGAATACCTCAAATGGAGGGACCGATGTTATTTGTGTGGAGAAAAGGGTCATAGAGTGACAGATTGTTATGGAGTTCAATGTATTATTTGTGGAGAACATGGGCATTACCCAACTCAATGCCCTGACCTAAAAAGATACTTCTAAATCAAGGAAGGACTTATTCCAGGACAGTCATTGAAGTGGATGGACTGAAGTGTTTATGTATTGGTATTCAAGAAAAATGTTGTTGAGGTACTTTTATGGTGTATTGTAATATTTATGTATTGGTCTAAATGTGGTATTCAAAGTGATTGAGGTATTTTTGGAAAAAAGATGATATGCGCATAATGAAGGGAAAATGAGAAAATGAAATATTTGACAGTATTCATGAGCTCATGATTGATATAAGGACTAAGTGATATCATGGTTTGAGTATATAGAATTCTGAGGATTTTGGTATATGGAAAGTGTTAACTTTTAACTGCATTCATGTTTTCACTAAGGTATTCAATAGAATACATGATTAAGGACTTTGAATGTTTGGAATGTGACCAACAAAACTTATCTTGTGATATATGGGGATCGACAATGGTGTTAAATCTCTGGTAATCATTTTCACTATGTTATGAGAGTGGACTGCAGTATTATAGATAAGCCTAAAGATTGGAATGGATTATGTTTGATATAAGTTAGTATTGTTTGTTTTTTCGATATTATTGATAGGATGTTAGAGTAATATAGTTTTAGAAAAAGGACAACCTGCAGGACGGGCGACAACCCATCGCTTCGGACAAGTCTGTGGGAATCGAACACACAACTGAAGTGCGACTGACCTTTATCGCCTACCACTGACCTACAGGAAGTCCCTGTTTAGTAGAAACTAGTTTTATTAAGCAGTATGATATATGAAGTATAAGTCCATTTTAGGAACCATATATGATTAATCTCACTATAGATCGACTTATGTATATAAGTTTTGCTAACCTTTTGTTTGAGACAGATGGAATGACCTGTCATTCTATCACATGATCTGCTAACACTTCATGAATAACAAATTCAACATCATTTATTTAAGAGATGAAGTGGAAATTGTTAAAGGCACGAACAATAGTGAGATTGTACCAAAATAAAGAAAGT
Organism: Viscum album; assembly: GCA_963277665.1. NCBI lineage: Eukaryota > Viridiplantae > Streptophyta > Magnoliopsida > Santalales > Viscaceae > Viscum > Viscum album. The sequence goes on from OY728120.1 coordinate 1,246,037,404, forward strand.
ATTTATTCTAATTCAAATTCTTTAACTTTAGGGAAACGATCTTGAAAACCAAAAATGTTGTCCTAGTGATCTTATACCTGATGAATCAGATGGTACCTTATATCATCACAGATCTATGGATTTGCGATTACTGGCTTTTCCATAGCCATGTTCTCTACCACTCTCCATCAGAACACGATGGTTAGATTTTTCTTCCATATCCATATTTTCACCTATGTGGAAACCCAGTGATTAGTTTATTTGGCTAACCATTACGTTTCATACTTTTGTTTTTAAAGGTTGGTTTTGGTATTCCTTTTTACGATGTGGGTTTCTATTAAAGAAACTTTCAAGTAGTAAACCATTTATAACCCCGACGAATTTCGAGGGCGAAATTCATTTTAAGGGGGGTAGAATGTAACAGCCCAAGATTTAAAAAAAAATATTCTTTTTATTAATGTCTTGTGTTGTACGCTACACCAAAAGGAGCTTGCACAACACGCATCCTTGACTTGCCTGGCATTACACGCAATCGCAACCTTCCTCGATAGCGTGTGTGGTACGTAATACTGAGTTTCACGAAACAATGATATGCTATTAAAATATTATTAAAACTAGCCGTTATGAATAGTAATAACCACTTTTTAAATTTTAGAAGTTTTAGCTCTCAAAATGGACTTCATTTTTGGATTCGTAGTATCGAATTTAGCCTAAGGTGAAATTTTGGTACTTTTCGGATAACTTTCATATTCTGATGAATAGTGAAAATTACTAAATTATAATTAAAAACAACTTTTTAATCGAAATAATTAATCGTGATAAATTATTAATTTGAGTGGTTTTAAAGTATATTTAGAATATATTTTTACAATTTAATACAATGTTGGTCATTGGTTGTAATTTCACATTTAAACCAGACATAATCAAGTGTCAATCTTTTGATAGATTTTGTTTCTTAAAAAACACGCTATTTGTTTTAACAGCGGGATTTAATTATAAAATTAATTAATGCAACTTCTATGTTATGAATTTGGTAAAATAGACTTCATTTTTGAATTCGGAATATGAAATATAGCTTAGGATGAAATTTTGGCATTTTTCTGAAAACTTTCAATTTTTGATGAATAGTGAAACCACTAAGTGGTAGGTTAAAAACGGAATTTTGTATAAAACTTAATTTTACCGCTTCTGTGAATGGAATTTAGAAAATCCGATAGACACGGTTAATATCAAGGACTAAAATGTGGTTCAATGAGATGAAAATAATTTTTTTGGTGAATAGTAACTTTTTACTTTTTTTACCGCGGTTAATAGTAAATAGGGTAACTAAGGGTAAATATGATATTACTATTACCCTAACACATGTCCTAATTCTATTGGACAAGTGTAATTCGACCAAAAACAAACTTAGGAATAAAATATGACCATTTAGGCCCACTTGGATTAGATTAGGACATTTATTATTAATTTATTCAAAGAAGGGTTAAAATAGTTAAAATCAAAGTTTAATAAGTAAATCATTTTTAATATGGGGTTATACATAAGATAAATTAGATTGTAAATATTGATTAGAAAGATAAAAAGATTTCCTACATGATGGTATTTTATTTGTAATTTTTAGACATCAAATAATTTAATTTATTTATGACACAACGATGATGCAGTAATTATCTTATTAATGAAATATTGACATAATTGATGTTATAAACACCAAAATAAATGTAATTTGAGATTTTTTATGAATTCCACTAATTTTCTAAGTTACTATGATATATTAATGTTGATTTAACCAACTTGGTTCGAACATTTAATTCTGTTATGACTTTCAAAAAAATCATATATCAAATAGTGTCAAAATTGACACAAAATAGTTTTTAAATGAAATATTATATTATTAATTGTTATTTTATTCCTAAAAATCTAAGGTTCGGCCAAATGACTTATATAAGGATATATTTATTAATAATATACAATTTGGGGTTCGTTTGGCATGTTATAGTAAGTTTATTAACCATATAGTGAAAGAAAACAAAAAGACACGGAAAAAGTTAAATTATTTAACTTAGAGTTAAATCTAATTGATAAGGTTAAAATAATAACCTAAACTTGTCTAAATCCTATTGGTTGATAGGATTTCGACCCATCCCCACCTTATCTTCGAAATAAGTCCCTTTGGAACCATTATAAACCGATTTTGACTTTAATATAAAATAATATTTTGAGATATTCCTAAGGTGCCCCTCTCCTCCCTTATAAAAGGACACCTCCTCCCCCTCCTCCTCACACCAATTTGAGCACTCAAGCTCGGCCAAACCCTGCCAAAATCCCTTATCCACTTCCCTAGAAACATCCTAGAGGTTCTGGTCTTACTCAAAGACCAATTTTAGTGCCCTAAGAGGAGGTCTCAAAGAGGCGCTTCAAAGAAGAGGTAATTACCGTTACCAATTCTTTCATCTTTATTTCTTCTTCCACTTCTTCTTCTTAGGTTGTTTCATTATGAAGTAATAACATAAGTATCACTAATATACTGATATGTTATTATAAGTATGAAACAACCCTATTTCACCATCTATCCATCCTACGGAAAAAGAAATCACCGCGCGTGCGTACGTACGGAATACCGTCTCCACGCCGTGGTGTAATCTATTTTCCACCACCACCTTACATGGATGGGTATAATGGTGTAAAGAATAACTATACATAGTTATTACAACATCATATTGATTCTGATATATTGTATAATCCACTCCAATTCAGTTCAATATTTATGGAAATGATATCATCGCTCATGCGTACGTACGGACTACCGTCTCCACGACGCGATGAGATTCATTCTCCATGTTAACCATTTAAGAATGATTATAAAGTATATATAAGAAATAATAATGAAATATATGACATTATAAAGCTACTGGATTTATGTATATATATATATATGTATGTCATCTACTTACTTCCATTTCAAGACAATAAGGAAAGTAAAACAGCGTTCATGCGTACGTACGGACTACCGTCTCCATGAACGGTGTTTTTCATTTCATTTATCTATCTATTATATATATATATACTGAATATATATGATATATAAATAATATTTTATATTCTGGAAGTAAGTAAATCGTGATATAAAGTAATAATAATATCAAGAACAATAAGTCAAAACACCTACGATAAATGAAACGATTTTACCCAAAACGCTTCTTTAACATGGAATTTACAAAAGAACGGGTAATATAATGTCATAAGTGAACCATATATGATATCATAACAATGAATATGATTCTGTAATAAGTCAATAACATGATTTAAATTATTATACAGGAGGTTTGGACACTTACAAAGCAAGTCGGACCTAAGGTAAGGGAAAATACCACAATCTCATTTTTATCCGAGATTGTTTATTCGTAAGTATTTACTGGGGTGTATTTTATAATCCACATCCATGTTCCCTCAATATGTAATATTGTTTCCATCCACTTGCAATATTTTAAATCCAATTTTACCCTTCGGTGAGTTTTTAGTAAAAGATAAGAATGGAATCTTTTGTCGTTTTTTCGTACGAGGTACTTTTTGACTTTTCCGACAAAAGTACAAAGAATGTTTTTTTTAACTTATACGGAATGAATGGATTTTTAAAACATTATTTCCAAGAAGCATCCTTTAAAAGTTTTCAAGTTTATTTTTAATCAACTTCTTTTATTTTAAATTTGTATGGCATGTTATGAAAGGAAAAATGTTTTTGAAGAAGAAAGGATATTTTCCTCAAGAATGGAGTTCAAGTATTTTATCAAAATTATTTTACATCTAAGATAATAAAAGGGTTCTGTTTTTATCCCTATTATTACATGGATTTGTTTATGTTGTGATGGAAATAATTTTATGAATTTCTTTATCTTATATGATTTGTTTTATGATTTCATGATGTTTCAAGAATCCCATTTTTGTTAAATGTGTTATGCGATGATGTATGATTTATGATTATGTGGCACACATAAGAAAGGATTCATTATGAGATGGGTGGGACCTATATCTCCCTCCAATGCATTGGGTAAAGATTTTATATCTCATGAGATAGACATGGCTGGAATGGTAGGTTATACCGGTCCAGTGAAACAGGACTGAAACGATGGTTACTCGATTCAGAAAGGGACTTTGTCCACTAAGATAGTCTTGGCAATTTAGTCTTGACTAACAAGAAATGATTTTCTATGATTATGTGTGTATGCCACAAAGTTTCATGTTTTAAGTTATGATTATTGGGATTACATTTCACTTCTATGATTTATCCCATGTTATGATATTATGTGCTCTTTTGCAGGTTAAGATTTCCAAAATCTATGTTCTTATGTATATGATATGATTGATTTTTCTTTTGTTTACCCTTACTGAGCATTTGAGCTCACCCTTTTATGTTTTCTTTTCCCCAGGATATAAAGAAAGGTTTTAGGTAAAAAAAAAGGGATGACCTTTATGGGAGATATTGAAGATCTTTCACCACGATTAGAAGATTATGTTCCGAGTTTCCAAAGACACTAAACTATTACGATCCTTGTGTGTGTGTGTTTTTGTTATGTACCAAGTATTCCGCAAAAGTAATGTAAAGTACATGTACGTCAAGATACGGGTCTCTACAACTTCCTTTTTCTCTCACCTCTTACACTTTGTGTTCACCTTCCTAGGGAATTCATACATATGTTCAATTAGGTTAAAAACTAACAATTTAGTTGTATCTCTATAAAACACTCCTTGTGTGAAACTTCTGTTCCTTGCGCACAACTCTCTTACAGGATTAAATGCCCTGATATTCTTGAAGGGTTGATCTGCTGAAATGAAGTGGTTATCCATCAATTTATAAACTTTGAGAAACCAGTGTGAAATATACTTACATTCCTTACTATTTGCACATAATATTTCCCTGATTATGGAAGACCTCAATTTTATGTCTCATTTGGCATGTAAAATCTTTTCCCAAACAAACTCTATCTCTATTTCATAGATGCTTGAAAACATTATTTTGTCATGAAAACTCATCTTTTTTTCATATTCAAATATTTTGCACACTTCTATCATATCCATATATTGATGTGATGTTCTTGAATCATTACTTGTGTAAAACATTTAAAATAACCAATACCCTTGCATGTAAAATTTTACTTTTAGGGAAAATTAATTTCTTTTCCAAAAACACCATCTTCCATCCTCCAGATTTTGGACACCAAAAATTTGGAAAACATTGGGAAATGCCCCCACCATATATAGGCATATTTATATTCCATAAAGAAAGAATTAATTAATTTTTATTTGATCTTTGAAAACATACATTGTAAAAAATATCTCTAGAACTCCACAGCAGACCATGGAAACCTGCTTTTCCAACAAACACATGAAACTTAAATACACTACAATATTTCCTTGATTTTCCCAAAAATACCCCCCTTTGGATTTGTTGATAACTTGACTCATTTTGATACATCATTAAATATTCTTCAATATTATACCAATTTTCTCATATTGTGATTGGAATAGTGATCAATGATTTACTCAACACATACCCCAAGCCCACATGATCCATGTTTGGCACGAGAAATAAGAGTAGTATGAAAATTGTATCAATGAATCACTTCATTCCAAAAACCAATCAACTGATTTCATCAAAAACCCCATCTATCATGATATATATCCTTTGATAGATCACCTTTAACATTACCAAATTTAATACTCCACCTACTTATGTTCTTGGGTTCTCATGCATTGTAATGAATAAATATTTCCATAATAAGATCTAATCTCCATGAACTATTTCCACATAGAACCTATCATTCATCGTGTCACAGAAGCATTGTGTGGTTTGTCAAAAACCTCTATTATTTAAAATATTGAAGCTCAACCTACATAATTACTCCCCATATCAACTTCTCCACCAATCTATATTAAGAAATTTTATAACCTTTAGTATCCACAATTTCTCTACCTTGGTCAACGAACCTGAAGGGAACCTCATTGTTTCCTGCAACAGGTTAAAGAACACAAATCAACACATTAGGGAAAAATACCCCATACCTCAGGGATATGGAGTCCCACATATACATATTTTAAGTGTGGGGAGTAAACTAAACACCCAAAGATAATTTATTTCACTCAAAAACTTCTTCGAGTAAGGAATTTTTCAGAATGTCTACAACCTATAGTTTTATAGGCAAAAACTCCAACATAACAAACCCATTATCTACCTTCTCCTAGATAAAACTATTCTTCATTTCAATGTGCGTTTTCCTTATGTTATGGGAAGAATTTTTTTTCTAGGATTAATAGAACTAAAATTATCACAACATATTATGATTGGAAACATCACTTGAACTCCCATATCATCAAGTTGCTACTTCATCCACAATAATTTTTTGCATGCTTGAGTGGCCACAATAAATTCAAGTTCTGTAGTTCTCAATAAAATGAAATATTTTTTCTTTATTAGGTAAGGAATAAAAAATTAAAAAAGTTAGAATAAACCACTTGGCATTGATTTTATATCATCTGCTGAACTGGTCCAGTATGTATTTGTATAGCCTAATAACTCTTGATGAGATTTGTCTGTGTGTAACAAACTGAAATACACCATAACTTTAATATACTGATGTATTCATTTTACTACAATTAATTGGATTTTTTTGGATTGAATTGATATTGCACTACTTTTCATGTGGCCCAAACAATATTTTTTCATGTCGCTATTATGTAAAATAGAATTCAAATCATATTCTTGCATTGTATGACATTAACTGCTTTTCATTCATCATCTGGTGATAGTTTCATCTAATTAGTGACCAAAGTCATCATCTCCTTGTAATTATCCATTAAAAATATATTCAATAATTCCTTATAATATTTATATTGATAAATGAAAGTTCCATTATTTCCTTGTATCACATGTAAACCAAGGAAAAATGCTAGTTCACCAATCATTTTCATTTTGAATTCACTTTTCATAAATTTTGTGAACTACATGAATTATTCATTATCTTATCAACCAAGTATTATGTCATAGATATATACCAACACCATCATCCTTTAATAACTTTAATTATTGAAATAGATATTATAATCAACTCTACTACGATGAAAAGTATGATTCTTCAAAAACTGATCTAGCCTTGAATACCATGCTCTATATTCTTTCATCATTCCATATAGATCATTCCTCATTTGAAAAACTCTATTCTCATCTTTATGAATGAGAAAACCATATGGCTTCTCAATATACACTTCTTCTTCAAAAATCCCATTCAAAAACGCTAAATTTATATCCATCTAGAAAACCATGAACTTTTTTTTGCACTGATATTTCCAAGAATAATACGACTATCTTTAGCCTTACAATAGGTGAAAATGTTTCGACAACATCAATACCCTCAATATGGGAGTACCCTTTTTCACACAAGGAATTCTTTGTTTAGAATCATTGTTCCAAATTGATTCATCTTGTTAGTAAATACATATTTGGTCTCAATTACAATCATGTTTGTTGGTCTTGATATAATCTCTCATGCCTGGTTCATCTAAATTTGTTCAATCTCTTCATTCATAGATTGAACCCAGTTTTCATGTCTATATTCTTTATAAAAACATTTAGGCTCTACTTGTGATAGGAATAACTCCTTTTGTAACAACTTCATTATTCCTGTTTGAACTAGTGATACATATTCAAAAATGACATTCTGCCTATCAATTTCAGCTCGACGCTTCTGTTTTCATACAAATATAAATTCTACTTTCTCCTTCTATTCATCCGTATCTTAATCTCAATCATCCTTTTTCACTTCAACTCCCCTTGATATTCTTACCTTCACATCATTTTCATTGAGAAATTGTTGACTATATTGTTGAAGATTTTGTTCATTTTCTATTATTGTGAAATCATTGCTTTCAACAACTTTTCTAATCCATTTGTTGAAAAATTTATATACTTTTCTTTTTTACTATGTAGCCATTGAATATCTTTTAATCTCCACATGACTCAAATATCATGTGTTCCTCTTTTTGTGACTAAAAAACTTACTTCCAAATATTATAAATTATTTCAATGATGGATTATTTCCATACCACATCTTCTGCAGAGTCTTTTATTACTTTAAAAACAATTGAGTCCTATTAGATATGTCTACTGATGTCAAGATGGCTTCCTTCCAGAATTTCACTAGTAGATCCTTTCCAATAAGCATTGTTCTAGCCATTTTGTTGATGATATGATTTCTCCTCTCAATAACTCCATTTTTTAGGAGTCCTTACAGCTGAAACATGATGTTTTATCCCATGTTTCATGAGATAATATTCTACCTAGATACTTTTTAATTTCATACAATTACTAGTATGAATCTTAATGATCTTCTGTTCATTCATTTTTTTTATTCTCACCGATATTTTTTGAGAAATCAATCATGTTGGAATTGTGTTCAATACTAAATAACCATTCCATCCTGTTGAATTCATCAATGAAAACACTGTAATACCTCTTCCCATAAATAGGTCTTGGTGAGATAGGTCAATATACATCTTCATGAACTAATTCAAAAACTATGGTTAACTTTTTTTCTTTTTTCCTTGTACATCTTTCATATTATATTTCCTTGTTGACAAGCCTCTTATGTGTGATTATGATCATGTGATAGCATGGGTAAATCTCTAGATGCACCAAATTTGACTTGGTCTTATAGGGCGGGTTGAACTATATGGACATTCCTTTTATTCCACAACCTATTTTCTTCCTCTCTAGATAGAAAGATCATATATTTTTCTCCACTCATATGAGAGGTTCATCAATAGTAAATAATCCTTATTTCACTGTGATCTGATGCTTTAAAGAAAAATATTTGAAACCACCACCTACTCAACTCTTTTCTTTTTGATCCATGTTTTTGACATCGTACCCTGTATGGATTGATAATATTTATCTTCTTAGATTTATGATGGACCAACATCAACTTATAGAGCTGAAAATTGATTATTAATTTTTATCTCATTTGATAAAACATTTTTCTTCTCATTATGACCACATTCATTCTACTTTGGCACATTCATCTTCATTGTTGAGGAGAAATATCATGCCATGTATCTGAATACTCCGCACTAGATATAGTGACCATAAAATGATTTCCTAGAATATTGATACATGTATAGATACTTGTGTTGGTCTTATTCCCATCGATACCTTTTCTCTATGGAATAGTCATTTTGTGAGTGTCCCATCATTCCACAACAATAGCATCTCATGCAGGGTGCATTCCTGTGTGTCATTACTGCACTACTAGTTTTCACTTGGGTTCTCTAAATCTTATGGTTCTGATCCATACCCAAATAAATATTCAATCTCAAAGAAGATTATTGTGGTCTAACTTCAATCATATCCCATTTTTGTTTTTCTTCAAGCCTCATACCAGTCTTATCATTTGGATTTGAATGTTCCTTCTATTCTTCTAGACCTCTATGCTCTACATCCACCTTTTCGATTTCCTGAATGATCTCCTCTATTGATTTAGTATCATGATTCAATATTTTTTTCAAATCCATAGATCATTGTCTTAGGTTTATAACTTCCATTTAAAGGTATTTTAATACATTTTATTTGACCATCTCCAATTTTATTCAAACTATCAATTTCTATTTCTTATTCTTTGATTTTGATCTTGTACTCAAAAACATATTTTGAGCTCTCTATAATTGAATACATAATTTTTCCAATTTTATCATTCATATTCGACTTATCTTCTTTCTAATTCTATATATAATTTTTGGAATCTTGAACCACTTTTTCAGATTTCATCTTTTTGACTCTCTAAACATCTATCTCCACATGAGTGGCATCTAATTATTCCTACATATAAAATATTACTTCAACTAATTCTTTTTCATTTTCATTTTCATCCCTTGTATGCGAATTTATTAAAATTTCCACCATGGAATTTTCTTCATGATCTATGAATTCCTCTTACTCTTTTATCTCAGATTCTTCTAAACTGGCATCTTCTTTTGAAGCAGATTCTTCCTTTTGAATAAATTTCTCATAAATTCTTTCTTACCTTTCACATAGGATGGATATTTATTCATGATAATTTCAACATCATACTAATCATCATTTTGAAACATCTTAGGTATCCTTGATATAATATTTCCAACATTTTCACATCATAATCATGTATATGGATGTTTCCCTTGGAACATTCTTTTTCCTCTTTAAAGATTTGAGTAAAGCAGTGAAATTACCTCAACATTCTCTTCTTGTTCTTGGAAATATTCAATGGTGATATTATTATTTTCCTTAAATGATACTACTTGGGATATCCCTTTTTTATAGGTTCATTATCTTTATTTCTCATCCCTTAGGCAACATGATTATTGTGCAGGCTATCCAATTTCAGCTCCTTTTATCTTTATCTTCTAATACATACACTTTCAAATTGAACCAAGGTGGAAGTATTCTCAATATATTTTTGAAAATATATATATCTTAAATAATCTCTCTAAGACGAATCATTTATTCCACAATAACATTCACCCAGTCAATGAATGCATCAACTAACTCATTAGGGGGTATTCCAAGATCATCATACTTGTTCCACAGAACATGCATCTTTATTTCTCCTGGTTATGATTCTAACTCATAAATATTTATAATATTTTACCACATTTAATGTGATTAAATATATGATATAACCATTTTATATTTTTAACTTTATAGAGATCCCCTTAAATAATTGATTCCTCTGGAATCAGTATAAAATTCCATTCAATCATCTTTTGATAAAGCACCACTATCTACACCGAATGAAATACCATGAATCATTATCGTAAAGAAATACATTAACAATGATTTAATGTAATGGGGAATATAATTCTTCCATAATTTATAAAAAACATCATCAAATATCATAATCCATTTTTTATTGACAACATCCATTAAAATCCCTTAGAGAGAATCACTGAACTTAACCTTTGGGTCTGGTAGCAATTGTTATCCCAACTAGGGTAAATACCCTGAGAGGGGGTGGGTGAATCAAGGTATGAAGGATTAAAAAAATTCACCTTAATATCATGTCTCATAATTTAAAAAACACACTTCTCTCACATTCCCATAAAAATGTATGAATATAAATTAAATCATGCACAAGACACAAAAAAAATATTTGGTTCACCCTCACTCTGCTACATCCAAGGAGCATGCAAAAGTAATGTGTCGATGTACCAAATACACTAATGATAATTTACAAAATATTGATTATTCTATCCAAATTATATTCCTAGGGAAACATCCTTTATGATGTTTAGGGATATCTCACTACCTTGTCAGTGCTAGTCACTCAAACTCCATTTTGATAGTTCATTATTGGTTGAAAGGATCGCATTATTCATCTTCCTTTTCTCACTGCTCTTGGAGTGGATTCACCCATAGTTTAAGGTTATTCTTCCTTAAGCCCTTTCATGGAGGTCCTTTCCCCACCGCAAACATGTAAGGCCATAACGGAACTCTTTGTGACTCTGATAGAGCTTTGTACCAAAGATGAAAGTTGATGGACAGCTTTGCAAGTATAACGGAGCCACTTCCATTCATGGAGCCCAAATTTTCTTCATGTAGTGCCTCCTAGAATCATGATATCCCATTTATAAAAAATTTATAGATCATTACACCTTAAATGGATGGATACCCTGACCTTTCAACTTTCAATCTCCTAATTCACAAAGTAACTGAGCATCGTGAACCAAATGAAAAATGAATTATCCATGGTACATGAGCATCACTAAAACCCAATTCCCTTACCCCTAACTACCTACACCTAATGTGGGGATTCCATTCATAAAGTACTAATACCTTTGAATTGTAAGGAGTCCCTCTAGGGTACATGAGGCTTCATGGAGTATTAAGCCTTCCCAGATCACTCCTTTCCCATCTCTTAACTTCATGATAGGGTCGGGTCACCATGTTTTGTGAATCCCATTCTTTGTGAATCCCCTGACCTTTGTGAAGAAACGGGTATTCACAAAGAACCTCTAAGTGATCCTGCTTCTTTTTGAAAACATTATATTATGTCTCTCCATGTTTCCTCCCTTCTCCTAACACCTTTTAAAAAAGTTTGAGTTCTCCAAGTCTTACCACCCCTCCAGGATTGGCTCATCTGCACTTCAATTCCATATGTGACCTATAATAACCATTCATGTGCTCCAATACACCTCAATAGTGATCTAAGATTATTATTTACCTTTTCCATTTAAGAATATGTATGCTAATGAATGTTGATTCTATACATGGGTATGTTAATGTGAACCTAGGGAGTGATCATTCCTCCACCCAATTAACACCTAGAACTACTAAATGAGTCCCCCTCCAAAGGGTGTATGTGCGACTATTATAAAAGATCATGGGGTGAGGATTGAGTACCTGAAATTTGAGCTGAATGAAGTAAAATTCCCAACCAAAAAACATACTCATCACATGACATTAAATTGTGGCCTCTCCATGTGCTAAAAATGTAGGATATCCTATGTGTGACTAACATGGAATGACATCCTCCACACCCTTCAAAACATAGAATGATATCCCTTAGGCATCAATCCCATAGTAAGATCATGTCCTGTATTATAGGGGGAAATACCTTTGCTCACAATCTCCCCCTTATTCACTAGATCATGGAAGGAATGAGCACCAGAGCCCTCTCTCTTTCTCTCTCCCATTGGGCTTTGTCTCCATGTCCACCTCAGGCAGTTTCCACCCATAATCTCCATATCAACTTTGATAGGATGATAGATGTTAAAATAATAAGGAATGAGATCTTAATGACATGTAATGAGATCTTAATGACATGTAATGAGATCCTCCTCATACAGAATGACATCCTCATTAGGCAGCTTCAATTCATACATCGTAGATCATATCACATCGATGAATCGTTCGTGGCACAATGGCAAGGTCTTATGCATCCCCTTATTTCTCACATAGGGCCTGAATAATATGGGATTATAGGTTATTTATATCCATTAAATCCATCCAATCCCTATGGGCCTCCTCTTGAGGTGTAATCCGAAATCACCCTCATTTCCCTCTGTACCTTCAACATTTAGGCACCAACCATGCCATTTCTCCATCTGGGAAACTCCTATGTGTAATCCCCAACCAATTATCCAAATCCAATGGGGGACCTCCTTAGGTGTAAGACCAAATTCCCATTCCGGAACTATGTGTGCTTTGATTCCCAACTAACTAGGATATGTAAGAAGCCTCCCTGAGGTTGAATCCTAACACCCCCACCAATCCATACATCTCATTAACTCTACCCAACACCCTTTCCAATCCATCCATCCCATCCACTCCACCAAACACCCTCACAAATAAATCTATCTCACCCACTCCACACAAAACTTTATCTAAACCCATCCTGATTTTACCCAGGCTTGTAACGACCCTAACTTTTAATAATTTATGTTTCCTTTGTTTGTGTGTTATTTTATTTTATACTCAATGAAACTATTTCATTTAAAGAAATGAGTATAATAAAAATAAGATTGTTGGGTTTCAACTATTATATGACTGTTGGTCAATATGACCGTTGGAAACTGAACTCTATGTTGCAGTTATTATTCTATAAAAACAAGTGACCTTTGTTAATTAATACAGAAAGAAGATATGATGGCCTCATCCAGTAGTCTCTGGCCGATTGAAGCACATCTGATAGAACTGGGGAAGGAGGTAGCACCACTGGGTTTTTCTCTGGACCAAACCCAAGCTGAACTTCACCATGTGAAGCTAGAACGGAATCTCCTTCAGGAGAAGTTTAAGCTTATAGAAATCACTACTAGGGAAATGTTATCCAAGCCACCCTCGGATTCTCTCACCTTTTCACACCTTACACTTAGGTCCTATGCTGGTGTGATAAGGGGATATGTAACGAGACCCTAGCTACTTTTTGTAATCCTTTTTTATAAATAAAATTGTGTTTTCTTCTTATGGTGAAGTCTGTGAGATTTCAAATGTTCGAATGAATATAGGATGTATTTTATTGATGAATTTTGAAAAAGGTATATTTCAAAATATTTATTTAAACCTTAAATAATTAATGATGTGTACTGATTTTCAAAAAATGGTTTTCTGGAAATGTGTTCAGTAAGAAATTTAGAGTCTAATAAGATCAACTTAATTTTTGGTGAATAGTAAATCATGAATAGTGATTTTCTGCTTAGGATTAGTAATGTGACCAAATGGATTAGTAATCTCACTTAAATAAAGTATTAATATAATTTAGGCACCTTGGTTAAGTAATGTGATTAAATAAAATAGGTAAGTAACTGTTTCAGAAATTATTAGTCAAGTATTAGTTTTTTTGGGTGAATAGTGTTTTTTAATTAAAAATTAAATTAAAAATATTTAGAAAATTATTTCTATAAAATGGATTTCAGTTTTGAATGCAGAGCATCGATATTATGTTAAGGTAAATTTTTTGGAGTTTTCTGAAAAAGATGAATTTTTGGTGAATAGTGGATTTTCAGTTTAGAGTTTCGGGTTTTTAATGGTGTCATTTAGGATGTAATAATTATGCAATCATTCTGGTCGACTTATGAATAGTAATATAAGGTAGGATGTGTCCCATGTGTCTAATTCCTTGAGGAAATATCTTTGGATAGCCCATAGTTTTTCCAATACCACTGATGAGGTGTCCCTGGGTAATTAATGCCTTGTCCCCTCACTTCCCCAATAAATACCAAGACAGTATCTCATACTTTTCATTCCAAAATAATCCTCAACAAAGTTATGGTATCCTTACCTCTCAAGGAGTCCTTCAAAGGTTCCCTCAAGGCTCCCAAGGTCCCAAACTTTAAGCATTCGAAGTTACTCTTCAAGGTAAGGGATTCTTTCACCCTCCTCTTTTAAGGCATGACTTCCTTTATGTTGTGTCTTCTAGTTTCCATCTATTTATATTGAGGGTATGTTCTTATATGTTCATATTACTGTCCATTTTATTTCCAAATGATGAGAGACCCTTTCTTCTCTCATAAATTTGTTTTCTGAATTTTTAAGTGACGCTGTTAGGCTGCCGAATTTCTTGTAAATGGAATCACGTCTTCTCTTTTCATTCATGTTTCCTTTTCATGTGGTATTCCATTAAAATTTCCATACCATGTTCTTATATCCATTTTGTTATATATTTATACTGTATTATAATTTATTTATGAGTGGGTTACTTATGTACCCTCTCTTTACAATGTTTTCTAAAACCATGTTATATAACTGTTATGCTGTAGAAATTTCACCTCAAAATTTCTATCTCTTTCTCTCAAGAAGTTATCTTGTTTTATTTATGTGAATACCCAGACCTATTTAGTTTCTATGGGTGTTTATAAATATAAAAAAAAGATATATTTGGTTCTGTAATTTACATACATACAACCCTCACCCCCTTTCCATGAGTTATAAAGGACATAATGATCCTATTTTTAAGTATTATTTAAAATGTCATAATTTTGAAATGAAACCCATTTCTTTTATTCTATATGGGTTATTTATGAAATTTTTGAATATGATCTATGTGGATCACATGTAATTAAAGACATATTAAGGGTGCACCCTAATAGTTCTCCAATGCATTGGGTAAAGATTTAATCTCAAGAGATGACAATTTTCATGATACCTTGGTAAATAACCTTGTTAATTTTTATGAGACCTTGGGGATGGACCTTGGTGATATGTTAATGAATGTATAAATGAAATGTTGTAGCCACATATTCAAGTTATGTGTCAATTTATCTTCTTTATGATATGCCTATTCATCCATTGCTCATGTCTCTATGTTTTTATTCAAGTTCTTATTGATATCACAAGTAAACTGCTTCCTTGTTTACCCTTACTGGGATTTCTGCTCACCCTTTACTTTGATGTATGTCTCTAGGATATGAAATTAAGTAATTGTACTTTGGATGATCTTATTATGAATCCTTACAAGTGGATTATAAGAATTTTTTATGTTGTTCTTCATGTTTTATGTTCCCGATTTCCAGGACACTAGACTTTAATGATCCTCTGTTTGTAAACTGTAATGAAAAGTTATGAAATAATAAGGCGGAATGCCATAGTTGGTATCAAAGTATAGTTGAGTTATTTATAGAAATTAGTCTATGAAAACATTAGGAATAACCCTATATAAAAGTTTAAATATCGTAAAACTTCCTGGTATTTTGGTGAGTATTGAGTAAGTGGTTCATCAAGAAAATACATCCCTGTCAGGATACAAGCAGATAGAGGTGGCTCTGGCACAGATGTACATAGGGGTAAAACTCGAAAACACCGCTTTGAGCTAGACTCAAATGGG
Source organism: Viscum album (assembly GCA_963277665.1). NCBI lineage: Eukaryota > Viridiplantae > Streptophyta > Magnoliopsida > Santalales > Viscaceae > Viscum > Viscum album. The sequence goes on from OY728120.1 coordinate 1,246,053,726, forward strand.
AACTGGTACACGATAATGGGCCTTGCTGCACTCTTGTTTACGACACTCCCGGGTGATATTTTTTGTTAATCTCATGCTTTCTATGAATCATTATGAAGGAATTATAGGGAAATGTAATTGTTTAAGAATGATGTTTTAAGACATAGAATCATTTATAGATAAAATATTCATAAATGAAATAAGTTTCTCACTGAGGATTTATTCTTTTAGAAAATGGAGGGAAATAGGAGGAATCATGCAAATGGTGACCACAATGGACCATGTGTTGATAGCCCTCCGATGGAAGCCGGAATGGGAACATTCATGCAAATGATGAACCAACTAACTCAAGTTATGGGAAATAACTTGAATCGATCTGAGAGACTGATCTCACCACGAAGGGAACAACATGTTGTTGAGTCCTTTATGCTTCAGCAACCACCAACCATCAGTGGATCGACAGACCCATTGATTGATGAACAGTGGGTCAGCTCTATAGATAATATCTTTTCTATGCTGCATTGTTCTGAGAAAGAGAAGGTCACCCTGGCCATTTATTGCTTAGAGGGAGAAGCTGATCAGTGGTGGGAACTGATCAAAAACATGAGGAAAAGATTGGAAGTTGAAGCTATGGAGTGGGAAGAGTTCAGAGGGATCTTTGTCAGTAAGTATTTCCCTCGTTCCAAGAGAACAAGAATGGAGAAGGAGTTTCTTGAGCTGAAGCATATGGAGAATGAATCTATGGGAAGCTATGAGATGAAGTTCACAAGGATTTCACGATATACCTCTAGGTTTGTCATGGATCCAAATGTTAAGTTTGATAGATTCTTTGGTGGAATAAGACCTCATCTGTAGAAGAATCTAGCCAACCGAGACTATGATAGCTATGAGGAGATCGTGCGGAGTGCGATGAAAGTAGAGAAAGAGTTTGGTGACACACAATGGTCTCATAAATCCAATGACAAGAATAGATCTATATAGCTCATCTTAGGGAGGAATTTTGATCAGGTAAGAGTAGGAAATCAAGTGCAACATACCACGTCTAATAAATGTGGGAAGAAGCATTCCGGGAACTTCCTTCTCGGGAGCGAGAGATGCTACAAGTGTGGCAGAGATGGCCACATTGTGAGGAATTTTCATGGTGAGGTGAAACCTCAACTTCCAATTACAAATGACAAGGGGAAGATGGTGCAGTCCCTACCTGATGTCCTGTGCTTCAAGTGTGGACAACGTGGGCACTTTTCCAATCATTGTCCAAATCTGAGGGCAGCAGAGGGGAACCACCATCAACCTCAGCTAAGGCCAAGGGAGAAAGTTCGTGTTTTTTCTATCACGACAACTGAAGTTGAAGCTCCAAGTGATGTGGTAGCAGGTACTCTTGTTTTCCTCTCAAAGCTAGCAAGTACTTTGTTTGATTCTGGTTCTACACATTCCTTTATTTCCTCCAAATTTGCAAAGAATTTAGCATCAACCCCCGAAGTTCTAGAAGTAGAGTTGTCAGTCAAGACACCTAGTGGGACTATCCAAGTATCGTCAATGTTTAGAAACTCTAGTATTTACTTTAGTGAGCACAATCTAATCGCAAATATAGTAGTAATTCCCATGATGGAATTCGACATTATTCTAGGGATGGATAGGCTCTCAAAGTATAATGCTAAGATCAATTGCAGAAGAAATGAAATATCAGTAGTCTTGAATGGAAAACCTAAAGTTATCTTCCAAGGAGAGATATCTCAACCTCATATTTGTTTAAAAGAACCCCTTATATCCTTGTTTATGGAGTTTATCGGTGAAGAAGAATAATGAGATGAGAGTTTGATGATAGAAAATGTCCCCATCGTCCATGAATACGTTGATGTATTTCCTGAGGCGTTACCCGGACCTCCCCCAGAAAGAGAGGTAGAGTTATCCATTGAACTCGTACATGGATCTCATCCGATATCAAAGACCCCATATAGGATGGAAAATGTGGAGCTAGAGGAATTAAAGAAACAAATCCATGATCTTTTGGAGAAGGGGTTTATTTGACCAAGTGTGTCTCCTTGGGGATCACCAGTTCTCTTTGTGAAGAAGAAGGATGGTTCGATGTGGCTATGCATTGATTATAGAGAACTGAATGGGATAACAATGAAGAAAAAATACCCTCTTCCAAGAATGGATGACTTATTTGACCAACTTCATGGGGCTCAATTCTTCTCTAAGATTGATCTTCGATCTGGTTATCATCAATTGAGAGTGAAGAAAGAAGATATTCCAAAAACTGCCTTCCGATTAAGATATGGGCATAATGAGTTTGTTTTTATGCCTTTTGGATTGACTAATGCACCTGCTATTTTTATGGATTTGATCAATAGATACTTTAAAGACTACCTTGATAACTTTGTGACAGTTTTTATTGATGATATTTTGATATATTCTAGAAGTCGTGAGGAGTATGAGGATCATCTAAGGGCTATTTTGCAAACTCTATGGAATGGGAGGATTTTTGGGAAGTTTAGTAAATGTGAATTATGGTTACAATAAGTTGCTTTCTTGGGGCACATTGTAACCATTGAAGGAATCACATTTGACCCTGCAAATGAAAATTTTGTAGAGGAGTGGCCTCAGCCTGCAAAAATAACTGAGATTCAAAGATTCATTGGATTAGCTGGATATTATATGAGTTTTCTGAAAAACTTTTCATGAATTTCTAATCCATTAACAAAGTTAACTCAAAAATGGGTCATGTTAATCTGGAAAAAGGAGTGTGAGGAAAGTTTCCAAGAGCTGAAGAAGAGATTGGTTACGGCACCTATGTTAACTCTTTCCTCAAGTGGATAAGGATTCATTATTTTTAGCGATTCATCTCTAAAAGGGTTTGGGTGCATCCTTGTGATAAATCAAAAGTTCATTTCTTACGCATCTCGACAGTTGAAGATTCATGAGAAGAATTATCCTATGCATGATCTGGAGCTCGCTATGGTCGTTTTTGCTCTGAAGATATAGAGGCACTATCTTTATGGGGAGAAATGTGATATATACACAGACCATCAAAGTTTGAAGTATATTTTCACACCAAATGAATTGAACATGAGAAAATGGAGATGGTTGGAACTTCTTAAAGACTATTATTGTTCAATTCATTATCATCCTGGAAGAGCAAACAAAGTTGCTGGTGCATTAAGCAGGAAAGACCCAGTTGTTCTTTCCATGATAAAGATTCAAAATTATCCTTTGATCAATGACCTAGTAAAGCTGGACATGGGAATTATAAGGGAAGAGACATCATCAACCCTAACCCAAATGATTTCTCAACCGACATTACTAGAGAAGATCATGAAAGCTCAGAAAGAAGATCCTTTTTATAAGAGAAGTTTGAGGCTGTAAAGGACGGAAAGTTTCCTGAGTTCAATATTGATCAAGAAGGTGTACTGAGATTTCATACAAGACTATGTGTCCCATCTATTCCAGATATAAATAAGGATCTGATGTATGGATCTCATAGCTCTACTTTCTCTATACATCCTGGAAGCACAAAAATGTATCGGGACCTTTGTGATCATTATTGGTGGGATAATATGAAAAGGGAGATTGCTGAATACACTTCAAGGTGCCTAGTATGTCATCAAGTGAAGGAAGAGAGACAACTTCCTAAAGGGGTATTGCAACCACTACCCATACCATCATGGAAGTGGGACAATATCACTATGGACTTCATCACTAGTATTCCGAGAACTTCCAAACGAAACAATGTGATATGGGTTATTGTGGACTGTCTCACCAAGACTTCCCATTTTATCTCTATTCGGGAAGAATTATCTCTTGATCAACTTTCCAGGATTTACATTAAGGAAGTGGTAAGGCTGCATAGAGTTCCACTTTCTATTGTATCTAATCGTGATCCAAGATTCACATCAAAATTCTGGAGAAGTCTTCAATATTCTCTGAGCACTGAATTGAATTTCAGTATGGTCTATCACCCCCAAACTGATGGCCAATCTGAAAGGACTATTAAAACACTTGAGGACATGCAGAGAACTTTCTCAATGGAATTTAACGGTGGATGGGATCAACATCTCCCTTTAGTTGAGTTCTCTTACAACAAAAGCTTTCACTCGAGCATTAATATGGAACCCTATGAAGCTCTATATGGGAATCGATGTAGAACTCCTACTTGTTGGGATGAAGCTGGTGAGAGAAAGCTTCTTGGGCCTGATATTGTGCAAGAGATGATAGGAAAAGTCCATGCCATCCAACAACACATTAAGGCTGCTCAGAGTTGGCAAAATAGCTACGCTGGCAACCGTCAAAGGGACTTGGATTTTGATGTTGGTGACAATGCCTTTCTTCAGATTTCACCTTGGAAGAGAGTCATGAGGTTTGGGAAGAAAGGGAAGCTCAGCCATAGGTACATTGGCCCTTATGAAATCCTTGATCACGTGGGAACAGTGGCCTATCAGATTGCACTTCCTCCAAATATAGAACAAGTTCATGATGTATTCCACATATACCTCTTGAGGAAGTACATACCTAACCCTTCACATGTACTGAACCCAGAGGTGGTACAACTGGAACATGACCTCTCTTATGAGGAGCAACCAGTGGGGATTTTGGATCTTAGAGACAGGGTTCTATGTAACAAGACTACCCACCTTGTTAAGGTGTTCTGGAGGAACCACAAATATGAAGAAGCCACATGGGAACCAGAGGAGTATATGAGGCAGAAGTACCCACACCTTTTCATTTCTGAGGGTACGAGTTAAAATTTTGGGGACGAAATTTCATATGGGGGAAGAATGTAACGACCCGAACTTTTAATAATTTATGTTTCCTTTATTTGTGTGTTATTTTATTTTGTACTCAATGAAACTATTTCATTTAAATAAATGAGTATAATTAAAATAATACTGTTGGGTTTCAACTCTTATATGAATGTTGGTCAATATGACTATTGGAAACTAAACTCTATGTTGCGATTATTACTCTACAAAAACAAGTGACCTTGTTTAATTAATAGAGAAACAAGATATGATGGCCTCATCCAGTAGTCTCGGGCCGATCGAAGCCCATCTGAGAAAACTGGGGAAGGAGGTAGCACCACTGGGTTTTGCTCTGGACCAAACCCAAGCCGAACTTCACCGTGTAAAGCTGGAACGGAATCACATTCGGGAGAAGTTTAAGCTTATAGAAATCACTACTCGGGCAATTTTAGCTGAGCCACCCTCAGATTCTCTCATCTTAGCACACCTTACACTTAGTTCCTATGCTGGTGTGATAAGGGGATATGTAACGAGACCGTAGCTACTTTTCATAATCCTTTGTTATAAATAAAATTGTGTTTTCTTCTTATGGTGAAGTCTGTGAGTTTTCAAATGTTCGAATGAATATAGAATGTATTTTATTTATGGATTTTGAAAAAATGATATTTTAAAATATTTATGTAAACCTTAAATAAATAAATATGTGTAATGATTTTCAGAAAATGGTCTTCTGCAAATGTGTTCAGTAATAAATTTAGAGTCCAAGAAGATCAACTTGATTTTTGGTGAATAGTAAATCATGAATAGTGATTTTACACTTAGGATTAGTAATGTGACTAAAGGGATTATTAATCTCACTTAATGAAAGTGTTAATATAATTTAGTCACCTTTATTAAGTAATGTGATTAAATTAAATAGGTAAATAACTGTTTCAGAAATTATTAGTCAAGTATTAGTTTTTTCGGGTGAATAGTGATTTTTAATTAAAAATTAAATTAAAAATATTTATAAAATCATTTTTATAAAATGGAGTTTATTTTTGAATTCAGGTCATCGATATTATGTTAAGGTGAATTTTTGGGATTTTTTTGAAAAAGTTGAATTTTCAGTGAATAGTGAATTTTCTGTTTAGAGTTTCGGGTGTTTAATGATGTCATTAAGGATGTAATAATTATGAAATAATTCTGGTCGACTTATGAATAGTAATATAAGGTATTAGGTGTTTCAAGTGGCCAATACATTGAGGAAATATCTTCGGATAGCCCATAGTTTTTCCAATACCACCGATGAGGTGTCCCTTGGTAATTAATGTCTTGTCCCCTCACTTCCCCTATAAATACCAAGCCATTATCTCAACCTTTTCATTAAAAAATCCTCCACAATAAATTTCTGGTCTCATTACCTCCCAATTATTCCTTACAAGGTTCCTTCAAGCCTCCCATGGTCCCAAACTTCAAGCTTTTGAAGTTACTCTTCAAGGTAAGGGATTCTTTCACCCTTCTCTTTTAAGGCATGACTTCCTTTATGTTGTGTCTTCTAGTTTCCATCTATTTAAGTTGAGGTTATGTTATTATATGTTCTTATTACTTTCCATTTTATGTACAAATGATGAGAGACCCTTTATTATCTCATCAATTTGTTTTCTGAATTTTTAAGTGACGTCGTTAGGCTGCCGAATTTCGCGTAAAAGGAATCACGTCTTCTCCTTTCTTTCATGGTTCCTTTTCATGTGGTATGCCATTCAAATTTCCATACCATGTTCTTATCTCCATGTTGATATATATTTATACTGTGTTATAAGTTATTTATTAGTGGGTTACTCTTGTTCCCTCTCTTTCCAATGTTTTCTAAAACCATGTTATATACCGTTATGCTGCAGAAATTTCGCCTCAAAATTTTTATCTCTTTCTATCAAGAAGTTCTCTTGTTTTATTTATGTGAATACCCAGATCTATATCGTTTATATGGGTGTTCATAAATATACAAAAAATATAGATTTGGTTCTGGAATTGACATACATACAACCCTCACCCCCTTTCCATGGGTTATAAAAGAAAATAATGATCTTATTTTTAAGTACTATTTAAAACGTCGTGATTTTGAAATGAAACCCATTTATTTTATTCTATATGGGTTATTTATGAAATTTTTGAATATGATCTATGTGTATCACATGTATTTAAATACATATTAAGGGTGCACCATGATTTCTCTCCAATGCATTGGGTAAAGATTTAATCTCAAGAGATGACAATTTTCATGATACCTTGGTGAATAACCTTGGTAATTCTTATGACACATTGGGGATGGACCTTGGTGATATGTTCATGAATGTATAAATGAAATTTTGTAGCCACATATTCAAGTTCTATTTCAATTTCTCTTCATTATGATATGCCTATGCATCTATTGCTCATGTCTCTATGTTTTTATTCAATTTATTATTGATATCACAAGTAAACTGCTTCCTTGTTTAACCTTACTGGGCTTTTTGCTCACCCTTTACTTTGATGTGTGTCTCCAGGATATGAAAGTTAGTAATTGAACTTTGGATGATCTTGTGATGAAGCCTTACAAGTGGATTAGAATAATTTTTTATGTTGTTCTTCATGTTTTATATTCCTGATTTCCAAGACACTAGACTTTAAAGATCCTCTATTTGTAAAATGTAATTAAAAGTTATGAAATAAAAAGGCAGGATGCCATATGGATTCCATATCCAAATGAGATCATTTTATTCATCGAGGTTGTTTCTATACGTAATCCACATCCATTTCATTGTTTCTCTAAGTATCGCCCATGTGGATCCCATTTGTAATCCCCATAATATAAAACCAAGATACATCTTCTTGAAAATGGAATATCTCATTAAAAATACCCCAAATCATCCATCAAACTACATAGGTATTGATCCTAGTCCTAAAAATAGGGCAGATATGATGCCTCTTTGAGATTCAATCCTAACTAGTGGTAAACCATGGTGTCCCACTCCTTGGGGTGCACTGCCCTGATCCACCTCCAGTAGTGTTTAGATCTTCCTTCACGGTGTGCCATCTTCCCTTCATGGGACACACCCCTATAATCCAACCATATGGGGAATTCTAATCCATCCATCTGTTAAACTGATTAGGTTCCCCCTCCTTGGGATGTTCCTCTCAGATATCCACCTCCATGAGGTGTTCTGATCAGTCCCATTACATCTCTGAAAGATGTTAAACTCATGACCAGACACATTACTACATTGTGTTTAAAATGGGATGATTTATGAAATCCTAGGATAATATAACATTGGAATCACATACCCCATAATCACTATGGGATGCCTCAAGTTCTGCGCTCATGAGAATCCCTCTAATGAGGAAAAATATTGGTGACCAATGTTCTAGTATCCATACATGACAGTGATTCCCAACAAGACTACTCCCATAATTAAAGTTTTCTACACTTTCAATACCCCTTGGAATTTCTAAATAGAAGAAGTTAATTAACCATTATCCACATAGATATGGCACCTTGAATGAGTTTCACTGACATGTCTTAATCTCTGAGGGAGACCCAAATTGGGCGATGAGTTACAATGAGAGGCCCATGGAAGAAGGAAATGGCATCCCATAATCCTATTTCAATCAAAGAATTATTCATCTTCTATAAATTAATTAAAGTCATTATCCTTTAGAAATCATGATTGCTGGGAAACAAAGAAATGTCAGTTTCACAATGAACCATGTGGTCGTGCACCATGAAGAAAAGAATTTGAAACAGAAATGGTGAACCCAACATGAATTGTTTCTTCTCAACCTGAGGACAATTAATATTTAGGATATAAGTAGATAAACATGTCACTGGATCCAATTATTTAGTGCCAGGAACAACTAAGAAAATAATGGTCCCATTGTGGACATCACAATAGATTGGGGTAGTTGAACATTGGGAATTCTGGTCAGAGGCATTGTTAGTTTGGATATCTCACTCTCTCTAGCCATGTAATATTGGAAGATGTTGGGGTATTGGGCATAAAATTACTTATATTTGTACTAACAATTTAACGTTCCTACTTTGTAGGACCCAAGATGCATGAAACTGCTAATCCAATGTCCACCGACACAGTTGGAGGAGAAATATTATTGTGGTAATCCCACATAACCCTACCTCCACCACAATGACCACTATTCCATCAGTTATAGAGTTCCCATGCCTTGTCCCACCCTATTAATTCATTCATATGAGGGTGATGGACACCCTCGTATGATGGTGCAAGAGGGAGGGGGAATTCACATAAGGGATATGGCTCACCAGGACCTAGAGGCCTCAGTACCTCTCTAACATCATCATCTCTAAGGTCCATGTAGTGAGCCACTATTTCCCACTCTGAAAACCAACCATTTCAGGAAAATCTCCTCAAAGAGTTCATGTGACTCAATACACTATGTTAAGGAGGTAGGGGATTCCCAGGTCACCCCGACAATCACCACAACCTGAGATTTTCTTATGAGGTATCCCACCAGGTCCCATAAATGAAACTAATGACTAGTCTTTCAGGATGAAGAATAGTTGGATTATTCCCTTTCTATGCTGGTACTTTCCCATATGACCCAACCACAATGTCGGGATCAAGCTCAAGAGGATGGCCATAATGGGGCATCATCTTCAACTTATTCAGTGGCTCTTACCACCCCCTCCACAATCCTTAAGATACCTTCCATTATAGAGTAGGGACTCATTAATGTACAATTGGAATCGAGACCTCAACTACCCCACAAGAAGGCTAGGATGACTCTTTCAATCTCCAGTATCACCAGCAACTAACATGGACTACCCATGATGATGAGATTTAGTACTGAGACCCCCCCTCAATATAGCCTCCAACCATAGTAGAGGTTTTCCCTACTCCCACCATCATCATGGTGGTCCACCCCATGTCCCCATTATCAATCGGAGTGGAGGTCCTCCCCACTTCATCAACATCCTACATATAGGTCCACCCCTGGCTTATTGTTTCCCGATATGGAGGACCTCTCTGTATCATAGGCCATTAATGTGAAGGTCCTCCTCAAATCATCCCTAGATCATGTGAATCTCTTACCTGCTCCAGCATCAATCTTGGTAGAGGTCCTCCTATGACAACCAGTATAGAGGCCCTCCTCATACAACCACCATCCAACATAGAGTACCTCCCCATGTTATAGGTGGCAGTCTTATAGGAACTCCAAATGTTTCCACTTTCTCAAGTGGATGTACTCCCTTATCCATTACTAATAAATGTGGGGGTCCTCCCTACATCATTGAAATCCGACACAGAGGCCCACCCCATGTCCATATCTATCACTACAAAGGTCCAGCTCGTGCTTCAACCCTCTAGTATGGAGGCCCTCCCCATGTTGTTGCAACTAGTCAACAGGGAGGTCCTCCCCATGTTCCTACTAACCAAAGAAGAGGTCCTCCCTACTTCGTTAGAATCTAGAGTGGAGGCTATCCCCACTCTCAATGCAGTCCAAGTATAGGTTCTCCCACTCTGATAATAACTAATGTGGAGGTCCTCCCTGTATCCCAACTAGCTCTAGTGGAGGTCCTCCCCACTAAACTGCAAAAAAATAAAGAGGTCCTCCCCATGCCAAAGAACATACCTTCACCGAAGAGTCATAAAGGGGAAAAAGGTAGAATCACCATCGCTAGAGGAAACCCCCTGGGAATAATCATGTCATTGACAACCCCATTATCTTCTCATCCTTTGAAGCCGAATGAGATTCAATGATGGATCCTTCACCCCAGTCATCTTTATTACAGTCTAGGGAAGGATCCTGATAGGTGATATTAATCTTCCAGAAATGTGATATTTTCAAGATTATAAAATCCCTTCACATGTATATGTTGGTGGAGGATGATTTGGATCCATTATAGGGTCTCATGGTGTAGTCATAACTATCATTTCCAGTTTCATTCTCCACCTCTACTCGAGATCACGAAAAATTATTCTAGGATTTAATAGATATAGTGAGCCAGGTGGACTTGTAGATGACTTCACTACCCTCACACATGTGTAAGGTGAAAGAACCATGTCCAATAAGGATGTGATGACACATTCGGAATCACTTTCAAGAGATGATCCAACATTTAGTGATCAGTCAGTTCATTCCTCAGTATCTCCACTGGCCAGACTTTTTTCACAGAGATCCATATCTGTGACACTACCAGTCTCCCATATAGAACTAACTAATTATTTTTCCATCTAGTAGGTGGGCCTCGCTTCTGAATTGGGGATCCCATGGGACACTCTTTATAATGACCAATTTTCAAATGTGTTCTAGCCAGATGTGGGTCCCAACATCGACGTCTGAGAGTCCTTCACTCAGGACTAGATTACGTTCTTTCACCAGACCATATGGGAAACAAATTTTTTCTATCATGACCAAATGTTACACTTCCTAAAGATCCAAGATCACTTCGACGACATTGACTAGTATAGTCATTTGGTTGAGTTGGCAGCAGTCCATGTTGTGAAGCATCATACATCACCTGCTTACCATCGGACACTTCAATAAATATGTGTTCAAATCTTCATTGTGCTTTGCATAATCATTAATGAAGAATCTCAACATGTACATATATGTGGTGGGGGATAATATCCCACTCTCCATTTCCATCCCATCAAGTGTCAACCCGATTAACCTGATGATATTGAGGATATTCCCTTAGGTATTTCCATGATGAATATGGATGACCTCAAATTTCCCATGGATAGTGACATAGGTATAATATATGATGATGAGGAACATCCTATTGGGGTAGCACTATATCTAGTGGACCCTCACATAGGTGTCCTCATTAGCATAAAAATGTATAATCTCTTCATTAGAGAACACTATGAATCATTTCACACCAATTGGAATCTAAACAAGGGTAAGGGACATATCAAGACCTCGTATCTACTTGATGTTGTGTAGAAGACAGATAATGACCCCTATACGGACACTCTATAATAGAATATTTCATATCAGAGTAGGATCATCAATGAGATCCTTATCAAGAAATTCTTGGACTATGGATCCCCTCGAAAGGATCTTGTTCCTCCATCGAGGTAGTAGGGGAAGATGCAAGTCCTCAAAAATTTCCCCCCAGTTGGGACTAGAAATCATGTGCATCCTGATAGGTTATATACTAGAGTTTATAGTATGTATCCCTAGTATGTGTGTCCCAATCCACTTAAACAGTGTGAGAATATCCCTTGGGACTCTGATCAAGCCATTCTACATGCCACTATAAAGATTGTTCTGTGAGCTACTAGTCCTGCTTACCATGTTGATGAGTTTTTTAATGCATCAGTGGTCCGGAATGCTCAACAAAATAAAAATCCTCGCCAGGATGATCTACTAGATTCTCTCACTACTTGGTTCAAAGACTTAGAAATGTGATAGGGGTAATCCCACCAGACATCAAGACGTATTCGGTAGGGGTGGATGACATGTGACACCCCTAGATTTCAGGAATCCAAAATTCTCCCCCTTCAATTTGATGGGTGACCCGATGGAGCATCTGGAACACTTCATCTCCAAGTGTGGACCGATGTTGGGAATCCTAGAGAAGAAGGATGCAACAAAGCTCTAATGGGTCATTCATACATTGCATGGGATTGTGTTCATCTAGTACATCCAATTTCCCATTGGGTCCATCAATGAATGGGAAGACCTCTGCAAGTAGTTCCAATACTTATTCAGTTCCACCACATGCATAAAAAATATTTTTAACCTCATAAAGTGAATGAAACTATCAGATTAGCACGTCGTAGATTTATCTCTAGGTGGAATGGCCTTACATAATCACTCGACATTCTGCTAACTGAAGAGAATATTTTGACAATTTGAGTGGGGAATTTGAAAAATGAATTGGCTCCCACCCTCATCACTCAAAATTTCCCAAGATGATTGTGATAATTCTCTGACAGGGAATAATTCCTAAAGTAAGACTTACAACAAGCCATGTAGGCATGTCTTGTGCCTCTTCCAACTCCTATAATAAGAAATTCCAAGGTAGATACATCCATCATAGTACAGGTAGGAAACCCAAATACACTATATTTTTTTCCCATAGTTCCTTTCCAAGAACAACCTCATTGAGTATTGATATCTCATAAATATATGCCTCAATAATCGCAAAATTGGAAGGAACATCCTTAGTAGGAATCACCACCCAGACTAGAGAATATATCTCCAGCCCCTCATCAGCCTCGAACCCCCACATCAGGGCCTAGTTCCTAGAGCACCCATTCTAAATAAGAGAGATCAAACCAACTCCTTCCCAAAGGCCATGGTTCCTAGTTATTTTCATAGTTACCTGGAACAAGGGATCCAAAATCATCCAAAATTCAGAAATCCACTTGAGACCAAGATCACTAATCATCCCAAACACTTCTCTAACCATAGGATCCTTGTACATACTATTAATAAATGTTATGTGTACAAGGATTGGCTCTAAGAACAAGTGGATAATGGGGTGGTCTGACTGGGTGATTTTTTAATGCAGGTAGAACACATATCCGCTGAGACCAGTATTGACAATGTGGGTTTTGGTGAATGGAAATAGGTTTCCAACCATGGTACTCATAAGTATGATGATTGTTTGTCCTGTAGAGAAATCTCTAATGGCCATGACATTAATTGTGCCTATTTAGGTTGGCTCTAACCTCCTGAAGTCATTGTTCCTTATCCAAACCCTACTTCTACATCCTCCTCTCAGTCATCCATGAAATAAATAAATTGGCAATGAAGGTGTAAGGGAAATAAAATTCCTATACTAGTGCTGAAGTCATCTCCAACTTTCACAGACTTCATACCTCTAGAGATTGGAATCACAACCAGAGTCTGTATAGTATTGTAAGACTCCTATGATGATGATAGGGAGTATTCCTCTGTAAATTCAATCGATCTAGTGGATCCTAACATGGTACTCAAACATGGGGAATATCAAGAGGCCCCCCCAGATGACCTTGGATGATTCCATCGAATAAGGATTCGAGGACATGTGAACCACTGGGATGCTTTGTCATGTGCTTCATGATAGGTCATGCATGCCACTAAGACTAGATAGAAGGTGTTGAGTAGGTATCAATGGAAATCATCCTTCTAGCCTGCTCTACTAGATATGATGCCACTGTTGACCATGAAAATTAATCAAATCATGATCGATCGCATTCGGTATAGCCTCAGTCAACCAAAAATCGTCCATTGGTAGTGCAGGGTATTTTGTTTGATGATAAACAGGATATTATCATCACTAGAAGAAATGTAGTGGTTCGTCCATTTAAAGACGATGACACTAGTAGCATATAGATGGTGCCTTAGGTTATTACATTAGAAAATAAAAAAGGATGATGCATCCTGAAAAACATAATAGTTTATTAGTTTAGTAAAAGTAGATTACATATATGAACATTAGATTACAACATGAAATAAAATATAACATATCAATTTCTTTTTAATCACACCTAAACACCAAGATTTTTCCAATAGGATATTCATAATACAAATCTTCTCATCCCATGAAAAAATAAAACATAAAAAGGGGTAAGCTCAGATGCTCAGTAAGGGTAGGAAATACAAAGAAATCATAAATAGAAATAAGGAATGGTGAATGATTGAAAACTCATTCCATTAAAAGTAAACTTGAGCATAATATGGTAGAAATATAAACTTATTAAAAAATGTCATAACAAAACATAACCATGGATATTCTACTAGTCAAATAATCACATTGACTATAAATTAGTAGTTACATAATGATCAAATACGTACTATCATACATCATAACAATACCATCTAGGACTCGTGCAAAGACCATACATAGACAGGTAAAAACCCAAACTAGATTGTCTCATGAGACCTATCGTTGAACTAAGGGGCTATAGTGGGACCAACCTAACACTTACTAATTCTGATTAATTCTTCATACCAAAGGGGTGAAACATAATCAACATATACATTCATATTTAATCTCTCATGTCAAATGTAAATAACTTCACCAATATAATCACTAACAATTCAGAGTAATATGGTGAATGGTATCAAGGTATCACATCCATAGTCAAACTAACCAAAAACCATTAAATAAATTATGGTATATGATATCATTAAATATTAATCCCAATTAAACATAAGAATAAACATGAGTTTTGAAATAGATGAAAATACTCTTATAAAATCATCAAGTAATTCTTGAGTGATACTCTTTTACTTTCAAAGGAATAGTTATTTTGGAAAAATATTTACATAAAATAAGAAGTCAATAATGATACTAAATCCATAATAAAATGGGTGATTTTTGTGAAATAATATTTGTTTGTAAATATTATTGATTTCACTTTAAAATATGTATGAATTTGAATTGTTAACATAAATCGGGAAAGCATATTATGAAGAATTGAAAATATCCTTATAAATCATGTAAATCACCATATAAGAAAGAATTATTATGACTGGTACACATATATATAACCTTAGGAAAGAATTTATTAGGATTAAATAATAATAATTTATAATTTTATTGCGGTAATGATAGATAAAGTGTAATCTCGAATGAAAAATGGAAATCCCGGGAGAAACCCTTTCCTTATATCCGAATGTGTTTTGCACATGACCTTAATGTCATGAATAATAAAATTAAATAAAATAATTAGTAATTTTAGAACCTTATATAAATGTATTGGGTTCATAAATTTATTATTAGGTTCATTTTTGGAATTATTGATGAGTTATATATTTTAATTTCATCATTCAGGAGCATTCGTTTTCTTGGTTTGCTTTATCTGTTCACTTGTTTATGAGCAGTGAAGTTAAGGTAAAATGTGTATAATTATACCAAATTAAAAACATATGTTATTAATGAAAAAACTAAAGTGTATTTGGTATAATATATTATTATTTCTTCATATAATAGGATCAATCCTTAGATAACATGTTAATGATAATCATTTAGCATAATTTTAGCCTTTTTCTATCACAACAAACTAGTTTTGTTCATTATTTAATATAATGTATATATGATGGTTACAGAACATTAAATAAAATAAAATAAATTTTTTATAATCTTTTTTGACCATAAAAATGGTTTCATGACCATCCATGAAAGAGAAATTGAAGAACAAAAGTTCATTATCCCTGAAGGTTGTTAATCGACACCTCCTGGATGATGATTTCATTTTTAAAATAAAATGGAGAGATAGTAATGAAATTTATAATGGATATTACATTAACTTGATATAATTATATAATATAGATTATATTGGATTTATCATGATCATTTGAAAAGAGAAGGTGATTAGAGGATAAGAAATGAGATTAAATTTAAATTAAATTAAATGAAAAAAGAAGAGGATTTACCTCTTGAATTATCCTCATAGGGAACCTCCTTAGGGAAATATTTTTTGGTATTTTGGTAATACCATTTTCTGAAAATAATTTTCTAAATATATGAAATTTAATTTTCAATTAAAATCATAATTTACATGAAAATAAAAAATTTAAAATTATAACTAATTTTATAATCCTTTTAAAAATTAATAAGGTCTCATAAATTTATCTCATATTCATGAGACAAAAAAATTATTATCTTATGAATAAATTTTTATAAAATAAATTTTCTTTTAAATAATTATATTAATTATAAAATTGGAGTTAAGTATTTATGACTTACAAAAATGCTGAAAATTAAATAATATTTTTTAAAATATGTATTTACATATATAGTGATATAATTATATCATATTTTCACTTATAAGATTCCTAAATTTTATCCATAATTTAATAGGGCAGGTTACTATTATATTGTTCATATTATACTATTCATAAGGGTACCATTAATATTCCAAAGGTTTAACTTACTATTCCTTCAGTATAGGTTCTCTAATTTCTTGAACAAAAATTATTGTCTCATTGATTAATCATTTATAATTTTTTATTGTGTTCCCAAAGTGGTTTTCTTAGATTTATACTATATAAAATATTTATAAGAAGGGGAAATACATTGAAAAAAATTTGGGTTATTACATTCTCCCCTCCTATAAAAAATTTCATATCAAAATTTCAAGAATGTCACCTCATAAAATGATTTGGGTACTTCTTCATCATAACTTCCTCTGGTTGTAAAAACCCGGATCATCATTTCAGGTATAGATCTTGATTTCAGGTGGTTTTCTGAACAAGGGGAGAATTTGGAAAATTTTTAAGTACACACTGTGTACTTAGGAGTAGATGATGTGTACTTAGGAGTACATGTCGTGTACCAGGTTATCATAGGTATCTTTGTACTGGCTATGTAACAGCTGAGTACACAGCCATGTGAGTTGACCTAGAGACCACCTAAAGCGGGGGCCAGTTGAGGCATGTACATGGCATGTACAGTAAATAAACACTCTGTGTACTTTTTATTTTATTTGATTTATCATACTAGGGTCACGCATAATCTCTAAAATCATCTTCTTATAGCCTTGGTTTGTACAAGAGTGATCGAGAGCAATGAATCTTCTATGAGACACTAATTCTCTATCCAAGGTCCGATCCAAACTCTGGTCAGTGCATTGGAATCTCACTGGTGAGTTCTTCCTTCTTCTAGATACTCTCTCCTATTTTATTCTCTCTCTCAAGTTATTCAGGGATAAATATTTTTTACATTTTTTAAGATCTATGACGTTATAGGTCGATTCAAAGGTTGAGGTTTAACTATATCTATTGTACTACATCTTGGTAGGTGGTTTTTTTCCTTTCGTTGTTTATCTTTGAGTTTTATATTCCTAAGTGTCGATTACCCATGTTTTTTGGTATTTATGGTTAAGGAAATTGAACTCTATTTTATAGGATTTAGATTGATTGTTGGATTCAGGTTTGTTTTTATAGTGTTAGGTTAAATTTCATGTTTACAGAACACCCCATGGCTGCGTTTCTTGGTTTGACTATTTAGGGCAGTTTGGTCCAGTTTTCCTATAAGGCAAACCATATTTACTTGCCTTTCTTGATAGGATGGAATTGTTTGAATTTTTCTTATTATTAAATTCATATGATGTGCACTGTAATTGTTTAGCCATTTAGTATTTTCGATTAATTTGGGTTGCTTAATATCATTTATGAATGATTAAATTGCATTGGGTTGTGAGAACCAAGTGTAGTTAGACCATAGGGGGAATTGAAGTTGAGTGCTTCCTCAAAGTGTCTGTTATATTTAGTGCTATGAGACCGCTAGGGGGATTGATGGTGAGTGCTCCCTTAGAGTGTATATATTTTACATTGCGAGACGACAGGGGGAATGGATGTTGAGTGCTTCCCGAGAGAGTCTGTAGTTATTCTGGAAGGACCATAGGTGGAATTGACAGTGAGTGCTTCATCAGAGTGTCTTACCTTTTTATTGCATTACATTGCCAGAGGGGTTTGATTGTGTGAGCTACCCAGTGGGTTAATGTAAATATTGAATTCTTGTGAAACACCTGCCAAGAAAAAGCACAATCTTGGATTCGGTCCTATTAGGTAGTCTTTTGGGATTCATGTTCATGATACTTATGGATTAAATAATGAACATTAGATGGTAATGAATGTAAATGGAAACTGTATGATTCTGTACTTTTGTGTACTCTTAGTTATTTTCTACATTTCTATTATTACCTGCTATATATACTCACTGATAGTTAGGCGCAAATTTTGTGGTGGTTTCCTACTAGGTTTCATCTCACACCTTGTTTGGGTCATGCTTTTGGACCCAAACAGATTATATGGTTGCAGGTTTAGATAAGGGAAAGCTCCCTTCATCATTAGGCACTTGATTTATGTGGAGTTAGAGAGCATGGGACCAAGGTGAGGCTTGCGATGCTGTTGGAGTTTATTTTTTTTCTTTTTTACTTAGGTATAGTACAGTATTTCCAGCATTGTAACTTTTTTTTGTTTTCCTAGACATATGTTACATGCATTATTTATATTTGTTCTCCAATTGTTTATATATTTTCATTATTCCCCTATTCACTTGTTTTATGGTATTATTTCTTCTACTACTTGTTATTATTTATTATTCCATTATGCATACTCATCCAATGAGTGAATAGTTTCCCCCTATTACACTCAAGGCCCTCGCTGCTAGTCAAAAGCCTCTGGAGTTTGGGGAAATATGCTTGAGGCCATGTTACCAACCGGGTACGAGGAACCTTTGGGAGACACCTAGAACTGAGACGTTATAAAGTGGTATCAGAGTGGGGTCTTTTTTTATTAGTCTTATTATTTGGAGCTTATAGATAGGGATAGGAAGTAATATGTAGTTGGTAATAATTTTTTCCTTGGAGTAGCTGAACCATGTACAGGGAAAAGCCAATTTACCTAGATTGTTGCAATTTTTAATGTTTTTCAATTATAAAAATTTATTTTTTTTCACAATTGGGTGATTAACATGATTTGTGTTGTTATGATTTATATCATTTAGGTTCTATTTCTATTGCAACCCGATGAGATGAGGGTATTCCATCTCGTGCATAATATAGGAACTTTCTAGAGATCACATGTCATGCATTTTTTCATTCCATTTAGGATGCATTACTGACTTCATGTTGTTGTGATAAATTCTATGATAGAATACCTACTATTTTGATAGTGTATCAGAAAAATTTAATGTTTCATTTAGATGGATTCCAAACTTTGGTCGTTGAAGTGTTATAGGCCCTCTTGGATCAGAATTTGGTGGATCATATTGAACATTAACTGAATTCTATTATGATATGGCATGAATATGATTCCAATATTTGATTCATGGGGATTATGGTCCCCCATTGATTGGAATTTGGAAATTTATTGCTTGTTTTAGTGTTTTTATGGGGTTCTGAAATAGTTTCTGAAGCTTACTATTTGAAAAAACTTTTAATACATGGTGTGTGATGATGAATACACACCATGTATCCATTTTTTCAGTAATAAAATGCTTTTCTTAAGTACACGGTGTGTACTTGTTCTACACTTCATGTATTCTTTGATCATGTGAATGACAGTGTGGGTAGACACATGAGGTTAGGCAATGTTTGGTGGAACACACCGTGTACTAGGAAGACACACCATGTTGTAGAGACCATGTATTTGGCCATGTAACTAACGACATGGGTGGATGACCATTGGGTAGTACATGTCATGTCCAGCGCGAACATGCCATGTGGAAGTCAATTGTGTCTCATGCAGTGTGACCAATGACACAGGTCAATAAAATACTTCTAGTACACACCGATTCTAACTTAAATATGCCATGTATTTTTGTTCAAAGGGAACCGTGTAGTTCTATCTTTGTAGAAGAACTTGGGTAGGAGGGAAAATTCAAGTGCACTTTATGTCACAGGATGAACACATAGTGTGTAGGGGTGTTACACGACCAGTTTTCGCAGAAGTACACACCCTTATTGAAACCTAAGGGTACAATCCATGTGGTGGGTATACTCGCCATGTAACCCTGTTTTATAAAACAAGAATGTTTTCTTTCTCCTATTCTTTTCTTTCACTTCTATGTTTCTATCCTATATAATCGTGAACTGGGGTGTGTGCTAGAACTTATAGAGTCATTCCACTGAGACGTCATCCGGTTGTACGCTAGATATAGGGAAATTATTAGACACTAGAAATGGTAGATTAGGGACTACCACCAGATCCTCCTGTCATGCATGTCTTGGCACCAGCTTTTATTTCGAACACAAGTGCCAAGGGACAGTTCTATTAAGGATTTTTGGGGATGATTCAGACCTTCCAAGGAACATCACATCCTGCCCCATCTATGCTAGAGCTGATGTGGGTTTCTTAGCAGTAGAATCCTACGACTTTCTCAGTGGTTGGAGGACC
Organism: Viscum album; assembly: GCA_963277665.1. Classification (NCBI taxonomy): domain Eukaryota; kingdom Viridiplantae; phylum Streptophyta; class Magnoliopsida; order Santalales; family Viscaceae; genus Viscum; species Viscum album. Next base: position 1,246,074,281 of record OY728120.1, read on the forward strand.
TCAATCTACAAAGTAATTATTAGAAGCCATGTGGTATATCTTCGATCATCTCAAGACACCTCCAGAGAAGAGGGTGAAGCTTTGTACTTACATGCTTCAGTATTCCTCCAAAATATGGTGGGATGTGATATCATAGGCGGGATGACAGTAGGTTATGTCTTGGTATGAGTTCCAATGAACCTTTAATGAATATTTCCACCTAGAGACCTTGAGGGTCGACTAAGCCCGAGAGTTCATGAGTTTAGAGTAGGGTACTCTCTCGGTCATGGATTATTCTTATCACATTACAGAACTATAGCGCTTCACACCCATTCTTAGGGGTGATGAGTTATTTCTGGAAAGGAAGTTTGAGGATGGTCACAGGCATGACATCTGATCTCAGGTGAACATCTTCAGGTTGACTTCAATATCTTCTATTTTATACTAGGCATTGAACACTAAGTGAAACCTAAAGGATTATGGATCAGTCATCCAGGGCGGTTCAATATCCAGAGTTGGTTCCCTTCTAACTGATAGCATGAAGCGCCGCATAGAGACTATGCATGGTGATCCGAGTAGATGGGATTTTCCCTTAGGTATCCAGGTGGTCTGCTACCAGTGTGGAAAGGGTGGAAAAAACAAAACCTCAATGCCTGATAGACCCAGTTGAGTTCCGATCTTGCGGAAATATGGGACATCTTTGGTGTTTCTACAACACTCTCCTTCCATCATCTAGTGATGGATGATCTGTTTCGACTCCTTGTATCAGAGTAGGACCAGCAGTCCCACATCAGACTGGGGGATGGAGTTATTTATGTCATTTAGGCCGAGGTGGTGGTCATGGAAAAAGTGGTCAGACATAGGGATTTTTATAGCCACTGGGTAGATTAGCTTAGGGATCTCAGACAGATTCACAAGGTTGCGATGCAGGTTAAGATTTTGCACTGAAGCAGATCCAATAAGAGTAGGATCCTGGACCCTCTGCGATTAGAGGTACAATTTTGGTTGCATAAATTTTAGCTTATGATATTTTAGTTATAGGTTCTTCCCATAGTTTTATATTTTTCCCTATTTTGAAGAGTCTGGGGCTCTTTATCTTCACTTATGTTGATATCATGACACTCGAAACTCCGTTAGGGTCTAAAACGGCTAGTGTATGTCAATGTAGGGAGTTCCCTCTTGAGGTTGGTCGGTGACAATTTTTATAGGACCTTTATGTATTATAGATGATGGTCTATGATGTCATTCTCAAAATGGATAGTTTAGTCCCTTTCTAGACCTTTGTTGACTGCTATCACTGTAGGGTGAGTTTCAAGTCACTGAAGGGCTGGTCTTTTCTACACAATGGTGAATGGGATGTCCAGGTGAGAAGATATGGACTCAAGCATCACGGGTTGGGAGGTGTTATAGCTCAGATTACTAGTCTGTATCTGGATGACTAGGGGACTTCATAGATGGTATTTCCTCTAGTGGTTGATTGCTTCATAGATGGATTTCTTGATGAATTTCCAAGTTTTCCTTTGGAGAGAGAGGTAGACTTTTCTATTGATCTTATTCCAGGAGCGGCATCGATGTCCATTCCTCTTTATAGGATGGATACACCAGAGTTACAGGAGATCAAGAAGTAGTTAGAGGATTTATAGGAAAATGGTTTCATCTGACCCAATACATATCCTTGGGGTTCTCCTGTCATGTTTTCAAAGAAGGCGGATGGTACCCTTAGACTTTGTTTGGATTATCAGAAGTTAAATCAGTTGACGGTCAAGAATTGATATCCCTTATCGAGGATTTATGATCTCTTTGATCATATTATAGGATTCCAGGTCTTCTTAAATATTGAATTGAGATCTGGTTATCATCAGTTGCATGTTATACCATCAAATATACCTCTTACAGCCATTCGAAGAAGGTATGGTGTATACAAGTATGTGGCTATGTCATTCGGTCTCATCAACGTACCTTCAGTTTTCAGGGCACTAATGAACTGAGTGTTCCATCCTTACATGGACACCATTTTGGTTATTTTCATGGATGATATATTGGTGTACTCTCACACTCAATAAGACCATGCCACACATATTTAGATTATTTTAAGTACACTGATATAGCATCAGTTAAATGATAAGATCTCAAAATTCCACTTTTGGATAGACCAGATTCCCTTCTTGTGTCTATGTTATCTCTGAGATAGAAGTATCAGTAGACCCAGAGTAAGAGAGAGCAGTAGTTTCCTAGGATCAACCAAAGAACTTCTATGTGGAATAGATTTTTTGGGACTATCTAGTTACTATATTAGTTTTATACAAGATTTTTAATGCATAGAAGTTCCATTGATGGTCCTGACTAAGAAGGGTAAGAAGTAAACATGGTTATATTCTTGTGATTCAGACTTTTAGGAGCTGAAAGGGAGGTTGACTTCAGCATATATACTAGTCTTACCATAGCTAGTCAAGAGTTATATAGTTTACCCAGATTCATTAGGTATCGGGCTGGGAGCAGTGCATATGAAGAGGGAAGGAGACATTGCATATGAGTCTCGGTAGTTGAGGCCACATGAGAGGTGTTACCTGATGCATGATCTTGAGTTAGATGTTTTTGTGCTTGCTTTACACTGTTGGAGACATTATCTTTTGGTAGATCATTTTGTGGTGTTCACTGACCACAAAAGTATCAATTATATCATTACTCAAAGTGATATGAATTTGTGACAGTGAAGGTGGGTTGAGTACCCTCAGCCCTTTGCTTTTGAGATTTCTTACACACCTGGGAAAGGCAACACAGTGGCTAATGCATTGAGTAGGAGAACTAAGATATAGGAAGTTCAGGAGGCCAATATTGAGTGGAAGCTCATGGATTTGTTCTCTGAAATGCATTTGGAGGTGCACGATAGACAGGGGTAGACGATTATTTCTTCTATAATTGTTACCTCTACTCTTCTGGGTCGGGTGAGAATGAGGCAACTATCAGATTATGAAGGCCTAGTCCTATGGGAGAGTGTCAGGAGAGGACCCTACTCTTGGATGAACCATAGGCGATTATGAGATCTTACATTTTCATGGACACATATGGGTGTCAGCAGACATACGTGAGGAGAAGATGTAGGATTTTCATTCCTCAGTTTGGGCAGTTCATTCTGTGTCGCCAAGATGTATCGAGATCTACACTGTTAGTATTGATGGCCAGGTATGAAGAGGGATGTTGCTAGTTTTTTATGAGATGTTCAACTTATCAGTAGGTGAGGTAGGAGCATCAATGACCAGCATGTATTCTATAGTAGTTACCCATTCCCGAGTGGAAGTGGAATGATGTCACGATAGATTTCTTGACAGGGTTACCGAGATTGCCTCAGGGTAATGATGCAGCATGGGTTGTTATCGACAGGCTCATAATGTTATCAAACATCTTACGGATCAATGAGGCCTTTAGTTTTGATGAGCTTGTATGGTTGTACATTCGATATATTGTATGGTTTCATGGTTTTATGTGCTCTATAGTTTCATACATAGACCCTTGCTTTACTTCTCATGTTTGTAAGGGACTATAGAGGGATCTGGGAACAAAGATACTTATGAGTACATCTTACCATCCCCAAAAAGATAGAAAGTTAGAGCACATGATTCAGGTGTTGGAGAACATGCTTTGAGCACGCGTCCTAGATTTTGGAGGTTCTTGGGAGAATCACTTACCTATGGTGGAGTTTTCCAACAATAATAGTTTTCAGGAAACTATTCAAATGGCACAATATGAGGCTTTGTACGGTATGCCATGCCAATAACCCATATGTTGGATGACGGTAGGAGAGGCATCTATGTTGGGACCTCATCTTGTATAGGAGACCAAAGAGTATGTGGAGTTGATTTAGAAGAGGATAGCTACTGCACAGTCTCGACAGAAGTCTTATGCCGATGGACAGTGACGACCTCTGGAGTTCAAGGTCAGAGATCCAGTTTTCTTGAATGTCACACTAAGGTTGGTACATAGGAGGATTAGGAGATAGGGAAATATTTCACTGAGATATGTTGGGACATTTGAGTTTTTTGAGAGAGTCGGGCCGGTTTCCTATCGGTTGTAGTTACCTCAGAGGTACCGGGATATGCACGACATCATCCACGTTTCTCAGCTATGGCATTACTTCTCAGACCCGTCTCCTATTTTTCGACCTTAAGGGGTTGAGTTGGAGGTGGACGCATCATACGAGGATAATCCTATCCAGATTATTGATCGCAGTGCGAAGGTTCTCCATGGCTAGTCTGTTCCTCTGGTACTGTTGTTGTGGCATCATGACCGAGTGCAGGATGAGACATGGGAGAGGGAGACCGATGTGCAATCCCAGTGGCCGGAACTATTCGAGGATTCTTCTTCACCGCCATGTTAGGGAAATTCTGGGATTAATTTCTTTAAGGGTGTAAGTTTATAAGAAACTGGATCTTTATTTCAGGTATGGATCTTGATTTAAGGTGATTTTGAGAAAATGCGGAGAATTTGGAAATTTTATAAGTACACTTTGTGTACTTAGGAGTACACATCGTGACCCAGGTTGTCACTGGGAGCAGTGTACTATCCATGTAATGGTGGAGTACACAACTCTGTGAGGTGACATAGAGACCACTTAAAGTGGGAGCTAGTTGAGGCATGTACACGATGTGTACATTAAATGAACATGTTATGTTCTATTTCTTTTATTTGATTAATCAGGTCAGGGTCGCGTCTAATCTCCAGAATCATCTTCTTTTTTCCTTGGTTCATCTAGGAGTTAGCGAGAGAGATGAATCACCTCTGAGACACCATTTCTCCATCCATGGTCCAATCCAAACATTGGAGGGTGTGTTAGAATCCCACCGGTGAGTTCTTCCTTCTTCTAGAGCCTCTCCTCCTATTTTCTTATCTCTCTCAAGTTATTCAAGGTTGAATGTTTTTGATGTTTTTATAGATCTAAGACGTTCTAGTTCTATTTAAAGGTTAATTTTCAACTATATTGATCATGCAACATATAGGTAGGTGGTTTGTTTCCTTTCTTTTTCTCTTTGAGTTTTATATTCTAAAGTGTCGATTACCCATGTTTCGGGTATTTCTTCTTAAGGAAACTGAACCCTATTTTATCTACCCTAGTTTTATTATTTTATTAAGAGTTTTTATCATATTGTTATGTAAAATTTCATTTTTAAAAAACTCCCAATTGGTGTCTTTCCTTATTTTACTATTTAGGGTCGTTTGGTCAAGTTTTCCTATGAGGAAAACCTTGTTTCCTTGCCTTTCTTGATAGGGTGGAACTATTTGAATTTTGTTGCTTTTTACATTATTATGATATTCATTAGTAATATTTATACATTTATTAGTTGAGATTACTTTGGGCTGCATGATATCGTATATGCACCATTAAATTACACAGGTTTGTGAGAACCTCATGTAGTTAGACCATAGGGGGAATTGATGTTGAGTGCTTTCTTAGAGTGTCTGTTATATTTCATGTGATGAGACCACATGGGGGATTGACAGTGATTTCTCCCTTGGAGTATCTATAGATTACGTTATGAGATCATAGGGGGAATTGATGTGGAGTTCCTCCCTAGAGAGTTTGTAGTTATTATGTAAATACCATTGGTGTAATTGACAGTGAGTGCTTCCTCAAAGTATCTTTCCTTTTTATTGCATTACCAGGATATAGGGGATTGACTGTGTGAGCTACCCAGAGGGTTAATATCAATATTTACTGTTTGTGACTTTTTTGAGAATCCAAATAAAAGGCTTGGATTCAGTCCTGTTAGGTAGTCTTCTAGGATTCCTATTTGTGATGCTTACTTGATTAAATTATGAACATTAAATGGTAATGAATGTAAATGGAAATTGTATGATTGGTTACTTTTGTGTACTCCTAGTTCTTTGGGGCATTTAAATTATTACCTGATATATATACTCACTGGAAGTTAGTAACATATCTTGTGGTGGTTTCCAAATAGGATTCATCTCACACCTGGGTCATGCTTTTGGACCCAAACAGGTTATATGGTTGCTAGTGTAGATAAGGGAAATCACCATTCATCATCAGGTACTTGATTTATGTGGACCTAGAGAGAATGGGACCAAGATGAGGGTTGAGATTTAGTTGGAGTTTATTTGTTTTTCTTTTTTACTTTGGTTTAGTACTGTATTTCCAGCATTATGACTTGTTTGGTAGTTTTCCTAGACATATGTGACATGCATCATTTATATATGTGCTCCAGTTGTTTATTTACTTTCAGTATTTTGTTGTTCACTTGTTGTGTGGTATTATTTATTCTGCTACCAGTTATTATTTGTTATTCTTCTATGCATACTCTTCCAATGGGGGAATAGTTTCCCCACTATCACACCCAAGGCCCTCTCTGCAAATCGGAAGTCTATGGCATTTGAGGAAATGCGCTAGAGTCCATGTGACCAACTGGGTACGGGGCACCATTTGGAAGCACTCCATACTAAGATGTTACACCGGTTACTATGATGCATCTTCAATTTTATGATTTCCTTAAGGTACCATTATTAATAGAGTCATCTAATTCCTCATAGCATGTTCTCTAGTGTCCAAAATTTGGATAGACTCTTCATATTATGTTAAATCAGGGTTCAATTCTATTCCCTCATAAGTGAGGTCTTGTGATGGTTCTGGCATATACTTCCTCCACAAAGGGATTTGGAACTCATTTTGTACTTTATAATGGTTTGGTGGAATATCCAAATTATAAGCCACATCTCCAATTCACTACAGGATTTTAAAAGGACCAATGTTCCTAGGGATTAGTATTCCTTTTATTCCAAATATTACAACACACTTACATAGAGATAATTTCTATAAAACATGATCTGCCACATGAAATTTTAAATCCTTCCATCGATTCTTATCATAGATATTTTCCTAATTTGAGCTTCTTTGATATTGTTTTGATTAGTCCTTACCTTTTTTTGTTTCCTTTACAAGTCCTAGGCCTCCATGATTCCTTTTTCTAACCTCATCCCAACAAGTTGGTGTACACCATCTCTTTCCATACAATTCTTCATAGAGTGCCATTTGAATTCTACAATGGAAACTATTGTTATAGGAAATATCTACCAAAGTTAAGTACCAATCCCATATACCATGGAAGCCAAGTGAACCTGATCTCAAAATGTCTTCTTAAGTGTGGAATTTCTATAAATCGATCTTGTGATTTCGTATTTGGTGATAAAACATGTTGTGTGAAAAAAAACTGAATAATTAAATAACATATTACATAATTGAGGACCTTTTACCGGTCTAGGTTTTTGAGAATAGAATAACCTTAAATTTTTATCAAAATTGTAAAAAATAAAATAGAATAAATAAAAATACACTTCATATAGTGACTTTGTAAGAGTAATGAATGCTTTCTAAAAACACTACTGAACCTATAGAAACTAAATTTAAAATTATGGTGAAAATTAAATACGCCTAGTAAGGGGTTCTGAAAACATTAATAAAAACATTTAAAATATTTCCTTGGAATAAACATATATATGTCTATATATTTAATGGAATATTTCAAAAATATTGAAATAAATATTTTAGATAACATTAATTTCATAAAAATAATTATAATTAAAATAATCATTGAGATTTCTCTATTGAAAATAATATCTTTTTTGGGTCATTCTTGATACTTGGCATACCGTAGTAAACTCGTAAGGCTGCTAGTCCTAACTTATATGGAACAATGTTCCCTAACAATTTATAGGTTTACTCCCTATAACATAACATTCATTATACTAGTGAAACTTTTTTTCAAACACATTTGATGAACCAATATTTCACAATCCAAACCAAAAACATTTCAGAAATAAATACATATAAATATTTTCATTAATAAGAAGATAAATTTTCTTACTACATATCATGAAAAATTTCTTCAATGTTTCTAAAACCATTTTTAGGAGAATACCAACCTTAAAAATAGATGTTCTTATTTAAAATTCATAAATAAAATGCATAATAAATGAATTGTTGATCAAAAAATGAATATAAAATTTTCTCTCATTAAAATAATCGAAAACAACATATAATTATGTTTCTCACATAAAATTTAAAATGAAAAATTTTAAATAAAAATTTTAAAACTTGATGAAATCCATGTACTTACTAATTTTAAAAATAAACCATAAAATTTAAATAGAAATCATAGATTTATTATGAATACAAGGTATGAAGATGTTATGCATAATGCATGGCCATGACTATACGAAACTTTTATGTCCTTAATTTCCATTTTAAATGATGACATGCTTAATTTTCTACTCACACTCTTTTATAATTATGAAAAAATATATTATAAAAAAAATGATTCAATCATTTCATTTCATAAAATTATTAAATTCAAACTTTTATTTTCTTATATAACTAAGTAATACATATTCTCATCAATATTTTATTTATGAATAGTTATGAACTAAATAAAAATACTTATATATGTCTGGATAAATTATATACAATATATATATAAAACCAGATATTTGTAACATAAAAGTAGAATAAATTCATTATACAATAAAACGTTGTTAAATATAACCTCCTTCAATATATATATGTATATATATTAATGTTGTGGATGTTTATTTCATAAATATTTCCCTTACAAAAAAATATTTTAAGATGAAAACATCAAAACATAAAGACTTCACTTATAATAATCCCTTAATTTTATATATTTAAGGTCATAATTTTATATAAAAATATCCTTTGAAGTGAACATCATAACATAAAAATAGAATATATTAAAATTAATCCAGAAAATTGATTTTGTAAAATTGAACAATTTTTTTTAAATAATAATCCCATATATAACTTATTAAAAATTAAGTTCCATAATCTGAAATATAATTTTACTAATAAATATATATTTTGTAGTAGATGAATTCTAAATTAAAACATAATTTTTCTAAACATAATCATTTACTGCAAAATATCAAAATATATAAAAATAAACTCATTACACAGTCAGGTTTTGATTAAATTAATTCCTTAATAAATTTGAAAATGAAATATTTAAATGGATTTGACAAAAAAATATGTATTTGGAAAAAATAATAATTATTTCCCTTACTCAATTTATAGACAAGAACAAAATATTTTCTGATTTGGACCCCCAACTCTTTCTCTCTCGAACATCAAAAAAGGTTTACCAAATTGCAATTTTCATAAATAAACAAGACTTTTATAGCCATTCCCTTATCTATTTTCATAGTGATATAGGTAATGAGATATGGAAAATCTATAAATAGGTAACTTCTAATATTTCCATGCAAGATGGGTGTCGATAGAGAGAGAAAATAACATATTAAAATAAAAATTTATTCATCCACTGAAAGAGAGTAATCCAGAGAAAAAAAACTACTCAAAAATAATGATTGTTTCAACCTAAACTATAGGTCGAAGAAAAATGATTGAAAACAATAGACCACAAAAAAATAATTTTATTCATAGTCTAAAATAAGAATAGTGTACAAGGACCGGACTATAATTCACTGGTGACAATGATCATAGAAGAAATAAAAATGAAATGAAAAACATCAGAGTTAGTCCAAATGAAAAATCAGACACCTAAAATAAAGATAGACCAAACCTAACATAGATATGGAAAAATAAAAACCCTGATGATGATGCACAGACTTCAGAAACCCTCATCAGTAGCTGAAACCCTATCAGCAAAAAAACTCAAATCCTCTTCCCTAGTGACCGATCTATAAACCAAACAAAGCCATACCCATAGTCAAACTCTTCATCTGAGCTCGGTGAGATGACATCGGCATCCCTTGGACCTCGACCACATGTCACTCGATTCCTCTACTCTCCCCAGTGATATCACCCCATGACTCGAACAAACCCCAAATCAAAACCCCTAATTTGATTTCTCCTAAAATAGGGACCCTGATTTGAGTCCTCTATAATTCATTTTTTTTATTTTTCTAGAGAACAATTTAATAACAACCATTTCAAACAAATAAAATAATATATTTTTTAAAACCATATTGATAATATAATAATATTTTTATATTTATAATTTAAATATTTCATTAATCGATATTTAAAATTAATATTTTATTCATATTTATAATTCAAAAATAAAAATACTCAAAAATATATTGCCTTTTATTTTCAAAAATTTCATTATTTTAAAATATCATTTTTTAATTAATAATATTTTTTACAAAAATAATAAAATATGTATTTATTTATTTATATGGATATAAAAATAATATTTTAAGTATAATGTAATATTTTTTTTGTTTTTTATATACGAAACATATTTTGATATACAGAATATTTATAAACCTATTTTTACTTTTATTAAATCATTTGTTAGTTAGTCTTAATTCATACAAAAAATATTAAATAAGTACAATTTAAATTTTCCTGGGATTTTGTATTCTTCCCCCCTTAAAAATAATTTAAAACTTGCAATTCGTTCACCAGACTTATGGAAATTATGAATTTACTTGTTCAGAATTAAGTAAAACTAGGACTAATAAACTCATATACTCTACCTCTTAGATGACTACATCTAATCTCCAAAATTTATTAGATGGTTCCTCTAATACCAACTGTAAAGACCCAGACCTTAGTATACTAGAGATGGTGCCTTAATTTATTACATTAGAATGTTAAAAAGGAAGACATATCCCAAAGGACCAAATAGTTTAATAGTTTTGGAAAACAATATTACACATATGAACTTTACATTACAACATGAAATGAAATAAAATATATCAACTACTTTGGAATCACATATGAACTCCATGATTATGCCTACTGGTCATTCATAATACACATCATTGCGTCCTAGGGAAAAATAATTCATAATACAGGGATGAACTTAGATGATTAGTAAGGGTAAGAAACATAGCGGGAGCATAAATAAACAATAATTCGTGGGGAATTACTAAAAACACATGTCATTAAAAGTTAACCTAATCATAATATGGAAGAAATATAAACTGATTAAATAATGCCACAAAAATACTTAATAATGGATATTGTAATAGTCGAATAATCACATGGACTATCAAATATTATTTTCATAATGATGTAATTCATAATGCGGGACATCATAACCATACCATCAAGGCCTCATGCCAATGCCATACATAAACAGGTAAAAACCAAACTAGTCTGTGTCATGAGATCTACCATTGCACCGAGTGACTATAGTGGGCCCCACCTAACACTTACTTAGTACAATTCATTCCACTTATGAAAAGGGTGAAACATTATCAACACAAAAATTCATTTTGATTCTAGCCTGTGAAATGTAAATAACTTCCCCAACATAATAACTAACCATTCAGAGTAATATGGTGAATGGTATCAAGAAAGCACATCTAAAGTCAAACTAATCATACACCATTCAATAAAATATAGTACATGTTATCATAAAATATTAATCCCAATTAAACTTAACAATCAACATGGGTGTTGAAATATATGGAAATACTTATATAAATTCATCGAGGAATTCTTGATAGAAATACTCTTTTACTTTGCAAAGAAGAGTTCTTTTGGAAAAATATTTTTATAAAATAAGAATTGAATTAATATAGTCCTTACATAATAAAATTAGTGATTTTATAAAAATAATGTTGTCTTAAAATAGATTGTAGATAGAACATGGAAATAGGTAATAATTTGAATTCTTCCTTTAAATCGGGTTTCCATATTGGGAAAATTTGAAAACAATCCTCATAAAATCTATAAATCTCCCTCAAAAAAAGAAGGATTATGATTGCTAAACATATATAGAATAGTAAAAAATAATTTATGAGGAGTAAATAATAATAATTAACACTTTGGTTGGGGTAAATAGAGGGAAAATGTAATCTCAAATGAAAAATTGAGGTTCGGGGAGAAACTCGTACCTTATGTCCGAATGTGTTATGAATTTAACCTTAATGTCATAAATAATGAAATAAAATCCACTAATTAGTTAATTAATAAACATATATATATTTATTTGATTCATTATTTTTTTTATTAGGTTCATTTATGGCCTTATTTAGGAGTTACAATGATTAATTTCATCATTAAGGAGCATTCATTTTCCTGGTTTCCTTGATCGGTTCGCTTGTTTATGAGTAGTGATGTTCATGTAAAATGGATATAAATCTCCAAAATTGGAATTATATGTGTTTAATGAACAACCAGATGTGTAATTGGTATTATGTATTATTTTTTCTTTATATAAAATGATTAATCATTATATAACATGTTAATGATAATCATTTAGCTTAATTTTAGTGGTTTTCCGATCCCAATGAACTAGTTTTGTCCAATTATTTAATATCCTGTATATATGATGGTTCCAAAATGTTGAATATGATATAATACATATTTTATAAGTTTACTCAACCATAAATATGGTTTAATGACCATCCATGAATGAGAAATTTAAGAACGAATTTTGGTCATCCACGAAGGTTTTAAAATAGCACCTCTAGGACAATGATTTAGTTTTTAAAATAAAATAGAGAGAGATAAGGGGATTTATAATGGATATTATATTAACATGATATTTTTATATTATATAGATGATACTAAAATTATCATGATCATTTTTACATAGTAGGTGAAGAGAGGACATGAAATGAAAATAAATTGAAATTAAATTAAATGAAAAAGGAAAAGGATTTACCCATTAAATTACCCCCCCTGAGAACCTCCATAGAAAAATGGGTTTTGGTATTTTTTAAGAATGTTATCTCTTTGACATGAGTAAGGTTATTGGGAATATTATTGTGAATAAATTTGACAAGGATCAATGCTTGGAAGGTCTGAGGAGAAGGGGTGGTGACGGGTGGTATTTATAGTGGAGGAGAGGAGTTATTTTAAAATATTTTAATAATTTTTTTATTTTGTCTCAATACTTTGAATAGTTTGAGAATTATCACAAAATATATTAAAATTATTAAGGTATGCTTTATATTTTGGTTCTTAGATCATTCATGATGTTCGGAATAGTGTATTTAACTTATAATGTATAAATACCAAAAAATACCATATGTAATTCTTCACAAAAAATTCAAAAATATTAGAAAAATACCAAAAATCCACCCTAGCAATTTTTGGATTTTTTGAATCCAAAAAATGAACTCTATTTCAGGAAAATAATTTTCTAAATATGATAAATTTAATTTTCAATAAAAATCAGAAATTTACTTGAAAAATACAGATTTTCAAATTATACTTGATTTTATAACACTCACGAAATTTACTAAGGTCTCATAAAATTATCTCAAAAACATGAGTCAACAAAATATTAACTTATGAATACATTTTATGAAAATAAATTTTCTTTTAAATAATAATATTAATTATTAAATTGACGTTACGTATTTCAGACATACAAAATACCAAAAATTAAATAATAATTTTTAAAATATTTATTTACTTATATAATGATATAATTATAACATATTTTCACTTTTAAGATGCCTAAATATTATCCATAGTTTCATAGGTGAGGTTACAATTCTCTTTCTCATATTACTATTCCTAAGGGTAATATTACTATTTTAAAGTGTTAACTTTCTATTACTTCAGTATAGGTTCTATAATTTCTAGAAACACTTATTATTTTATTGATTCCCCATTTATAATGTTTTTATTATGTTATAGAAGTCGTTTTATATTATTTATACTATATAAAATATTTATAATATGGGAAAATCCATTGATAATATTTTGGGTTGTTATAATCCATCAGTTCCTGTTAGGATCCCACCCATGGATTGGCCTCCTACTGGTATAAATATGCTCTTATCAAGGAAGTATGAAGTGTTAAATCACCTTTAGATCATTCTTCTGGTTCTTTCAATCATTGAGGCCCTTCATATTTCTGAAGATATGTGATAAGCCCTCATAGAGGCCTTAAATATCTGCCTCCAGTTCGAAAAAGACGTTTAGGAATTTGAGAATTTCTATGTTAAGGAAGTAGATAATTCATAATTCCAAGTCATCTTCTATTTCTCTGGAGAAGATTAAATCTACCTCATGCAGGTGAACGTCTTCCCACTGTACATCACTGGCCATTTCAATGGTGTGGAGGACTGTTGTTGCCTAGTGGATATAAGTTCTAGGATCAACCTCATCCCAACCCAGACACTCTGTGGGTTAGGACTAACTAAAGCAGACTTGAGCCCCTCTGACCTGAAGATTAAGTGGTATGATATAACCAAATATAGATAATGTGGCAAGATCTGTTTGTAGAAAAAGTTCGAAAGTTTGGTAGAAAACATTGAATTCATGATTGCATCATAGGATATAGCTTACAATGTGTTGATGGTTAATACCTATATCTATCTTCTTGTAGAAGTTCCATCTTCGTATCCCCAACGCCTCAACTGCTCCTTCAATGGTTGAGTATGCATACTATAAGGTGATGCATCTCCCTTTAACTCTTGTGAGTCTAGATATATGGACACTTCATATTACTAGATCATGGAGAAGTAGGTACAGATCAAGTAGTTTGAGTTAACCTCCATCATAGCAAACCCATGGACGGACATGGATGACACAATCATCCTTCTGATTCATCTTTTTAGAGGCTATGGCACTAGGCTTGGGAAGAATATTTACCATTTATGAAGGGAAAGTGAGTCTTGTCCCCATATACAATTAACTCCCAAATATTACCTAATACTCATACACATGACAGGATCATGTTCTACCAGAAACCCATACTCCTATCAAGTACTTAGACTTTCACCTCATGGCTTCAGCCGTATGTCAGACCCGCATTTTTTGTTTAGCTGATTTGAACTAACAAAAACTGAATAATCACCAATACTTTGATATTAATCATGGAAAAAGAGGTATAAGGCCAGATTTAATTATCATGAAAGGCTCTGTCATTATGGTTTTAGTAGAGAAGAATCCTCTCAATGAGGGTTCCACTATCATCGAAGTAGGCAACAGTGTTTTCTGAGAATTTTTCATCCCAGAATAATATCCACCTCTTGATGCTTTTTATTCCTTAGAAAATGGATAAGATATTGAAGACACTCATCCCTCATATGAAGAGGGTATCTCTACTAAAATATATGGTCTAGTTCAAGTGAACCTTTGTACAATGGTAGATCTATGGATGACACTGATCAGTGCAGCCATGCCTACAAAGGAACAACCAAAGTATGTGAATTTCATGAAGTAACACCATGATTTTTTTCTTGGATCTATGATGATATGCCAATATTGGACCCTCAGTCCATCATCCACCATCATGGTCACCCAGTAATCCATTAAGGCTTCAATTAGTCTCCAAAAATAATTCACTTGTCTCATGGTTCCATGGTCGAGGATAATGTTGAAATGATTATCAAAGTCGTATTATTCAAGGATGTTTATTACCCTATGTGACTAGAAAAAATTTCCCCAATTAGGAAGAATAATAAGAGGACCAGAGTATTCATTGACTTCTGGAATCTCAACCACCACATTCTGATGGATTATTTTTTCCTTCCAGTTACGGAGTCATTGATCGAAGCTACAGCTAGGTTCCAGGCTATTTCCTTCCAGGATGGGTACTCCAGGTACAATCGTATCTTGATGAAACATGAAGATCAGGATTATAACACCTTAAAAGTGATGTAAGGTACTTTCTTCTATCAAGCTATGACTGTTATTCTAAATAATGTAGGGGATACTTATCTATGATCCATGGACTGCGTCTTTAAACCAGTCATTATAATTCTATTGTAATGTTATAAGGATGATTCGTTAGTCCAATCCTGTCAGTGTCAGGACCATATCTGAGTTCTTGAGAAATTTTTCATCTTCCTCCAATCACTATAGTTGAAGATGAACACCTTGATTTAAGCCTTCTGGGTTACCTCTGGAATGTTTCTCAGCTTCATCTTCAAATACAAAGGCATCCAGATCGACGTAGAGAAGATCAAGGAAATCATCCATATGCCTCCTCCAAGAAACCTATAAGAGCTATGAGGTCTCCAAGTACACTTGGCCTATATAAAACTATTCATCAAGAATATGGATTGAAATTGGACTCCATTGTTTGGATCATGAATACAGGTGATTCCTACCAATGGGATAAAGAGTTCCAGACAACCTTTGAAGAGATCATGCAATATCTGCTACAACCACTAGTCTTTTATGCTACCCATCTCAATGAAGATTTTATTTCTTTACATGAATTCATTGGAATGATACATAGGTTCCATATTTTCATAGAAGAACAAAAAGGTGACATAGAACAATTTATACTATATTATCTTCATTCTCCTAATCACAAAGTCCAAATATTATCCAATCTAGAAGAACTGCCTCACACTGGATTTCACAGTACAGAATTTGTAACTTTATCTACAGTATCATGAAATATATATGGTGTCCCATGTAGGTCCTCTAAAGTATATCCTAAAATTCCCTATGTTGATGGGAAATATATTTCAATGTGTAGTGATCCTTATATAGTTTGACATCATGTTCATTTTTCAGAAGGCCATAAAGGGTTAAGCATGGGAAAATTTCATGGCCAGCCATCCAACCCCAAAAAAAGTGTGTGTCAATTTTTATTTCTCATATTAGTACATCCTCTTTAGTGTAACAACATTTTCTATGTTGGAATATGCATTTTGACGGTGCCACATATAGTCCCATCGATTAAAGGCTCAGCGAACCTATGCTCAAAAGAGTAGATATTGGGATCATCTTCATAACTGCAACATAGGTTTTCTTTCCCTACACTTTTATACTGTATAAAGGCTACACCAACAATGAGGTAGAGTATCAGGATCTCATTAATGGTCTCGAGCTATCTATCAATATTTTTTTTCACTGCTTTCATGTGAAAGGGTACTCTGATTTAGTCATCAATCATATCAATGGTGTTTAAATTGTTAAGAATCCTTAGATTGTTCCCTTTCTAAAACATTCTCACCATTTGATAGCCCAATCTCATTCTCAGTAAAAGGTCACTCAGGTTCCCTGGTCATAGAAGTGATGAGTTGATGCCCTATCAGGTCTAACCACATCTCTTGCAGAGCCTAACTAGGAATATTTATTCCTTTATATGGTGCATCAAAGATTCATCACTCTTATAATTTTTTAGGATGAAGACCTTTAAAAGGTAAACCATGTAAAAACAGATGATTCAACATCAGGACCTATGGATCATCATGTTGTTGAAGAAGCCTCTAATTTGACAAATCCCTTTGTCTAGTATCTCCAGCATGGAACTCTCCCACCAAATAGAGCCAAACATGATAAAATCCATCAGTGTGACAGGTTTTTCACCCTGCAGAGCAGAACCAACCATGAGTAGACTCTCTATAGACATGGGGTTGATGGAATTATCTTCCACTACATTCAAGGAAACAAGATCTCCTAGTCTATGAAAGAAGTTCAAGCTGAGTCTTTTTGTGCTCATCGGGAATTTTTGAATCTCTCCCACTAGATTCAAAGGCTGGGATACTTCTTTCCAACATGGTCCATGACGATATCATGTTTTCTAGGAAGTTCCACATGTGTCAAATCCAAGACAATTTTTTGCATCAACCACTAGATCCCCTATGAATTAAAAATTATTCTTAGCCCTTTTCAATCGGGGACACGATGTCTTGGGACTATATCCACCACCAATAACTCACCAGTTTATGTTCCTTATAACCACAATAGATTTATTTTTCATGTGGACAGAAGTGATTCCTCTAAAAAAATTCAAACCCTAATGGGTTGTTGAATTCATGAGATCTAATATATTCCATTGATTTGTAGTCCTACATGATATTCTTAGCTACAACATAACTGAATTCTAGGATGCTGAGTTAAATAAGATGTACACAAAGTACAACATCTGATACAACCATAATTTCTACTACCATGTGAAGTCAAATGGATAGATGGAGGCATTTAACAAAAACTTATTTAACATTCTGTAGAATATGGTGGTCCGAAACAATAAATGTTGGCTGGAAAATATCCCCACTTCCCTCTAGATGACTTTAAATACCACCTAGGTAACCTTGTATTCCCTAGTGTAAACAATAGATATAGTCCTTCCCATCGAGATCCAGCAACCTTCACTCCCAAAATATTTCTATAATCAGCCAACATCAAACAAGATAGCCAATGTCCATATAGATGAGTTGGAATCCCTCAATCAGAATAGGCTCTGAGCCTTCCACAATCTAGAGAGGCAATAGAAAAAAAATTCCACATAATTCAACAAGAAGGTTTACCTACTCTCTTTCAAAAAAGGTGATATGATATTGGTTCTCCTATCACCAATGATACCCAGCATGAAGCCACTAAAGTTTTAAATCATGTTTAAAGGACCATACATCATTCATAAGGTCTATCCTAAGAGTTCATACTCTTTGGTCACCATGGATGGATAACATATCAATCCTCCAACCAATTCCATGTTCCTTAATTTGTAATTCAAATTAATGTCCATCATCCAAATCATATGATGTTAAACTGAATTATCTTCATCCTTGGTTCATGATGTTAAACTATGTAATAACCAGCATCTTAGTTGCATGATGATAAACTACGTAGTATTTATGGGCCTATTTTTAAACACATAAAAGTCGCATACCCAACATCCTAGCCACACAATGTTAAATTGGGTGCCTATGTCAAAACACCATGACTTTAAACTATGTGTGGTTATTCCCTTATAAATTTTATGTGCGGAACAGGCCTCTCTTGGCCTATATTCACATCATGGTGTTCCCACTTCACTACACATGTCCCCTTTCTTAGGTATCCACTCTCTTATAGTCTGAGTTGTACGAATTTAAACTAAATATCCCTATTCCAATAATCATGATAATAAATTATGTGTGATCCATATAAGGAATGTTTTTTGAGGTTTTGGGCCTCCTTGGCCTCATTCACATTGGTTTTTTTATGATGATACGCTATATATTTACACTTTATAATCCTCACCCCAAGGTCTGAACTTCATTACCTCAAACTAAGAGCCCCTATAGACCAAGTTGCATGACTTTAAACTATGTAACAAGTAGTGTCCCGGTTGCATGATGATAAAATGCTTAACAATCATCATCTTTTCCATATGATGAAAAATTAGGCATCACCATGATGTTCTTTCTTGAGAGTACATTTCCCCCAGCTTCACCCACATACCATGCCATAATCAAAAACTATGTATGTCATTATTCCTTTCCATAAAAGATACTTAGCGATTCCTAGATTCTATGTCCTAGTCCAGTCACTAAAAAACATAGATGTACCATATCTGGGTATAGATCCAGCCTACATACAGAAATTTCATATCTAAGAACTATGTGTTTCTTGATTCCCATATTTATAGGATATGTAGATATTCCCAGACATTTCATCTTAAGGCCCAAGTAAAAATCATTCTAACTTATCACCCTTGGCCTTGACATAGCACCCATTACAAAAATTAAAACTATATATTGAATGTATTTGGAATGTGTGGGTGGTTTTAGGATTACATGACCTCATTTTCATTTGGTTGTCCATAACACCTCACTACACATGTTCATTTGATATATTCCCCATCTCGGTATAAGCTCTATGACCTTAAACTAGAAGTTAATGTCCAGAATTCATGCCTTTAAATTGTGTGAAGGCCTCTTCTGGGATATTTCATATGGTGTAGAGCCTCCTTGGCCACATTCTCATTATTTTAGTCTTGACGCCATATCATGAACATCCACTTGGATACCCTCATCGATGTTCCATATTCTATGACCGTAAATTAAGATCCAACATCCCTAATGCATGATGTTAAATTATAACCATGGCCTGAATAATTTTAGGATGCCTCATGATAATTTTGGGATGCCTCAGTCCCCTCTACAGAGAGTATTTCCCCTAACCGTGTCATCCTTCTACCATTATGTGATCATGAACTATGTGTGTCTTGAATATTACATTTGCAAGATACATAGTGAAGCTCGAATATTTAATCTCAAGTCTAGCAATGATATTTATTTATTTCACATCGGTTCATCATCTTCACCACATGATAATAAACTACATGGGATTTATAGAACTATATGTTGCATGATTCCCATCTTTATAGGATATGTAGAGATGCCCAGAAATTTCATCTTTGGGCCCATCCATGAGCTCCTCAAAACATTCAGCCTCTCATCCTTGATTCTTAGTCTAAGCCCTATGACCCTAAACATTACCGATTTCATCTAAAGATTTATATGTTTTTTGTGGACTCTATTTTTCGTCATTCATGTCGGGTTTTATCTCTTGTGTGCCACATATATACCCTTGGAATGAACATTTCTCTTGTAGCCCAAGAATCATGACTAAAATCTATATATGGGTATGGTCCAAGTTTTCTGACCTTAAACTGGTAGATTATTTTCCAAGAAACATGAATTTAATCTATATTCTATGGTCCATGCATTACGCCTTTAAAATGTTCGTAATGTCTATGTTTTATTCCCACTCTCTGATGCACCCACTCCTTACTTCTAGTATTTTCAGTTTTAGATTTCCACCATCTTTCACATCTGGACAGACCCCTATTGATGATGGTCTCATGCCATTTTTTGGCTCACCTCCCATCTTTGGACAACTCCCTAATGGATTAATGTTATCAAATATAGGATCATGTGTTTTGAATTATTTCAATAGTTAATCCAAAATCTATTTTCCTGACTCTTTACTAGTATGATTATGGTACATGTGTTTCAAACATGATCAAGATTAGATCTAACTCACCATTCAATCATTCATGAAGACCTTGAATGTATCTAAACACGTTTATCACACACCATTGTATCATGGTGGGATTCCATGGTGTCACCCATATTGTTCAATCCAAAATGTCAGTTGAACCCCCTATACCATTCCTTTGTTTCCCACAACGAACATGGCTCATGTGGGCTTAGGTGTTCTGATAGGATGGGTACTGATGTGGTCGACCCACATAAGGGATTCTTGGTCCATGATCTATGAACATAAACTCGGATCCTCCCTAGGAAATTTGTTGTCTCACTAGGCCTAATCATGCCTAATTTATGTTTGGTTGTCTCTCACTACTTCACATATGGCTATTTTGGGAATCCTCTATTCCATCTTTTCCAAGGTACTTGTTTGGCACACCATCCTCTATTGACTCATTCAAATTAGGTTTATTTCTTTTATTACACATAATTATTATATGAAGAAAATCCTTATTCCATGAAACATTAATTTAAATAGTTGGCCAGTGTCTAAGAAGTATGGCCTTAAACTATGAGCAATGTCTCGGTCACCTAACATTAATATGTGGGACTTGTCCTGATCACATGATTTTAAAATGTTCCAGAATCATCCTCACCATATGATGTTATAATTCATTTTCGTCATCCCTAATTTCAAGACGTAAAAACAAAAGGCATCCTAGATCCTTTCCTATGAGGTTCTCTCCCTCAGTGTTGGTTTTCTACCACATTATTCGCATCTTCAGTTGTTTCTTAGCATCCGAGTTGATGTTCCCCAAGAAGATAGGTTTAATTTTTTTCAGGAAAATGTAAATAAACCAATGATATTTAATCTATGGTGGAGTAATTAAAAGAGTTTTGGAATTTATTTGATCATTCCATCACTCCATTTCATGCTTCACATGCCCCTCATTTGGATACTCATCCACTTTAATGTCTAATGTTTCCCCCTAATGGTCTAGTATAATGCCACCTTTGGATCACCTTCCATCCTAACCCAACATTCCCAAATACTTCGGGAAATATTTTGAGATAGGTTATGTGTTTTTAACATGGTCAAAGTTTCAACATCATTTTCTTGTCCCCATTTCAGGATAGTGGTATAGATACTGTGTTTCAAATATAGTTAGTAGTCATCATGTATTACCATGACATCCTCTTCATGTTCTAAATTTTGGGAATCATGATTCACCCTCCTAATTCCACTTTATTGGGATCAAATATAATGACCCCGTTTTTATCTAGTTCATGAACTAGAAAATGTAGGCAAGGAAATTTGGCTACCCCGAGATCCTTATTCCCCATTCACATCCTCAATCATTGTGAACACTCCCATTGGTCAGTCAAGGATAGAATACCCTAAGTGTTTGATGGTTATATTACACTCTTATAACAATGTGAATAATTATATGGTTTACCCATGTTTCTCACAATAGGAATGACCCACATTATCTTAGGGATTACCCATTATTTTTCTTATAGATATGATTGAAGTGAAATAGTTAAGTATGTGAAGAAATGTTTCCATGCACACAGTAAGTTCCAAAACAAGTTAATTATGAGTTATAACACAATATCCCCTATAGATTTTCCCCTAAGATCAAGAGATTTTGTTCCACAAACATGTGGCATGTGGATTCTAGGTTCTAATATCGACACCTAAGCTCTGTTTCTTCTTTATCATCCACTGGAAGAATCTCATCAACTATGATATTGATTTGGTCTCATTAGGCTTAGATATCAGCCACTTGACATGACATCTATCTTTTATTCTCCTTGTTCACCTCTAGTTGAGTCCTCAGTTTGATGATGATCCTAAATTCAGTATCGATGAAGGATCAATACTCATATATTGGTTCTCCTAGGTGTTAAATCTTCTGGTTGGACTCCTAAAATTACAGATGATGTTAGAATTCTCTTGGTTCAAGGAAACATGAAAATGTTGGATTCTTTCATCTATTTTCTCAATATGATAGTCACAAATCAGCGCATGAAGGACTCAATCATACGCCCCTCTGATGCATATATTGTTTATCCTACAATGAAGGGACCCCATGCGGACCACTATTTTTGGTTCCTAGGTATCATTAATGAAACATTTGATTCACTTCCACTCCTGATGTTGAATGATTCATCTCTCCTTGACTGCATCAAGGTCAAAATCGCCTAGCTCTTTAGGATCTGTGGGCTCATACTACAGGAAGGAAACAAACTATTCTACAGGAGACTCTTCCTCCCACCTCTTATCAGATGGGTTGGGATCCATGTCATGTTATCTATCATCCTTACATAATCCCACCTCGACAATTATGTCTCTATCCTTTCTGAGTATCGCCCCACCAGTGGCATCACTTTTTTCCATAACAGACTATTCACCCAAGGTTGTGGCCTAGTTAATTTGAATGGTCAACTCCATGTGGAACAGAACCACTACTGTAAAAGGGATCCAAGGTCCTATGACCATTTCAGATATTAGATCACATTCTACTCCTTGCACTATTCGGGGGGAAATATATCAATCAATCTGACAATAAGATAATGTGTATGACTGTATAAGATAAAAAACATATGAAAAACCAAGAAGTGATGTATCATGATCTCATTTCATCATCATCAAGATATTGGGGTGTGGCCCCCCATATATGACTGAGGGCTTTGGGGATTCCGGGGTGTCTACCCTAACCTCCCCACCATCAGTTGGCCAACAGGTTTCTTCTGCTTCATGCACAGGCTCTAGAGCATGCTTCTCTTTGCCTATTATTGCACCCCCATCAACGTCATCAGGGGTATCTCATGTAAGATGATCCTGTATAGAATATATTTTTGTTAGGAATTCTATAGAAATCATGAGGGAAGTTTCAACATGGGGAAGGGAGTTAAAACTTACTCTAATAATTTTAGTGAATTATGCTAAGGAGGTTGTAATTTTAGCATCCTCTAGAGGGCTCCCTTCATTGGTATCTTCTCTCCAAGATTCATCTGATTCCTCGAGAAAAGTATAGTGAACCTTTAGCTTAGTATCCAATAGTTTCATAGGGGATGTCATATCCAATTGTAACTTTACCCAGTCTGTCATCAGGCATGTAGTTCTTCGAAAATTGAATAGATCTAACAACTCTGTAACATATCACACACCCACATCTTGAGACATGAGGAATCTATCCATGGAATAATAAATCCCCTTGAGTTTCATACCATGCCTATTGAGGTGGTCCCATATCCTATTGTGGTATAGAAACTACCTATTTATATCCCAAGTTCTACAAGCCTCAACTTAGACAACATCATCAAGAATGTACACTTGACACAACTGCTTCATGGGATCCTAGACAGACATCCTACATAACCCTCTTGATGGATCCCCTTCATCTCTTGTCCACATGACATAGAGTGCTAGAACTAGTTTTTATACTCCACTTTCTCCTCCTCTAGTTGATGTAGGCTCTTGAAATGTTGGATCCATTTATATAACTCTATCACCACGATATACCCCAAACCTACCACTATAAAACTCTTTCTCCACAATTTGACCTCGACCTTATGGTAGAGAGACCATTCCCTCATTAGCAAAGATGGTCTATTGCCTTAGAATTTCCCCTATAAAGGTATCATACCATCTCATTGCATAATGATGAGTAAGCCTGTATGAAGTAGTGGACGATGGAAGCTATTTTGCATATTTTCATCTTCATGAGTGAACATGAGATAGAGGTGTCTCATCACCAAAGGGTGGATTTCATGATGTACCTTTAAGTACACCTTCAGATTCATCCTCTAGATACACCTGAAATTCATTTTGAATTGATGTGGGTTTAATGAATCATAGATCAGCTCATAAATGACTCTTTCCACTAGTACCCCACCACATAAGGATATAAGATATGATCATTGTTCTTTGATCCTTGTGCCATCATTAGTCAACACCCCCGTTGGTAGAGGGAATGGGTGAAATGTAAACTTATTCATTATCCTAATCATTCTCAACACGTTTTTCAAGCCCATCTTGAATGTGAATCTCCCCACGATGTTCATAATCATTGTCTAGAAGATCACATCAGGAGGGTCGATGTGGTTCTAATACTTGTTGCCTCTAATGTGCATAGCCACCCAACTATACTGTACATGGAATGGAAATAGATTCAAAGTGGTTTATTCTCCTTAATGATCTTTCGAATCACTTTATATATATTTTATAGCATGAGGATCCAAAGATTTATGTGATGCCCTATTTCTAGCATCATCTCCATTATAAAAGTTCTCTTCCTCACGCCCATGTGTGCATCCCTTACCATAAGAATCCACCCATAGATAAGTGTTGAAATGAACCTGACCAACATGATTATGGGTTAAGGCTCAATTTTGAGGTTATACCTTCATAACATCCATTGGATATCCTCCAATAACTTTCAGTATGATACCTTTTACCAATATGTACTCCTCTCTTATTGGTGTGGGTCCTTCTCGGTAATTTCTTGTCTATAAATTATCATTCAACAGGCGCATATGCTATGAAGTTCTAAAAATGACTAAACCATTTCATGAATTGGACATCCCACATCCCCTGATTTTCTTTAGCAATGCTCGGCACTAGATCCAACATCCCCTTTTCCAAACATGGAATATTCTCTTTATCAACTCACAAACTCTTTTTGCGAGGAAAGTTGTAATACATTACCCACATGATAGGAATTAGAGAAATTTTATGATGTTTCTAGAGGCTGATGTCGACCTCCCTGTGAGGAAGGTGAAATGTGTTAGTCCCTTGTGACCATCTGATCAATAGGTGTGGCATGATCTCCTATGTTTGGTATACATGGAACTAAGAGGACCATGTTTCTTCATAAAGGAATTCCCACCTCATCTATACTTCAAATTCAGCATAATACCCACACACCCAATAAGCACATACCTATTAATCTTTAAAGTTTCTGCCCTGGTGTAAGTCCTAATTATTGATCCATCCTTTCACTGGTTTTCCCAAGACTTCCTTGATGATTTTCAGATGTTTCATCATATACACCTCATTATACAGCTTCATCTTGTTGATGTTATTAAGGTGGTTATAGAGGTATTTTACCATGATGGGATATTGGTAATTCTAGATGTGGTCAACGGTAGCTCTATGAAACTGATACAACCCTGGTATGCCTCTGAACTAGTAGGCAAGTTCGCCACTACTATACAGCAGAATGAAGACATCGTCTCTTAGGCCCAAAACCATACAGTTATATCCTTTTTCATAGGGGATACTCTTTATAAGCTGCTGAATGCATCCTATGTAGAGATTCATGGTCTTAGTGGTTTTAACATACTTCCCAATGATAATGTTTTTCACCATTTCTTCCCATTGGGTGGGATTCTCAAGGATTTCAAAAACAACTTCTTGGTAGTCTATAAAATCTAAGACATAAATAGTTTCCTAAGTCTATCTCATGAATTTCATTCATAGTGTAGTGGTTCACAAGGTTTCAGGATACTTGGATCGTCTCATTAAGAATAATCAGATCAAAAAGCTAGTTTTACCAAAGAAGTGTTCATGGAGCTACAATCATGGATGTGCGTTTTGCAAAGAATTCATTGTTTTCTCACATATCATAGAGGAACTAATCTTTTTGAAAAGAGAGCACTGGATGGTATCTGTGCAAAATCATGATACAATTTGATCCCCCCTCCCACACAAACACCATGCACTATTTATTGATGCTTGGATTCATGGCACACTTAGAGATCATGACCGTCATAAGTCCAATATCTAGGGCTAATATAACAATAGATCCTCATGAATGAAAGGAAGATTTTCATATTTTCTATGGTTTTCCCTCAGAATCTGACCCTCATTCCCCTATCGGCTCCCATTCTGAGGGGGCATCTGTTGGATAAGAAATACGTATTGTAGGAATAGTAAAAGAGACCACAACCATTTTGAATATAATCCATGCTCAAACCAACCCAAAAACCCATTTAGGGTTCTTCTTTGTGATTCCCTTTCACAGAGGTCTGATCCTAACTGTGAACTTATGAGGATGTGATGGAACTCTTTGTGACTCTAATGGAGCTCTGCACCCATGATGAAAGTTGATGGATGTCTTCATGAGTTTTATATAAACATGTCTATTCACAAAACCCACATTTACTTTGTTTCTCCACTCCTTGAATTGAAAGACCCATTTTCCTATAAATACTGGGGTCGTTCTACCATTAAAGGATTCTACCGCAACCATTCAACTTTGAATCTCCCAATTTTCAAAGAAACTAATCACCACAAACCAAATTGAAAATTATTCATCCAGGGAACTTGAGCATCGTGAAACCCACATTCCCTTGTTCCTAAATACTGCTACCTAATGTGGGGATACCTTTTTAGAATTCATATTCCCTTCATAGTGTAAGAAGGACATCCGGGGTACTTGAGGCTTTGTGAAGCATTATTCATTTGTGAAACACTCCTTTCAAAACTCTTGATTTCATTCTATGTCAGTGTCACTATGTTTTTCATATCACATTTGTTTATGAATCTCTTGACCTTCTTGATTCACCAAAGATTCACAAAGCACCTATAAGCAAGGACCATTATTTGAAAACCCATTATTTTGTGCCTCTCCAGGTTTCCTTCCTTCTACTAACACCTCTATGATGAGGTTGAGACTCCATATCCTCACACACCTCTAGGATTGGCTTAACTAAACTTCAAGTCCTTATGTGTAATGACCCACTTATTCCCATTGTCTTGAGAGTACGATGAGTCATTAAATGGCTTTAAGTGAAATACCCAATGTCAAAAAGTATGGAAATAAATGATAAAGGGTTTCAAATACAAGTGGGGGATGATTTACCCTTTAGGAAATAAAACCACATACTAAACAAACCACAATCAAACAGATCACTATATGATTCATGAACAAATGAAAGACAACTAAAAAACATCATATATATTAAAACCACATCAAAGTGTACCACAGTGGAATACCAAACATGTATCAAGGTAAAAATAAGATGAAAACCAAAGACTCCAAGATGACTGCAAGACCCCATGCTCTAAAAGTTTTGTGCTCCATAATCACAAAACATCACAAGTATCACGAGGTGGTGCTAAAATGTGTGATACTTTAGCTTTTCCAATGTCTCAGAAGATGGAATCTACAATATCACGAATGTTCCAAAGCATGGGTGAGTATAAAACTCAGTAGGTATTCCCCAATTACTTCCCTACTCATGCCACTAGTATTGAAGAGTTAGCAACATTTACATAAAAAAATTTATAATCAATAATTTCTCAAAACAATTAAATACTACATATAAAAAAGTTTCCAGAACCATTTATAACCAAAATCATACAAGAGAAATTGAAACCAATATTCCAGCAAGTTATTTTTCTAAAAAATAACAAAAAAATATATATAACTATTTCTCAATATTCCTTCGGCATACCCAATCCATTACACACATCCACACAACCAACCATGCATGATACGCGATGACAGTTCCAAACTTATGAGTGGTTCCTCATCGATCTTCCAATCCATCACTAAGTAATTATATCCCATGTTCCATTTGACCTTTGTTACTAAGCATAGGGTCACATTTAGAACCAATACCTAAAAAACAACATGAACGCACACACCAAGTGTGCCCAATGATCATGCCAAAAAACCCTTTCAATAAAAACACCTTTTATAGAAAACAATTTCCATTAAAACTATTTCAATTATAAACCATTTCAATAAAAAAACCTTTTTAATGAATTTTTTTTTTCATCAAACCATTTTTCAATTCTAGGAAATCAATAATTTAAAATCACCATTTTAAATTCAAGATACTAAATCACTTTGCACAACAATTTACCAAGATCGCACAATTTCACCCAAAACCATAAATCATCACTATAGAATATTCATTCCATTATTTTCACAATAAATTCCATTTAGATAAACCAATTTTAAACTAAAAAATCCATTTTGGAAAGAGGAGTAAAGAGAGAAGGCACCTACCTGAAAGGTTTTGGAAAAAACTGACAATGAAAGAAGAACGCTCTAGCAGCCAGGTTGAAACCCCAAAAAACATCCTTATATCTATTCTCCTACCATAAATGAACCCAAATATCATCATATATAGAATCCCCCAACATATACCTACCCACAAAAGGCACATACTTGAAAAATAAATAGGATAGGGGAAGTATATCTAAGTAAATCTACGAAACGAGACAAGAATGGTGAAGAACTTCACTTACAGAGAGATTTGTGATTTCAAAAGCCAAGGGAGTGCTCCGGATTGGTTCCTAAACATATGGGAGAGGATAAAAAACATGTATTGGAGAGGAATCCAAAAACAGGTCCATTTATGAGCAAAAATGAGCAAGTAAGATAGAAAACGAGTAAGATCCTAACAAATAAGAACTCACTTTTTTACTACGCACGATTAGACCGCACGGTTAGACACACCATATGCTAACTGTGTGTTAGTTACTACCTTAATGAACCCTTTCATAACCTCCTCACATGGTCTCCCTAAATGTTCTCAAACTATTCCAAATACACTTCCTCAACAATTCAACTTTGCATGGTTTCTCCCACGATATTTGTACGGTTTAGACAGACTGTGTGCATCCCATTCACATCAACATTAGCCTCAAAAACATATTTAGGGTTCCCCCAACTCTTCCATCCTTCACCCTTAAACATTATAACCATGAAAATCATCAAGTAAGGGTAACATTCCAAAAACCATGGGTAATACTTTCTCCCCACAATTGGTCTTTCCATCCTTGGAATGAAGAAAACCATTGCTACCATGAAAGAGTTTCTTCCATTGATCTTTCATTTCCTTCTCAAATTACTAAGTCTCTTACTAAATCTGACTATGTTTCTATAAACCCTCACTATTCTGATGATTTTTCGATGCAATACTTTCTATTGCCTATCCATAATCCACATCAAGATATGTAATGACAAATAATCTGTCTCTAGGTCAACATGATCCCATCGGATCACATGGTCAGTATCAGGCTGATAATTCTTCAAATTAGATACGTGGAACAAATTATGTACCACAATAAAACATGGTGGCTATTCCAAATGATATCCCACCTCTCCAAACCCTTCTAGTATCTCAAAAAAGCCAATGTATTGAGGAGATAAATTTCCTTTTTTTCTAAAATGATGATGTCCAAGTCTTGGAGAGAACTTCAAGAACACATGATCGCTCACTGTGAATGTCAACCATCTTCAACAATTATCCACATAAGATTTGTAATGACTATGAGCCATCTCCAACCTCTTTCTGGTCAATTGAATCTTCTCCATCATTTTTTGGACAGGAATAGTAACAACTAGTAAAGTCACACATATTTTCACCCAACATAGTGGGGAACGACAAGGAATCCTATAAAATGCTTCAAACGAAACCATATATATCGAGTCATGATAAAAATTATTATATGAGAACTCCAATAAGTGTATATGATCCTCCCATGAGCCACAAAAATTCATTACAGGAGGTTGAAATATGTCTTCCAAGGTTTGTATCATCCTTTGGGATTGGTTTTCCATCTGAGGATGATACATCGTACACATAATCAACTGAGTTCCACAGGATTTCTGTAAGGATTTCTAGAAATGAGATATGAACCTTGGATATATATCTAACATAATCGAAACTGGAAAGACATGTCTCTTTACCACCTATTATATATAGATTTTGGACATATTCTCAACCATATAAGTTCCACAAATAGGAATGAAATGAGCCGACTTGGAAAGTCGGACCACTATCCCCCATATGGAATCATGTTTCCAAACCATTCATGGGAGATCTGTAACAAAATACATCACCATATGCTCCCATTTCCACACTATGATAGCTAAAGAATGCAACATACCCACTGGTCACTGATGTTCTGCATTAACTTGCTGATAAATTGAGCACTTTGTAACAAACTCAACCACTTTACATTCCATGCCACTCCATCAAAACATCAATTTCAACACCTTAAACATCAATTATGTACATTGATGTATAGCCCATATTGAATGGTGGTATGTAGGAAGAAGTTCTTCTTGACAAGCCATAGGTATAGCCTTCTGGTCTATGAACCAAAAAAATGTACTATCATTATGTTTCTATCCCTTAATGTTCCCCCCACCATTTAGTTTGGAACTCATAACTAGGAATTCTATATAAGAAGTTTGTTCCTATTTAAACCTCTTTACCAAATCAATAACAATAATATCTGATAAGAAAACTTCAACATCACCTCAGTCTTCACATTCCACATGCATGTCCGCTAGAACCGACATCAACTTCCATTAATCAGAACCTTTTTTTACTAACATAAGCATATGAATTTTTTCTCATTGTATCTTTAACTAAATTCCCTTTTCAAGGTGTATACAGCAGGTCAATGTTAAACATCTGGAAATACTACATCCATATCGTTTGCATCAGATTCAAATCTCAATGTGAGAAAATGTGTTTCAGGATTTTATGATCTGTGAACACGACAAATTTTTCCCCAAATATATACTGATGCCAAGTCTTCAAATCATATACAACGTCAGCTAATTCCAAGTCATGTGTTGGGTAATTATTCTCATGAAATCTTAACTACCTTGAACCATAAGAAACAACATGGTCTCCTTGCATGAGAATTCATCCTAACTCAGATCCTAGAGCATCACAGTACACCACGTACCCCTATCCTAATTCTGGAAATATCAATATGGGTACCAATGTAAGTTGAAATTTTAGCTATTTGAAAGACTTATAGAATTCCTCAGTCCATTGGAATGTAACATTCTTCTTTTTAAAATATGTCATTGGTGAAGCTAGCCATGAAAATTCACACACAAAGCATCAGTAATAACTATCTAGACCCTAAAATCATTGTATCTCAAAGAAATTCTTGAGCATTTTCCATGGGATACAAACTTCTATCTTTTTAGGGTCAATATAAACACCCTTTTCAGAAATTAAATGTCTATGAAATCATACCTATTGTATCCAAAAATCATATTTGACAATTTGAAATACAAACGATGGTCTCCCAAGATTCCCAACACAGTTTCTAGGTGTTTCTCAAGCTCAACCCTTTTCCTTGAATACACCAAGATATCGTCCAAAAACAACACAACAAAAGAATATAGATATCTCTAAAATATATGATTCATTAAATACATAAAGACCGATGGTGCATTTTTTAGACCAAAAGGCATCACTACATGTTAATGGTATCCATATCTTCTTCTGAAAGATGTCTTTAGAATATCTTCCTTACAAACTCTCAATTGGTGATATCCTGATCAAAAATAAATTTTAGAGAACCATTGAGCTCCCCTAAATTGATTGAATATATCATCAATGTGTGGAAGTGGATATATTTCTTTATCATAACATGGTTAAGCTTACAATATTCCACACACATCCTTAGATTTCTATCTTCATTCTTCATGAACAAGATCGGTGCTTCCCATGGAGATGTACTTGGATTAATGAAACCTTTTCTTTCCAATTCCTCCAGCTAGAAATTCAATTCCCATAATTATGTTTGTTCCATCCTATAAAATGGAAGGGAAATAGGACTATTCCCTAGAAGGATATCAATCATGAACTCCACATCCCTTATAGGTGGTAACCCTAAGAACTTCCTTGGAATGACATCTGGAAATTGATCAACATCTGCTGGAAAACTATCTTCCTTTATCTCTTCCATTGAATCCAAAGCCATCACTTCCAACTGGTAAGATATTATTCCTACCATTGGTTCCAATAATCTTGTTGCACCTTTCTTTACAACCTTCTCTCCTCTAAAGAGATTCTTGACTCCATCCTCGGTCATGAAACTAATTATCCTCATATAACAGATGGTGTGAGCCTTGAACATTGTCATCCAATCCATACTGAGGATTACATTATAGACATCCATCTCTAATTCTAAAAATTCCCACATCATCTCAGATCGATCAATAGTTACAGAAAAATCTCCACACATGAA
The DNA here is from genome assembly GCA_963277665.1 of Viscum album. Lineage (NCBI taxonomy): Eukaryota > Viridiplantae > Streptophyta > Magnoliopsida > Santalales > Viscaceae > Viscum > Viscum album. The sequence goes on from OY728120.1 coordinate 1,246,106,967, forward strand.
TTCTCGACATTCCTTTTCACCAAGAGGAATTTGGAGTTTTATTAAAGAAGGCATCATCTCAAGTTTTAAACATAGAAATTACACACCATGAGAAGAAATGGTGTAATGTGATGCACAATTATTAAAAACGCTTTTATAAGGGTAGAATTCAAAATAATCATACATCTCACTGCATATGGTCCATCCTAATCATCCAGAATCATCTACTCAGCTCCATACAATTGCTTTATCACGATACTCTGATTCTTGTTGCCTTTCTGAGATTTCCCTTACTAAGAAGTCATGGTATTCCACGAATCAACATGGATAGCACTGCTCTATGACAATAGTGATCATTTTTCCTCATCTTGTTGAAGCATATGATTCTTGAGACACTTGAGAAGTGTCCTGAGAACCTGAACTCATATCAATGTGACAAAATCACTTAAGATGTCACATTATGTTGTAGTTATGGCATGCTCTTGTTGGTGTTGTAAAATCTCACTTCATTTGGTCAATGGAACCACATTGGTAGCATCCTGTTTGGATCTTTTGTTATCGAGTAAGATTTACTAATCTAGCTTTTGCATTTGAAGTTTCACTCCCACCATATAAAAAGGTGTTCCTCTTGCACATTCTCCTAGCATTCAAGTGCCCACCATTTCTCAGAGATATCATCATACTTCTACCTTCCATATCTCTTGAGATGTCACGTTTATCCAATGTTTCTCTATTCACCATATCTGTATAATCTATAATATAGAGCACTACAATCTTTGACTGAATCTCCTACCTTAGCCCGGATTCGAAGATACATTCTTTTCAGACCGCACATGCTTCAATATCTTGGGAAAAGCTCACTAAATGAATGAATTTAGCTGTATACTCTATGAAAGAGAGATTTTCCTGCTTCAAGCTGAAGAATTCTATCATTATTTGGATACCAAATGTGTGAGGATAGAATCATTTGTCAAACAATTCCTCAAAATCCTAAAAACTAACATCGTGGTCCAATTTAGCCTACACTGCCAAATCCAACCACTATTGCGCGAGATCCTCATGTATATTATTTTCCAGCTTGACTTTCAACATTGATGGTATTCCAATGAAATCGAAGATACGATTCATACTATTTAGCTACACCTCTACTTTTTTGAGTTCATAATCACCTTGGATGATGGTGGATTCAGCTTCATGAAATAAATGGAATGATCCACATTCCTTATCTCATCACTCTGTTTTCCCATATCCACATATTGAAATGATTTAATGATACTTTAAACTAACTCTTGGATCACTTGTGTCTTAGGTGAAACCATGGTCTGCAAAACTTATTCGGGTTGGTTTCTACAACACCTATTAGGTTCCATTTTCTAAACCAACAACAACTTGGTATGTCTCACTCCCTAGCAGCTAATGGATTAGTATTTCAAATTCTATCACATCAACTATCACATTTTTTCCAAAAACAATATTTTCCACAGTCAACCATTTTTGAAAAAATCATTTTTTTCTTTTTAAAATCAACCCATTTTCAAAATATATCAATTCCTCCCTTTTTCAAAGTCATTCATTTTAGTATAATTTCTTTATTTTAAAAAAAAATTACACGTTTTATAAAAAAATAAATCATTACTCCAAATGAAATATGTAATCCTTGTGGGAAGTCACTCCTCTAAAATTCATTTCATGGTCATCTAATTGGATAAACCCATGGCAATGAGATTAAATGATCCTATAAGTGTTTCCAAAACACTTATTTACCCAACTCCCTAGTAACATTAAGTTCAACATAAACGGGTTAGCTGCACCCTTTTATACAATTCATTTCATGTTCTTAAAATCCTACTCTTTTCTATGATCACAACCCAAGGAATATAGTAGGTTGAATTCAACTCCAAAACCATGAAATGGAATACTACTTGTTAGGCAAGGACCGAAGATGTTGATACCATTTGTAATGACCGGCTTATTCCCAATGGCTTGAGAGTACAATGAGTCATTACTTGGACTTAAGAGACATCCCCAAATGCCAATGGATGGAAATAAATGCTGAAGGATTTCAAATACCAGTGGGGGATGATATACCCTTTATAAAAATAAAACCACTAACCAAACAAACCACAACCAAACAGCTCGCTATATGATGCATGAACAAATGAAAGACAACTCAACAACTTCATATATCTCAAAAACACATCAATGTGTAACATGGTGGAGGAACAAACATGTATCAAAGTAAATTGATGAAAATAAAAAAAGACTCCCATATGACCACAAGACTCTATGATCCACAAGATTTATGATCCATAATCACCAAATAGCCCATGTATCACGAGGTGGTGCTAAAAATGTGTGACACTTTACCTTTTCCCATGTCCCAGAATATGGCATCTGTAAAAGCACCAAAGTGACAAAGCAGGGGTGAGTATAAAATTCATTAGGTTTTCCTTAATGAATTCCCTACACATGCCACTAAAAATTAAGAGTCATAAACATTTACATAAAACAGTTTATAATAAATAATTTATTAGAACAGTTTATAACTACATATAAACAAGATTCCAAAACCATTTATAACCAAAAGAATACAACTTCAATTGAAACTAATTTTACAGAAAGTTATTTTTCAATAAAAATAACTAAAAAAATATTTAAAAATATTTCTAAATATTCCATTAGCATACCCAATCCATTCCACATTTCCACACAACCAACCATGCATGCTACGCGATGGCAGTTCCTACTCAAGAGTAGTCTCTCATCGATCTACCAAGTCATCATATGGTAATTATATCACATGTGGAATTTGAAAATTGGAACTGAGAAAAATTTCATATTTCAAACAAGCCCTATAAATACAACATGAACACACACACCAAGTATTCCCAAGGATCATTCCAAAAAAACCCTTTTAATAAAAACAAATTTTTATCTCAAACAATTTCTATCAAAACCATTTAAATTACAAACCATTTCAATAAAACAATATTTTTATCAAAAATACATTTTTCATCAAACCATTTTGAATTACAACAAATCCATAATTTAAAATCACCATTTTAAAATCAAGAAACTAAATCACTTTTCACAACAATTCACCAAGATCACATAATTTCACCAAAAACAATAAATCATCACATAGGGAGACTTATTCCATGATTTTCACAATAAATTAAAATCAAATAAACCAAATTGAAGATAATAAAATCAATTCCATCAAGAGGAGTCAAGATAGAATCCACCAACCTCAAATGTTTTGGTGAAAACCAACAACTAATGAAGAACGCTCTATCAACTAGGTTGAAACTCCCCAAAAATGGCCTTAGATCTATTTTCATACCATAAATGATCCCAAATATCATCATATTTGGCATCCCCAACATAGATCTCCCTATAATAGGTGCATATCTGAAAAATAAATAGGAGAGGAGAAGTAGATCTATGTAGATCTAAGAAATGAGACAAAAACGGTGAAGAAAACCACGTACCTAGAGAATCGAGATTTCAAATGCCAATGGGAGCGCTCTAGATCAGTTCCTAAAAACTTGTGAGAGGTTCCCCAACGTTCAATGGAGAGAAATATCTAATTAGGTCCATTTAGGAAAAAATGAGCAAGTTGGAGAAAAAATGAGTAAGATCATAAAAAATTGGATCTTAGTTTTTTCCAATGCACGGTCAGACCATATGGTTAGTCAACCCGTGTGCTAATCGTGTATTAGCTACTATCTTAAGGAACCCCTGAATGACCTCCTCACACAGTCTCCCTAACCATTCTCAAATTGTGCCAAAGTCACTACCACAAAACTAGAACTACGCACAATTTCTCATATGATATTCACATGGTTTAGAAAAAATGTGCACAGCCCATGCACATATACTTTATGCCAAAAACATATTTAGAGTTCACCCAACTCTCCCACCCTTCACCCTTACACATTATAAAAATTAAAAGCATCAAGTATGGGTTTCATACCAGAAACCAATGGTACTAAATTGTGTGACATGTACTATTCACTCTTGTAGTCGACTCTACTTTAAGTGTTTCCTATGATTCATGTTTACCACTTTCTTTTCAGCATAGTTATTATAATGCCTCTTTATTTTCAGCATAGGTATACTAATATGGACTTTGTGAGTGGTCATTCATCTACATTGTTAACACCTATAATTGATTAAGTTTCCCCTCCCAAGTGTGTATCTATGATAGTTATGTAAGTCCAAGGGGTGAGGACTGAGTCCCCCACGTCTGAGCAACATGACATAGAGATTCATAGAACCAAAATTCATCAACATGTGACATTAACATGTGGCCTTTCCCTATGAAAAAAAATTAAATATGTGATGTGTATGATTGAAATTGAATGCTACCCTCTACACCCTATGCACAGTGAATGATATTCTCCTAGGAATACATCCTGGAGTAATATTATAACCTTTCTTTCATGGGTAAACACATTTTCTCCCCATCACCCCCTCATCCACTAGGTTGGATAATGGATGGGAACCGAATCCCTCTCACTTCCTCTCTCCCTTTTGGATTATTTCACCTTGTGTGCCTTGGGTTGTTTCCACGTGTAATCCCAAACACACCATTGATATGATGATCTATGTATAATTGACATGGAATGATATCTTCCTCGTAATAAATGAGAGAATCCTTGTACATAATGAAATCCTCCTCGGGAGATTTTATGTGTAAGCCCTGCATCCTTTCTCCACTATGCATCTTTTAAAGCACAATAGTCAGATCTACTTCTTCCTTTTGTTTCTAACATAGAGCGTGAATCACATGTTCTTAGAGGTTACTAACATCGATGACATCCATCAAATCCCCACAGACCTCCTCATTAGGTGTAAGCCCCAATCACCCTCATGTACCACCGAAAGCTTCCACATATAAGCCCCACTCATGACATGTATATAACGACCCATACTTTACATACATTGTTAATACTTCAAAATTGAAGCACACTTATTACAACATATGACAAAACCACAAAGGACCGTATAGGTATAGTGTCTTTAGAAACTGGGAAACATAAACAACTGGTTCATAAATCTTCTACAGTGTCTCCCATTTATTTCATCATATCTAGGGTCCCTTTTAGCATATTCTACTTAATATCCATCTTCCTAACCTGGGGAAAAGAAAACATAAAAGGGTGAGCTCAAATGCTCAGCAAGGGCAAATAAAGGAACTAAAAATCATATAATATCTTTTTGAAAATCATAACCTGCAAAAGAGATCATAATATCTTAACATGGAATAAATCATAGAAGTGAAAATGATATCACCATAATCATAACATGAAACTTGAAACTTTGTGGCATGCACACATAATCATGGAAAATCATTTCTTGTTAGTCATGACTCATTGCCAAGACTATCTTAGTGGACAAAGTCCCTTTCTGAATCGAGTAACCCTCGTTTCAGTCCTGTTTCACTGAACCGGTATAACCTACCGTTCCAGCCCTATCTATCTCATGAGATATAAAATCCTTGCCCAATGTATTGGAGGGAGATATAGGTCCCACCCATCTTATAATGAATCCTTTCTTATGTGTGCCACATAATCATAAATCATACATCATCGCATAACCTATGTAATAAAAATGGGATTCTTAAACAACATGACATCATAAAACAATTCATATAAGATAAAGGAATTCATAAAAATATTTCCATCACAAAATAATAAAATCAATGTAATAATAGGGATAAAAACAGAACCCATTATTATCTTAGATGGAAAATAATTTTGATAAAACACTTGAACTCCATTCTTGAGGAAAATATCCTTTCTTCTTCAAAAACATTTTTCCTTTCATAACATGTCATACAACGTTAAAATAAAAGAAGTTGATTAAAAATAAACTTGAAAACTTGTAAAGGAAGCTTCTTGTAAATAATGTTTTAAAAATCCATTCATGCCGTATAAGTTAAAAAAAACATTCTTCGTACCTTTGTTGGAAAAGTCAAAAAGTACCTCGTATGAAAAAAACGACAAAATATTCCTTTCATATTCTTTACTAAAAACTCACCGAAGGGTAAAATTGGATTTAAACTATTGTAAGTGGATGGAAATAATATTACATATTGAGGAAACATGGATGTGGATGATAAAATACACCCCAGTAAATACTTACGGATAAACAATCTCAGATAAAAATGAGATTGTGATATTTCCCCTTACCTTAGGTCCGATTTGCTTTGTACGTGTCCGAAGCTCCTGTATAAAGGTTTAAATAATGTTATTGACTTATTCCAGAATCATACATATTGATATGATATCATATATGGTCATATTCTTAGCTTCTTGTTAGTAATATTTCATTGTTACTTGTTACTCGGGTCTTTATTGCCTTTTGTTCTTATGCGTGTTTTGCCGAATAAATTCTTATTATTCTTTTAAGGTTATAGATACCTTATATCCATAATGGTATTAGTGTAACATATATCATATTTATTCATTCAATTCATTTATATAATTATTATGTAATGATGATCATGTAGAACGAGTCGCTTCACATCGTGGAGACGGTATTCCTTACGTACGCACGAGTGATGATATCGTTCCTATGATCGTGGAATTGTATTGGAGTATATATATATATTATTTAAGTATCAATATTACTTAATAATAATCATAAATGGTTACTCATTACACCATTATACGCATCCTTGTAAGGTGGTGGTGGAAAATAGATTACACCACGGCGTGGAGACAGTATTCCGTACGTACGCACGCGCGGTGATTTCATTTTTCCGTAGGATGGATAGAAGGTGAATTAGGGTTGTTTCATAATTATAATAACATATCAGTATGTAAGTAATACTGATGTTATTACTTTATCATGAAACAAATAATGAAGAAGAAGTTGAAGAAGAAAGAAATTGAAAAGATCGGTAATGGATATTACCTCTTCTTTGGAACGCTTCTTTGAATCCTCCACTTAGGGAACTAATATTGGTCTTTGAAGAAGACCAGGACCTCTAGGATTATTCTAGGGAAGTGGAGAGGAGAAACTGGTAGGGGATGGCCGAGCTTGACTGCTCAATTTGGTGTGAGGAGGAGGGGGAGGAGGTGCCCTTTTATAAGGGAGGAGAGGGGCACCTTAGGAATATCTCAAAATATTATTTTATATTAAAGTCAAAATCAGTTTATAATGGTTCTAAAGGGTATTATTTCGAATCTAAAGTGGGGAAGGGTCGAAAGCCTATCAACCAATAGGATTTAGACAAGTTTGGGATATTATTTTAACCTTATCAATTAGATTTAACTCTAAGTTAAATAATTTAACTTTTACCATGTCTTTTTGTTTTCTTTCACTATATGGTTAATACACTTACTATAAAATGCCAAACAAACCCCAAATTGTTTATGATTAATATATATATCCTTATCTAAGTCATTTGGCCGAACCTTAGATTTTTAGGAATAAAATAACAATTAATAATATAATATTTGATTTAAAAACTATTTTGTGTCAATTTTGACACTATTTGATATATGATTTTTGTGAAAGTCATAACAGAAATATATGTTCGAACCAAGTTGATTAAATCAACAATAATATATCATAGTAACCTAGAAAATTAGTGTAATTCATAAAAAGTCTTAAATTACATTTATTTTGGTATTTATATTATCAATTATGTCAATATTTCATTAATAAGATAATTACTGCATCATCTTTGTGTCATAAATAAATTAAATTATTTGATGTCTAAAAATTACAAATAAAATACCATCATGTAGGAAATATTTTTAGCTTTCTAATGAATATTTATAGTCGAATTTATCTTATGTATAACCCCATATTAAAAATTATTTACTTATTAAACTTTGATTTTAACTATTTTAATCCTTCTTTAAATAAATTAATAATAAATGTCCTAATCTAACCCAAGTGGGCCTAAATGGTCATATTTTATTCATAAGGTTGTTTTTGGTCGAATTACACTTATCCAATAGAATTAGTTCACGTGTTAGGGTAATATTAATATCATATTTACGCTTAGTTACCCTATTTACTATTAACCGCGGTAAAAAAAAGTAAAAAGTTACTATTCACCAAAAAATTATTTTTATCTCATTGAACCACATTTTACTTACTGATATCAACCGTGTCTGTCGGATTTTCGAAATTCCATTCACAGAAGCGGTAAAATTAAGTTTTATGCAAAATTCAGTTTTTAACCTACCACTTAGTGGTTTCACTATTCATCAAAAATTGAAAGTTTTCTAAAAAATACCAAAATTTAACCCTAGGCTAATTTCGATATTCTGAGTCCAAAAATGAAGTCCATTTTGAAAAATAAAATTTATAAAATTTCAAAAAAGTGGTTATTACTATTCATAACGGCTAGTTTTAGTAGCATATTGTTGTTTAGTGAAACTCGGTATTGCGTACGACGCAAGCTATCGAGGAAGGTCACGATTGCGTGTAAAGCAAGCCAAGCAAGTGTTGTGTAGAAAAAGATTCCTTTGATGATTTATATAACATAAAAGTCTCGGGTGTTACATTCTATCCCCCTTAAAAAGAATTTCTCCCTCGAAATTCGTCACTTTCTAACAAACAGATGAGGATACTTCTCCCTCATCATATCCTCAAGCTCCCATGTAGCTTCTTCAAGTTGGTGGTTCCTCCATAAAACTTTCACCAAGCGAGTGGTCTTGTTTTGTAGGACTTTTTCGCTACGATCTAGAATCTCTATCGGCTGTTCTTCATAAGAAAGAACTTGCTCCAGCGGTAGAACTTCTGAGCTGAGTACATGTGATGGATCAGGTATGTACTTTCTCAGGAGAGATACATGGAACACATCGTGAACTTGAGAGAGATTCGGTGGAAGCGCCAATCGGTAATCTACCTTCCCAACACGATCTAGTATTTCGAACGGACCGATATATCTAGGGCTCAACTTCCCCTTCTTTCCAAATCTCATAACCCTCTTCCAGGGAGATATTCGTAAGAACACTTTATCACCCACTTAAAACTCTAGGTCTTTTCTTCGGTTGTCGGCATAACTTTTCTGTCGACTCTGAGCTGCTCTTATGTGTTGTTGAATAGATCTGACCTTTTCTGCCATTTCATCAACGAGATCAGGTCCTAATAGCTTTCCTTCCCCAACTTCATCCCAGCAAGTTGGAGTCCTGCATTTCTTTCCATAGAGAGCTTCATAAGGAGCCATCTGAATACTGGAGTGAAAGCTATTATTATAAGAAAATTCCACCAAAGGTAGGTGTTGATCCCAACCTCCTTTGAAATCCATAGAGCAAGCTCTCAACATATCTTCTAGGGTTTGAATTGTTCTTTCAGACTGACCGTCTGTCTGGGGATGATAAGCAGTACTAAAACTCAACTCTGTATCCAGAGTATGCTGAAGACTTCTCCAGAACATCGAGGTAAATCTAGGATCCCGATCAGATATAATAGAAAGTGGTACTCCATACAATCTTACCACTTCCTTTACATATATCCTGGCAAGCTGATCTAGAGTGAAATCCTCTCTAATAGGAATGAAGTGTGCAGACTTTGTAAGACGATCAACTATTACCCAGATATCATTATTGCCTTTGGATGTTTTAGGAAGTCCTGTGACAAAGTCCATAGTGATGTTTTCCCATTTCCATTCGGGTATGGGTAATGGTTGTAACATCCCCTTAGACTTCTGTCTCTCAGCTTTAACTTGTTGACAAACCAAGCATCGAGAGACATATTCAGCAACATCTCTTTTCATGCCATCCCACCAGAAGTACTCTTTCAGGTCCCTGTACATCTTCGTGCTTCCAGGATGAATAGAGAACGATGAACTATGAGCCTCATCCAGCAGCTCCTTCTTTAATTCGGGGATTGGAGGAACACAAACCCGATTCCTGAACTTTATTATCCCATCACAATCAAGGTTGAATTCAGGAACATTTCTCACCTTCTTTTGTAACTCTACATCTTCTTTCTGTGCCTCTTTAATCTTTACATGTATAGATGGTTGAACATTCATTTGAGAAAGATAAGATTTTTCCCCTTCCATTATAATTCCAAGATCCATCCATTGTAAATCCATAAATATTGGATCTTTTGTGATCCTCATCATGGATAAACTAGCATGGTCTTATCGACTTAATGCATCTGCCACCTTGTTTGCTTTCCCAGGGTGGTAATGGATTGAGCAGTCATAATCCTTAATCAGCTCCAACCATCTTCTTTGACGCATATTCAGCTCCTTTTGTGTGAAAATATAATTTAAACTTTTATGATCAGTATAAATATCACACCTTTCACCTTAAAGGTAATGCCTCCAAATCTTTAATGCAAAGATTACCGCAGCCAACTCCAAATCATGTGTTGGGTAATTTTGCTCATGGATTTTCAACTGTCGTGAGGCATAAGCTATCACCATGTCATTTTTCATAAGGACACACCCCAATACCTTCTTGGATGCATCACTGTAGATCACAAACCTTTCTCCACTACAAGGCAGTGTGAGCACAGGCGCACTGGATAACCTTCTTTTCAACTCCTTGAAATTCTCTTCACATTCCTCTGTCCAGACAAACTTAACTCCTTTTCGAGTCAACTTGGTGAGTGGATTAGATAATCGTGAAAAATCCTTTACAAAATGTCGATAATATCCAGCCAAACCAAGAAAACTTCGGATCACAGTTACTGTTGTTGGTCTCGACCATCTTTCGATAACCTCTGTTTTTGCTGGATCCACAGATATCCCCTCTTTTGAGATTATGTGACCCAAAAATGCAACTTTTTGAAGCCAAAATTCACACTTGGTAAATTTGGCATAAAGCTTCTCCTTTCTCAGGGTCTTCAATATAATTCTCAAGTGATCTTCATGCTCTTCCTTGCTCTTTGAATAGACAAGAATATCGTCTATAAAGACTACCACAAATTGATCAAGATTGTCTCTAAAGACTCTATTCATTAGATCCATGAAGATAGCAGGGGCATTAGTAAGACCAAATGGCATCACTATAAATTCATAGTGTCCATACCTTGTACGGAAAGTCGTCTTTGGTATATCCTCCCTTTTGACCCTTAATTGATGATACCCTGAACGAAGATCAATCTTGGAAAATTATTGAGCTCCGCGTAGTTGGTCAAATAAGTCATCAATGCATGGGAGAGGATATTTGTTCTTGATAGTGATCTTGTTAAGTTCTCGATAATCAATGCAGAGTCTCATTGATCCATCTTTCTTTTTAACAAATAGAACAGGTGCTCCCCAAGGTGACGCACTAGGGCGTATGAATCCCTTATCAAGATTCTCTTGTAGTTGCTTCTTCAATTCCTGCAACTCAGTTGGGGTCATTCTATATGGTGTCTTTGAAATAGGCAAAGCACCCGGTACGAGTTCTATTGAAAACTCAACTTCACGATTTGGTGGAAGACCCGGTAATTCCTCTGGAAAGACATCATCAAACTCCCGTACAATGGGCATATTCTTAATCGTGAGTTTTTCACCAACCATTTGAGATAAATAACCTTCATTTAGTGGAATCAATACCCATAAGATGGAAGAAATTTCCACTGGAAGGTTATGTTCATCCTTGCATTGATAGACGATCGTAGATTGATCTAGAATATGAAATGTGACTTCCCTTCTTTGGCAATTGATATGAGCTCCATGTAGAGAAATCCAATCCATGCCAAGAATAACATCAAATTACACTAAAGGAAGGATCACAAGATTTGCAGGAAGCACTTTCCCACAAACTTCGATCGGAGAAGAATTATAAACTTTTGATGCGACTGTTGTGCCATTAGGTGTTGTCACAACTAACTCAACATCTAATTGTTGAGGTAGTACGGTGATACCCTTAGAAAATTTTTCAGAAATAAAAGAGTGGGTGGATCCAGAATCAAATAAAACATTTGCTACTTTAGAGTGGATGGTAAGTGTACCTTTCACCACTTCGTTATCGTACTCTACATCGCTGATAGAAATTGCATGTGACTTTCCTTTGTCTTTAGCCTTATGATTTTGTTGACGTCGACCATCATCATCAACCCTTGGATTTGGGAATTGATTGGCATAATGCCCCATCTCCTTGCACTTGAAACATTGAAGTGTAGTAGGTTCATTCTGTGTATCCCTTCCTTTGTTTGCGTCATTAGACATCTTCTTCCCATTATCACAGCATTCAAATGCCCGATGACCTTCCTTTCCACATTTAAAACATTTACTTGTCCCTTTAAGACAACTCCCTCCATGTTTCTTTCCACACTTTGAGCATAAGGAAAATCTCATCTTCTTTTCCGTGTGCTCTTTAGATTTTTCTTTGAATTCCATCTTCCTCTTCTTATCAAACCCATGTGACTGATGGGTTACTCCAATCTCCATCTCGACTTTGAGAGCACATCGAACGATTTCCTCGTAGCTATTGAAGTCCCTTATGGCTAACGCCCTTCGAATACATGGTTTTAAGCCACTAAAGAATTGATCGATCTTACTCTCAGGTTGGATAATAATACCAGAAGCGTACCTTGAAAGTCTTGTAAAATTTGCTTCATAGGTACCAACAGATTCATCATCCCTTTGCTTCAGTTCAAGAAACTCTTTCTCCATCTTTGTTCGTAGAATACGAGGGAAGTACTTATTGAAAAATAAGTTCTTGAACTCGTCCCATTCCATAGACTCAATTTCATCCCTTTGCCTCGTATTCTTAATAAGATTCCACCATTGATCAGCATCTCCTTCCAAACGATACACTGCTAGGATGACTTTATCATGTTCAGAACATTGAAGAACTGAAAATATCTTTTCAGTAGTACTAATCCATTGTTCAGCAACTAATGGATCAATAGACCCACTGAAAGAAGGTGGACGCTGCCTCATGAAGGATTCAACAGAATGTTGCTCCTTCCTTTGCTCGTTTGGAAGTCCTGCATGATTCATAGCTTGAGAAAGTTGTGTGAGCATGGCTACAAGATTTTTCATTCCAGCTCCCATATCGTTTGGTTGCTCAGGGGGACAATCATTGCATTGCCCATCGCATTCCGCATTAACATGGTTCCTTCAGGTTCCAGCCATTGACTAAAACCAAGAAGAATAGTGTGAGCAACACTAATTATAATAGGAAAACCACATAATCAAGGATAAAATTTCACACTTAAGGTTTTATCCTAGGGTATTCATGTCCATTTCTAAAACACTAAGATTGTGTTCTATGCTTAGACTTATCCTTAGGGTTCTTACTAAGGCTTTCACATCCTAGTTTCCAAAGGTTGACTATACCTTTCCTCTGATACCAACTATAACGACCCATACTTTACATACATTGTTAATACTTAAAAATTGAAGCACACTTATTAAAACATATGACAAAACCACAAAGGACCGTATAGGTATAGTGTCTTTAGAAACTGGGAAACATAAACAACTGGTTCATAAATCTTCTACAGTGTCTCCCATTTATTTCATCATATCTAGGGTCCCTTTTAGCATATTCTACTTAATATCCATATTCTTGACCTGGGGAAAAGAAAACATAAAAGGGTGAGCTCAAATGCTCAGCAAGGGCAAATAAAGGAACTAAAAATCATATCATATCTTTTTGAAAATCATAACCTGCAAAAGAGATCATAATATCTAAACATGGAATAAATCATAGAATTGAAAATGATATCACCATAATCATAACATGAAACTTGAAACTTTGTGGCATGCACACATAATCATGGAAAATCATTTCTTGTTAGTCATGACTTAGTTCCAAGACTATCTTAGTGGACAAAGTCCCTTTCTGAATCGAGTAACCCTCGTTTCAGTCCTGTTTCACTGAACCGGTATAACCTACCATTCCAGCTCTGTCTATCTCATGAGATATAAAATCTTTACCCAATGCATTGGAGGGAGATATAGGTCCCACCCATCTTATAATGAATCCTTTCTTATGTGTTCCACATAATCATAAATCATACATCATCGCATAACCCATGTAATAAAAATGGGATTCTTAAACAACATGACATCATAAAACAATTCATATAAGATAAAGGAATTCATAAAAATATTTCCATCACAACATAATAAAATCAATGTAATAATAGGGATAAAAACAGAACCCATTATTATCTTATATGGAAAATAATTTTGATAATACACTTGAACTCCATTCTTGAGGAAAATATCCTTTCTTCTTCAAAAACATTTTTCCTTTCATAACATGTCATACAACTTTAAAATAAAAGAAGTTGATTAAAAATAAACTTGAAAACTTGTAAAGGAAGCTTCTTGGAAATAATGTTTTAAAAATCCATTCATGCCGTATAAGTTAAAAAAAACATTCTTCGTACCTTTGTCAGAAAAGTCAAAAAGTACTTCGTATGAAAAAAACGACAAAAGATTCCTTTCATATTCTTTACTAAAAACTCACCGAAGGGTAAAATTGGATTTAAACTATTGTAAGTGGATGGAAATAATATTACATATTGAGGAAACATGGATGTGGATGATAAAATACACCCCAGTAAATACTTACGGATAAACAATCTCGGATAAAAATGAGATTATGATATTTCCCCTTACCTTAGGTCCGATTTGCTTTGTACGTGTCCGAAGCTCCTGTATAATGGTTTAAATAATGTTATTTACTTATTACAGAATCATACATATTGATATGATATCATATATGGTCATATTCTTAGCTTCTTGTTAGTAATATTTCATTGTTACTTGTTACTCGGGTCTTTATTGCCTTTTGTTCTTATGCGTGTTTTGCCAAATAAATTCTTATTCTTCTTTTAATGTTATAGATACCTTATATCCATAATGGTATTAGTGTAACATATATCATATTTATTCACTCAATTCATTTATATAATTATTATTTAATGATGATCATGTAGAACGAGTCGCTTCACATCGTGGAGACGGTATTCCGTACGTACGCACGAGTGATGATATCGTTCCTAAGATCGTGGAATTGTATTGGAGTATATATATATATTATTTCAGTATCAATATTACTTAATAATAATCATAAATGTTTACTCATTACACCATTATACCCATCCTTGTAAGGTGGTGGTGGAAAATAGATTACACCACGGCGTGGAGACGGTATTCCGTACGTACGCACGCGCGGTGATTTCATTTTTCCGTAGGATGAATAGAAGGTGAATTAGGGTTGTTTCATAATTATAATAACATATAAGTATGTAAGTAATACTGATGTTTTTACTTTATCATGAAACAAATAAATAAGAAGAAGTTGAAGAAGAAAGAAATTGAAAAGATCGGTAATGGATATTACCTCTTCTTTAGAACGCTTCTTTGAATCCTCCACTTAGGGAACTAATATTGGTCTTTGAAGAAGACCAGGACCTCTAGGTTTATTCTAGGGAAGTGGAGAGGAGAAAATGTCAGGGGTTGGCCGAGCTTGAGTGCTCAATTTGGTGTGAGGAGGAGGGGGAGGAGGTGCCCTTTTATAAGGGAGGAGAGGGGCACCTTAGGAATATCTCAAAATATTATTTTATATTAAAGTCAAAATCGGTTTATAATGGTTCCAAAGGGTCTTATATCGAATATAAAGTGGGGAAGGGTCGAAATCCTATCAACCAATAGGATTTAGACAAGTTTGGGATATTATTTTAACCTTATCAATTAGATTTAACTCTAAGTTAAATAATTTAACTTTTACCATGTCTTTTTGTTTTCTTTCACTATATGGTTAATACACTTACTATAACATGCCAAACGAACCCCAAATTGTTTATTATTAATATATATATCCTTATCTAAGTCATTTGGCCGAACCTTAGATTTTTAGGAATAAAATAACAATTAATAATATTTTATTTTATTTAAAAACTATTTTGTGTCAATTTTGACACTATTTGATATATGATTTTTGTGAAAGTCATAACAGAATTATATGTTCGAACCAAGTTGATTAAATCAACAATAATATATCATAGTAACCTAGAAAATTAGTGGAATTCATAAAAAGTCTTAAATTACATTTATTTTGGTATTTATATTATCAATTTTGTCAATATTTCATTAATAAGATAATTACTGCATCATCTTTGTGTCATAAATAAATTAAATTATTTGATGTCTACAAATTACAAATAAAATACCATCATGTAGGAAATCTTTTTATATTTCTAATGAATATTTATAGTCGAATTTATCTTATGTATAACCCCATATTAAAAATGATTTACTTATTAAACTTTGATTTTAACTATTTTAACCCTTCTTTAAATAAATTAATAATAAATGTCCTAATCTAACCCAAGTGGGCCTAAATGGTCATATTTTATTCATAAGGTTGTTTTTGGTCGAATTACACTTATCCAATAGAATTAGGTCATGTGTTAGGGTAATATTAATATCATATTTACCCTTAGTTACCCTATTTACTATTAACCGCGGTAAAAAAAGTAAAAAGTTACTATTCACCAAAAAATTATTTTTATCTCATTGAACCACATTTTACTTACTGATATCAACCGTGTCTGTCGGATTTTCGAAATTCCATTCACAGAAGCGGTAAATTTTTGTTTTATGAAAAATTCAGTTTTTAACCTACCACTTAGTGGTTTCACTATTCATCAAAAATTGAAAGTTTTCAGAAAAATACCAAAATTTCACCCTAGGCTAATTTCGATATTCTGAGTCAAAAAATGAAGTCCATTTTGAAAAATAAAATTTATAAAATTTCAAAAAGTGGTTATTACTATTCATAACGGCTAGTTTTAGTAGCATATTGTTGTTTAGTGAAACTCGGTATTGCGTACGACGCAAGCTATCGAGGAAGGTCGCGATTGCGTGTAAAGCAAGCCAAGAAAGTGTTGTGTGGAAAAAGATTCCTTTGATGATTTATATAACATAAAAGTCTCGGGTGTTACAATGTATCCATCTTGGTTGCTCCTATTTGTAAGCCCTAACCCCAAGCTCCACTTTCATTGGGAAACCCCCTTAGTTGTAAGACCTAATTCCCCTTTTAGAACTTCTCAAACTTTGATTCCCAACTTACTAGGATATGTAGCAATCCTCTCTGAGGTTCAAGTCTAACATCCTAAAAAATCCATCCATCCAATCTACTCCACCCAACACCCACGTCAATCCAAGCATCCCATCCACTCCACCAAATACCCTCACTAATCCTTTCATCCCATCCACTCCACTAAAAACCCTCTCTAATCCATCCATCCCATCTACTCCACCCAACACCCTCATGAATTAGTCTATCCCTTCCAATCCACACAACACTACATACACACCCATCCTGATTTGACTTGGGTAGCCACATCCTATTGATATCCCTCCATTAATCTAGGTCATTCCTATAAATAATATCCATCCATTTAATTTTCACTCCTAGTAAAACTTGGAAATCTCCCATGCATATTCCCCACACAATCCACACAATCCAACTAAGAGAATCATCTTTCTATGGAAATATCTCATGAATAAGCCCCACACCATCCATATAACTACATATGTTTTGATCCATTTCCTCCAAACATGTTACAAAGGACACCTATTTGACTTTCAATCCTAACGAATAGTAAACCTTGTGCCCCCCTCCTAGGGGTACTCCTCCCTGATCCACAACTAGCGATGTTCAGATCAACCTTCATAGTGTGATATCTTCCCTTCATGGGACACAACCCTTGTATATTCCCCATGGGGCATTCCGATCCATCAATCTAGTAATACTTCTAAGTGATCATGCCTAGGGATGTCAATCTCTGATCTCTACCTCAATGATCATTCTAATCTATAACATTTTTTCTCCATAAGAGGTTAAATGCATTACCTATCATATTACTACCTTGTGTTAAACATGGGATTCTTGAGAAAACCCTCAGAAGATATGACTTTTTCATTATATACCATGTGATCTCTATAGGATGCCATGGGTTCCACGCCCATGAGGTGACCTCTTATAGGGAATGATACAGGTGGCCAAAGTTCAAACATCCAGACATACCAGTGATTCCCAATGTCACTAGTCCCCTAACTGAAGGTTTCTTCCCTATCAAGATCCCTTAAAATTTTCAAATATAAGTGTCTTAATTAACTACAATACACAAAGATATGTCATCGTGTATGAGTTTCACAAACATGTCTTAATCTATTAGGGAAACCCAAACTAGGAGATGAGTTCCAAGGAGAGATCTAGGGATGGAGGAACTGACATCCCATCATCCCATTTTGATCATGGAGAAGAAATATCCTTGAATGTTATGAAATAAACCAGCCTTGGAAAGTGGTAATATAGGGAAACAATTAAATTCTTGCATCACAATGAAACATGAGGTGGCGCACCTTGGTGAAAATCATTGGAAACATGCACACAACCAACATTTGAGTGCTTGATTTTTTCAACACCTCTTATATTCAACTTGTAAGCCTTTTTTGAAACTCTATTATGAAATTTAGAGCCCTGGTATTCTTGAAGGGGTTGAGCTACTAAAATGAGGGAGGTAGCCACCAATTTATAAACTTCTTAGACCCTATTCACAAAATCCTTATGTGGCTTCCTCTATGTACATAATATTTCTCTAAGTGTAGAAGACCTTGATTTGATGTTGCATTTTCCACACAAAATCCATTCACACACAAACTCCATCTCTATTTCATGGATGTGTGAAACTCTTATTTTGTCCTAAAAACTCATCTTTCATGCACATTCAAATATTTTGCGAACTTCTTTCCTTATCCATGTTTTTACGTGATGATATTGAATCTTGAATTTTGTAAGGATTTGTGAATCACCAATACCCTTGTGTGAAACATTTTACTTTAATGTGAGAATAATTATATTTCTAAAACACAATTTTTCATCCTTCATATTTTGGACGCCATAATTTTTAAAAACAGTGGGAAATGACACCTATAGGCGTCTTTTTGTGCCCCCACCAAAGAATCATTCCTTTTTCTTTGATCTTTGTCACCACACCTTGTCTGAAATGTCTCTGGAAGTCCATAACAAACCCTAGATACCAGCTTTTTCAACAAACAAAATCAAACCAAAAACACTATGATAATATCATTAGGGTTTTTTCCAACAACTTCTCTTAGGTGTTCTCTATTTTTGGAACCCCTGTGAGGTTGTTTTAGTTGCACATTATTGAAGAACATGTTATTTAAGGAAGGTTCCCATTTTAATTTGTCTTTTAAATTTAATAATCATGTATTTCTACTGTTTTTCACTATCCTTGGATATTAAATAGTGATGTATGATTTTCGGAATAATTGTTTTATATGAAATAAGACGGTTTTCATGATTTCTTTGTTGTACATTGCATGGTTTTGTTACACTATAAACACCAAGTGTTAGGTAAAATTTCTAGTTGTATTTTTTAATTCATTTATGATTTTTGAAGCATGGTTTTGGTGTATAAAATGAATTTTTATTCTAAAATTTTGGTTTGGGTTTCTTAAATGGGGTTTTCCTTAATGGTTTTGTATTTGAAAGTTGTGTGTGTTTGATGGTTTAGAAAATGGTTTAGCATGTCATGATGGTTTTTAGCCCATTTGGAATTCTAATGAATGTGGATTTGGTTTGAAAACATGGTGAGAATGCTTAATTGTAAATTTTCCAATAATTGTTGAGAAATTGAAACTAGAGTGTTTGTACCTTTTTTAAATATGGTTTTGGTTCTTTGAAAAAATAAGGTATCATAATGGTTACATGTGGAGTGCTGGAACATTTTTGAAAACTAGCATCTATAAAAATCTCCTTGGATAATTTTCTTGACTTTATTATGTTGAATTTTGTGGGAGGTCTACATTGATAGACTCCTTTATATTCAAAATGTTGAAGGGAAAGATATTGTTCCTTGGGTGGATCGGGGGTGACTTGTTGTGTGAGTTGATTATGTATGATATATGTTTATGTGATTGGATTCTTGATTGAAATTTATTTGGATCACCCCTTATTTAGTATCAATATGGGAACATGGCATAACTAGCATATTTTTAGTGAACAGTTGATGCAATAGTGTAGGATTTTTCTCTTGCTAGTGGCCCATATCAGGGTGTCTATTTTTTCTATGGAGAATTTCCCCACGGTCAGACCATGTGGAGTGTGATCAACTGTGTGGGTGATAACTATTTCACCAGTTGAGGCATGCCTTTGGGATTAGTCAAGATGTATAGTTTGTTCTTGATTATTCCACTAAGCTCCTAGGATTTCCCATATTCTTTGGAACTGATTTTTTCTACGATGGATGATTGATTTTCATCCTTGGTTGGTCAATCTTGCATGGTATTTTTTTAATTTCCCATGTTATGTGATAATTTTATTTACATTCATTCTTTGTTCAATTCTTAGATAAAAATTATGAGTTTGATTTTAATGGGTTTTAAAAAAAATTAAAAAAATTTTACACTCCCTTTTACCATTTTAAATTAAAGCATCATCATTTTTATTTTTAATTGAAAATGGTTCCTCTTGGAATGGAATATATTTTTATATGGAAAAGGGGGAAATGGACCATTTTTTTATTTAGTAAAAATGTGTTTAAGAGATTAATTTAATATATTGTATTTCAAACCTGATGTTGATGTTTCCTTATTTAAATGATATTCATTGGGAATATATTTTTCGGGAATACCTAATAATTTTTAATTATCACACCTATAGTTCATTATGGTTTTTAGATTTTTGTGTAGGTTATGAATTGACTTCAATCATCGTGGATGATGTTTTGTTTTGGTATCATATAGTTACTCTCTGGGTCACGTGGAGACAATTTGGTCATCAGGTTCAGTTTGGGTTTTGTGGTTCATTTTTTTCATTTTAATTTTTTTCAAAAATGATGTCAATTTTGAATAAAAAAAATATATTGAATTCGTGATACTCTATTTTTATCTATTATTTTATTTATTTATATTGGGTGAAATCATTCCCTTGGTTTCTGTATTGATATCCCTACACTAGTTTCCATACCTGAAGGATTGAGAACACCTCAAAGGCCATGTGTCTAGCTAACTTGGGTGACAGGTTTGGGGTCAACTCTGGATGGTTGGTGACATTGACTATACATGACTTATATTTTTTCTATATGGATATTCCAGATATAATAAAATCATTATAAACCCAGTTTATTATTCAAAAACTACATTTATATGTCCTTTAAGAAGCTTCACCTATCTATGGATCTCATTAAAAAATTTGCCAATGATTTCTCAATATATGGATGATCCTTTAAAGACTGTTTAAGTAATATAGAACTAATATTGCAATTCTATGAAGAGAAATACCTATTGTTGAACTATGAAAAATGTAATTTAATAGTCCAAGGAGGTATAGTCATTGGAAATAAAATTTCAAATCATACCATGGAAGTTAAAATGAAAAAAGTTAAAGTGATCAAAGATTTACCTAAACCCACTATAGCGAGAACCATAAAGAGTTTTTGGACCATGTGTGATTCTATCATGACATTGTTAAATATTTTACAAAAAAATTCTTGTCCAATAACACAGATATTTTCTAAAGACATTACATTTTATTTCAATAAGTATTTTTGGTAGGAATTAAATATTGTAAAAATATCTTATTGGTCACTCCTATCATTGTACCACCCAATTGGGATAAAGACTTCGAGTTAATATTTAATGCAATTGATTTCACAGTGGGTTTTTTTTAATATAAGGTTGGAAACATATTCTAAACCATCTATTATGAAATTCACATGTCAAATTATATTGAAATAAATTACATGACCATAGAGGAAGATATGGTGGGATATGCCTTCATTTTTTCTAAATTTCAATCATACCTCATGCTCTCCAAAGTCACATTTCTCACTGATCCTGATGCACTGAACTACCTTATGAATAAAAAAGGATTCCAAAATATGGATGATACTGTGGATCCCGCTACTACAGGAATTTGATATACTTATCAAAGACCCCAAAGGAATAGAAAATTTCAATGATGACCATTTATCTGGACTGCCACTACCCAATATTAAGGATGACGATGATCAAAATATTGAATATGATTTCCCTGGTGAGACATTTTTCAATATTTATGAACTAGAAAGACCATGGTTTTATGATATCGCAAAATATCATGACACAAGTCCCTTTATCCACAATTCTTACATTAATAGAGGAAAAATATCTTTATTGATGATTTATGCTACTTCGGGGATAAGACTCTCTTATTTTTGTTTTGTGTTGATGGATTAATGTGGCACTGCATCATAAAGGATGAAATATAAAGCATACTATAATTATGTCACATGTCACCAACTAGAATAAATTAGGGGAATAAACGTGTTTCGGCTATGATCATGAAAAACATATTATTAGGTCATATGGTCTATCGATATGTGGGTATTTTTTGTAAAACGGTGATTAGTTTCAGTGGATAAGAACCAATGGGAAATGTAATGAGATGCCCCAAAATCTCAACCTATAAGTAGAGGTCTTCACTATTTTGGGGATATATTTTATGGTCCTATTTCCCAATTCTAATGGAATGTTTTATATGTTAGTTTCTATCAACTATGTTTCAAAATTCTTATAATCTGAGGCCACTACTCTTGACACAACCAAGGTGGTCGTGAAATTTTTTAACATAAAATTTTATCCCAATTTAGAATCCCAAATTTCTTAGTATTGATAATGGAAAATTATTTAATAATAGTTTCATAAAATGAATTAATGAAAAGTATGGAGTTTTATACAATAATGGAACTCCTTACCACCCAAAAACTAGAGGGAGGGTTGAATTTTCCAATTATGAGATCTAATAAATTCATGAAAAGATAATAAATACTATAATAAAGGACTAGATCCTCAAGCTTGACACTTCATTTTGGGAATACCATGTGGCTTTTAAAATACCCTTTAGCACCACTCTATTTTGGCTTGTCTATGGGAATCCCTATAACTTTCCACTATAATTAGTGATCCCCTCATGTTTAAAAATAAAAAAAATATAAACTTATATTCTCAAAATTTCAAAAAATAAATATCATTTCAAATAGATGAGATGGAGGAAATTAGAAGCAACACTTACAATAATTCATAGGGAATTACCAAACCATTACATGATGGATTTTCACATTAGGGGACAAATAGTTTTTATTAAATTCACATCTAAAAGTATTCCCTCAAAAATTGATGTATCAATGGCTGGGTATGTTTTACATTTTCAATGTCTTTCCATATGAAACTATCATAATAAAAAAATGAAATTGGACACTCATTAATGTTAATGACCAGTGATTAAAGATTTAAAATTTTCCATTTCAAAAAGATTGTGTTCTTTTTTTAAAATTCAGAAGAGTTGTGGGATTTTTCACTATAGAATTAAAATGAAGTGTTGACTATGAGGAATCATAGGTTTTGTTTCCTTTAGAAAAATTTGATCATTGAAAATTAGGGATCTGACACTGAGTTTCCCTTTTTATAAAACATTTTAGGGAATATGAATATTCATTTACATCATAAGTTTTCATGGTCCAAAAAAAATGAGAAACATACATTGTAAAAATTTAATTGATGGCTTAAATTTCATGATTTTGAATTTTATAAAATAATCATAGGGTTTGTTGGTATGAATCTCTCCCCTCTCATTCACCACATTAGCTCCCCCCTCCTTTGATCTCCCTTCCCACCTCCCTCTAGATCCCCATCATTCTCCTATTCCTTACTTCATTTATATCTGCCTCAAACCCACTCCTTTCACAATGTTTCACATAATTGGCGGGTTCCATCAACCTAATAAATTCATGATTCGGGATTCATGACCTCCCATAACCAAACACCCGAACCAGGATCCCACCCCACCTTTTCTGACACCCACACCACCAACAAACCCCACCCCACTATCCTCCTCATTTAATTGGTTTTTGAATCCAACTCCCTCCACTTGTAGGGAGTGTCTCAACCATCCCATGTCAATACCCACCTTCATTTTAATAATCTCAAGCATCATGTATGCCTGGACCATTTATAGGACAAATAAATATGTAAAAACATTTCTTCATATTTGGCTATGCTGCATAAAATACACATCAATGAGGAGGTAAGGTTGTTGATTAAATGGATGGTCCTCTCACACATCATCATGTTGTGAAAGGATACATTACAATAGTTCTTATTGGAGTTCCTAAGGATGTTCAACCTAGATGTAATAAATGTCATATTCTGGTTGGGAAGCCGAGACCTTGATCTAACCCAAAGAGAGTTTGGAGTAGGCTTGGGGGTTTATTCATCTGATTTTTCTACCTCTCGTACTTATGTTTACCTTCATCCAAATATGAAAAATAGGGATACCTCGTAGAGCTTGTCGTACAAATAAGACAACCCCCACAACATTCACAATCCACAAATAGAAAAGAGCACCCAGCTGAAGGGTGAAACTTATTGAAAGTGGGTACCCTAGACCCAACTTGCATTACCCATTGATTACCACTACATGTATACAGTTTGCTATATAAAAATGTTTTTATCGTTTCTTAATATTTTATATACTTTTTCATTCACTATATTTATGGTAATGTCCTTAGATTATGTGTCGTATCAAATGGTTATTGTAGATCCCATGTTATCCTAAGAACATTGAGATACTATGACGGTAATCATAAAGTAATTTCCTATGGTCTACATACATCATTCTGACTGTACATAGATGGTGTGAGACTATTAAGTGTTAGAGGCTCATAAGAAGTGAGACTTATTCTCATAAAGTTCGCACTTGGTGATCTCTAGCGGTTGAGATCCCAAGGATAGACCCACCAATACGAACACCACATGTTTTAGGTGTCATTCGTTGTTCCTGTATACAGACATGTGTAATGGTCTCTTGACATGAGATCATTATCAATGTATGCCATTTGTTTGTATACTTTGATACAAGACAACAACCATGGAAATGAAGTCATGGTGAGGTAGTTTGTGTTGGGTATATCGTTGGTTATATGATATTCATTGAATGATCAAGATAGTATTTTCACATCCAAGTTGATGAAGAGATATCTCGAGCTAGGTTGATTAGGATAGTTATACCTTAATAAATCCATGGCCATGGTAGTTAAAGGTAAGTCTGTTTGGAAAGATCGATAAAAAATAAATAAATAAAAGGATGATGACATAAGTGTGCATCCTTCTTTAAGAGAGATCGATAATGAGGAGATTATATTACACAGACCCTGATCATGGGAAGGTAGTCATTGCTTTTACTTTTCCTTATATCCTTAGGGGCCTTGATGGGTTTCTAGACCCCACTCTTGGTCTGTGAATATTATTCACTGATATTAAGATAAGGTTCAAGAGGAACACACACAATAGTGCTTTGGGAATCTTCACTATTCTATTAAAAATGAATAAAGAACTTGGTGGGCCCCACCTCAGCACCTAGGTATTATCCAAGTTCTATGGATCGCCATGAAAAAAAATAAATTCATTATAATTCAAGTAAGTAATAATTGGGTTTAATTTATTTATGACATGAATTTACAAGTGATTAGGTAAATACAAGGATAAATATTATTTTAACGGATATTAATGAAATATTCTGGGTTCATTTAATATTATCAAGAGATTAGAGTTGAGTTAAGGACTGATGATTATCACATAATATAGTTAATGTATATTACAGTTTTGTAATAAAATATAAATAATTACTTATCGAAGAATTCAGATTGTAATAAATAATTATTTATAATATTTATATAGTTGATATTTATTACATGGGTGTTGGGAACCCAAACTGTTTATTGTAGATTTCCACTATATAAGTAGAGAGAGTCTATTCTCTTGATGAATATTCATCTTTTGGAAGTGATAGCATCTCTATCCTCCTAATTCCTATAGAGAGGCTCTCTATATCATTCTTGAGATTTAAGTTCTGTCTTCTCATATCGATGATGGTGGATCACCGTGATATTCACTCTGTCGATGTGGTCATTGGAGTTTCATTCTAGCACCCATATTCTGACGAATAGTGTGAAATAAGATTCAAGAAGTTTTTGTGGATGATCTAGAGGGCTTTAGTATCGGAGTCTTAGATCAACGGTCACCAACATCATGCGACAAAGCGTACACACATCAGATCCAAATGAGGCATACGTTCATTTAATTTTTGTACTCAGTTTAAACCATGTGTTGTCCTCAGACTACAGGGACCAGAACACTAAAGTTGATGATGTTATGTCACTCTGGTGATGCAAAAAAATTAAATTCTCAACCCATCAGCTTCTACTGTGTGGCTCGGTACCTTCAGTTGGTATCAGAGGGATATGTGGTTTTTCCGAGTCAAAGAAAATTAAATTGCTTTAAATTTTTAGTCAAGGGTATTAAAACGGTTCCAACCGATGTGACCACGCCTTGATCAATTTCAGAATGCCAAATTTCCATTTGAAATTTTTTAATAGGATTGAAAATGTGCTAAACGGATTTAGATTTATTCAGGTTTTTTTTTGAAGAGAACGGTTTTCGAGGTTTACTTATGTTCTTCAAAAAATTCCGGAATCTGACCAAGGGATGGATGGAATCCGGTCATCAGATTTTCTCCTGTGATGACCAACAATTTTGAGATTAAAATAAAATAAAATATAGAAGGGCCCCACCATTCTCTCTCAGTCGACCCGCATAGTGGCTCACAACCCCGGTCGCGCCATCCTGAGCTCGTCCCGCCGTCACCCTCCGCACCACGGAGCCGCATCATGGGCCCGACTCAAGACACTGCCTGGATCATGTGTCTATTGGAAGACGTGGAGAGAGATTAATGATGGTCACCACATTCATTAAATTTTATGAATATGACACCCTACAATTATTTCCCCAATTAATTTGGTAAAAGTCATTTACTTGAGGGAAGACCAAAGGGTGTGAAGGAAGGCTATAAAAAGGGATCTCCTCCTGTACTTTTCATCATCGGATTCAGAAGCAACACATCTTCATCCCGGAGTGCAGTATTTTGTGAGACGTTTTTCCATATTTTACAAGAGAGAATTTCTTGAGTGTTTTCTCCTTGTAATTGAGAGAGAATTTGTACCCACATTTTACCATAGTGAAATCCTTCTATTTGCCCGTGGTTTTTTACCCCTTTCATTTGGGGGTTTTTCCACGTTACATCTGGTGTTCACTTTAATTCCACACTTTTTCACATTATTTTTAATCTCGCAATTATTGTTGTATCAAAGGACCCATCATTTACGATCCTGACATGTGGTATCAGAGGCAGGTTCGTGGTCCAAGAAAATTCTTGACCAATGACGTGTCCAAATGACAGCGAAATATGAGATTGAAAAATTCAATGGAAATAGTTTTTCATTGTGGAAAATGAAGATAAAAGCAGTGCTGCGGAAGGATAATTGCCTACAGGAAATTGGAGAGAAACCGAAAGGTGTGACGGAAGAGAAATGGAGCGACTTGGATGGGAATGTTATTGCCAACCTTCATTTGGCTTTAGAAGATGGGGTCCTGTCAAGCATTGCAGAGAAAAAGACGGCGAAAGAAATTTGGGATAGTCTAACAAAACTGTACGAGGCAAAATAACTCCACAAAAAAAATTTCTTGAAGAGAAGATTATACTCTCTTCGAATGGCAGAGTCATCATCGGTGACTGACCACATCAACACCCTCAATACCCTTTTTTCTCAACTTACGACTTTGGGATATAAAATTGTGTATATTGAACGTGCGGAGATCCTGCCCCAGAGTTTTCCAGATTCATATGACCAACTCATCATCAACCTCACCAATAATATCCTGACGGATATGTTTTCCTTCAATGATGTTGCAGCTACGGTTCTCGAAGAATAAAGTCGGCGCAAGAACAAGGAATATAGACAAACTACTTCACACCAAGTGGAATCTCTATCGATGGAAAGAGGAAGAATGATAGAGCGTGGTTCCAGTGGGAGCCAGAATCATGGTAGTTCTAAATAAAGGAGAAAGAAGAAAATCATCAAATGCTACAATTGCGGTAAGACAGGACATGTGATCAAAGACTGCTGGAATAAGAAGAGTGGTGAGAAGAGCTCTCAAGGAAATGTGGCGAGTACATCGGGAAATGACTATGTACTAGTCAGCGATGCGGTGACGACTATTGAAGGAAGACATCACCTCGATGATGCATGGATTATCGACTCAGGAGAAACATGGGACATGACATCATGACAGGAATGGTTTGACCAATATGAAACCATCCCAGAATGACTTGTGTACATGGGAAACGATCATACATTGGAGATCGTTGGAGTCGGAACCATCAAATTGAAGATTCATGATAACATAGTTCAAATCGTCCAAGGAGTACGCCATGTGGAGGGCCTCAATAAGAACATCTTGTCCTTGGGAAAATTTGATGATATCAGATGCAAGACTCACACCGAGAAAGGGATGATGAATATTTTGAAGGAAGCGCCTGTGGTGATGAAGGAGAAGAAGATCTCAAAGAACATGTACGTTCTTATGGGTGAAATGTACAAGGAAGCGGATATAGCTATCGCAGTAACTACCTCAAAAGAATATTTGATGACGTTATGGCATCAGAAGCTTGGCCATATGTCTGAAAGTGGCCTGAAGATTCTTGTGGATCAAAAATTGTTTCCTGGACTTACAAAGGTATCTTTACTATTTTGTAAACATTGTATTTTGATTAAGAAACACATGTTAAAGTTTGGAATGTCAATGGTGTGGAGCATGGAGATATTGGAGTTGATCCATTCCGATGTTTGGCAAGCACCAGTTATATCCCTAGGAGGAGCAAGGTACTTTGTATCATTCATTGATGATTATTCCAGGAGATGTTGGGTGTTTACAATCAAAATGAATTTAGATGTTTTTGAAGTCTTCAAAACATTCAAAGCGTGAAAGGAGCTTGAATCAGAAATGAAGATCAAGTGTCTAAGGACTGAAAATGGTGAAGAATATACAAGTAAGGAGTTTGATTATTTTTGTCAATAGGAAGGCATCAAGAGACAGTTCACGGTGGCGTACACTCCTCAGCAGAATGGAGTGGCAGAGCGGATGAATAGAACCCTATTGGACAGAACAAGGGCGATGTTGAAGACTGCAGGAGTCAACAAGACATTCTGGGCGGAAGCAGTAAATACCGCCTTCTTTGTGATCAATCGATCCCCTTCGGTGGCAATTGATCTCAAGACACCGATTGAAATTTGGACTGGTAAACCCGCTGATTATTCTAATTTTCATACTTTTGGAAGTCCAGTATATGAACTTCTTCATGACCAGAAAAGATCGAAGTTGGACTCGAAATCCAGAGAATGTATCTTATTGGGATACGCTGATGGTGTGAAGGGGTATCGTTTGTGGGATCCCACTGCCCACAAATTTATCATCAGTAGAGATGTCATTTTTGCAGAAGACAAGGTGAAAATGATGATTGAAAAGGACACAGAGAAAGAAAGTACAGAAACTACAACAGTCACGGCGAAGGAAGAAACAAAGGAAGAACCAGTTTCCTATGAGGCATTACCAGAGCATGATGATCAAGAACCAGAAGATCCTGGACTGCGACGGTCAAATCGAGAGAAAAGAGCACCGATATGGCACTAAGATTATGTCATTGATAGAAATGTTGTGTATTGATTACTAACAGAGGATGGAGAGCCATCATCTCTTTTGGAAGCAACCCAGAGTTCGGATATATCTTCATGGATGGCAGCGATGCAGGAGGAAATCAAATCCCTACACAAGAACAAGACTTGGGATCTTGTTCCATTACCTCACGGAAGGAAGGAAATTGGGAATAAATGGTTCTACAAGATCAAGAGGGATGAAACAGACCAGGTGTAAAGATATCATGCAAGACTGGTGGTCAAAGGATATGCTTAGAAGGAAGGTATGATTTCAATGAAATATTTTTTCCTATTGTTAGACTAACGACTATTCGGGTAGTTCTGGCTATGTGTGCTGTATACACTCTACATCTAGAGCAGCTAGATGTGAAAAAAGATTTTCTCCATGGTGATCTTGATGAAGAAATATATATGCTCCAACCAGAAGGTTTTACCGAAAAATGTAAAGAGAACTTGGTTTACAGGTTGAAAAAATCACTGTACGGTCGCAAACAGGCACCGAGGTGTTGGTACAAGAGATTTGATTCCTATATCATGAGCCTTGGATACAAGAGACTTAATTCAGATCCTTGTGCATATTTCAAGGGTTTAAATGGTAATGATTATATCATATTACTATTGTATGTGGATGAAATGTTGGTTGCAAGCCCCAACAATGATCAAATCCAGGAGACGAAGGCATAGTTGGCTAGGGAGTTTGATATGAAGGACTTCAGACCCGCAAACAAGATTCTTGGGATGCAGATTTACCGAGACAGGAATAATGGAAAGATTTGTCTATCATAGAAGAATTATTTGAGGAAAGTCTTGAAACGCTTCAATATTCAAGACTGTAAGACAATTTCTACCCCTCTTCCCATTAATTTCAAGTTATCCTCTACAATGAGTCCTAGTAGTGAAGCAGAGAGGATGGAAATGTCTCGAGTGCCGTATGCATCAGCAGTGGGGATTTTAATGTTTTCTATGGTTTGTACTAGACCAGACATTGCACATGCAGTGGGAGCAGTTAGTCGGTACATAGAGAATCCAGTAAGACAGCATTGAAGCATGGTAAAGAGGATCCTGAGATACATCATGGAAACCTCAGATGTTTCATTTTGTTTTGGAGGATCAAATTTTACTATCACTGGATATGTTGACTCAGATTTTGCAGGTGACTCTGACTGGAGGAAATCCACTACGGGTTATGTGTTTACTCTTTCATGAGGATTTGTGAGCTGGATCTCAAAGCTACAGTCAGTTTTGGCTTTATCCACGACAGAAGAGGAGTACATGTCAGCTACACAAGCTTGCAAAGAGGTGATTTGGATGAGAAGGTTATTGGAGGAGCTCGGGTACAAACATGATCGTATTCCATTATTTTGTGAAAGTCAGAGTGCCTTGCACATTGCAAGGAATCCATATTTTCATTCCAGGAAAAAGCACA
This sequence comes from Viscum album, assembly GCA_963277665.1. Taxonomy (NCBI): domain Eukaryota; kingdom Viridiplantae; phylum Streptophyta; class Magnoliopsida; order Santalales; family Viscaceae; genus Viscum; species Viscum album. The sequence goes on from OY728120.1 coordinate 1,246,137,925, forward strand.
TTGGAATACAATACCATTTTGTTCGAGATGTGGTGGAGGAATGATGTGTGGACATGAAGAAAATTCACACTAAAGAAAATCTGGCAGATTTCCTGACAAAGGCTATTAATTCTGAAAAATTCAGATGGTGCAGATCTTCAAGTGGCCTTGTAGATACATGAGCAGCAGATTGGGCAGATAGAAAGGATGTGTGGAGATTTGATTTACACTTAATCAAATCTCCAAGTGGGAGATATGTTGGAAGATGTGGAGAGAGATTAATGATGGTCACTGCATTCATTACATTTAATGAATTTGACACCATACAATTATTTCCCCAATTAATTTGGTAAAAGTCATTTAATTGATGGAAGACCAAAGGGTGTGAAGGAAGGCTATAAAAAGGGATCTCCTCCTGGACTTTTCATTATTGGATTCAGAAGCAACACATCTTCATCCCGGAGTGCAGTATTTTGTGAGGCGTTTTTCCATATTTTACAAGAGAGAATTTCATGAGTGTTTTCTCCTTGTAATTGAGAGAGAATTTGTAGCCACATTTTACCATTGTGAAATCCTTCTATTTTCCTGTGGTTTTTTACCCTTTCATTTGGGGGTTTTTCCACGTTACATCTGATGTTCACTTTAATTCCGCACTTTTGAACTTTATTTTTAATCTTCCAATTATCGTTGTATCAAAGGACCCGTCATTTACGATCCTAACAGTGTCATCTCAACCTGCTGCCTCCACCAACCCAGTCGGACCTGAAGGGTCACCGCCGACCTCGACCAAAGACACATCATGAGGTCGTTGTGTGTCATCCCAATCTCAGCAGAGCCCTAAACCTCGGCCACGCTACCACCTTCAAGCAAAGTCGCACCTCCGTCCCCACATGGTCATCGCTATCTCGATCTTCCATAGCACCCCGATCCCACCGGACCTCGATTCTCTGCTGCCCTAACGTCCTCTGAGTGGGTCCCACTGCCGCCCATTTTCAGGCAACGCACCGAGCAACACCACAGGTTCCTCTCATGGGCGGAGGTAAATCCCATAAGATATGGATCTTTCCATACCAGTTTTCCTCGATAAATAGTCGGGGCAGGTCAGCCCGACCTGAAATAGTCTACTAAGGGTCATGGAAGGGTTTTCGAGCCCAGTTGAATTTAATTTATACCAAATTAATTAATTTGATTAATTTAATTTAGTTTTTAAATTAAATTATTGAAATTTAATTCTGGGGGTTTTACTATATAAATGAATCTGGAATGGTACTTTAATTTGAGCTTTTAGATAAATTAATTGTTTAATTTTCTTTTGGATTAGAAAATTGAATTTAAAAAAGTAACCAATAAATAAATTATTTGAATTTATTTAAATTCATTTAATTTATTAGAACACCCTTACATTCTTCAATTTATTACAGTTTAATTTTTATTGCGCATTATTTTATACTGACTGGTCTGGAGCTAGAAACTCACCTATGCATTTATGTATTTAATTATATAATTATTTATTTATTCTGTGTGATGTTTGTAATAATTAAGTAGTTAAATAATGGTATGTGAGTCATATCTTTTTAATTCAAATATGAATAAGGTCATGCGTGTCCAATGCACCTGTTGTACAATTCACCCCTAGACCCCCTCACCTACGTGTGATTATATTTGTAAATTTGATGATGATGTTTTATGATGCGGACCCTTCCATGTCTATGCGGCAATCCAAACGGATGTTGAGAACTTTACACTAGGGGTGAGCTGTGACAAGAGTCAGGAGTCGACTTAGGTATGGAACCCCCATGGTCATGATTGATCTATTATGGATCAATAATGAGGAAATGCTCAAGAGTAGTCAGATTACTTCTTTTTCCTTTATGCATCATTATTTTTTTTATGAAAGTGAATGATTATTGCTTGATCAAATAAATTAATAAAAAAGATTAAATGCATAAATATGTGATGGATATTTTTCTATTACATGTTTATTTGTGAGCGCGACAACCTAGTTTGAAAATATTAAATAGAAATGAAATATATTAATCAATAAATAAAATCCCTCTAAGAGATTTCAAGTCTTAATACCTTCCTTTACTCATGTTGGAGAAAAATTGGATGTTTGGAGTGATCATCATCGAACGTTGAGAGTGCTCCCTACTACTAGCTGGGAGTTCCTATAATAGTAAATGGTCGACTTGACTAATGCTGATATAAAATAGGTAGCCAAAGCTAGATTTCTATCACATTAGAGGCAAGATGTTCTAGGACTCAAGTATAGATCCCAAAATATAGGACTTTACACAATAGTATAAGGAACCGTGAATTAATGTAGTTGGTCAAACTAGAGCCTACCTAGAAACTCTCCAAGTAGTGTCATAGAAAAATCGTATAGAATATAAGGAGTAGATTCAAGTATCCTTGACACTAGAATACACAAGGTACATGGTATTCCAAATATAATAGCGAGGGATATTAGTGTTCGCTAAAATAGTGGGAGACATTAAAAATGATATAATAAAAAATTAATCATAAATGTCTAATGGTAATTAATATAAAATACTTAATACTAATGTTTATCTATTGACGATTTAAAATGGAAATCACTGACATCACAAGTACATTATCATTTCGATCTATTATGGATAAATAAAATATCCTGACCAGCCATAAATTCCAAGAGTTTTATAGGCGCTTGCGCATAGTACTACACAAAGAATTGATGCTTTATGTGATGGAAACCTCTATTCGTACTGAGCCTCCTTAGGAAGAAAGTAAGGCGGAAAAAGATAAATGAAAAAGCATGTAGAGGATGCACTATATGTTCGGTGCATCATGTTATCATCCATGTCGATCCAATTACCAAAAATGAATGGGGATAATGATGCATATAAGATGCTTCCACATCTCAAAGAATTATAATAGGATAGGGCCATGTAGGAAATGTATGAGATCTCTATTTCCCTTTATAGGTGATGGCTAGTAGAAGGGCACTATGTGGTTCCTCATGTACTCAAGTTGATCGGGTACATTAAGAGTCTTTAAGCCCTTGGGTTCAAATTGAACTATGAACTAACAATAGAGATAATTCTTTCTTCATTAATACCAATCTTTTCGAATTTCAATGTTAATTATAACATGAAAAATTTGACATAGTTCCTCCCAGACCTTTTGGATTTAGTTCTCCAAGATGACAAGGATATGAAAAACATATATTCATTTTTCCTTATAGTGAACAAGTGAAAGAGAGGCAAGGAAAAGGGGTCTAAGGACAAGTCAAGGATAAAGACTCAAATACACCATACTTTAAATAATACAAAGATTAAGAATTAGAGAAATGTGTAGGAGGATATCTATTTTTCATGTGGCAAGAAAGGACATTGGAAGAAATATTTCATAATTGTGAAGAAGTAGAAAGTTGATGCTTCAACTTCAGGTATTTTTATCATTGAATTCAATCTTTCAATATCGAAAATATGTGTATTGGTTACAACATTTGGATCGTACATACGTATTCATATACATGAACCAAGTATATTCAAGAATATTACAAAAGGGTAAGTGGATATATGATCTGTAAATGGTGCATGTATGGCAGCATTGGTAGTGGGAGACTATCACTTAACATTACCAAGTTGTTTGGTTCTAGTACTGAATTATTGTTAACATGTACCCTCTCTAACATGAGACATAATATCAATGTAAATTTTAGACATGATGAGATTTTATTTCAAGTTCTGAAATAAATATTTCCTCATTTGTAAGGATAATATGTTTTATAGTTCAATACATTATAACAATGGATTATATATATTTGAACTAGAAAACCTTGTAATGAAAATCAATGAAGAAACCAGCGAGCAAGACTCATATATCCCCTACCTAGGGAACTTTGGGATAGGTCTTGTAAATGATATGAAATTATAGAAATTATATCAAGAAATGTATTTAAACTTGGTCCATTTAAAACCCTTGGATGTATTTCAAGCTTGTTTATAAAGTAAAATGACCAAAGAACCCTTCTATAGGAAGGGAGAAAGAGCCAATCAATTGCTGGAATTAATTCATACTGATGTATGTGTTCTATTTAAAATAGAGGAAAGTGGAATGTTTTCATACTTAATTATTTTTACTGATGACTATAGTAGGTATGTTTATATCTACTTAATACGGTATAAGTCAGATTCCTTTCGAATGTTTAAGGAATATCAATATGAAGTAGAAAACCAGCATGGTAAGAAGATTAAGGCACTCTTCTTAGACCGTGGTAGAGAGTCTATTAACCAAGATTTCATTGATCACATTAATGAGTGTGGGATAATATCCCAACTCACTCCTCCTTATACAACACAATGCAATGGTGTTAGTGAATGGAGGAATATGACCTTTTAAGATATAGTAAGATCAATGATGAGTCAGGAAACTCTTCCATTATTCTTTAGGAGATATGCTTTGCAAACAGTGGCATATACCCTTAACCGAGTACCAACTAAGACTGTATATGGGTTTCCATATGAGTTATGGTGTGGAAGGAAACCCAATCTATCACACTTACATGTATGGGGAGGCATGTCTTTGGTTAAGGCTATACTAAGTGACAAATTAGAATCTAGATGCATGAAGTGCATATTTATAGGTAATCCAAAGGAAATCAAAGGTTATTACCAATAAAACCATTTAGATAGAAAATTTTTTGTGGAAAGACATACCATATTTTTAGAAAGGGAACACATTTCCAATGAAATAGTGAGAGAGATATTGACTTTGATGAAGTTAACTCTCCAGGTGAACAAGATTTTTTATGGGAACAATATCCACAAAACAAAGTGTTGAGGAACAAATACTTCATAGGTATAATGAAGAGGTTAGATAACCATAGAGTTATGGTTTTCATGTAACTGAGTTAGGTAACACTTTAATCCTTAAAAATGTTGAACCTATGACATACAAGGAAGTAGTAAAAGGTATAGAAGTTTCTATATTGGAAGATTCCATGAATTCTGAGATGTTGTCCATGTACAAAAATCATGTTTGGATTTTGGTAGAACGTCCAACTGATGTAAACGCCAATGGGTGGAAATTGGTATTCAAGAGAAATTTGGAAATTGATGGTGAGGTTATTACCTATAAAGAATGACTAGTTACAAAGGGTTTCGGGTAACATCAATACATCAACTATGATGAAACCTTTTAACTAGTAGCAATTATAAAATCCATCATAATATTACTTGCAATAGAATCCTTTCATGATAATGATATTTAGAAAATAGATGTCAAAATTTCTTTTCTAAATGGGATGTTGGTTAAAGACGTATATATGACTCAACCTGAAGGGTTTGTTAGGTAAAGAAATTTCAATAAGGTGTGCAAGCTATAGAGATCCATTTATGGATTGAAGTATTCATCTCGATCATGGAATGTTTGTTTTGATGAGGACATAAGAGATTTTTTTTCAAAAATGAAAGTCATCCTTAATTCTATAAGAAGGTTGATGGGAATTCCATCATTTTCCTTGTGTTATATTTTGATGACATATTAATTATGGGAAATTAAGCACAATTAATAAAGTCAATTAAGACATGGTTAAATGAATGCATCTCCATAAAAGTCTTAGGTGAAGTAGCCTACATTCTAGTTATTACGATCTATAGAGATAGATCACAAAGGCCCCTTGGGCTATGTCAAAGTACATATATTGACAAGGTACTCAAAAGAAACAATATTGATAAATACAAGGGTGGTCTTTTTTCGGGTCACATGGTATTAATCACTCCAATAAAATGTTTCCACAAACACATGAGTAGATTGATAGAATGATTAGAATCCATTTTCCCTCGGTAGTGGGTTTTATCAAGTATTACATGCTATGTACTAGGTTTGATGTTCCTTCTCTTTAAGAAATGTTGGAAGATACCAAGATAATCTTGGAGAGTTGCATTGGGAATCTATTAAAACTATCCTGAAGAACTTTATTCATACAAAAGATATGTTCCTGGTGTACAGAGGGGATGAGGAACTAGTTGTGAAAGGATACACTAATGCTAGTTTCTATACAAATCATGATGATCTGAAATCATAGTTAGGCTACATATTTTTCCTCAATGGTGGTGTAGTGAGCCGTAGAAGCTCAAAGAAATCTATGGTCGACAATTACATAGCAGAATTCAAGTATATAGCAGCTTCTGATAAAGCAAAGGAAGAAGTATAGATAAAAAGATTTGTCTCAGAAATAGGTGTTGTGCCCAGTAGTGTAGACCCTATTCCATTTTTTTGTGATAATATTTATGATGTGGTGCTTTCCTATGATCATAGGTCTCACTAGTGAAAAAATCATATATTGTATAAGTTTCATCTCTTGTGGGATTTTATTCAAAGAGGTGATTTCACAGTTAATAGAGTAGTCATAGAGGACAACGTGGTAGAACCCCCAACTAAATCCATATCTTAGTAGAAGCATGATTTTCATGTGAGAGCAAGTGGAATGAGACTTCATAGTAGTTGGATCTAGTTCATGTAGGAGTGCTTAAAGTGGTTTCCCTAGACCCAACTTGTGTTGTACAATGATTTCCACTACATTTATACAGTTTATTATTTATACATGTGTTTATCTCTCCATAATAGTGTAGATATTTTTGTTTCCATTGTATTTATTGTAATGCCCTTATATTATTTGTCATATCGAAGGGTTATAAAAGATCTCAAGAAATAATGAGAACCTAGAGATGTTATGATAGTAATCTTAAAGTAATGTCCTATTGTCTAGTTACATAATTCTAAAAGGACACAAATGATGTTTGATTATCAAGTGTTGGGAGATCATAACCATTAAGACTTGTTCTCATGAAGTTCAAACTTTGTGATCTGTAGTGGTTGAGATCATGAGGAAAAACCCACCAATAGAAACACCACATGTTTCATCTGCCATTGGTTATTCCTATATACAAACATGTGTAATTGACTCCTGACTTGAGATCATTATCAGTTTATATCATTTGATATCATACTTTGATTCAAGAAAAAAATCATGGAAATGAAGTCGTGGTGAGGTATTTTTTGTTGGGTATGTCATTGGTGACATGACATTGATTGAATGATCAATATAGGATTTGTCGCTTCTGTGTTGAGGAAGAGATATCTAGGGCTAGGTTGATTAGGATTGTGATACCTTCATAAATCCATGTCCATAGTAGTCAAAGGTAGGTCTTCCTATAAAGATCAAAAAATAATAAACCAAGAAAAAGAATATGACACAAGTGTGCATCTTTCATTAAGAGATATTGATGGAAAAGAGATTATATTACACACACTATGTTTGTAGGGAGGTAGTCATTTCGTTTTCTTTTCCTTATCTATTTAGGGGCTTTGATGGGTTAATAGACACCACTCTTGGTCTGTGAATATTATTCACTTATTTTGAGATAAGGTCCAATAGGGTCACACATAATAGTGTTGTGATAATCTTCCTTGTTATGTTGAATATGAATATATATCTTGGTGGGCCCCACCATGGGTTCTAGGTAATATCCAATTTCTAGGGATCACCATGAAATGAATAAATTCATTATTATTCATGTAAGGAATAATTGGGTTGAATTTATATATGACATGTATTTATAGTTGATTAAATAATTACAAGGATAAAGTTTATTTGAACAAATATTAATGAAATATCATAGGTTTATTTAATATTATCCATAAATTGGAGTCAATTTAATGAATCAAGATTATAATGTAATATATTTAATATATATTATTGTTTAGTGATAAAATATAAAAAATTATTTATTATATAATTTAGTTTGTCATAAATAATTATTTATAATATTTATATAGCGGATATTTAATACATGGGGGTCGAGAACCAAAACTGGGTATTATAGATTTCCACTATATAAGTGGATATAGGCTCTTCTCTTGATGAATATTCGTTTGTTGGAAGTAAGAGCCTATCTCTACTCTTGATGTCTATAGAGAGACTCTCTCAATCAAGCTTGTGATTCAAGTTCTATCTTCTCAAATCGATGATGGTGGATCATGGTGGTTGTCACTGGGTCAGTGTGGTAGTTTGAGTTCTACTCTAGCACCCAAATTCCAAATAATGGTGAATGAATATATTCAAGAAGTGTGTGGGGATGATTTAGAGAGCTTCAGAACTCGATTCTTCAAGAAATGGTTGCTAACATCATTCGACAAGCGTACGTGCATCAGATCTGAATGAGGTATACATTTGTTTAATTTTTCTACTCAGTTTAATCCACATGTGGTCCTTGGACTATACCCGGATGAGATCACCTAAGTCAATGATTTTATGTCTCTCCGAAGATGCAAAAGATTAAAAATTCCCATCCCATTGGCTTCCATTGAGAATCTTGGTTCCTTCACAACTATCCATATTATTCACTATGTCTTAGCTCGTGCCTACATGGTATAAGGCGACTCCCTTGAAGCCATCATGCAGACCGAGGTTACTATCCTCACCACCACCATGGGTTCCCTAGTGCTAAATAATGCCCAAAATGTCTCCCAGTATTATGAGACATGGGTCAAAAGGGAATGAGGTTCTCTTATGGGTGGAACCTTTATCACCAACCTGTCAATACACCTAGGGTTCTTTGAAAACTCTTAGCCCCTTTTATCTATCAGCCTGATATGGTCCATAGATCTTCCCATACTTCATAATATGGTTCTACTTTGAAAGGAGGTTGACCAATACACTTAGGCACCCGGGTATTACAAATATCTGGATAAGGCCCCTACTCCCAAGGTTTCATTCATCCATTCCACTTATTTTACTTCACCTACTATTTCCAGACTCATATCCAACACAACTTCTCAACCTCACCCTATACCCTCTAATTTTGGGTAGGTTGTTCATAGCCATGAGCTCTTTATCCAATATATTTTGGACACGGGTCTGCCTCCACTTCACCATACATTTTTATGATCCTTACTATACTCCATCCATATCCAATACATTTTCTCACAACCAGCCTATAGTTACTGCCCTAACATCCCCCCTCCTTCACCAAACCCTCCACAATAAAACCACTATCCACCACAGTTGAAATTACTCCAGAGTTCACAAACTCTACTAACCAAAATGAATTCCCAGAAGATCTCTCATGATGAGGAAAGGGACCTACTCAACCCTCTTAATTTAATGTCCCTTTCTTGTTCCAGCTAATAGAAACACAACACCCATTTGAATTTGAACCTCGCTAGCTCCTAAAAAAATCGAGTGTACATTCATCATAATGAAACCTTCCCCTTTCTCTATTACATCAATTGATATGGCTGGGTAGATTAAGAAACCCACTTTTTGGGAGGGTACCTCAGATGTTGATAGCATACTGTATTCCCATGTAATTTTGTCATTTTTCTTCTGTACCCTCCCCCCATTGTACTATATTTTTTGTCATATTTTCCAATATTTATTTTATTCCTTATCCCCTATTGTATTATTTTTATCATCTAATGGAAATGATACATTTTTTACTAAACATATAATTCTTAAATTATCATTATTACTTAGGAATTCGTCTTGATATGTCTTGATCTACTACCTCAACTATAGTTTTTGATGATTATATTAGGTTACCATATCTACTCCCACATGATTCATTTCCTAGTGTATAAAATATATATGGTGATCTCAAAGATCTATATCTAAGACTGCCATATAAGCCACCTCTACGACCTGTATGGATTCTCTAGCTTCTGTATTAGATATTTGGTTGACCTATTAAAGAGATTGTTAATCCCACCAAGCATCCTCTAGAGTTCAAAGACATGGAATCTAGTTCCTATAAGAGGAAGAAAACATCCATGAAAATGAATAACACTTGATAATCTTTTGTCCATCCATCTAGATAATTAGATATAGTTATGGATTTTTTGGAGGAAACTGATATTTTTTATCTTTTCATTTATTTGGTTCTATTAGGTCTCTTATTTTCATGTTATAGGAATTCATGTTCAGTATTTCCATCAGTCCCCAGTTTTTATTATGCTCCATAAAATTTTATAGATGACCTACTCTTTATTTCTATCTTATATATCCACCTTCCCATATTACTTGTTTCTTATTAGATACATCATATTGATTGATTATTTTCTAGTGTAGATATATATTTCATAATATTTGTTTAGGTAGCCTAGTTTGAAATCAAAATAAATCATCTTCCACCATGGTATTTCATTTGTTACAGGGATATCTTTATTCCATTCTTTAAATTCAAAATTTTCATTCATAGTATTTCTATGTTATTATTGTTTTCTCTGATATGTATATTTCCAAAAATGTGTGTACACTATTTCATTTTATATGTGGGGGTACATTATTTCCTTTTATTGTATTTAAATCTAAACTATTCCTTTTTCTCATTATTCTAAGGTACATTTTTCATTTGGATCATTCTTTAACTTGAAATCTCTTTAAACCCATGTAAATAAAAGAAAAATATTGTATGTAAACTCTTGAAATCAATTTTTATTATTTATTATAATTTTACAATGATTGATGAGTTGGGTATTTTACTTTTGATTATATTTTATTTCAATTTTTTTGATTTACTTATTACTAGTTGTTATGACCTGAGTTATTTCCCTATTTTATGTATTCCCATTCTCGAGAGAATTATGGACCTATAATCTCATACTCATTTATGAGCATAATTTTTGAGAGATATATGGGAATTTATACCTATCCTAACATAAATTGAGATCCTATAAAGGAAATGACTGAACAAATACAATGTAAAAATGATTAAGGCAATTTTTTAAGCTATTTTTAGGGACTCTCAGGTATATTTATCCTTCCTATCCTCATAGAATCCATGAATTACCTTTTTAGGATTGATCCATGTTAAAAGGAAATATAATCCCTTACTACCATTCTCTTGGTATGATTTCATGATTTTTAGTTAAATAAGTGTGGGGTAGATGGTCATTACTAGTTGACATAGGATTCTTGTTGTGGTAGATATGTATGATGACTTTTTCACATGATATGTGATATGTGGTCCTTGTACCTTCAAATATTCTACTAATGACCATCCTATTTCTAAAAAAATGACATGGTTTGTATATTTCAATGTTCAAAAATCAAAATTACGGCACCAATGAATCATATGACAGATCATATATGGTTATGTGGTGGATTTGAGATCTAGTAAAGACATGAATTTTGAAATAAAAATAAAAATAATGAAAATGTAAAATGATGAGAAAAACAAGAAACATGATACTTTTATTGTACTTTTATGAAAAATCCATGGACATATCTTAATATTTTTGGATTGTGGAGATGCTAATTTATAGAGGATGTTTTTCATTTCACTTATCCTGATTATCATGTATTGTACATGAGATTTTACCCTCCTTTTGATAATGTTTTTCTATCATCTACCTACCCACCCTTAGCTATAGAGTCATTTGAACCTTAATGCTGAATCCAAAATGATTAATTGTGTTTTTTATATAAGGAATGAATATTTTAAACACAATACAATCCTACGGTTAGGAACATGTATTAATGGTATAATAATAACTCCAATTTCATTTTCCCTTGATTAATGAAAGAAAATTTATGGTGAGGTAATTTTAAAAATGGGTATAGCATCTAAGGAACAATTGAAAATTTGTGATTAAAGGAAGTAAGGATGTGAATATATGATGTGATTATGAGGGATTACTAATTTCTACTATATGAGTGATTTCGGAGGACTAGAATCTTCTTCTAAGACTTTATTTCATTTGATTGGTTAATATGCATGTTTCCCATTAAAAATGGTTTCCTTTGAAATCATTATAGAGGTGCTTTTTAATTTAGGACAAGAAGTTGTTCAAGTTCATTGGAATTTTATTATAACAATTCAAATATATAATTTGTATTCAATTTAATGTGATTCATACATAATTTTTAATATTTCTATTTGATATTTTATTAAAAATTATAGGAAACATAATTTGGAGTTTGAAAAGGGAGTTGTTCTAAATCCTACAATTTCAGTAAATTTACACCATAAAAAGTTATTTACCATGTAAAAATATCAACATATAGATATTATAGATAATCCATGAGATCCATTTAATCCATAAATGTTTCTAGAAAAATAAGACCATATAGTGTAAAATTCATACTTATGTCATAAAACCATCACAATTCTGAAACCCTGTAGAATCCGATAAAGCCATAAATCTAAAAGATATCAAATCAGGGGAGACATAAAAGTTCTCATTACATGTGTAAATCATATAAATACAATTTAAGAGTTTAGGGTGATGTGTGATTAATGAATTCTTATAGTGTAAAACTTTTTCACCCTCATAAGATGGCTTGCATATTTAACTTTCAAGCATCAGAAGAATTCGATAGGATGCTCCATACTTTTAATTTCTCTCTCATTTTTTATTATTTATTATTTTTTACATTAATTTAATTATAGATTTATCTTATGTTAACTATTTTTTATGAACCATGAACTCATTGAATTAAATTGAAATTGCATGCTTGATTATTGCACATTATCCATGTGTTATTCAATTCTATTGATTATTTCCTTATTCAATTATTATTTTATATATGCAGCTATCCCGCCTTGGGTTAGGGGTAAAATTAGTGTTAATATAAACTTAATGAACATTTTCATTAAAACCATGGTAATTTATTGACTAAGGAATTAGTTGGATAATAAAATCTAATTCTATTCCCTTACATGAGTCAGGCCAAATATTGCAAGGGTAGGACCCAACCTAATTTGAATAGATCAAGATATAAAAAATAGTTTTATATGTTTCTTGCCTTTTTAGTTTCACCTAATGCATTTTTATTAGAAACTACATCTTTAACAAATAGTGGTTTCCAATCTGAAAAGATCTAGTTTTCTGAGCTAAATCTAAATTAGTGACTCTTGAAAAACTACACAATCTAAGCCAATAGGCCTACCCCTATTAGATTTATGAATATACATAACATAATCTTCCAAAAATTTATCCCGACCCATTTCATTATATTAAGAAAAATCAATCTTCCATTTTTTTTTGAAATCCAGCCTCTAAGAATCACAGGAGGATTCCACCTATAATGTTCCAATCACAAGGTTACCAAATTTTCATTGTTTTCCCTATGGATTCGGCCCCGTACTACTGTTATACTACAACCTTGTAACTAGTGTATTTTTGGATTTATAAATTTATAATATAATATTTCTCATTCAAAATAAATGTTGATTCAAGGACTAGTCATATGATATACCTAGGAAAACATTCTATACATGGTATGCACAATATAAATTCATAATGACACCAATCAGACTTACAAATTACCTAATTATCTTCATGTTTCCAAGTAATATAGTCATTAAATATTACCTTGATAAATTTTTGATATTAATTATAGATGATAATTTCATATATTCCATTTATAAGGATGGACATGAAGATTATTTTATTATTATTCTATAGACATTGAGAAAATTGAAATTGTAAGCGTAATTTTTAAAGAGTGATTCTAGTTATATAAAGTATCATTCTTGGAACTTATAATAACATATGAGAGTATAAATATAGATCCTTTAAATATGGATCTAATTGAATAGTGTCCAATACCAACCACTATAACAAAGTTATATTGTTTTCTATGGCTTGTTGGATACTACTAATGCTTTTTGATAAATTCCACGTGACTTTACTATACACTGATGAATTTAATCCTAAAGAGAGTCAGATTAGATTGATAAATATGAATAAAATTTCAATGATATTAGTATAAGGTTAGTTAGTTCACCTATACCAACATTAACATGTAGTAGAGAAGGGTTTGTGATATATAGTAATGCTTTAAAGAAGAGATTTTATGTTTCCTCATGAAAAATAACATTGTGGATGCGTATGCATCACATTAATTAATGGTTGATGAGATAAATTAAAAAACATGATTTATAGATTTCAATGGTAATTATTTCATTAAATATAAGGATAAATTATCTCTATGGATAAAATTTTAGCATATATACACATTATAAGAGCTTAATGTATATATTCATATAGAAGGTATTGGACTTGCACCAAAGATGACGGATATAGTTTATCAAGGATTATGATTGCTTTGTACATGAACACCCTTTGAAGAAAAAAAGGGTGGATAATTCTATTAGAAAAAAGGATCCTTCTACATTATCCTCAGTGAGGATTTAAAGAGACCTAATACTCAGATATTTATTAAGGATGAACCTAGAAATAAAATTGCAAGGGGATAAATCTTATCTTTCCCAAATGACTTCTTGACAATCCATCCATGTGAAGACCAAGGAGGTACATATGGAGGATATTGAGTTATATAAGAAGTTGTGGGATATTCGAGAGTCCATCCATGATAGTAATGGAATTATATTATTCATGAAATGAATTTTTATTCCATCAATACCAAAATTAAAGGAGTTATTGGCTAATACACATAACTCACCATTCTCTATTAATACTAGAAGGACAATGATTTATATATATATCAATGAGTTTTTCTTGTGGGAAAACAAGAAGATGGAGAATTCAGGGTATAGATAATGATTCTAGGTATACAAGAATGTTAAGGTATAATGAAAAAAAATTAATGGGACGATGAAACCATTAGACAACCCTATATAGAAATAGGAGAACATCACTATTGATTACATCATAATACTTCCCAAGTCTTATAAAGCTCGTATTACCATTTTACGTTGTAGTTTATTTACTTATAAATTCAACTAATTTCATTAACATTTGATAATATTTATCACTCAATCAACCTAACTTGGTATACATAAAATAAGTAGTAAGGCTATATAGAGTACCACATTCAATTATATTTTATTCGTATTTAAGGTTTACCTTAAAGTTATATAATAGTATTCAATAATAGATGATTAAAGAGTTGAGATCTATCACCAATTATCATCCTTAGACTGATGTAACTTCAAAAAGGATTATTCAAACTCAGAAGGATTTGTTGAGATTATGTTCAATGTATTTCAAAATAGGTTTGGATCAACACCTTCATTTGGTAATGTTCTCCTATAACAAAAATTTTTATTCTAAAATTCAAATGGTTCCATATGAGGAATTTTATAAGTTGAGGTACAAAACATAAACATGTTGAGATGAAATTATATATAATAGGATTTTGGGACCAAATATTTATGAATATATACCTAATAAGATTCAAAAAATTTAGAATCACATTACAAATATACAAATTTAATATAAGATCTACACTCACAATCATCGGTGGAATTTGGAATTTGAAGCTGGAGTGAGGTATTTCATATAATATAACTATGGACTAGGGTTAAAAATTAGGGAAGAATGGAAAGTTTATACCTAGATATATTAACCCTTTTAAAACCCTTGATCATATGTGGATGGTAACAAATCATCTTGAACGACCACGAAACCTATCTTAAGTTCATGATGTGTTTTATGCATCACTTTTAGGGAGTATATATCTATCCTTTCACATGTAGTAAAATAAAAGGTGGTAAAATGGAAAATTATACCTATTGTGAGGAATAACCATTATAAATAATGAAACATATAGGTAATGTACTTCAAAAAATGACCACTCACCTAGTTAAATGTTCTCTGCATGAACCATACGTTTGATGGAGTTGTGTTTGAACATGAAGAATTAATGAGGCAAAAATACCCTCATTTTTTCATCAAAATAATTAAATTTTAATAGTGAAATTGTTTTAACTGGGATATAATGCAACCCCCATGATTTTAATAAGAATTTCCACTTAAATAAATATGTTTTCTACAACTTGTAAAACACACATCACCGAATTAAATTAAAAAATTATTTATTTCATTAAGATATAATATTTAAAATATAAATTAAAATACATTATATGACAAATAAATTATTCATAATTAGTAAAATTACTAAAAGAATAAAACTAAAAATAAATGAAAATAGTATAAGATATTAATATGGATCATCATGATTTCCCATTAAGATCACACTACCAATGATAACTATAGATAGAATACAACACATTAGAAGTATGATTCCCATATTAATAATAAAATTAGTGAATATGATGAATGATTTATATATATATAATCCTATATATTAGAATTTTACATGATCACCTGATATATGTCTGTTGGACATATGTTTATCGGACATAAGATTATTTGTAATATGGTCATTGAACATATAGTTATTGGAAATATAGTTATTTGATATGTGGTCGTTGGATATACTTGTATCCAATATAAACATTGAAAATGTGAAATTAATGGTAACATATTTAAAAAATATATAATTCACATATAATGAATAATCCCTGAAAGAAATAATAAGATAATAATTAATTACATTATTTTATTATAAAATATGTTTTTATTCGTTAGATAATATTTTTTATTTATAAATAATGATTTAATTTTTCTATAAAATTTATAGAAATAAATTAATGTTGATGGATTAATAAAATTGAATGTCTGGAAGATAAATAATGATATTTGGTTAATTGTTTTTATATATAAACTATTTATAAAGTTTTTTTATTATTTAAGGTATTTTTGAAATAATAAATTAATTTTATCACTATTAATGAATGATTTTAATGAAATATAATGTTTATATATATATATAATTAAATATATTACCATTTATTTAATGTTTATTATTTTCTAATGAACAAGAATAAAACTATTTTTTTGTTTCAAAATATATTTTTCTAAAAACTATTTTTCTATAATATACAATTATAATTTTAAAATTAAATTTTCAAACTTTTAGAAGTTGAATCCAAGAAAATAGATTTCATATTTGGAATAGACATATATAAATTATTCAATAGGGTCAATTATATTATTAGGCATAAAAACAAGTTTCCAAAGTAAAAGTTAATCACCACTATAAGTTCTAAAAAGGGTTAAAGTGTTAAATCAGTGATGTAATAACCAAAAATATCATGAAAATTATCTTTAAATGGGAATATAACTGTATTATAGATCTTAACTCATATGGTATCCATTATTTTTTTATATGTGATGACTTTCCTTTTTAAAATGACATCATTATACATTAATTAATGTTTATTTCTGAAAATTTCACTAAAGATCACCCATAAAATGACCCATACTATAGCCACATTAACACAAAAATTTCCATGGGTTGAATCTTTAATACAAGTAAAAAATATTTCCCTAAAAGACCCCTCCCACATTTGAGAACCTTTATTCACAAAAGGGATAACTAAATCACTCATTTACAAGAGGCCCTCTATGAAAAGATTCATGTCTACAATGTAAGCATTATCCTATCCTTATTTGTCGTCCCTCCCCTCTGGAAGCTATCTGGCGGATCTTGATCCTACTAGTGGTGCCCCTTCTTTGTTCCCTTGGATTTTCACACCCCTTTAGTACTGGTGTTTCTTTCTGGGATGCTCTCTGCAACTCGGCATAGAAAGTTATCCCTCCCTTCTTTGCTGTGATTTCCGTGCTGTTTTTCCAATTGTCGCAAGTGGGTAATTGGGTGAAGATGAATATGTTAGAGGCTGCATTTGAGGAGGAAAAATCTTGCCTGAAATTGGCTCTGGTGGCCCGCTTTGGGGCGTCGAAGCCACCACTCGCAGTTTTCTAGTGGTGGGTTGCGTCTTGGGGTCTGCATCACTTGGAGATTGTCTCATCCCTTCACAAGAACTCTTTATATTTTGTTCCTAGATCTGAGGAGGACTTCCCTAAGTTATAGTGTAAGTTTTCACCGTCCTTGGGTCGTTAGAGTTTTAACTTGACCAAGTGGTCCATGGAAGCTCCTAGTGGTAAGAAATGATCGTTGGCAGCTGTTTGTATCTATCTCCTGGGGTTATCATTTCCATTTCCGAATGAGGGCTTCCTGAAGTTGATAGGTGACTCCATTGGGTTATATTTGTGCTCCGATGAAGACACGAGGATGGGCTATCATCCATGGTGGTCCGGATATGTGTTGAACTCGACATCGCATTCCCCCTACCGGAGAAGTTAGAACTCCAGGTGGAGGTCTCCTTCATCTAGGTGCAGGATCTGGTGTTCCTGGTGTTCCCCAGGTTCTGCTCACATTTCACTCTACAAGGGAACTCAATCCAGGCATGTCATCGGCGTGGTTGCAAGGGTCGTAGTAGGGATCCCGGTGCAGAGTCAAGGGGAGGTGGTAGTGGACATGCTTCTCCCTCATTTGCTTTAGAGGTGATCCTGGCTGACTCTCCAGAGCCCTCGAGTTCCCCCACTCCATCCACCTCCAAGGACATCCTGAGTTCTACCAGGATAGGGGGTTATGGCTAGTCCTGAGGATGGAATGTCTCTCGTTCCTTGCTAAATGAGGAGTGTATCTTCTATTCAGTTCTCCTCTCCTCTGATAAATCTTGGATACCTCTCGAGATACCATCTTATGAGTAGTATTTCTAGGATGGTGGTCATGGGACTATCATCCCTTCCATTCAAGGTTGTGGTTAATTCGGATAACAATATAGAGAAGAAATGTTGGTCTATGGTGATGTTTTCTCAGGTTCTAGGAGGATCCCCTAGGTGTTTCTCCTCCCCACCCTCGAAGGCCTTCCACTGGAGACTCCTAGGTGGTCCTTAACCATACTCAGAAGACTATAGGGAAGATAGAGTACTCCCCGCACCTCGTAATAGGAGAAAACTCAATGTGTGATGGTTAGACAGTCCTGCATCTCCCGCTGTGTTGATGCCCAAAGATTCATCGGTGCATACTAGATCTAAAGTCAAGATACATCAAGGGAATGTTGAACCCCTCTTTGAGAAGGATAAATTCTATGGATCTAGTCCCAGGGACCTCTCCATTTAAATGATACCCTTACTAATCTGGAAGGCTAGAGGGATAGGTGCATGGGTAAAGTCGGACTTTATATCATTAGAAATAGCCTGTCATAAAGCGGGAGTGGTGGTCGTCCATGAACACAAACAGATCCTCAATAGAAATGGGGAGTTCTCCAAGAATCTATGCATGAATGGTAGCTTGAAGTAGGAATTGGTTAATATAAATATATGAATCTTTTGGAATAGGAGGTGTACTATGGACATGATCCAAGCTGGGGACCAGTTCCTTATAATGAAGGTAACCCTTGGCCTTGTTTTCTTCTATGTTTCCTTTGTGTATGTGAGCTGCAACATGCACACACAAGATTCTTCATGGGAGGAGCTCATGATGTTTGACCCTGGATCTGATCCGTGGTTTGTGTGTGGGGGGGGATTTCAATGTGGTGTCTGATCCGAATGAAAGAAAGGGGAGAGGAACTTTTACCAGGAAAGCTATCCTTGAATTTTTTCACTTTATGGATGCAAAGGGCCTTTCATATTTGGGTTTCATGGGAGAAAAATTTACATGGTGCAACAACCAGTGGGGTCCATACTGCTCATGGGGCTATTTAGACCGGTTCTTGGCTAACATTCACGCAATATCTTTCTTCTCCATCACTCAGGTGACCCATTTGGTGAGGGGGATCTTGGACCACTCACCTCCTCTCATCTCCTTGGACTCCTCCCACCGGTCTCATGAGTGTTTCAGGTATAACAAGCTATGGGTGGAAATTCCAAGATATCATGAACTAGTCAGCTCTGTTTAGAATGCACCTCATTAGGGAAACAGATGGATAATCTTTCATTGTAAGCTACACAGGTTGAGACTTGAGATGAAATCGTGGTCTACAGATCTCAATTCCCCATAAGAGGAGTTAAAAACCGTTATTAAGGAGGTTTATATCCTATAGAATAGTTTGGAGGATGTATGGGATGATAGGGTCTATGAGGAGCTTGTGGGGAAGAAGTGTATCATGTCTAAATTAATTATGAAGTAGGAACACCTGTCCAGGGAGAGGGCTAGGGTCAAGTGGCTAAATTAGGGAGAAAAGAACTCGGGCTTCTTCCATGCGTGCATTAAGGAGAGGGAAAATCTGGTCAATCCGAACATCATGATGGAGGATGGTTCCTTCACGAATGACAGGGAAAAGGTAGGGGCATGACTAACACCTTCTTCCAAGACCTTCTTCCTGGTCCAAATGAATTCTTTTCGAATGGTTATCCTTCAGAGACCTCAGACATCTTCGACATGATTCATATCCTTGCGTCTGACCAGATCAATGAAAGCCTGGGAGCTAAGCCTGATGAGTTAGATATTAAGGAGGCGCTCATGAATTTGAACCCGGATAGCACCATGGGGCCGGATGGGTTTCCTGCCTCTTTCTACATGGCCTCTTGGGATCTGATTATGGAAGATATGATCACTAGAATTCAGGATTTCTTTCAAGGGGGTGTCTACCCAGAGTTTCCTGTGACACCACCCTAGTTCTCCTTCCCAAGATCAAGAGTCCTTCTTCCATCTCGCACTATCACTAGGTAAGTATGTGTAACATACCTTACAAGACCCTGGAAAATATCATTAACTCCAGACTAGCGATGCATCTTCCTCGGTGGATATCCCTAGAGAAGAATGGATTTATCAAAGGTCGCTTGATTCAAGAAGCCATCGCCCGTGCCCAGGAGATGCTTTACGACATCAACATCAAAACTCTTGGGTCTAACTTGGTCATCAAACATGATATGAGAAAGGCCTATGATCGGGTGAGATGGATCTTTATAAATAGATCTTTTTCAGGTATGGTTCTCAACTCCCAAAACAAAGATATTATCTTTCGATGCTTCAGTTTCTCATGGATCTTAGTGAACTTCATGGGAAATTCTTATGGGTTCTTCAAGACTACCAGAGGCATCAGGTAAGGAGACCCTATCTTTCCATCGTTGTTCATCATCATTCAGGATGTTTTGAGCCATATCCTTTAGAGGAGCATCAATAATTGATACATTCTACCATATCATTGTCAATCAAGGGCCCAAAAATATCCCACCTTCTGTTTGTCGATGATACCATCTTATTCCTTAATGACATGAGCAGATCAATACGAAGCCTAAACATAGTGCTAGAGATTTACTGCCATTGGAGTGGTTAGACCATTAACAAGGGAAAAAGTGATTTCTTTATTTCAAATAGGTGCTCCGCCGAGAGAGTTGAAGATGTTAGTAGACTAATTGGAATCCAAAGGGGCGAGTTCCCTATGGGTTACCTAGTCACACTTGTCTCTCCTAGGAGGATCCATATCTGTGACTTCAACGCCCTTTGAACCAGGGTTTTAGATAGAGTGTTCAAATGGAAAAATAAATTCTTGTCCTTTGGCGGACGCAATTCCCTAGTGAACAGCGTTCTGGTGGCCTTTTTGATCCATGGTCTATCCTTCGTCAAAGTTACTAAGGGGGTTATTAACATGATAGACAAGATTCTTTCCAATTTTATCTGGGATCCGTTGTTGGAGAGGAAGAAGCATTGGGTAGCCTGGGGGAAAATGGTGTGGCCCATGAATGAAGGAGGCGTCGATGTGCGCAACTTGGATGATACCCTCGACTACATGAATTCTAGTCATGCATGGAGCATTCTGGAATGGCGTGCCCTATGGGGGACTACCATGCAAGAGTACATGATGTGGCTCTGTGACTCGAGGGAGGGGAATCATTCTTCCCTTTGATCGGTGATCGCTCCAATTGTCGATGTTCTTCATCCCTCATCGCGATGGGTGGTGGGGAAGGGTGAGATTTCTTTCTCGCATCAAGATTGGTGTGGTACAGTGCTGGAATTCCCCATATGCCCAGCTACAGATATTTCATTCAAGGAGGCCATTCTTTTCCCTAACTTTACCAACTCGGTCTTGGATAAGGTACAATAGGAGTGCTTTCAACTCATTTAACTTAATGAAGAGGAGGAAAAAATGTGTGTTCACTGCCTCCTCTTCAGGACTTCTATCTTTGAAGGATTTCCATCGAATTGGTAATGGTTAAATTTAGGAAGAGGGTTGGGATGAGCTTCTTTGGGTGAAAAACATCCCCCACCAAGATCAAATTTTTCACCTGGAGGATTTGTAACAGATCCCTTCTGATAGATGACAATATTCGTAGATTTGGTATCCTTCTTGTGTCCAGGTGCGTCTACTGTAGCGTCCCTAGTGAAGAGAGCACTACCCATTTGATCTTTGATAGCGACTGGGCACGTGAGGTGTGGAAAATCCTAGGGGATTTCTCTGCACCCCTTCCCTCGGATGGATCCTCCCCCACCTTTATTGTTAAGTTGTTCCAAGGCTCTAAGGGAAGAGACATAGAGAGGGTGTCTCGTGTGATAGTGATGCATGTGGGGTGATGGACTATATGGTAGGCACATAAAAATTCAAAGCACGAGGGGGTTGGGGTATTAGCTCGTGCCATTATTTTTTGGGTGAAAAACCTGCTACTAGACCTGAACATGTCAGTGAGGACATAGAAGGAGGCCCCTTCTATTCTTCGGTTCCAAGTGGGCTCCAATGTGGATGTGCCACCCAAAAGCAAGGAAGGTAACTGGGTTTGCTAGCATCCCCCTTTGGTGGTTTTGAAACTCAATACAGACAGATCTTGTGTCCAAGGGAACCTATGCGGAGGAGGAGTGGTACGTGACCAGAATGGTTCGGTTTACTTAGCTTTCTTGGCCAATTGGGATATGGGTCTTCTCTACAAGAGGAGGAAAATGTAATTCTCACTGGGCTCATCCTTTGCATGAAAAAGGGTCTAGTAATCTCTTAAAATTGAAACAGACTCCATAATTGTGCACAACACCTTGAAAGTTTATAGTGAATCTCCTTGGTTGATTGACTATGTCATTAGAAAATATTGAATAATGATTAATACCAAAGTGAGTATTCTCCACACCTCGAGAGAGGGGAACACGGTAACAGATCAATTGGCCTCGGTGGACTTCAATAGCATGGAATAGGTGTTTCTTTACACTACAAGGAGTATCCAGCCCAAGGGGATTGACTGTATCAAAGGGGATACACTCAATCTTCATCATTTTATGCCACCCTGGTTTCCTTTTTGGCTATCGGGGGAGGGGTCCCCCCTCATGACCTTATTATCTTTATTTTCTCTTTTTTTTTCTCATTTCCCCTTCTACTCTTCGGTTAATTGAATAAAAAATTACATGATGATGATGATGATGTAAAAGTGATATTATTTTTATTAAATGAAATTTTCTTAATCTTTCAGTTGTTATAACGAGTTATCATTTTGGTAGGATTTACCACAAACATGTATGATGTTATAAAGCATAAATTTAATTATTATAAATTTATTATTTTTTCATATTTAAAGAATAGTTATATAAATATTTTTATTTATTAAAAATATCAATTGTTTTTATTGAAGTGAAATTCAAAAAAATGATCATTTAATGTGTTCCAAGTAAACCGTCACCAAGAGTTCCATGAAATGGCCATATGACTTCAGAAATATATCAAAATATTTTTTTAAATCATGATGAAAATTATATAGGATATTAACACAATGTTAATAATCAATGAATAAAATTCAAAAACTAAACCATGCATATAAAATAGAACAATTAACACTAAAATATTAATTTTATCAATAAAAAATAAACATATGGATAATATAATATAATAAATGAATGGTATTAAGTAAAATAAATATAAATAAGGTTATTATAAATATTAATAATTAACCTAAATTTATAATACAAGGATTCATAATGTGTCTGACAAAGAGGATGTATAATGTATGGGGTTCTCTTCCAATATCACTTTGAAATTGAGATTATCTAGGTTAAAGTTTATATTAGTGAAAATTGTATGTTTGTTCTATAATAACACCAATATAAATTCTTTTATCATGGTAATTTATAGGGTTTATTTTCTTTTTACTATTTCTCCTTCTATTGGTGCACAATTATTCCAAAAGGTTATGTCTGAGTGGATCGTACCTTATCCTAAATTTTTGATCCAGAATATTTCTTCTCCATGTTCATATTCCGTATTTTTTTAATAATTTAATTATCTATACTTTTTTTTGTTAAGGTTATTTTCTATTTTCCTTGAATTTATTTAAAAAATAATGATATGAATATTTTTTTAATGTTTTCTATATAGGTCATTCTCTATTCACTTTGACTTCATTTACAAAATTATGAAAATGATCCTTTCTAACGTTTTGTACACATTATATATATCTTAAAATTTATTTATTTTTTCTTTAGGAATATTCCATTCTAAGATTTTATGTTATTATAAATTAATATTTATTCTAAATTTTTATAAATTCTTTGATTTTAAAACAAAATATATTAAAAATGGAGAGGATATTTCTGTTTATTACTCGATCTAATTTTCTAGTTCTCTTATAAAGTGTTTTTATTCAATAAAAATTTTATTTACAATATATAATGTGTCATTGTGGATATGATCTCATGAATTGTATTTTTTACAATATGGTATGCATAGATTTATTGATAATACAAGATAGGATTTTGTGGTTATAATAAACTATGGGATAATTATAGAATTGATTCATTAAATCCATAATATTGATGGTAGAATAATTCTAGAAAAATTTATCTATGAATTAAAATACATATCTGTGGATGTGTTCCCTTACGTTTTATATCGAATGAGTTATATAATGAAGGAATTTTATGATGGAAGAGTATTGTTTTTAAAAAAAGGGTTGAGAAGAGGACATGCTAAAAATTAATCCATCATAGGTTAGAAAATAAAAGGGTGAAAAATAATTGTTATCCAAGGACCAACCTATACATAGATCCCCCAAGGTTTTTAGCTTGTAAAAGGTAGTGAAAGTATGTTCTTGAGTATGTGATCAGACACAAGGGTATAGAAATGAACATGGGATCAATCATCCAGTCTGTAGTGTAGCAGTGTTGATGATGTTGGGAACAAACCTCGTTAGCTAAAAATGGCGAGTCAGGGAACTGTGGACACTTATTAAGAATCAAACTAACAAATGAATGATTTATGTGGGACTCTAGGATGTAGGAATTATTCATCCACCTTATAAAAATAGGTTTATAAAAAAAATTATCTAATCAATATCACTCCATTATTTTAGTTGGCTCGCAGATCTTCTTAAACCTCTTTATCATGAGTTCCCTCTTAACACCACACATTTCACTACACCACAGGAAGGACCACCTATCCATAGTTAAATGGATGAAAATATGTCCATGCCATAACTATGAATTACACCATGGATGGTTCAGATTTAATAGAAGTAAAGAATTTATGGATCTCTAATCCTATATAGGGCTATGCCACAATGTGCGATATTATACCATAGTAAGGGAAGAGGAATTTGATACTACGATATTGGGAATATCATGCATCATAGGAGATGATCATTAAAACATAGGGACATATTTTTCACCATAGGAGATGATTGAAAATGTAAAATTTTTCAGAAATTCACCATGTAACTGATTCATACCCTGAAAAGGTGAGTGAATCCTATATTTTTTGTTCTTCCATTTTAGAGGTGGCCACATGATAAATAAATTATTTATTATATAACTATTTTTGTGGTTCTAGAGACTTGGAGGTCACTAAAAAGTGGAATTACATGCAACATCATAAAAAATAGTGGAAATTGTTCGGCATGCTAACTGTATGTTTTTTGATAAATATAGGAACACCAATTAACTCTTTAAAATAGGATTTTACACTATAGACCAAATGGATACATCACAGTGACTATTCATAATTGAAGGAGAAGATTGTTGGATTCTTTAATCTCCTAATAAAATATCATAGTTTAATGATCACATGCTGTTATATTTTGAGTATAGTGTCCACCAATAGATATGAATATTTAAAGGTTGTAAATTAAGGAGTTGAACATGGAAGCCGTAGTGCATGAATTTTAACAAGAATAATATCATAGAGACTATGTTTGGTTAAATATAGATTTTATATGCGGTAGTAATCATGGTAATTCATATCCTTCATATATAATAATAACCCTATAGTTATAAACCAAAACATAAATATATTTTATGATTTTTTTAAAACTCTTAAATTAATAGGTACATATGATTATGGATTTGGTAATATAAGAATACATGAATGTATAAGAATAAGAGAGGAGACTATGAACTGTTAAACACTCCTAAAAAATAATAATATAGAGAAAGGTATTTTTACATGAAATATTTTTTGATATATCTATATTCCAAAATTGAATGTAGGATCACAGAGGAAGAAGATTTGTTAAACGAATACAAATTGAAGGTATTAAAATTTACAAATTGGAATGATAAGGGGTTCATAATTATTATGGAGTGAAGGTGTGATAATATTTTCTTGAATATTTATCCAGACAAGGAATTAGTTCCATGTCATATCAAGGAATATTGATGATGATATTTTTCAATAGTAGTTTCATATTATATTATTGTAAGAGTATCATAGTGATTCAAAGGGAAACAATATGAAATTGGTGTAACTCTCAAAAACTAAGTGATATTTTTTTAGACTACGTGACAATTATTTCCCCTTATAAAATAGTGATCATAATAGGGATAAGTGAGAGATGTGATCATGGGGATATAATGAATCTAATCTAAACCATTTTAAGGTAGTGATCCTAAGAAGGAGTGACATAGCCTAAACCAAAAATCAATTAGATTAATGATTTTGGTGCAATGACAAAATATTGGTATCAAAATCCTTCAACAATCATGTTGTGGTAAACCATGTAAATACTCATGTGTCCTTATGACATCTCTTCTTTACATCATTTTCATAATCACTAGAGAAAGTGTATAAATATAATAAAAAGGATGAATGATATATAATGGATGGTCTAGTAATTTGATCAACAAAAACACTATGGAAAAATTAACTGACCCTTATAAATAATATGTCAACATACATTATGGTAGGAATAACTTTGAAAAGTGGTTATAAAATGAGTAAACCCCTCCCCATCTCAAGGCATCTGGTCCCCATATAGACCTAAATATTGGTATCAATATAGAGGTATCTTTTATTGTATTTTTGTTTCTCTACTATTCTTCATCTTATTATTGAATCTGATGTTTCATTTTTCACATATATTTTGGTATTCCATGGAAACCAAAAAATCATTAAATTAGAATAAAAAGTCAGTTGGATTCTCTTAGTGGGAAACTATTTTTGGAATGAGTGGTATTCAACTATATTATTCTAATATTTTTGATAAGATATTTATATAAAATTATGATTTTGAATCTATTTACTCATTCAATGATTTGTCAGGTATGAATGGGGATGCTAACAGCAAAAGTGGACTTCGAACTCTTGATGACAAGCCAGTCCTAAAGAGGTCAAAATAGTAAGCTTTCCACTTGTTAGAGGAATTAGATCAATTGTCAAAATAGGTGAATCTAAACCTAAAGGATGAGAAAAAATATCAAGAAATTTGTATTCATGTATTGATAATATAGTTTGATAAATTAAATACCCTAAGAAAAGTTCTTTTTTTAATTTTCCCCTGACCTAAGGGATAATAATAACTCCTACATTGAAGAGTTATAGATGACTTCCATAATATTGAAAAATCACAAATCAAATTTTGAGGAGAAGAGTTTGAACTCAAAAGAGGTTCAAAATTTGAAATTCAAAAATTATGTTATTTATAAACACATATTAGAATTGGTTTAGGAAAATAGAAGACTAAAATAAGATAAGGTATGGATTAAAATAAAGGAGAAAATTGACATGGTAGATAAGGTCTCCCAGGAATTGGATGATGAGATTACTCATGGGAAGACTCTCAAGAAGTATCTTAATGTGAAAATTGAATCAAGGGACAATAAGATAAAATAATTGGGAGAAAATATAAAATTATTCAACAAATAATTGGATCTATATATTTACAATGGTATGAATAAAATTGAATATTCAATGAATTTCATATTTTATTACTCTTCAGTAGGTAATGATGAGATGAAGGAAAAGTATGCCTCATCAGAGAAAAATTATCCAAAGGTATTCATCATCCAATGCCCATGTTATATGGGAAAATATAGTGTTGGATATGATGAAACACCTATGATTCATGAGAATATGATACCCATGGATATTCCCAATAAAAGGTAAGATTTATTATATACTAGAAACATATTTAATATGATCTCTATAATGGAAAAGAACAACTTTAAGATCTCAAAAATAAGGTATGGAAATATGTGCTATTTTTATGGGATGAATGGTCACATATCTTGTTTTTGTTTTTGTTTTTTAAAATATATATTTCATAATATGATGATATAAACATTCAAAAATCAATTAATCCAACCAAAGAATCCATGGTATGGTTATCATTCCAATTAAATTTACCCTACTAACCATGCCACAATTTGAAATTTTTGAAATTTTAAGAAGGAATTAAAATGGGAAATAAACACTTATACAACGATGAATTGGTCTCATTGAGAAAAATAATTGAAAATCCACATAAATATTACCAGAATATTGAAATTAATCTTCAAAGGTGTTATAAATTGACTCCTCCATCGCATGTCCCTTAGAGAAATAAGAGATTGTTTTTTAGGAAATAAATAAATATCTCAGATGATCCTAAGGCTATAAATGTTCGTGTGAATAGGATACCTCAAATAAAGGTTTGTACTGAGAAAATAAATAATCTAGGTAGGGATAATAAAAATATAAATTTGGGTTAGAGATAGAAAATACAACATGTTTTAAAAGAGAAAATACTAGGTGGAAAAACTATATAAGGAGGAGAACACTCTGACCTAGGTTGTTTAGAATATAATAAGATCCTATGAGTATGAACGGAATTGGATTCCATTAAAAGTGTTTTTGATCAATAGGTGAACTAAATTATGAATGTTAAAGGAAAAGTTTTTGTCCATAGTGACACACTATCCTCCTCAACATGAGGATTATGGAAGGTACCCTTATCCCCTCATATAATAAATTTTCTAACTTCTTTAAAGGGGTGATAGATTCAATGGGATACACAATACATGGGGCAAGGGTGATAAAAAAACCTGAAATCAAGATAAAATATTATCTGAAATTTACATAGAAATTCGATGAACAATGTGGTAGATTAAGTCTTTCAGGTTCACTTAGATGTCAATCCTGAAGCTACATGAATGTTTGATATTGTCCTAGAAAATTTTACAATGAATTGTATTTTTTGAATACAATATATTATTTATTATAGATCTGAATTTATCTATTATATCATGAAAAATATCTCCTAAAATTAGGCTTACAAATTAAGGGGTTAGTGAAATCATTCTATTATGAGATGATAATTTACAAAGGAAGTATCATGGATGGATCTTGAGTATATTTTTTCATATTCAAGTAATTTTGTATATGTTGTTTCATATTTTAGGTTATCAAATATAGCTAAAAACCCATCTACTAAATAAATTATGTCCCCATGAATAAAAAACATTTCAAATACACAATGATGATATTAAGGGAGGATAAGAGTTGAATTACCAAAGTCAATATCTTTAAGTAAATTAAACCTATAAAGGAGGAGGACATGTTGGGAAAGATAAATATAATTTAATTTTTTTGATAAAAAAAGTAGATTGGTCTAAATTATGGTGAAACTATTATAAAACAAATTCTTGGTGCTTCCTATTGGAGTCAACCTATTTTTGGAAATTTCATGATGATTTTAGGCCCTCTAAATTTGAGAATGAACTTGAAAATTCATATGGACATCATGAGAAAAAAAATGAAGGGTCATGTAAAGATAATGGATGACATCGAAAGAAAATAGAATTATCTTGTTGATGTTTATATGTGGAACAACATTTTCTAAAAATGGTATGTCATTCAATACTTTTTTAAATCTTATGTTATAATAGTTCTTTATGAGTTTGGATAATATTTTGTCTTGATAAAATGGAATAAAAATATTGATATGAATTTATTAGTCCTATTGAGTTACATGGACACACTTGTAGGTTTATGTTATGATTCTTGTTTCCTACACTGATCCCTAGAACAGTACAATTCGTGAATTTGTAGTCATCTAATGTGAAAAGCTGAATAATTTATTGCTATATTTATTCAAAATGTGATTTAGATATTTTTAAACAAATGGTTCCAAAATCATAGTAAGTTAATGATTCCAGATTTGGAAATTCAAGCATAAAATTTTGATAGCTGGTATTTAGGAATGATGTAAAGGATATGATGATAAAGGGAGAGAAATTTTATGAATAAATGGATATTTTTCTATGAAATTTAGGAATCTTGGGGGAGTAGAACCACATTGACTAACCTCGTTTCATTCATTTACAACAATTGAGAGAGTTAAAATAGATTTTGATTTAATTTTATATTTTAAACTAAATATAAGGGGGGTATTATTAAAACCCTATGAGTTAGAAGATTATTTTTAGAAATAGATGATTCATGGATTTTTCGACACTAAAAGATTGTATTTTTTGGTGATAATTAACTGAAGGATAGTTAGGGAATGGATCATTCAATCAATAATATTGACATTAGAGGAATTATACATAATGATCGCTAATAACTAAAATAAATAATTATGGAGGGTTTGCCTTTGTTTTTTGTGGAATAATGTAATGGTTGTTATATACTAAAGTTATTAAATACTATAAGAGTTATTTTTTGATAAATAGATGAGATGAGGAATTTCCAAATATTATTCCGTCCTAGGACATATAATCTAAGGGTGCATGGGAATGATAAAAAAGGGCCCAAATGATATATGGATACAACAGGGTCATAATCCTAGATTAAGTAGATCACTCATGAGCATGTGAATTAAAAAACCCACATGGTTATAACTATGTTCATAGGAGAATTGGTCTGCATCACAGGGAAGAAATTAAGAAGAGGACGGGAGTGGATCTTGATACTCAAAACTTTTGCATCAAAGAAATAAAAACACTTATTAAACTTGATGCTAAATTTATTTTTTGATACGGGACTTTGGGATGAAGGTATTGTTCACTATCCTTAAAACACACACTTATAATGATATCCATATGATAAAACTCACACCATAATTAGATCTATATGGTAGATCATCTTTAGAATCCTTCTCAAGAGTTTACTCTAAACACTATATATTTCTATAATTCATAGGAAGGAACACCTCACCATAGTTCCATTAAATATAATATCTCCACACTGAAGGTATTCCTTACATCATAGAGGGTTTGGATTTAGCATAAGTAAAAATTATAGGATCTAGAAACTGATATATAGTTACTTAATATTGTGTGATATTTCACCATAGTAAGGAAGAGTAAGTGAAGGCTATGAAATAGGGAATGTCCAAAGTCCTAATATATGACCATTATATGGAAGATACATAGTTTTTATCATAGGATATATTTGAAAATGAGAAATAATGTGGCTCTACATTATTTAACGAATTAATAAGATGTAAAGTTATATTGGGATTATATATTTTTTATAATATTTGAGAGGTGGATACACTATAGAGAAATTGGTACACTATAGAACTGTTTTTGTTTTGTGATTCTGTAGACCTGGAGGTCACAGCTCCGTGTAAGTAGAAGCCACACCGAAATTAAATTTCTTTAGAACTAGAAACTTTATAGTATCCACAATGAATGTGTTTTGATCATAGAACAAGAACATGAATGAAATATTATAAATATAATCATACAATATGTAACAAAAGGCTACATCATATTAGCCATACTTAATTGAAGGACATGATTATGAGATTCTCTAACATAATAATAAAATGGAATGACTTCATGATCACAAGAAATTATATTTTGAATGTATTGTCCATAAATAGTTATTAAGATTTAATGTTTTTATATTAAGGAGTAGATCATGGAATCCATGGTGCATGAACCTCAAAATGAATATTATCATGGATATCGTGGTTCATGTAAATAGAGAGTTTCTCAGGGTCAGTGGTCATGGGAATTCCTATCTTTCAGATATAATAACAAAAATCTAGTTATAATCTAATCCACATGGAGAATTTAATATTTATTTAAAATATTCAAATTCACTATTACATGGGATACAATATTTGGAAATATAATAATACTATAAATTAGTATAATAACAGATGATATTATACACCATTGGACACACTTTTGGAAAAGAATAGAGAGAAAGGGAGGTTGGACATGAAACATATTTTGAAATATGAAAATGACAAAATTAAAAGTAGAATCATAGATGGAAGATATTTTTTCCAATTTAATAATGTGATGGTTTTCCAAATTCAAAATTTGATAGAATATGGTTCTGGAAATATTCTAGAAAGAAGGATTATTGATCTTTTCATGAAAGAAATATCCCAATAGGGAAGAATTTCTAAGTCATATCATGGAATAATTATAAACATAACATTCAAGAGGACTTCCAAATTATATTTTTGAAAGATTAACTTAAAATTTTAATGTGATCTGATCTAAAATTAGTTCAGCTCTGGAATAATAGGTTATATTATTGTTTGGCCTATGTGCCAATTATTTCTCCTTAAAAAATAGTGATCGTAAGAGAGAAGTGTGAGGGAGGTGATCTTGTGGAGATAGTGTATCTACCTAGAACCATTGTAAGGTAGTGAGCCTAGGAATGAGTGACCAAGCCAAAATAAACAATCAATTGTCTTAGTTTTTTTGGCGTGCTAGTAAAATATTTTTAGAACACTCTTTGGACTAGCTAGTTATGTTGACCCAACATAAAAATACATTTTTCCTTGTGATTTATTTTTTTTTCACTTCTTTTACATCATCATTAGATAAATTGGATAAAGATAATAAAAAAAGAAATTTACATATAAAGGATATTTTGGTAATTGTATCCACAAAATCACTAAGAAAGAAAGAATTTTCCCTTATAATTAAGAGGTAAAGATCCAATAGATCTATAATAACATTGAAAATTATCCACTCCCTAATTCACTCTCCACCCCCACTCAAAGAATCTAATACTATTTTAGTCCTAACATTTTGTATTACATATTACCATGTAGATTTGAACTTTTCATGAAACATGATTCTTTCAAATAGATAAATTTATATATGATGGAATTATGAATTTTATTATGTTTATGTGAAATACGTATATAAGGGTGTTAATTATGATACCCGTAGAATAAATTTTAAATATACTTCCATTTCATTGGGTAAATATATATATCTCATGATATGATATGTAATGGATCGGAGAGTAAACCCAATCCACTATAGGACTCAGTTAACTATGTTTATAGTAATGGGGAGTGAACCCAATAAACTATGGAACTTTTTCAACTATGTGATGATGGTATTTGTAGTGATCCTTTACATAATAAAGGGATTTATATTCTTATAAATGTTCCAAATTCTTATTCCACATTTATATGTTTTACCACATTAATGTGTAATTTTTTCATGGGTCGTGATTATTAGCTCCTTTTTCCACACAACTATGTCTC
The DNA here is from genome assembly GCA_963277665.1 of Viscum album. Classification (NCBI taxonomy): domain Eukaryota; kingdom Viridiplantae; phylum Streptophyta; class Magnoliopsida; order Santalales; family Viscaceae; genus Viscum; species Viscum album. The sequence goes on from OY728120.1 coordinate 1,246,171,240, forward strand.
ATTTCTTATGATTATGAAAAAATACTTATTTTATGATCCATAATTTATGAAATATGAAATATTGATTATTATTTCCTTATGAAATTTGTATATACCTCTATTATATTCTCAAACCCATATGTTCATCTTATGCCCACTTATGATTTTCTATTGACATATCTTATGTTCACCCCTTACTAAGAATATGAACTCACCCTTTCTTATGTTTCTATTCCTTGGGTTATGAGGGAGATTATTATGTATGATATCTCTATATGGGTATCATGTGTGAAGAATATTTTTGATAGATGTTGAATAATGTTTGTGAAATAAGTTGGTTATGTATCTAATCTCCAAAGACACTAAACCTATCAGTTCTCAGGTTTGATTTATTGTGATATATATTGAATATTCTTGGGAAATGATATAATATGTATTTATATTATGGTTTGGCCTTATTAAATGAAAATTAATATCTTATTAAAGAATAATTATAAATATCAAATCATATAGGATAGATTGGTAGTATTTATTCATATTAATGGGACAGAAAAAATTAAAAAAATAGATTTAAACGAAAATATATGATGTTTTACTTAAAATAATAATAATATATTATACACACAAATATATGAATATATTTTTTAAAACCACTATATATATATAAGATGGTTGTTTTTAAAATAACCATCATATATATTTTATTTAATACTAAAATTATAATTGATAATATACATGATATAATTTAAAATATATCATATAGTTATATATATGAAAATTTTCATGTTTTTATATATGGAAATTTTTAATAAAATCACGGTATATAACAAATACTATTTGAGTCATTATTTAAATTTAGTATGAAATAAAGAATATAGGGAGAATATGGAAATCAATAGACTTCTAAGGGAAAAGAGAAGGGTGAATAATAATGTGGAATGATTTGAGATATGAGAACCTTGTCTAAAGGCCCTAGTAGTGGAGGATCATTCTCACTAAACTTATTGGTGGAAAATTTACACTATTATAGTAGCCTAAATATCAAGAGGAGACTATTTTTAGTGATTTTAAAAACCATTAATAAAATCCACCTTTATTGGTGTTAATATAATTGATAATAAAATTTAGAATTTCACATATGTAAATTTTGAAATAATAAAAATAAATCTTTATCTCCACTAATATTACTACTACTAATGAATTTATATAATAAAATAAAAATTGAAGTATAAATATGAATAATAAATATATATAAATACACACACCTTCTTATGGAGTATGGTTTTTATGTGAGTCATGATCCGTCATATAGCTCATAACACTATTTTTATGTGCCTGTCAACAAATATATTTATGTTATTATTTTATTATATAAATCAATATATGATTATATATTAAATTTAAATTTAAAATTGAATTTTATATAAATAAATATAATATATTTATATATATTTATGTTTATATGTATGTGTGTGTGTAAGATCTCGAAATTACTTGAGGTATGTTATTGTTTATGTTATGGTTTAAGTCTCTAATATTTGGTAAAAGAAATGTCTCTTGAGTTTATGAGGTGAATCATGGGAGTTCTGGGGGTTTGGTACATTAATTAATGGATAATGGGGCCATCAAGTGTATGTTTCATAGTTGGAAGGTGGTTAGTATTAACCATTTTTTCCTTGAGAAGGGGCTCAATTTGAAGGTAACTGTGCAAGGGATAAGAAAAAAGCTATGTAGGTTTGGATAGAGCCATCCGGAAAGTTTAGAGAACTGTTTTCTAAACTATGTGGGATCACCATGAAACTGTGTGGCCTAGCCCCCTCTTGGACAGATGGTGAGACACAGTTGGTGCTTGGTTTGGCTAACCATGCAGACAAATAGTGTTCCCCTTAAAAACTATGTTTTTACCATTATCCCTCTCAATTCGTAAGTGTTCTAATTTTTTATTTCTATACAATATTTTTACAACAACTCTAGAGAAGGAAAAAACACCCCAACCTTCCCAAGGATCAACCTCCATCATTTATAGGCCATTTGGAGAACTGTTGATTATGAATCAAAGCTTATAATTAGTCTAACACTACTATTCCTTATATTCTATGGATTAGGGATTGTGTATCCATTTTTCTCCATTTGAATCCATAAAACCATATTTTTCTAGGGGATCTTATGTTGGGGCTTCAAAAGGTGTTCAAATCGGAGTCATGGGCTAGGGTTAAGTGAGCGTTCATCTTTGAAATTCATGTGGGTGGTCTAAAAGTTATATCTCACAGTATTGATGTTTGGTTTATGTGTAAGTGTCTGTTATATGGTGTATTATTGTATTTACTTTGTTTACCTTGGTAATATTTTGTATATTGGTTAGAAAAATGATAAATTAAACCCTTCAGGATCCACATATGATGCATTGAGGGGGATTAGATCGGGTATAGGGCCACCCATGGGGTGCTCCATCATCTCAAATATGGAAATTGTAATGATAGAATTATAATTGAATTGTCATGAAGTAGATGCCATGATAAAAATGTTGGCATGTTATCTTGAAGTATGAAAAATGTAACAATGGTAGTTTTGTCTAGTTTTTGACAAGGCATAAGGAGTTGTTGGAGAAGTGAGAATTAATTAAATGGATTAAAGTGTATGTAAAAAATGACTTTTGGGGTTGAAATGGAAATATGTAAATGAGTAAATGAATGAGAATGGTAATTATGTTAAGTATTTAAGGAATGAATATGATTTATGTATTTAATGATCTATGAATTGTAAATTGTACACATGTTCAATGAATTTGATTTGTGATATTATATATGGGGTAATTGGTTAAATAAGCCTGTGAATATGGATTGGTGGTTTGTGGGGTATTTATTTGAGGTTCAACACCCAAGGTATGGGTTGGAATGAGCCTCTAAATTACATCCCAAGAATGCATGGGTTTGGGAGTCATACTGAGTCTATATTCCCCTAACAGTTGAATTGGATGAAACTATATGGACTGAGGCTCCAAGGTATGTGTGATGTAATTGACCGGGAGTTTGTTTTTGTAGTGGAATAAGGAAATTGACTTATTCTATTATGAATTATAGATTACCATATTACGTTATTTTGTTATCAATGAATTTCTTAACCCATAGATGAAGTGATGTAAATGTTTTATGTTAGTGTTGTTAACTAATGGATCCTTGTTTTTCTTTTATGTCTATATATTATTTTAGTAAATTCATACAAAATCTTTTTAGACTTTATAATTTTTTTACACCATTGGTGGTGGCCGACTGAGTTGTACTAACACCCTGGTTGGGCCTCCATTAGGTACCTGAGAAGATTTTGTGGTTATAGGTCAGGATGAGGGAAAAGGCCCAATGCTAGACGGTTTAATTGGGATCTAGATGTGCATGAATGAGGGATTTGAACATGGAGTCAAAACCCATTTTTTGGATTATACATTTGGTATTAATTTTTTGGTTTCCTTAAATATTGGAAAAACATAACATGACATTGCCTATTTTCTATTTTTGTGGGTTTGTACCCATTTTTGGGAGAGCATAAATAAATTCATGTTAATTGGTTATTCTATTTCCTTTATTAATTATTTTCATCATCTATGAATTACTCTTATAATGATTTTATAGTCTCCCCACATGACATATTAGACCCTCTCTTCAAGTCGACAACCTCTGGTATAAAAAAAAGTGTGCCTGGAGCCTTGTGGTAACCCAACCCAGGGCATCCGTTAATAGCCTCCGTGTTAGGGGAATTATAAAGTGTTATGAAAGTTCTAATTTTATATTGTCTTACAATTTTTGTATGGTATATAAGAGACTTGTATGTGTTTTTCCTTGGAGATGAGCTCGTTCATAAGAGTAACTAACCCATGTAAGAGGGAAAACCCAAGTACCCTGGGGTGGGATTACTGTTCTTGACATCTATTGTTATACATGAATGATATTTAACCATTGGGTGATGAACTTGTTGTGTGATGTGACTATTTCGTGATATTTTTTATCATGGATAGAATGGTATGAGGTTGTAAATTCATGCATCGTTTTAGGAACCTAGGTATATAGGTGGAATGCATCATGGAAGTCACATGGGGAAGATTTGTGGTAAATGAAGAATAAAATTAATTTCTTTTTTCATTGAAAATTTGAAAGTAGTGATTGATAATAAAGATGATTCAAATGGGTAAATGGATAGAAAGTGAATGAATTATTAAAGAATGGTTCCTAATAAAAGGTTATGAGTGGGTTAAAATTTTCATTCTAATAATTTTTAAATATGTAAATGAGCCTAAAAGAGAATGATTTACATTGTGAAATTGAAAAACGATTTAAAAGGATATGTTTAATGGAAATATTTTTGGTTATGTGAGTTGTCTTACCCAACATTAACATTGACCCATGGTAGGGATGTCTAAGGGTTGTTGTAGATATGTTACTATATCTATTGGGGATATTTTATGCTTAATGGGTTGTTTATGGCTAGTGGAGATCCTTCCTTTGTGATAAATATGGATGTTTTATGTCATGTGTTCTGAGATTTGTGTTTTTCATCGTATAGAAATTCCATTACAGAGACGTGTTCTAGTTGGGAGACAAGAGGATATCACTGAGATCGCCCCTCCAGATGTGGAGAAAGATACCTTTATTACTAAGGGTAATATAGGAGTGGATCATTTTGATAATATTTTATGTCATTTTATAAAGAGGATGGAAAGATACCTAGGGAGGGATTTGATGAGCTTATTTGAGATGACTAGAGAGTTTCATCTAAAACACACTTGAACTATTGTTAGGGAGGGTGGACCTAAGGTAGCTATATTCTGGATGGAGTCCATCAAAATGGTTCTTTATCACATAGACACTCCTCCCAAGGAAAGGGTCACATTGGTGGATTACATGTTGAAAGGGAAGGTAAATAATTGGTGGGATATCTTGGTTTATACTGAGAAATAAGAGGGTATGTTGAAGAAGGGTTTCTAGGAAATATTTCTAGAATAATTCTATCTGAAGTCCATGAGGCAAATAAATTTTGTAGAGTTTATGAGTTTGACTTAGGGGACTATGACGGTGATGGATTATGTGGGACACTTCACTGAATTACAATTATTTGTCCCTGTATTGGAAGGGGATGAGGGAGCTAAAAAGAGAGATTTATATGATAGAAATAGACATTATATTAAGTCCCATGTTAATATATTATGTTTAAAGAGGTTTTCTGATGTGGTAGATCAGACCATTATTTTAGAAGGAAATTTCAAGGAGGCCTCAAGTGGTGAGTCTTCCAATGGAAGGACACTCTTATTTGAAACTTTTCACCTAGAAGATGGTGGATGGCGTATCCAGAAAAGATAATAGACCTCTCTAGGTAGTGATCGAGTTTTCTACTCTCATTATAGTAGGATGGGACACATGTGAGGTCAGTGTCCCTAAAAAACAGTTGAGTGCTGAATGTATAGTAGGTTGGGACATATGCATATATTTTGTAGGAACCCTAGATAGTTTGGTGTTGATTTTGGGATAAGGCTAGTTTAGAGTGTAGGTAGGGGGTCAGTCACCCCTAATCAAGAAGGAATTTTCATCTCTACAAACTGTGATGGTTAGGGTAGTGGACATGGTTCTTTGAGACAAGGGTATACTTATTCACAGGGTAGTGTAACACTAGGAACTCAGACCGGAGCCCAAGTCACAGGGACTTGTTAGCTTCATGTAGTTTGGGCTACACCTGGAGGTGGTGATTATGTACCATCGACAGTTCTTGGTATGATTGTTGTAGATTCCATGATTTTTGGTGGTTTATTTGATATAGGCGTCTCAATTTATTTCATATATTCAAAATTTGTGAGTGTTTTCATCCTAGAGGTGGAGAATAAGTGTGGGGTTATATCAATTGATACATTATTAGGGGTGAGAATATAAAATATATGGCAGTGTAAGTGGTGTTCCCTCGAGGTTGGTGAGTAGCATTTTTTTGGGACTTATTTCTGTTTTAAATGCTAGGTTTTGATTTGATATTATGGATGGATTATCTAGTGTTATACCAGGACCATATTTACTATTACTACCATATGGTAATGTTCATTTACCTGTAGGGGAATACAAATGTTTACTAGGGGGAATGGGATATTGAATCATGCTATAAAGGTCATGTCTGTTAGTTGATGGGTGAACTCATAACCTAAGTGTATTATCTTATGTTTGATGATGGGGGAGTTGAGAAGATTCTCATTCCCCTTATGTTTGATCAGTTTTAGGATGTTTTTCCTAATTACTTCTCTAGGAATCCACCCAAAGGTGATTTAGTGTTCATTATAGAGAAGATGCCAGGGGAAGAACTAGATTCTATTCTTCCACATAGAATTTCCCCAATAGAAATCTTGGAACACATAACTCAGTTGGAGTTACTAGACAATAAGGTTTTTATCCATCTTATTTTGTCACCTTTGGGATCTACAATGTTTTTCCAAGAATGTTGATGGATCCTTGAGGTTTTTTATTGATTATTGGAAGTTTAATTAAATAATAGTTAAGAATAGATACCCACATCCTCAAATCAATGATCTTTTTGACCAACTAAGATGTGATTCAGTGTTCTCCAAATTTTATTTGAGACTGGGGTATCATCATCTGAGGTTCATACCTTCTGATATACTGAAGAATACCTTTAGGAGTAGGTTTTTCTGTGATGTTGTTTGGGTTGACCAATGCGTCAATTGTGATTATGACCCTAATTAACCTAATCATTCACCTGCACTTGGATAAATTTTTAGTTTTCTTGTAAATGACATCTTGTTCTATTCAAATACTCATTATGATCATGAAAATAATTTTGATATCATCCTGAGTACACTAATAAAGCATTGTCAATATGTGAATACATTAAAATTTTATTTTGGTGTTGATATGGTACATTTATTGGGTCAAATAATCTATCAGTTAGGTGAGTCAGTGGACTCAAAGGATATGAAAGTTGTTGTATCTTAAGAGTATCCAAATACTTTTTATGATGTCTGATGTTTTATGGATTTGGCATGTTATTATCTAAGGTTCATCAAATACCTTTCCCTTTGGGTAGCACCACTCTTAGGCTTGACCAAGAGGGGATTAATTATGAATGGATTGGGGTATGTGAGGATACATTCCACGAGTTAAATAATTGGTTAACAACTGTACTAATTTTAATAATACACGATCTGGGTAAGGAGTATACCCTATCTTGTGTTGCATCTAAGGTTGTTCTTGGGGAAGTGTTGATGAAAAATTATTGGGTTACAGCATATGGGTAATGGTAGTTGAGGCATCATGAACGAAATTACCATACACATGACATTGAATTGGCTATCATAGTTTATGAATTTATGTGTTTCCAACATTACTTGTTATGATAGAGTTTTACCACATATACCGATCATAAAATTCCTTAAGGAAATTTTTCCCTGTCTGTTTTAAACCTAAGACAAAAAGGTGGGTTATGTACATTCAATCCATTTATTTTGAGTAGGTACACATGCCAGGAATGGAGAATAGTGTTGTAGATGATTTGATCTGAAAGACTCAAAATATGGTGGTTCAAGAATCCATTTTCGATTGAATATTGATAGAGTTGTTCACTGAGATTCATTTGAAGGAATATGATTTTCAAGGGAATATGAACCATGCATCCTTATAATTTTATTCTACTCTTCTGATCCAGATCATGGAGAAGAAATATGATGATCTAGACTACTTGTATTTGAGGGAAATCCATGAAAGTGGGGATTAACCCTCAAGTTGTATTTTTGGGGAATATTAGATAATTTATGTGTATATTCATGTATTTATTCCTATATGTACATTGGAAGAGTTGATGCATGAGTTTCATGCATCAAAGTGGGAGGTTAATACTTGTTTGGCCAAATTGTATCATGATATTCATAGGAATTATTGGTGTCTAGGGATAAAGAAGGAAGTGGTAGGTTTTGTGAAACAATGCCACACCTATTAGTAGGTGAAAGTCGAGCATCAGTGATCGGGTGGTGTGTTACAACCATTTCCCATTCCAGAATGGAAGTGGGATGATGTCCAATGGATTTTGTGTTAGGTCTTCTAAAGACTCCTCAAAATAATGATGTGATATGGATATTTTTTGATCAACTTTCCAAGGTGGAACTTTTCATACTAATTCAAAATACCTTCACAATTGACCAATTAGTTGAGATACACATTTAGGAGAAATTTTGGTTTCATAGGGTTCTACTAAATATAATTTCAAATTTTGATTCATGTTTTACTTCACGGTTATGGAAAGGGTTACATAAGGAACATGGTACTAAAGTGTTTTTCAGTACAAAATTATACCCATAGAAAAATGGGAAATCAGAGCATACTATTTAGGTGTTAGAGGACATGTTTAGGGAATGTTTCCTAGAAATTGGTGGATCTTGGTAAAATCACTTGGAACTTTTTTTGTTTTCCTACAATAATGGTTACCATGATATAATTTAGATGGAACCATATGTGGCCCTCTATAAGAGATGATATAGGTTTCCATTGTGTTGGACGAAGATATGGGAATCAGATTTGTTGGGACAAAGTCATGTGCAGGAGACGTCAGAACCAGTTCAGTTGATTTGAAAATAGATGGTTATGTATAAGAGTAGGAAAATTCCATCTTTGGATAAACATAATTTACCTCTTGAGTTTATAGTGGGTGATATTGTGTTTCTTTAGGTGTCTCCAAGGTTGTATCACCTTCATACATGGAAGTAGGGTATGTTGTTTCCCAGGAATGTGGGGACACTTGAGATAGTGCAGAGGATCGGACCAGTGGCTTACTGATTGGCCCATCCATAGTGGTATAGTGTAATGAATGAAAATTTTCAGGTTTCACAAATTCAAAAGTATCACACTGACCCATCTCACATGATTGATATTGATGATGTTGAACTTGAGGTTGATGCGTCCTTTAAGGAGCATTCGGTTCGTAGTATGTATTGTAGCAAGAAAGTCTTTCGAGGAAAGACTGCACTGTTGGTTCGGGTGTTATAGAAGCATGGTAAATTCTAGGAAGAAACCTAGGAGAGGGATATAGATATGCATGCCTAGTGGAACAATCTTTTTACCTTGGAGATCAGTGATGCTTGGGAATATTGGATTGAGGATCAGTCATTATAAGGTGGATAGGTTGTAATATCTGGTACTTCCTTTAGTTATGTTCTTGTTTATGTTTTATTTTAATTCTCATATTTTGTGTTAATGAAATATTTCATGAATCGATGAGGTGTCTCGGGGGTGTTATGGGGGTTCAGGACAAGAAATATGGGAGAATAGGACCATCTAATTCCTGTTGCATGGTTATTAAATGGTTAGTAGTAACCATGTGCCCAAAACGTTCTTCTATGGAAAAGGGGGAATGGTTTGATGGAAACTATTCAACATGAAAGACATAATATGTGGGTTTGGATATAGCCATCCTAAATAGTCATATAATTTTTTGTCAAACTGTGTAGGGTCTATAGGTAACTATGCGTCCTGGTCCCCTCTTTGATAGAGGGTCGTGAACTGTTAGTGCATGGTTTGGCCAACAGTGTTGTAAAACCATGTGCCCCTTAAAAATTGTTCTTTTACATTTTTTCCTCTCGCAACATAAGTGTTATAACATGGTATTTCTCTCCAGTATTCCTCCAACATCCCTAGTGGTGAACCGAGATTCCACATGTTTCAAATTGATCAATCACTATTGTTTCGAGGATGTTTGGAGCACTGTTGGTTGTGAATCAAAGCTTTGGGTGAGTCTAACACTCCTATTCCTTATATATTTAGAATAAAGTTTGTGTAGCTATTATTATTCATCAAATTCCCTAAAATCCCTTTTTACAGCAAATATTTGGTTGGGGGTTTTAAGGGTGTTCAAATATGAGTCCTGGGATAGGGTTAATTGAGCATTCATATTCAGAATTGAGGTTGGTAGTCTACAAGTTATATCCCATAGTCATGGTTTTTGGTTTATGTGTAAGTGCTTGTACTTTAGTTCCATCTTATAGTTATTTTGTTTCCATTGGAACTTCATGGCATGTCATAGCACATTGAGTATTTGGTTGTGGGTATGTACCCATTTTTTGGAATGGTTTGGAAATACATGTTTATAAGTTTCTTTAGTTCCATTATTACTTATTGTTATTGTTTGTGTCTTACTCTGAAAAAGAGGGTATAGTCTACCAACATGACCTGTTAAATCCTTTCTACTAGTCAGAAGACTCTAGTGTATGGAATGGCATGCCTGGGGTCATGTGGTGACCTAGCCTGGGGCTCTAGTTAGTGGCCTCCAGGTTTGGGATGTTACAATGTGTGTTATTGGATACATATAATATTATTATATATAACTAGAATTTAAAAAAATATTTAATTAATGATGTAAATATAATTAATATGAAATAATAAAATTTTAATAATATTATTATATATATATAACTTTTAATTTTTTAATAAATGATATTTTATAAAATATAAAAAATAATATTTTTATATAATTTATAATAAAATGTTATTATATATATAATTAATGATTTTTAAAATTTATAAATAATAATTAACTTTATTTATGGCCTTAGTGGTTACAAGAAAAGAAACAAAATATATAAATATTTATTTTATATTTAAATAGTCTATAATTATGAATTATATTTAAATATAATAATTAATACATATATATATATTATATTTTAATAAATTTAGTGTAATAATTTAAATATAACAATATTTCAATATACATATATATTTAGGTATAAGTAAATAAGAATTTTTTATATAAATAAATGTATCTTTTATAATTTATATTCATAAATAAAAAAGAATCACAATACCAGATAAACTCAATAGGTCGATTAATAATCTAACTTCTCACTAAATTAATCATCAGGTACAAATACAACTAAATTCCTAATGTTAATTATTTTTTATATATTGTTTATCCATTTTCAGTTCTAAGATTATTTCTCATAAATTTTCTCCTCTATAAGCACTAAAAAACATCGATAATGGATGTCTTTATCAGGGATATATTTTTAAGTGTTAATAAAGGATCCTTTTATCAATTCTTTCTAGAAAGTGTTTATAAATGTTGAGTCAACCCAACCGTAACATACATATATAATACATAATTTTCTATGAATATCAATTACATCTCATAGTAAGTCACACACTAGAACTTATAGGTTTAGTTTCATTAGAAATTGGATGCATTAAAAAATTATTTAGAACACTATTAAAATTTCTCCATAATCACACCACACAAAGCACCCTTATTGAAAAATCATTTTTTATACTCTTATATGTAAAATGGGGAATGTAAACATAAGAAATGAATGAGCTCAGATACCCAGTAAAGGAAAACATATGACATATCAATCATTCAAAGTTAGATGAACATAAAAGTGATCATAAGTGACCATAAGAAAAAAATGTGGGTATGAGAACATAATCATGGTATACGATCACAACGTAATGAAATCAAACCCAATAAAATAAAGATCATAAAACATAATTCTTGAAATAAGTATTTTTTAATAACATACAAATGAATCATAGGAATATAGAAAAATGAGACAATAATCAAGAGACTTCGAAACAAAACATTAGACTATTTGAAAAAAATAAACATAGAAAACCCATTCTAATATCAAGGACCACTTACAAGACCATCATCAAATAGTTTATTGTCTTTACTCCCTAGTCCCATAAACATTTTGGATTAAACATCAGTACTTTTATCCCATAATATAAGAGATTTAGAGTCACTACCATGTCCCATAACATATTTGATCTTTCATCACTACATGCATATCAAAGTAATATCATGACATATAAATCTTTATATAATTAATTAGAGGGATATAAAAAACCACTTTTTATATAATGATAACCCATACATATGTGTTCCATGTGAACATGGTAACATTCATAATTCAAACATAGAATAAAAAACCTATGAGAAATATATGTGTATAATAAAAATTTCCATAAATAATAAGTAAATCATTACGATAATTAATGTGGCTCATTTTATTAAAACATATCCCTAATGAAACATAATAATCATTAAATGATATTAACATAGATTAAAAACACTTTATATTAACATTACAAATTTTTTTAAGGATAATAATAATAATAAGTATTCTATAAATTTTTTATAAATGTTCTTTTAAATGAAAATTATTCATAAATAACTGGTTTTATAAAAATTAAATAAATAATAATTTGAAGAACTATGAAAACATGGTGTGATGCCCCGACCCAGGTTCCACTAAACGGTGTCCTGATCCGGTTGGCCACATGCCCTCAAGAGCACCTCCACAAGCAACTGAGGGTGTCGAATAGCAGAAAGGGTCTGGTAAGTCAGTCTTGAGGAGATTATACCCTATTTTATCAAAATCAAAACACCAATGGAAGCAATAGAAACAATTACTAAATGAGTAAGTTTTTAAATAACCAGAATAATACCATGTCAAATGATAGTCAAACAAGAAAATAAAATACTCAACTAGAAGGTAAAACATGCTATGACAATGAAAGTGTCAAATTTTTACTATAAAACTAAAAGTAAAGACAAAAAGACTCCCAAGAGGGTCACGAACCATGTATGGTTCCCTCTCCCATGCTCCAATCCCAAATAGCAACCTATCCCAGGGATTTCCCTTATCCCATCCCGCAATAATAAAGTCTGCTCTGGTGCCGATCAGGCGGCCTGAATAGGGTGTGAGTACAACTCAGTAGGCCACCTACAAAGGTGTCTAAAATGAATCTAGTCAAAATATAGTTCATGCAGTTCTATGAAAAAATAAATACAACGCATAATTAAATAGTTATCAAATTTTCAATTAATCCTTAAATCATCACATTAGGACCAGTTTCAATTCTTGTTTCCCATTTGAATCATCATTCTATATTTTCATTCATTCGGTGTAGGTAGTAATTCATACACCCCTAATCTCATTAAGTGTAGGTTTCTATGTCTATCACCCCAAATATCATTAAGTTTAGGTCACCATTCCTAGCACACTATATCTCATTCGGTGTAGGTCATCATGCCTAGCACCCTATATCTCATGCTTGGATAACTATTTGGGAGGAAAGCCATGTCCAAGTATCAACTTATATTTGGTCTAGAAACCCATGTCTACCACCACAAAAATCTCATCCATTTAATCTTTAATTAATTCAAAATAATTATCCACATCATTCAATTACTAATCCAATGATTATTTAAACATTTCAAATGTAATTAGTTAACTCAACAATTAACTAATCATAAAACCCATTAATTAATTAATTAATTAATCAATCAATTGACATAATACTTTTCAATTATTAATTCTTCACAATTAATTATCCATATAAAGTCTCAACTTGTCATAATTAATTCTCACAATTAATTATCTTAGAAAAAAATCATGGAACATAAATAATTCTCACAATTAATTATCTTTGGTCAACATCAAGGGACATAATTAATTCACACAATTAATTATCTTACATATCTAAACATCATTTCATAATTAATTCCCCCCCCCCAATTAATTATCTTAACATAATAAATTAAATATCTCAACCCTTAACAAATCTACAAAATCTCTTTTTGGGTAACCCCCCTTTGTTTTTTCCATGATTCAATTATAAATTAATCACCAAGGAAAACTCAATTAAATTCCACATTCATAATTAATCCAAATTAGTAAATCAATAATCAAAAGAATCTTGAAATTCATAAAATCACAGACACATATCAAAATCAAGTCTATGGGAGTTTGATTTAGACCAACTACCATAGTTTATTGATGGGTGTTAGCCCAATGGAAATCCCCAAAATCCCAGTGGAACAACAACCTCGATCAAGCTTTAAATATAAATCCCCATGCCAAAATTAAGATCAAAGGCATTATGATCTTGCAAATATAGATCTAGATCCACAATCCTAGATCTAGATCTCAAGTGATAGGTTTAGATTTATGGAAAGAGTGGAAATATTCCATGAAAATATTAATAAATAATAGAGCATAGAAATGGAGAAGCAATAGGATGAAATCCACTTACTGGGAAGAGAGTGGATCTTTAATAAGGGATTTCGATAGAGAAGAAAGGTGTACGAATCACCTTTGAATACCTCTAGAAGGCTATAGGAACACCTAGAATTTTTCAAGACCGAATGAAGGTCAAAATATCGGAGTATTAGCGGTTTGGTGGATTTTAAAACCAATTTCCAGATAATTAATATCAACGTACATAGTTTCCTAGGAAGAGGCACACAGTTAGGGAAAACCAAGCACCAACCGTGAGGTCTTCCACTACCCACGCAACTTTATGGGACACGGTTAGGAAAATTGTGTGCCAATCGTGCCGACCTTCACTGTCCACATGTTTATCTTGCAAATAGTTTTTCCAAACCGTGTGCAAACTGTGCACAACCCCTATCTTCCCAAGTTCCCCAAAAACTTCATGAAAACACACCCTAGGTCATACCCCAACCTAAAGGTACTTAATAACCTAAAAAAGTACATGAAAACGTGCCTGAGATGACTCTAGAAATGGATGAGATCTTACAATCTCCCAACCTTATAACAACTCATCCTCGAGCTACACTCTCGAACTTCCCTAAGATTATAAACCAAAAATATTGGACCATTGATCCCTCATGTCTACTTTTCGTTCCCAAGTTTCCTCTTAAACACTTCCATGTTTCCATAACACATGAACTGACAACATAGTATTTCCCCATAACACTTTCTCAATGCCACCCAGCAAACGTATTGGATTCTCCTCAAAGGACGCATCTATCTCGAGGTCAACCTCTTCCACATAAATCACATGATAAGGTTTGGGGTGATACTGCCACATTTGTGACATATAAAAAACATTATTCATAGTGCTGAATTTATGTGGAAGTGATACTCAGTACGCCACTGGACCGATTCTATCAAGCACCTCAAACGGTCCTATAAATTTGGGCACCAACATACCCTACCTCTGTACCCTGTGGTGACCAAATCCATGTGACACCCGAAGGAATACATGATCACCCTCCGTAAACTCTAAGGGTTGTTTTCATCTATCAGCATACAACTTCATCCTACTCTGAGTTGTATCCATACATTTCTGAATCAACTCTATCATCCCTGATGTCTCCTGAACGAGACTTAGTCACAATAGCTTTGACTCACCCACCTCTAGCCAACATAGCGGTGATCTAAAAGGTATGCCATAAAGTACCTCATATGGTTCCATCTGTATAGTTTCCGGATAACTGTTATTATAGGAGAACTCCACTGAATCCAAGTAATTAACCCATTAACCACCAATGTCAAGCACACATGCCCGCAACATATCCTTTAACACCTATATGGTGTGCTCTCACTTCCCATCTATCTATGGGTGGAAGGATATATTTAACAAAACCTTTGTACCAAGCGCCTTTTGTAAACCCTACTATAAGTGTGATGTAAAGCGTGAATCACAATCTGAAACTATACACTATGGAACCCCATACAAACAAACTATCTCTCACACATATAGTTCTTCCAATTTTTATACTATAATGATTTCCATGATAGGGAAGAAATGTGATACCTTGTCACACCCTAACTTTTTCAATTTATTTTATTTCATTATTTTCTGTCCTGAATTTTTTTTGTGGGTTTTGGGTGAGCCAATGTTTAAATTTTTTAGTTTTATTGAGAAAAACACACGTTTTGGATTTAGCATCATCAGGCGTATGGGAAGAGCATAGTTCTAAGACCCCTTGGCCTACCCAGTTTTCAAAATAAATTAAAACATAAGGGAATAATAAAATTATGATGAGTAATAAAATGGAAATAAAATGAAAATAAAAAGTTTAATAAAATTTAAGAAATTGTTTTAATGATAATAATAATAATATAATTTGAGAATATTAGTATTATTATTAATAGTATTAAGAATATAAAATTTATTAAGTGTTATTAACATTGTAGTAATTAATATTATTATTATCATTATTATCATTATTATCATTATTATAATTAATACATTAATTTAGATATTTTTTTCTTTGGATCAATTTAGATTATTTTTATGTTTATTATGAGATGCACATTTTTATTTATTTATTTATTTTATTTTTATTTTATTTCCATTTCTTTTTATCTTTTGTTTTCTTTTTTTTTTATTTTTTCCCTCTCCCTCACATTCTCGCCCCTGTCGCACACGGACACCCCCTCAAACCCTAATGTATTGTTTTCCTTTTTCTTCTCCCCTTCCTTTGCCACTGGTTCACTCCTCCCTCACACCGTTGCACTGCACTTCAGTCATGTCTGGCGACAGCCTCTGCTGACATCTCCACGCTCTCGTCCAGCCACCACCCCTGGCCTCAGCGTGCTCCACCCTCTCAATTTGTCCAATGGTTCATGCCACCTCCCCTTATCCCTCCACCATCTCCCCCTCCTTGATTAGCCTCAGACACACAACGTTGCCCTCCCGAATTCCCGCTGCGCCACCCCAATGGTCATCCTATGTCCGCCTTCCACCCGACAGATGCCCTACCTACCCCGCTCAAACCTCTACCTAAACAGATATCCTCCCTCCTTTCTCCCTTGGAAAACCTTCCATCCGACAGCACCAGCTCGTGCCACACCCTCTTTTCCAGTAGCTTCCTTCTGTCCGGTGAGCCTCACGCCACTCCGGCTTCCCCATCATTGCCTCACACTTCGTCCGCGCATGCAACCCTATCCAGTTAAGTTCCCCTTTATTCATAATTTGAGTTTTGTTCCTTCCAATGGGTATGAGGTTCGTTTAAGGGTCATTTTTGAATAACTATATTGTTCTAATTTTTGTTTTAAGGTCCAATTCCATTTGCTTACGTTGCATGTGGTGTTCAGTGGAAGTCTGCATATTGTTTTGTGAAGTCGATACACACCGGTAGGTGGTTCCATGTCTAATTAGTATTTGATGAATTAATTTTCAAGATTAATTTTTTTATCATTTTATTTAATTAAATTATGTTGTGCAAAGTTGGTTTTTTTTTTGAATTTTTATATGCATTGAAATTTTTTAGTAGATTGTTTATATTATGTGTCTGTTTTCTGCTAAGAACTCTGTTAGTGATATTTAAATTGTTCGGTTAGCTTATTAATTTGTACATGAGGTGAGAACTATATTTTTAACATTGAATCATGTGTGTTTGGTCATAAAAGAAAGTTTGTGTGTGTTTTGAGGGTAACGACAATTGATTCTTTTAAATTGATTTATAAGATTTTACTTTTGGTTTATTAAATTTTGTGGTTTGTGAAAATGTTTTTTACATATGGTGCCAGGATTTCCATCAAATTATTTTTGTGGTGTAGGTCACACTTTAAAATGGTATTCGAGTGTGTGTGATGTTGGAATGCATTTGAATGTATAAATTGTTGCTTTAGTGTGTGTAGATCCATGTGACATTTTTTACTATTGCTTTATAATTTCTTTAATGGTTTATTAAATTATTTCACTGGTGTGAAACGTGTTTAAAAAATTTTTTATTGTGCGTCTTATTTCAAAAGGGTAGTTATCCATGTAAGTGGTGGGTTTTTTAATTATAAGTGAATTTAAACTATGCAGATGGTTCAATTGAGTATGTAACCCATGAAGATTATGTTTTGAAAATATTTTTGGTGTGTGTATGGTTTTAAAAGTGGGTTTGGGTGTGCAAATGGTGATTTTTCATGTGTGAGTACCATTTTTGGCTTTTATGCATAAGTGTGACGCGTGACATGAACATGAAACTTGTTTGAGAACAAAGCGGGAATCCCAAGTAGCTAGGAGGGTGGACTAGACTAGTGGGCTAAGGATTCGTGGGTGGATTTGGACCTATTTTACTTAACATGTTTGATGATTGCAACACTAACTAAACATTTGAATGACTGAGGGTCGTGGTTTCTATGCCATGTTTTTTGAGGTTCGTGGTTTCTAATCCACAGTTTCTGGGGGTCATGGTTTCTAAGCCACATTTCACCGAGACACAAAGATCTAGGGACTCATGCTAGCTAACACCCCTAAGGCCTCTCCCATATTGGTGCTCATTGGTTACTTTATGCTCATAGGTGTGACACTTTGGTTATTTTTAAAAGTAAATGTGTGTTTGTTTTAATTTAAGTTGTTCCATTTGAAACTGTTTTCTTTAATCCTATTTTCCTTAAAACTATTCAAATATTTACTTCTTTGCTTTAATTAACATTACAAATGTATTTTTCATTTAATAATTATGCATGGAACCTTTTTATTAGGTGGTATAATATTGTGAATTTGTCTCACACCCTACATTCACCTTTGGGTGTATGTAGACTTTTCTCTTTGTGTATTCCAGGTTGAGGCATCATGCTCAGTGATGGTGGTTCAGGTTGTTAATGGTCTTCTTATGCAGGTTGGTGTTTGTAGCTTGTGGTTATCGCACTTCTCTTATTGCTTGGATGTTTGAGTTAGAGTTGTAGTATCTTTTGTTGTCATTACTTTTTTTATGTCTGTTCAAGTTGTAAACCATTAAATTTGATTTTAGTTTAAGGTTCAATTTGGTTGTTTGTTTTTAGTTTTAGTTTATTTATCTTGTCAGTTGTTTTGTGTTTACTATTTTGGGTAAATCATTCCCGTAAATTAGTTTTGATACCTGGGCACTTGTACCAGCCCATGGGGATCAGGAACATCCTCCGAGCCATGCTGCGGACTGGGTCGGGTACCGAGTCAGATGGCGACCCGTCCTGGTTTGTGACAAAATGGTATCAAATGCAGGTTGGCTCTCTTGGGTTGTGTTTCTTTGGGATAGAGTCAGGTAGACCAATGTTAAGGGTGTCATAACTCGATGTTCTAGCTACTAACATGGTGCCTGACTGGCACACATCATGGCGGGACTAGAGTTACCTATGTGAGTTCAGGATTGTTAGAGTGCTTGGTTCTTGTGGTTAATCTTGTCTAGGGGAAATGAAAAGGGAGCAGGTTTAGTGGTTCCAGTGAGATCATAGGGTCTAGAAAGCCATGTGGATCTGAGGTTTCTTTCCTAGAATACTTTTCGTGGAAGTGGTGTGATTGGCATATGGCCGCCAACTACATGTCCCAGTCACCTGTTGACACTAGTATCCCCTTGCATTGTTCCTCGTCTCTTTGTTTTGAATTCATGGAATTCTGGTTTTTGAGTAAAGATGATTTGTTTTTGGAAAGTGTTTTGAAATGAAGATCCATAAAAATGAAATGTTGTTTGAGGTTTGAAAATTGTGGTTTGAATGTTTTGATTTTGAAAAAAAAAATGGTCTAGTTTTTATCCTTGGCGCTCTCATGGGAAACCACATGCATGAGTGTAAACGAAATGGAAAATGGTTAATTGCACGAGCGGATGAGTGCTTTGATGGGCATGATGTGGGTGTCAGTGTATCACGACAACATGCATGTGTGAGTCCCATGGGACACCATTGGTGTTTTTTCAGCCCACCAGCTTCGTTCTTTTTCAAAAAGTCTTGTTAAAGGAAAAATTTGGTGTTTTAAATAACCAGTGATTGTGTGGTGTGTCCTTGTGTTTTGAAAATGTTGGGTGTGAGGCATTTCGATCCGAGGATCCTTTTGGTTGATTTTGTCTTGAGTTTGAATTCTTTTTTGTAAGTTGGTGTGAAAGCGTTTGGTTAGTGGGTTCTTTTGAAAAGTGCTTTGGGAAGCCTTTGTAGTGATTCTCCCTACACGTTTAGTGTTCGCTTGCGATATGTCTTAGCCATTGGACCAGTTTGACTGGGTCCATGGTTTTCTTTCTTAACTAGTGTATTCCCCCAAAAGGCGTTAATATGTGATTGATGTGTGGCCACGGGAAATTCGTCGTGGGCCGGCCCTCCAGTTGATCGAAGGATTCTATTCTTGAATTCTTGAATTGAACCCACCCATCCTTTTTACAACTATGTAGATCCTCTAGCAGTGGGATGACATAAGTGAGGATATTTGAAGGGAGTTTTGGTCTCTTTGAGTTTTCTGACCCGTCGGGTATGAAGTTTGACATCGTTGTATTTGAGGGTCCCCCTGGAAACGGTGAAAGGAATTCAAGTGGGGAAGGGTGAAGGCAGTTCGGAGTTATCGATGTTGACCGATGTCTTGAAAGGATTGTAGTGCATTCATCGACCACAAGGGTCATGTTTTGTGATGTCATGCTATGTGAGTTCTCTTTGAATAGAAAAGGTGGATTTCATAGAATCCTATAGGAATCCCTGTTTTTATAGCGGTGTGTCCTCCTCTTAGGGAGTTCTAATTTTTCTGTTCAAAGGGAAGTATTTGTCGTGCATGTTTCCTTTTGATGTTTCTAAGTGAAGGTGAAGAGGTAATGCATGTGTATCATCTAAACCCTTATCTTAGTAGATGTGCCGCAAGGGAGTATTTGGATGTTGGGGTATGTTGTGTTTGTTGGCGTTGTCTCGATTGCGGTGTGGTTGTGTGTGGCACCAAAAAGGAGAAGCTCCGTTCGGGAGTCTTCAATGCCAGACTGCGAGGCAGGAGATGCTTCGAACATCAGGTCTCCAGCCATAGGCCTTAGAGTGAAGTTGGAGAGTAGTCAGGAACCCCTAGAGTGTATGAGACCCTGACTTTATTTCTGTCATCAGTGTTGAAAGTCAAAGTAGTTTAAATCTTTTATTTTAGTTGTTCCATCCCAAACAACCTCTCTGGGAGCGTGAGGTTTCCCGTGGCTATGAGGAGGCGTGGTCGTCTTGTTACCTTAAAGGCCGGGGGGTTTCATCCCACCAGATGTAATCACTTTTAATGGTCCTTATGGGGTCTGTTTGGAAGAATTGGTCTCAAAGTTAAATGGTGCTCATCCAGGGATGTTGAGATGTTGGTTCGTCTTCAGTTGTGGTTTTGACACTCAATGGTTGGGCCCCGCTCTCCCTGCCCTTTTGGTGGGGTGTTGGGTCAGTGCCGGGAAGCCTCTCAGTTCTTGTGTTTTCGTTGGTGCCAACAGTTGTGAGACCCATTGGGGGCCTCACTGAAACTCCCAGGAAATAAACCAATATTACCCTATTCTTATGGTGGGGAGTCTGTTCGAGCCTCCCCATGTTGTTTTTTCAGTCTCATCTCGAGCATTGATAAATTTCTTATGGTGGGGAGCCCCTTCAGGCTTTCCTATGTTGACCTTTTAGTTCTACTCGTAGAGATGATTTGGTGATAGGTGATAAGAGTGCTCCTTGTACGTGGTTGGTATTGTTTTTTTCCAGTCAAATAGTGTGGTTTTCATTTAATAGTTCTTGGGATGTTTCATTTTGTGAAGTTGGTCACCATGGGTGCGAGAGATCCTTTCCTTGATCAATCAATTGGAGGTGTTCTAACTCTTTGGGGTGGGAGAACCTTAGCAGAAACTCTTTTACAACTTTCTTGGGGTTTTTATTTAAGTCTCTTGCCCTGAGCATGGTGTGTTTGCCTCTTTTCACTTGCTTTTCGTAGGGATCCTTTCTGAACGTCAAGGGGGCTATCAGTTGTTGCTTTGAGTCTCAAACTTAGCTATGGATTTTCGGGGATGAAATGATTTATGGTGGAGAGAATTGTCACAACCTAATTGTTTCAACTTATTTTATTTCATTATTTTCTAGCCCAACAATTTTTTGTGGGTTTTGGGTGAGCCAATGTTTAAATTTTTTGAGTCTTGTTAAGGAAAAATACACGTTTTGGATTTAGCGTCATCAGGCGTACGAGCAGAGCATGGTTCTGAGACCCCACGACCAGCCCAGTTTTCCAAATAAATTAAAACTTAACAGAATAATAAAATTATGATGAGTAATAAAATGGAAATAAAATGAAAATAAGAAGTTTAATAAAATTTAAGAATTTTTTTATTGATAATAATAATAATATAAAGTGTTTTTAATATTGTAGTACTTATTATTATTATTATTATTATTATTATCTTTATTATAATAATTAACTTAATTTAGTTATTTTTTTTTCTTTGGATCAATTTTTATTATTATTTTTTTATTATGAGATGCACATTTTTATTTAATTATTTATTTATTTATTTTTATTTTCCTTCCATTTCTTTTCTTTTTTTTTCTTTTTTTTTTCTTTTTTCCCTCTCCCACATATTCTCTCCCCCATCATGCGTGGACACCCCCTCAAACCCTACCGCACCATTTTCCCTTTTCTTCTCCCCTGCCCATTTTCCTGGTTCAATCCTCCCTCACGCCGTCGCACCGCGCCACAGTCCTGTCCGACGACTGCATCAGCTGACCTCCCCGTGGTCTCGTCCAGCCACCTCCCCTGGCCTCAGCGCGCGCCACCCTCCCACTCTGGCCAATGGTCCATGCCACCTCCCCTCATCCCTCTGCCGTCATACCCCTCCTCGGCCATCCTCAAACACCCAGCGTCGCCTTCTCGGATGCCTGTTGCGCCGCCCCGATGGCCGACCTCTTTCCGCCTTCCACCCGGTCGATGCCCTGCCTCCCTCGCTCAGACCTCCATCTCGGTAGAAAGCCTCCCTCCTTTATCACTTGTCTGACCTTCCATCCGACAACACCAGCTTGCGCCACACCCTCTTGTCTAGTGGCTTCCTTCGGTCCAGTGAGCCTCACGCCACTCTGGCTTCCCCACCATTGCCTCGCCCTTCGTCCACACACGCAACCCCGTCCAGTTGAGTTCCACTTTATTCATACATTGAGTTTGGTTCCTTCCAGCGGGTATGATGTTTGTTTAGGGTCATTTCTGAATCTCTATTTTTTTTTTCAAATTCTTTATTTAAGGTCCAATTCCATTTGCTTGCCGTGCGTGTGGCGTGCGGTGGAAGTCTGCGGATTGTTTCGCAAAGTCGCTACATACCGGTAGGAGGTTCCATGTCTAATTATTATTTGATGAATTAATTTTCAATATTAATTTTTTTAGCATATTGTTTAATTAATTTGTGTAGTGTGAAGTTGGTTGTTTTTTTTAAAGTTTGATTTGCATTGAAAATTTTTAGTAGATTTTTTATATTATGTGTGTTTTCTGCTGATAACTCTGTTAGTGTTTTTTTAAATTTTGCAGTTAGCTTATTAATTTGTGAGAGTTGTGAAAACTGTATTTTTGACATGGCGTCGTGTGCATTTGGTCATAAAAGAAGGTCTATGTGAGTTTGGTGGGTAACGCAAAGTGATTCTTTTAAATTGTTTTATATGAATTTACTTTTGGCTTATTAAATTATGTTGTTTGAGAAACTGTGTTTTACATATGGAGAAAGGTTTTCCATCAAACTATTTTTGTGGTGAAGGTCATACTTTAAAATGGTATTCGAGTGCGTGTGATGTCGGAATGCATTTGAATGTATAAATTGTTACTTTAGTGTGTGTAAAGCCAGGTGACATTATTTTACTATTGATTTATAATTTCTTTAATGGATTATTAAATTATATTACTGGTGTGAAACATGTTTAAATTTTTTTTAGTGTGCATCTTATTTCAAAAGGGTATTTATGTGTGTAAGTGGTGGTTTGTTTAATGATAAGTGACTTTAAACTGTGCAGATAGTTAAATTGAGTATGTAACCTATAGAGATTTAGTTTTGAAAATATTTTTGGCGTGCATATGGGTTTAAAAGAGGGTTTGGGTGTGAAAATGGTGATTTTGCATGTGTAAGTACCATGTTTGTATTTTATGCATAAGTGTGATGTGTGACATGAACATGAAACTTGTTTGATCACAAAGCGGGAAGCCTGAGTAGCTAGGAGTGTGGACTAGATAAGTGGGCTAGTTATCTGGGGGTGGTTTTGGCCCTGTTTCACTTATTAGGTTTGACAATTGCAAAAATAACTAAACATGTGAATGACTGAGTGTAGTGGTTTCTAAGCCATGTTTTCGGAGGGTCATGGTTTCTATGCCACAGTTTCTAAGGGTCATGGTTTCTAAGCCAAGTTTCACCAAAACACGAAGATCTAGGTATCCAAGCTAGCTAACACCCACAAGCCCTCTCCCATATTGGTGCTCATTTGTTACTTTACCCTCATCGGTGAGACACTTTGGTTATTTTAAAAAGTAAGTGTGTGAGTGTGTATTTTAATTTAAGTTGTTCCATTTGAAACTTTTTTCCTTAATCCCATTTTCATTAAAACTGTTCAAGCATTTACTTCTTTGCTTTAATTAACATTGCAAATGTATATGTCATTTAATAATTATGTGTGGAACCTTTTTATTGGGTTGTATCCTACTATGCATTTGGCTCACACCCTACATACGCCTTTGGGTGTATGTAGAATCTTCTCTTTGTGTATTCTAGGTTGAGGCATCATTCTCAGTGATGGTGGTTTGGGATGTTGATGGTCTTCTCATGCAAGTTGGTTTTTGTATCCTATGGTTGCCACACCTCTCTTTTTGCTCGGAGATTTGAGTTAGAGTTTTAGTCCCTTTTTGTTGTCGTTACTTTTTGGATGTTGGTTCATGTTTTAATCCTTTAAATTTGATTTTAGTTTAAGGTCTAGTTTGGTTGTCTGTTTTCAGTTTTAGTTTATTTATCTTGTTAGTTGTTTTGTATTTACTATTTCGGGTAAATCATTCCCATGTGTTAGTTTTGATACCCGAACACTTGTGCTAGCCCATGGGGATCGAGAACTCCCTTCGGGCCTTGCCGCGGACCGGGTCGGGTGTCGAGTAGGATGGCAACCCGGACTGATTTGTGACATACCTTCATTATTTGATCTACAACAACCCAAATAACATCATTCTTCCTAAGAGTCTTTGGATGTCCTACCACAAAATCCATATTCACATCATCCCACTTCCATTATGGAATAGGGAACGACTACAATCGGCCTCCAGGTCATTAATGCTCTGCCTTCACCTGCTCATAGGTGAAACATCTTGTTACAAACCCTGTTATCTCCTTTTTTCATACCTAGACACCAAAACTATCATCATAGGTCATAATAATTTTTTTTCACCCCAGGATGTACTGCCTAGTTTGGGGCAGGAAATTCTCACATGAGTTCCTCTCGCATACTTGTACGCAGAAAAACCCATTTTTTTACAAAGATGACTTCATCCTCATCTATTATCCATTCTGAAGGTGACTCCCCCTCATAAAGGCTTTACCTCAAGGATTAACACTCTGGATCCTCATACTGCCTGTCCCTAATTCTTCTCAAGAGTGTAGACTCCACTACTATAGAATATAAAGTCATCTTCTCCTGGCTCTATTGAACTACAATATGAATTTATTCGAGAAAATTCATCATCTTCCACTATCCACTCTACTCATGAACCAACTGAGTCTAGTTTTCATGTTCAAGGAATCAACCACACTATTCCCCTTTCCAGGTGTATATGCCAGTTCAAAATCAAAGGACTGCATATACTCTACCCATCTTCACTATCAAAGATTCAAGTCTCACTGTGAAAAGATATACATTAATCTTTTGTGATCTATAAAAACAATAAACTTTTCACCCAAGAAAGCGTGTCACCAACACTTAAGAGCATAAGCAACTACTGCCAACTCGAGGTAATTCTTAGGGTAATTCTGTTCATGTGGCCTCAACTACCAAGACCCATATGCAATGACTCAATCCCTTTACATCAACACATCTCCAAGTCTGATCCCAGAAGCACCAAAATACACCGTGTACTCTTCAACTGAATCAGGTAAGATCAAAATTGGTGCCGATGTCAAGCGCTTCTTCAACTCCTAGAAATAATTCTTACATTATTCTATACAATAGAACTTTATCCCTTTCTTGGTCAAACCTGAAAGTGGTGATTCCAATTAGGAAAAGTCCTAGATGAACATCCTATAATAACCATCTAATAAAAAAAGCTTCATATATCCAAAAAATTCTTGGGATGCTCCCAAGAAACCATTTATTGCACTTTTTCTGGTTCTAATCCCACACCTTTTTCCAAGATGATATGCCCCCAAAAGTCTACATGGTCAAACCAAAACTGACATTTAGATAGCTTGGTGTATATCTGATGCTCTCTTAGTGTGCCTAAGATGATGTCAAGATATTGGTAATGATCATCATGAGTCATAGACTACACCAAGATGTCGTCCAAAAACACTAATACAAATCGATCTATGTACGGATGATGGATCCTATTCATCAAGGAAAGAAACAATAATGAATCATTTGTCAACCCAAACAACATTAAAACAAAATAATAAAGGCTATACCTACTTCTTAAAGTAGTTCTTGGTATATCAGAGGTCCGAACTCTCACCTGATGACACCCATATCTTATATCGATATTTGAGAACTTAGAATACCCTTCAGTTGTTCAAAAAGATCATCAATAAGTGGAAGTGGATATCGGTTCCTCATGGTCATTTTATTCAACTTCTATTAATCGACACACAAGCGTAAAATTTTGTTTGCCTTCTTTGAAAACAAAAAAGGTGATCCCCAAGGCGATGTACTTGGATGAATAAACCCTTTATCCTCCAACTCCTCCAACTATGTTTTGAGTTCTTGAAGCTTTGTCAGTTTCATTATGTAAGGTGGAATAAATACTGGCTCAACCACCAGCATGAGATCAATAGTGAATTCCACATCTCTCTCATGTGGGAACCCTGAAAATTATTCAGGAAATACATCCTAAAATAATTCTACTACTGGCGGAAGGATGTCTTGCCTACGACTCCCATTATCCCACAAAAGACTAGAAAATTGGGCTGTGAGCTCTCCTAGTTCTTGAGTAATTATCTTGACCTAAATAGATATCCCACTCTCTACGAAGAACATACTAGTCACCCATAGGATATACAAAGGCCACTCTCCTGTGGTAACAATATATGTGGGCTCAGTATGCAACTAGCTAGTCCATACCCATAATCAAGTTGAAGCCTGTTATATCAAGGACATAAATATCCCAAAGAAAATGATATTCTACAATATCTATTGAACATCACTTGCACAAACAAATATCCCTAGACCATGTTCCCAATGGTGTATCGATATTAATCATCCCACATACAAAATCAACCTCCAGGGTCAAGCCATTAACAAGATTTGAATATATAAATGAATGAGAGGCACCACTATCAAATAAGGCATTAGATAATGTATAAGTAAAAAGAATAGTACCTATCATTGTCGATGGACCAACCTCGCTCTCCACAAGTGTAGGTTGCGCTGCATGTAACTGTCCTTTCCCTCTTCCCTGTGGTGTCATCTGACTCCCTTCAGTAGAACCACTCTTATGATACAGGTTCTCATACCCTAAAGAACCATGGACACCACCTATAACACCTCTTCCAGTAGAACTCCAACTGCCAGACCTATATGGTGAAGAAGACCCCCTTCCGACACTCTAACTCTAAACAACTGCTCCCTCAACACCAGCTTGTCACTAATTTCTATAGAACTTCTATAGGTTCCCCTTCTTTCCACAAAACTGGAAATCTACTGGTGGTCAAGGACAATGTTTACGATAATGTCCCTTCCTACTACACTGTTGGAAAAGCACATGAGTAATATCCGGTGCAACTGTTCCTCCAGAATATCCACCATTCATTCCACTATCCTGACTAAGGTTCTCGTAATGGTGCTTACTACTCTCAGAATTCCCACTCTCAGATCGTCTAGTTATAGATATGTGTCCAGTACTGGAATCCCTTTTCAAGTTCCCATCTAAAATGAGATATTGATTAACCACGTCTAAGAATTTATTCACCTGAAAGATATTCGCCTAGAACATAATTTCACACCTAAGTCCATCATGATATGGTTTTGCTGATGAAGCCTCATCTTCCACCAAAGTTGGATAAAAATGTTTTAAATCCATGAAATGTTCAGCATAATCCATTACAGACATGCTTCTTTGGGTCAGATGTATAAACTATGAATCCTTATCTTACCTAAACATCTCTAGATAGAAATTATCCAAGAACATATCCAGAAATCCCTTCCATAACATATCATTAGTCTGTGCAGATCATACCTAAATGTCCCACTAGTGATTCACAGAACCTCGTAAAATTTAAGCATCCAACTTAACCCTCATCTTAGCCATAGTATCCATATGGTAAAGTATCATTTTTATAGATTCAATCCTGAATTCATATTCCTTTGGTCCACACTCTCCAGTAAAATTAGGAGGGTGTTGCAACTGAAACTCCCTTATCAACTCAGACATTATTTTTAGAACCTTCCCTAGGTATATCTATATAAAATGAATGAAAAAAGCAATGTTCTCTCATAACTTCTCCCCTTCCTTATCAGCTAGCACCAATTGTGCCTCATTTTCCTTGTATAGTAGTTCGTTTTGGGCCATACCCCTCAGTATCTCCCTCAACAAGCGTCGTGGAGGCATATATCTAAAAATACAAACACATATCCTAGGTCTCATAATGCATCCTTAAAACATTTAAATAAGGGGAGAAAATAACACAACAAACTTCAACATGTCCTTTCCCCTTTTTCTCACCACACGGTCAACACTGAGGCCTTACCACTACCCTTAACCATCCTAATCATAGGTCTTGGTTAACAAGGGTACATTCATTCTCATTAATTAATTTAAGATTTAATTAATCATGTTAACTCAAATTAATTAATTCATCAATTAATTAATTAATCATACTCATTTCATCAATCAAGGTTCTCATTAGACATCCATTTATTCTAATTTTGCATTATTATTTCAATCTCACTATAAGGAAAAATAGTTCAAGTTCAAAAATTACCCATAACCATTTTTCTTCTAAGTTCCTAGAATTATGAATGTCACAACAACCCTGAGTTCCTAGAATGATGCATACAGATTCAAGTATCATGCCTCTATATGACACAAATCTAAAATTCAACAATTTTCAAAACAAATATCACACCACACCACAAGTGTGTCACCCAAGGTGAAATAACATCCAACTGTAACAACAAATAGTAATCACATCAATCCCACCCTAAGTACTCAGATTTTCCCCCGTACATTGGTTTGGAACTCCCATGCATGAGATCATTACCAAACCTCGATTCTTCCTAGTCCAATGTCTACCTTTCCCAAAACAGTTATAAAAAAGAAAGAAAAAAATAAAAGAAAACACCTTAGATATCACTTTGTGATGCCTCGACCTGGGTGCCACTAAACTATGCTTCGAGCCAGTTGACCACATTCCCTCAAGAGTGCCTCCCCATAATCTAGAGGGAGTCGACTAGTAGCGAGGGTATGGTAAGTCAGTATTGGGGAGACTATACCCTCTTTTATCAGAATCAAAACACCAACAGAATCAAAAGCAACAATAACCAAATGCATAAGCGTTTAAATAACAAGAATAATACCCTTCCATATGATAGTCAAACAAGAAAATAAAATACTCAAATAGAAGGTAAAAAATGCTATGAAAATACAAGTGTCATGTGAATACTATGAAACTAAAAGTAAATACACAATAACTCCCATGTTGATCCGAAAGAACATCTGGTTCCCTCTCCCATGATCCAATCCCAAACAGCAACCTATCCCAGGGCCTTTCCCTTATCCTATCCCTCAACAGAAAAGTTTTCTCGGGTGCCGATCAGGCGGCTCAAATAGGGTGTGAGTACAAATCAGTATGCCACCACCAACGGTGTTTAAAACAAGTCCAATCAAAAGATAGTGCATGCTGTTTTATGAAGTAATAAATACAATGCATAATTAAATATTTATCACATTGTCATTTAATATTTAAATCATCACAATAGTCCCTGTTTCAATTCATGTTTCCCATTTGAATCACCATTTAATATTGTCATTCATTTAGTGTCAGTCATCACACCTAGTGCCCCAAATCTCATTATGTTTAGGTCTCCATGCCTATCACCCCAAATCTCATTCGGTGTTTGTCATTATTCCCAGCACCCTGTATCTTAATCTTGGATAACTATTGGGGAGGAACTCCATGTACAGTTCTAAAATTCTAATCGTTATACAACTCCATTTCTACAACAACAAATATCTTATGCATTTAGTCATTCATTAATTCACAAGAATTAGCTACATCATTCCATTAAAAATCCATTGATTATTTAAACATTTCAAATGCCATTAGTTAACTCAATATTTAACTAATCACATAACCAATTAATTAATTCATCAATTAATTAATCAATAAACACAATTATATTTCCATAATTAATTCTTCACAATTAATTATACTTATCTAATCTTAACATGTCATAATTAATTCTCCCAATTAATTATCTAAGATAAACATCATGATACACAATTAATTCTCACAAATAATTATCTTTGGTCAACATCGTGGAACATAATTAATTCTCACATTTAATTATCTTACATTGAAAAACATCATTTCGTAATTAACTCCCATTAATTAATTTTCATAACAAAATCAATTAAATATCTCAATTACAATATATCAACTGTAGGACCCCGGGACACCCTGAGAGGGGAGGGGTGAATCAGGGTGGCAACTTTTTCTTCTTTTAGTTGTGGATCTTGTTCCCACGTTGGTAGGAACTACTTAAACCTGTATGATGGATATGAACAGCAATTAAACATTCACATGCAGAGAGATGACACATCTATTTTTACTCGGTTCACCACTAAGGGCTACGTCCAAGGAGCATACGCCGACAGGTTGTCGGTCGTACCTAAATCCAATATGTTTCACTAGCTGCGGATTAAAAATGTTCGGGTACAGACACTCTGCCCCAGGATCACTGCCTTTACAATTGTTCAGGGATAGCTCACTGCGTCCCTCGGGTCACTCCCGTTGACTCCCCCTGGCTCACTGCCGTTGGTGAAGTCTCACTCAGTTTATAGACGTGAAGGTATCTTCAATAGGTGTGCATTGAAGTTCTTCGTCTCCTGTTCAGCATGAGACATTGCTTGCATCAGGGTTCAGATTTGATGCTCCTTTTAGTTCAATCCTTCTTCTTTAGTGCAATGAATGAATGCACTAGATCCCCTTGTCTTCATTTTCCTGAATCACAATCACTGATGTGATTGCTTACTTAATGAAGCTTAGCTTAATCGGCGTTGACATAATCAGTTCTCCATGCATGCATGAGATCATGCATGTATCATTTAGATTTCTTCTTCAATCTCACTATGCACTAGAAGTATCAGGCAATATTTCATCTCTTGTGCAGCTCCAGAAAGGCAGGCGTGCTTTAACAATATCTGGCTCTTCTTTTCAAGCCCGGCGCGCAAGTCTCCCCCGGCGCGCAAGTCTTAGGCACGCAAGTACAAACCGGCGTGCAAGTGTCACAAAAGCACCTGCGCGACTCTGCCTTCTTGAACTTTAAACCTGCGCGACTCACTTCCTTTCTCGCCCAAATTACCTAGGGCGCACAACCATCAATCGGCGCGCAATCACTACTTGCGCGGCTCAACCACCTGTGCGACGAGAGCTCGAACAATCTCTAAGTCTTGAGCTCTGTGAGAAATGAGGAGGGGTGGTCCAGTATTTATAGGCAAACTGGACCCCCTGCGCGGTGGCGCGCAAGTCATCCATCGGCGTGCAAGTCTCAGCCCCTGCTAGGCACTTACGCGATCAACATCCAAACTTGCGCGAACATCTTGCCTTTGCCAAATTTGGATCTTTTGATCTTGAAAAACCATAGGCGCGCAAGTTATAATGCATTCAAGGAGTCGGCGCGCAAGTCTCTTCCCGGCACATAATTCACCTGCGCGACCTCGCCAAAACTTGCGCGACCCTTATCCATTTTCCATATTTTGATGCTCTGATCTCCAAAAATATATGGCGCGCAAGTTTCCTATCCTCCAAGCGTATGGCGCGCAAGTCCCTTTTCCAAAATCACTCTTCTTCATTTGTTGATTTTGAGGCCCTGAAATTTGGCAAACACTGGAAAACGGCGCCACGTTGTATCTGCTCTTTTTGTACCGCCTCCAGATCATCCATTCCTCTGTCGATGTTCTTGAATCAAACATAGATCATTGACCACAACTCTTGAACTCGACATGTCACCATGGAATCTCCTTTGTCAACAAATTTGTATGTCGTTTGTTTGCTTTGTCGACAAGCACGATCACCTCAACAGCACTTCTTCTTGGTGATCTGTATCCTTCAGCAACTCTTTTGATTTTATCACAAACTCCACTATTGTGATATGTATTCTTTGAAGGAAAAACTTTAGTACCATCATCTTCTATGACAATGTGATGTGCATGGCCATTTCATAAGTCAACTCATTGGCACATTGCCTCCTTCATCAACTGTCATGATCAACTTCATGCAAACCATGTGATTCAATCCGTCAAGAAGTCTCTAGTATGGTTCTCACGCAATCATGAGTAATTGCATGGTCTTCATCCAAAAACACCATCCTGCTTTAATCATTCTTGGATGGATTACTCCTCACATTCTTCATTGTTGTAAAAAATGTATCACCTTTGACACATGTTCTTTGGACATACGATCAGCACAACAATCGTCTGAATCACTACTCCTCTACTTCATCGGAGTACTTCATGATCTCCTTCATTGTGAGCTTCCATTCCTCCATTTTATTGGAGTACTTCTTGATCTCTTTCATTTTGATATTCCATTGACAAATATTGACAACAAATACAAACCTATACACAAAGTGGTTCCAACAATCTCCCCCTTTGTATTTTGTTGTCAATACCTTATACATTTTCTGAAATGAATTTGTCAATGTCAAAATGAGAATCTTCTATTCATCAACTTTTCTTTTCAAACGTTCATTTCACTTTCTCTCCCCCTTATTGACAAGAAATACAAAGCACATGGTAGGGAGGGTATCAATCCGCACTTAATAAATGTTTCATTAATCATTTCACTCTAAGTCTACTTGAGCAATGCTCGATGTAGAAAATAAGAGGATTTGATTAAGTCAACAAGGGTGTCCATTATCCACAGATCATGATACCAACATGAGATGATAACTCATATATCTTGTCTTCAAGGGTTTACCACTTTAATTCCAGGTAGAAGAAGATCAACTATGATAGGGAATAATAAACCTTATCCATTGATGTGTTCTTCAAGAAATTCACAGAGTAACTTCTTTTTAGTCCAGCTGGAGTTGATATTGATTAAAACAGTGATTATGGAAGCTTCATCATTCTTCTCCCCCTCAAGGGAAACACTCCTCATCATCTTCATCAAGAGTGATCCTTCATCATCATAATCTTTGAATATCAATTGAAGAATCTACTATGGATGTAAACTTCTTCAGCTTGGCTATCAAGAGTTGACAGCATTCACTACTTCTCAGGTTCTCCCCCTGAGAGCATGCCTCACTTTCAATTCCCTGCATTATTCGCACAAATACAATACAAAAATGATTACGGGAATAAGGTGGTTCCTTCTTGATTCATCAAGAAGACTTTCTTGGTTTAGGTTCTTTTCTCAACCAAGTTCCTCTGTTCACTCCAGTCTTCATGCCTGCACATTTGAACATATGTTCTAACATCTGTCGGTGTGGCATGGCTCTGTTCACATTCTCTTCTGCTTTGTGTGGAGAATTGTTCTGCTTAGCAGCCATCATGAATGATACATTCTTACTCCTCTTAAGGACTGCTTCTTGCTCTGGTATTAAGGTTAGGCAACCTTTTGAAATGTGACCAGACTTCTTCCATCTCTCACACATAACTTCTTTGACACGTGTGTTTCTCTTTGTTTGAAATCTCTCCTACACTGTGTCTTCATCATGTGAAAGTTTTTCTTTTCATTTGTCACCAGCCTTGGACTTCTCATCTTCAAGTTTCCTTATTCTTTTCAAATATTTTGGACAGATGAACAATATATCATATGGAGCTTTTGCAGCTGGTTTAGGTCTTCCACATGGGTTCATCCGAGATTCATCCCACTTAGTGTTTCTTTTGGATAAATGACCCTTCAATTTCATGGATCTAAAATCTTGAGTCTTCTCAGCTTCCCTACTTGAGATCTTCTTGGGGAAATGTGTGTTCACAAAATTCTTCTGATTTATCCCCAAGGTAGCTTCTTAATTATTTGAAGGCATCATAGGTCTTCTTTTCTTTTCAACAGTGAAAGCAAGTTGATATGGACATGTGCCTGCATTGTGACCGCTGTCATTGCATACATCACAGATGTTATCAAGAATTCCAAATCTGTTTGCAGTAAACAGATACTTCTGGACCTGCTGATGTTGCTTCTTTTTCTCTGGCTTCCTTCTCTTTGATATAGGCATTCTCCGTGCTTTTCCTTGTAAGGGATTATAAAGACAATACAGTGCATAGTGCCCAAATCTGTTGCAGCCCCAACATTGACCCAAAAATCTTTTATTCTTTGTGTCTTCTGTATTATGCTGTTGGGCCATCTGCTTAATCTTTTGTGCTCTATTTGAGGAACCCACTTCCTCCTTTTTCTTCCCATCCACCCTAGCCATGGTGGTAGGTTTCTTCTTATCACCTTTCCTCATCCATACTTGTTTAGAACTTTTCTTCCCACCTGCACTGATTGTAGGAGTGTATTTAGAGATATGAGTACAAGATGGTTTGGATGGTACCTTCACTTTCTCAGTTACTTGTGATAGATCAAAGAGTGAAGTCATGATCTTCTTATCACATGTTGGAGGTCTTTTGACAATAGAATCCTCTAGTGAGCATTGAGTACCAGCAGCAACTGATTCTTGATGTGGATAATCAAGAGTTGTCATAATCTTCTTATCACATGTTGGAGGCATTTCAGCTTTAGACTCCTCCAACGAACATTGAGTGCAAGCATCACTCATTTCATTCTTTTGTGAAGTCTCAATATGTGTGTTCTCAATCTTGGTCAACTGAGCTTCCAATCTTTTACCCACAATATTGAGGATGATCTTCTGATCTTCAATCGTAATCATCTTCTCTTCACAAGTATTCTTCAACCTTTCAACCTCATCTTCATGCATCTTAACTTTGTTTTGTAACAAAGAGTCAAGTTCCCTGAATTTAATGGATGTTTCTTCCAAACAAAAATTCTTGACTTCATTGCTCTTCTTCAGCTCAGCTTCAAGTGCATGGATCGTTTCTTTTAAAGTCTTATTGACTTCCTCTTCTTCTTCAAAGACTTTCACCCGTTTGATGAGCTTCATACTTTCCATAACTTTTCTTTCCAACCCCTTTTCCATATTGTCAGCTTCCCTTTCTAATCGATTGATCTCAACCTGCATAGATTGGAATAGGCTACAAATAATAGCAACCCTTTCTTCTGGAATATCATGCAGATATGTTCTGAGTTTTTCCTGAAAGCTTGAATTATGGGTATCATCCTTTCCTCTGGATGAGTTCTGAGCCACCTGCTTGATACTTTCCAAGCCTAATGTTTCTTCATTATTGGAATGGCATGTAGAACAAGACCCTGCATCTTCTTTGGATGTGGAGGACTTCTTCATAATCTTCTTCTCTTTCTTTTTCCTATTTGTCAAAGTCTTGGTGGATATAGATTTCTGCTCAAAAATGACTGCGTCATTATCAAGACTGCTCTTCATTGTTGACTCTAGGAAGGAAACTCAAATCCTCTTCTCAATAGAATTACTAGAGAATATCCAAAATACATTAACCTCCCTCTGATACCACTTGTAGGACCCCGGGACACCCTGATAGGGGAGGGGTGAATCAGGGTGGAAAATTTTTCTTCTTTTAGTTGCGGATCTTGTTCCCACGTTGGTAGGAACTACTTAAACCTGTATGATGGATATGAACAACAATTAAACATTCACATGAAGAGAGATGACACAGCTATTTTTACTTGGTTCACCACTAAGGGCTACGTCCAAGGAGCATACGCCGATGGGTTGTCGGTCGTACCTAAATCCACTATACTTCACTAGCTGCGGATTACAAATGTTCGGGTACAGACACTATATCCCAGGCTCACTGCCTTTACTATTGTTCAAGGATAGCTCACTGCGTCCCTTGAGTCACTCCCGTTGACTCCCCCTGGCTCACTGCCGTTGGTGAAGTCTCACTCAGTTTATAGACATGAAGGTCTCTTCAATAGGTGTGCATTGAAGTTCTTCGTCTCCTGTTCAGCATGAGACATTGCTTGCATTAGGGTTCAGATTTTATGCTCCATTTAGTTCAATCCTTCTTCTTTAGTGAAATGAATGAATGCACTAGATCCCCTTGTCTTCGTTTGCCTGAATCACAATCACTGATGTGATTGCTTACTTAATGAAGCTCAGCTTACTCGGCATTGTCAGAATCAATTCTCCATGCATGCATGAGATCATGCATGTATCAATTAGATTTCTTCTTCAATCTCACTATGAACCAGAAGTATCAGGCAATATTTCTTCTCTTGTGCAGCTCCAGAAAGGCGGGTGTGCTTTAACAATATCTGGCTCTTCTTTTCAAGCCCGGTGCGCAAGTCTCCCCTGGCGCGCAAGTCTTAGGCGCGCAAGTATAAACCGGCGTGAAAGTGTCACAAAATCACCTGCGCGACTCTGCCTTCTTGAACTTTAAACCTGCGCGACTCACTTCCTTTCTCGCCCAAATTACCTAGGGCGCGCAACCATCAATCGGCGCGCAATCACTACATGCGCGGTTCAACCACCTGCGCGACGAGAGCTCGAACAATCTCTAAGTCTTGAGCTCCGTGAGAAATGAGGAGGGGTGGTCCAGTATTTATAGGCAAACTAGACCCCCTGCACGGCGGCGCGCAAGTCATTCATCGGTGCGCAAGTCTCGGCCCCTGCAAGGCACTTACGCCATCAACATCCAAACTTGCACGAACATCTTGCCTTTGACAAAATTGGATCTTCTGATATCGAAAAACCATAGGCGCGCAAGTTATAATGCATTCAAGGCGTCAGCGCGCAAGTCTCTTCCCGACACATAATTCACCTGCGCGACCTCCCCAAAACTTGCGCGACCCTTATCCCTTTTCCATATTTTGATGCTATGATCTTCAAAAATATATGGCGCGCAAGTTTCCTATCCTCCAAGAGTATGGCGCGCAAGTCCCTTTGCCAAAATCACTCTTCTTCATTTGTTGATTTTGAGGCCCTGAAATTTGGAAAACACTGGAAAACGGCGCCACCTTGTATCTGCTCTTTTTGTACCGCCTCCAGATCATCCATTCCTCTGTCGATGTTCTTGAATCAAACATAGATCGTTGACCACAACCCTTGAACTCGACATGTCACCATAGAATCTCCTTTGTCAACAAATTTGTATGTCGTTTGTTTGCTTTGTCGACAAGCACGATCACCTCAAAAGCTCTTCTTCTTGGTGATCTGTATCCTTCAGAAACTCTTTTGCTTTTATCACAAACTCCACCATTGTGATATGTATTCTTTGCAGGAACAACTTTAGTACCATCATCTTCTATGACAATGTGTTGTGCATGGCCATTTCATAAGTCAACTCATTGGCACATTGCCTCCTTCATCAACTGTCATGATCAACTTCATGCAAACCATGTGATTCAATCTGTCAAGAAGTCTCTAGTATGGTTCTCACGCAATCATGAGTAATTGCATGGTCTTCATCCAAAAACATCATCCTTCTTTAATCATCCTTGGATGGATTACTCCTCACATTCTTCATTGTTGTAAACAATGTATCACCTTTGACACATGTTCTTTGAACTTACGATCAGCACAACAATCGTCTGAATCACTACTCCTCTACTTCATCAGAGTACTTCATGATATCCTTCATTGTGAGATTCCATTCCTCCATTTTATTGGAGTACTTCTTGATCTCTTTCATTTTGATATTCCATTGACAACTATTGACAACAAATACAAACCTATACACAAAGTGGTTCCAACAATCTCCCCCTTTGTATTTTGTTGTCAATACCTTATACATTTTCTGAAATGAATTTGTCAATGTCAAAATGAGAATCTTCTATTCATCAACTTTTCTTTTCAAACGTTCATTTCACTTTCTCTCCCCCTTATTGACAAGAAATACAAAGCACATGGTAGGGAGGGTATCAATCCACACTTAAGCAATGTTTCATTAATCATTTCACTCTAAGTCTACTTGAGCAATGCTCGATGTAGAAAACAAGAGGATTTGATTAAGTCAACAAGGCTGTCCATTATCCACAGATCATGATACCAACATGAGATGATAACTCATGTATCTTGTCTTCAAGGGTTTACCACTTTAATTCCAGGTAGAAGAAGATCAACTATGATAGGGAATAATCAACCTTCTCCATTGATGTGTTCTTCAAGAAATTCACAGAGTAACTGCTTTTGAGTTTAGCTGGAGTTGATATTGATTGAAATAGTGATTATTGAAGCTTATTCATTCTTCTCCCCCTCAAGGGAAACACTCCTCCTCATCTTCATCAAGAGTGATCCTTCATCATCATAATCTTTGAATATCAATTGAAGAATCTACTGTGGATGGAAACTTCTTCAGCTTGGCTATCAAGAGTTGACATCATTCACTACTTCTCAGGTTCTCCCCCTGAGAGCATGCTTCACTTTCAATTCCCTGCATTATTCGCACAAATACAATTCAAAAATGATTACTGGAATAAGGTGGTTCCTTCTTGATTCATAAAGAAGACTTGCTTGGTTGAGGTTCTTTTCTCAACCAAGTTCCTCTGTTCACTCCAGTCTTGATGCCTGCACATTTTGTACATATGTTCTGACATCTGTCGGTGTGGCATGACTCTGTTCACATTCTCTTCTGCTTTATGTGGAGAATTGTTCTGCTTAGCATCCATCATGAATGATACATTCTTACTCCTCTTAAGGACTTCTTCTTGCTCTGGTATTAAGGTTAGGCAACCTTTTGCAATGTGACCAGACTTGTTGCATCTCTCACACAAAACTTCTTTGACACATGTGTTTATCTTTGATTGCAATCTCTCCTGCACTGTGTCTTCATCACGTGAAAGTTTTTCTTTTCCTTTGTCACCAGCCTTGGCCTTCTCATCTTCAAGTTTCCTTATTCTTTTCAAATCTTCTGGCCAGATGACCAATATATCATTTGGAACTTTTGCAGCTGGTTTAGGTCTTCCACATGGGTTCATCCGAGATTAATCCCACTTAGTGTTTCTTTTGGATGAATGACCCTTCAATTTCATGGATCTAAAATCCTGAGTCTTCTCAGCTTCCCTACTTGAGATCTTCTTGGGGAAATGTGTGTTCACAACATTCTTCTGATTTCTCCCCAAGGTAGCTTATTCATTCTTTGATGGCATCAGAGGTCTTCTTTTCTTTTCAACAGTGAAAGCATGTTGATATGGACATGAGCCTGCATTGTGACTGCTGTCATTGCATACATCACAGATGTTATCAAGAATTCCAAATCTGTTTGCAGTAAACAGATGCTTCTGGACCTGCTGATGTTGCTTCTTTTTCTCTGGCTTCCTTCTCTTTGATATAGGCATTCTCTGTGATTTTTCCATGTAAGGGATTATAAAGACAATCCAGTGCACAATGCCCAAATCTGTTGCAACACCAACATTGACCCACAAATCTTTTCTTATTTGTGTCTTCTGTGTTAAGTTGTTGGGCCATCTGCTTAATATTTTGTGCTCTATTTGAGGAACCCACTTCCTCCTTTTTCTTCCCATCCACCCTAGCCATGGTGGTAGGTTTCTTCTTCTCAAATTTCCTCATCCATACTTGTTTAGAACTTTTCTTCCCACCTGCACTGATTGTAGGAGTGTATTTAGAGATATGAGTACAAGATGGTTTGGATGGTACCTTCACTTTGTCAGTTACTTGTGATAGATCAAAGAGTGAAGTCATGATCTTCTTATCACATGTTGGAGGTCTTTTGACAATAGAATCCTCTAGTGAGCATTGAGTACCAGCAACAACTGATTCTTGATGTGGATAATCAAGAGTTGTCATAATCTTCTTATCACATGTTGGGGGCATTTCAGCTTTAGACTCCTCCAACGAACATTGAGTGCAAGCATCACTCATTTCAATATTTTGTGATGTCTAAATATGTGTGTTCTCAATCTTGGTCAACTGAGCTTCCAATATTTTACCCACAATATTGAGGATGATCTTCTGATCTTCAATCGTAATCATCTTCACTTCACAAGTCTTCTTCAACCTTTCAACCTCATCTTCATGCATATTACCTTTGTTTTGTAACAAAGATTCATGTTCCCTGAATTTAATGGATGTTTCTTCCCAAAAAAAATTCTTGACTTCATTGCTCTTCTTCAGCTCAGCTTCAAGTGCATGGATCTTTTCTTTTAAAGTCTTATTGACTTCCACTTCTTCTTCAAAGACTTTCACCCATTTGATGAGCTTCATACTTTCCATAACTTTTCTTTCCAACCCATTTTCCATATTGTCAGCTTCCCTTTCTAATCGATTGATCTCAACCTGCATAGATTGGAATAGGCTACAAATAATAGCAACCCTTTCTTCTAGAATATCATGCAGATATGTTCTAAGTTTTTCCTGAAAGTTTGAATTATGGGTATCATCCTTTCCTCTGGATGAGTTCTGAGCCACCTGCTTGATACTTTCCAAGCCTAATGTTTCTTCATTATTGGAATGGAATGGAGATCAAGACACTACATCTTCTTTGGATGTGGGGGACTTCTTCATAATCTTCTTCTCTTTATTTTTCCTATTTGTCAAAGTCTTGGTGGATATAGATTTCTGCTCAGAAATGACTGCGTCATTATCAAGACTGCTCTTCGTTGTTGACTCTAGGAAAGAAACTCAAATCCTCTTATAAATAGAATTACTGGAGAATATCCAACATACATTAACCTCCCTCTGATACCACTTGTAGGACCACGGGACACCCTGAGAGGGGAGGGGTGAATCAGGGTGGCAACTTTTTCTTCTTTTAGTTATGGATCTTGTTCCCACGTTGGTAGGAACTACTTAAATCTGTATGATGGATATGAACAACAATTAAAAATTCACATGCAGAGAGATGACACAGCTATTTTTACTTGGTTCACCACTAAGGGCTACGTCCAAGGAGCATACGCCGACAGGTTGTCGGTCGTACCTAAATCCACTATGCTTCACTAGCTACGGATTACAAATGTTCGGGTACAAACACTCTGTCCCAGGCTCACTACCTTTACAATTGTTCTGGGATAGCTCACTGCGTCCCTCGGGTCACTCCCGTTGACTCCCCCTGGCTCACTTCCATTGGTGAAGTCTCACTCAGTTTATAGACGTGAAGGTCTCTTCAATAGGTGTGCATTGAAGTTCTTCATCTCCCGTTCAACATGAGACATTTCTTGCATCAGGGTTCAGATTTGATGCTCTTTTAGTTCAATCCTTCTTCTTTAGTGCAATGAATGAATGCACTAGATCCCCTTGTCTTCGTTTGCCTGAATCACAATCACTGATGTGATTGCTTACTTAAAGAAGCTCAGCTTACTCGGCGTTGTCAAAATCAGTTCTCCAGGCATGCATGAGATCATGCATGTATCATTTAGATTTCTTCTTCAATCTCACTATGCACCAGAAGTATCAGGCAATATTTCATCTCTTGTGGAGCTCCAGAAAGGCGGGCGTGCTTTAACAATATCTGGATCTTCTTTTCAATCCCGGTGCGCAAGTCTCCCCCGGCGCGCAAGTCTTAGGCGCGCAAGTATAAACCGGTGCGCAAGTGTCACAAATGCACCTGCGTGACTCTGCCTTCTTGAACTTTAAACCTGCGCGACTCACTTCCTTTCTCGCCCAAATTACCTAGGGCGTGCAACCATCAATCGGCGCGCAATCACTACTTGTGCGGCACAACCACCTGCGCGACGAGAGCTCGAACAATCTCCATGTCTTGAGCTTCGTGATAAATGAGGAGGGGTGGTCCAGTATTTATAGGAAAATTGGACCCCCTGCGCGGCGGCGTGCAAGTCATCCATCGGCGCGCAAGTCTCGGCCCGTGCTAGGCACTTATGCGATCGACATCCAAACTTGCGCGAACATCTTGCCTTTTCCAAATTTGGATCTTCTGATCTCGAAAAACCATAGGCGTGCAAGTTATAATGCATTCAAGGCGTCGGTGCGCAAGTCTCATCCCAACACATAATTCACCTGCACGACCTCACCAAAACTTGCGCGACCCTAATCCCTTTTCCATATTTTGATGCTCTGATCTTCAAAAATATATGGCACGCAAGTTTCCTATCCTCCAAGAGTATGGCGCGCAAGTCCCTTTGCCAAAATCACTCTTCTTCATTTGTTGATTTTGAGGCCCTGAAATTTGGCAAACACTGGAAAACGGTGCCACCTTGTATCTGCTCTTTTTGTACCGCCTCCAGATCATCCATTCCTCTGTCGATGATCTTGAATCAAACATAGATCATTGACCACAACTCTTGAACTCGACATGTCACCATGGAATCTTCTTTGTCAACAAATTTGTATGTCGTTTGTTTGCTTTGTCGACGAGCACGATCACCTCAACAGAACTTCTTCTTGGTGATCTGTATCCTTCAGCAACTCTTTTGATTTTATCACAAACTCCACTATTGTGATATGTATTCTTTGAAGGAACAACTTTAGTACCATCATCTTCTATGACAATGTGATGTGCATGGCCATTTCATAAGTCAACTCATTGGAACATTTCCTCCTTCATCAACTGTCATGATCAACTTCATGCAAACCATGTGATTCAATCCGTCAAGAAGTCTCTAGCATGGTTCTCACGCAATCATGAGTAATTGCATGGTCTTCATCCAAAAACACCATCATGCTTTAATCATCCTTGGATAGATTACTCCTCACATTCTTCATTTTTGTAAACAATGTATCACCTTTGACACATGTTCTTTGAACTTACGATCAGCACAACAATCATCTGAATCACTACTCCTCTACTTCATCGGAGTACTTCATGATCTCCTTCATTGTGAGATTCCATTCCTCCATTTTATTGAAGTACTTCTTGATCTCTTTCATTTTGATATTCCATTGACAAATATTTACAACAAATACAAACCTATACACAAAGTGGTTCCAACAATCTCCCCCTTTGTATTTTGTTGTCAATACCTTATACATTTTCTGAAATGAATTTTTCAATGTCAAAATGAGAATCTTCTATTCATCAACTTTTCTTTTCAAACGTTCATTTCACTTTCTCTCCCCCTTATTGACAAGAAATACAAAGCACATGGTAGGGAGGGTATCAATCCACACTTAAGAAATGTTTCATTAATCATTTCACTCTAAGTCTACTTGAGCAATGCTCGATGTAGAAAACAAGAGGATTTGATTAAGTCAACAAGGCTGTCCATTATCCACAGATCATGATACCAACATGAGATGATAACTCATGTATCTTGTCTTCAAGGGTTTACCACTTTAATTCCATATATAAGAAGATCAACTATGATAGGGAATAATCAACCTTCTCCATTGACGTGTTCTTCAAGAAATTCACAGAGTAACTGCTTTTGAGTCCAGCTGGAGTTGATATTGATTGAAACAGTGATTATGGAAGCTTCTTCTTTCTTCTCCCCCTAAAGGGAAACACTCCTCATCATCTTCATCAAGAGTGATCCTTCATCATCATAATATTTGAATATCAATTGAAGAATCTACTATGGATGAAAACTTCTTCAGCTTGGCTATCCAGAGTTGACAGCATTCACTACTTCTCAGGTTCTCCCCCTGAGACCATGATTCACTTTCAATTCCCTGCATTATTCGCACAAATACAATACACAAATGATTACGGGAATAAGGTGGTTCCTTCTTGCTTCATCAAGAAGACTTGATTGGTTGATGTTCTTTTCTCAACCAAGTTCATCTGTTCACTCCAGTCTTGATGCCTGTACATTTGAACATATGTTCTGACATCTGTTGGTGTGGCATGGCTCTGTTCACATTCTCTTCTGCTTTGGGTGGAGAATTGTTCTGCTTAGCAGCCATCATGAATGATACATTCTTACTCCTCTTAAGGACTGCTTCTTGCTCTGGTATTAAGGTTAGGCAACCTTTTGCAATGTGACCAGACTTCTTGAATCTCTCACACATAACTTCTTTGACACGTGTGTTTCTCTTTGTTTGCAATCTCTCCTGCACTGTGTCTTCATCATGTGAAAGTTTTTATTTTCCTTTGTCACCAGCCTTGGCCTTCTCATCTTCAAGTTTCCTTATTCTTTTCAAATCTTCTGGCCAGATGACCAATATATCATTTGGAACTTTTGCAGCTGGTTTAGGTCTTCCACATGGGTTCATCCGAGATTCATCCAACTTAGTGTTTCTTTTGGATGAATGACCCTTCAATTTCATGGATCTAAAATCCTGAGTCTTCTCAGCTTCCCTACTTTAGATCTTCTTGGGGAAATGTGTGTTCACAACATTCTTCTGATTTCTCCCCAAGGTAGCTTCTTCATTCTTTGATGGAATCAGAGGTCTTCTTTTCTTTTCAACAGTGAAAGCATGTTGTTATGGACATGTGCCTGCATTGTGACCGCTGTCGTTGCATACATCACAGATGTTATCAAGAATTCCAAATGTGTTTGCAATAAACAGATGCTTCTGGACCTGTTGATGTTGCTTCTTTTTCTCTGGCTTCATTCTCTTTGATATAGGCATTCTCTGTGCTTTTCCACGTAAGGGATTATAAAGACAATCCAGTGCACAGTGCCCAAATCTGTTGCAGCACCAACATCGACCCACAAATCTTTTCTTCTTTGTGTATTCTGTATTAAGTTGTTGGGCCATCTGCTTAATCTTTTGTGCTCTATTTTAGGAACCCACTTCCTCCTTTTTCTTCCCATCCACCCTATCCATGGTGGTAGGTTTCTTCTTCTCACCTTTCCTCATCCATACTTGTTTAGAACTTTTCTTCCCACCTGCACTGATTGTAGGAGTGTATTTAGAGATATGAGTACAAGATGGTTTGGATGGTACCTTCACTTTCTCAGTTGCTTGTGACAAA
Source organism: Viscum album (assembly GCA_963277665.1). Classification (NCBI taxonomy): domain Eukaryota; kingdom Viridiplantae; phylum Streptophyta; class Magnoliopsida; order Santalales; family Viscaceae; genus Viscum; species Viscum album. The sequence goes on from OY728120.1 coordinate 1,246,215,966, forward strand.
TCAAAGAGTGAAGTCATGATCTTCTTATCACATGTTGGAGGTCTTTTGACAATAGAATCCTCTAGTGAGCATTGAGTACCAGCAGCAACTGATTATTGATGTGGATAATCAAGAGTTGTCATAATCTTCTTATCACATGTTGGAGGCATTTCAGCTTTAGAATCCTCCAACGAACATTGAGTGCAAGCATCACTCATTTCATTCTTTTGTGAAGTCTCAATATGTGTGTTCTCAATCTTGGTCAACTGAGCTTCCAATCTTTGACCCACAATATTGAGGATGATATTCTGATCTCCAATCATAATCATCTTATCTTCACAAGTCTTCTTCAACATTTAAACCTCATCTTCATGCATCTTAACTTTGTTTTGTAACAATGAGTAAAGTTCCCTGAATTTAATGGATGTTTCTTCCAAAAAAAATTCTTGAATTCATTGCTCTTCTTTAGCTCAGCTTCAAGTGCATGGATCCTTTCTTTTAAAGTCTTATTGACTTCCTCTTCTTCTTCAAAGACTTTCAACCATTTGATGAGCTTCATACTTTCCATAACTTTTCTTTCCAACCCCTTTTCCATATTGTCAGCTTCCCTTTATAATCGATTGATCTCAACCTGCATAGATTGGAATAGGCTACAAATAATAGCAACCCTTTCTTCTAGAATATCATGCAGATATGTTCTGAGTTTTTCTTGAAAGCTTGAATTAGGGGTATCATCCTTTCCTCTGGATGAGTTCTGAGACACCTGCTTGATACTTTCCAAGCCTAATGTTTCTTCATTATTGGAATGGCATGGAGAACAAGACACTGCATCTTCTTTGGATGTGGGGGACTTCTTCATAATCGTCTTCTCTTTTTTTTCCTATTTGTCAAAGTCTTGGTGGATATAGATTTCTTCTCAGAAATGACTGCGCCATTATCAAGACTCCTCTTAATTAATGACTCTAGGAAAGAAACTCAAATCCTCTTCTCAATAGAATTACTGGAGAATATCCAACATACATTAACCTCCCTCTGATACCACTTGTAGGACCCCGGGACACCCTAAGAGGGGAGGGGTGAATCAGGGTGGCAACTTTTTCTTCTTTTAGTTGTGGATCTTGTTCCCACGTTGGTAGGAACTACTTAACCTGTATTATGGATATGAACAACAATTAAACATTCACATGTAGAGAGATGACACAACTATTTTTACTTGGTTCACCACTAAGGGCTACGTCCAAGGAGCATACACCGACAGGTTGTCGGTCATACCTAAATCCACTATGCTTCACTAGCTGCGGATTACAAATGTTCGGGTACAGACACTCTGTCCCAGGCTCACTGCCTTTACAATTGTTTAGGGATAGCTCACTGCGTCCCTCGGGTCACTTCCGTTGACTCCCCTTGGCTCACTGCCGTTGGTGAAGTCTCACTCAGTTTATAGACGTGAAGGTCTCTTTAATAAGTGTGCATTAAAGTTCTCCATCTCCTGTTCAGCATGAGACATTTCTTGCATCAGGGTTCAGATTTGATGCTCCTTTTAGTTCAATCCTTCTTCTTTAGTGCAATGAATGAATGCACTAGATCCCCTTGTCTTCGTTTGCCTGAATCACAATCACTGATGTGATTGCTTACTTAATGAAGCTCAGCTTACTCGGCGTTGTTAGAATCAGTTCTCCATGCATGCATGAGATCATGCATGTATCATTTAGATTTCTTCTTCAATCTCACTATGCACTAGATGTATTAGGCAATATTTCATCTCTTGTGCAGCTCCAGAAAGGAGGGCGTGCTTTAACAATATATGGCTCTTCTTTTCAAGCCTGACACGCAAGTCTTAGGCGCGCAAGTATAAACCGGAGCGCAAGTTTCACAAAAGCACCTGCGCGACTCTGCCTTCTTGAACTTTAAACCTACGCGACTCACTTCCTTTCTCGCCCAAATTACCTAGGGCGCGCAACCATCAAACGACGCGCAATCACTACTTGCGCGGCTCAACCACATGCGCGACGAGATCTCGAACAATCTCCAAGTCTTGAGCTCCGTGATAAATGAGGAGGGGTGGTCCAGTATTTATAGGAAAATTGGACCCCCTACGCGGCGGCGCGCAAGTCATCCATCGGCGCGCAAGTCTCGGCCCGTGCTAGGCACTTATGCGATCGACATCCAAACTTGCGCGAACATCTTGCCTTTTCCAAATTTGGATCTTCTGATCTCGAAAAACCATAGGCGCGCAAGTTATAATGCATTCCAGGCGTCGGGGCGCAAGTCTCATCTCGGCACATAATTCACCTGCACGACCTCACCAAAACTTGCGCGACCCTAATTCCTTTTCCATATTTTGATGCTCTGATCTTCAAAAATATATGGCGCGCAAGTTTACTATCCTCCAAGAGTATGGCGCGCAAGTCCCTTTTCCAAAATAACTCTTCTTCATTTGTTGATTTTGAGGCCCTGAAATTTGGCAAACACTGGAAAATGGCGCCACCTTGTATCTTCTCTTTTTGTACCGCCTCCAGATCATCCATTCCTCTGTCGATGTTCTTGAATCAAACATAGATCGTTGACCACAACTCTTGAACTCGACATGTCACCATGGAATCTACTTTGTCAAAAAATTTGTATGTCGATTGTTTGCTTTGTCGACAAGCATGATCACCTCAACAACACTTCTTCTTGGTGATCTGTATCCTTCAGCAACACTTTCGCTTTTATCACAAACTCCACTATTGTGATATGTATTCTTTGAAGGAACAACTTTAGTACCATCATCTTCTATGACAATGTGATGTGCATGGCCATTTCATAAGTCAACTCATTGGAACATTGCCTCCTTCATCAACTGTCATGATCAACTTCATGCAAACAATGTGATTCAATCCGTCAAGAAGTCTCTAGCATGGTTCTCACGCAATCATGAGTAATTGCATGGTCTTCATCCAAAAACACCATCCTGCTTTAATCATCCTTGGATGGATTACTCCTCACATTCTTCATTGTTGTAAACAATGTATCACCTTTGACACGTGTTCTTTGAACTTACGATCTGCACAACAATCGTCTGAATCACTACTCCTCTACTTCATCGGAGTACTTCATGATCTCCTTCATTGTGAGCTTCCATTCCTCCATTTTATTGGAGTACTTCTTGATCTCTTTCATTTTGATATTCCATTGACAACTATTGACAAAAAATACAAACCTATACACAAAGTGGTTCCAACATCAACCATAAAAAATCTCCAATATATTTATTTGGGAACCCCCTTCACTTGTTCTGCGATTCAATTATCAATTAATCACCAAGGAAAACTCAATTCAATTCCACATTCCTAATTAATCCAATTTAAGAAATCAATCATCCATATAATCTATAAAATCATAAAATCACGTACACATATCTAAATCACAACTATGGGAGTTCTATTTAGACCACCTACCTCAGTTTATTGGCATATTTTATCCCAACAAAATTCCCAAAAATCCAAGCAGCACAATGATTTCGATCAAGCTTCAGATCTAAATACCTAAGCCAAAATTAAGATCAAAGGCATCAATATCATGAAATATATATCTAGATCGAAAATAATAGATCTATATCTCAAATCATAGGTTTAGATCCATTGATGCAGTGTAAATATTCCATGAAATGATTAAGAATGATTAGAGGAAAGAACATGAGAATCAACAGGATGAAATCCACTTATCAGGAAGAGAGAGGATCTTCAATCCAGGCTTTTGATCTAGACGAAAAGTGTTCGGATCACTATGGAATCCATACAAAAGGCTCTGGGAACACTTAGAATTTGTGAAACCTGATCCAAGGTCAAAATATAAGAGTCTTGGGGGTTCATGGGATTTTAAAACCAATTTTCAGATAATTAATACCCACACGCACGGTTTCCTGGGCTGAGGCACACTATTTGGGAAAACCATGCACCAATTGTGCAGTCCTCCACTACCCGTATGGCTTGATGGTGCATAGTAAGAAAAACTGTGCACCAACTGTTCTAACCTCCATTGTTTTCACTTTTATCTTGCCCATGGTTTGGCCAAACCGTGTGCAAACCATGCACAACCCCCTGCCATCCAATGTTCCTTAAAAACATCAACCAAACACACTCTAGGTCATACCTCAACCCATATGTACTTAATAACCTCAAAAAGTACCTAAAAACGTGCTCAAGATGGCTCCATAAAATTCTGGGATCTTACACTTAGAGATGAATCTTTTTAATGAAAATAAAAATAATATTTGACAAAGAAACCCTATGAAATATAGTAAATAAGGGAGATAAAATATACATTTCATAATTTTTAAATATAAATTCAAATTCAATTGAAATTGAATTAAAGAAATATTATATATACGGATAAGAATACCCAAGACATAATATAAAAAAATAGTCATAAAATAAAAATATTCCTAAATGAAAAGAAAATATAAAATCAATTCTAATAACAAGCATAATTTTAGATGATTTATAAACTAATGAGAGTGTAAAAGATAAGAATACATGAAAAATAAAAAATAAATAAATAAATTAGAATTTAATATATGTGGATATATAGATAAATAACCTAAAATTTCCCCCAATATAAATTTAGACATAGATAATATCAATTTCAAAGTGATATGGGAAAATAAATTTTTATTCCTTTGGTAATGTTGAATCCAAAACCATTTAAATTGGGAATATACAATTTATTTTTCAATCCAATTAATTAAATTAAAACTATGATATAATTCATCAATTTTGTTGTATATAAATCATATAAAAAATACTATTTTAATATCAAACACATCTCAATTAAAGGGAATTGGGATGAGAAACCTTTACATTTACATTTTACTCCTATACAAGCACTTTAAACACATGTATAATAAACATAACCATCAAGATAAATTATTTTATAATATCATTAACATATATTTCCTTTTATAATATTCAATTATAATCATTTATTTCACATATTTTAGTTAGTTTTTTATATTAATTATTTGATTTTAATAATATTGATTATTTTGTACAAGTTCTGTAATTATGATGTTAATAGTCTTTATTTGATAAAAAAATTAACATTAAAATAAGATTAAAGGTATTGTAATAATTTTATTGAAATTATTTAATATGTTCAATGTCCATTTAATGGAAGTTATGGTCATTTTTCATAATAATTAAATTCATAGTGATAATGTTTTTGGAAATTTACCGATAATAATGAATTACTTTAAAATGAAAATTCATTTTTACCACCATTAAAAAACAATAATAATAAAATAAATTAAAAATTAAATTTCTATATTACAATTATTGATGTTTTATTATTCATTCAGGATGAAAATTTATATCTTCTTTCATGTCGGTGGTAAAACCGAACCAAAGAAAAACATGTTATAATTAATAAATGGGTAATAATATGAGTTCATATTATTGTAATATCATTTATATAGAATAATTATGATGGTAGTGATATATAATTATATTATATAATTATATTTGGTTGGATAATATACATGAAAGTAATCAAAAAATATGTTAAAGAACATGATAATTACTTTCATGGAATCGCCCCTCCTCAAAATGGGTTATTTCATAATGAAGTATTTTGGACACCTTCTTATAAGTAAAATTTAAAAACATGTAAGAAATTGTTAATAGAGGTAATTTTTGTAGCTATTAAATAGAAAAAAATTATATAAGTGGTTTTTAGCGGATGAAAGTGAGCTCCTTTTATAAGGGAAAATGAGGGATATTTCCTTAGAAAATTGAGTTAAGTAAAGGGTAAAGATGAGATCACCTGGGATTTGACTGAATTGTAAAGGAAATGTTTGTTTTATTTGTATTATATATTCCCATTCCAAAAAAGGCCTTCTATAATGATTTTATATCAATTTAATTATTAAAAATTCATGCCATGTCATTTTACCCCCATTTACAACTTTTATCATGCTTCGTTATTTAAAATGAAAATTATTTTTTTTATAAAAAATATAAGATAGCCCCTCTTAACTTATTTTATTATAATTAAAAATTTAAATTCCATTCAATCTAATTCAAATTATAAATAATAGATGTTTAACTTGTAAATAGAAATATAAAATATATATTAAAAAATGTTTTGATAAAAGAATAATATTTAAAGCATCAAGTCTTAATAATCTTATTTCATATCAATTCAAAATAATTAAATGAGTGAAGAAATATTTTTTTATACTTATAATAATTAAATTTTAAAAACATCATCCTTAAACCATGATATATTTAGTATGTTATGATCAAGATGCATAACGCATAATTAAAATTAGTTTTTGAAAAGTATAATTTAAAGTATTAAATGAATTTATCTTATTTCAAACCCATAAATAATAAATTGTTCATTTTTATTAATTATATATATATAAACAATAAATATTTACTTAAATTTAAAAATATGTATAAGGGAAATTTAATTGTCAAATTAAAAATATAATATATAATAAAAATAATGTTTTTAAATAAAAAATTCTTTGTTGTCCCTGAATTGTTAAATTATTATTCCTTATAACTCATTAATTATTTTTATGATATTATTTATTTATTTTAATGATAATTATTTGAATTTTATCATTCCAATTTATTAAAAATATAATTTAAAAATATACATTATGTAAAATAATCATTTCTTTAAAAGTGAAGATAATATTAAAAATTAAAAAGTATATATTTATGTTGTTCAAAAATTGTTTATTTAATGTTAATTAAAGGTAAAATATATTTTTTGTAATAAATTATTTAATTTTAACTATTAAATACCCAATATACCTATTAGATACATGTATACCCAATAATTAAATATCCAACAAATGTATGTCCAATGACCATATATCCATTAATCATATATCCAACGACCATATATTTAATGGCCATATTAAATTTGTATTTATAACCTTATAGGGTTCTTTAAAATTTATTCACCCTATTTATTTATTTCTCACCCAAAATTTCAATTATATTTATAATGTTTTTCCATATTTCCATTTCTATTGTAGGTGGTATGATCGTTAAATCAATCCATGAGGATAATGATTTCATGTTTGTGGTTTTTTATTTACTTTTGGTTTTATTCCATTTTAACAGTCTTAACGATGTATCTTACTTCATTCCCATAGTGTACTAGTGTTTATCTAGTATTTTAATATTTTACATCAATAAAGTATATCATGGTTCATTTTTTTGATGATGTATATGAAATAAATTATTCATCACATTAATGGAATTAAAATACATGGTTCTATATTCTACCCCCTTAAAAAATATCACCCGTCAAATTTCATCACTCAAAAAATGAGGGCATTTTCCGTCATTACATCTTTTATTTCCCACATTAATTTATTATATAAATGATTCCACTAGATAACATTAACCAGGTGAGTGACCTCAATTCTTAGAACATTATATCTATAATCCAAGATATTTATAGATTGTTCCTTATAAGATAGACCATGTTCTTGTTATAAATTCACTTAAATCAATAAATGTGATAGATTAGGTTTGTAATTACTTAAAATTGATACAAGGAACACATCTTATACATGGGATATGTGTTTTGGAAGTGAAATATGATAGGCTATTATCCCCACATGATCAAGGATCTCGAAAGGATTGATGTTTATGGGGACTAACTTTCCCTTACTCTTTAATCCCATAACCCTCTTACATGGTTATTTTCAAAGTAATACCTTGTCTCCAACTTCAAAATCCAAATATCATCGATGATTTTTAGTGAAACTATTATATTGATTTTGTGTTACTTTAATATGTCATAGAATGGTTTGAATCTTCTCTATCATTTCTTGCGAAATATTTGGAAACAAAATCATGTTATCTATGACTTCATCTTGACATGTTGGTGTTTTCACCTATTCCCATAAAAATATTCATACTGTTACATTTTAATTATATTATAGAATCTATTGTAATATTATAAATTTAATAAAGGATGATTATCATCCCAAGATCCTTTAAAATCCATTAAACTAGATCTTACCATACCTTCCAAAGACTTAATGGTCATTTTATATTGAAAATTAGTCTCTGGATGAAAATTTGTACAAAATATTATCTCTATATCTAATTCTTATTGAATACTTAACCATAAATTTGAGGAAAATCTCATATATCAGTCAGACACAATTGAAAATTGTACAATATGTAGCCTTAGCACTATATTTTTCTTGTATAGCATTGAATGATGGTCCTATAATAAATATTATCGAATTGAAATGAAATACCCTAATATCATGGGGTAGTCAGCCACAAAACAGATGGAATTATAGATTTTAGAGGTACTGAAAAGTCATATGATGAGATCCATGGTTGTGTTCTCCAATTTCCATATTTCTTTGGGTAATGGTTTCATCATAACCTTATACATCCACCATTTAGCCTTAACTTTCTATCGGCTAATAATGGATAAATATACGATGTAATAATGTTCTTTATTCATTCCCACAATAATTACTCATTGAGATCATTATACATATTTGTGATTCAAGGATAGATTGATACTGATCAGTTATGTGCATCATCCAAAAAATCATTCTTCAATTTGGGTATTTAAGGGGTATTTATTTGTTTCATGGATCATATAATTATATTATTTTCAAGGTTTAACTCCAAAATATTCATTAACTTATTCTATATCTTAATATATCCCTTTTACATCTCCTTGATCATCACAAGGATTGATGGTTGAGTTTTCACTAGGGAAAGATATTATTTCTCCCATTTCATTAGGATTTTTAGGTTTATCCTTTTTAAATCCAAGAGTATTAGATCTCTTTAAATCCTTATCTTAAATAAGGTAGCACAATACTTCCTACTCAAATCATCTAATACCTTGTTCACCTTCCCAGGGTAATAATGTATTAAAATGTCATAGTCTGTTATCAACTCTTACCATATCCGTTGATGTATGTTCAACTCCTTTGATGTGATAAAATACTTTAATCTCTTATGATTAAAATATATATTTTATTTGTCAACAAAGAGATAATTCCTTCCTATGTTTTTTAAAAATATTACCCCTATAGATCTAAATCATACATTGGGTAATTTTTATTATTTGTTTTTAATTGGTGTGAGGAATAGGATATCACCTTATCTGTTTTCATGAGATAACATCTCAACCCCTTCTTTAGAGCATTACTATTATCACAAACCATTATAAACATTTGGATATTGTGATTACAAGTTTAATGAATAACCTCTTCTTAATATCCTTGAATATTTCATAATATTCATCAGTACAAAGAAATAATACACCCTTCCATATTAACCTGTTTGTAGATTTTATAATCATGATAAATTCATCACAAAGAAATGATAGTGTCCATCCAATCCAAGAAATATATAGATATTTTTTATAGATATTGGTTTAGTGCATACTTTAATCACCTTTTTACTCTAATGGTCCATATATATACCCTTGATTATGATTACATAACCCAATAATGATAATTTATAAAGCCAGAATTCACACATACTAAATTTGACATTAATTTTATCCTTTCTCAAGGTATTTAGTAAAATCCCCAAATACTCTTTAGGAACATAGTTTATCTTATAATATTTGTGAATATCATGAGAAAATATGACTGCATTTGATCATGTTATTATTTAAAGACACTATGCATAAAATATATGAAGATGGAAATGGAATTTGTATGTTAAAATAGTGTCACTATGAATTCATAGAGTCTATATATTTTACTAAAGGTTGTATTAGGTATATCTTCCCTTTTCACCCTTAGTTGATGATATCTATATTGATATTCAATCATTGATAAATATTGATACCCTCATAGTAGAGTGAAAAAAATTTCAATATAGGATAGAAGATACTTGTTCTTGATCATGATCTTGTAGAGTTCATGATAATCAGTGTGAAGACGTATTAATCCATTATGCTTTTTTAAAAAATAAGACTAATGCATCCCATGGAGAAGCACTTGGGAATATAAAACCCATTTCTGTATTCACTTATATTTTCTTATTTAATTTCTCTAATTCTATTGGGTTCATTCTATAATGAGTCTTTGATATTTGAATTCTTTCACGTATTAATTCAATTGAAAACTCAAACTCACATTCTAGGGAAATGTTAGGTAACTCTTTTGGAATTACATCAAAACATTCCAACAAAATTATTCCATATTTAATATTTAGGTTCACCTTATCCATTTGGGATAAATATACTTCATTATTAGGTATCAAGACCCATAAAAGGGAAGTAAATGATATTAGGATTCCATAGTGAGACTTTCCCTACTATATGATCTATGGTTGATTTGGGATATAGAATTTGATTTCTGTATTCTAGAAATTTATAATAAATATATTTAGAGAGAGTTAATCTATGTCCAAAATCACATAAACTAAATAAAATTGAGAATAATTCTATTTTCAGTAAGTACATTCCCACAAACCTCAATTAGATAATAGTTATAGACATGGTATATAATTATTTCACCACCATTTGTTTTCATATCTAATCAATGGGTTGGTGAAAAAATTATTTAAAAAAAATTATATATAAAGGAGTGGGTGGAACTGAAAAAAAAATTATATTTCTTCACTATATGATAATAATATCTTTCACCACTGCATTTTCAAAACCGAATTCAATAGTTATGATTTTATACATTTTCTCTTTGTCCATTTTCTTTTATGTTTGATGATGTATTTTATCCTCATCAACCCTTGGGTTGGTGAATTGGTTTTTGTAATGTCCAAACTTCTTATAATTTAACCATTTATGTGCGTGTGGGGATCTATATGTTTCCATCATATATTTCATTGTGTTAATAAATCCCTAGACATTTATTTAGTATTCTTGTCCTGGATGGACTTATTTTCCAAAATTAAAACATAATATTTTTTCTATTGATGTAATTCCCCCATGCATCTTCCAACATTTCCAACATGTAGGAATATGAATTCTATTTACTCCATTGTTTTCACCAAAATATTTGATGAAAGGAGAGAGGAAAAAGAGGCCCCACGCCCTACCTTGTGAAGCCCCGACGCGGAGTAACCCCAAGCTACGCAACCATTGGAAGCATAGGAGGCGAGAACTCTCCGCGAATGCCCTTACATTCACGAACCCGCCGCGAAGCACATGAGGGGGTAACTCTCCGCGAACACCCTAAAGTTCGCGAACCTGCCATGAAGCCCAGGAGGCGGTAACTCTCCACGAACGCCCTGACGTTTGCGAACCCACCCCGAAGCAGAGGAGGCGGTAACTCTCCGTGAACCCAGTTGACGTTCGAGACCTTCTGTGAAGCAACCGAAGTCCCCTTTGCGCCGCGTGACCTCTTCTTCATGAAACATATTGCCTATAAATACCGAGCTCCCCAGGATCTCTCCAGACGGACAATCCGACCTTTTGGCTTCTTAGCTCGCAAATCGCGAATCACTCTTAGCTCTAGGAATCATGAGCTCCACGAGGTATTTTTTCTTCGTGAGAGGCCTTTGCCTTGTATCGTTTTGAGCCCCTCTTCCGAGAGGGATGCACTTCGCGAATCCTAAGGGAATTCATGAAGGAAAGGGATCCCCAAGGGGACCCGGGCAGTCATGGAGCATTTATTCTTCACGAAACACCCACCCTGTATAGGTGATCCACATGCCAAGGAAGGGTCACTGTACTTCGCGAAGCACACTACTTCACAGAACCTTGCTTCACGAGGCACCTATTCTTCGCAAGGAAGTACTCCACGAACACCATTCCACTTCACGAAGCACCTCCCACTCACACCTCTACCCCATGATAAGGCCAAGGCACTCCACTTCGTGAAGCACACCCCTTTTCAAGTGCTCTCCACAATGCAAAGCAACCGAGCTCCGCAAGGCCCCTACCTGTGGACCCCTCTGCTTGGAAATTCCTCTTCTCTTGTGACTCTCCAAGTTTGCATGATGTGATTTCAATGTCCCCCAGACGATACCAACCGTAGCGTTTCTTCACCTAATGCTTCTTCGCATAGGCACGCTAATGGCTATTGCTTCTTTGCATAGCCACGCTAACGTGGACCCCTCGATGGTTCGCTCTGTGACCCCCCTTCTATATGGCCTTGCCGATGCCTTCCCTTCCCCAAGGGACAGAGGGTACCAGTCATGTAAGCCCTAGGGGTGAAGAGTAAACCCACCTTGTCTGAGATATAGGACGTTAAACTGCCAAGCACCTTGTCCTCAACACATGACGTTAAATTGTGACCCGACCCCATGCATCGCACACCGGGTCCCCCCGGCTCGAACATTATTTACAGCACCTGGTCCCCATAGGGGATGATATCCTCCTTATGGGAGTGGCGTTTGTCCGTGGGGAAGGGTAACCTCCTTGGTGTAAGCCCCCTAGCCCCTCTTGCAGAAGGTAACACCCATGCACCTCCACACTTCCTCACCGCCAAGGCCAGCGAAGAGCGTGATAGGGAACGAGGAACCTCCTTTCTTCGGTCCCAAATCCCTCTCCCTCTACGCTTTGTCGCACTTTGGGCCTCCATCCTAGATTATGTCCTAGCACTATGGGCCGCCTAACATGTAAGCTCCTTTTTGCTTCTCACAGACACACCCTTCACGACGTGATCGTAAGGTCTCTACTGCCTCTTGTTTCTCACACCGAGAACGAATCACATGGGCTTAGATTAAGCATCGACCATGGAAATGTCCCCGTCCAACATGACGTTAAACTGTATGCCCCCCATCCAGCAAGACGTCAAACTTCACACCCGAACTATGATGACTTTGATCCATGTCAAGGCATGGTACATAGGAAGCCTCATGAGGTTCAAGCCCACCACCCGGTCATTTCGACCATCATTCATGTTGGTTCAAAAACACCTTGGCAGCCTATAGTGGAAGAACCACACCATTCTAAACTACGTGGTCGTTGATCAATGTCAAGGAACGGTACGTAGGAAGTGTCCCTGAGGTTCAAGCCCCGTCACCCATTGGACCAAGGTCCTTCTTGATGTCGGTTCGCCGACACCCACATCCATACCCGAACTACGGGGACTTTGATCCATGTCAAGGCATGGTACGTAGGAAGCCTCATGAGGTTCAACCCACCACCCAGTTGTTTCTTCATGTCGGGTTCCACCCTCGTCCCGCATGATGTTAAACTACATTTCAGTCCAGCGGTAAGCTGTTGCGACTAACCTGAACTACGTGTTCTTTGATCCATGTCAAGGCGTGGTACATAGGAAGCCTTCCTGATGTTCAATCCCACCATCCACCTAGGACAAGGTCCTTCTTCACGTCAGTTCTCTGACATGCCCTCGTCCTATATGATGTTAAACTGCATCCCAATCTAGCGGTAAGCCGTTGTGACCCTACCATCCAATTGTTCTGACACCCCTTTGTGTCAGTACAACAACCCCTTTTCCTGAACTATGTGGACTTTGATCCATGTCAAGGCATGGTACGTAGGAAGCCTCATGAGGTTCAAGCCCACCACCCGGTTGTTTCTTCACGTTAGGTTCCACCCTCGTCCCGTATGACGCTAAACTACATTTCAGTCCAGCGGTAAGCCGTTGTGACTAACCTGAACTATGTGGTCTTTGATCCATGTTAAGGCGTGGTACGTAGGAAGCCTTCCTGAGGTTCAATCCCACCATCCAACTGGTCCAAGGTCCTTCTTCACGTCAGTTCTCCGACACTCCCTCATCCCTCATGATGTTAAACTGCATACCAATCCAGCGGTAAGCCTCTGTGACCCTTCCATCCAGTTGTTCCAACACCCCTTTGTGTCAGTAAAACAACCCCTTTTATCGAAATATGTGGACTTTGATCCATGTCAAGTCATGGTATGTCAGAAGCCTCACGAGGTTCAAGCCCACCACCCATTGGGACAAGGTCCTTTTCACACCGGTTGTCCGGCGATCAACCTGAACTACGTGGTATTTGATCTATGCTAAGGCATCATATGTAGGAAACCTCACGATGTTCAAGTCCACCACCACCTGGTCATTCTGACCGTATTCACGTCAGTTCTTCCAACACCTTGGGCTGCCTAGAGTGTAAGCCCCACACATCTATTCTGAATTACGCAGACTTTGATTCCCTGCCACGGGGATACGTAGGAAGTATCTTCAAGACTCAAGACCATCACCACCGTCATCTCCATTATGGATCCATTTCATTTACCCTATACTCCATGAAATTCTCCTTCGCCCATCCTGATTCTTACCCGGGCCGCCACATCACGGTGAGATCATGCCAGCCCATTCACTTCCAAAACATTCGGGAAGCCACCCACGGGCAGGCTCTGATATCAGTATTCCCTCAAGAGGGGTTCCTCAATCTGATCCACTCCAGCTAGTGTTCTGATCAGCCTGATCTGTCTTCGCTGGATGTTAAACTTGAGGCATACCCTGTGTTAAACATGAGAAGCTAAGGAAAACCTCAGATACATGCCTATGGAATATGATTCCCCGCGCTCGAAGTGATATGCCTCGGGCTTCCACGCCCTCCAGAAGCCCTATAATAAGGGACAAAAGACATAAACGCCAATTCCCCAGCATTGAGACACGTTAATGATGCCTCGACGTGACTACTCCCCCAACTAAAGGTTGCTTCCCTGACTGGACCCTTTGGAATTTCCTGACAGAAGTAGTGTAATTAACCGGTGTCCATGGAAACATGGCACTGGGAAGAGTTTCACGAACAATGTATTAAATCTATGAGGGAGACCCGGACTAGGTAATGAGTTCTGAGAAGGAATCAATGGAAGGGGGAACCAACATCCCATCATCCCGTTTCGATCAAGGAGCAGATGTCCCTGAATAAGGAGCGGATGCCGCCCGCCTCTGGAAAGCGGGAATGCGGGGTAACAAAAGTCGCGCCTGTCGCGCCCAAGTAGACAGATGCGTGCGCCCCAGTGAAAGCATCGAAAATAGAAATGGTGAACCCAAAGTGAAGTTCTTCCCCTCAATGTGAAGATTACTAGTGCTCGAGACATCAATAGATTGACGTGTCATCGGATCCATATATCCGGTGCCGGGTCCCGCCAAGAAAATAGCGGGCCTGTCGTGAAACTCACTAGAAGTTGTGGCAGTATAATGTGGGGCATTCCGTTCTGCAACGTTGTTGGTGTGGATCCCTCTTACCGGCCATAGAAGACGGAATGTCGCTGGGGAACTGGTTGTCGGTTTGTTTTCCTCGCAGTGCTGATGACTGAATCTCCCTGCTTCTCAGGAATAAAGTTGCTGCTATAGGGACACGATCGCCGCCCACCCGCCTACGCAGGGGCATGGGAAATACCAGCACAACTGCTCTGCGTGGCTCCACTTTTTCTACAACGGCGTCTGCATCCATGAGCGTGGGGCACCCACGCCCCCTCTCTCCATCAGAATTCATCCAACTAAGGGTGATTAACGACCTCGTACGCCGTTATGAGGAGGAGGGAATAATCCCAACCTGGGATATGGACCGCCTGGACTTGGATCCATCCAGGCCCCGCCATCAATGCTGCCCTCGGAGGCCGCGCAGGGAGCCCCTGCTCCCCACCCCAACATTCAATCGTTTTAGGAGCCTGTCCCCGGAACACCTTGACGACTCCCTGCCTTACGCTGATGAGGTCGGTGATGTCCGGCTCAGCCCAGTCAGGGTCCCGATCCCGGGACTCCAAGCAAGGGCCCCCAACCAGCCACATCAGTGTCGTTGTCCGGCTTTTCCAGAGGATCATGTATGCTATGCCCCTGCGCCACCCCCACCGGCTCGCCTGACCCGATGCCAGCGTTGGGCCTGAGCTGAGGACGCCCGCCAAGGGGTGTCAACGTCGACAACTACTGTGTCCCGAAGCCACCACCGATGTATATCATGAAGCCCATGCACACACTGAGCAGGAACACTCCTATGCTCGACCCGGATCAAGGCCCCAAACACCCCACAGGCAGGCTGGGTTTACTCTTCGGGTCACAGGCCTGAGTGGTGATTGCCGCGAACCAATCCACGGTGATGGCACCCCGTACGGAGGCCCTCCCCGTACCACCACTCCATAGAGAATGGGCCTTCCCCGCTCTGAAGATCGTCATAGAGGTATGCCCCGTGCTACCCCCAACCCGAATGAAGACATGCCCCGTGGAAGCGACACTCGGCGCGGAAGCCTTTCCCGTGCCCACCACACTGGGTATGGAATTCCTCCTCCTACCCCCGACCGTCGATGTGAAGGAATTTCCCATCTTGTCCCTCTCTAACGTGGGGATCCTCCCTACGTCCTCTTCATAGTTGGTGAAGGTCGTCCTCACCCTAGAAACCAGAGGGGTGAAGGTTAGCCTCGCTCCACCCGCACCAAGCATGGAGGTCCTCCCCATGCTCCCACCGGTTCCAACGGAGGTTTCTCCCACTCATGTGCTGTTCATGGAGGTCCTCCTCATGTTCCCTTCTACATTTTCCCTGGTACCCCTCGCACCTCAGTTGTCTCAAGAGGATGTCCTCTCCGCCTTGGCGCCAGCACGGCCCCGAGACTACATGTCGGGAATCAACCTTGTCCCGAAGAGCCATCTAGGGGCAGGAGGGCGGGTTGTCACCGCCACCAGAAGAATCTTGGGAAGGCCCAGGTAGAGATCAAACCAGCCTGCTTCTCGGATTCTGAAGCAGAATGCGACTCGACATTAGAACCCTCCCCTCGTTCCTCCGCATCAAGGACCGGGGCAGGAACAAGGCGTGTCATCCTCATCCTTCTAGAATGCAATGTCCACCGGATTCTCGCCTTTCTTTGCAGGTACATCCAGGAGGAAGAAATAGTGGGAATCCCACAGGTTCCGACCGTGTAGTCACCACCGTCATCACCAAAATCACCCTCTACCTCGACCAAAGATCACTGAGAGCTATTTTGGGGACCGATTACGGTTGATCAACAGCGTGACCCATCATATGTAACCAAAATCCCTATGACATAAGCTGTGGATGTCAGCCCGTCATATCGCGACATTGTGGTCAGGTCACCGAACTCTTTGGAGGATGGCCCAAAATTCGGCGGCCAGTCGGCTCGTTCGCCATATTCTCCGCCGCCCAGCTTACTGTCCCAGCGGTCTACCTCAATGAAACTACCGATTCGTCAGCCACCTCCAGTTGACGAGTGTGGAAATACAGGGCCGAACCCTGAATCCAAGCCCAGGAGCATCTGAAACATTCTCTCGGCAGATCACTTCCCGGAGAAGTTCTGGCTGGCGGCAGTATCGAATTTTCGTGTGCCGGAATCCCTCACCCCGGAGGAAATCGAATTCTTCCATTAAACTCTATGGGTGACGCACTTCCGTATTGGCTATCATCGGGTGCTTTACCCCAGGAGATAAGTGAACTTTGGGGGAATTGGTGAGCAATGACATCTGTTCAATTTGGCCGCACTCCCCGTAGCCCAGTGCCCTGAGTCACCAGGTTGCCGGAGCGCCCTAAAAAAAATGCATTCAGAGTTTCAAGGTACTCTGCAAAATCATCAGGGAGGCTACCCCCCATGTGTAAGTCCATGGCTGGGGACAGTATGCCACCCTCCTCTTCAGTCCAATTCGGAGGCAACCCGATTCATTATGCAACATTTAGGACATGCCCCAAAGAAGGGTTGTTGTCCACATGGATGAAATAGAGGACAAGGAGGATGATATGGAGTTTCTCGATGTAGACTTACCCCCTGAGGGTGTACCACCACTTCTGGACCCATAAGGGAGGATTACTCATCAACAGAGGAACCTTATAGGCCTCCCTGCGCCCACCGAGTTGCTGGTACTCAGTCGGATTGCCGGTAAGGGTAAAGATCATGTCGGAACCTTCAAGAACTACGACCCATCCATCTCAGTGCAGAAGACGGACAAAGACCCCGAGAAGGCCACATTGCGCCAAAAAATCGATAAGTAGAAGAGGCTAGTCGACGAACTTCTTGCCGAGCGCGCTGTAGAGTGGCGACCCGACTATGGTGATCCCAAGCCGGGGCAGCAGGGGAAGGAACAATTTCCCCCAAGCGAGATGCCTCAGGGCAACCCAAATCGTGCTACTCCCGCAGACAGGGCAGAATCCGGAACTCACGGCAAGAGGGCGCGATACGTCTCGCCAAACCCTCCTGAACAGCAAGGCAATCCGAGGAATCCAGTCCGAGTTCCCCCAGCCGCCCCGCGGGCCGTTCCGCCAATCACTCCATAGTCCATTGAAGCCGTTTACTATGTCGAAGAGCCCGACAACACAATCATAGTTGGGGATCCCCGTCAAGACAGGGACCCCCACCCAGATGATCCTATAGAGGCACTCATCGCCCACCTTGAGGTTTTGGAAATGCGACAGGTGGCAGTCCCACCAGATGGAAAGCCATATCCCGCATGGGTGGATGATATGCCTGCACCTCCGGGTTTTGGGAATCCCACTTTCTTGCCATTTAATGGGACAGGGGACCCACCACAGCACTTGGATCACTTTTCCTCCAAGTGTGGCCCCATGTTAGGGGTCGAAGCATAGCAGGAAGCCGCCAAGCTCTGATGTTTTGTGCAGAAGTTGGAGGGCCCTGAATTTTTCTGGTATAGGCAGCTCCCTATCGGATCGGTGACTGGCTGGGAGGATCTCTGCCAGAAGTTCCTATACCATTTTAGCTCCACCATGCAAAAGACCAGCATCTCAGACCTCTTCAAGTGAAAACAAAGGCCTGATAAGCGAGTCATGGACTTCATCACCCGATGGAAGGGGCTTACATACTCCCTCGACATGCCACTAACTCAGGAGAAATTACTGACGATGTGCATAGGGAATATCAAGACAGAATAGGTTCCTTCCCTGATCACTCAGAACTACCCCGGAGGCTTCTGAGACTTCTCAGATAAGGCCCAGTGCCTCGAGGAAGCTCTGCAACAGGCTAGCCAGGCGCGTCTACTGCCCCCTGTGATCCCAGTAAGGAGGGGTGCCAGAGCCGATCCCGCTGCAGTGGCCCAAATAGAAGCCCCCAAGAATCTAGAATTGCTACCAGTGGTGCCGGATCTGCAACCTCGTAGATGACCTCCACCTCAGGCACAGGCTCCTGCCCAGTAACGACCACCTCAGAACCGACAGGTTCCCCCACACAATGCGCCACCACCGCCTAGGAGGGAAAATCAGGCTCCGCCTCCTCGGAAGGACCCTCCGGCCCCCCTTCAGGGCCAGGCTCCCAGAGCCCCCTATCTGGAAAGAAGGCACCAGACTTACTTGTTCAACAAGAATCAGGTCCCCAGTTACTTTCGAAGTGCCCGAGAGCAGGGAATTGTGCTCTTACCCGAGTGCAGAAGGTCGGAAGAGTCGAAGCTCACTGATCACCCCAACTACTGCCCCTATCACCGGATCCCGGGGCACACACTCAAGAAGTGCTATGTGTTTAAAGACTATCTCCAAGACCAGGTCGACAACAACATAGTTATGTTGGGCCCGGCCCCGACACAAGTGGCGGGTGTCTTTGTAAGGTCTAAAAACGGTAGCGATGACGAAAGCGAGTGGCAGCATGTTCCTAGCCGCGGGACCCAGAATTACAACGACTGGATGGCTCGTAAAATAGTCGCCCATGCCCATGGTATTATTCGAGCATGCCTGAATCAGCTGGAGCCTCCAGAAGATGTGACTAGTACCTCTGCATCGTTATCTCAGCCGGCCTCTTCCCAGAAGGGCAAGCAGTGATGGCGTAAGAAGAAATGCGCTCCACCACTACCATCGTCATCCCGCACTCTCGATGAATTAATGCCCCCTGAGATGGGGATCCATCCTAGAATCCGCCTAGTGGTGGATGATTCTTCAAGCAACAGTCAGGGGTACGCTTCAGTTAATACCTTGGAGCAGGTAAATCCCTATATGACTCCTGATGAGGGGGAACTCCAGGTGAGACTCCCCAACGTCACCAGCCAACGTCAACGTCAGTGGAACTGAAACCACATGGGTCATCGAGGCACATCAGTGGGTGCTTTTATTCAGGCCGTGCACGCTACTAAAACCATACAGCGGACCCAGCATAGAGCTCAGCACACACAACCTCATCTGGCACCCTCAGATCTACCTCCACCGCCGTTTGTGCTAGTAGATCAGGAAGAGCTTCCCCATCCGTACCGCGGCCAGTCTTGACCTCCTACAGGCCAATCTCAGTTTTCCAGTCCTCATTAGGTAGCTAATCTCGAGGCCTCAGCTAGTAGGCAGTAGGATTTACCTAGTACTAGCCAGCTTCCAGTCCAGCCGGCAGGGCCCGCCGTTCCTCCTATTGCAGAACGACCTCCTGTAAGAAGAGTCTCTCATTTGGCACGGAAGTATGATGTTCTGAAGTAACTTTACATAATTATTTCAAGGATTTCTATCCTTGAGGATCTTCTCCTATCATATGAAATGCGTGAGGTGCTTGCCGAGGCTCGAAGGAGCCCCCTACAGTTAGAGACGAAGGTAGCAGCTGCAGAAGCCTTCCACGCTGAGGAAATTGAGAATGCCGAATGCCAGGTAGTTATCTCATTCTATGGTGAAGACAAAGACCCTCCCATACAGGGGCACATTCTCCCAATGTACGTCACTGGTCAGTTAAATGGCATGGAAGTTCTCCGCTGTCTTGTTGACACGGGTTCTGGGATTAACCTAATCCCGTCTCGGACACTGTGGAAGCTAGGTTTGTCTAAGGATGATCTAACTCCCTCTAACCTCAGAATCCTGGGATATAATAGGACCGAGTAGACCCCAGTCAGAAAGATCCGCTTGAAGACCCAGTTTGGTGGCCTAATTTCCAGCACTGAATTCATGGTTGTCTCCCAGGACACCACGTACAACGCACTGATGGGAAGGCCATGGCTCCATCTGCATGCAGCGGTCCCTTCGTCGAATCACCAATGCCTCAAATACTCCCTCAATGGTCAAGTAGGCGTGCTCCAAGGAGTTTCATCTCCTTTTAACTCTTATGAAGCCTTCTATCTAGACGCTGACTATTAAAAGAGAAAGGATAAGCAAATCTTGGCTAGTGAGGATGAACCCGCCCCGGTCACAAGTGACCTCTGGGCAGGTCTAAACGACACCTACATCTTCCTGATCCATCGATTGGAGGCCACAACCCCTGACATGGGGCAGTGTTTTGTTGTTTCGGGTATAAGAGGAAGGCATATTCCCAGGTCCAAGTGACGGCAAAAAATCACCTCGTACTCCTACACTAACCCGGCTCAGGTGTTCCCGGAACCTCCTACCCCTGTACGGTATCGGGACGTCAGGATCATGGAAACGGCGGTACGTCATATGTGTCTCTTCCTCTAGGATGGAATCAACCGGCTCAAGCCGATGCACTATTACTGCTTTGATGTCATCAAGTGTGGCCTCTTGGGCGGAAGACCAGATGGGATTGGATCAACTTCCTTCATCTCCATGGTCTCAGTGGCACACGAGTCTCCTCACATGATGACCACTTCCGCTCAAGCCGGAACCAGCCTCCCATCAGAGTCTGGTGGCTCGGAAGCGACTCCCCTCATAGAAGATCCCTCTATAGGTGGAGAATAGGATCTAGAGGATTCTCCCCCCGCCTTTGAAGAAGGTGTCTCTACCATAGTCAATGAACTGGTACAGGTGAACCTTGGTAGCGAGGCAGATCCGAGACCCACATTGATCAGTGCCTCCATGCCCCTCGAGGAGCAGCAGTGGTACATGGACTTTCTCAAACAATACTATGATGTGTTTTCCTAAAGTTATGATGAGATTCCATGACTAAATCCCCAGGTATCCATCCACCACCCTGGTCTCTCGACAAACCATCGCGGGTTCAAGCAGCCACCCAGGAAAATGCACCCTTCTCAGGGTTCCATGGTTGATGTCGAAGTTGACAAGATTATCAAACCCAACTTCGTCAAGGAAGTTCAGTACCCCAGGTGGCTTGCCAAAATTGTGCCAGTCAAGAAGAAGAATGAGCAGATCAGAGTCTACATCGACTTCCATGATCTCAACCGCCACTATCCAAAGGATGACTTTCCCCTCCCAGTGACAGAGTTGTTGATTGATGCCACGACTGGGTTCCAAGCCCTCTCCTTCATGGATGTGTATTTTGGGTACAACCAGATTCGGATGGCCCCCGAGGACAAGGAGTCCACTGCCTTCAGGGCTCCCCAAGGTACTTTTTTACCAGGATATGCCCTTCGGCCTTAAGAATGCAGGTGCCACCCATCATCGGGCCATGCATCGCATATTGAAGCCGATTCTCAGGACACTAGTGGAATGCTACGTGGATGATCTGGTGGTCAAATATCGCCAGCATTAGGAACATCTCAAGTACCTTGAGAAAGTGTTCAGATTCCTCCATTCCCACCACCTAAAGATGAACCCGTTGAAGTGTGCCTTCAGGGTCACCTCCGGGAAGTTTCTTGGCTTTGTTGTCAGATATCGAGGCATCAAGATCGACCCAGAGAAGATCAAGGCCATCAGCCAGATGCCTCCAACGAGCAATATTCAGGAGCATCGAGGTCTCCAAGGCTACTTATCCTACATACGTCGATTCATTGTGAATCTGGCTGGCAAGTGTAAGCCCTTTTCCCGGATCATGAAGAAATGCTCCGCCTAGGAATGGGATGAAGAGTGTCAGACCGCCTTCGAGGAAATCAAACAGTATCTTCTCCAACCTCCAGTCTTGATGCCACCCGTCTCTAGGAAACCGCTGATCCTTTAACTCACCGCCCTGGAATGGTCCCTCAGTGCACTTCTCGCCCAGAAGAACAATGGGGGAACAGAGAACAACCTCTACTATCTCATCCGCATGCTCCTCGATACGGAGACCAGATACCCCCCATCAAAAAAGCTACATTGTGCTCGTGTTCACCGTACATAAATTGTAGAATTACGCACATCACCATGTGGCACAGTTATTCTCTCGAGTAGAACCACTGAAGTACATCATGAACTGCCCCATGTTGACTGGCTGACTAGCATGGTGGGCGGTGATCCTCCAGCAGTTCGACATTAGGTTCGTGCCTCAGAAGGACATCAAGGGACAAACATTGGCAGACTTCCTAGCTGCCCATCCAACCTCCACGGATCAATCCATGGACCTGGATTTTCCTGATGAGGCAATCCTCTCAGTCGATCATGTCGTCTCATAATGGAAGATGCACTTCGACGGTGCCTCTCGGAGCCCCACCGGTAGGAGGCTCAATGATACAAAGCTCAACAGAGTGGGTTTGGGTATCGTCTTCATCACCCCGATGCAAGCCATCCTGCCATACTCATTCCTATTTTCAGAAGTCTACACCAAAAACGAGGCTGAGTATCAGGCTCTCATCACTAGCCTCGAGATGGCCCTTGAGATTGATGTGCCCCATTTGCACGTAAAAGGGGATTCCGAACTAGTCCTCAAGCAGGTTAATGAAGACTATGTTGTTAGGAAGCTAGAGCTCATGCCATTTTTGGAGTACACCCTCCATCTAATGGCCCAGTTCCCTTCCCGACCAGAGGTTACCCATGTCCCTCGGTCATATAATGGTCGAGCAGACTCTCTGGACGGCTTAGCTGCATCACTTGCAGAACCTGAGCAGGATGATTTGATCATACATGTGGCACATCAGAGAGTCATCACCCCATCACCCTAGAGGATGACGAAGGCCCATGGGTAAGCCACCTTACTACCATAAACTCCATGCAAGGAGTCCTAGTTTCTTCAAATCCAGTGGTTGAGGCCACTCCTGACTGGAAGGCACCTTTTGTCGAGTATCTCCAAAATGGTTGCCTCCCGAATGATCGGGTTGAGCACGAGAGAATCCGACACCGCACACTGCAATTTACCCTCCAGAGTGGTCCCAGTCTTGATCGGGTCCTCTATAAGCGAGGCTTCGATGGTGTTCTCCTCCATTGTATTCAAGGAGTTGAGATTTCTCAGGTCATGCAATAGGTTCACACTAGTTCCTGCGGTGCCCACCAGGCTAGGCCAAAGCTGTCCCATCAGATCTGGAGGTTGGGGTACTTCAGGCCATCTATGATCCATGATTGTATTGAGTTTTCCAAGAGATGTCACGCGTTCCAAGTTCATGCTAACTTCCTACATTGGCCACCAGAGCCTCTCCACTCCACCAAGTACTCTTGGCCATTTGCGGTGTGTGGAATCGATGTCGTGGGACCATATCCACCAGCGGCAGCTCGCCAGTGTATGTTCATTCTGACCGCTACATATTTCTTCTCCAAGTGGGCGGAGGTAGTTCCACTCAAAGAGTTCAAGGACCATTACATCATCGACTTTGTGAGCTATAATATCATACACCGGTTTGGAGTCCCTCACGCTGTCCTCACCGATAATGGCACTAACTTCCGAGCAGCTGAACTGAAGAAATTATATTCCAAGTACAATATCTGTTCGAACCATACCTCTCACTATCAGGCGCAGGAAAATGGGATGATCGAGGTGTTCAACAAAACCCTCTCTAACATTCTGTAGAAAATGGTAGGTGAGAACAAGAAAAGTTGGCCGAACAAGATCCCCAATTCCCTATGGGCTTATCATATGATGACTCACAATTCCACCCAGGTGACCCTATATTCCTTGGTGTATGGGGCTAAGGCAGTCCTGCCCATCGAGATATAGATTCCATCGTTACGCACTGCAGTCTATGACCATCAGGCGCCAGATAAGGTGGCTGAAATCTATCTAGCTGAATTGGAAGCACTGGACAAGAACATGCTCCGTGACCTGCACAATCTGGAAAGGCATCAGAATAAGATAGTCAGAGCTTTCAACAAGAAGGTTCGCCTCCGCTCTTTTCTGCAAGAAGACCTGGTGTTGGACCTCCGAGCGCCAATGATCATTGGCAAGAAACCACCCAATATAGAGCCCAAATGGGAAGGACCTTACGTCATTAATAAGGTTTACCCCAATGAAGCATACACCTTGGTGACCATGGATGGTGAGCTCATAACTCCTCCCTCCAACTCCAAGTTCCTCAAGCAATACTTTGCCTGAGACCCATGGTCCTGCACGACCTTAAACTGTATGGTCCCGCATGACCCTAAACTGTATATGGGTCCCGCATGACCTTAAAATTCACCCACTCCTGCATGACTTTAAACTGCAACATCTTCCTGCTGGACGTGAAACTACACCATCGTCTATCATGACGTTAAACTGCTCATTATCATCCTGCATGAAAATAAACTGCAAAATGGTCTGAGATCTATGATCTTAAACTAAGATCTCCCTCGTCCTTACTACAAGATGTTAAACTGCAAGTTTTTCAGGCCTTCCTGACCGAGGTCCAACCTCTGGCCCCTTTACCTTCCATGACTCAGGCTCTCTTGCGGGATTGTACGGTGTGGTGTGGGATTACGTCCTCATTCACATCGGGTTACCCACCGTACCGTACATATCCCTAGATGAGACGTGTCCCCTCATCCCGCATGATGTTAAACTACATTTCGTCCCGCATGACGTTAAACTGTGCTTCTAGAACTACGTATGGCTTGATTCCCATCCTAGTGGGATACGTAGGAATGCTCAGACGTCTCATCTTGAGCCTATCCCCAAGCTCTTCTCTTTGACTGTCCCCCCTAGGTACAGTTTCCTCGGAGGGTCCTCTCATGATGATGAGTCGGCTTCCTCAGCCCCACTCATACAAGGATTATAATGGTCACACCATGTTCCCACTTACATTCTTCTATCCTCTCACATCTTCACCGCACAACGTTAAACTGCATGGCCTTAAAGAACTATGTATGGCTTGATTCCCATCCTCATGGGATACGTAGGAATGCCCGGAAATTTCATCCATTGGCCCATCCCAAAATCCAAAATCTTATCCTCGGGTCAAGATATATGGAAGGGTGCACACTTTTTCCCCATTTTACGTCGAGCAAGCCTCGACCCGACTGTATGTCCCCCTCCCTGGAGATGTTCGTCTCTTTCGTAGATTTGTACAACTATTCTTTACCCACTCCTTGACTAGGATTCCATCACTTTCCTCATCTGGAAGGGCCCCTGAATGGTATGGATGCTCAGCCTAAGGGCCCTCTTATCACTTAGGGCCAACGCCCTCGAGGATGTCCAACAACAAGCCAATACAAGTCCCGCATTTCGAATGCGGTCAGTGGTCGACTCTCATTTGTTGCTCCCATATCAGGTCACCTTAGGGACGCTGTGTTTCGAACATGGTCAATAGTTTTCCTGGATCTTCGGGTCCACCACAAGATGTCTCAAACATTGAGTGTAGTGGTTTGTTTTCCCCATCCCAAAGCAACAAAATTCCCTATGGGTAGTGCCCACGGTCAGGCCCCTGGCCCCGATTCTCTTATGAGAGTGTATGGCGTGGTTACTTTCCATGCCATACACATTCCCTAACTGAGGCTTTACCTCACACGCCATGGATTTTCAAGGCCCCTATCCCTCGTCCTTACTACAAGACATTAAACTGCAAGCCGGTCAGGCATTCCTGACCAAAGCACCAACTATCAGGCCCTTTGGCCTTTTTGAGCCCCCGACCCAGGTTTTCTATGATGGGATTGTGCGGTATGGTGTGGGATTATGTCCTCATTCACATAGGGTTACCCTCCGTACCGTACACATCCTCAGAGGAGACACCTTATCCAGACATCATCCTTATTGCAAGGCGTTAAACTACAAGCTGATCAGGCCTTCCTGACCGAGGCCCAGCCTCAGGCCCCTTGGTCTTTTTGGGCCCTAGCCCAAGTTCTTACCCGGAGAGTACGGTGTGGTGGGGGATTATGTCCTCATTCATGTCAGTTTGTTCATCGTACCATACACCTCCCTTGTTTGGGGGTATCCTATTCCCCTACTCATCCTACATGATGTTAAACTGCATCTTGAGAACTACTAGTGGCTTGATTCCCATCCTCATTGGATATGTAGGACCACCTGAACGTCTAGATTTCGGGTCCATCCCCATCTTATGGAAATATCCATCCCACCTTGGCCCCTTGGCCTACCCTTCCTCCACGAGGGGAGTATATGGCATGGTATGGGATTATGTCCTCATTATGACCGCACCGTGTACCTCTCCCTCCTGAGCCGTCTCACCGACCCTTTTCGGCGATTCACCAATGTGCCTAAGGGTACTGTGGGTTATTACCTGGAATGTCGGACTCTGCTCGGACATGTTTTCATCCACTTTTTAGGCTTTATGATTCCCTTCATCAGGGCAGTCATCACCTTCCACACCTGGAGGGACCCCCAAGAATGGCCTGGATACAATGACTAAGGGCTATCCTCTCATTACGGGCCAACACCCCCAAGGGTTTCAGATAAAAAATCGATAAAAATCCCACGTTATGAATATGATCAGCGGTTGATGCTCATTTATTGTTCCCACTTCAGGCTAACGCGATATGGAGACTGTTTTTTCGCCACGGTTAACAGTTATCCTCCATCGCCACGCCAACCCCATTAAGCCCAAAATGTCGGTTACATGATTCACATACTTCTCCATCCTCATCATATCCAAGTAGAGTTTTGAAACTCTTGGTACTATTCCTTAGTGCGCATCAGTGCATTAGGGGAACAAATCCGCATTAAAGGAGTCCTTAGGGGCTCTTCACCAACTTCCCTTTGATGGAAATTCCAGGTATTGAAATAAGGATCTTCCTCCCTTATTTCCCACACCGAGTTTGACTCATGTGGGCTTAGAGATCGAGTCGAGGTCTGTGATCACTCTGAAAGTTTCCATCCACCCATGGTCCGAGCTCTATGACCATAAAATAAGATCTCCTCAGAACTACGTATGGCTTGATTTCCATCCTCATGAGATACGTAGGAACACTCCGACCTCCTATCTTTGGGTCCAGCTTGAGTTCAGCTAATTTGTCTCTTCTGTCCTGCCTCCGGGACCTAGACTACGGGACTGCGTGGCGTGGTACGGGAATATGTTCTAGTTCACATGAAGTTTGCAATAGTTGCACCACGTGCACCCCGTTTCAGGAATTATCCCCCATATTTTTTGTCCCGCATGAAATTAAAAGGCACCCTCCAAAACTACGTGTGGCTTGATTCCCATCCTCATGGGATACGTATGACCACCCGAATGTCTAGACTTTGGGCCCATCCCAACTTGTTAGAGATCTCCCGATCTCCTAGTCACCTAGGCCCCTCGGCCTGTACCTATCCATGAGGGAGATATATAGGTGCGGTAGATGGTTTTTGGTACTATTCCCCCGTTTTACAGGGAACGTTCCATCTCTCGGTCGCCCTTAATATGAGTCCCTCGACTCCTTTTGTGGTTCTCCCATGTGTTAAGATTAGTCTGGTTTATTACCAAGAGAGTTAGATTCAACTTGGTCAAGATCCTTCCACTTTTCAAGCTTTGTGTTCCCCTTCGTTCGGGCTTTCATCACCTTTCACACCTAGAGGGACCCCCAAGAACGGCCTAGATACCATGTCCAAGGGCTCTCCTACCATTACGGGCCAATGCCCCTGAGGGTTTCAGACAAAAAATCGATAAAAATCCCTTTTTGCAAATATGGTCAGCAGTCGATGCTCGTTTGTTGTTCCCATTTCAGGCTAATGTGATATAGATGCTGCTTTTCCGCCATAGTCAGTTGTAACCCTATGCTATCATGCCAACCCCTTCAGTCCTCGAATGTTGGTTTCATGATTCACATTATGTTCCACCCCATCATTTTTAGGTGGAATCTCGAAACTTTTGGAACTATCCCTCAGTTCACCTTTGCATATCAGGGGGAGAAAGCTGCAATACGGCGTCCTTCAGGGATCCCACGGTCCAAGCTCTAAGACCATAAACTAAGAACTCCTCAGAACTACATCCAGCTTGATTCACATCCTCATGGGATATGTAGGACCGCCCGAACGTATCGTTCTCAGGTCTAGCTCATTTGGGAGATGGTCTCACCCCCCTCACCTCTCACCTCTATATAGGCCCCTCGGCCTGAGGTTCCTCTCTCATAATCGCATACGGTGTGATGTGGGATTATATCCCCATTCATGTTGGTTATGTTTCATGGAACCGTACACATCCCCCGCCTAGAATCGTCTCTTCTACATCTGCACTGCATGACGTTAAAATGCATGCTTGGTCCTATCATATGACCCTAAACTGTGACATTATCATCCTGGTCGCACGACAAAAAATGACACTGCATCGTGATGGCCTCATCATAGAGGACATCATGTTGGGTATTGGTCACGCGCCATACCATTTGTCAATGCCTACTACAACTTGATTCCTGTGGTGACACCAGGGCTTGCTACCCTTGGTCCGTCGCTTCAAAAAAAACCACTCACTTTAATGGAAAAACAATATCTATCAAATATAGCTTTTCTTGGTGTGAGGACTAGACCCACACACCCCTCTCATCCTTTGAACTGGTGCCTTACTATGCTGTGCCACCTTGAAGAACTAAATGTAGCTTGATCCCTATCCCTATGGGGTACATAGGAACACCTGTGCACTCTGCTTCAGGCCCATCTCAACTCTCATTTTTAGTCCCTCGACCCAAAACCTCTCCAAGAAGCACGTGGTGGTCGGAACCCCCGGTTCCCATTCACTTCAGGTATTTGAGTTACCCCACCACGCGCCTCCTATTTTTCCTCTCATCCATGGTTCGAATTCTATGACCCTAAACTAAGATCTCCCTATGGGAAGGGACTCTACTCCCTCTGTCTAATACATCTTGTTAACGTATTTAGATGCATTTTGACAAGGAGCCCGAAATATGTAATTTTCATGGAGACATTCCTCTCATTCCATGTCCAGGATTTGTGTTCTCGCTGTTTGGATCCTCATCTTCTTCCACATCCCAAAAGACCCTTGGATGACATGGATGCTAGGCTTAAGGGCTCTCCATGGATGCTGGGCCTAAGGGATCTCCTCTCATTTCGGGCCAACGTCCCTAAGGATCTCGGACGACATTTGCGATAGGTCCTGTGTTTCGAACAAGGTCAACGGTCGACCCTCATTTGTCTGTCCCCATTCTAGGATATTGCGATATGGATTTTGAATTTTCTCCATGGTCAACAGTTATCCTCTATCATCATGCTGCCATCATTGTGATCCAAATCTCAAGCGTCATGATTCTCACATTTCTACTTCCTCATGTTTAAGTGGAATTCCAACATACTCGGATTTACCTCTTTGTGCATCTAGGTGCGCCACATAGACGTGTTAGAATCATTGGGCTGGTATTCACCAAGCGTTACTTCCCCCTAATATGACCCTTCTTATGTCGGGAAAATTATCCATTACTTCTTGTTTCCCACATCGAGCATGACTCATGTGGGCTTAGTAGTTTTTGTAGGATGTGTACTGGCGCAAACAGGCTTCTCATCATCCTGCATGACGTTAAACTGTGCTCCAAGAACTACGTGTGGCTTGATTCCTATCCTCATGGGATTCATAGGGACACCTTGGTATTTTGCCTAGGGTCTAGCCCCCAGGAGTTATAGAACCTGTTCTTCCCCTTTCTGGCCCTCTAGCCAGACCCCTCGTAGGGGACCGTACAACTATAACTCGGCCCTGAACAAGTTCAGGATGCCCCATGATGACAATGGGAAGCGACAGACCCCCTCGCCAGAGAGGCCCCATCTGAAAGAAGGAATATCCATGATCAAACTGATGCACCCATCTAGCGTGCTCCCACCACGGTGGAATAGTTTCATGAGTGTTGGATTCTGTTCGAACAAACCATCACTACACACTCCACGCTTAGCATGCCCCTTATTGGGACCCTCATCTTATTTCATGTCTAGAGGAACCCCCTAGCAGTATGGATGCTCGACCTATGGTCCGCCTTCTTTCCTGGGCCAATGTTCCCGAAGACGGGTCATGTTTGGAGGGACCCCCTAATAGTATAGATGCTTGACCTATGGTTCGCCTGCTATCCTGGGCCAACGTCCCAGAAGACTGATCGACGATATTTGAGTTAGACCCTATGTTGCGAACATGGTCAACGGTTGGACCTCATTTTTTGTGCCCATTTCAGGCTAACCCAATAAGGATACTATTTTTTCCTCCATGGATAACAATTTTCCTTCATTTTCAATCCTCCCTGACAATGTTCCAAATCTTGGGTATCGTGATTCACACTTCCCATTCCCATACGTTCGGACCGATTTCAGCACCCCTGGCATTGCACCATTCGTGTGCAAGAGAATACAGGAAAAATGGTAATTTGGCTGTTCTGAGAACTTCCTTCTCCAGTCAGGTCTCTCTTATTTCCCGAAAATCTGGACCGATTATCCAAACCCCAGATTCCCGAAACTTGGTTTACACTCTTATGTTTGGATGGGACGATGAGGCAACTATCTCTTATTTCTCACATAGGTCCCGACCCACGTGAGCTTAGGGAATTATCGCTGGACGTTAAACAAACATTGTAAGGATGCAATGAACTAGTAAAAATAACAGAACTCATGCATGCTACGACATTCAAAAATAAATAAATCAAAGAACAAAAGTACGTTTAAAGGGTTTGTAATTATTACAGTACCTGGGGGTCAACTCCCCCCATGAACGGATTGACCCCGTCAAAAGAGCATTGCAGCTCCGCCACCCTTTGACTTGTGGCGTCCAGGAATTCCTGCCGCCAACTTAGCTCCCACTCCTCCTTAGCAGCGATGGGGCACAGTTCATCAGCCTCAGCTCGGGCCCTCTCTATGTCAACCTGAATGATGTCCATATCCCCCGAAACCCACTTCAAGCCCTCTTTGGCCTCTTCCATCTAGGCCTTCAGCCGTAAGACGAGCTCTGATTGCGCGCCGAGAGAAGCGAAGTGTTCATCCGCATGGGCCTGCAGCTGTTGGACCTCATTTTCAGCCTCATGGAGCTTCTTGATATTCATCACCTTCTTCCTCCTCCAGCCCACACTGATCCCACAATCATACTCCCGGATCTTCTCTACCATGAGATCTCAGATGAGCATATGAGGATGCTGGGCATCCACTCCCCTATCACACAGTTCGCGCAACCACGAGCGAAGTCTATCCATTTCATTCAGCCATGGCACTTGTGGGGTGTCATTGATGAAGCGAATGATTATATTCAATGATCGGCGGTGGTCTATATTGTTGTCCTCTTCATCGGAGGTCGTTTCTTCCCAGTTTGCGCGATTGGTAGGCTCATATGCGGGATATGCCCACAAGAAATTTTCAGCAGGATATGCGTCTGGAGTTGAATCCAGCGCGACATCTGGTGCCGGCGCAGGCGTGGCGGGACATGGGTTGGCCGATCGATCCTCATCATTGGACTCTACCTCAATAACCTCGGACACAACCCTACTGGTGGTCCCGCAAATGATTGGGAGTGTTGTAGCTCGGGTAGGCGGGGTAACTGTCTCCACGATCACCGGCATGCCCCTAGGAGGGATGCCGCCATACATCCTGATCAGTCTTACCGCAACAGCCCATGCCAGTCGTAGAACTCTACGCGACATGGAAGGGAATGGACGTCAGTTGGCACGATCTACATATGACAACAATGAATTTAGTGGAGAAGAATTACGGAGACCGAACTCCTAGTCCTGCTCCTGAGTCGATGCCGACGGGACCCCGAGGTGTGGCCCTCCGTATATTGTCGGAAGGTATGGAGATTCTAGAAGAGCCACCTCAGGTGCCCTAGCCCCACCAGACACCGAACTAGACACAGCTGCAGGTGCGGGTCCCGAAGGTCCTCCATCGTCACCTACCGAGGGGCGAGAGCGAGGCCTGCATTCAACCTCCTCCTTCATGGTTCAGATGTTGGTAAGAAATCCATGATGACCCGAGAGTAGACCTTCAGGGAAGAAAGTTGGGATGTTACC
Organism: Viscum album; assembly: GCA_963277665.1. Classification (NCBI taxonomy): domain Eukaryota; kingdom Viridiplantae; phylum Streptophyta; class Magnoliopsida; order Santalales; family Viscaceae; genus Viscum; species Viscum album. The sequence continues at coordinate 1,246,248,671 of OY728120.1, forward strand.
TCGATAGTCTCCGCGAAATCATCGAGATCCGAGTCTTGATCGCCGACTTTGCCTTCCTCCAATGGGATCCCTCCGCCGACCTTGTTTTCCTCAAAGGATTCGTCTGATCCTTCTAGCAGGGGGAAGAGTTCTCTCAGTTCGGCATCCGACATCTGTGGTGGAACCATCCGATCCAGAAGTACCCTTACCCGATCTATCATTGGACGCGGGGCACCACTGGAATGGAAAAATTCCTCCAGTTCATCCAGGTATTGCTCCGCCTCCACCGAAGACACCGTGAAACCGTCCCAAACAGGGCCTATACCCGTTAAAACCATCCCGAGACAATTCAGGTGTTCCCACATCTCGGGCGGACTGAGATGTTGTCAGTTAATGTCCCAAATGTCCTAGGCCTCCAGGAAAACAACATCCTCTGGTATGTCGATATGGCGTAACTGATTCCTCGGAGCCTGAGTGGATATCCTGCAGAATCCCCTCAGTGGCCGCCCCTCCAGATGACTCTGCTCTTCCGGAACCACCGGGTCCAGTACCGCTGTTGGATCTGCCGCTGATGTCTCATCCTCGGCTGGTGCAGGTCTCGCCACCACGGTAGCCCCACCACCACGAGAGGCCCTTTCTGCCCTCCGAACCCGACCTCGGGATAGGGGAGACCTGCCATCACCAGCTCGAATGGTTGACTGCTTCAGAATTTCCCCCGGATAAGCTACCTCCCAGCTGATGGCATACTCCTTCACTATTCCAAAGGCGGTAGTGGACGGAGGCAATGCAATTCATATTTTCCCTTCTTCTCGTGTGAACATGAGCCACAACTACCTCATTACACATGGGTGCTCCGCATGACTCACCTCCTAGTAGACCTGCGGGGTCAGCCACTGTAGGCACCAGAATTTCCTCGCGAACCGGTGCGAGGTGTACGGCTCGCAGAGTGGCTCACGGTCCACCTGTTTTTCCAAAACTCCACCTCTAAAGTCCAGGAGATAAGCCCAATGTTCTTCCATTCCCTGAATGTAGTCGGTGAGTACTCCTGTTGGCAATGGAAACAGGTGGAAGTTAAACTCGTCTGCCTTCCACACCCGGTTTAGTACCATCGGTATGGTTAGTTTGACTGGGAAGATCCCGAAAGCATTCAGAATGGAGGGGCAGAAGTTCGACTCTGGTGGCGAGATGGGGTTTGGATATTCATAAACCCCCCTAATGTGTGCCGCGATCCACCCATACAGAAGGTGGAAGGTCCCACATATCCTCGACGACTTCTTTCCCTTGCTAACATGCCGCAACATCCTGTACAATCTGGCGAGCATTGGAATCCCCAGATTGACCCGCTGCCCTGTGGCCAACATGGATGCCATGATAAATGAGCTGGGCTACACCCCAATGTTGGTATCCCTCACTGGTAGGATCCAACCATAGATAAGGGCCGCAATTAATGCCGCCAACCTGACTATCGACTGCTGTTCAGTGCTGACACTGAGACCCGAGGTCTTTTATTGGCTGTCCTCCAAGAGCCGCCAATACGAGTGCTCTTTGCCCCGTTGAGCCCCCTTCGGACAAGTTCGAGGCCTTGGGGGAAACTCGCGGTTCACCGGGAAGTTCAAGAACTTCTTGAACCACTTCTTAAAGTGGACATCTCTCACCTCTTCCTTGTCCTCTCTAGGGACCAGTCCCATCAATGCCAACGCCAGCCGCGACATCTGCTCCGGATCCTCCCACGCAATCATGACGGGGAGAAACTCATCATAAATGGCCCCCAAGATCGGGTGTAGAGACCCGAAGCTTGACGTACATAGATATTACATTACATATGTGGAATACTTAATACATAACAAAAACAACCACACAAGGATCTTAATAGTTTAGTGTCTTTGGAAACTCGGAATAAAATCTTCTAATCATGGTGAAAGATCTTCAATATTTCCCAATAAAGATATTACCCCTTTTTTTTATTACCTAAAACCTTTCTTTATATCCTGGGGAAAAGAAAACAAAAAAGGGGTGAGCTCAAATGCCCATTAAGGGTAAAAATAGAGAACATAAAACAATCCATAAACATTTGAATGCAAAAACTTGAACATAAAATCTAAACATCAAAATCTTGAGCAAAGACATGAATCTTGGAAGTATGTAAGGCATATATCATAAGGTAACATCAATCATGATAAAATATCATGGGGATAAAACATGAAATTTTGGTAACCATTAAGCACATTATATGATTTCCATAGTAGCCAAGGCATTGCTGCCAAGACCATCTTAGTGGACAAAGTCCCTTTCTGAATCGAGTTCACTCCTCGTTCCAGTCCTATATTACTGAACCGGTTTAACTTGCCGTTCCATCCATGTCTATCTCATGAGATATAAATCTTTACCCAATGCATTCGAGGGAGATATAGGTCCCACCCATCTCATAATGAAATCATTCTTACTTTTGCCACAAAATAAACTTATAACATTCATCATAACCCAAAGAATAAAATGGGTTTCAAAAACATCATCCCATCATTTCATAATACATATAAAACAAATGGACATTTCATCATAAGAAAAGTGAAACCATGTAAATCATAGAGACATGATACTTGAAACATACACATGTGAAATAATGTCATCTTAGATGAAAATAGTTTTGATAAAACACTTGAAATGAATTCTTGAGGAAAATATCCTTTTTTCTTCAAAATCATTTTCTTTTCACAAAATATCATACAATTTTAAAAGAAAAGGGTTTTGTTGAAAATAGTCATGAAATATTTTGGAGGAACCTTCATGAAAATAAGGCTTTATAAAACCGTAAAAATCCTTTCATGCCGTATACGTTAAGAAAACATTTTTCTCGTACTTTTGTCGGAAAAGTCAAAAAGTACCTTGTAGGGTAAATAATAGAATGATTCCTTCCATACCATGGGGTAAAAGTCAAAAGGGGTAAAAAGGACTTTAAATATACATGAATACACTTTTATAAATAATGGAAATGGATGATAGCAATAACCCCAGTAAATACTTACGAATAAGCAATCTCGGATAAAAATGAGATTTGCTCAATTATCCCTTACCTTAGGTCTGATATGCTTCGTACGTATCCGAACCACCTGTATAATGATTTAAATAATGTCATTGACTTATTACATAATAATATTCATTTTTATGATATTATATGGTTCACATATAACTTTATATTACCCATTCTTTTGTAAATTCCATGTTAAAGAGCGTTTTGGGTAAAATCGTTTCATTTGTCGTCTGTGTTTTGACTTGTAATTATTCATATGATTACTTAGATCATGATTACTTAATTCTAGAATATAAAACATTATTTATATATAATATATATTTAAAGTATAAATATATATAATATATCGATAAATGGAAAGAAATACACCGTTCATGGAGACAGTAGGCCGTACGTACGCATGAACGTTGTTTTCGTTTCCTCATTGAATTGAATGGAATTAATTGGATGACATACATACATATATATATATATATACATACATAAATTCAGTATCATTATTATGTCATATATTTCATGATTACTTATTATATATACTTTATAATCATTCATGAATGGTTAATCATAGAGAATGAATCTCATCGCGTCATGGAGACGGTATTCCATACGTACACACGAGCGATGATATCGTTCCCATGATCATGGAATTTTATTGGAGTGTATGTATACTATTAAAGAATCAATATCAATTTAAAATAATCATATATAGTTATTATTTACACCATTATACCCATCCAAGTAAGGTGGTGGTGGAAATTTGATTACACCACGGCGTGGAGACGGTATTTCGTACGTACACACGCGCGGTGATTTCGTTTTCCATAGGATGGATAGAAGGTGAAATAGGGTTGTTTCATAATTATAATAACATATCAGTATATTAGTGATACTTATGTTATTACTTCATAATGAAACAACCTAAGAAGAAGAAGTGGAAGAAGAAATAAAGTTGAAAGAAACGGTAACAGACATTACCTCTTCTTTGAAGCGCCTCTTTGAGACCTCCTCTTAGGGAACTAAAATTGGTCTTTGAAGAAGACCAGGACCTCTAGGATGATTCTAGGGAAGTGGATAAGAGAATTTGGAAGGGTTTGTCCGATCTTGAAGGGTCAATGTGGTGTGAGGAAGAGAGGGAGGAGGTGCCCTTTTATAAGGGATGAGAGGGGCACCTTTGGAATAACTAAAAATATTATTTTATTATAAATTAATATTCGGTTTTTAATAGTTACAAATTGATATATTTTGAAGATAAGGTGGGGATGGGTCGAAATACTCTAATCCAATAAAATTTAGACATGTTTAGGTCATTATATTAACCTTATATTTTAGTTTTAACTCTTAGTTAATTAGATTGACATTTACCATGTTACTTTGTATTTTTATATTATATAGTTAATAAAATTACCATATACATCCAAGAGACCCCCAAGTGGTCCATTAATGATACAAATATCATGATATAAGTATCTTGTCCGACCCTTAGATTTTTAGGAATATAATAACATTTAATAATATAATATTTGTTTAAAAACTATTTTATGTCAATTTTGACACTATTTGGTAATTGATTTTTGTGAAAATCATAAAAGAATGATTAGTTCTAAAAAAGTTAATTATATCAATACTAACATGTCATATTAATATATAAAATTATTAGAATTCATAAAAAGTCTCAAATTAAATTTATTTGGGTATTTGTAACATCAATTATGTCAGTATTTCATTAATAAGATAATTACTGCATCATCATTGTGTCATAAATAAATTACATTATTTTAAGTCTAAAAATTACAAATAAACTAACATTATGTTGGAAATCGTTTTAGATTTCTAATGAATGTTTATAGTCGAATTTATCTTATGTATAACCCTATATTAAAAATGATTTAGTTATTAAACTTTGATTTTAACTATTTTAACCCTTCTTTAAATAAACTAATAATAAATGTCCTAATCTAATCCAAGTGGGCCTAAATGGTCATATTTTAGTTCTAAGGTTGGTTTTGGTCAAATTAAACTTATCCAATATAATTAGGACATGTGTTAGGGTAATAATAATAACAATATTACCCTTAATTACCCTATTTACTTTTAACCATGGTAAAAAAAGTAAAAAGTTACTATTCACCAAAAATTATTTTCATCTCATTGAACCACATTTTAGTACTTGATATTAAGCATGTCTCTCGGATTTTCGAAATTCCACTCACAGAAGCGGTAAAATTACGTTTTATGAAAAATTCAGTTTTTTAACTACCACTTAGTGGTTTCACTATTCATCAAAAAATGAAAGTTTCCAGAAAAATACCAAAAATTAGGCCTAAGCTATATTTGATATTATGAATTCAAAAATTATGTCTATTTTACCAAATTCAAAACATATCAGTTACATTAACTCATTTAAAAATTAATTTTCGTCGTCCAAACAAATAGCGTGTTTTTAAGAGATAGTAACTATCAAAAGATTAACACTTGTTTATGTCTGGTTTAAATGTGAAATTACATCCAATGACCAACATTGTATTAAATTGTAAAAATATATTCTAAATATACTTTAAAACCACTCAAATTAATAATTTATCACTATTAATTATTTCGATTAAAAAAGTGGTTTTTAATTAAAATTTAGTGATTTTCACTATTAATCATAATATAAAAGTTATCTGAAAAGTACGAAAATTTCACCCTAAGATAATTTCGATATTCTGAATCCAAAAAATGAAGTCCATTTTGAAAGATAAAATTTATAAAATTTCAAAAAGTGGGTATTACTATTCATAACGGCTAGTTCATAATAATATTATAATAATATCTCGTTTAGTGAAACTTGGTATTGCGTACTACACACGCTATCGAGGAAGGTCTTTATTGCTTGTAATGCAAGTCAAGTCAGGGATGCGTGTTGTGCAAGCTACTTTTGGTGTAGCATACAACACAAGACATTAATGAAATTAAAAAGAATATTTTTCATAAAATCTCGGGGTGTTACATTCTACCCCCCTTAAAATGAATTTCGCCCTCGCAATTCGTCGCGGTTATAAATGGTTTAATACTCGAAAGTTTCTTTAATAGAAACCCACATCGTAAAAAGGAATACCAAAACATGGCTTTAAAAACTAAAGTATAAAATGTAACGGTTACCCAAATTAACTCATCACTGGGTTTTCACGTAGGAGAACATAGGTGAAAATATGGATATTGAAGAAAAATCTAACCATCAAGTTCTGATAGAGAGTGGTAGAGAACATGGCTATGAAAAATCCAACAATCACAAAGCCATAAATTTGTGACGATGTAAGGTACCATCTGATTCATCAGATATAAGAGCACTAGGACAATATTTTTTGGTTTTCAAGATCATTTCCCTAAAGTTGATGAAATTGGCAATAGAAGAAATACTTTCATGATTTTGGTACAGTCTCGCCGTTTGTTGTTATTTGGACAATTTCTACTTCATCTATTAAAGAAATGAAGTTGAATTTTTCATTGGTGAAGTGTTAGCAGATCATGTGATAGAATGATTGGTCATTCCATCTGTCTCAAACAAAAGGTTAGAAAAGTTATCAAAAAATACATAAGTCTATCTATAGTGAGATTAATCATATATGGTTCCTAAAATGGACTTATACTTCATATATCATACTGCTTAATATAAAAAAACTAGTTTCTACTAAACAGGGACTTCTTGTAGGCCAGTGGTAGTTGATAAAGGCCAGTCGCACTTCGGTTGTGTGTTCGATTCCCACAGCCTTGTCCGACGCGATGGGCTGTTGCCCGTCCTACAGGTTGTCCTTTTTCTAAAACTACATTACTATAGAATCCCATCAATAATATCGAAAAAAGTTATATCCTTAAACAATACTAACTTATGTCCAACATAATCCATTCCAATCTTTATCTAAAATACTTCGGTCCAAGATCATAGTATAAAGAAAACGATTACTTGAAATGTCATCAACCAAACATCATTTATCCCCCATATATCTTGTTGGTTACATTCCAATCATGTGAATACCTTAATCATGTATTCTCTTTAAAAATGAATACCCATTAAACCATAGTGAAAACATGAATGCTGTCAAAAGTTAACTCTTTCCACATACCAAAATCCAAAAATTCTATATACTCAAACCATGATATAACCTTCTCCTTATATCAGTCATGATCTCATGAATACTATCAAACATTTAATTTTCTATTTATTCATTATGCGCATATCATCTACTTTCCAAAAATATCTAAATAACCTTTCATGGTTACTGGTACCATTCATCATACACTTTCAAAACTTAAGGAAATACAACAGTGTAATAATCTTTATATGTCTCTTTATTCCATAGTACCATGAGATTACTTATACAACATTACACTTGATAAACATGTAATCATTCCACTACCTTCTTAAACCATTGACTGAGCTTCAACAATTCTTTCATCTCACATATCATTTGTAGTCTCTTCATCATCATCAACATAAATACTACCCATACGACCATACTGAATCTCTTCATGAGACTTTCCCTTAGGGCATTGGTTTTCATAATGCCCGTACATTCCACATTTAAAACATTTAACCATTGTTGATGTCGTAGCAATACCATTATCCTCATCCATGTTGTTAACTGAAACTTTTCCTTTGCACTTACTGGATTTGTGTCCTTCTTTTCCACACCCAAAGCATCTTCCAGTTCCTTTGAAACATTCTCCTTGATGCCTCTTCCCACAAGATTTACATAGGGGAAATTGAACTTTCTTTTCTCTATGATCATCATGAAACTCCATCTTTCTCTTATTAGCCGAGTCAGGAAACTTACTAAATTTGAGTTTATTGATCATATTATGAGATTACTGATTCATAATAATAATGATGTTTGGACTTCCAAATCCCATTTAATTTGGTTACTCAGGAAGAATATCATTCCATTGTCCATCATATACTCCATTATCGTGAATCATCTTGTTTCCAGCCATTTTCTAAAACCGAAAAAGAATAGTGTGAGAGGAAAAAATCATAATAAAGGGGGATTAACTTCAATAGATAACATCTTAGGATTAATCTAATATCGTTACCATAATTCTAGTACTATAACCTATACTTATACTTAACCTTAGGGACATCCCTAGACATACCATAGAAATATCTCTAGGGATCTCACTAAATTTCTTGCATCCTAGTTTCCAAATGTTGACTAAACCTTTCCTCTGATACCAACTGTAGAGACCCGAAGATTGACGTACATAGATATTATATTACATTTGCGGAATAATTAATACATAACAAAAACAACCACACAAGGATCGTAATAGTTTAGTGTCTTTGGAAACTCGGAATAAAATATTCTAATCGTGGTGAAAGATCTTCAATATCTCCCAATAAAGATATTCCCTCTTTTTTTTCTTACCTAAATCCTTTCTTTATATCCTGGGGAAAAGAAAACACAAAAGGGGTGAGCTCAAATTCCCAGTAAGGGTAAACATAGAGAACATAAAACAATCCATAAAAATTTGAATGCAAAAACTTGAACATAAAATCTAAACATCAAAATCTTGAGCAAAGACATGAATCTTGGAAGTACGTAAGGCATATATCATAAGGGAACATCAATCATGATAAAATAGCATGGGTATAAAACATGTAATTGTGGAAACCATTAAGCACATTATATGATTTCCATAGTAGCCAAGGCATTGCTGCCAAGACCATCTTAGTGGACAAAGTCTCTTTATGAATCGAGTTCACTCCTCGTTCCAGTCCTGTATTACTGAACCAGTTTAACTTGTCATTCCAACCATGTCAATATCATGATATATAAATATTTACCCAATGAATTGGAGGGAGATATAGGTCCCACCCATCTCATAATGAAATCATTCTTACTTGTTCCACAAAATAAACTTATAACATTCATCAAAACCCAATTAATAAAATGGGTTTCATAAACATCATCCCATCATTTCATAATACATATAAAACAAATGGACATTTCATCATAAGAAAAGTGAATCCATGAAAATCATAGAGACATGATACTTGAAACATACACATGTGAAATAATGTCATCTTAGATGAAAATGGTTTTGATAAAACACTTGAAATGAATTCTTGAGAAAAATATCCTTTTTTCTTCAAAATCATTTTCTTTTCACAAGATGTCATGCAATTTTAAAAGAAAAGGGTTTTTTTGAAAATAGTCATGAAATATTTTGGAGTAAGCTTCATGAAAATAAGGCTTTATAAAACCGTAAAAATCCTTTCATGCCATATACGTTAAAAAAACATTATTCTCATACTTTTGTCGAAAAAGTCAAAAAGTACCTTGTAGGGTAAATAAAAGAAAGATTCCTTCCATACCATGGGGTAAAAGTCAAAAGGGGTAAAAAGGACTTTAAACATACATGAATACACTTTTATAAAACATGTACATGGATGATAGCAATAACCCCAGTAAATACTTACGAATAAGCAATCTCGGATAAAAATGAGATTTGCACAATTATCCCTTAACTTAGGTCCGATATGCTTCGTACGTATCCGAACCTCCTGTATAATGATTTACATAATGTCATTGACTTATTACAGAATCATATTCATTGTTATGATATCATATATGGTTCACTTATGACTTTATATTACCCGTTCTTTTGTAAATTCCATGTTAAAGAGCGTTTTGGGTAAAATCGTTTCATTTGTTATCCGTGTTTTGACTTGTAATTATTCATATGATTACTTAGATCATGATTAATTAATTCCAGAATATAAAAAATGATTTATATATAATATATATTCAGAATATAAATATATATAATAGATCTATAAATGGAAAGAAATACACCATTCATGGAGACAGTAGGCCGTACGTACGCATGAACGTTGTTTTCGTTTCCTCATTGAATTGAATGGAATTAATTGGTTGACATAAATATATATATACATAAATAAAGTATCATTATTATGTCATATATTTCATGATTACTTATTATATATAATTTATAATCATTCATGAATGGTTAATCATAGAGAATGAATCTCATCGCGTCATGGAGACGGTATTCCGTACGTATGCACGAGCGATGATATCGTTCCCATGATCGTGTAATTTTATTTGAGTGTATGTATACTATTAAAGAATCAATATCACTTTAAAATAATAATATATAGTTATTATTTACACCATTAAACCCATCCAATTAAGGTGGTGGTGGAAAATAGATTACACCACGGCGTGGAGACGGTATTCCGTACGTACGCATGCACGGTGATTTCATTTTCCGTAGGATGGATATATGGTGAAATAGAGTTGTTTCATACTTATAATAACATATCCGTATATGAGTGATACTGATGTTATTACTTCATAATGAAACAACCTAATAAGAAGAAGTGGAAGAAGAAATAAAGTTGAAAGAATCAGTAACGAACATTACCTCTTCTTTGAAGCGCCTCTTTGAGACCTCCTCTTAGGGAACTAAAATTGATCTTTTAAGAATAAAAATACCTCTAGGATGATTCTAGGGAAGTGGAGAAGAGAATTTGTCAGGGTTTGGCCGAGATTTAAGGCTCAAAGTGGTGTGAGGAAGAGAGGGAGGAGGTGCCCTTTTATAAGGGAGGAGAGGGGCACCTTTGGAATAACTAAAAATATTATTTTATTATAAATTAATATTTGGTTTTTAATAGCTCCGAATTGATATATTTCGAAGCTAAGGTGGGGATGGGTAGAAATACTCTCATCCAATAGAATTTAGACAAGTTTAGGTCATAATATTAACCTTATCTTTTAGTTTTAACTCTTAGTTAATTAGATTGACATTTACCATGTCACTTTGTATTTTTATATTATATAGTTAATAAACATACCATATACATCCAATAGACCCCCAAGTGGTCCATTAATGATACACCTATCATGATATAAGTATCTTGGCCGAGCCTTAGATTTTTAAGAATATAATTACAATTAATAATATAATATTTATTTTAAAAACTATTTTATGTCAATTTTGACACTACTTGGTAATTGATTTTTGTGAAAATCATAACAGAATTATTAGTTCGAAAAAAGTTAATTAAATCAATAATAACATGTCATATTAATATATAAAATTATTGTAATTCATAAGAAGTCTCAAATTACATTTATTTGGGTATTTATAACATCAATTATGTCAATATTTCATTAATAAGATAATTACTGCATCATCATTGTGTCATAAATAAATTACATTATTTTAAGTCTAAAAATTACAAATAAAATACCATTATGTAGGAAATAGTTTTAGATTTCTGATGAATATTTATTATCGAATTTATCTTATCTATAACCCTATATTAAAAATGAGTTAGTTATTAAACTTTGATTTTAACTATTTTAACCCTTCTTTAAATAAACTAATAATAAATGTCCTAATCTAATCCAAGTGGCCCTAAATGGTCATATTTTATTCCTAAGGTTGTTTTTGGTCGAATTACACTTATCCAATAAAATTAGTACATGTGTTAGGGTAATAATAACAACACTTTTACCCTTAATTACCCTATTTACTTTTAACCGCGGTAAAAAAAAGTAAAAAGTTACTATTCACCAAAAATTATTTTCATATCATTGAACCACATTTTAGTCCTTGATATTAACCATGTCTCTCGGATTTTCAAAATTCCACTCACATAAGTGGTAAAATTATGTTTTATGAAAAATTTAGTTTTTTAACTATCACTTAGTGGTTTCACTATTCATCAAAAAATGAATGTTTCCAGAAAAATACCAAAAATTAGGCCTATGCTATATTTGATATTATGAATTCAAAAATTATGTCTATTTTACAAAATTCAAAACATATCAGTTACATTAACTCATTTAAAAATTAATTCTCGTCGTCAAAACAAATAGCGTGTTTTTAAGAGATAATAACTATCAACAGATTGACACTTGTTTATGTCTGGTTCAAATGTGAAATTACATACAATGACCAACATTGTATTAAATTGTAAAAATATATTCTAAATATACTTTAAAACCACTCAAATTAATAATTTATCACTATTAATTATTTCGATTAAAAAAGTTGTTTTTAATTAAAATTTAGTAATTTTCACTATTCATAAGAATATGAAAGTTATTAGAAAAGTACCAAAATTTCACCCTAAGCTAATTTCGATATTCCGAATCCCAAAATGAAGTCCATTTTGAAAGATAAAATTTATAAAATTTCAAAAAGTGGGTATTACTATTCATAACGACTAGTTCATAATAATATTATAATAATATCTCGTTTAGTGAAACTCGGTATTGCGTACTACACACGCTATCGAGGAAGGTTTTTATTGAGTGTAATGCAAGCCAAGTCAGGGATGCGTGTTGTGCAAGCTCCTTTTGGTGTAGCATACAACACAAGAAATTAATGAAATTAAAAAGAATATTTTTCATAAAATCTCGGGGTGTTACATCAGGAACCCCGAAATCTGATGGACATCCCACAGACTGATTCCAACCTCCCCATGGTGCAGGTGAAAAGTGTTGGTCTTAGATGACAATCTGCTCAACAGCTCTGCATCAGCTATTTTGGTTGATAAATGTGGAATTGGGAGGCCTAGGCCGCCTCGTACAAGCCCACCATCCTCAGATCGACCCCGAACTCCTCACATGAGGCACCTACCCAGTAGTACCGTGCCCAATCATTGGTGAAATTTCCTCCCTAGCGTAGGTCCCACTCATCGGACTACCCCTTCTTCGAATCCCCCAAAGCTGCCTTCAGTATAGTGCAGTATAGAGGAGGGTATGTCTCCGGTTGCAAGGTCTTCCCATTAATGTTGTTCAGGTGGTTGTACAGACAGTCGGCGGTGATAAGCATGAAGTCCTCCTACACATGACCATCAGCCGCCCTGAACCAGTGACACTGGCATGGCGTGCTCCAAAACCAGAAAGTTGGTTTTTCCCTGCTCGCCTCAGGAATGAAGATGTCATCCCTCAGCCCGAAGCCATACAAAGGCAGCTCCTTGCACAACAGATAGTTCTTCTGGATCTCTTATAGAATTTCTGTCAAATAATTATGGTCCGAGTGGCTTTGGAACAGTTCCCCGAGGCCCAAAAATTTGGCCATCTGATCCCTCTGGGCGGCGTCTGCGAGCACCCCCAGCGCAGCTTCTCGATGGGCCATTACGGTTTCAGAACTCGGAAAAAATTTCAGGTCGGGTCATGAAGATCATTTGTAGAGCTCATTCACGGAGCTCGTTCGCCTAGACAAGACGTGGATCTTGGCCTCGGATTGCAAGCAGACGTTCGCTTGGTGCAGTCATGGAGTCGGAGACTCGTGGTTCGCCGCGTAGCTCGATTCACGGTGAGCAGACGTGGACGTGGAGTACGCGGAGCTTCGCGAATCGAGAGCGCAAAAGGACAAAGTCGCGAAGAAGGGAAAGGAAAAAAGAAAGGTCAGCCCCCCTATTTATAGGCGGTGACCCTTGGAGCTTTGCGGCGTGTCTCACCCGTGTGAAGCTTTGTGGCGCGTTCAGATCGCGTGGCCCCTGTCCGCCTCGCGCTCCTTCTTCGTGAGTCAGCACCGCGAACCGCCGTTAATTTTGGCGATTTCCCTCAGACTTAGATCCTTGGTCCCTCTATGGATCTAATTCTGAGGGGGGTTATTTTGTTGGTGCCAAAATATTTGAAGAAAGAAGAGAGGAAAAAAAGGCCTCACGCCCTGCCTCGTGAAGCCCCGCCGCGGAGTACCCCCAAGCTACGTGGCCGCCGCGAAGCACATGAGGCGGGAAATCTCCGCGAACACCCAGACATTCGCGAACCCACCGCGAAGTACAAGAGGCGGTAACTCTCTGTGAACACCCTAACATTCGCAAACCAGATGCGAAGCACAGGAGGCGGTAACTCTACGTGAATGCCCTGACGTTCGTGAACTCGCTGCAAAGCATAGGAGGCGGTAACTCTCCGCGAACGCCTTGACGTTCACGAACCCGCCGCAAAGAAGAGGAGGTAGTAACTCTCCGCGAACCCGGTTGACGTTCACAACCCGTCGCGAAGAAACCGAAGTCCCCTTCGTGCCGCGTGAGCTCTTCTTTGCAGCGCCTCTTGACTATAAATACTGAGCTCCCCCTGAGCTCTCCAGATGGAGAATCCAACCTTTCGGCTTCTCAGCTTTCAAATCGCGAAGCACTCTTTGCTCCAGGAATCATAAGCTCTGCGAGGTATTTTTGCTTCACGAGAGGCCTTCGCCTTGTCTCGTTTTGAGCCCCTCTTCCGAGAGGGATGCCCTTCGTGAAGCCTGAGGGAATTCACAATGGAAGGGGATCCCCAAGGGGATCCAGGCAGTCGCAAAGCATTTATGCTTCGTGAAAGACCCACCCTGTACACGTGATCCACATGCCAAGGCAGGGTCACTGTACTTCGTGAAGCACACTGCTTCACGACACCTTTCTTCGCGAGGCACCTCTGCTTCACGAGGAAGTGCTCCGCAAACACCATCCCACTTTGTGAAGAACCTCCCACTCGCACCTCTGCCCCATGCTACGGCCAAGGCACTCCACTTCGCGAAGCACACCCATTCGCAAGTTCCCTCTACTATGAAAAGTAACTGAGCTCCGCAAGGCCCCTGCTTGTGGACCCATCTTCTTGGAAATTCCTCTTCCCGCGCGACACTACAGGTTTGCACGATGTGATTTCAAAGTCCCCCGGACGATACCACCTGTAGCGTTGCTTCGCCTAATGCTTCTTCGCATAGGCATGCTAATGGCTATTGATTCTTTGCATATCCACACTAATGTGGGCCCCTTGATGGTTCACTCTACGCCCCCCCTTCTATAGGGCCTTTCAGATGCCTTTCCTTCCCCAAGGGGAAAAGGGTACCGGTCATGTAATCCCTAGGGGTGCGGAGTAAACCCACCTCATCTGAGCTACAAGACGTTAAAATGCCAAACACCTCATCCTCAACACATGACGTTAAACTGTGACCCGACCCCGTGCCTCGCACGCAGGTTCCCCCCGGCTCGGACATTCTTTACGCCCCTGGTCCCCACAGGGGATGATATCCTCCTTCTGGGATTGGCGTTTATCCGCGGGGAAGGGAAACCTCCTTGGTGTAATCCCCCTAGCCCCTCTTGCAGAAGGTAGCACCCATGCACCTCCGTACTTCCTCACATCCAAGGCCAGCGGAGAGCGTGATAGGGAACGAGGCACCTCCTTTCTTCAGTCCCAAATACCTCTCCCTCTGCACTTTTTCGCACTTTGGGCCTCCATCCTTGAGTAAGTCCCGACACCATGGGCCACCTAACACATAATCCCCTTTTCGCTTCTCACAGACGAACCCTTCGCAACGTGATCGTCAGGTCTCTGCTGCCTCTTGTTTCTCACACCGAGCACAACTCACATGGGCTTAGAGTAAGCATCGACCATGGAAATGTCCTCGTCCAGCATGATGTTAAACTGTATGCTCCCCGTCCAACATGATGTCAAACTGCACACTCGAACTACAGGGACTTTGATCAATGTCAAGGCATGATACGTAGGAAGCCTCACGAGGTTCAAGCCCACCACCCGGTCATTCCGACCATCATTCACATTGGTTCACCAACACCTTGGGAAGCCTAGAGTGTATGCCCCACACCATTCTGAACTACGTGGTCTTTGATCCATGTCAATGCATGGTGCGTAGGAAGCCTCCCTGAGGTTCAAGCCCTATCACCCATCGGACCAAAGGTCCTTCTTCACGTCGGTTCGCCGACACCCACATCCATACCCAAACTATGGGGACTTTGATCCATGTCAAGGCATGGTACGTAAGAAGCCTCATGAGGTTCATACCCACCGCCCAGTTGTTTCTTCATGTAGGGTTCCACCCTCGTCCTACATGACGTTAAACTGCATTTAAGTCCAGCGGTAAGCTGTTGAGACTAACCAGAACTACGTGGTCTTTGATCCATGTTAAGGCGTGGTACATAGGAAGCCTTCCTGAGGTTCAATCCCACCATCCACCTAGGAAAAGGACCTTCTTCACGTCAGTTCTCCGACATGCCCCCGTCCCACATGACGTTAAACTGCATCCCAATCTAGCGGTAAGCCATTGTGACCCTGCCATCCAGTTGTTCTGACACCCCTTTCTGTCAGTACAACATCCCACTTTCCCGAACTATGTGGACTTTGATCCATGTCAAGAAATGGTACATAGGAAGCCTCATGAGGTTCAATCCCACCGCTCGGTTGTTTCTTCACGTTGGGTTCAACCCTCATCCCGCATGACGTTAAACTACATTTCAGTTCAGTGGTTAGCCGTTGTGACTAACCTGAACTACGTGGTTTTTGATCCATGTCAAGGCGTGGTATGTAGGAAGCCTTACTGAGGTTCAAGCCCACCATCCACCTGGGCCAAGGTCCTTCTTCACTTCGGTTCTCCGACACGCACCTGCCCCACATGATGTTAAACTGCATCCCAATTCAGCAGTAAGCCATTGTGACCCTGCCATCCTGTTTTTCCGACACCCCTTTGTGTCAGTACAACAACCCCTTTTCCCGAACTACGTAGAATTTGATCCATGTCAAGGCATGGTACGCAGGAAGTCTCACGAGGTTCAATCCCACCACCCATTGGGCCAAGGTCCTTTCCACGCCGGTTTTCTGGTGCTCAACCTGAACTACGTGGTCTTTGATCCATGCTAAGGCATGGTACATAGGAAACCTCACAAGGTTCAAGCCCCCCCCCCACCTGGTCATTCCGACCGCATTCACATCGGTTCTTCCAACACCTTGGGCTACCTAGAGTGTAAGCCCCACACATCTATTCTGAATTACACAGACTTTGATTACCTGCCACGGGGATACGTAAGAAGTCTCTTCGAGACTCAATCCCATCACCACTGTCATCTCCATGACGACTCCATTTAATTTCCCCTCTACTCCATGCAATTCTCCGTCATCCATCCTGATTCTTATCCGGGCCACCACATCCTGGTTAGATCATGCCACCCCATTCCCCTCCATAGAATTCGAGAAGCCACCCATGGCCTGGATCTGATATCGGTATTCCCTCAAGAGGGGTTCCTCAATCTGATCCACTCCAACCAGTGTTCTGATCAGCCCGATCCATCTCTGCTGGATGTTAAACTTGTGGCATACCCTGTGTTAAACATGGGAAGCTAAGGAAAACCTCAGATACATGCCTAGGTCATATGATTCCCCGTGCTCGATGTGGGATGCCTCGGGCTTCCGCGCCCTCGAGAAGACCTATAATAAGGTAAAAAAGACAGACACACCAATTCCCCAGTGTTCAGACATGTTAATGATGCCTCGACGTGACTACTCCCACAACTAAAGGTTGCTGCCCTGACCGGACCCTTTGGAATGTCCTGACAGAAGCAGTGTAATGGAAACATGACATTGGGAAGAGTTTCATGAACAACGTATTAAATCTATGAGGGAGACCCGAACTAAGTAACAAGTTCCAAGGAGGAATCCACGAAAGGAGTAACCGACATCCCATTATCCCGTTTCGATCAAGGAGCAGATGCCCCTGAATAAGGAGAGGATGCCACCTGCCTTGGAAAGTGGGAATGCAGGGTAAAAAAATCTGTGCCTGTCGCACCCAAGCAGACAGATGCGCATTCCACAGCGAAAGCATCAGAAACATCCATGGGTTTTATATTTTTAGATTCTACAAAAATCCATTCTCCTCTTCTTGTTTCCAAAACCACAAGATTGAGAGTATCTCATTTTAATTTGAATTATTAGTGAAAATTGTATGTTTTCTTCAAACATAACAAAGTCCTTAATAATTAACTCTTTATAGAGACTTTGAAACTAAATAAATGAATTATTTTCCTTATACGGTCAATGATAAAACAAAAAGGAGTACTTTAAAAGTCACATGAAGTTATATTTATAAGTACCAATGAATTCATCTTCCTTTTTCTTCATCTTAAGGGATCTTCTCTCCATTTTAATGTGAAGGGTTCAAGGTAATTTTTTTATTAAAACAGATTTTCTTAAACTCCTCTCATTCAATGGTATTGATTTTTTCCATTTTAATCACGTTCTTATAGAAAATACACCTTTTATGGGCTTCACCTTCAAAACCATAAATTACTAAAACCAACATTTAACGCATTGAGCCCTATAAAATGGAAAATAAAATTTTATATTCTTTTGATATGTTGCTTAGAAATTAGTGTATCATAATCCCCTTAAAAGTTAAGTGGTCATTAACATATAATAGACACAATTAATTATTTTCTCTACCATGGATCATTTATAATTTGACATGGCTTAGTAATTTGCTCATATATTGAGGGAGTTGAGTGAAAATATCTATAAGTTTTTTCACTCTAACTCACATCCTAATTGGTTGTGTTGGGCCCTATATAGAGATGGTAGATGTAAATAGGGATAAATTGATATAATTAAAACATAAAGGAAATTAAACTAATAATAATTAATTCAATGGATAAATAAAATAAATAACTAAAATATAAAAGGAAAATTAGTTGTAGTGTGAAGAGTGAATGAATAGATAAATAATAAGAGAGATAACACATATTTTAATAATAGTTCATATAAAATATAATCATCTATCTTATCTTTACACCCTTCTACACCTTGTGAGTTATGGTACCAACTAAAAATAACATAACGTTTCTAGGTTAGTTAGAACAATTTGTGAGGATCATATTCAAGTGGAATTAGAACCACAACACACTCCTAAATTTGTATGTGGAGTCGCAACCTAATTACAACCTATACCTTTTATATAGGTGTAACCAAATAGATATTTCTTTTATTAATGAAATTATTAAACCTACATACAATCGTTTCTTTATAGGATAGAAAATATAATGTAGTACAAAATAAAAAATCCATCGAGAGAATATAAGCATTACTATTTGTAGTAACATAATCAATATTTGAACAATGTATCATGTATAATGAAAATTTTTCAAGAATTATAATTGTAAACATTCATGATTATGAATTCAAAGTTGATTATGGTGTTTATGTGTCTCAAATTAATCTCATTTTTATTTCACACACTAACTGTTAATATATCAGTAATATCTACATCATGTTGCTTTTTTCTCCCTTATGAATTTATAAAATTGTATAAAATAATACCACTATAATAATTCATACATAAAATAACAAATAAAAATACACTAGATTATATAAATGATCACAAATTACTAAAAAAAATATTAAATACTATGTAAACTTTACAACATATTATCTTTAAATAATGAACAACTACAAATTTGACCAATACTTCTTAATAATAATGGAAAAAATTAACAGATTTGAAATAATCTCCATAATAATAACCCATTAAACATAAAATAATCCCAAAAATATTCCAATTATACTCTTTATAATATTTAAATATTTGAATTATAATGAATAAGTAATCCAAAATAATAACAGTGAGATTAAATAAGTATTTATTCCACATAAAAGTAATCTTCTTTGAGTCTTCAATACATAGAAAATCTCCTTAAATTTTGAAACACTATGTTTTTAAACATCAATAATGCAAAGAGTATAATTAATATATTGATATCATAAAATTATTTTCCTTTAATATTTAGTCTATACTTTTACAAAAAAATCATGTTCTTCACCAACTAACCGAAAAACATAAGAGTGAAATAATTTAATTGTAAAATTAAACATTCTAATCATCCTTTAATTCATAAGATACATAAAAATAAAAAATATAGTTGAATTAAAATCAAAATATTCAAATATATAGATCATAATAGTCAATATTCCATTTATAAGAGTCATCTTCAATTCATATGAGTCGTAATTAATTTTTATGCATCATCTTCAATTCATAAGTCATGAAATAAATGAATATACAACTTGAAAAAGTAAATTCCAACCTTGTATAAGCCAATTAATCAAGGGTAAATATACTTCCCTTTATGAAATTTCTAATCTTAAGGGTAAATCCTCATTTTTAGGAGTTTAATACAAAGACAAAATTACATCCACATAGAAAGTGAGATATAATACAACATAATTTTTAGTAAAATAGTGAATAATAATAAAGAATTAATAAGCTTAAAATAATGAATGAAAAATCCTTTATTATTTTTTACCTCAATTATCAAAATATTATTATGATATATAAACCATGACTAATATATAAAACTATGAATAAAATATTTTAATAGTTATTAAAAATAAAATCAAATAAATTAAAGAGGATTAAGTAAGTATCAAAACAATAAATAATGAAATAGAGTGGTAACAAAGATCCACTAAACATTAATTCCTTTTCGATAATTAAAAAAAATGAACCACCCTCCCCCTTTATTGTATATGTTAGAAAGAGAAGAAAACAAAGACCAAGTTATGTAGAAAAATTAATATACTTATCTAGAATATAAGAGTATATTACATTAAATTCATTTTCTTTATAAAATTATCATGCTTCATTAGTGAATAATAAACAAAATACTTTTAAAGTTTAAGAAGTGAGAAATATATAAAACAAACCTCTTATAAAAAAATTATAAAAAATACAAAAAATTAATTTAAAACATTAATGTATAAACCCCCTTAATTTAATATATCCTTACATGTAATGTATATGACAATGATGGGTGTGTGTTGATAATATTTCAAGAACAAAATATATCTCACCACCCACAAAGGTAGATTAATAAAATTTATTGATGTAAAAATATATATTTAATAATGTACTTGTAAATACTTACATAAATAGAGATATTTCTTCATGATTCACCATTCAATGTTCAATCATAATCATTGTAAAAATTTTAGAATATGAAGGATTAATAAATATATCATCTAGTTGATCTTCCATAAAAACAAACTCTAGATTAATATATATATTTTTTGTAAATTATCTTTGATAAAATGATATATCACTTGAATAATCATATTTATATAATGTTTTAAAGGTATATTAAAAATATATATTTCTAATTAATTATCACACAAAATATTCATCCATTAAAAATGAATATCAAAATCAGATAGAGTCTAGCTAATCTAAAGAGTCTAAACACATCAACAATGTATTTCAATATACCTAGATTTAGCTATTATCAAAGCTACTGAGGATATATTCTTTTAACTCCATGTATCAAAATTTTACCTAGAAAATGACACATTACACTTGTTGTTTTCCCATATATCTTTAATCTTCTAAAATTAAAATTAGGATAATTCAATAATTCAAAATATTTTTTATAGGAAGAATAATCTAATGTTAATAAAAACTTTCACATATTTAATCATTATTATAACAATAGTTGAATGGATTTATTTCTGGTTATCCTAAAATCATGTACAAATGAATACATTCTACATCAAATCCAGTATGATACCTGATAAATATAATATTCTACCAATCATGCCTCTTAAATTTGTATGCTTAGATGACTTTCTGGCAGAATCTGTATCCATTCTACAAGTAGTACTCATGGTTGTATAAATTATTTTATAAGAATAAATCCCAAAATATTTCATTGATTATTTTTCATACTTACTTTGATTTATAAAAATTACATCTTCACTTTCAGATATCAAAAATCCTAAAAATAATTCGATTCATCCCATTAAACTCATGTTAAACTAATTAATTATAAACTCTGATTTTTTTACAAATATATATATATATATATATATTAGATCAACCAATGATAATATTATCTACGTAAATATGTACAACCATAATATGCTGAAAAATAATTATAATAAACAAAGTAAGACTAACTTTACCTTTAACAAATCCATTATTCCAAAGTAACCATGATAATAATTTATACCACACTATAGGTTCCTGTTTAAATCTATTAATTTCATTATAAATCATAATCACATTATCTATACTATTTTCACATAAAAATTTTAGGGGTTAACTTATATAGATATCCTCTAAAATGATCCCATTAGTAAATTCACTTTTCATATTCTTTTTGATATATCCTAAATCCTCAATTTTCAGTATAATATAATAATATCTAAATAGATTATTGTCATGAAAATGGTGTAAAAGTATAACCATTGTCATTTTATTCTTCATGAATATAAAAATGAGAAACCAATATGTATTTATTCCTTATAATCGATATAGATTCATAAGTTTTATTCATGAAAATTCATTAACATCCAATCACTTACTAATCTTCACGTGGTTCAAGAAATTCACAAACATCATTATTTGAAATATAGATTATAACCTCTTGATTATAAAAAAATAAAATTTGACTACTTCAAGTATTTTTTGGAATTATTTGGAAAAATTATCGAAATAACTGATAACTTTGCATAAAAATTAATTATTGGATTTTTATTTTGTACTACTGAATCAATATTTCCAATCACACTTTTAATAAGGTGATCTTAATGAGTATTAAAAATTATTCATTCAACTAATTATTTATCCCCTTTAACTGGTGAATCAACCAATTGAGTCTAGTATTATCAAAAATTAAATTATCTAAAGTGTTCTTCAATGTGATGTTATTCAATATGCTTCTCCTTTGAATCTTTCTCTCCAAATTTATCATGTATTGATTCCTCATCAATCATAGTACTCTTATTATAATACAATTAGGAATTACTAAAAGTATAATATCTCAAAAAATAGTACTTGATCTAATTTTAGATAAAATTTTTCAAAATATATTTATTATCTTGTATGTGAACTTTAGATACAAAAACCACAAAATACCCAAATTTTGGTTTTATTTCATCAAATCTTTTATAATTAGTATCCTTTTAAAAAATTGAAATAAGAATTATACTTGTAACAGAACATGATTTATGAATATCTTTAGATAAAAAATATATTGGTTAATCATACTCACCCAACATGGTCCATTACATTTCATAAAGTGTATTATTCATCTATTATATAACTCCATTTTTTGTGGGGTAATGGTTCCAAAAAATTATATAAAGAATCATTATTTTCACAAAATATCTAAAATTTTGGATTCGTAAATTTTCTTTCCTCAGTCTAAGCCACGTTATAGTAAATAGAAAACTAACATATCAGTTCATTTTTAAAAGATAAAAAATATACCCAAGTAAATTTCTTATAGCAATCCACAATAAAAAAGGAATACTTATTTCCCAAAAGGTCATAATTCCAAGTAAAAAAATAGTGAACCAACTGAAATGGTGAGACAATTTTCATTTTTTTGATCATTTTAAATGACTCATTGTGTTGTTTTCCTTTTATACATGAATTAGAAACATGAAACTTCTTTATATTTAGTTATGGTAACTCTAGTAATCATTAATTCTTAGAATTAACTGGTAGAAAAATAAAATTTATATTCCATATGCGAAAGGATAATATCTATATACATATTATTTAAACACTTTACAAATGTTAATTCTTAAAGGTCAATTGAATGGATATTCTCTTTTTGGTCAGCCTAAAATAATAGATATTCATCATTAAAAATAAAGAATTTATAAATAATATTATATTTTCACATATTATATACAATAATATAAATGTTTTAATCCCAAAAATTTCATATTTTAAGGTTTATTGTAACATATTAATATTTTAGGAATAATTTTAACTTTACTGTGTAAATTCTTTATTTTTTATTTTTATATCACCTTAATATTTTTTCCATTTAATTTTATTCAATTGTTAAAATTATGAAATTATTCTATTATTATTATATATTAATTGGGACTTATATATTTAAACTGGAACTAAAGATAAACATAACTATATATGTACCAAATAAATCATGTATTTGGGTCCTCTAAATAATTGTACAATTTGGAAAAATTTAATATGAGCTCATATCTCAAAAATTAGAGGTATAAATGAGATTTAATTTTATAGTAATATAGAGAAGAGTCCTAAGAAAAAGTTATTAAACTATAGATACCTATGATCTAGAATCTCTTAAAGACATAAATTCATGAGAAACTAGATATTTGGAATTCCAAGCGTATTCTAGGATAGAAAAAATTTACTTTAATAATGTAGCTATAATGTTTTTAAGAATGTCCAAAAGAGGATAAATTTCATTCATTGATATCCATGACATAGAAGTAAAGAATGTATAAAGACTACTTCCTAATATTCATCCATTAATTTGTCCAAACATAGAGAAATTATCAGAGGATAGATTTGGAGTGAATATGTTTCACCCATCACACCTATAAATATACACCACAACATTCATTCAAAATTATTATTCATTTTTGATTATCTATGTAGCACCGCAAACACTTCATGGTATGTTTCTCTTAAATACATTCTAGTTATAGTCTATATTTCATGAATAATTGAGCCTCTATGGAAAAAAACATGGTTACTTATAGGAGATATCCATAACCCAGCCAAGTAAACCTAATTTTGTCACTTCTATGATGTGAATTTCGAAAATCTAACATACATAGTTGCAATCACTATGTTATTTGGAGTCTGATAAGGAAAAATAAATTTTCAATAAATAATAACCTACCTATATGAATAGAAACCTACCCTTACAAATAATAAATTATCCTTAATAATAGTAATATGACTCTTATGAATGGTATCCATACCATTGAGTTTATAAATGAATTTAGGCACCTTAGAAATGAAGATGAAAATTTTAGGTGTTTATATTTTTTGATTAAATAATAATTTTAATTAAATATTTAATTAATAATATATATATAATTATTTTTGAAATTTGGAAATCATTTTTGGATTATATACATCGAAAAATGGTTAGGCTGAATTTTTTGGATTTTTATGAAATACTTGAATTTTTTATGAATTGTAAAATCTGATAATTCACAATAAATGCTAAATAATGGATTAATTGAGTCATTGATGATTATATGCTGATGTAAGCCCAAGTTTTTCTATGTAACATGCATATATTACTGTTCTTGGTCATTTAATACTCACTATTGGTTGTCTTGAGAGGAAATAATAAATTAATGATTATAATATTAAGAAAACTCCTCTCCCCTCCACTATATAAACCACCCCTCACCCCCTCTTCCTCCCACACCACTCAACCTTCAAGACATGTCTAAATTCTGAAAAATAATCTTACTAAGCCCTCTCCCCACATCCAAGACCTTCTGGTCTCACCCAGAGGCCAAAAACAAAGTCCTTAAGGAGATTATCAAGGTGGAGTACTCAAGAGGTGAACCTTCCTTCTATTTTCTTTCAATTTCTTTTACAAAGTTCCATTATTTTGTTCTCTCATCTCACCTCCCCTCATCAAAATTCCATGATAATTATATTACCTTAAATTTAATGTATTTTCATTGTGCTAATGTAATATTTCATCATAATCTCTCTTTTCCCCTCCTTTTATACAATAAATTCAAACACCGTCCGAGATGTGTAAATTTATCACCCTCAAGGAAGACAGGTTTTCAATTTGCATTACTATCTTCAATACTGGTCATGAAACATTTTAAATGGTTGAAACATGTCATAATATATGTATTTTATCTTGATTAATGTTCTGTAATTTTTACACATTCATAATATGGAATAATAATACAAAACAAGTTTATTGTGCACAAAACCGCCAAGCCAAATCCAAGCGTTTATTTTAACTCATCGAATGATTCATCCTCATGGTTTATAACCAGAATCATTATAAGATCATTTATATCTATTTAATGTCACTAATAATTCATATTAACAATTCTATATTTTTAACAACATTTCAAATGAACTTCCATTAATGAATACAAATAAACAAATCTTGAAACCAAGTAAGAAAATGCATCCAAAACAATAAAATTTAATCTCTTAACCCATAAAAAGTCCATTAATTAACTTAATAAGGTTATAACAGATAAATTAAATGTTTATTAGGTTTTGGACTTATTAATGAAGCTAAATTTTATTATTCAGGTCGTTAAGAACAAAAAAGAACACCTTCGAGCATAAGGTAAGGGATCCTCTCTCTCACTTTTGTTCAAGAATCTCCCCTATGTTGTACTCTTGTATTTTTAAGTCATAATGATGGGGTATGTTTTTTAACCTTCTACATACTGCCCTTGTGACATATAAAAAATGTAATACTCTTTTACCTCTCATTAATCCCTCACAATAACACTCGTTACTATGCCGAAATATTTGTAAGGGGTTTCTCATATCACTTTCATTTCTGTGAGATTTTCATTGTTCGCCACTTATTTCTTGTATGTGGCAAAATGTGTATCTAAATTTGATATATAATAACATGATTATATTTATATTCATGTTATTAAATGTTTTATTTTAAGGTTATTAGGTCCTAGTCACATGATTTGACCTATTACATTGTGGTAAGAAACTTTGTCTCAACTACAATTTTGTGGCGACTAACTTCGTATTATGCACCTAATAATCCTTATTTGGTGTACCTACTACCCATTTGAGATCACTTTTCATTTGAAATTATATTTATTTTGAATATCCATAATCTCATATCATGGATATGTTGTTTTCTAAACTGTATACCTTTTTACATATGATGTTTATTTGGAATATTATTTTAATTATGGAAATATTGAAGAATCTGGATACTATACTCTATAAGGATATTGAAAAGGAATATTGATCTTGTACTGAATAAATATATAAAGAATTATTTTGACATGCAGTTGAGGGTGGGGCCCGCTATAACCCCTCGATGCATCAGTAGGTCTCATGAGACAAATCAGTTTGGCGACAAACCTTTCGAGTTTGTTTCCAAAAATCAGACGGGTTTCTACCCATAGAACAAATTTTTTTTACATTATTATGGTTTCATGTGACAGATACATGATGCCCAAATAATAAGCATTTTATTTATTCATTATCAGTTATTATTATTATGCATGAGGTTTTCACTATGACAAAATCTATGGATGAAGTTTCATTCTCAGTTTATTAATGGAAATAGTTTTTCATTTATTCACCAAGCCATATTGATTATGTCAGATTGATTATGATTAACTTATTATTGTACTCATTCTTCCTCTATTTGTAACCCTTACTACGTGTTTGAGATCACCACTTTCATTGTTTACCTACAACAGGTGATGAAGATAAGGTCATTTATTGAGTTCATGTGGTCACAGTTTTTGGTTTTGTTATGTATTGTATCTTGTAACCCTTTTTAATGTAATTTGTGTTACATCTATGTATATAGTTTCTTCAAGACTACTAAAATGATAATTCATTCAGTATTTTTCATTCCATTTAACCATGCTAATATCACAAGTAATACACCGACTCCAACCTAGAGGGGTCGAGGTGTTACAATCTAAGTTACAATTTTTCTATAATAATATAATTTTACATTTCTAATATATATTATTATTTTCCTTCTCTCATTCTTTATTTTCTATTTTATATTTCTCCCACTCTATCCTTCTCATATATTTAATTGATATAGAACTAACTTCATTTCTTATTATAGGGAGGAAGTGGTGGTCAATTTGAGTTTCTTATATTTATATGATTTCTATTATTCTATTTTGAGAATTTTAGTAGCAGGTAAATCAATTAAAGTGAGTGGATTATCCATTGTAACTAGTATTTTGATTCTTCTTCTAGGTTAAAATATATTCATTCCATTTAATATCTATTTCATTCATACATTGTAGTTTTTCATATGTTTTAATGTAGTATAATATCATCTCACATGTTGAGTTCTCAGTATTAGATAGTAACAATTTTAATGAAAGGGTGTAGTGAGATAGATTTTTATCACAACATTAAATTTAATAATGAGTTTTCCTTATATAAAAAATAGTTTCATCATTGTGAAATCCTGAGAATAAAAAATCTTCCCTTCTTTATTTCTTTCTTATCGATTTCATTCTATATACAAGTTTATTTTAACTTAATTTATATATTTATATATCACTTTAATTTCTATAAAATCCCACTATATTTGGTTTGGTGTTTTATTTAGTATATTTTTGTTTATAAATAGTGATAATATAAGAATAGTTCATATGAGTGGCCTCCTCAATAGATCGACCACAAGGTGTTCAATATGTTGTGTCCATAGGAAAAAGGATAATCTATTAACTAAGGATCTAAAAAAACACCATGTAACAGTTTTTCATTGTTTCTATGTAGGGGAAACACTTAACAACACTTTTTCAAAAAAGATATTATACATTTTAAAAACTAAGAAATTATAATACAATTTCATATCATTATTTTTGTATTGATTTGGTCAATATGGGTATTTATATTTATTTTTCTTGTGCTAAAACTATTTAAAATCAAATATAATATTTTTTTAGGGAATTTTATTTAAGGATTCAATTAAAACAAAATTTTATCTTAATTTAAGAAGCTAGTAAACAAATTATATCACATGACACTACTTTAGTAACATTGATTTTAAATTAATATTTGTTATGATATTTCACACTAAAATTTAATTAGATATAGTTTCCATGACTTTAGAAGAAATGGGTTTTTTAAAATTATGGTAGATGTGTAACTTTTTCAATAAATTTTAATTTTAAACATTTGTATGAGTTAATTTTTTTTAAATCCATACCCATAAAACACTGACTCAAAATAATTTTCCACTCATATGAAGTATTTTTAACCATTTTTAAATTTTCACCCTAAAACCCTTGTCTTATTGAGAGAAACATGGATTTTGTGTGATAACTATAATATATGATATTTACCCTTAAAATATTTAGAATTCATAGAATGTTTTTTGTTGTGATTGTAACATTTACTGGCCTAGAATTTTTTTAAATGAGACCTATATTTATATCAACCCTTGTTTATCCCATATAATCCAATAGTTTTCTTTATAGGTTTAAGACACATTTTAATATAATTTTTCCTTACTAACCTTCACTTTTAATATTTTGGAATTAGTATTTCAATTTTGAGTGTAGGGTAAGGGCCTTTATAATATTTAATTTGGAAATAAGATCAATATATATATGTGTGAGGTATGTCTCAAAATTCTAGGAATTGTAGATAGAGAAATAGATACGAATTATTATTTTATTGTACTTTATTCATATCCATTATTTATCATAAAAATATAAAAAAATAAAATATTAATCAAAAATGGATATGGGATTTAATTTTTCATTTTTATTACTTCCATTATTTTTCATTCATTCACTGCATTTCATTTTCAACTCATCTTACATGAAATAAAAGAATAAAAAAAGAAAAAAATCAAAAAAAATATAGAATTAGGTAGAAATAGTTCACTATATTCATTGTTTACTCATGTACCATTCCATTCCAAAATCGAGTTTGGTGTTTTAAAATTTTAAGGTGGATTGAGAGAGGTATATGTTTTGTGTGTTCCCATCAATATTCATGTGATTTAGTTTAATAGTTCAACCTCTACTTATAAGGAAAATATTTTTAAATTATTTTACCTACCAACACTTAGAACAAAATACATAGAAAATAATTCATGATTAAAATCATTTTTATATCTCATAGAATAGAGATATGATAATTTTCACAAGCCTGTGGCGACAAATGAATTTTCCATGTATGATCATTACTCTGTCCGTAATTTCTCTTCAGTCAATACTGGCATGAATTTCCATGTGAGGTACATTTTAATTGGGTTATAGATGGATTTTTGAGGTTTAAAATATTTTGAATGTGAGATAATAGAATAAAGGATTTTTTTTCATATATGAGATATGATTTAATTCATTGTTGGAAAAAAAATATTCAGAATTTTCTAAATTTTCATTTATGTTGAATTTTGATTTGGATATTTGTTAATTACCCAAGAGTGTAGTGGTTAAGTGCGTGGGTTTGATAAAGTTAAAAATTTCATAAATTGTTTAATATAATCATAATATTTTAATCCCACTAAATTTTTATTTGAAGGGTAATTGTCAAATTATTTTGTTTTTTGGAATAATTTGAGAATTATTGTAAAAACACCTTAATTTTTATTTTTGTATTAATTTTATTCTATAAAATTTTATACACAAATAAAAATTGTGAAATTATTTTTTCATATGATTCTATATTAATTGGTATTTATATCATTCTACCAGTCCTAAAATTGAATTCAACCATAGATGGGCCAATTGAATAATGTAATTAAGGCCTTGAAATAAATTCATAGTTTTGGATAATTTTTAAGATGAGATCATATCTCAAAAAGTAAAATTGAATACGATCTTAGACTATAAATTTGTATAAATAATAGGATGATTAATAATTTATTCAAATGTGGATAATAGAGATTAATCCTCTTTAGAGGATCTAAATTCCTGGGAAATCTATAATTTGTAATTCAAAGAGTATTTCAGGCCATAAATTATTACAATACTAATGTTTCTATCCACCAAATAATTTTTTTCATCAAATCCACTTTGTGGATAAAGTGGTAACCGTAATTGACCAAAATACATTACAACGGGACACATATCCGAAATTCCAAACTAGTCCACCGATTTAAAATTTGAATGATTCATCAACATGAGAACCATCATGCCAGTAATAGTTCCCAAAAATCACATAGCTACAGCGTTGAGGATGGATCATCGAAATCAAAATATCACCACAATCATCACTCGTTTTCATCATCACATTGTCTTTGATATTTAATAATTATTACACCAAACACATGACAAATCATTAAGGATATATTTGAAACAAAAATTGTTTACCCATCTTGCATATAAACGCACACCTAAACTTACATTCAAAGGAGGTAGTAATTTTTTATTTTATAATGGGTATTTTATTATAGTAATAGTTTTCTACATTTCTAATATATATTTTTCTTCTCTTTATCTAATTCATTATTTTCTCTTTTGTGTTTTTTACATGATATCCGTCTTATATCTATCGCTGAAGAAGAGTAGACCCCATAGTATATTTGAGGGAGGATGTAGTGGTTTATTTGAGATTCTAATGCATAAATTATTTATAATATTATATTTTTATTATTTAAGTAGTTATAAAATCAATTAAATTGAGTGGTCATATGGTTGAGTTTGACTTAGATTTTAATGTAAAAGAGTATTAACCCATATGAATAGGTCTTAGTGTGGGATAATAATCATTAGAATGGGAGGGTAGAGGGTGACCGAGATTGATCAAATCATTAAATGAAATAATGATATTTTTTTGAGAAAATATTGTATCACTGTGAACTCCCAAGAAAAGAAACTATTACCTTATTTCTTTTTATCAGAATAATTTCATTATTTCCACAAATTAGTTTTTCAATGCATTTATATATTTATATATAACATTAATTTTAATAAAACCCCAATATATTATATTCCTAATTTAATTTATTATGTTTTATTTTATAAATAGTAAATATAAATTAATAGTTTATGAGGGTGGCCTCCATAAGAGAACAACCCTAGGGTGAGCACTATGTTGAATTCTTAGGAGAAAAAAGAAAAATATATTGATGATGGATACAAAAAATTCCCACATATCAACTTATAATTTTTAAATTTAACATTCAATACATCATTAAAAACTTGATAAATAGTAATAAACTTATATTGAATGATATCAACATATAGTACTTTATTAATAATAGAAAAATTTGTTAATCCATTATCACCAAAAAAATTAACATGATATTAGAATTATCTCAAAAACTGGTAGTGCCTTCATCAACTCTATTGTAAGAAATAAAATATTATGGGTCTCTATTAATATTCCTTGAGAAACCATTTTCCATGTACCATACTTATTTATTGACACCTCCAATACATTTTCCCTCATTTTTAGTCACCCTATTGTAAATCTAAACTAATTCATTCTCGATTAAAAATTATTTATGTGAATTAGATTCACTAGTGACACTAAATCTATAAACCATTTCTATTTTTCATTGATATTATAAATTTTCATTTCCTTAATTATTAATTGTTAAGAAGTCTATCTTGATATTTCCTTTTCTTTTTCACTCCTAACATGTATGATTTAATGTACTAAAACTAAAAATACCATTATTAAATATTTTTTGATCACCACATCAAGATTCCTTTCTAAATATTCATTTAAAATAAATATTTCTTTTTTATATATTTATTGAATCCTTTCACAAGTTGAGAGATGACATATTTTTAACTTCCTTTTATCTCATAATCAGAAGATTTAGATAAAAAACATATAAAAATTAGAATTTTACACCTTCATTTTTAGATATATCTTCTTCTAAAAAAATTTAAATTCTAATTTGTATTATATAAGTGAACCAATGCGCTTATCAAATGTTCATTACTTGAAGTTGTTGCTTTAATGAATGATAAACTTCTTGGCCTGTCACTTATTTAGTAGTGATATGATAACTCTGTCAAATGAAAGTATTATTGTCCAATGTTTCTATAAGAGAACTTATCCCATCCACAATGTGTAGAAATATATAGAACACTTGGTTAACATTATAATTTTTACCCACCTTGAAGTCTTGGTAATTTTCCAAGAAGATCTATAGAATATTTATTTTTAGTTTTTCTATAAAATAGTGAATATCATTTAGTATTATTAAAATATTGTGAGAAGTTGAGTATGAAGATATATAACAATAAAAATTACTACTAATAGAAAAATAAATATTATTTATGATATTATAATCAAGATCATACTTAGTTGCTTCATTACAAGTGATATAATTAGGGTTTTATTTAGGATATTTATAAGTTTCTTTACTATGATCCAATATTTTATTCTTAATTTATTTATGTAGGCTTATATTGTATTATTCTAGTAACTATTTTTATTCTCATATAATAAAGGTGGGTTATATATAATCCAACAACAATTTGAACCTGGACCTTCCAAATTAAAAATATATTTCTATTATATTATTATTTTTAGGAAAAAGTTTAAATAATGAAAAATATATTGAAATATTCCAATAAAAAGATTCCAATTATATATATACTAAGGTAAAATAAACTGATTGAAACAATATTTAAATTTCATTACCTTGATACCAAATTTTGGTCGCATATAGATATGTCCGAGAGTCAAGAGGGGGTGAATTAATATGATTACAACTTAAAGTAAATTAAACTAGAAATGTAGAATTTAGTGGATAAATAAAAAATAATTTTAAAATAAATTGAAAATAATTTTTCATGTAAATATTTTGTACAAAAATAGAGAAAAAGGTAGCCATCAAAGTTCCACACAATAGGCTACTCGTTTATACAATAATTTAATTTTCCACTAAAATCCTGGTTCACTGAGTTATTTTGATCCAATCATTGACTAAAATAAAAAATGATGCGAGTCTTAAAATTTGATATAAATATCAGACGATATTAAAAAAATAAATCCGAATATTTCCTAAATCCTGAAAACCTATTTTCAACCTATGAAATTTCAAGTTCAACTTATGGAACTATTGGTTCAACATACCAGATCATCATATAACAATTTTAGTTCAACATAGGGTAATTTAAGATTTAACCACTTTTCTTTATATCCAAATCCACTAAATTAACTAAACCCCACTCTAATACCAACTGAGAGGACTATACCAAAACATACATACATAATATTTTATTTTAGAAGAATACACATTACATCTCACAAAAAAACACACCCCTTAACCAATAGGTTTAATTTATTTGGATACTAAATATATAAATAACTTATTTTAAATTACTGAAAACATTGTTACATAATCCCACCACAATACACCTCCTTCTATACACGTCATATGTTATACTCCTCTTCATAACATTGGGAATTGAAACATAAGAAATTGGTGTGATTCAACATTCAGTAAGGGTAAAAATAAAAGATATCAATCAAGTCCCCAAAAATGAATACAAAAGAGATTATAAGTGATCATAAGATTAATATGTGGAAATGTGGCCATAATCAATGTATATATTCATATCATACAGAAATCATAATTAATAAAACATAGATCATAAAACATAAATCATGTTATAAATATTTCATTATAACAAATGAATGAATCATATGAGTGTGGAAACTTGAGATAATAATAATAAACCATGGAATCATAAAATATAAATGTGGATAAAAAATAATATTAAAATATAATTTCATATTTTAAGAATAATTTCCAAGACTATCATCACAACGTGGATTGGGATCACTCCATAGTCCCATAAATAAAGTGTATGGTGTATCACTACTCACTTCCCATAACATAGTTGATTATTAATCACTACTATTATCCCATAACATAGCATATGGAGTATCACTACTCACACCACAAAATAATATCATGGGACACAAATCCTTACCTAATTTATTGGATGATTATAACATAACTAAACTTCAAAAAATAATAAACCCTATATATATATTCCATATAATCATGAACATTCTCATAATACAACCATATAATAAATAACCAATTTGAATGAAATTAATATCATGAAAATTTCAAAAATATCAAAGTAAATATTGTAGAGAAATAATGTGTATGATTTCATCAAAACCTATACCTATTAAAATATAATAAAAATTAATGGTTATTGAAATAGATGAAAAAACATTAAACAGACATTAAAAAATTGTTTTGGATAATAAGGATAAACATATTTTATGTTTTTTATAAATTTAATTTTATTAATAAAATTATTTATAAATCATTGGATTTTAAGAAAGTAAATAAAAATTATTTTAATGAACCATGAAAACATCTAAAGTAAGCTTTTTAAATAAAATTAAAAAATATTGGAATAATGAAACCTTGGGGAAATGTTATGGATGTGAGTTAAAATATTAATTCCAAACTTTTGTAAAATAAATTCAAAGTCAATATAATGTGACCTTAATCAATCACAGAAGTAGGGATAAGGATTTAAGTGATACAATATGAAAAATTTAAACATCAAAGAAAAAGATTCCAAATTAAAAAAAACAGACAAGGTTGGTTACACTTACAAGCATAATGTTGAATGAATTATAAATAAAACTTATGGGAAATGGTAATAATACATGTAAAAGAAAAATAAACTAGATAAGAATAAATTCCAAAGGGTTTAAAATACAAAGAGTCATTACTTGGGACTAAGCGACATCACCAAGAGGGAAAAAGATGGAAATAAATGCCTATGGGTTTCTAATACAAGTGGGGGATGATTTACACTTTAGGAAATAAAACCACTGACCAAAAAAACCACAACCAAATATCTCACTATATAATTCATGAACAAATGAAAGACAGATCAAAAACTTTATATATCTCAATACCACATCATTGTGTAACATAGAGGAGGACCAAATAAGAGTCAAAGTAAATAGAAGAAAATAACCAAATACTCCAAGCTGAACACAAGACTCAATTCTATGGAATCTCTATCCTCCAAAATCACCAAATAGCCCATATATCATGAGGTGGTGCTAAAAACGTGTGATAATTTACCATTTCCCATGTCACAGAAGATGAAATCTCCAAAATCACCAAAGTTCCAAAGTAGGGGTGAGTGAAAAACTAATTAGGTTTTCCCTAATGGATTCCCTACTAACGCCACTAGGATATAAGTGTTATCAATATTTACATAAAATATTTTGTAATAAATAATTTCTCCAAAAACTTTATAACTATATATAAACAAGATTCCAAAACCATTTATAACCAGATGAATACTAGTGAAATTGAAACTAATTTTATAGAAAGTTTTTTTCTAGAAGAATAACTAAACAAATCTTTTAAAATATTTCTAAATATTCTTTTAGAATAACAAATCCATTCCACACATCCACATAACCAACCATGCTTGCTACACGATGACATTTCCATACTCATGAGCAGCCTCTCATCGATTTACCATGTCCTCATAAAGTAATTATATCCCATGTTACATTTGAACTTTGGAAATGATCAAAAGGTCATATTTCAACCAATCCATAGAAATACACCATGAACACACACACCAAGTATGTACAAGGATCATGCCAAAAAAACCATTCAATAAAAACACCTTTTTATTGAAAAAAAATTCTATCAAAAGCATTTAAGTTATAAAACATTTCAATAAATCAACATTTTAATTGAAAAACTATTTTTAATGAAACTATTTTTAAATTCCATAAAATCCATAATTTAAACTCACCATTTTAAAATAAAGAAACTAAATCACTTTTCACAACAGTTCACCAAGATCACACAATTTCACCCAAAACCATAAATCATCACTCTAGAATATTTATTCCATGATTTTTAAAAACAATTACATTAAAATTAACAAAATTTAAATTAATATAATCAATTATATTGAGAGGAATCAAGAGAGAAGCCACCCACCTCGATGGTTTTGGTGAAATCTGACAACTAATGAAGAAAGCTCTAGCAACCAGGTTGAAACACTCAAAAAACAGACTAAGATTTATTCTACTACCATAAATGAACCCAAATATCATCATATTTGGAATCAACCAACATATATATACATATAATAAGTGTAGATATGAAATATAAAACAGAGTAGAGAAGTAGATCTATGTAGATATATGAAACAAGGCAAGAACATTGAAGAACATCACTTATCGAGAGATTCAGGATTTAAAATGCCAAGGGTGGGATCTATATCAGTTATTAAACACTTGGGAGAGGTTACCTAACCATAAATGGATTGAAATATTGAATTAGTTCCATTTAATAGAAAAAATGACCAGGTATGATAAAAAATTAGTAAGATCCTAAAAAATGGTATCTTACTTTTTCTTGTGCATAGTTAGACTATATGGTTACAAAAACTATGTGATAACCAAGAATTAGATACTATCTTAAGGAACCCCTACACAAACTCCTCACATGGACCCCCTAAATTTACTAAAACTATTCCAAAGCCACTAACTCACAACTACAATTGCACGTGATTTCTATTATGATAACTGTATGGTTAAAAAATGTGCACTACCCATGCACATCTAATTTAATGCCAATTTTTTTAGATTTCACCAAACTCTCCCATCCTTCACCCTTACACTTTATAACAGTTAAAGGAATCATGTAAGGGTTATGTACCAAAGACCAAGTGTACATAATTATGTGACATGTACTATTCACTATTGTGGTCGACTCCACATCAAGTGTTTCCTAAGATTCCTGTTTACCTATTTATTTTCATCATAGTTATTCTAATGCCCTTTTTTAGCATAGGTATGCTAATGTGGACCTCATGAGTGATCATTCCTCTACATCATTAACACCTAAAATTGTGGAAGTCACCTCCTTCTAAGGGTGTATCTGTGATGGTTATGCATGTCTATGGGGTGAGGAGTGAGTCCCCCACATTAGAGCTACATGAAATAAAGATTCCTAGAACCAAAATTCCACAACACATGACATTAAAATGTGGCCTCACCCTGTGCAGAAAATGCAGGATGTACTATGTATGACTGATATTGAATGATACCCTCCACATAATATGTACAATGAATGATGTCCTCCAAGGAATACATCCTGGAGTAAGATCCTATACTTTCTTGCTTGGGAAAACACCTTTTCTACCCATCACCCCCTCATCCACTGGGTTAGATAAGGGAAGGTTACTGAATCCCTATCACTTCCTCACTCACTTTTGGATTTTTTCACCATGTGTTCTTTAGACTATTTCTACATGTAATCCCAAACACACAATTGATAGGATTCTCTACATATTATTGACATGGAATTACATATTCCTTAAAAGAAATGAGATCCTCCTTGGGAAGATTCTATGCGTAAGCCCCACATCATCTCTCATCAATGCATCTTTTGCATCACAATAGTAAGATCTATTGCTTCCTGTTATTTCTCAAATCGAGCATGAATCACGTGGTCTTAGATGTTACTAACATCAATGACATCCATCCAATACCTGCATGCCTCCTCATTAGGTGTAATCCCCAATATACCTCATTTACC
Organism: Viscum album; assembly: GCA_963277665.1. NCBI lineage: Eukaryota > Viridiplantae > Streptophyta > Magnoliopsida > Santalales > Viscaceae > Viscum > Viscum album. The sequence goes on from OY728120.1 coordinate 1,246,286,488, forward strand.
ATGGGAAGCATCCAAGAAAATCCCCACTCATGACATATATCCATCGGGGCCGCTCCTGTGTGTAAGACCCAACCACATGCTCCAATTTCATTGGGACACATCATTAGGTGTAATCCCCAATGCCCCTTTCATAACATCTTGGACATTGATTCCAAACTTACATGGATTTGTAGGAAGCCTCCCTGATGTTCAAGTTTAACAACCTTAGAAATCCATCCATCACATCTACTCCACCCAACACCCTCCCCAATCCATGCATCACATCCACTCCACTGAATAGACTCACCAATCTATCCATCCCATCCACTACACTAAACACCCTATCTAATCCATGCATCCCATAGACTCCAACCAACACCCTCACCAATCCATCTATCCCATCCACTCCACACAACACTTCATCCACACCCATCCTAATTTTACTCGGGCAGCCATATCCTGTTGATATTACGCCATTGATCTTGGTCATTCTTATACATAATACCCATCCATTTCATTTCCACTCCTTGTATCACTTGGGAAGATCCCATGCATATTACCCACACAATCCACACAATCCAACAAAGAGAAACCTCTTGATAAGGGAATCTATCATTAATATTCCCCAAAACATCCATAGAACTATGTAGGTTTTGATCCATGTCATCAAAACATGGTATGTAAGACACCTATTTGAGGTTCAATATAGACCAATAGTAAACCTTTGTTTCCTCCACCAGGGTGTACACCTCCCTGATCCACCTATAGCGATGTTCATATCAACCTTCCTAGTGTGAGATGTTCCCTTCATGGGACAAACCCCTCGTATCTACCCCATGGGGAATTCTGATACATCAATATAGTAAGCCTTCTAGGTGAACCTGCCTACGAATGTACATTTATGCTCTCTGCCTCCATGATAATTCTAATCTGTTACATATTTTCTACACAAGAGGTTAAACTCATGAACTATCCCATTGATTCCTCTTTTTAAACATGGGATGCATGAGGAAAACCTCAAAAGGGATTCCTTTGGCATTAGATAACCTGTGATCTCCATGGGATGCCATGGGTTCCATTCCCATGATATTCCCTCTTATGAGGAATAATACAGGTGTCCAATGATCCAACAAAAATACATAGCAACAACTCCCAATGTTACTAGTACCCTACCCGAAGGTTGCTTCCCGGTCAAGATCCCTTGTAATTTCTAGATAGAAGCAACATAATTAACTATCATCCCCCAAGATATTTCATCTTGTACAAGTTTCATGAAAATGTATTAATATATAAGGGAGACCTAGTCTATGAGATGAGTTCCATTGAGATATCCATTAATGGAGGAACCAACATCCCATCATACCATTTTGATCAAGGAGAAAAAATATCCAAGAAAGTGATGAATGAAATTTTCATTTTTAACGTGGGAATACAGGGCAATGATGAAATAATTGAATCATGATGAAACATGAGGCAACACACCTTGGTGAAAATCATCAGAAAAATGCACACAACCAATATTTGAGTCATTGATTTGAACAACACCTGTTGTGTTCAACCTGTATGCCTTGTGTGAAACTCTCTTACTCAATTTAGATCCCTGATATTCAAGAGGGGTTGATCTAGTAAACTAAGGGGGTAGCTGCGAATTTATAGACTTCAGGGACCCTATTCACAAAATCATTATGTGGTTTCCTCTATGCACATAGTATTTCCCTAAGTGTTCAGGATCTAAATTTAATGTCACATTTGGTGCATAAAATCATTTCGCGCACAAACTCCATCTCTATTTCACGGATGTGCACAACTCTTCTTTTGTCATGAAAACTCATCTTTCATGCACATTCAAATATTTCACACAATTATTACATTATCCATATTTTTATATGATGATACTGAATCCTTACTTTTGTAAGAAATTTTGAATCACCAATACCATTGTGTGGAACATTTTACTTTTATGTGAAAATAATTGCTTTTCATAAAATACCGTTTTCCTTACCATATATTTTGGACCACAAAATTTTTGAAAAAAACTGGTAAACGACACATATATGTGTATTTTTGTGCCACCACTAAAGAATATATTCCTTTTTCTTAGATCTTTTTCACCACACCATGTTAAAAATCTCTCTAGAATTCCACAACTTACTATGGAAACCCGCTTTTTCAAAAAACACAGTCACCCAACAACACTAAGATATTACCTTGAAGGGGTTTTCCCAACAATTTCTCTTGGGTTATCTTTCTTTTTGAAACCCTTGAGACATTGTTTTAGTCATGCATTGTTTAATAACACGCGATTTGAGGGAGGTTTCCATTTGAACTTTTCCATTAAATATAATAATCAGGAATTTCTTGTGTTTTTCACTATCCTTGGATATTAAATAGTTATGTATAATTTTTAGAATAATTGATTGATATGAAATGAGGTGGTTTTCTTGATTATTTTCATATACATTGGGTTGTTTTGTTATGCTATGCACACCAAGTGTTTGATAAAATTCATAGTTGGATTTTGTAAGGGATTTATGATTTTTGAAGCATGGTTTTGGCATAGAAAAGGAATTTGTATTCTAAAATGATGGTTGGGGTTTCATAAATTGGGTTTTCCTAGATCATTTTATATTTGAATGTGGTGTATGTTTTATGGTTTGGAAAATGGTTTAGCATGTGATGATGGCGTGTGTCCCACTTAGCGTGCTGATGAAAGTGGATTTGGTTTGAAAATATGGTGAAAATTATAAATTATAAATTTTCCAATAATGGTTGAGAAAAAGAAAATTGAGTGTTTGGACCTTTTTGAAATACGAGTTTAGTTCTTTGAAAAAAGAAGGTATCTTAAAGGTTTCTTGAGGCCCATTAGAACTTTTTTTAAAACTAATATCTTGAAAAATATCCTCGGATAATCATCTTGACTTTATTATGTTGAATTTTGTGGGAGGTCCATCTTGAGAGACTTCCTTGTGTTCAAAATGTTGAAGGGAAAGATATTGTTCCATGGGGTGGATCAAGGGTGACTTTTTTTTTTGAGTTTCTTATGTATGATTTATCTTAATGTGATTGGATGCTTGGTTTTCATTTTGTTTGGATAACATGTTCTTTAGTATCAATATAGGAACCTAGAATAACTAGCATATTTTTTGTGAATGTTTGATACACTAGAATTGTCTTTTTATCTAGCTAGTGGTCCATATTTGGGGGTATGCTTTTTTCTATTGGAAAGTTACCCTCAATCAGAGTAGGTAGGGTCTCATCAAGCATGTGAGTGAGAATTATTTCACAGGGTGAGGCATGCATTTGGGATGATTCATGATGTATATTATGTTCTTGATTATTCAACTGATCTACTAGGATTTCCCATGTTCTTTGGAATTTTTTTCTATGGTGGATGATTGATTTTTCTCATTGGTTGGTCACTTTTTCCTATTATTTTTCCATTTCCCTTATTATGTGATCATTTTCTTTACTTTAATTAAGGGTTTAATTCTTAGATAAAAGTTTTTTGTTAGATTTTAATGGATTTTTAAAAAGAATTGAAAAAGTTTTACACTCCCTATTAACATTTTAATTAAAAACATCATCCTTTCCATTTTTAATTTAAAATGGTTCCTCCTTGGAATGGAATATAGTTCTAAATGGAAAAAGGGAATTGGACCATGTTTTTATTTATGGGAAAATGTGTTTAAGATCATAATTTTATATATTTTATTTCAAACCTGATGTTAATGTTTCATTATTTAAAGGAAATGCATCAGGAATAGATTGTTTGGGAAGACCTATTAATGTTTAATTATCATGCCTATATTTAATTCTAGTTTTCGATTTTAGTTTCGGTTATGACATGATTTCGATCACCATGGGTTATGGTTGGTTTTAGTATCATATTGTGACTCTCGGGGTCACATGGATAAATTTTGGTCATCAGGTTCAATTTGGGTTTTGTTGTTTGGATTTTTTTCATTATACAATTTGTATAAATGATTTTGAGTTTTAAATTTTTTTATTTATTCTATTCAGGATAATCTATTTTTTCTATTTTTTTATTGATTTATAATAGTATAATCATTACCATTAATTATCTATTGATTCCCTTATAATAGTTTCCATACCAAAAGGGCCAGGAACAGCTCTCAGGCCATGTGTCTGGCTGACTTGGGTCACTAGTTCAGGGTCAACTCAAGTTGGTTCAGGACAATGGATAGACATGAATTATATTTTTTCTATATGGATATTTTAGATACAATAAAATCATTGTAATCCCATTTTATTATTCAAAAACTACATTCACATGTCCTTTAAGAAACTTCACCTATCAAAGGGTCTCGTTCAAAAATGTGTCGATGATTTCTCCATGTGTGGATAATATTTTAATGATTGTTTAGTAAACAAGAACTGCTGTTGCAATGCTATGAAGTGAAATAACTTGTGGTGAACTAGGATGAATATCATTTCATGGTCCAAGGAGATATAGACATTGAAAATAAAATTCCAAATCATACCACAGAATTCATAATGACAAGAGTTAAAGTGATCAAAGATTGATCTAAACCCACAATAGTGAGAACCATAAGGAGTTTATGGACTATAAGGGATTCTATCACCACATTGTTAAATATTTTACCAAAATTTCCTACAAAATAACAAACATATTTTTTAAATACATTGCATATTATATCAATAAGGAATTTTGGTAGGAATTAAATATTCTAAAAAATATCCTACTGGACACTCCTATCATTGTATTACCCAACCCAGATAAAGAATTCGAGTTAATATTCAATGCAAGTGATTTCATAGTGGGTTTTATTTTTGGACATACAATTGGGAAAATATTCCAAACCATATATTATGAAATTTACATGTAAAATTAAGTTGAAATAAATTATATGACCATAGAGAAAGATATGGTGGGATTGGTCTTTAGTTTTTCTAAATTTCCGTCACACCTCAGGCTCTCCAAAGTCACAGTTTACACTGATCATGAAGAAGTAATGTACCTTATGAATAAAAAAGGATTCCAAACTATGGATGATATAGAGGATCCCAAGACTATCAGAATTTTATATACATATCAAAGACCCTGGGGGAATAGAAAATTTTATTGATGTCCATTTATATAGACTCCCACTAACTAGTATTAAGGATGATGATGATCTAAATATTGAATATTATTTCATTGTTAAGACATATTTTAATATGGGTGAACTAGAAAGATCTTGGTTTTTCGATATCACAAACTATCTTAACACAAGTCCCTTTATCCACAATTCCTAAATCAATATAGGAAAATGATCATTATTTATGATTCACACTACTTTTGGGATAAGCCTCTCTTATTTATGTTTTGTTTTGATGGATTGATGTGAATCTGCATCATAATGGATGAAATACAAAGTATACTAGATTTATGTGACATGTCACTGACTAGAATATAGTAAGGGAATAAATGTGTTGTGGACAAGATCTTGAAAAAGGGATTATTTTATTCCACACTCTATAATTATGCGGGGATTTTTTTTTGTAAAACTATGATCAGTTACAATGGATAAGAACCATTTGGAAATGTAATGAGATGCCCAAAAATCTCAACTTATAAGTAGATATCTTCAATGTTTTCGAGATGTATTTTACAGTCCTATTTTATATTTCTAATTGAATATTTTATATGATAGTTTCCATAAACTATGTTTCAAAATGAATAGAATATGAGGCCAATACACTTGAAAAAACCTAGGAGGTAATGTGTTTTTTTAAAAGAACATTTTATCCCAATTTGGAATCCCAAATCTCTTAGTAGTGATAAATGATCTTTCTTTAATAATAGTGTCATAAAATTAATTTTTTAAAAATATGGAGTTTTATAAGATAATGGAACTAATTACCACCCACAAACTATTTGGTCAGTTGAATTTTATAACTATGAGATCTAATATATTACTGAAAAGATAGTCAGTACTAGAATAAAGGAATAGAGCCTCAATCTTAACGTTGCATTTTGGGAATACGATATGGATTTTAAAACAAACATCAACACCACCATACTTTGTCTTGTCTATGGTAATCCCTATCAATTTATACTATAATTATATAACCTCTCATATTTGGAGACAAAAAAGAAAAACATATATTCTCAAAAATTCAGAAAATAAATATTATTTCAAATGGACGAGCTTTAAGAAATTAGAAGGGAAACTTATAGGAATTATTAGATATATAAGGAGAAAAGGAATGAAAGGGAATTACCAACGCATAACATGAAGGATTTTCACATCATGGGATAACGGGTTTGTTATTAAATTCACATATAAAATTATTCCTTGAAAAACTGATGTCTCAATGGTTTGGTCTATTTGTCAATTTCAATGTCTTTCCATATGGAACTATCAAAATTTAAAAAAATAAACTGGACAACCTTTAATGTTAATGTCCAATGATTATAGATTAAAAAATATCCATTTTCAAAAAGTGTGTGTTATTTTTTTTAATTCAAATTACATGTGGGGTTTCTAGCTAAAGAATTAAAATGATATGTTTACTATGATTCCTTCAGAAAATTTTGATCATTGAAAATTAGGGAACTAACACTGAGTTTACCTTTTTTCAAAAATAAACTTTTTAGGTCAAAATAATATTAATTTACACCATAAGTTTTCATGGTACACAAAAAAAATTTGTGAAGCATACATTGTAAACAATTAATTTATGGAATGAATTTTACAATTTCGGTTTTAAAAAAACAATCATTGGGTTTGTGTGTATAAAAATCTCCCCTCTCATTCTCCACATCAACTCTCCCCTCCGTTGATCTCCTATCCCACCATCCTCTAGATACCCATATTTCTCATCTTCCTTAATTAATTTACATTAGTTTCACACCCACTCCATTCATAATGGTTCACATAATAGGTGGGTCCAACAAACCTAATAAATGCATAAGTCAGGATTCACGACCTCCCATGAAAAAATACCCATACCAGGATCCCACCCCACCTTCTCTAACACCCATACAACCAGTAAATCCCAGCCCACTATCCTCCTACTTTTTTATTGGTTTTCAATCCAAATACCTCTACTCACATTCCAGGTCTCAACCATCCCATGTCCATACCTACCTTAATTTTACTAATCCCAGTCATCATTTATGGTTGGATAAAAATATATGTAAAAAAATAACTTCAGATTTGGAAATACTGCATAAATTACTCATCAATGAGGAGTTACGGTTTCTGAATAAATGGATGCACCTATCACACATCATCATGGTGTGTAAATAGACTTTCCAATATTTCTTCTTAGAGTTCCCGATGATGTTCAAGCTGGATGTCATCAATGTGATATTCTGGTTCAGAGGTCCCAGCTTTGATCTAACCCTTTGAGGGTTTTGTGTATGCTTGGGGATTTATTCATCTGATTTTTCTACCTACCTAACTTATGTTTACCCTTATCCTGAATTGAATAATAGGGATAAGCCATATACATAGTCATACATAGTACGCAACCCCTATAACATTCACAATCCACCAATAGAAAAGGGCACCCATCTGAAGGGTGAAAATTTCTGAAAGATGGTTCCCTAGACCCAAATTGTGTTATACATTTATTACCACTACATGTATACACTTTGTTATATATAAATGTGTTTATATTTTCATAATATTTAATATATTTCTGCATCCACTATATTTATCGTAATTTCCTTAGATTATGTGTCATATCAAAGGGTTATAGCATATCCTATGGTATCTAAAGAACCTAGAGATAATATGACAATAATCAAGAAGTAATTTCCTATGGTCCAGTTACATAATTCTGACAACACACAGATGATGTGGTATAATGAGGTGCTGGGGGCTCATAAGCATTTCTACTTCTTCACATGAAGTTCCCACTTGGTGATCACTAGTGGTTGAGTTCATAAGGAAAGGCCCACCAATAAGAACACCCCATGTTTCAGGTGTCACTTTTTGTTCCTATATACGGACATGTGTAATGGTCTCGTAACTTGAGATCATTATCAATGTATGAAATTTTATTTATTACTTTATTGCAAGAGAAAATACATGGAAATGAAGTGATGATGAGGTAGTTTGTGTTGGGTACATCATTAGTGACATGATATTTATTGAATGATCATTATAGGATTTGTCGCTTCCAAGTTGAAGAAGAGATATCTCAGGCTAGGTTGATTAGGGTAGTGATACCTTCATAAATCCATGGACATTTTAGTTGAAGGAAAGTATGTTTGGAAATATCAATAAAAATAAAGAAAGAAAAGGATGATGACACAAGTGTTCATACTTCTCTAAGAGATATCGACGATGAAGAGATTATATTACACATACCATATTCATGGAAAGATAGTCATTTCTTTTACTTTTCCTTATATCCTTATGGGCCTTGATGGATTTCTAGACCCCACTCTTATTCTGTGAATATTATTCATTACTATTAAAATAAGGGTCTAGAGGGAGACACACAATAGTTCTTTAATAATCTGCCATATTTTGTTAAAAAGGAATAAAGAACCTAATGGGCCCCACCATGGGGATTGTGTATTATAAAATGTCTATGGATCACCAAGAAAAAAATAAATTGATTATTATTCATGTATGAAATAATTGGATTGAATTTATTTATGATGTGTATTTACAAGTGATAAGGTAAATTAAAGGATAAATATTATTTGAATAGATATTAATGAAATATCCTCAGTTTATTTAATATTTTCAAGAGATTAGAGTCAAGTTAATGACTCAATATTATCACATAATATATTTAATATATATTATAGTTTTATGATAAAATATAAATAATTACATATTGAATAATTTAGTTTTTCATAAATAATTTTTTATAATATTTATATAGGGGATAATTATTACATGAGGGTCTGGAACCCAAAACATGTATTATATATTTCCACTATATAAGTGGAGACAGTATATTATATTGATGAATATTCATCTATTGTAAGTGATAACATCTATCTCCTACTAATTCCTATAGAGAGACTCTCTCAATCAAGATTAAGATTTATGTTCTGTCTTCTCAGATCGAAGGCAGTGGATCGTGGTGATTTTTAATGTGTCTAAGTAGTCGTTGGAGTTTCTTACTAGCACCCAGAATCTGATTAAGAGTTCACAAGAAGATTAAAGAATCATGCATTGATGATCAAGAGGTATTTTGAATCGAATAATTAGAGCAACAGAAACTGACTTCATGAAACAAGTGTATGTGCATCAGATCCAAATGAGGTATAAATTAATTTAATTTTTGTTCTTAGTTTAAACCATATGTGGTCCCCAGACCATACTTTTATGAGAACACCATATTCAATGATGTTATGTCACTCTAGTGATGAAAAAAATTAAAATTCTTAACCCATCAACTTATGTTGAGTGTCTCGGTACCTTAAATTGGCATCATAGGGACGCGTGGTTTCTCTAAGTTAAAAAAAATAAATTGCTTTAAATTTTCAGTTGAGGGTGTTAAAAAAGTTCCAATAGATCTAACTACGCATTGATATATTTCATAATGGAAAAGTAACAACCATTTGAAATTTGTTAAAATGATTGAAAATGCAGTAAACAGATTTAAATTTCATCAGATTTTATTTTTTGAAGACAACTGTGTTATAAGTTTACATATGTTCTTTAAAAATTCTCTGAATCTGACCAACGATTGGATGTAATCCGGTCAAAATATTTTATCTGATGAAGACCAATAATTTTAATATTAATAAAATAAAATAAAATAAAATATTCATTTTATTTTTCTCAATGTGTCAACTTTTGAAGTCTATTTTGTAAAATTTTTCTTTAAACATTGGAATAACATAGTAAAGGGAAGATGACTTTTAAACGAAAAAATGGGAGGGGGAATCGACCTTGAACTTCCTTGTTTCTTCTTCCATGAATACATTACTAATAAGTGGATATAACTCCCCACCCCACTCCTCCCTAGCTAAGGATGGCCCTACCTTTCTCTCTCGGTCGACCCGCATAATGGCTCAAAACCTGGGCCGCGCCATCCTGAACTCAGCCCGTCACTGCCCTATGCACCATGGAGCCGCATCATAGTCCCACCTCCCACGTTTTGTCATCCTGAGCTTGCCGACCACCCGTCTTTATATGCTTCCACTAAGTCCCCCAACCCGGGCCACTACCTGGATCCTGTTCCCTCTCAACCTAGTTCCACCACTATCCCTAGAGGACCTGAAGTGTCACCACCGATATAAGGACCAGACCTTAAACATTACATAATATCGAATTTTGTCAAGAATTCACATTGAGGATCCTTTCCATTTTAGAGTTTTAGAGAATTAGGGCTTAACTATTACATAAAAACTTGAATATTACATGAAGACACTACTACCCATTATCAATTTTTCATAAAATAAAAACTCTTGAAAAAAAGAGGCATGTCAAGTTCTATGTTTTAGACAACATGACTTTTCCTTGATCTCATCCTTGACCCTATTCATCTTTATGTCCAGTGAAAAACATTTCAAAACATGGGATGAGTATAAAAAGCTCAGTAATGGTTATAAAATAATGAAAAGAAACATTATCCCATCAATAAATACAAATCAAAGATACCATACTTTTAAATCATAACATACCACATGAAATCATAAGATTTATGAATAACATAAAGAAATCATAAATCATAAAGGTAACTTATGGAATCCATATCATACTTACATTTTAGCTATCACAGCTACATAGGGAGTCACATTTGGAATACCAATCATAGTATATTCTCGAAATCTCTTAGGAGAAACATTTGCATTTACCTTAGTCACATTACCCAATGCATTAGAGAGCTATCTCGGGCTCACCTGCCTTAGGTTTATCACAGAACCACACATATACGTAAACAATTCGCAATATTCATAACATAGAAATAACCCATAACACAAGTATAAAGGAAATATAACATTTCAACATTCCAATATATAAAATCAAGATATTGAAATAAACAATGCTTTATCAATCCATTTTCAAAACCATTTAAAAAATTTAATAAAGATATTTTTGAATCAAAGTGTCCCATACCACTTTGAAGCTTTTAAATGAATTATCATTTGAAAAAATTAATTTCCACATAAATAAATCCTAAAAACCATATTGAAAACATGGACATTAATGAGAAATATTTAGGTGAATAAATCTTTAAAACATTTAAAATGATATTTTAATTAAAGAGTTTTTGACAAAATGAGAGATGCTTAAATAAAAATAATTGAGGAATAACATTTAATAAGAACTTTATAATATCATGAGAATAAAGGGATTCATGATATAATATTCCAAATGATAGTATATACACTAAATAAGAGTGAATTGGTTCATAAAAACAATGAAGTCTCAATGGAATGTAAATTGAGACGAAATCCCTTATAAAAATTGTATCCCTAGATTAAGGATAAATCAATTACATAATAATTTGTGAAAAATATGAATACACTAAATATAAGTGGATATTAAGTGTGAAGAAATCAGAGTTTATTCACACATATTCATAGCACGAAATAATCAGCAAGTAAAAGTTTAACCCAGATAATTGAAATTTGGTTAAGAAGTTCTCTTACAGAAATTTGATTGCCTAACGGTGTCACTTAGAAATTCAGAAAATGAGTTGATTAGAGAGAAAAGGGTTTATTATCACATGGACATAAAATTTACAATAATAAGGACATATAAGAACATATCCCAACATAAGAAGATGTAAATTAAAAGACATAACAAAAAAAGAAGTCTTTTAGAAAGAATAGGGTGAAAGGTTCCCTTACCGATTTGGCAACTTATGAAACATACAACCCATGAAATAAGGATCATAAAATGAAGATGTAAATACCCATGAATTGAATTATATTTTAAAATTAATACAATCATTGGAAGTACATTCACCACACAAAAGGAAATATTGTCAAATATAGAATGAATCTCATGGGAATAAAAAGTAAGATGAAAACCCCTTACTACGTTCTAATTCAGTCGAGTCATATGACCATAAGTTAATAAACCAAAAAATTAATCACCCAATACCATGATTATAAAGATAATAATGATAGTTTATATCAAATTTTAGTACAAAATACACTACATGCAATAAATAAGTGGCAAACAATGGAAATCTCACGGAATTAAAAGTGAGATAAAAAATCTCTTACCTCATGTCCAACTTGACTCTTATGTTCTAGGTTCTTCCTGAATAATAAAATTATGTTAATTTATAGTTTCTTAAGAACATTTTAAATTTTATTATTTATTTTATATCACTTATTAACTTTATATAACAATTAGTTAATTATTTGAGTTCATATTATACATTTTGTCGATGTTCGGAATTTGAGTTAAAAATAAACTTGTTATAATTACAATTTGTCCATGTGGTCAAACGTACATTATGTCAAGAATGATATTATTGATTTAGATATCATATATATCTTATATATCCAATATATATGTCTTTATAAAATTACATAACATTTGGATATAAGAAATGAAATGCACCGTTCATGGAGATGGTAAGCTGTACGTACGCATGAACGCTACTTTCATTTCTATTTTGTACTTTAATGGAATTAGAACATAATGATACATAGTTATATTATAATTACATAATAATATCATATATAATTTCAATAACGTCATCCTTTAAACATCCCACGTATGGTATGAATGAGTCATATCACTTTGAGGGGGCGGTAGTCCGCACTTCCTCAAATGAAATTATCGCGTTTAATCATAATGGAAACCAAAAAGGTACGCTAGAAATTAACAACATAGAAGCCTAAAGAAAACATAAACATAATATATATCTTATATAAATATATTTCCATCATAATGTCCACCATAAGAGGCAGTATGAGATAATTGAACAATCATCGTTTTGTGAGGTGTTAGTTTTCTATCCATAGAAACAGTATGTTCTTTACCCATTAGATGTAGGTGTGTGAAAGTGTAGTTAGAATAATTCTCATAAAAACATCATAGTATATTGAGGATACTGGTGTTTTTATAAAATAAATGAATAAAAAGGGTTTAGGGGTTGGAGAAGTAAAATAAAATAAAATAAAACAAAATAAAACAAAAATATTTAAGAGAAACTGTTACCTTTAATTCGTGTAACTCCCTTTGGTTTGAACCAAAAGGGCTTCTTGAAGTGACTTCTTCCTAAGGTAAGGCATCTAGGTGGACGATAGGGATATTAAGAGATTATTTGGGTAGGTTTTGGATGAGCCAAGGGGATTGAGAGGTGTGAGGAATGGGTTAGAGGGGAGGGCTTTTTGTAAGGGGCAGGAGGGTCTCTTTAGGAAAGTGTGAAAATATTATTTTATTATATAATGATTTTCGATTTATAAATGTCCAAAACTCATTAAGATAGAATATTATATGACTAATGGTATAAATAAACACATAAAATAATAATTTTATAGGTTTTGGATGTTATTTTAATATTTATAATCTTATTTATTTAAATCATTTATTAATAAGGTAAATACTGCATCATTTTTGTGTCATACATAATTTAATTTATTTATGTATAAAAATTATAAAAAAAATACCATGATGTAGGATATAGTTTTATCCTTCCAATTAATATTTATAGTCGATAATATAACTTATATAACCCCATGTAAAAATTATTTTACTAAAAGATATTGGTTTATGTCATTTTTGCCTTTACTTTAAGTTAATTAAAAGAAAGTGTCATTATCACTATTAAGTGGATCCATGGGGTCTCCAAATTGACCCAAGGATTCCCATGGTTGGACATGACTCAACTAATAATTTTAGGACAAGTTTTATGGTAATTTAGTATTATTATGATATTATTTTTACCTTGAATTTCCCTATTTACCTTTAACCACGACAAATAAAAGTCAAAAGTTGCTATTCACCAAGAATTATTTTCATCTTATTGAACTAAATTTTACTTAATAATTACAAATATTTATGTAAGATTTTTTAAATTCCATTAATAGAAGCGGTAAAATTTCATTTAAATGAAAAAGCAGTTTTTAACTACTACTAAGTGGTTTCACTATTCGTCAAAAATTGAAGTTTTTCAGAAAAATACCAAAAATTCATCCAAATATATATTTTATATTCGGAATTAAAAAATTATGTCTATTTTACAAAATTAAAAATATAGAAGTTGAATTAATTAATTTAAAATTAATTCCTTTTTTCAAAACAAATATCGTGTTTTTAAGAAACAATATCTATCAAAACATTGACACTTGATTATGTTCAATTTCAAAGTTAAATTAATTCCAATGACCACCCTTAGATTTAATGGTAAAAATATAATCTAATTACAATTTAAAACCAATTAAAAGATAATATAACCATAAAAATAAATTATATTAAAAGGCATATTTAAATTACGATACAGTATTTTTAACTATTCATTAAAAAATGAATTTTATCAGAAAAATACCAAAATTTTACCCAAGGTAAATTTTAATGTTCCGATTCTAAAGAAGAATTTTATTTTGTCAAATATAACAAATAAAAGTGACCCAAACTATATTTAAGGAGTGTTCTACATCAAAAGGTGGTAAATCGACCTTTTAAAGAATATTAGAGTATTTACGCTTAAAATTAGATTCATTCACATTTTAAGCCTCTAACTTTTATTGGATAAACGTGAAAACATTTAACAAAAAGGTATATTCATATTTTAGCTAGTTCTATCCATTCCTGCAAATACAATGGCTAAGCGTTAACTACCATTTAAAATAATATTATATTACTATTTTTTAGTATAACTCAACATTGTGTGCAACGTAAGATTTCAAAGAAACCCATTGCTGTGTATCAGGTATGCCATTGAACATAGAATCCCATTGAAAGTAAAATTAATAATTAATTTACAAATATTAAAAAATATGAAAATAGAATATCCTTTATTTACCTGTAATGTTACATCCTTCCCCCCTTTTGGGAATTGCGTTCTCGCAATTTTAAAATTAGGCTCAGAAACATCATTGAATGTCCCACATTGTAAAATGAGTCAATAAAACTATCACTTTAAAATAAAGGTAGAGAAGTACAAAGGTTACCCAAGAAAAAAGATACTAGGATTCCATGAAAACATGGATATGGAAGAGAAACTAACTCTCATAGATTTATAAAGAGTGATAGAGAACTTTATCACAGAAAGTTTACCACCACAATACCATAAATTTGGGGATGGGTAAAAGTCTGATGATAAAAGAGAGCTTAAAACATTTTTACTTCAATATCATTTTCATAGAGTTAAAGAATTTTATTAATAACAAGACTAATATCGTAAGGAAATATACTTACTCATCATGTAGAGTGTCATCCTTTAATAAAACTCTACCACAAACTCACATTTTCTCCAAACAGTAAGTATTCAAGATGACTTGTTCACATTGAAAGCGCTATAATCAACTTTTAGAGAATAACATGATCAACAAAAATATGAAACATATATTTTCCCTATCTTTATACATTAACCAAAACCAAAATTGGTTAGTACATGATCAGATAATCCTCAAAAGGATAATCCTTTATAAAAAGAAGTACTACTCTTAAGATCCGAAATTCAACCAAAACTACCCAAAGTTCAAGAAAGACAATTTAATATATAATTTTCCTTAAAATTATTTAAAATAACCCAAACTAATATTGTAACCCAAAACTCAGAACAATTTTATCACATTGTATTCCATAGTAAATCTTAACATTTATCTCCAAAAACATCTATTACTCTTAATGTCTCATTTTGAAGTGGAATTAAGCTAATCAAATATTCTATATGATAGGTTAATCATTTACATAAATAACCCAAATCACCATATGTCCATAATAAAAACATGGATTATTCAAAAATAAAATTCCACCATTACTCATTAGAAGAAAAGATAATTATTCCTTGAATAACATTTTCAAATGTCAAACTTCAGGGTTACACAGACTATAAAAAGTCTTCCAATGTAATCCCATCATTAAAAGAGCCTTAATAATATTAATAATTTCACCATCCTAAAATCTACCATAACTCTTGAATCCCTTATATGTTGAATTCGTACTCATTCATTTTTCTTTATGATCCATTAACCATTATGTACCAACTTATTCTGAAATAATTCTTTCCTACAATCAAAAACAAGAATCATATCCTAAGATTCAATAATGTCAAAACATATGTCAAGAAATAATCCATACCTTTCATTGGTCATTTTTGGTTTCTTCTTCCTCAATTGGAATGGCATTAGGTATTGGTACACATATATTTTTACGATCTTGGTGATCCCTTTCCCGAAACTTCTTCGTAGGACAGCGGTTTGTATAATGACCATGCACACCACATTTAAAACATTCAACTGATCCATCAGAAATAACTTCTTTCCCTTTCCTAGAGTCAACTAGATGCTTCCTTTTTTCCATGAAAGGTTCTTTCTATATGACCTTCATTCCCACATCTATAGAATATTCCTGTCCCTTTGAAGCATTTTCCTAGGTGTTTCTTTCCACATCCTTGACACATAAGTTTTTGAACATACATAACTTTATGATTATTACTTGAACTTATGAAGGGATTTCTTTCTCACATATAATATGCCTTATAAAAACCACTAAGGTTTAGGTTTTTAATCATGACTCTAGATAGTTGGTTGAGAATAACCACAATAGTTCTCATTAAAACTCCCATTTCATTCAATTTATCATTCAGAAAACCGTCACAGTTTTCATCATATCCACTGTTACTTTGGTGCCCGCTAGATCTAGCCATTTACTAAAACCAAAAAGGTTAGTGTGAGTATATCTGTAAAATCATAATATAATATCTTATGAGGTGGGTAAATACTAAGATATAATTATACATGTTATGTTAAACTCATTCAATTTATATAAAATTACTATGACTCTTTCTAATATGTTAACAATTATGGTTATGACAATTATGATTATATAACACCCTAACCACTAAAGTTATCTAAACCGACCTCTGATACCAACTATAAGGACCTGACCTTAAATATTACATAATCTTGAATTTTGTCAAGAATTCACATTGAGGATCTTTATAGGTTTAGAGTTTTAGAGAATTAGGCCATAACTATTACATAAAAACTTGAATATTACCTGAAGACACTACTACCAATTATCCATTTTTCATAAAATAAAAAATCTTGAAAAAAAGAGGCATGTCTAGTTCCTTGTTTTAGACAACATGACTTTTCCTTGATCTCATCCGTGACCCTATTCATCTTTATGTCCTGTGAAAAAAAATTCAAAACATGGGATGAGAATAAAAAGCTCAGCAAGAGTTATAAAATAATGAAAGGAAACACTATCCCATCAATAAATACAAATCAAAGAAACCATACTTTTCAATCATAACACACCACATGAAATCATAAGATTTAGGAATAACATACAGAAATCATTTATGATAAATGTAACTTGTGGCATCCATATCATACTTACATTGTTGTTATCACAACTACACAATGAGTCATTTTTTGGAATATCCATCATAGTATATTCCCTAAATATCTTAGGATAAACATTAACATTTACCTCCATCATGTTACCCAATGCATTAGAGAGCTATCTTGGGCTCACCCACCTTAGGTTTATCACGGAACCACCCATATACATAAAAAATTCCCAATAATAATAACATAATCATAACACATAACACAAGTATAAAGGAAAGATACCATTTCCACATTCCAATATATCAAATCAAGATATTGAAATAAACAATGCTTTATCTAACCATTTTCAAAATCATTTAAAACATTTAATAAAGAGAATTTTGAATCAAAGTGTCCCATACCACTTTGAAGCATTTATTGAATTATAATTTGAAAAAATTAATTTCTATATAAATAAATACTAAAAAACATTTTGAAAACATGGACATTAATGAGAAATATTTAGAAGAATAAATCTTTAAAACATTTAAAATGATATTTTAGTTAAAGAGTTTTTAACAAAATGAGAGACACTTGAATAAAAATAATTGAGGAATAACATTATATAAGAACTTTATAATATCATGAGAATAAAGGGATTCATGATATAATATTCTAAAGGACAGTATACACACCTCATAAGAGTTAATTGGTGCATAACAATAATGATGTCTCAATGGAAAGTAAATTTAGACAAAATCCCTTATAAAAACTTTATCTTTAGATTAAGGATAAATCAATTACCTAATAATGTGTGGAAAATAAGAATACACTCAATATAAGTGGATATTAAGTGTGAAAAAATCAGAGTTTATTCACACATATTCATAGCATGACATAATAAACAAGTATAAGTTTAACCCAAATAATTGAAATTGGGTTAAGAAGTTCTCTTACAGAAATTTGACAGCCTAACGACGTCACTTAAAAATTCATAAAATGAGTTGATGAGAGAGAAAAGGGTATCTAATCACATTTAAATATAATTTATAGAAATAATTATATAGAATAACATATCCCAACATAAGAAGATATAAATTAAAAGACATAACAAAAAATGAAGTCTTTTAAAAATAATAGGGTGAAAAGTTCCCTTACCGATTTGGTAACTTATGAAACATACGCCCCATGAAATAAGCATCATAAAATGAAGATATAAATACCCATAAATTAAGTATATTTAACAAGTAATACAATCATGGTCAGTACATACACCACACAAAAGGAAATAGTGGAAAATATAGCTTGAATCTCACAGGAATAAAAAGTGAGATGAAAACCCCTTACCACGTTGTAATTCAATCGAGTCGTATGACCAAAAGTTAATAACCACCAAATTAATCACATAATACCTTGAATATTAATAGAATAAATATAGTATATATATCAAATGGAAGTACACAATACACCACATGAAATAAATAAGTGGTGAACAATAGAAATCTCACGGAATTAAAAGTGAGATAAGAAATCCCTTACCTCGTGTTCATCTTGACTCATATGTTCCGGGTTCTTCCTGAATAATAAACTTATGTTTTTTTATACATCCTTAAGAACATTTTAAATTTTATTATTCCTTTTATATCACTTATTAACTATCTATAATAATTAGGTAACTATTTGAGTTCATATCAGACATTTTGTCGATGTTCGGAATTTGAGTTAAAAATGAACTTGTTATAATTACAATTTGTCCATGTGGTCAAAAGTCCATTATCTACAGAATGATATTAATGATTTAGATATAATATATGTCTTATATATCCAGTATATATATGTATTTATAATAGTACATAACATTTTGAGATAATAAATGAAATGCACCGTTAATGGAGACGGTAGGCCGTACGTACACATGAACGCTACTTTCACTTATATTTTTTTTACTTTAATGGAATTAAAACATAATGATACATTGTTATATTATAATTATAGTATAATATCATATATAATTTAAATAACTTCATCCTTTATATGTCCCATGAATGGTATGAATGAGTCATATCCCATTGAGGGGGCGGTAGTCTGCATTTCCTCAAATGAAATTATCGCGTTTACTCATAATGGAAACCATAAAGGTATGATATAAATTAAATATACAGAAGAATAAATAAAACATAAAAATAATATACATCATATATATATATATAGTTTTATCATAATGGACACCATAAGAGGTGGTAGGATATAATTGAACAATCATCGTTTCGTGAGGCGTTAGTTTGCCATCCATAGAAACAGTATGTTCTTTTTACCCATTATATGGAGGTGTGTGTAAGTATAGTTCAAATAATTCTCATAAAAAAATAATAGTATATTTAGGATAATGTTATAGTTATAAAATAAATGAATAAAAAGATTTTAGGGGTTGTATTAGTAAAATAATACAAAATAAAACAAAAGAATTTAAGAGAAACTCTTACCTTTAATTCGAGTGACTCCCATTTGTTTGAACCAAAAAGACTTATTGAAGTGACTTATGCCTAAGGTAAGGATTATAGGTGGAAGATAGGTATCTTGAGAGATTAGTTGGGTAGGGGTTGGATGAGAAAAGGGGCTTGATAGGTGCAAGGAATGGGTTAGAGGTGAGGACTTTTCATAAGGGGGAGGAGGGTCTCTTTAGGAAAGTGTGAAAATATTATTTTATTATATAATTATTCTCTATTTATAAAGGTCCAAAACTCATTAATATATAATATAAGATGAATCATGGTATAAATAAATTCATCCAATAATAATTGGTTAGGTTTTGGATGTTATTTTAATATTTATAATCTTCTTTATTTAAATCATTTATTAATGAGTTAAATACTGCATCATTTTTGTGTGATAAATAATTTAATTTATTTGATGTATAAAAATTATTGAAAAACTACCATGATTTAGGAAATATTTTTATATTTTTAATTTATATTTATATTCGAAAATATAACTTATATAACCCCATCTAAAAATTAATTTACTAAAAGATATTTGTTTATGTCATTTTTGCCTTTACTTTAAGTTAATTAAAATAAAGTGTCATTATCACTCTTAAGTGGCTCCATGGGGTCCCAAAATTTACCCAAGGACCTGAATGGTCAGAAATGACTCAAATAATAAGGTTAGGACAGGTTTTAAGGTAATTTTGTATTATTATAATATTCTTTTTACCTAGAATTACCCTATTTACCTTTAACCGCGATAAATAAAATTCAAAAGTTACTATTCACCAAAAATTATTTTTATCTTATTGAACCAAATTTTACTTACTAATAACAACCATGTTTGTCTGATTTTTGAAATTTCATTCACAGAAGTGGTAAAATTTCATTTAAATGAAAAAATTAGTTTTTTAACTACTATTAAGTGGTTTCACTATTCATCAAAAATTGATGTTTTTCTGAAAAATACCAAAAATTATGCCTAAGCTATATTTGATATTCTGAATTAAAAAACGATGTCTGCTTTACAAAATTCAAAACATATAATTTTCATTAATTAATTTAAAATTAATTTCCGATGTCAAAACAAATAGCGTGTTTTTAAGAAACAATATCTATCAAAAAATCGGCACTTATTTATGTCCAATTTCAACGTGAAATTAATTTCAATGACCACCATTAGATTAAATGGTAAAAATATAATCTAATTACACTTTAAAACCAATTAAAAAGATAATATATCCATAAAAATAAATTAGATTGAAAAGAAGATTATAATTAAAATAAAATATTTTTCATTATTCTTTAAAAAATGAATTTTATCCGAAAAAACCAAAATTTTACCCAAGGTAAATTTTAATGTTCCGATTATAAAGAAGATTTTTATTTTTTTCAAATAGAACATATAAAAGTGACCAAAACTGTATTTAAGGAGGTTTCGCCATCAAAAGGCAGTAAATCGACCTTTTAAAGAATATTAGAGTATTTATGCTTAAAATTAGATTCATTCACATTTTAAGCCTCTAAATTTTATTAGATAAATGTAAAAACATTTAACGAACATGTATATTTATATTGTAGTTAGTTCTGACCATTCCTTTCAATAAAATGACTAGGAGTTAACTACCATTTAATATAAAAATATATTGTTATTTTTCAGTACAACTCAATGTTGTGTGCAATGTAATATTTCAAAGAAACCCGTTGTTGTGTATCAGGTACACCATCGAACATAGAATCTCATTCAAAGTAAAATTAATAATTAATTAAAAAATATTAAAAAATAAGAAAATTCCATATTCTTTATTTACCTGGGATGCTACATCCGACCTCGACCGAATCCACACCGTGAGGCCGCTGCGTGTCGTCCCAAGCTCACCAGAGCCCTGGACCCGGGCCATGCAACCACCTTCAAGATGAGCCGCACCGCTATCCGTAGATGGTCATCACCATCTCGATCTACCCCATAACCTAGATCACATCGGACCTCAGTTCTCCACTTCCCTAACCTACTTTGAGCAGGACCCACTTCCGCCCATTTTCAAGTAACACACCAAGCACTGCAAAGGGTTCCTCCCATGAATGGAGGTAAACCCAGAAAGATATAGATCTTTATCGGATAGTTTTTCCTCACTAAATAGTCCAGGAAGGTCTGCCCGACCCGAAATGGTTTTGGGTTGGCCTTCCTAGTCCAGAAAACCCCTACACAGAGTTAGCTAAGCCTTTATGGGCTAACAGGGATACAGACCAATCTACTAAGGGTCATGGAAGGGTTTTCGGGCCCAATTGAATTTAAATTAAACCAAATTAATTAATTTGATTAATTTAATTTAGTATTTCAATTAAATTATTTAAAATTAATTTTGGGGTTTTAAAAATAAAATATAATATGAAATGTTAATTTAATTTGAGATTTAAATTATATTAATGGTTTAATTTATTTTTGGATTAGAAAATTAAATTTAAAAAGGAACCAATAAATAAATTATTTTAATTTATTTAAATTCATTTAATTTATTAGAACACCCCCAAACTATTGAATTTATTATAGTTTAATTTTTATTGTGAATTATTTTATACCGAATGGTCTTGAGCTAGCGCCTGACCAATGCATGTATGGATTTATTTATTTATTTCTTGCATGTGATATTTTTAAAAATTAAGTAGTTAAATAATTATTTGTCCATCAACTCTTTTTAATTGAAATATGTATAAGGTCCTATGCATCCAATTCACTTATTGTACATTGCACCCATAGTTCCCCCCACCTATGTGTGAGTATATTTTTAAAATTGATGATGATATTCTAAGACACGGACCATCCCAAGTCTAGGGGTTAATCTTCATGGATGTTGAGAACATTACACTAAGGGTGAGTTGTGACAAGAGTTAGTAGTTGACTCGGGTATGGAATCCCCTAGGACACGATTGATCTATTATGCATCGATCATAATGAAATGATGAAGACCAGTAAGATTTCATGTTTTTTCATTATGCATCATTTACTGTTTTATGCAAGTGCATGATTATTTCTTGATCACATAAAATAATAATAAAGATAAAAATCATAAAGATGTGATGAATATTTTTATATTTCATGTTTAGTTGTGAGAAAGCCAACCATGTTTGAATATATTAAATATATATTAATTATATTCATCAATAAATAAAATACCTCAAAGAGATTTCAATTCTTAAAGACTTCCTTTATTCAAATTTGAGAAAAAATGGCTGTTCGGAGTGCTTGTCAGCCATTGTTGATAGTGATCCCTTCTACCAAGGAGTTTCTACAAGATTAATGGGTGAACTTGACGAATTCTGGTAGAAAATAAGTTTCCAAATCTTTCATTCCATCACATTAGAGGCAAGATGTTATGAGAATTAAGGTCATATCCCAAAATCTAGGACTTTACACAAAAGTACATGGAACCACAAGTTAATGTGGTTGGGAAGACTAGAGCCTATCTAGTAACTCTCCAGTTAGTGGCGTAAACAAATCTTGTAGATTATAAGTTTTATTTTCGAGGATCATTGACACTAGAATACTCAAGGGACATGGTATTCCGAATCCAATAGTGAGTGCTATTAGTGTTTGCTAAAATAGTTGGAGACATTAAAAAGGATATAATAATAAATTAATCATAAATGCCTAATGGTAGTCAATATAAAGTACTTACTCATAATGTTTATCTATTTTAGATTTAAAATGGAAATCACCAACCCCACAAGTACATTTTTGTTGTGATCTATTATGGATAAAGAAATTATCATGACCATCCATAAATTCCAAGATTGGTATAGGCGCTTGCACATAATAATATGCCAAGAAAAGAATCTTTATGTGCTTGAAACCTCCATTCCTACTAAGCCTCCTCAGGGATAAAATTAGGTAGAAAAGGACAAATGGGAAAAGAATGTGGGGGATACACTAGATGTTCAGTGCATCATATTGTCATCCATGTCCATCCAATTGAAAAATATGCATGAGGATTATGATGCCTATAATATTCTTTCTCATATCTAAGAATTATATCAGGATAGGGCCAGGTAGGAAAGGTATGATATCTATAGTTCCATTTATTGGTTCAAGATAGTATAAGGTAACCAAGATGTTTCTCATGTACTCACGTTGATCGGGTAAAATGAGATTCTTGAATCCCTTGTGTTCAAATTGAACTAAAATATAGCCGCTGATCTCATTATTTATTCTTTACTGCTATTATTTTCAAATTTCATAGTTAATTATAACATGAAAAATATGAAAACGTCACTTCTGGACCTTTTGGATTTAGTTTTCCAAGATGATAAGGATATGAAAAACAATAATTCATCTATCCTTATGGTGAAAAAGAGAAATAATGGAAAGGATAAGGGGTCTAAGGACAATTCAAGGATGAAGACTCAAATACCCCATCCTTTAAATAATCCAAAGATTCAAAATCAGAGCAATGTGTAGGAGGATATCTGTTTTTTATGTGGTAAGAAAAGCCACTAGAATAAAAATTTCAGAACTGAGAAGAAGAATAAAGTTGACGCATAAACTTCATGTATTTTTTTCATTGAATTCAATATTTCCTTATCTTCAAGTTGGGTATTGGATACAACATGTGGCTCACACATATGAATTCATATATAGGAACCAAGTGTATTAAAGAATATTTAAATAGGGGAAGTGGAGATATGAGCTGAAAATGGTGCAAGTCTGGAAGCCTTGTTAGTAGGGTACTATCACTTAACATTACCAAGTTGTTTAGTTCGAGTACTATATAGTTATTAATATGTACCCCCTATAACATGAAAAATAATATCAATTTCAAATTTAGACTTGATGGGATTTTATTTCAAGTTCCAAAATAAATGTTACCTCATTTATAAGGATAATATGTATTATAGTTTGTCACATTTTAACAATGGATTATATATACTTGAACTATAAAACCCTTTAATGACTATCAAGGACAAAACAAGTGAGCAAGACACATATATTACCCACCTATTGAACTTTGGGCTAGGTAATGTAAATGATAAGAGATTACACATATTATATCAAGCATGGTATTTAGACTTGGTAAAGTTAAAACCATTCTATGCGTGTCAAGCTTGTTTATAAGGGAAAATGACCAAAGAAACCTTCTTTGAGAAGGGAGAATGAGCCAATAAATTAGTGGAATTATTTCATACTGATGTATGTGTTCAATTTATAGAAGAGGAAAGGTGAGGGATATCATAATTCATTACTTTTTTTGGTGACTATAGTAGGTATGGTTATATCTACTTAATACGGTATAAGCCATATTCCTTTCAGATGTTTAAGGAATATCAACATGAATTAGAAAACCAGCTTGGTAAGAAGAATAAGGCACTCTTCTCAGACCGATGCAGAGAGTATCTTAACCAAGATTTCATTGATCACTTTAAGGAATGTGGGTAAATATACCACCTCACGTATACATATACACCACAATGTAATAGTGTTTGTGAAATTAGGAATATGGAATTTCTATAAATGGTAAGATCAATGATTAGTTAGAAAAATCTTCCATTATTCTTTTGGGGATATGATTTGCAGACAATAGCACATACCCTTTACCGAGTACCAACTTACGCTATAGATGATATTCCATATGAGTTATGGTGTCGAAGAAAACCCAATTTATCAGATTTATGTGTATGGGTATGCATGTATTTGGTCGATTCTATACCAAGTAAAAAATTAGAATCTAGAGGAATGAAGTGCAACTTTATAGGTTATCCTAAGGAAACCAATGGTTATTAATTATACAACCCTTTAGATAAGAAATATGTTGTGTAAATAAATGTAATATTTCTAGAAAGGGAACTAATTTCCAAAATAATAGTGGGAGAAATAAGTTAATGTTCTAGAAGAACTAGATTTGTTATGGGAACAATCTCTATAAGTGAAAGTGGAAGAAGAAGTGGTTCCCGATACACAAATACTGCATAGGTCTAATCAAGAAGTTAGAGAACCAGAGTGTTATGGTTTTCTTATTACTGAGTTAGGTGACACATTAATCCTTAAAGATGATGGAACTACATCCTACAAGGAAGCATTAGAAGGTTGAGAAACTACTAAATGGAAGGATTCTATGAATTCTGAGATAGAGTCCATGTACCGAAATCAAGTTTGGATTTTCACAGACCCTCCAACTGATGTAAACCCCATTGGGTGGGAATGGGTATTCATGAAAAATCTGGGAATTGATGGTAAAGTTAATACCTATAAAGACTGACTTGCTACAAAGGGTTTCAGGCAACATCATGACATCAACTATGATGAAACCTTTCCACTAGTAGCAATGCTAAAATCTATCAGATTATTTCTTGTAATAGAAGTCTTTCATGATTAATAGATTTTGAAAATGAAGGTCAAAATTCCTTTTCTAAATTGGAAGTTGGTTGAAGAAATATATATGACTCAACATAAAGGGTTTTTCCGGTGAAAGAATGTAAATAAGGCATGCAAGCTACAAAGATCCATTTATGGATTCCAGTAGTCATCTCGATCATGGAATTTTTGTTTTGATGAGGAAATAAGAGAATTTGGTTATTTTAAAAAACAAACGTGAACATTAAGTTAATAAGAAGGTTGATGGTAATTCCATCATTTTCCAAGTGTTATATTTTGATGACATATTAATTATGGGAAATGAAGTGATAATATTACAGTCTGTTAAGACATGGTAAAATGAATAATTCTCTATGAAAGACTTAGTTCAAGCAGCCAACATTCTAGTGATTAAGATCTATTGAGATAGATATCAAAGTCTGTTTGGGCTAAGTGAAGGTATATATATTGATGAGGTACTAAAAATACACAATATATATCAATCCAAGAGAGATCTGTTTCCCTTGTCACATGGTATTAATATCTGAAATAAATTTTTTCCGCAAACATAGGAGGATATTGATAGAATGAGTATAATCCCCTATGCCTCGGTAGTGGGTTATATCATGTATTCAGTGCTATATACTAGGTTTGATGTTTCCTTTCCTTTAAGAATAGTGAGATGATATCAAGATAATCTAGGATAGCTGCATGGGGAAGCTATCAAAACTATCCTGAAGAGCATGAGGCATATGAAGGATATGTTCCTGGGGTATGGAGGGATAAATAGATGCCAGTTTACAAACAGATCATGATGATCTCCAATCGCATTCAGGATACATCTTTTTCCTCAATAGTGGTAAAATGAGCTAGAGAAGCTCAAAGAAATCTGTGGTCGCTGATTCTACAACCGAATTCATGTATATAGCATCTTCTGATGAAGTAAAGGAAGAAGTATGGATATACATCTTTGTCTCATACATTGGTCTTGTTTCTAGTAACATAGACCCTCTTCAAGTTTATTGTGATAATATTGATGCATGGTGCTTTCCAAGGAGCCTAGTTATCACTAGAGGAAAAATAATATACTTATGAAGTTTTTTAACACCCCAATCTTCCACAATATTATTCTTTTTAAATAATTCAATGTCTTTCATTGTACGCAACCGCGAGTTCAAGCACACCACGACCTGTCAAAGTAGTTATTTAAAAAGTAGTGATGAATAGTAATAACTACATTTTGAAATTTCATAAACTTTATTTTTCAAAATAGACTTCATTTTTGAAATATTAATATCAAAATTATATTAGGGTGAAATTTTGGTCATTTTTTTAAAATATTCAATTTTTTTATGAATATTGAAAACAATGCATTTTAATTCAAAACTACATTTTCATCTAATTTATTAATATCGTTAGATTATATTTTTAATTTATTTTAAATTTTAATTGGATTAATAATTAATCATTTAATAAAATTATGTTCATTGTAAGTATTTTCATGAATGAAATGTACATAAACACATGTTGATTCTTTGATAGATATTACTTCTAAAAAACCTACTTTCGGGTTTTGACAAAGAGAATTAATTTTAAATTAAATAATGAAACAAATGTTTTTTGAATTTTAAAAAATGGATTCCATATTTGGAATCATACGGTCAAAATTGTGAAAATAGGCATCTTTTTTGACATTATGAATAGTAAATTCAGTAATTATTTTAATTACCGTGGTTAAAGTGTAAATCTGGTAAATAATGGTAAAAAAATAATATTATAAAAATATAAAACTACCCTATAATGTGTAACAATCATATTGGATATTCTATGTTAGACCATGGGAATCCTTGGGTTGATTTGGGGACCCCATGGATCCACTTGGGAGTGATAATGACATGTTATATTAATTAATTTAAAGTAAAGAGAAAAATTACATAAACATGTATCTTTTACTAAAACCATTTTTATATGGGGTAATATAACTGATATCTTAAACTATAAATAGTCATTAGAAATCTAAAAATATTTTCTACATCATGATTGTTTCGCGCGGAATCCGGGGATGACCTCCTGGACGGGAGATTCAAACGTTCCGATCGGTTTCTAACGGGTTTGTTCGTAGAACCGGAAACATCCAATGATTCCACATCCTTTTGGACCTACTTTCCAAAGGCAGGCGCTCATTAGCTTGTGGGCTAATGAGGCTTAGGAATTTGCATTGGTCGAGAGGATGGGAGGTCGGACTCATCACACCTTTTTGAGGGGAATTATTGTCTACTCCGGGACTCTCTTTATAGATTTAAGTTAAGTTCGTGAATCCTTATTACATTACCAAGTATAAAATGAGCTTTCCTTTAGTTTTAACAATCAATGATTAAATATGCAAGAAATTTAGAGAATCTTTTATATGTATTCGAGGTTCTTCATCAATATAGAATCATCTATATTTGTTTAGAGATTCTTGGTCAATGGTATCCTTCAAAACATTTATATAAAAGTCTCTTGGTCATTTTGATGACCAGGCTGGTTTTAAAGCCACTCAGTGGGGCACTTGAAGTTTATCGTCATTCAGAAGGACAGAGATTATTTCAATGTTGGGATCGAACCCATGAATGGGCTACCTACGTATCCTTTGTTTTGAAAAAAGGAATCAGAATCCACGTAGTTCGAGGAATGGGATATGATATTTTATGATTGATGGCTCAAAGATGAATGTCATAATTATTTTTACACTCTAAGCTCACGTGAGTCATGCTCGGTATGAGAAACAAGAGGTATTGGTAAAATTTAGACAATTGTGCCATGAAGGATGCAATCATAAGAATTTTGTTTGGGGCTTATGTATGGATGACTGCCCAGATAGATGAAGGTTTAGGATTTACTTTTAGGAAGAAAATCCATGAACAGGGTCCACAAAGTTATATGTGCTTCATGGAGATTTGAATACTCTAATCTTGGGGCTTACTCCTAAGGAGGATGCCCAAGTTAGGAGAGGACTTATGATTGGGTTTTATTCCTGAAAAGGAAACCCAAATCAAAGGAAATTTATGACTGGTTAAGAGAAATTTTAAGAGACTTGGAGCTTACTCTTAAGAAAGATGCCCAAGATTTATGACTAGGACTTATTCCTGAGAAGGAAGCCTAGGTTAGGGGACTTGGGGCTTACTCCTGAAAAGGAAGCCCAAGGTTATGACTGAGTCTTTATTCCTGAAAAGGAGACCCAGGTTAGGGATTAAGGTTTGGGGCTTACTCCTGAGGAGGATGCCCAAGATTGAAGGACTTGATTGGGGCTTATTCTTAAGAAAGATGCCCAAGATTTATGACTGAGTCTTTATTCCTGAAAAGGAGACCCAGGTTAGGATTCTCTCATTTTAAAGGATGAGGTTGAATGAATGAACTCTCAATCTTTGGTGATATAAAGATGTTTAAATCATTAGGTTTTGAGAGATATTTCACATAATTCCTTTCAGATAAGGATGTCAAATCAAGAAATCATGCCATAAATGGCTTTGAAAAGTATCTTGAAGACTGAATCTTGAATAGGAAGGGTGAAAATGGCTTAAGAGGGGTGAAAAAGGGCAAGATGGGCACCCAAAAAGATAGGGGCGCGCAAGTATTGAAGGTCGCGCAAGTCCTGCGGCGGCGCGCAAGTATTGGTCGCGCAAGTATACTTGCGCGACATAAGGGATACTTGCGCGATTTTCAACCAGGGTTGAATTACTTGAGCGACTCTTTATTAAACCCTTTCCCATCCTCTTGAGGTTCTTCCAGAAGAGGGACGTGCAAGTTATATTGAAGGAATTAAGTCGGCGCGCAAGTGTTTGATAAGTTTCAACACTTAGGCCTTCCTTCTTCCCTTTAGATCTTCCATTCTAGGTAAGAAATTACCTTAGAAGTGTTCTGGAAGCTTTGAGAAGAGACTTGGGCGTCGGGAGCTTTGATCCGAGTTTCTGGGAAAATATCCCCTCGAATGGGGGGCCCACAGGGTCTATTTATAGGCAAAAGAAGACCCCGGGCGGTTACTGGGCGGTTACCAGGCGGTTACCACATATGTCGCGCAAGTCCCTTGCACGACCATGAGGAGTCGCGCAAGTGTTGAGGCGGCGCGCAAGTGTACTTGCGCGACCAAGAGGGAACTTGCGCGACCTATGGGCAATGTTCTCCTTTTTCATCCCTTTGTCGATTTTTGATGTTTCTTCAAAGGATTAATCACTTTGAGCTCAGATATTCCCTTTTCCGATCTTTAGATTCTGTGACGAAAGGAGCGTCAACAAAAGTCCCCCCTCAGAGTTGGATCCGGAAAGAAATGAGGATTTGACTCTGAGGAAATCGAATCCCCCCAAAGGAAAAGGGAGGCGCGCAAGTCTTCAGTGTGCAGAGGGCAGCGCGCAAGTGTGCTGGAACTTGACTTTTATTCAGAGTTCCTTTGTCTTTTGTGTGGGCAGTTTAAAGTCATGCATGCCGGACATAAAGGGGCTAATGTTTAAGGTCGAAATAGCTTTGACAAAAAAATGGATTAAAATGGATTCAATTCCTTGATAATTTATCTGAAAACAAATTACCATACTCAAGTATGAGAGAAAAAATGTAAACTATGGCTTAAGAATATTTGAATCTGAGGAATGATATGAAAAAAGAGCTAAAAGGCATTAGAAGAAGTAGTTTCCAAGAATGAAGTTACTATTATTTAACAAAACCCGTTAGGGGGTTGAAATATGCAGGGCCACCTATGGGCATTGGCTGCATAGTCAAATAAAATAGCATCTTTTGGCTGACAAGTCTGTTATGTGGACTGTTTATGCAAGGCCACCTATGGGCACGTGCTGCATAGTCAGGCAAAAGAACTCCCAGAAATTTACTTTCCTAGTGCTAAAAGCCAGTGAAAGTTTATGAAGATTCAAATTTTCTAAAGCATAGAGTTTGTTGTATGGAAAGAGGTACTTGAATATGGAGAAGATATTTCCAAACAAGAATATCGAAGAACTGGATGAATATCACTCCTACGAAGGTCTGACCCAAACGTAGGGAAGAAGAATAAACCATAGACTTGAATACTTTCAGATCATGAAAAAGGATATGGGACAAATACGTTAAGGATGGCTATTTTTGCGGATCCCTACATACTGTCGTTTAAGACAAATAAGGACAAAAGAGGCATTCTTCCCAAGAATGAAGTTACTATTATTTAACAAACCCGTTAGGGGGTTGAAATATGCAGGGCCTCCTATGGGCATTGGATGCATAGTCAAATAAATAGCATCTCTTGGCTGACAAGTCTTTTATGTGGACTGTTTATGCAAGGCCACCTATGGGCACGTGCTGCATAGTCAGGCAAAAGAATTCTCAGAAGTTTGACATTTTTGTGACTAGAAGTCAGGAAAGGGGTTATGAAGATCTGAAAATATTTAAGGTTAGGATTATAACACATAAATATGGGTATTGTCCAATGTATGTAGAGATACATAGGTCAATGAAAACCATAATCATGTTGTGGCTGGGTCCTGAATTGAAACTTGGACTTCACTACGTATCTCATAAGAATGAGAATCAAGCCATACGTAGTTCTTGAAATACAGTTTAACGTCGTGCAGGACGAAAGGATGAGTGATCTTAGTTTTTTGGGTCATAGAATTCGGACCATAATAATGAATACACAGTGTGTGTTTTCATGAGGACTTTTCAGCCAAGGGACTGAAAGTGAAATTTGGGGTTAGGCCCAAAAGACTTGGGACTGGATTCGAGGGACACTCGAATGTTCCTACGTATCCCATAAGGATGGGAATCAAGTCTACGTAGTTCTAGAATTACCCTTTGTACAAATTTGGTTCGTACATGTGAAGGGTGAAAGGGGACTTTAGTGCAATGATGGTTTAACCTAAGATAAAAAGTTCAGGCATTACCATGTATGCATGTAGTCTTTTGAAAACGAAAAAAAACTATGATTGAAAAATCAATGTCAATAATAGTTCTCTCTCAAATGAGGAAATCAAAGAATATTGTAGTTTATTGTCGTACCGGACAAAAGTGTTGTATAGTTTAACGTCGTATAACAAGGACGAAAATGAATCAATGTAAAGATATTGATTTCAGGGGCGGTTTCACAAATCAACATCATATTAGATGGTGGTGAACCGATGTGAAGAGATTGTTTTTGGGCTTGAACCTTGGGAGGTTGCCTACATACCCAGCCTGGAGGGCAAGGATCAAAGTCTGTGTAGTTCAATTAAAGAATGAATTAACGATCAAATTGTTTTTTGGGGACAATGATCTAATAATGTTGTTGGGACTTACACATGGTTAGTGGCCCAAAGGGAGTGTTATGGTTGATGTTCGCTCTAAGCTCACGTGAGTCATACTCGGTGTGAGAAACAAGAGGTAATAACAACCTTAACGATGCACAGTTTAATGTCATGTAGGACATATCAAGGACTTTCTGTACAGTTTAGCGTCATGTAGTTAGGACGATGGGGACAATACATTTTAACGTCATATTGGACGAAAGGGGGATTGTGCAGTTTTAATGTCATGCTGGACTTTTGATGATTATATAGTTTAACGTCGTTCCGGACGTGAGGGACTTTTATACAGTTTAGCGTCATGTAGTTAGGACGTCACAGTTTAACGTCTTGCTGGACATATTTGCAAATAGTTTATGGTCATATACATGGACCAGGGATGATGCAGTTTTAAGGTCATGCTGGACTGTTTATGGAACTTTTTTCACAGTTTAATGTCGTGTGGGACGAAGTTGCAGTTTAAAGTCATACTGGACCATTGCTGTATAGTTTTAGCGTCATATAGCAAGGACGAACTGATGCTGTATAGTTTAAAGTCATGTAGCTAAGACTAAGGTGAATCAATATGAGGATATCAGTTCTGATCTTTTTACAGTTTATCGTCATGCTGGACGTTGGAAGTGCCACACAGTTTAATGTCATGTTGCTAGGACACAATATAGTTTAATGTCATCTCGGACAGAATACAGTTTAGTGTCATGTAGGACAATAAGGGACTTAACACAGTTTAACGTCATGCTGGACGATGAAAGTGCCACACAGTTTAATGTCATGTCGCTAGGACAAAATATAGTTTAATGTCATCTCGGACAAAATATAGGAACTTCTATACGGTTTATTGTCATGTAGGACAAAATCAGGGACTATGCAGTTTAAAGTCTTGCAGTTAGGACTATTGGTGCTGCACAGTTTAGTGTCATGTTGCAGGGACATAAGTGCGAATAGTTTAAGGTCATATGCACAGACCATACAGTTTATCGTCATGCTGGACGTAGTTGTAGTTTAAGGTCATACTGGACCATTGCTGATGCAGTTTAAGGTCATGCTGTATGAACCAATTGTAAGTCTTGGTTCTGGGGACCATATTTTGTGTTTATACAAAATACTTCTTCAGAAATCTGGCATTAGTTGGAGTCATGATGTCTTCTCCATCCATTGAGATTAAACAGAACCAAAGATTAATTCTTCGTCTGATAAAGACTCTGCCTGATTAGCCTGTTTAGGCTGTGCCGTTTGATGGGGCGGTGCCCGTGACTTTGAAGTAGATGGCATGAAATCTGCCAGAGTCAAAGACAATTTAGGCTTTGATACATACTCATCTTCTCCTGATTCCTCTTTCTTCTTTGAATTACACTGCCCTTTTGAGGATTTGTCCTTTGATGGAGGCTTTACTGCAGCTTTTGTAGGAGACACAATTGGCTTCTTCAATTGTGTTCGCAAAATGGAATGGGTCCGATTGATTGTCTTTCTGACCATCCAATCATCATATTTTTTCGCAGTTTTGCTTTTGACTTCCTGCCACTCGCCTCCTTCCTCTGGATCTGTAGCGGTAATACACGCTACATGAGCTGAAGAACCCTTCAATTTGACTTGTCCCAAGTCAACCATCTTTTGTAGGAGGTCTTTAAAGACAAAACACTCCTGGATGGGATGTCCCAACATTTGATGAAAGGGAAAATAATTGGGACGGTCTTCATCTCCTTCCTTGTTTGGTCTCTTCGGCACTGGTAATTGAACCAAATTATTTTCCAGAGCTGAAATGAAGTAACCAGGAACTTGCTCACTTCGGAAAGAGTATGTTTTACTCTTCATATCCTCAAATTGTTTTCGTCGTTGATCTTTTTGATCATTTGGACGAAACAGCCTTTGTTGTTGGCGTTCAGGAGGTGGAGCCCTTCGAGAAGATGAAGGTTTTGAAGTAGAAATAGGTACAGGTGCCTGTTTAAGCATAACTGTAGCAGTTTCTGCTTTACCCATTCTTCTTCCTGGAGCTGATGGAATTACACGAGATTTAACCTTAGTCTGCATAAGGGAATCTTCAATCTGTTGAGCGATTGAAGTAAGGTCTCGAAACCCTCCTGTGTATTTCACAGGGATCAATGGCGTGCGTAATTCGTCACGCAAATTTGCCACACAGATTGGCAATAATTCCTCCTGAGGGAGTGATAAACTCAAGGAATACGTTAATCCCTTCCAACGAGCAATGAAATCAGAGACTCTTTCATTCTCCCTTTGCTTGCAGTTTGTAAGATCGAAAACTGTCGTTTTTGGCAAAGTTGAGCTGAACTGAAGAAGGAATTTTTGACGAAGATCCTCCCATCCGATGACTGACCGGGATTTCAAGCTTGTATACCAGACAAAAGCTGGTCCTTGCAAGGTTCGCACGAAGCATCTGAGTTTCACTGCTTCTTGTTGTTCTGGAGTTCCCATCATAGGATCACAACAAGACACGTAATGCGTCAAATGTTGTTCAGGGTCGCCTGATCCATTGAAAGTAGGGAAAATAGGGTTTCCAAAACTGGATGGAGGAGAAATTGAATCTACCCATTCAGGGTAAACTTTCTTTTCAGGTTGAACTTGTGCCCGTTTCCCTTCCATAGTTTCTAACCGAGCTGTTAATGACTCAATAGTAGTTATTAACTTTTGAGAAACGTCAGGTTGAACTTGGTTTTGGGTAGGTGCAATGAATGGAGCTTGGACAGCCGTGGAGGTTGGTGCTGCAACTAATGGTAGTGCTGCCAACCGTTGTTGCGTTTGACCCGTAGGATTAGACCTCTGTGGGTGTACTGATAAAGGAGGATATTCCTGATCCATCTCAGTAGTTACAACAAATTCCTTCGGCTTTCGGACTTCAGCATTCTTAAGAAGAAGACTACTCTGAAGTAGTTCTGCATTCAACCTTCTTAACTCTTTCATTTCTTCCTCCTGTTGTGCAAGCCTTTGCTCTAATGAGAGCGATTGACCTCCTTCAGAGGAAGGGTGAGAAGTAACCTGATTCTTTCCTTTCCCCTTATTGGATCCTTTTCGGAGAGGGGGAAGTGGGTTACTTGAAGGAATACCCAAATTTTGGGTAAGCCTTTGATTACGTGTGCGCACACCTTCTTCATTTAGGTCTGTGTGCGCAACTTCTTGAGCAGGAACCTCTTCATCTGATCCCTCTGATTGAGCCTCATCTGGTGAATCAGCAGCAACGGCAGTGATGACATTAATGGATGCATATTTCATGAAATCCTTTCTATCAGCATTTCTATGATATTGTCTCCTTTTATGTCCATGATAAGACATGGCATTCCGTTGACTTGACCCCTCAGGAATTTCTTTGTGAACCGTCACTTGGAGAGAATCTCCTGACATCTTGGCTCTTCGTTCCTCTTGAGGCTTATTCCCTAATCGAGAGAATACTGACTTTCTCTGAGGGAGGGATTGAAGATTTGAAAAAGTCCCCAGTCCGGTGGACTGGGGGTGTTCCTGTTGCTTCTGCTCAACTCCTCGAATCCCATTCGTTGATTCTGAGGGTTGGGTTAGAGAAGTCCCCAGTCTGGCAAGCTGGGGTGTCTCTTGACATGCTATGTCTGAGATCTTCTTGAAATCTCTCTTGATCTTGCGGATCTTAGTTCGGAAATTAGCTGGATGCATTAACCTGTATCCACTTTTATCACCTGGTTCAACAGACCGTTGGATGATTTCCGAAACTTCTGTCATTTGATGACGTGTTTGCTCCAGACGAGAGGCTTGCGCAATATTCTCGCCTGCTTGATGTAGGAGCAATTCAACAACCTGTTCTCTATATACTTGATTTTGAGAGGAACTAGTTGAAGCTTGATCTCGAGCAAGATTTTGATTATGAACAAAGCCCATTGACTGTGGCCGGCCATGGGCAATAACATTGCATGAGACCATTTTCGGCGGGCTTTGCTGACCGGAAAGCACTGTGAAATGTAGTGCTCCGTGAATACCCCATCCTCTGATATGAACATTAGATGGAGCATTGGAAATTAACTGACGCAATTTTCTCAGCGCGCCAAGGCATGAACGTTGAAGGGTTCTCTGTTGCTTTTCGGCCTTCGGATACCGAGAGACTGATAGAGATGCCAAATCAATCTGGCGTTGTAACCCTTCTATTATCTTAAGATGATTTTCATATTCATCGTAAGATAATACCTTCTTCTTTAATTGACAAAGAGTTTTCCATATGTTAAGACGAATATCATGGATTCCATCATCCGTCAACATCTTTGGAATGTCATACTGTGAATCAGCCAAAGGCCAAAACATGACTGGTACTTCACCTTTTGCCAGTTTTTTCCTCATGTTCAGCATTTCCTCTTTATCATTAAATGAAGATTCTTCTACCTGTTTGGACCAGAGTTGGTGTTTCCTTGTTGCTTCATCGGATTCAACAAGATTGGTAGAGGAATCACTATTCATGCTGGAAGATGAATGACCTAGGGAAGGTTCGGAGAATAACCTGAACCCCAAGCTATCTTCTGATGGAGAAAGAGTTTCACCTGCCGATAGTAAAACTTCAGACATGACTGGTTTTACGTTTGCAAGTGCCTCGAGATAGGAGGGCTTTCTCGTCACTACATTGCCTTCTGAAGAATTTTCGAGACAATGTGAATCACTACTGCGGAGAGGACTTTCGCAGCGAAGTTCATCACCATGAGGAGGACCTTCATGATGGGTTATAGCAAAAGATGATATCTCTTTCTCCTTGGTCTTCTGACCACACAGAGGGTTCCTGTGGTTCTCATCTGAAGAAGAAACTTCAAGATTGACCGAATTTTCATGAAGCAAGTCTTCATGAGGAAGTGTCTGTTGAAGACCTTCGGGATTAATGTTCCTGTTATTGGGAACTGAGGGAGTAGAATCTTGAATTCCGACAGATAAATGTCTGAGGGCTTCAAGAACTCCAGCATCGAGCAAGGCCTTGTTACAGATTGGCCTTTGATCTCCTGACTGTGCTGGGCGGATCTTTTTCTTAGATGCCTTCTTACTCGCTTTAGAAATCACTTGATGACGAAAGTGATTGCTCTGAGCAGGTGTATGTGCCTGATCAGGAAAGATGGTCAGGTTAGGCTGACGATCATCGCTCAAATCAGGTGTATGTGCCTGACTTGGTTGTCCATATGATATGGGGGAGTAGGCCCCACAACCCTCTTGGACTGGAACAGATGTGTGTGTCTGTTCCGGAGTGAATTGTTGATGTGTCACTCCACTGCTAGGGATAGATTTATGTGTCTGTCCCTGAGATGAAGCTGAAGCTGTTATGATATCCTGGCAAGCATCCAGAATATGAGCAGGAATTTGCTTCTGCTCTTTCACCATTGACAAAATATGTTTGGTGACTTCAGCCGCCGGAACAGGGATATACGTCCATTCCGGGCTTGGAGTAGGTGTATGTGCCTGCTCCTGTCCTCCTTTTCCTGTCAGTGAATCCTGACAGTACTCAAGTGTGGAGGAAGAGAGTTTAGTCTGCCTCCTGTTTGTCGTCGGGACTTTCCGACTGACTTCTCCGGGTGCTACCAAGCGAGACTGTTGGTAGACTTGATTAGTATCAGCAGGTGTATGTGCCTGCTGATTACACTTCGCCAAACGCGGTTGACGAGATCCATCATATGTAGTCAGACGAGCCTGCTGACTAACTGCTGATGTATAAGCAGGTGTATGTTCCTGCCTATGGTACTCCGCCGGAATTGCCTGGCGGGATCGGCTTGATGCTGCCAGACGAGTCTGCTGGACAGCGGGATTAAAACGAACAGGTGTGTATGCCTGCTCGTTATTTGCCACCAAGTTAGGTTGGTGGACTTCTCCGGAGATGGCAGGGATGACAACCTGCCTATTATTAACCGGATTCCGTCTCTGGTGATTCATCTTGCCTGCTCGGGTTCGAGGAACCTGAGCTGAATGCCTGGAGCCGGTA
Organism: Viscum album; assembly: GCA_963277665.1. Classification (NCBI taxonomy): domain Eukaryota; kingdom Viridiplantae; phylum Streptophyta; class Magnoliopsida; order Santalales; family Viscaceae; genus Viscum; species Viscum album. The sequence continues at coordinate 1,246,324,925 of OY728120.1, forward strand.
CCCTCATCATGCTGAGGGTGCACTACCGCACGAGTCTGGCGGCGATTGTTGATGGGAGCCCTTGAGAAGGACTCCTGTCTCTTTGAATTAAGGTCCTGCGGGACCTGCTCATTCACTTCCTCAGAATAAGGGAGTGAATGGAAATTGCGTTCCGGGGATAACGACCCGAAACGGTTGGAGACGGTAGTCAGCACCGCCTGCTTCTTGATTGCTGGTTGCCGTTGTCCGGACGACCAGGTAGAATTGTTAACTTGGAGGGCTTGACGAGCGGCCTCCAGAGTTGGGATAGTACCGTTACGACGGTACTCCTTAACCAGTGCATTTGAAACACAGCGTTGAAGACGCTGAGTTGGTGATGTCAACCTCAGAGCGGATGACGTTCCAGCAGGAGTAGCAGCATTGGTTTTCATGGCAGCAGACCTCACAGTAGAGGTGTTCTCAGCAGCAGTATTCACAGGGGTGAATTTAAGGAAAGCCATTTTTTGTAGGAGATCTTGAAAAAAGAGTGCCTTTTCCATATAACAGACATAATCAAGATGAATCCGGCTACTGCATCTTTTGGATGATCATATGTCAATGATTGCCTTGTTGGCCCAAGGGGCCTAACATCTAAGAAGAACATCACTTTAACTTGGTTAAGGATTCACGTCGGGTTCACCATTTTTTGTTTCGCGCGGAATCCGGGGATGACCTCCTGGACGGGAGATTCAAACGTTCCGATCGGTTTCTAACGGGTTTGTTCGTAGAACCGGAAACATCCAATGATTCCACATCCTTTTGGACCTACTTTCCAAAGGCAGGCGCTCATTAGCTTGTGGGCTAATGAGGCTTAGGAATTTGCATTGGTCGAGAGGATGGGAGGTCGGACTCATCACACATTTTTGAGGGGAATTATTGTCTACTCCGGGACTCTCTTTATAGATTTAAGTTAAGTTCGTGAATCCTTATTACATTACCAAGTATAAAATGAGCTTTCCTTTAGTTTTAACAATCAATGATTAAATATGCAAGAAATTTAGAGAATCTTTTATATGTATTCGAGGTTCTTCATCAATATAGAATCATCTATATTTGTTTAGAGATTCTTGGTCAATGGTATCCTTCAAAACATTTATATAAAAGTCTCTTGGTCATTTTGATGACCAGGCTGGTTTTAAAGCCACTCAGTGGGGCACTTGAAGTTTATCGTCATTCAGAAGGACATAGATTATTTCAATGTTGGGATCGAACCCATGAATGGGCTACCTACGTATCCTTTGTTTTGAAAAAAGGAATCAGAATCCACGTAGTTCGAGGAATGGGATATGATATTTTATGATTGATGGCTCAAAGATGAATGTCATAATTATTTTTACACTCTAAGCTCACGTGAGTCATGCTCGGTATGAGAAACAAGAGGTATTGGTAAAATTTAGACAATTGTGCCATGAAGGATGCAATCATAAGAATTTTGTTTGGGGCTTATGTATGGATGACTGCCCAGATAGATGAAGGTTTAGGATTTACTTTTAGGAAGAAAATCCATGAACAGGGTCCACAAAGTTATATGTGCTTCATGGAGATTTGAATACTCTAATCTTGGGGCTTACTCCTAAGGAGGATGCCCAAGTTAGGAGAGGACTTATGATTGGGTTTTATTCCTGAAAAGGAAACCCAAATCAAAGGAAATTTATGACTGGTTAAGAGAAATTTTAAGAGACTTGGGGCTTACTCTTAAGAAAGATGCCCAAGATTTATGACTAGGACTTATTCCTGAGAAGGAAGCCTAGGTTAGGGGACTTGGGGCTTACTCCTGAAAAGGAAGCCCAAGGTTATGACTGAGTCTTTATTCCTGAAAAGGAGACCCAGGTTAGGGATTAAGGTTTGGGGCTTACTCCTGAGGAGGATGCCCAAGATTGAAGGACTTGATTGGGGCTTATTCTTAAGAAAGATGCCCAAGATTTATGACTGAGTCTTTATTCCTGAAAAGGAGACCCAGGTTAGGATTCTCTCATTTTAAAGGATGAGGTTGAATGAATGAACTCTCAATCTTTGGTGATATAAAGATGTTTAAATCATTAGGTTTTGAGAGATATTTCACATAATTCCTTTCAGATAAGGATGTCAAATCAAGAAATCATGCCATAAATGGCTTTGAAAAGTATCTTGAAGACTGAATCTTGAATAGGAAGGGTGAAAATGGCTTAAGAGGGGTGAAAAAGGGCAAGATGGGCACCCAAAAAGATAGGGGCGCGCAAGTATTGAAGGTCGCGCAAGTCCTGCGGCGGCGCGCAAGTATTGGTCGCGCAAGTATACTTGCGCGACATAAGGGATACTTGCGCGATTTTCAACCAGGGTTGAATTACTTGAGCGACTCTTTATTAAACCCTTTCCCATCCTCTTGAGGTTCTTAAAGAAGAGGGACGCGCAAGTTATATTGAAGGAATTAAGTCGGCGCGCAAGTGTTTGATAAGTTTCAACACTTAGGCCTTCCTTCTTCCCTTTAGATCTTCCATTCTAGGTAAGAAATTACCTTAGAAGTGTTCTGGAAGCTTTGAGAAGAGACTTGGGCGTCGGGAGCTTCGATCCGAGTTTCTGGGAAAAGATCCCCTCGAATGGGGGGCCCACAGGGTCTATTTATAGGCAAAAGAAGACCCCGGGCGGTTACTGGGCGGTTACCAGGCGGTTACCACATATGTCGCGCAAGTCCCTTGCACGACCATGAGGAGTCGCGCAAGTGTTGAGGCGGCGCGCAAGTGTACTTGCGCGACCAAGAGGGAACTTGCGCGACCTATGGGCAATGTTCTCCTTTTTCATCCCTTTGTCGATTTTTGATGTTTCTTCAAAGGATTAATCACTTTGAGCTCAGATATTCCCTTTTCCGATCTTTAGATTCTGTGACGAAAGGAGCGTCAACAATGATATTTTACATATTATTTTTAGACATTAAATAAATAAATTTATTTTTGACACAATAACGATGCATTATTTTCCTTATTAATGAAATAATCAAATAAATGATATTATAAATATTAAAATAAATATAATTCTAAGGTTTTTATGAAATAAATGAATTTTATGGAAGAAATTGACATATGAGTTATGATATAATTTCTTTTATTCGATGGAATCAAGTTGTTATGACTTTAACCAAAATAAATTACTAAATAGTGTCAAAATTGACAAAACTGAGTTTTTAAAACAAATACTATTTTATTAAATGATATAAAAATCTTAAAAAATCTAATATTGGTCCAAACGAGTTAGATAATGTTAAAAATGTCATTAATGATTTACTATAAAATTCTAGAAGAACTTACCGTCTCCACGTTATTGTGTAAACTATTTTTCATCTATTATTAATTTTGATGGGTATAATGACGAATAAAAATAAATTAAATAATAAATATAACATGATATAATTTATTTAAAATTAATATTCAATCTAGATCCATACCATTAAACCATTAAGGAAATGATATCTTCGCACGTACGTACGTACGACTTACCGTCTCCACAACACGATGAGACCCATCTTCCTTGTTCACCATCCAAGAATGATTATAATGATATATATTATGAATAATTATGAAATTTATGAAATAATAATTCTACTTTAATAATATATATATATATATATATATATATATATATCTGTTTTTTTATGTAAATTTATGTTTTCCACTTACTTCCATTCAATACAATAAGAATACAAAAACAATATTCATGGGTACATATGGTTTACCTTCCCCATAAACGATGTATTCCATGTAATATATCTATATATTATATATATTTATTATGAATATATATGTTATATAAATCTTATTATATATTTTGGAAGTAAGTAAATCATGATCTATGTAATATGATCAAGAATAACATGTCAAAACACGTACGATAAACAGAGCGATTATTACCCGAAATGTTGCATTAACTTGGAATTGTTAATAAACAGGTAATATAATGTCATAAAATAATAATATATGAAATCATAAATATTATTATGAATCTAATATGAGTTAATAATACCATTATACAAGAGTTTCAGAAAAATATAGAGAGTATCAGACTTAAGGTAAGGGATTTCATCTCAATTTCATTTCATTAAGGCATATAATAATGTCATACACCTAGTTTATTTTATACATTTTATATTCTACCTTTTGACTTTTTATATCATGAATCCCATTAATTTCATGATATTATGTTTTTTTTCCTTCATGGGAATTATTTATAGATTCATTTTACTCATTCAATATGGTATTTGATAAGTCATATTATTTATTTTGATTATTCATTATGATAAGTACTTTGGACTGGAAATGATGGGTGGAGCTTGGACATTATATAGCTCATTGATGCATCAACAGGTTCTCATGAGACGAATAAGTTGAAAAAATGGGTTTCTATCCTTAATTTTAAACCTTATTGTGAAGGTCTTGATGGTAATAGTTTTTCATGTTCCTGAGACATGACATCCTTAAATAAAATATTTCCCCCATTTAATTTCAGTTATTATTTATCCATGAAAGTTTGCGTCAACATATCTATCGAAGTATTTAATTCATAGTTTATTTATTTATGGAATATGTTTCAGTTCCTTACTTTCTATAGTATTTTTAACTAATCTAGTTTTGTAAACGGAAAGTGTTCTAAAATATTTACCATTATATATGGATTGATTATTACTTTTGTTGTACATACCCTTTCTGCGCATTTGAGCTCACCATTATTATGTTTCTCTTCCCAGGTTATGAAGAAGAGGACATTGATTAAGCTTTCAAGGATGAAATTTATTTTAGTTATTGTGTTGGATGTTTTATTTTGTTTTCCCAATGTATTATGGGTTTCATGTTTGTAATATGGATTTCCAAGACTACTAAACTGTATGGTCCTTAGGGATGTGATTCCTTGTGATCATGACAATGTAATGTAATAATGCATCAACTTCAGGTTATCTGAGTTCGGGGCATTACAGTTGGTATCAAAGCAAGTTTAGAAAAGACCTTGGAAACTAGATTTATAGAACATAGATTAGGGAACATACTCTAAGTTAGACTTTGGGGATACACATATGATAATTCACCCAAACTAATTTTTTTATGATTTATGATGCCTAAATTTTTAATTTATGATTAGTGTTTTACCATATTTGAAACTCATAATTTTAGGAGCTAATCTAATATGTGTAATTATATATAAATGGAACCTGGAAGGACGAATGGTATTAATATGCGAGGAAATTCAAGGGGTTTCCCTTTATAGTAAACCAATATAGCTGGTATTGGAATGGAGAAAATTATCGAGATACTGGGGAAACTTAATCCGGTTATGAAAAATAACCTTTTCCCGAATGGAAAAACCCATTCTACAGAGGGAGTCTCCTATTATTGATTGATTTATGCGACACAAGCCACCCTCATTTTGGAGGACTACTAATCCAATTGTAGAAGAGAAGTTGATTATGTCTTTGGAAATGATATTTATGGCCATGGGATGCAATGAAATAGAAATGGTTACTTTTGCGGCCTATTGACTCAAAGGTGATGTTAATAAATGGTGGACATTGATCCAAAATACTAAGGATGAAGAATATATAGAACTTATGGAATATAGAACTTTTAAAGAGATATTATTCAAAAAATACTTTCCTCGTGACCAATAAATTGAAATGAAGAGGAAATTCCTTATCTTTAAAAAAAATCAAGAAAATAGTGTTCCATATTATGAATCTATCATTACAAGGTTATCCAGGTTTGCTTAATATTATATATGTAACCAAGAGTGTAATATTGATCACTTCTTTTAAGGTCTTAAGCCAAATCTTCAAATGGCACTGGTTTCACAGAATTTTTCATCATATGATGAAATAGTTTTATGTGTCATCAAGATCGAGAAGGAATTTTCAAGGATAAATACATTCAAAGGGAAACAAGACAAGAATGGTCCATATGATAACCATGAAAAAGGTAATGCATCAATGAATAATAATAAGTTTTAATGATTTTTATCTTGTGAAAACTGTGGAAAAAACCACCCTTGGAAATGTTTGAAGGGATTGAGAGTTTTTTATAAGTGCAGGGATAAGGGACACCAGGCTCATGAATTAAAAGGGAAGAAAAATATCCATGATTTCCAGTGGTACAATTTTAAATAGATGGGACACTATTTAAATTAATTCCCCAAATGTAAATGTAATCTACCACAAAAGAGGACTAGTGGATATGACCAATCTTTTGCAATCACAACTGCTGAGGTTGAAATTCCTAATGTTGTTGTGGCAGGCACTTTAATTATTTCCTCAAATTTAGATAGTTCTTTATTTGATTCTAGATCATCACATTCCTTTATATCTTCCTAGTTTTATTTAAAAATTAGATATTTCTAATTCACCATGATAAGATAATTCTCAGTTAGAACTACTAGTGGGAACCTTACCACATCAATGATGTCTCAAGAAGTTCCTATTTTGGCATATAAACGTTATTTAATTGATAATATTCTTATCATAACTATGGGTGATATCGATATAATCCTCAGTGTGGATTGTATTTCAAAATATGATGCAAAAATATTTTAAATGAAGAAGGATGTTTCAATTGTTGAGGAAGATTCTGAATTCATTAGCTTTAGTGAAGAAACTTCATCACATAATTCTTATCAAAATCCACCCCTAGTAGGTTTATTGAATGATATTATTGAGGAGGAATAGAAATAAACATCTAGGTATGAAGGAGGTAATATTCAAATTGAGGATGTACTTATTGTAATGGAATATATTGATGTTTTTTCAGAAGATTCACCTAGACACCCTCAGAGCGTGAAGTTGAGTTTTGTATTGATTTAATCCCTAATCAAAGGCCAATATAAAAAACTATCTAAAGATTAGAAATTGTGGAATTAGTAGAGTTAAACAAAAAACTTAGAGTGTTAGTTCCAAATGGATTTATCTACCCTAGTGTTTCTCCATGGGTATCCCCTATTCTATTTTTTTAAAAAAAAGATGGTTCCATGAGGCTGTGTATTGATTATAGAGAAATAAATGAGATTAAAATAAAGAACATGTATCCTCTACATCATATTGATGATTTATTTGATCCACCTCAAGGAGATCAATTCTTTTTGAATATTTATCTTTATTTTGGATATCATCAATTACGAGCGAAGAAGGAATACATTCTGAAGATAACTTTTAGATGAGGTATGGTCATTACGAATTTACAATAATTCTTTTCAGATTGACTAAGGAACCATCAAATTTATGGATATCATGAATAGAGTATTCAAGTAATATCTTCATGATTTTTATTTGTTATTCATTGATGATATTATAATATATTCTAAAATCATTGAAGACCATCAGTATCACTTGTGAATCATTATTGAGACTCTCAGGTGAGAAGAATTATTTGGTAAATTTTGAAAGGGAGAATTATAGCTTCATGATATTTCTTTCCTTGACCATATAGTATACTAGGATAGAATATCTATTAATCCTTCAAATAAAAAGGAAATTCAAGAATCGCAAGCACTGACAAGTATAACTGAAGTTTGCATTTTTATTGGTTTAGCAGGTTACTATCGGTGTTTCGTCCAGAATTTCACCTGATTGGCTAACCCATTAACCAAGATCACATGTAAAGGGGACAAATTAGTTTTGAAAAAAGAGTGTGAATAATTTTTTGATGAATTGAATAAAATATTATTCAATTTTCTATATTTAATTTACCATTGTGGAATGATGGGATTGTTATTTACAGTGATGCATCAAGGAAATGACTTGGTCGTGTCCTTATATTGAATGATAGTGTTATTTCATATGCATCAAGGAAATTAAAAATCAATGAAAAAAACTATCCAAATCAGGATCTTGAGTTATCTACCGTAATATTTTCTCTAAATAAATGGATACACTATCTCTATGGGGGAAAATATGGGATATATACTATTTACAAGAGTTTGAAATATATTTTATCATAGAAAGAACTCAAAATGAGACAAAGGAGATGCCTTGAGCTACTCAAGGATTATGATTTCACAATACACTACCACCAACGGAAGGAAAATAAGGTGGAATATGCCTTAAGCATAACGGACTATGGAGGTATAAACAAGGTGAGACTTCAAAGAAATCATATGTTCATGGATCTGGTAAAGATGGATATAGGAATTATCATTGAGGGTGATGTATCACTACTTTTTCAAATGGTTTCCAAACCATCTTTACAAAAAAGGATAAAACGTTCTCAGACTGATACCAAATGTAATTCCTTGACCCCTGTTACCCAGAGTCGGTGCATTATTACATAACATTGGCTGATACAAGGAAATCATGTCCTGAAATACCGATCAGTATAGTATCCTTGAAAATACTAGATACATTCATAAGTTTTACATTACATTATAAAATGAAAAACTAAAACAACATTATTTCGATAGACCACACTCATATCCCCTCAATCTATCCATATAGGTCAGTTATAAAATACTTCTTCACATTCTGGGAAAAATAAAACATAGAAAGTGGTGAGCTCAGATTCTCAGTAAGGATAACAATATAGTGGAAACTTTCATAAATAATCATAAACATTTAAAGAAATGTATAAGACTAAAACAAAAGCCTTTTAAAATTGAAATTCAGCATAATATGGAATAGTTAAAAAACAAATAATTCCATTTACTTATTCACATGTATATTCAACTAGTCGAATAATCACATGCAATATCAATAGCCACTTTCATAATGATGGAATACATAATGCCAGACTTCATAACCACAAAGTCAACACCTTGTGCCAAGACTACAAATAATATTTTTTCATGGCCTTATTCCAAGACACTAATTTGTCTCATGGGACCTATAGATGCATCAAGGAGATATAGTGGGCTCCACCCATCACATACTAAGTCCAATGCATTCCTCATATGAAAAGGTTAAAACATAACATAAACATGCGTATTAAAACTAGCATACGAAATGTCAATAATTTATCCATAAACCATGAATGCTGTAAAAATAAAACATCCATAGTCAAACATATCACAAAACCTTTAATAAAATATAAAATTTTTGTATCATAATAAATCAACTTCAAATATTCTTAAAATCCATCAAAGGATGTTGACATAGATTAAATCAAAACCTTTTTTTAGAGAAACATCTCTTTCTATTTTGAAATAATTCATAATTGATATAATTATAAAAGAAAACATTTATTTTGGAAATATTCTTATATGATTGTAAGGGAATATTTTATTTTTTTATAATGGTAAAAAATAGCTGCACTCACCGTATAAGTTAAAAAAACATTCTTACGTTAATTTTTGTCGAAAAGGTCATAAAGTACGTTGTTTGGAAAATGACTGAAAGATTCCTTTAAAAACATATAAGTTCAAATAAGGGTATAAATGAATTTAACCCATTGTGTAGTGAATATTGAAAATGTTTTGAAATACATTTTTAAGAAACATGAATGTGGATGATAAAGAGGTCCCAGTAGATACTTACGTAAAAACAACCTCGGATAATAATGACATTGTAGAATAAACCCTTACATTGTACTTTTCCTTGGTCGAGGGTAGGTTAAACTCTGGTATAATGGTGAAATAATTGTTATTAAATTATACAAGAACAATATACATAAATATGATATCATATATGATGTTTTAATATTGCTTTGTTAATGATATTTCAGTAGTATCATCGTTTTGGGTGTTAACAGATTCGTTTTACTTTATATGATTTGTAATGTAAGTAATTTTTTTTGTGGATAGGATGTATATTATTCATATTAAGAATTATATTAAGTCTTTAAACATTATTTTTAATCATCAAATGAAAATTAGTTTTGAATGGATATGATGGGGAATGAATCTCATCGCCTTCGTGGAGACGGTAATCCGTACGCACGCACGAGCGACAATATCATTATTTTGATATTAAAATAGAATATAATTGGATTTTATATCATATATAAAGAATCATTATCATATTATATTTATTATTTACATCATTTATACTCATTATTAATCTCATCCAAATGATGAACTATTTGAATAACAAACTACACCACGACGAGGAGACGGTAATCCGTATGTACGCACGTATGGTGACTTTGTCATTCACCGGATAGATAATATAATAACTATGGTTGTAAAATTTTTATAATAACATCAAATTATATAGTATATAATATTTTTATTATTTTATAATGGGAAAAATAAATAAAGAGGAAGTGGAAAAATAAATGAACTTGAAAGAGGTGATGAAATATTTAACTATTCTTCGGGTTCTTCCTTTTGATTTGATCAAAAGGGATCCTTAGGTTGTCTTTGTTACTAAAGGAAGGCCTCTAAGATTAAGTTAGGATAGTTTAGAGGATATTTATGTAGGGGTTTTCCAAGAAAAATGGCTTTGAAGGTTTTAATATGAGATAAGGGGAAGTTCCCTTCTATAAGAGGGGTGAGGGGCACCTTAGGAAAAGATTGAAATATTATTTTATAATAAAATAATTTTAGGTTTCTAATGGATAAAAAATGATTTATTTCAAGGATAAGGAGGGTATGGTTAGTTAAAAACTCAACCAATAGGTTTTAGATAGGTTTGGGTCACTATATTAACGTTATCTTCTAGATTTATCTCTTAGTTAACTAGTTTAACATTTACCATGTCTCTTTGTATTTTTATATTATATGGTTAATAAACATGCTATAAACTTCCAAGAGAACCTAAAGTGGTTAATTAATGACATATATAATATTATTTAGGTCCTTTGGCTGAAACTTAGATTTTTAGGAATAGATTATCAATTAATAATATAATATTTTTTTAAAAACACTTTTATGTCAATTTTGACACTATTTTCTATTTTGTTTTTTTTAAATTCCCAACAAATTATTACCTCGAAAAAAATTCATTTAATTAATAAAAAATGTCATATTAACCTATAAAATTCGTTTATGGCATCAAAACATTCAAATTATATTTATTTTAACATCTATAATACCATTTATTTGATTCTTTTATTAATAAGGAAAATAATGCATAATCATTGTGTCATAAATAAATTTAATTTCTCAATGTATAAAAATTATAAATAAAATACCATTATGTAGGGAATATATTTATATTTCTAATGAATATTTATAGTCGAAAAGATATTATATATAACCCTACATAAAAATTGTTTTACTAAAAGATATATGCTTATGTCATTTTTGTATTTACATTAACTTAATTAATATAAAGTGTCATTATCACTTACAAGTGGCTCCATGGGGTCTCAAAATTAACCCAAGGATACCCATGGTCAGGCATGTATCATAAAATAGGGTTATAACACGTTTTCGGGTAATTTAATATTATTATAAAATTATTTTTTACCCTTATTTACTGGATTTACCCTTTAACCATGGTAAATAAAATATTTACCGAAGTAATTATTCAAAATGTCTAAAAATAAAAGTTACATATTTACACAATTTTAACTTCCTGATTATAAATATTGAATAAATTTTTCTAAATTAAAAATAAATAAGTGGTAGAAATTAATTTAAAATTAATTCCAATGTCAAAATAAAAAGCGTGTTTTTAATAAATAATAACTATCAAAAGATTAACACTTGCTTATGTCCAGTTTAAATGTAAAATTACATCCAATGACCAAAATTGGATTAAATGGTAAAAATAAAATCTAATTATACTTAAAAACCACTGAATATTATAATTTAGAACTATAAATTATTTTTATTAAAAAAGTTGTTTTTAAATAAAATTTATTATTTTTCACTATTCATAAAAAACTGAATATTTTTAGAAAAACAATAAAAATTCACCCTAAGCTAATTTCAATATTACGAACCAGAAAATGAATTCAATTTTGAAGGGTAAAATTTATAAAATTTCAAAAAGTGGGTATCACTATTCATAATGACGAGTTTGATTGGTCGCGGTGGGTTAGAATCTCAAAGTTGTATAAAATGAAAGCTATTGCAATATTCAAAGGGAAACATACTGTAGAAGCTTGGGGTGTTACATTCTCCCATCCTTCAAAGAATTTTGTCCTCGAAATTTCTAGAATATTACTACATAAAAATATTCAGTTGGTTCTTCATCATAAGTTCCTCAGGTTCCCAAGTTGCCTCTTCCATTTTATGGTTTATCCATAGAACATTTACCAGACGAGTCATCCAGTTTCTCAACACTTGTTCTCTTATATCAAGAATCTTGATAGGCTCTTTGTAATAAGACAGATTGGGTTCCAGTTCTAATTCCTCATATGTGAGTACATGTGTTGAGTTAGGCATGTATTTTCTCAACAGTGATACATGGAACACATCATGAACTTTGGAGAGACTTGGCAGCATTTCAAAATGGTAAGCTACAACCCCAATTTGTTCTAGAATTTCAAAAGGTCCTATGTACCTGGGACTCAATTTACCCTTCTTAACAAATCGTATAATTCCCTTCCATGGAGATACCTTCAAGAAAACATGATCTCCTACCTGAAATTTCAAATCCCTCCTTCGGTTATCGGCATAGCTCTTCTGCCTACATTGTGTTGTTTTGATGTCGGTTTGGATTACCTTCACCTTTTCCACTGTTTCCTCAACAAGTTCTGGGCCTATGAGTTTTCTTTCACCAACATCATCAAAAAAGGATGGTGTGCGGCATCTCTTTCCATATAACACATCATATGATGCCATCCGAATACTTGAATGAAAGATATTATTATAGTAAAATTCTTCTAAAGGTAAATATTGATCCCACAAACCCTGAAATTCAAGTGAGCTTGATCTCAACATGTCTTCTAAGGTTTTAATAGTCCGTTCTAATTTTCCATCAGTTTGAGGGTTGTAGGTAGTGCTCAAATGAAGTTCAGTATCCACGGCTTTCTGAAGACTTTTCCAGAATCTTGATGTAAAACAGGGATCAGGATCAGAAACAATTGATAAGGGTACTCCATGAAGTCTTACAACTTCATTAATATACAGTCTTACTAAACGTTCAAGTGTTAAATCTTCTCTTATAGTAAGAAAATGTACGGACTTGGTAAGATGATCAATAATGAACCATATTGCATCATTCCTTCTAGGAGTCTTTGGTAGTCTCATAATAAAGTCCATCATAATATTATCCCATTTCAATCAGGTATGGGAAGAGGTTTCATGACTCCTCTAGGCTGTTGCTTTCCAGCTTTCACTTATTAACAAACCATAAATCTTGACAAAAAATCAGTAATCTCCCTCTTCATGTTGTCCCACGAAAAATGTTCCTTCAAATCTCTATACATATTGGTGCTCCCAGGGTGTATAGGGAAATTGGAGCTATGAGAATCATCTAACAATTCCCTTTTCAGATTAGGTATATCAGGAATACAAAGTCTCTTCCCAAATTTGAAAATACCATCTTTATATATGAAGTAGATCAATCTCCCATCGTTCATAGATTTAATCCTCTTTTGAAATTCCTCATCATCAGCCTGAGAACATTTTATCCTTTCTAGTAAAGATGGTTTGGAAACCATTTAAAAAGAATTGATGTTTCACCTTCCATGGTTATTCCAATATCTATCTTTACTAGATCCATGAAAATAGGATCCATTTCAACTCTCATCTTGTTCAAAACTCCATGATCCTTTCTTTTCAAAGCATCTTCCATATTATTTTCCTTCCCCTGGTGGTAGTGTATCATGAAATTATAATCCTTGAGTAGTTCCAGCCATCTTCTTTGCCTCATGTTGAGTTCCTCATGAGAAAAAAGTTACTTCAAACTCTTGTGATTAGTATAAATCTCACATTATTCACAATAGAGATAGTGTCTCCAAATCTTCAAAGAAAATATTATAGCTACTAACTCCAGATCAAGAGTATGATAGTTTTTCTCATGAATTTTCAGCTACCGTGATGCATAGGCAATAACTCTATCATTATGCATAAGGACACAACCAAGTCCTTTCTTTTAGGCATCACTATAAATAACAAAACCATCATCCCATGATGTTAGAGTCAAGATAAGAGCATTGAATAATCTTCTATTCAGTTATTCGAAACATTCTTCAAACTCTTTTGCCCATATTAATTTCACCCCTTTACGTGTGAGATTCCTTAGTGGGTTAGCCAATAGGGAAATATTCTGGACGAAAAGTCGATAATAACCTGCTAAAACATTAAAACTGTATACCACAGTTATAATCGTCAGTGTTGTCCATTCTTGGATTGCCTTTTTCTTATAAGGTTTAATAGAGATTCCATCCTTAGAGACAATATGGCCAAGAAAATAAATCTCTGGAAGCCAAACATCACACTTTCTAAACTTCCCATATAATTCATTTCTTCTGAGTGTTTTCAGAATAGTACATAAGTGATTTTCATGATCTTCATAGCTTTTGGAGTATACCAGGATATCATTAATAAATACCACTACAAAGTCATTAATATATTCCTTGAAAACTTTGTTCATTAGATCCATGAAAACATAGGGTGCATTTGTCAGCCCAAAATGCATTACTCAAAACTCGTAATGCATGTACCTGGTTCAAAATGATATTTTTGGAATGTCTTCCTTCGTCACATAAAATTGATGATATCTAGATCGAAGGTTAATCTTTGAAATATATTGAGATCCATGAAGTTGGTTGAATAAATCATCAATGCGAGGTAGGGGATACTTGTTCTTTATTCTTATAGCATTCATCACCCAGTAGTCAATGCACAACCTCATAGATCCATCTTTATTCTTAACAAAATGAATAGGGGCTCCCCATGGAGAAACACTAGGGCAAATAAATCCCTTATTACTCAATTCCTCTAGTTGTTTCTTTACTTACCCTAATTCCACAGTGTCCATTCAATAAAGGGTATTCAATATGGGCCTTGAACCATGAATTAAATCAATGGAAAACTCAATTTCCCAATCTGGAGGATGTCCAAGTAAATCCTCTGGAAACACATCAACATATTCTTTCACAATAGGTACGTCCTCTATTTGAACATTCTTTTCCTCACCCACAATTATTTCATTCTCTTCCTCCCCAATAATTGAATTTTGTTGAGATACTAGGGGTGGATCTGGATAATAATGAGGTGGTGATGTTTCTTCTCTAAAGATAAGGTACTCCTTATCATCATCGAAAATCTTAACCTCATTCTTCTTAAAATAATTTTTTGCATCGTGGTCCAAAAGAAAATCCCTTACAAGGATTATATCAAATTCAATCATGGGTATGACGATGAGATCAGCAAATAAAGAACATTTATATGCCCTAATGGGAATTGATTCACAAAACTTTGTTGCAATGATTATTCCCTTAGAAGTTTTTACTGAAAAATCCCTTGTTAAATCAAATTGTAAATATCTAATTTTCTCTGCAAACATGGATTACATGAAACAATGCAAAGATCTAGAATCAAATAAAGCATTGGATAAACTTGAGAAAACCATTAAATTACCCACCACCATGTCTTTGGGAGATTCAAATTCATCATTAGTGATCACATAATCTTGGCTTTGATCCCTTGTCCTTTTCTAAGGTCAGTTTCCCTGACGCTTAGGAAATTCATTTGCATAATGTCCCATCTCCCTACAATTGTATCATTGAACATTGGAAGTGTATTTTTTCCCTTACAATCACCAATAAGATGACCTTTCTGTCCACATTTGTAGCATACTCCTTTTCCTTTTAGATAGGCACCAGGGTGATTTCTTCCTCAATTATCATAGGGTGGAAATTCAATTCTTTCCTTCTTCCTTGTTTCCTTATTTCCTTTCCCAGAGAGTTCAGCAGATCTCTTCTTCTCTTTCTTTTCTTTAAAGTCATAATACTTAGAGAATTACTTTTCTGTCTTGATAGCACATGAGACAATATCTTTGTACGATGAGAAGGATTGTGATACTAATTCTTGACAGAGAAATGGTTTTAACCCATCAAAGAAATGGTCAATCTTACTTATTGGATTACGTATATAATTTGCAGCATGCCTTTCTAATCTTGTAAAGTTATCCTCATACATTGCAATATTCTCATCCTCTTTTTTCCTCAAACTTAGAAATTGCATTTTCATATCTGCTTGATGGTCACAAGGAAGGTATTTTTCTATGAAAAGTTCATTAAACTTCCTCCATTACATACTGGAAACTTCTTCATCTTCCTTTGTGTTTTGAATCAATGACCACCATTGATCAGCATCTCCAGTGAGACGATAAACTGCCATGAAAACGTTTTCCCTTTCGCTACTCCTGAAAGCATGAAATATTTTCTCTATGTAATTTATCTATTGCTCAGCCACTAATGGATTTGTACTCCCATTTAATGTTGGTGGTTTTTGTCTCATGAAGTGGTCTAACATTGATCCTCCGTGTTGTGGATTAGGGTGATCCATATGGGTAAGGTTAATATTCATAACCTGTGTGAGTTGTCCCAGTATGGTGATAAGATAATCAACACTAGTTTCATCACCTGCTCCACTATAATTATCTTGAGTAGGAGGAAAATCCTAAAATGGATTACGTTCGTTGATACGATTTCCATTCCATCCACTAGGCACCATTTCTAAACAATAGAATAAGCTAGATTAGTTTATGAATTGAAATATATAATTCCATAATTGTAAAACACAAAACATAAATTGAACAGTTTATGGATATAATCCATAATCATAAAAATGTTTTCTATGAGGAATTATATACTCATAAACCCTTAATTATGGTTTGTAAAGAAAATTATAATTATCCTAAGCATATCCCCTGGGAGTGTCGTAACCAAGAGTGCAGTGAGGTCCGTTGTCGTGCACCGGTTCCCATTTGAGTCTAGCTCAAAGTGGTGTTTTCGGGTTTTACCCCTAGGTAAATCTGTGCCAGAGCTGCCTCTACCTGCTCGTATCCGTACAAGGATGTATTGCTTTGAAAACTCACAAAATCTCTACAATACCAAAATTACAGGAAGTTCTTCTATACTAATCCTCAAAGTATATCTTAGGATAACGTGCTCTAATCAGAGTTCATCTAAATCTAGTTTCCAAGGTTTTTACTAAACTTCCTATGATACCATCTGTAATGCCTCGACCCCAGTTACCCAGAGTCGGATCATTATTACATAACATTGTCATGATACAAGGAAATCATGTCCCGAAATACCGATCAATTTAGTAGCCTTGGAAATACTAGATGCATTCATAAGTTTTACATTACATTATAAAATGAAAAACAATAACAACATTATTTCCATAGACCACACTCATATCCCCTCAGACTATCCCTGAAGGTCACTCATAAAATACTTCTTCACATCCTGGGAAAAATAAATCATAGAAAGGGGTGAGCTCAGATGCTCAGTATGGATAAAAATATAGAGGAAACTTTCATAAATAAGGATAAACATTTATGGAGATGTATAAGACTAAAACAAAAGCCTTTTAAACATGAACTTCAGCATAATATGGAAAATATAAAATCAAATAATGGCATTTACTTATTCACATAGATATTCTACTAGTCAAATAATCACATGCAATATCAATAGCAACTTTCATAATGATGGAATGAATAATGCCAGACCTCATAACCACATAGTCAATGCCTTGTGCAAAGACTACAAATAAGGTTTTGTCAAGGCCTTGTGCCAAGAAACTAGTTTGTCTCATTGGACTTACCGATGCATAGAGGAGCTATAGCAAGCTCCACCCATCACATACTAAGTCCAATGCATTCCTCATATGAAAAGTTTTAAACATAACATAAACATTCATATTAAAACTAGCATTCGAAATGTCAATACTTTATCCATAAACCATGAATGGTGTAAAAATAACACATACATTGTCAAACATATCTCAAAACCTTCAATACAATATGTATGTTTTGTATCATAATAAATCAACTTCAAATCAGTTTAAAACCCATCAAAGGATGTTGACATTGATGAATTCAAAACGTTTTTTAGAGAAATGTCTCTTTTTCTATTTTGAAATCATTTAAAATTCATATAATTATAAAAGAAAACATTTATTTTGAAAATATTCTTATAATCTTGTAAGGGAATTTTTGATGTTGTTATAATAGTGGAAAATAGCTACACCCATCGTATAAGTTAAAAAAATATTCTTACCTTAATTTTTTCGAAAAAGTCATAAAGTACCTTGTTTGGAAAATGAATGAAAAATTCATTTCAAAACAAATAAGTTCAAATAAGGGTATAAATTACTTTAATCCATTGTCTAGTGAATATTAAAAATGTTTTGAAATACATTTTTAAGAAACATGAATGTGGATGATAAAGAGGTCACAATAGATACTTACGTAAAAACAATCTCGGATAATAAAGAGATTGTAGAATAAACCCTTACCTTGTACTTTTCCTTGGTTGAGGGTTGGTTAACCTCCTATATAATGGTGAAATAATTGTTATTATATTATACAAGAACTATATACATAAATATGTTATCATATATGATCTTTTAAGATTGCTTTGTTAATGATATTTCAACAGTATCATTGTTTCGGGTGTTAACTGATTTGTTTTACTTTTTATGCTTTGATACGCAAGTAATGTTTGTTATGGATAAGTTGTATCTTATTCATATTCATAATTATATTAATACATTAAACATTATTTTTAATCATCAAATTAAAATTATTCTTGAATGGATACAATGGGGAATGAATCTCATCGCGTTCGTGGAGATGGTAATCTGTATGTATGCACAAGAGACAATATCATTCTTTTGATATTAAAATAATATATAATTGGATGTTATATCATATATAAATAATAATTAAAATATTATATTTATTATTTACATCATTTATACTCATTATTATACCCATAAAAATGATGAAGTGTTGGAATAACAAACTACACCACGATGTGGAGACGGTAATCCGTACGTATGGACGTATGATGACGTTGTCATTTATAGGATGGATAAAATAATGAATATGGTTATAGAATTTTTATAATAACATCACAATATATATAAGATACTAGAGTTATTATTTTATATTGGAAACTACAAAGAAAGAGGAAGTGGAAGAAGAAATGAACTTGAAAGAGGTGATGAAATATTTACCTCTTCTTCGGGTTCTTCCTTTTGATTTCATAAATAGGGCTCCTTAGGTTGGATTTATGACTAAATTAAGGCCTCTAAGATTAATGTAGGACATTTGGGAGGATATGTGGGCAGGGGTTGGCCAATCCAAATGGCTTTGAAGGTTTGAATTTGAGAGAAGGGGAAGTTCCTTTTTATAAGAGGGGTGAGGGGCACCTTAGGAAAAGATTGAAATATTATTTTATAATAAAAACATTTTCGGTTTCTAATGGATCAAAAATGATTTATTTTGAGTCTGAGGTGGGTATGGGTTGAAAAAAACTCAACCAGTAGGTTTTATACAGGTTTGGGTCACTATATTAACCTTATATGCTAGATTTAACTCTTTGTTAATTAGTTTGACATTTACCATGTCTCTTTGTATTTTTATATTATATGGTTAATAAACATACTATAAACTTTCAAGAGAACCTCAAGTGGTTCATTAATTAAATATATAATATCTTTTAAGACCTTTGTCTGAACTTTAGATTTTTAGGAATAGAACATCAAATAAAAATATAATATTTGTTTTAAAAACTAATTTATGTCAATTTTGACACTATTTTCTATTTTGTTTTTGTTAAATTCTTAACAGAATTATTAATTTGAAATAAATTTATTTAATTAATCCTAAATTTTCAAATTAACCTATAAAATTCATGTATGGAATCAGAACTTTCAAATTATATTTATTTTAACATCTATAATACCATTTATTTGATTCTTTCATTAATAAGGAAAATATTGCATCATCGTTGTGTCATAAATAAAT
Organism: Viscum album; assembly: GCA_963277665.1. Taxonomy (NCBI): domain Eukaryota; kingdom Viridiplantae; phylum Streptophyta; class Magnoliopsida; order Santalales; family Viscaceae; genus Viscum; species Viscum album. The sequence goes on from OY728120.1 coordinate 1,246,344,765, forward strand.
TTTATTTTTCAATGTCTAAAAATTATAAATAAAATACCATTAGGTAGAAAATATTTTTCTCTTTCTAATGAATATTTATAGTCGAAGAGATAACATATATAACCTTATGTAAAAAGTGTTTTACTGAAAGATATATGCTTATGTCATTTTTGTATTTACTTTAACTTAATTAATATAAAGTGTCATTATCACTTACAAGTGGCTCCATGGGGTCCCAATATCGACCCAAGGATGACCATGGTCGGACATGTATCAACCAATAGAGTTAGAACATGTGTTAGGGTAATTTAATATTATTATAATATTATTATTTTTTACCCTTATTTACCGGATTTACCCTTTAACCATGGTAAATAAAATATTTACCGATGTAATTATTCAAAATGTGTAAAAATAAAAGTTACCTATTTATACAATTTGAACCAACTGATTATAAATATGGAATCAATTTTTCTAAATTCAAAACACAGAAGTGTAAGAAATTAATTTAAAATTAATTCCCGTTGTCAAAACAAGAAGCGTGTTTTTAAGAAATAATAACTATCAAAAGATTGACACTTGCTTATGTCTAGTTTAAATGTGAAATTATGTCCAATGACCAACATTTGATTAAATGGTAAAAATATAATCTAATTATACTTAAAAACCACTCAATATTATAATTTAGCGGTATAAATTATTTTTATTAAAAAGGTTGTTTTTAATTAAATCTAGTATTTTCACTATTCATCAAAACTGAATAATTTCATAAAAATACAAAAAATTCACCCTAAGATAATTTCACTATTTTGAACCCAAAAATGAATTCCATTTTGAAAGATAAAATTTATAAAATTTCAAAAAGTGGGTATTACTATTCATAATGGCTTGTTTGATTGGTCACAGTGTGTTAGAATCTCAAAGTTGCGTATAATGCAAGCTATTGCATTATTCAAAAGGAAACCTTACCTAGAAGATTGGGGTGTTACAAAGTGATTAATTTTTCACTAAACATGGAATTCATAAATTATCATTATTACATAGGGATTCATCTAGATACGTCTTGATCTACTGCCTCTACTATAGTTTTTGATGAGTCTATTAGGTTACCCTATGTCCTCCCACATGATTTATTTCTTCATGTATAAAATCTATTCTGATATCTCGAAGATACACATATAATACTTCCATAGGATCCACCATTATGATCTACATAGATTTTCTAGCTACTATATTAGATATTTGGTTCCACCTATTATAGAGGTTGTTAATCCCCCCAAGCATATGATAGAGCTCATGCACATGGAATCTAGTTCTTACAAGAGGAAGAGGACTTCCATGAAAATGAATAACACCAACTGATCTTATGTCTATCCATATGCATGATAAGATACATAAAGAGATTTATGGTATTGAACCCATATTTTATATCTTTTCATTTTTTTGGGTCTATTAGGTTTCTTATTTTCATGTAATATGCATGTATGTTAGGTATTTCCATCATTCCCAGGTTTGTATTATGCTCCACGAACCATTATGTATGACTTACTCATTATTTCTATCTACTATGTACACCTTCCAATATTACTTATTTCTTCTTGGATATTTCATATAGATTGATTATTTCACTAGTATATATATATTTTCTAATATTTGTTTAGGCAGCCCAGTTTCAAATCCAAATCCATAATCTTCCTCCATGTCATGTCATTTGTTACTAGAATATCTCGATTCCATGATTTACATTTATAATTTTCATTCTTAGTCTTTTTTTTTTGTTTTTATTGTTTCCTCTCACATGTAACGTTCAAAAATATTGTGTACACTATTTAATTTTATGTGTGGGGGGACATTATTTCCCTGTATTGTATTTATTTCTAGACTATTTCTTTTCCACCTTATTATATGAGACTTTTTCCATTTGAATCATGATTTACCTTGAAATCTTGTTAAACCTAAGTAAATAAAAAAAATTGTATGAAGAATCATAAAATAAATTTTTATTATTTATTATAAATTTACCATGATTGATGAGTTGGGATATTTAGTTTTGATTATATTTTATTTCAATTTTTTTGATTGACTTATTACTAGTTTTTATTCCCTGAGTGATTTCCCTATTGTATGTATTCCCATTCTCGAGAGGATTCTGGACCTATATTTTCATCTTCATTTATGAGAATACTTTTTGAGATATATTTGGGAATGTATACCTATCCTAACTTACATTGAGATCTTATCAAGGATATGACTTAACGAATAATATTTAAAAATGATTAAGGTAAATTTTTAAGATATTTTTTTGGAGACTCACATGTACATTAATCCTTCCTATGCTCATAGAATCCATGAATGGCCTTTATAAGATTGAAACATGTTAAAATGCCATATTATCCCTTACTACCCTACTTTGGGTATGATTTCAAGATTTCCACTTGAATAATTGTGGGGTATATGGTCATTATAAGTGGGTATAAGATTCTTTTTATGATAGAGATGTATGGTGACTTTTTCACATGATATGTGATATGTGGTCCACAGACCATATAATATTACTTTCATGACTATCCTATTTCTTAAAAAATGATATGGTTTATATATTATGAAGGTAAAAAAACACCATTACCATATTGATGAATCATATGAAAGATCATATATGGTAATGTAGTGGATGTGAGATCAATCCAAGACATGAATTTTGAGAAAAATGTAAAATGATGAGAAAAATGAGAAACATGATAATTTCACGGTAATTTTATGACACATCTAGGGACCTATCCTATGATTTTTGGGTGTGTGGAGGTATTATTTTATATAGGTAGTTTTTCATTTTACTTTTCCTTACTATCATGTATTATACATGAGAGTTTACCGTCCTTTTGAGATTGATTTTTTATCATCTACCCAACCACCCTTAGCCTCAGAGTCATTTGAACCTTAATGTTGAATCCATAATGATTAATTGGGTTTTTTAATTAAGGAGTGGAGATTTTAAATACAATAAAATCCTATGGTTAGGAACATGTATTCATGGTATAATCATAACTCCAATATCATTTTACCTTGAGTAATTAGAGAAAATTCATGGCGAGGTAATTATATAAATGGGTATAGCATCTAAGGAACTATTGAAAATTTGTAATTAATGGAATTAAGGATGTGAATATATCATTTGATTATGAGGGATGACTAATTTCCCTTGAAGGAGTGATTTTGGAGTACTAGAATATTCTTCTAACACTTTGTTTCATTGTCTTGGTTAATATGCATGTTTCCCATTAAAAATGGATTCGTTTGAAATCATTTTATAGTTTATTTTTACTTATGGAAAAGAAATTGTTCAAGTGTGGGGGAATTTAATTATAATAATTCATATTTAGAATTTGGATTCAATTTAACATGATTTAAATATATTCTTTAATATTTCACTTTGATATTTGGTTGAAAATTACAGGAAATAGAATTTGGAGTTGAAAAAATGGAGTTGTTGTAAAGCCCTTAGTTTTGGTCATTTTACACCATAAAAAGTCATTTACACTGTAAAAACATCAAGTTATACCAATTATAGATAATCCATGAGATCCATTTACTCCATAAAAGTTTCCAAAAAAAGAAGACCATATAGCATAAAATTCATACTTATGTCATAAAACCATCACAGTTCTAAAACCCTACAGAATCTAGCCAAGCTATAAATCATGAGGATATAAAATCATGGGAGACCTAAAAGTTATCATTACAAGTGTAAATCATCTACATTCAGTTTAAGTGTTTAGGGTGAAGTGTGATTAATGAATTATTATTGTGTAAAATTTTTTCACACCATAAGATCGCTTGCCTATTTTACTTTCAATCATCAGAAAATTTCAAGAGGATTATCCCTACTTTTAATTTATCTATCATTTCTAAAAATTTATAATTTTTTACATTAATTTAATTATAGATTAATCCTAAGTTTTTTTTCTGAACTATAAAATCATTGAAATAAAATGAAATTGCATTCTTGATTGTTATACAGTATCCATGTGTGATTCAATTCTATTGATTATTTCTTTATTCAATTATTCTTTTCCATATGTAGCGATCCCGCCGTGGGTTAGGGGTAAAAGTAGGGGTAATATATACTTAATTAACCTTTAAATTGAAACCATGGTAATTTATTTAATATGGAATTAGTTTGATAATAAAATCTGACTCTATTCCCTAATATGAGTTAGGCTAGAAATTTCAAGGGAAGGACCCAAACTAATTGGAATAGATCAAGTTATAACCAATAATTTGATCTGTTTCAATCCATTTTAGTTTCACCTAATTCATTTGGATTTGAAACTACATCTTTACCAAAGAGTGATTTCCAATCTGAATAAATATAATTTTCTTAAGTAAATCTAAATTAGAGACCCTTAAAAAACTACACAATCTAAGCCAATTGGCCTACCCCAATTATATTTAGGAATATACATAATATAATCTTCCCAAAATTGAACCCGAACCTTTTCATTATATGAAGAAAAATAAATCTTCCATGTTTTATAAAACCAACCTCTAAGAATCAAAATAGAAATCCACATGTCATATTACAATCACCAGTTTACCATATTTTTCAGGTTTTCCCTATGGATTCATCCCCATAAAACCGTTATACTACAACTTTTTAGCTAGTGTAGTTTGGGATTTAAATTTTTTTAATTTAATCTATCCCATGAAAAATATACAATGATGCACATAATGCTATTGTGATATACCTATGAAAACATTCCATAAATGATATGGAAAAAATAGATTCCTAGTGACACCATTAAGATATACAAATTCCCTCATTATCTTCATGTTTCCAGTAATATAGTCATTAAGAATTACCTCAATAATTTTTTGGTATTAATTATAGATGATATTCTCATATATTCCAAGTGTAATGATGAGAATGAAGATCATTTTATTCTTATTTAATAGACCTTGGGAAAATTGAAATTGTAAGAAAAATTTTTCAAGTGTGATTATTGTTATAGAAAGTATCATTCATGGACCATGTAATAAAAAATTAGGGTATAAATATATATCCTTTAAATATGGATCTAATTTAATAGTGTCATACACCAAAAAATATAATAATGATCTATTGTTTTATCTAGTCGGTTGGATACTACTAATGATTTTTGATAAATACCTCATGAATTTAATATATAATAATGAATTTAATCCTAAAGGGAGTCGGATTAAATTGATAAATATGAGTAAAATTTCACGTATATTAGGATAAGGTTATGTAGTGCACCTGTTCTCACATTACCTTGTATTAGGGAAGGTTTTGTGATATACATTAATGCTTCAAAGAAGAGATTTGGGGTTTCCTCATGAAAAATGACATTTTTTCTATGTATGCCTTGCATTAATTAATGGTTGATGAGATAAAATACCAAAAAATGATTTATAGATTTAAATAGTAATGACTTCATTAAAGATATGGATAAATTATCTCTATAGATAAAAGAGTAGAATATATATTCTTTATAAGAGCTTAAAGTTTATATTCATACATATGGTATTGGCCTTAAAACAATGATGATAGATAGATTTTATCACAGATTATAATTTCTCCGTACATGAACACCCTTGGAAGGAAAAAATGGTGGATGACTCTCTTAGAAGAAAGGACCCTTCTAAATTATCCTTAGTGAGGTTTTAAAGAGACCCAATACTCATATATTTATAATGGATGAACCTGGAGATCAAATGGCAAGGGGATAAATATTATCTTTTCCAAATGGATGATCAACAATCCATCCATTTCAAGACCAAGGAGGTACATAAGGAGGATATAGAGTTATATAAGAAGTTGTGGGATATTCCAGAGTCCATTAATGATAGTAATGGAATTATATTATTTAGGAAATGATTTTTTATTCCATCAATACCAAAATTAATGGATTTTAGGGGTGATACATATTCCTCATAATTCTCTATTAATCCTGGAAGGAAAAATATTTATAGATATATCAAGGAGTACTTCTGGTGGTAAAAAAAGAAGATGTAGATTTTAGAGTATAGATCATGATTCTAGGTATACAAGAAAGTTAAGGAATAATGAAAATATTTTAATTGGATGATTAAACCATTAGTCATCCCTATATAGAAATGGGTGTTCAGAACTATGGATTTCATCATAATACTTCCAAAGTCTTCTAATTATTATAATATCATTTTAGGTTGTAGTTTATTTACTTATGATTTCAACTAATTTCATTACCATTTGATAAGATTTATCACTCAATAAACCTTCCATGATATACATAACAGAAGTGGTAGGCTATATAGAATACCACATTAGGTTATATTTTATTAGTATCTAATGTTTACCTTAATTTTATAGAGATGTATTAAATAAGATATGAATAAAGAGTTTAGATTTAGCATCAATTATCATCCTTAAACTGATGTAAAATAAAAAAAAGGAGCATTCAAACTCAGAAGGATTTGTTGATATTATGTTCAATGGATTTGAAACTAGGTTTGGATCAACACCTTCCTTTGGCTGAGTTCTCCTATAACCAAATTTTTTATTCTAGAATTAAAATGGTGCCATATGGGGAATTTTATAAGATTGGGTACAAAAGATAAACATGTTGAGAAGAAATTGGAGAGAGGAGGATTTTGAGTCCAAATATTTGTCAATATATACCTAATAAGATTCAAAACATTTATCATCACATTAAAACTATACAAATTTAATAAAAGGGCTACACTGATAATCAACGGTAGAATTTGTAATTTGATGTTGGAGTGAGTTATTTCATAAAATATCACCATGGTAGAGGTTTATAAGATTAGGGAAGAAGGGAAAGTTGACACCTATATATATATATATATATTAACCCTTTTAAAATCCTTGATCATGTGGGGATGGAAACACATCATCTTGACCAACCACGAAAACTATCTCAAGTTCATGATGTGTTTTATGCATAACTTTTTAAGGATCATATATATATCCTTTCACATGTACTAAAATAAAAGGTGGTAACAAATGAAAATGACCCCCCTTTTGAGGAACAACCATTATAAATCTTGGAACATAGAGGTAATGTACTACGAAACAAGATCACTCACCAAGTTAAATGTTCTCCGGATGAATCAAAAGTTTGAGGGAGTTTTGTTTGAACATGAAGATGTAATGAAGTTGAAGTACCCTCATTTTTCCATCAAAATAATGAATTTTTAAGGGTTAAATTGTTTTAACTTGGATAGAATGTTACCCCCATGATATTAATATGAATTTCCAGTTAAATAAATATGTTTTATACACCTTGTGTAACCCCCAACACCAAACTAAATTGAAAAATTATTTATTTCATTAAGATATAATATTAAAATATAAAATAAAATACATTATAAGACAACTAAATGAGTCATAAAAGTAAACATACTAAATGAAGAAAATTAAAAATAAAGAAAATTATGAAAATATTTTAATTTGGATCATCATGATTTCACATTAAGTTCACACTACCAATTATTACAATATATAGAATACAACACATTATAATTATAATTACCATATTCCTAATAAAATTAGAGAATATGATGAATGATATATATATATATATATATATAATCCTATATATTTTAATGTTAAATGATCACTAGATATATGTTTTTGGGACATATGTTCATTAGACATAAGGTTATTTGGACTATGGTCAGTGAACATATAGTCGTTGGACATATAGTTGTCTAATATGTGGTCGATGGATAAACTTGTATCCAACAGAGACATTAAAGCTATGTAATAACTGGTAACAAATTTAAAAAATATATAATTCACATATAATTAAGAATACCTGAAATAAATAAAAATATCATAATTAATTACAATATTTTATTATTTAAATATGTTTTTATTTGTAATATATTATTTTCATTTATAAAGAGTTTTTTAATGTTTTTTTAAAATTTTTAGAAATATTATAATATTTATTGATTCATAAAATTGAATGTCTAGAAGATAAATAATTGTATTTGATTAAATTTCTTTAAAAACAAACAATTTCTGAAGAATTTTTTATTATTTAAGGTATTTTTGAAAAAATAAATTAAATTGGTCACTATTAAATAATGTCTTTAATGAAATACAATGTATATTTATATATAATTAAATATATTACCATTAATTGAATGGTTATTATTTGGTAATGAAGGATAATAAAACTATTTTTTTGGTTTAAAAACATATTTTTCTAAAAACTATTTTTATATAATATAAAAATTAAATTTTAAAATTAAATTTTATCACTTTTAGAAGTTGAATCCATGAAAATAGATTTCATATTTGGAATAGACAAATATAAATTAGTTAATAAGGTCAATTATATTTTTAGGCATAAAGAATGTTTCCAAAGTAAAAGTTAATCACCATAGTAAGTTCTAAAATGGGTTAAAGTGTTAAATCAATGATGCAATAACCTAAAATTTTATAAAATTTTATCTTTAAATTGGAATCTGAGTGAATTTTAGACCAACCCTCATATGGTATCCATTATTTTTAATGTGTGATAACTTTCATTTTTAAAAAGAAATCATTATAAATCAAGGAATGTTTATTTCATAAAATCTCACTTTGGATCACTCATAAAACTAACCCTACTATACCGACCTTAACACAAAAATTTCCTTATTTTGACTCTTTAATACATGTAAAAAATATCTCACTAAAAAACCTCACCCGTATTTGGGAACCACTATTCACAAGAAGCATACTCAAATCCCTCATTTCCAAGAGGCCCTCTATGAAAAGATTCCAGTCTTAAATGTAAGAATTATCCAATCCTTATTAATTATTTTATATCATCTTCATCCCAATATTCTTAATTTTTTAAATAATTTAATAAAAATATTTTTAAACCATTAATCTAATGTAAAAGTGATATTATTATTATAAAAAAACATGTTCTAACTCTTTTTTTTGTAATAACAAGTTATTATTTTGGTCAGTTTTACAACAAAAATGTATGATGTTATAACATATAAATTTAATTATTATCAATTTAATATTTTTTCATATTTATATAAGGGTTATAGAAATTTTTATATTTATTAATAATATCAATTGTTTTTAATGAATTTAAATTCATAAAAATGATCATTTAAAGTGTTTCATGTGAACCGTCACCATAAGTTCCATTAAATATCCATATGAATCCTTAAATATATCAATTTGTTTTTTAAATATTGATGATAATTATATAGGTTATTAAGACATGGTCCGTGATCAATTACTGAAATTCAAAAACTAAATCATGCCTAAAAAACTGAACAATTAACAATCAAATATTAATTTTATCAATAAAAAATTAATTTATGTATAATATGAAATTATAAATGAATGGTATTAAGTAAAATAAATATAAATAATGTTATTATAAATTTTAATAATTAACATAAATTTATAATACAAGTATTTATAATGTGTCGGACCAAGAGGATGTCTGATGTATGGATTTCTCTTCCAATATCACTTTGAAATTGAGATTATATATGTCTATGTTTATATTAGTGAAAATTTTATTTTAGTTCTACAATAACAACAATATAATTTCATATATTATGGTAATTTCTAGGGTTTATTTTCTTCTTACTAGTTTACCTCCTATTGGATCACAATTATACCAAAAGGTTCAGTCTATGTGGATCATACCTTATCTCAAATTTTTTATCAGAAATCTTTCTTTCAATGTTCATATTATTTACTTTTTTAATAATTTAATTATCTAAAATTATGATATTTATTAAGGTCATTTTATATTTTCCTTAACCTTCTTTATAAAACAATGATATGAAAATCTTGTTAATGTTTTCTATACAGGTCATTCTCAATTCACTTTGACTATATTTACAAAATTATGAAAATAATCATTTCTAATATTTTGTACACTTTCTATTTCTCTTAAAATTTAATTTGGTTTTCTTTAGGAATCTTCCAATCTAAAATTTTATAATTTTATAAATTAATTTTTTCCCATTTTTTATAAATTTTTCTATTTTAAAATAATATTTATTAAAAATGTAAAAGATATTTCTGTTTATTTCTCAATGTAATTTTATTGTTCTCATATAAAGTGTTTTTAATTAATATAAATATAATGTAAATATATTAATTTTCATTGTCGATATGATCTTATGATTCTATCTACCAAATTTCTTTTTTAACCCATATGAGTTTGAATTGGATTTTTTAACAATATGGGATGCATTGATTTATTGAGAAAACAAGATAGGATTTTTTGTTCTCAATAAACTAGAGGATAGTTATAGAATGGTTTCATTGAATCCATAATATTTATGGTAGAATAATTCTATAAAATGTTCTCAATGAAGTAAAATAATTATTTTGGGAGGTGTTCCCTTATGTTTTATATTGAATTAGTTATTTAATTAAGGAATTTCATGCTATAAGAGTATTGCTTTTCAAAAAGGGATGAGAAGATGACTTGTTAAAAATTAATCCATTATAGGATATCCAATCCAGGGGTGAAAATGAATGATTATCCAAGGCCCATCATGTATATGGATCCACCATGGTTATAAGCATGGAAAAGGTATATCAAGTATTGGCTTGTGCATGTGAGCACACACTTAGGTATATGTATGCACATGGGAGCAATCATCCACACCGTAATGTATAAGTCTAGAGAAGGTTGAGAATATACCCTAATACCTACAACATATGAGTCAAGGAACTATGGAAACTTATTAAGAATCAAAATAAAAAAGGAAATATTTATATGGGAATCTAGGATGTAGGAATTATTCACCCACCTTATAAACATAGGTTTATAATGAAAACTATCTGATCAATATCACTCTATTATTTTATTTGGCTCACAGATATTCTTCAACCTATAACTTGAGGGTTCCCTCTTCACATAAAAAATTTCACAAAATTATAGGGAGGACCACCTATCCATATTTAAATGGAAGAAAATATTTCTACACCAGAACTATGACTTACACCTTGGAAGATTTGGATTTAATTGATATAAATAATTTATGGATATCTAATCATATAGAGGGCTATTCCAAAATGTGCGATATTGTACCAAAGTAAGGGAAGATAAATTTGAGACTTCAACAATGGGAATATCCCACATCATAAAAGATGATCTTTAAAACATAGAGACATAGTTTTCACCATAGTAGATGCTTGAAAATGGAAAATTATGAGGAACTTAACCATTGAACTAATTCATACCCAAAAAAGGTGAGTGAGGATTATTTTTTTTGTTCTTCCATTTTAGAGGTGGCCACACGATTAATAAATTATTTATTATATAACTATTTTAGTTTTATGGTTCTGGAAACTTAGAGGTCACTAAGAAATGGATGTATATGCCACATCATAAAAAAAAATCATTTTTAATGGAAAATTTATGGCATGATTATTGTATCGGTTTTGATAATGTATAAGAAATTTAATTAACTCTTGAAAATAGGCGCTTGGACTATTGACCTAATGGTTACATCATATTGGCGTTTTAAAATTGAAGGATAAAAATGTTGGATTATTTAACTTGTTAATAAAATGGCCTAGTTTCATGATCATATGATGTTATATTCTGAGTACAGGTTCCACCAGTAGATATGAATATTTAAAGGTCATAAATTAAGAAGTTGATCAGGGAAGCCATGGTGCATGAATCTAAACAATAAAAATATCCTGGAGACTTTTTTGGGTAAATTGAGATTTTATATGGGGTAGCGATAATGGGAATTCATATCCTTAATATATAATAATAACCATATAGTTATAAACCGATACACAAATAAAATTTAAGATTTATTTAAAAATTTTAAATTAATAGTTACATGGGATTATGGATTTAGTAATATTAGAATACTTGAAAGTAGAATAATAATAGAGGAGACTCTAAACAATTAAACACACCTAAAAAACAATATAGATAAATTTATTTTTCCAAGAAATATTTTTTGATAGATCTATATTCCAAAATTTAAAGTAAGATCAGAGAGGAATAAGATTGGTTGAACTGAAACAAATTGAAGGTATTAAAATTTCTAAATTCGAATGAGAATTGTTTCATAATTATTTTTGAAATAAGGTGTGATGGTATTTTAATTAATATTTTTCCAAAAAATAAGTAGTTCCATTTCATATTATGGAACATTGATGATCATATTTTTTAAGAGTAGTTTGAAATTATATTTTTGCAATATTATCCTTGAGATTTTAAGGGAAATAATATAAAATTTGTTTAACTCTAAAAATATAGGTGATATTTTTCGTTATACTAAGTGAAAATTATTTCCACTTCTAAAATATTGATCATAATAGTGATGTGTGAGGGAGGTGATCATGGGGATATAGTTCATCTAATCTAAACCATTTTAAGGTAGTGAGCCTAGGTAGGAGTGACATAACCTAAACCATCAATCAGGGAGATTACTAATTTTGGATCACTGACACAATGTTGGTAGCCAACTCTTTTAACAATAATTTTATGGTGAACCATGTAAAAAATAATTTTTCCTTATGAAGTCTGTTCTTTACATCATTTTCATCATCACTAGATAAAGTGTGTAAAGATAATCAAAAGGATGAATGATATATAATGGATGGTCCTGCAATTTGATCAATAAAAACACAACGGAAAAAATAGTTTACCTTTATAATTAATATGTCAACACCCATTATGGTAGGAATAACTTTGAAAAGTAGTTATACAATGAATCACCCCCTCTCCCTATCAAGGTATCTAATCCCCACATAGACCTAACTATTAGTATCAATAGAGAGGTTTCTTTTATTGGATGTTTGTTTCTAAAATTGTTCATCTGGTTATTGAAGTTGAAGTTTCATTTTTCACATATATTTTGGTATTCCATGGATACCAAAAAAACATCAAAGAGGAATAAAATGTCAGGTGGATTATCTAAGTGCACAACTATTTTTGGATAGAGTGGTATTAAATTGTATTATTCCAAAACGTTGGATAATATAGTTATATAGAATTAAGATTTTGAATATATTTACTCATTAAATGATGCTTAATTTATGAATTGGGAGACTTAAAGGAAAAGTTTATTTTGAACTATTGATGATGATCCAGTCCTAAATAGGTCAAAACTATAAGTTTTCCACTTGCCAGAAAAATTAGATCAATGGTTAAAATATGTGAATCTAAATCTAAAGGGTGAGAAACAATATCAAGAAATTTGTATTCGCATATCTAGAATATAGTTTGATCAATTAAATACCCTTATAAAAATTCTTTTAATTTTCAACCTAAAGGAAAATACTAACTACAGTGTTGAAGAGTTAGAGATGATTTCCACAAAGGGGGAAAACAAAAAACCGATTTCAAGAAGAAGAGTTTGAACTCAAAAGAGGTTCAAAATTTGAACTCCAAGAATGATTTTATTTATACACACAAATTAGAATTGATTTTTTAAAATAAAATATTAAAATAAGAGAAGTTATGGATTCAAATTAAGGAAAAAATAGACATAGTAGATAAGATATCCAAGGATTTGAATGATGAGATGACATTTGGAAAGACTCTCAAGAAGTATTTTAATGTTAAAATTGAATCAGGGGGCCATAATATACAATAATTGGGTGAAAAAAATAAAATTATTCAATAAATAAGTGGATCTATCTATTTCCAAGTGTATGACTAAACTTAAATATTCCATTCATTTAATATTTTATTTCTCTTTAGTGGGTAATGATGAGGTGAAGGAAATATATTCCTCATCATAAGACAAGTTTCCAAATATTTTCATTATAAAATGTCCATGTTCTATGGGAAAATATATTATTGGATATGATGAAACACCTATGATTCAAGTGAATAAAATATCTATGGATATTCCCAATAAAATTAAATATTTATTATATACTGTAATCATATTTAAAATGATCCCTACAAAGGAAAAGAACAACAATAAGATCTCAGTAATAAGTTATAGAAATATGTGATATTTCAACGGGATGAATGGTCACATATCATGTTTTTGTTTTTATTCGCTCAAATATATATTTCATAATTTTAATAGATAAAAATTGAAAATAAATTAATCCCACCAAGACATCCATGGTATGGTAATCATTCCAATTACTCTTACCATACTAACCGTGCCATAATTTGAACTTTTTGATATTTTAAGAAGTAATTGAAAGGGGAAATAAACACTTATAAAATGACGAATTAGTCTCATTGAGAAAAATATTTGAAAATCTACATAAATATTAATCTCATACTGAAATTAATCTTCAAATGTGTTATAAATCGACTCCTCCTTCACAAGTCCCTTAGATAAATAAGAAAATGTTTTTATGGGAAAAAAATATCTCAAATAATCCTAAGGCTAGATAAGTTCATGTGAATATAATACCTCAAATAAAGGTTTGTACTAAGAAAATTAATAATACAGGTAGGGATAATAAAAATATAAATTTGGGTTGGATATATAAAATAAAACATGTTTTATAAGATAAAATCCTTAGTGAAAAAACTACATAAAGAGGATAAAATTGTAACCTAGTTTGTGTAGAATATAACAAGATACTAGGAGTATGAAAGGAATTGGATCCCATTAAATGGGTTTTATACCAATATGTGAACTAAAAAGTGAATGGTAAAGGAAAAATTGTTGTCCTTAGTGACACATCGTCCTCCTCAACATGAGGATTATGGAAGGTACCCCAGTACCCTTATATTATAGATGTTCTAACCTGTTTAAATATGAGATAGATTAAGTGGGATACAAAATACATGGATTAAGTGTACTTAAAAGAACATGAAATGAAGATAAAATCATATTTTAAATTTACCTAGAAATTGAATGAACAACGTGGTTGGATTAGTCTTTCTTGTTCACTTAGGTGTCAATCATGAATCTAGATGAATGTTTGATATTTTCCTATAAAAGTTTATAATGAATAGGATTATTTGAATACAATCTATTATTCAGTATAGATATGAATTTATCAATTATACCATGAAAAATATCTCCTAAAATGAGGGCTTACAAATTAGGAGGTTAGTGGAATCATTCCACCAAGAGATGAGTATTGATAGAGGCTATATCCTGGACAGAACTGAAGTATATTTGTTCATATTCAAATATTTTTTATAAGTTTTTTCATATTTTAGGTTATAAAATGTTGATAAGAAAGGATGTACTCAACAAATTAGGTCCCCAAGAATAAAAAACATTTCAAATACACAATCATTAAATAAAGGGAGGATTGGTCTTGAATTCCCAAATTCAATATATTTAATTAAATTATACCACTAAAGAAGGAGGAAATGTTGGGAATGATAAATATAGTTATATTGTTTTTGATAAAAAAATTTATATTGTCCTAAATTGTGGTGAAATAGTTATCAAAATAAAATATTGGTTCTTCCTACTGGAGTCAACCTATTTTTGGAAATTTCATGATGATTTTAGGCCCTCTAAATATGATACAGAACATGAAGATTAATATTGAAATCATAAGAAAAATAAAACATTTATGATTCATGTAATGATCATGGATTCCATAAAAATAAAATAGAATTATAATATTGATGTATATATGTGGAATAATGTTTTCTAAAAATGGTATGTCATTCAATCCTTGTGTTCTAAATCTTGTGTTATAATAGTTTTTTATGGGTTTGGGTAATATGATGTGTTGAGAAAATAGAATACAAAGGTTGATATGATTTTATTAGTCCTATTTAGTTACATGGACATAGTTGTAGGTTTTAGTTAAGATTACCATTCCTACAACGATTCCTGGAACATTAGACTTTGTGAATTTTTGGTCATATGATGTGAAATGTTGAATAGTTTCTTGCTATATTTTGTCAGAATGTGATGTAGATATTGTTAAAAAATGGATTCAAAATCTTAGTAAGTTAATGATTCTGGATAAGGAAATTGAGGCATAGAATTTTGATAGTTTGTATTTAGGAAAGATGAAAAGAATATGTTGACAGAGGGGGTGAAACAAATATGGGGACGAGGCTGAATTACTATATTCTGATGGCTGCCCCAACACCTAGACCTTGAACTTCTTAAGGATTGTGGGTGACCCATGTATCTCCGGATGGAGCATCCTTATTTATATATGTCCTATGTTGGTAATTTAGTGTTTTCCCTATATTACTACTCCGGGTTTTTCTTGTTTTACTACCCGATCTCTGTGTTTTCCCACCTCCACCATAATGAAGGAAGATTAAATGTCCAAAAAAAAAATTGTAGTTGGGGTTTGTATTAGTGGTAAGAACCCCATAATACTATATAAAAAATGGGGGTTCAAAACCCATTGGCAAAAAGTACTGTAGCAGTAATGTAGTAGTAAAGTAGTAGCGGTGGTACTATAGCAACAACGAGGACTTTAGCGGCAGTAGGGGCACTGTAGCAGTAGTAGGGCACTATAGCTGCAGCGTATACTATGTCGGCACTATAGAAGACTGATACAGTAGCAGTACTATTCATAGAATGGTCCTTGGGCCAAAATATTGGGCCTATGGGCCATGTAAAGGGATACATGCCCACTAGGCCTTCAGGCTATGTAATGGGTCTCCCTCTACCCAGTTAAAAAGAGGTCTTTCCTTTGCTTTAATAATAAAATGAGGCTTCAACCCCAACCTTTAAAAAACAATTGGGAATGTTAAAATTGATTTGGATTTAAAGGGATATTGTCATCTAAATCCAAGGTTGGTATTGTTGAACCCCTATGAGTTAGAAGTTTATTTTTTGAAATATGTGATGCATGGATTTTTTGACAAAAAAGATTGTATTTTTTGGTGATAATTAACTGAAGGATAGTTATGGAATGGATCATTCAATCCATAATATTTACTTTAGAGGAATTATACATCAAGATATATAAAAATTAAAATAAATAATTATGGAGGTTTTTCCTTAGGTTTTGGTGGAATAATGTTAAAGGTGTCATATACTGAAGGTATTATATACTAGAAGAGTTTCTTTTTGGTAAATAGATGAGGTGGAATTTCTAAATATCAGTCCAACCATGCACATATAATATAAGGGTGCGTGGGAATGATCAAAAAAGGCCCAACTAGAATATGGATGCAACTAGGTTATAATCCTAGATTAAGTAGAGAACTCATGAGCATGTGAAGGAAAGTACTCACGTGGGTATATATGTGTTAATGGGAGAAGTGGATTTCATCATAGGGAAGTAGTGAAAAAGAGGATGTGAATGGATCTTGATACTCAAAACCTGTGCATTGGGGAATTGAAAACACTTATTAAACTTGATTCTAATAAACAAAATTTTGATATGGGACTTTAGGATGTAGGTATTTTTCACTTCCCTTAAAACAAAAACTTATAATGATATCCATCTGATCAATCACACTCCATCATTAAATATAGATGGCAAATCATCTTCAGCTTCCCGCTCGAGAGTTTCCTCTGAACACTATATATTTCTATAATTCATAGGAAGGTAGACCACACCACAGTTCCATGAAATATAATATTTCCACACTAAATTTATTCATTACATCATGTATGGTTTGTATTTAGCATAAGTTACTATTATAGTATCTAGAAACATATATATGGTTACTTCCTAGTTTGTGATATTTCACTATAGTAAGGAAGAGGAAGTGAAGTTAATGAAATAGAGAATATCCCAAGTCACAATATATGACCATTATATAGAGGATACATAGTTTTCATCATAGAATACATTTGAAAATGAGAAATAATAAGGCTCTAAATTGTTGAACTAATTAATATGATGAGAAGTTATGTGGGGATTATATATTTTTCAAATATTTGGGAGGTGGATATAACATAGAGAAAATTATACACTATATAACTATTTTAGTTTTCTTGTTTTGTAGACATGGAGGTTACAACTCAGTGGAAGTAGAAGCCACACAAAAATTTTATTTCTTTAGCAGTAAAAATTTTATAGTATCCATGATGCATGTGTTTTGATCATGGAAGAAGAACATGAATGAAATCTTATAAATATAATCTTATAATATGTACTTAATGGATACATCATAGTTCCCATACATAATTGAATTACATGATTACATGATTCTCTAATTTACTAATAAAATGGAATAATTTCATGATCGCACAAAATTATATTTTGAATGTAGTGTCCATAAATATTTATAAATATTTAATGTCTATAAATTAATGAGTTTACCATGGAAACCATGGTGCATGAACCTCAAAATTAAGAATATCTTAGATTTTAGGGTTCATGTTAATGGAGAGTTTCTCTAGGGTAGTGGTCATGAGCATTTATATCATTTCGATATAATAACATAAATCTAGTTAAAATCCAAGCCACCCAAAGAATTTAATATTTATTTAAAATATTCAAATTCACTATTAGATGGGATACTATATTTGGAAATATAATAAAACTATAAAGTATAATAAAAGAGATTATACACCACTGGACACACTTTTGGAAAAGAATAGAGAGAAAGGGTGTTTGTCCATGATATATGTTTTATATATCAAAATGAAAAAATTTAAATATAATCATAGAGGGAAAATATTTGTTTCAATTTAACAATATGAAGGTTTTTCTAATTCAAAATCCGAAGGAATAGGGTTCTAGAAATATTATAGAAAGAAGGTTTCCAGATCATTTCATGAAAGAACTATCCCAATAGGGATGAAGTTCCATGTAATATCATGAAATAATTATAAATATAACATTAATGTGGTGTTTCATATTATATTTTTGAAAGAGTAACCTAGAAATTCAACTTCCTCTAATCTACAATTGGTTCAACTCCAAAATAGTAGGTTATACTGTTGTTTGGCCTATGGTCCAAGTATTTACCCTTTTAAATAATTATCATAAGAGAGAAGTGTGAGGGAGGTGATCTTGAGGATATAGTGTATCTAACTAAGACCATTGATAGAATGTGACCCTAGGAATGAGTGACCTAGCCTAAGTAAACAATCAGTGTTCTTAGTCATTTTTGTGCTATTACAATATTTGTACAATACTCTTTGGACAATATAGTTATGGTGAACCAAGTAAAAAATACATATTTACTTGTTAATTATTATTTTTAATTATTTCCATCATCATCAGATAAAGTGGAAAAGATAATCCAAATGGAAATTGATATATAATGTATATTTTGGTAATTAGATCAATTGAATCACAAAGAACAACAAATGTTTACCTTATAATTAAGGGGTAAAGATCCACTACAGTAAGAATAACATTGAAAATTATCCTCTACCTGATTCACCCTCCACACACACTCGAGGAATATAATACTATTTTAGACTTGATAATATGTATGACTTATTACCATGTATTTTGGAAGTTATCCTGAAACACGATTCTTTCAAATCGATAAATCATTGTACGATGGAATCATGAATTTTATTTTGTTCACATGGTATAAGTATATATGGTTTTCCATTATGAAACTTGTAGAATAAATATTAAATATCCCTTCACTTAATTGGATAAATATCTATATCTCATGAGATGATATTTAAGGGATTGGAGATTAAACCCAATCCATTATGTGACTCAGAAAACTATGTTTATAGGAATGGGGAGTGAACCAAATAAACTATAGAACTCTATCCACTATGTGATTATGGTCTTTATAGTGATCCTTGACAAAAGAAATGGATTTATATTCTTATAAATGTTCCACATTGGTATTTCACATTTATATGTTTTACCACATTAACGTGTAATTTTTTCATGAGTCGTGATTACTAGATCATACTTCTATATAACTATGTATCATTTATTATGATTATGAAAAAATACTTATTTTATGATCTTTAATTTATGATATATGAATTATTTATTATTATTTACTTATGAAAATTTTATTTACCTCGATCGTATTGTCATACCCATATGTTCAACTTATGCTCACTATTGATTTTCTAATGACATCTCTTATGCTCACCCCTTACTAAGAATCCGATCTTACCATATGTTTATATTCCTCAGGTTAAGAGGAATATTATTAAATATGATATTTCTATATGGGTATCATGTGTGAATAATATTTTTGAGAGACGTTGAATAATGTTTGTGAAATAGGTTGGTTATGTATCTAATCTCCAAAGACACTAAACCTATAAGTTTTGGGGTCTCGTTTTTTGTGATATACGATGAATATTATTGTAAAATGATGTAATATGTATTTATATTATGGTTGAGTCTTCTAAAATGAAAATTAATATATAATTAAAGAAGTTGTATGAATGTAAAATCATCCCGGATAGCTCAATAGGATTTAGTCATAATAATGGGATGGAACCAAATGAAAAAAATAGATTTAAACGAAAATATATGATGTTTTATTTAAAAAAAGAATAATATATTATAAAAAACAATATGTGAATATATTTTTTAAAACCATTATATATATATATGGTGGTTGTTTTTAAAAGAACCATCATATACATTTTATTGAATACTAAAATTATAATTGATAATATATATGATGGATTTTAAAATATATCATATAGTTATATATATGAAAATTATCATATTTTTATACATGGAAATTTTAAATAAAATTGTGGTATATAACCAATAATAGTTGAGTTATTATTTACATTGAGAATGAGAGAAAGAACAGAGGGAGAATGGGGAAACCAATAGATTTCTATGGGAAAAGAGAAGGGTGAATAGTAAAGTGAAATGATGTGAGATATGTGAACCTTGTACAATGTCCCTTACAGTGGAGGATCATCCTCACTGAACTCATTGGTGGAAAATTTCAACTATTATAGTATCCTTAAAGTCAAGCGAAGACTATTTTTTTGTGATTTTAACTACCATTAATAAAATCCACCTTTATTAGTTCTAAAGTAATTGCTTATTAAATATTAAATTTCACATATATAAATTTATAACTAATAATAATAAATATTTACCTCTGATAATATTAGTTTTATTAATGAATTTATCTTATAAAATCAAAATTTTTGTATACATATGAATAATAAATATATATAAATACACACCTTCTTATGGAGTATTGTTTTAATGTGAGTCATGATATGTCATATAGCTCATAATGCTGTTTATCTTTCTTTTAACAAATATATTTATATTATTATTATCTATTATATATCAATATATGTTTCTATATTAAATTGATATTTTAAATTGACTTTTTTAGAAATAAATACAATATATTTATATATATTTATGTTTATATGTATGTGTGTGTAAGATCCCGAAATTCCTTGAGGTATGTTATTGTTTATGTTTTGGTTTAATTATCTTATTTTTCGTAAAATAATTGTTTGTTGAGTGTATGAGGTGGAATAAGGGTGTTCTGGGTGTTAGGGACATGAATGAATGGATAATAGAGCCATCCATTGCATGTTTGTCAGTTGGCGGGTGGTTAGTAGTAACTATGCTAACCTGGAGAAGGGATGTGGTTGGAAGAAAACCATGAAAGGGAGAAAGAAAAAAATATGTTGGTTTGTAAAGAGCCATCTTTCAAGGTTAGAGCATAGGATTTCTAACCATGTGGGATCCCCAAGAAACTGTGTGGCCTAGTCCCGTCTTGGAGAGATGGTGGCACACAGTTGGTTCTTGGTTTGGCCAACTGTGCGTACAAACCATGTTCCCCTTAAAAACCATTTTTTATTATTTTTCCATCTTAGGTCATAAGTGTTATAAATTTTTATTTCTCTCCTATCTTCCTCCAACATCTCTAGTGAAGAACAAAAACACCCCAATCCTCCGAAGGATCAATATCCCTCATTTATAGGTTGTTTGGAGAACAATTGATTGTGAATCAATGCTTATACAGAGTCTAACACTCCTCTTCCATCTATTCTAAATATTAGGGATTGTGTATACATTATTCTCCATTTTAATCCTTAAATACATATTTTTCAAATAGATCTTATGTTTGGGATTCGAAGGGTGTTCGAATCCAAGTCAAGGGCTAGGGTTAAGTGAGGATTCCTCTTCAAAATTGAGTTAGGTGGTCTAAAAGTTATATCTCATAGTCTTGATGTTTGGTTTATTTGTAAGTGGTTGTTTTATAGTGCATTATTGTAGTGATTTTTATTTACTTGGTAAAATATGGTACATTTGTCAGATAAATGATAAAGTTAATCCTTCATGATTTACATGGGATGCATTGAGAGGAGGATTAGACCAGGTATAGGGCCACCAATGGGGAGTTCCACCATTCCGAATATCGAAATTGTAATGATAGAATTAGAATTTATTTGGGATGAAGTAAAGTCCACGATGAAAATGTTTTCATGTTATCTTGAAGTATGAAAAATGTAATAATGGTAGTTTGGTCAAGTTTTTAACATGGAATAAGGAGTTATTGGAATAATGTGAATATGTTAAATGGGTTAAATTGAATCGGATAAATGGATTATAGGGTTGAAATTGAAATATTTAAATGAGTTATGGAATTAAAATAGAAGTTATGTTAAGGGGTTAAGGGATGAATATGATTTATGTATTGAATGAGCTATGAATTGTAAATTGTACATGTATTTAATGAATTTTATTTTTGATATGGTATATGTGGTTATTGGTTAAATAAGCATGTGAACATGGATTGGTGGTTTGTGGGGTATTTATTTTAGGTTCTATACCCATGGGATGGGTTGGAATGAGCCTCCAAATTCCACCCCTTGAATGCATGGGTTTGGGAGTCGTATTGAGTCTATATTCCCCTAATCATTGAATTGGATGAGACTACCTGGACTAAGGATCCAAGGTATGTGTGGTTTAATTGATTGTGAGTTGGTTTCCCTAGTGGGACAGGGAACATCAATTATTCTGTTATGAATTTTAGATGACTACCTTAGGGTTTTGTTTTATAAATGAATTCTCTAACCCATGGATGAAATGATGTAGATGTTTTAAGTGAGTGGTATTTACTAATGGAACCTTGTTTATATTTTTATCTTGATATTATTTCAGAAAATTAATAAAAATTATATTTATACTATATAATTCTTTTACACAATTGGTGGTGGGCAACTGAGTTGTACTACACCCTGATTGAGCCCCCATTGGGTACCCGAGTAGATTTCATTGATGCAGGTCAGGATGAGGGAAAATGACCTATGCTAGAGGGTTGACTTGGGATCAAGATGTGAATGGATGAGTGATCTGAACATGGATTCTGGATCCGTTTTTTGGGATTCTACAATTTATTTTTATTTTTGGGTTTCCTTAAGGATGGAACTACATAACATGACATAGAATATTTACTATTTTGTTGTGGGTTTTTACCCATTTTGTGAAATCTTACAGAAATTAATGTTAATTGGTTATTCTATTTCCATTATTAATTATTGTTATAAGTTATGTATTACTCTTAAAAAGATAGTATAGTATCCCCATATGACATATTAGACCATCTGTGTTATTCGACAACCATTGGAATAAGAGGAGGCGTGCCTGAGGCCTTGTGGAAACCCAACCCGGGGCATCAGCTTATATCATCCATTTTGGGGAATTCAAAAGTTTTATGAGATTGGTACTTTTTTGTTGTCTTAAAAATTTTGGATGCTATATGTTAGGCTAGGATGTGTTGTTCCTTGTAAATGATCTCGTTCATTGGAGAAACTGACCCATGTATGAGGGAAAACCCAAGTACCCTGGGGTGAGATTGTTGTTCTTGACGTGTGTTGTTACATAAGAATGAGATTTCACCATTGGGCAATGCACTTATTATGTGACATGACTATTTCATGACATTTTTTCTCATGGATAGAATGGTATGAGGTTTTGAATTCAAGCATCATTTTAGGAACCTATGTATATAGGTGGAATGCATCTTGTAAGGAACACATGTAATATGTGTAGAACATGAAGAATGAAATGAACTTATTTTTTCATTAAAATCTTTAAAGAAGTGATTGATAATAAAGATCATTCAAAAGGGTAAATGGAATGAATTTTAAGTAATGATTAAATAATAGTTCCAAATGAAAGGTTATGGGGGGTTAAAATTTTGGTTGTAATGAGTTATATAGATAGAAATGATCCTGAAAGAGAATGATTTACAATGTGAAATTGAAATATGATTAAAAAGGATGTGTTTAATGGAAATATTTTTGGATTTGTGAGTTTCATTACCCCATGTTAAACTGGACCCATGGTAGGGATGGATAAGGGTAGTTGTAGATATGTTATTATATCCATTTGGGATATTTTATGCTTAATGGGTTGTTTATGGCTAGTGGAGAGCCTTCCATTGTAATAAATATGGATGTTTTATGTCATGTGTTCTAAAATTTGTGTTTGTAATTATAGATAAATTCCACAACAGATACGTTTTATACTTGGGAGACAAGAGGATATCTCCAAGAACGCCCCTCCATAAGTGGAGAGAGTTTCCTTTAAGATTAAGGGTAACAGAGGAGATGATCAGTTCGATAATAATTTTTCTCATTTTATGAAGGGTATGGAGCAATACCTATGGAGGGTTTTATTGAGATTTATTGGATATGATAGTATATTTTCATATAAAATACACTCTAAAAAGTGTGGGAGAGGGTGGATCTAATTTAGATAAGTTCTGGATATAGTCCATCGAGAAAATTTTTGATCACATAGAGAATCCTCTTAAGAAAAGAGTCAAGTTGGTGGATTACATGTTGAAAGGGAAGGTAGAGAATTGGTGGGATATCTTGGTTCATACTGAATAGGAAGAGGGTATGTTGAGGAAGGGATTCTTGGAAATATTTCTAAAATAATTCTATCTGATTTCCTTGATTCTACAAAAATCTGTAGAGTTTATGAGTTTGACTTAGGGGACTATAACGGTGACAGATTATGCAGGACACTTCACTGACTTGCAAAGATTTGTCCCGGTATTGGAAGGGGATGAGGGAGATATGGTGAGACATTTCTAGGATGGAATTAGACATGATATTAGGTCCCATGTGAATATATTATGTTTATATACTTTTTATGATGTCATATATCAAGCCATTATTTTAGAAGGAAATCTCAAGGTGGCTTCAAGTGGTAGACATGCAGTTCAATTTAGGTGAACCAGTGGTATAGCTTCCGATGGTAGGAAGCCAAGCATTGAGGATTTTCACTCATATAGTGGTGGGTAGAGTATCCCTAAATGATAATTGACCTCTTAGGTTAGTGATTGTGTTTTATACTATCATTATGGTAGGATGGTATACATGTGAGTTCTGTTTCACTAAAAAACAGTTGAGTACCGACTATATAATAGGTTGGGACATATGCATAGATTTTGTAGGAAACCTCGATGGTTGGGTGATGAGGGTGGGAAAAATCTATTCTACAGTGTAGGTTGGGGTAGGTAACCCCATATCAAGAAGGAAGTTGGATCTCTACCAACTGTTATGGTCATTGTAGTGGACATGGTTCTTTGAGACAAGGGTATACTTATTCTCTGGGTAGTGTAACACCAGGAACTCAGACCAGATCCTAGGTCACAATGACTGGTAAGCATCATGTAGTTCAGGATGTACCTAGAGGTGGTGATATTGGACTATCGATAGTTCTTGTTAGGATTCTTGTATCTTCCATTCTTGTTGGTAGTTTATTTGACACATGTGTCTCAAATTACTTTATATATTCACAATTTTTGAGTGTTTTTAGTCTAGTGGTAGAGCATATGTATGGGTTTATATCAATTGATACATCATTAGGGGCAAGAATATAAAATATATGGTAGTGTAATGGGTGTTCCCTTGAGGATGGAGAGAACCATTTCTTGTGGGGCTTATTTATGCTTTAAATTTTTGGTTTTAATTTGATACTATGGATGGATTAGATAATGTTTTATCAGTACCATATTTATTGTTACTACAATATGGTAAATTTCATGTCCCTGGAGGGGAATACTAATGTTCACTAAGGGGAATGGGATATTCATGAAGGTCGTACAGGGACAGTTTTTCAGTTGTTAGGTGAACTCACAACCCCAGTGGATTATAGTGTGCTTGATGATGGGGGACTTGAGAAGCTTCTCTTTCCCGCAGTTTTGTATTAGTTTCAAGATGTGTTTGTTGATGAATTCTCAGGGTATCCACCCAAGAGAGATGTAGAGTTAATTATAGAGCAGATTCCAGGGGAATGACCTATTTCTATTTTACCATATATAATTTTCCTGATAGAACTCCCGAAACTTATAACTCAGTCAGAGTTACTAGAGAACAAGGTTTTTATCCAACTGTGTATGTCAACTTTGGGATCTGTAGTGTTTTTCCAAGAATGCTGATGGATCCTTGAGGTTGTGTGTTGACTATAGAAAGTTTATTTAGATAATAGTTAAAAATATATACCCACATCCTCAAATCAATGATCCTTTTGACTAGAAAAGATGTCCTTTAGTGTTCTCCAAAATTTATTTGAGATCAATGAATCATGATCGGGGGGTGATACCTTCATATATACTGCATAATACCTTTAAGAGTAGGTATGGATTTTACGAGTTTGTTTTGATATTTTTTGGGTTGACCAATGCGCCACTGGTGTTTATGTCCCTAATTATCTGAATCTTTCACTCGTACATAGGTCAATTTGTAATTGTCATTGTATATGAAATCTTGGTGTACTCCAAGACTCATGATGATCATGAAAATCATAATGATATCATCTTGAGTACACTAATAAAGAAAAGGCTTTATTTCAAGACATAAAAATGTCATTAAGGTATTTATAGGGTACATTTATTGGGCTAAATAATCTCTATGTCACGTGTGTCAATGGACCTAGAAGAAGTGAAAGTCGTTGTATCATGGTAGTAGCCAGAAACTTTTTCTGATGTCTGGTGTTTTCTTGGTTTGGAATGCTATTATCAAAGGTTCATCAAATACTTTTCCCTTTTGGTAGCACCACTCTAAAGTTTTTCTAGGAGGGGATTAATTATGAATGGATTGGGGAATGTGATCATAGATTCGCTGATTTAAAGAACATGTTAACAACTACTCTAATTTTAATCCAACCCAAGCTGAGTAAGGAGTATACCTTTTCTTGTGATGCATATGGGGTTGGGCTTAGGGAAGTATTGATGCAAAAGTATTGGGTTGTGGCATACAGGTCATGGGAGTTGAGGCATCATGAATTAAATTACCATACAAATGATCATTTATTGGCTATGGTAGTTTATGAGTTAAGGTGTTTCCATCATTACTTGTTATGATATATATTTACCACGTACACTGATCATAAAATCTGTAAGTACATATTTTACCAGTGTGTTTTAAACCTATGAAAACAAAGTTCAGTTAATACATTAAATCCTTTTATTTTGAGTTGGTAAACATGCCAAGAAAGGGGAATAATGTTATAGATGATTTGATCTAAAAGACCCAAAATCTTGTTTTTTGAGAATCTAATTTCAAGTAATGAATGAAATTATTGTTTACTGAGATGAATATGTTGGAATATTATTGGAAAGGGAAGATGATCCTCGAATCTATAAGAGTTTATTCTACACTTCTGATCTAGATCAAGGAGAGGAAATATGATTATCTAGACTGATTGGATTTGAGGGAAATCCTTGAAGGTGGGGAGTCACCTTCAAGTTGGATTGTTGGTGAATATTAGATAATTTACGTGAATTTTCATGTCTTTTATCCTACTTGTACATGTGCAGAGTTGATTCATGAGTTTCATGGATCGAAGTGGGAGGTGCATACTTGTTTTTCCATATTGTATCGTGATATTCGTAGGTATAATTGGTGTCCATTGATAAATAAGGAACTGTCAAGTTTCATGATGCGATGCGACACTAGTTAGTAGGTGGAATCCTAGCATCATTGATCAAGTGGTATGTTACAACCATTTCCCATTCCAGAATGGAAGTGGGATGACATCCCAATGTATTTTTTGGTAGGTATTCTGAAGAAACCTCAGAATAATGATGTGATATGGGTATTTTTGGATCATTTTACCATGGTGGAAAATTTCTTACTAATTCAAGATACCTTCACCTTTGACCAATTTAGTTATTTTTACATTCAGAAGAAAGTCTGGTTTCATGGGGTGCCACAAACTATAGATTCAGATTGTGACTTGTGGTTTACATCATGGTTATGTAAAGGGTTACATAAGGTGCTTGGTACCAAGGTGTTTTTTAGTACGACATTCCAACCATAGAAAAATTGGAAATCATAGAATATTATTCACGTTTTGGATTAAATGATTAGGGTATGTTTCCTAAAATTTAGTGAATCTTGGTAAAACATGTTGGAATTTTTTTGAGTTTTCCTACAAAAATAGATACCATGATATAATTCAGATGGAACCATATGTGCCCCTCTATGAGAAACCATATAGGTCACCATTCTGTTGGATGGAGACAATAGAATCATATTTTTTTGGGACCAAGTCACATGCAGGATACGTCAGAATATGTTTAGTTGTTTCGAAAATAGATGGCTATGGATAAGGGTTGGAAAAAGTCATTTGTGTATCAACATCATTGACCACTTGAGTTTATGGTGTGTTATCTTGTGTTTCTTTAGGTGTATCCAAGGTTGTATCACCTTCATATTTTGAAATAGGGTATGTTGGTGCCAAGGTACATGGGTCCGTTTGAGATAGTGGAGAGGATCAGACTGGTGGGGTACTGATTGGCTCTTCCATAGTGGTATAATGGAAAGCATGACATTTTTCAGGTTTCACAACTTCAACTGTATCAACTGGATCTATCTAACATGATTGATGTTAATTATGTTGAACTTGAGGCTGAAACATCCATTGAGGAGAATTTAGTTCATATTTTGTATCATAGAGAGAAACTCTTTCAAGGAAAGACTGTGATGTTGGTTCGGGTGTTATGGAATCATAGTAATGTCTGGCAAGAAAGCTATGAGAGGGAGACTAATATGAAGGCCTAGTTCAAAAAAAAATTTACATTGGGGATCTGTGATTCTTAGGAATATTGGATCGAGGATAAGTCATTATAAGGTGGATAAGTTGTAAGATCTGGTACTTCCTTTAGGTATGTTCTTGTTTATGTTTTGGTTTAAGTTTCATCTTTTTTGTTAAAGAAATATTTATAGAGTCTATGAGGTGTCTCGAGGGGTGTTCTGGCGGTTCAGGACATGGAATAAGGGAGAACGGGGCCATCCATTTCCTATTACATGGTTAGCGCATGGTTAGTAGTAACCGTGTTCCCTAAATGTTCTTTTCTGGAAAAGGGGGCATGGTTTGAAAGAAACCATTAAAGGGGGAAGGATGTTCTATGTGGGCTTTAATAGATCCATCCCAAATAGTCTTATAATTGTTTTTCAAACTATGGAGGATCTATAGGTAACTATGTGGCATGACCCCCACTTTGATAGAGGGTCATGAATGGTTGGATTATGGTTTGTCCAATAGTGTAGAAATTTTTTTCACCCGTTTATAATTTTTAATTTACATTTTTCCTTCTCGAGATTTGAGTGTTATAACATGGTATTTCTCTCAATCATTCCTCCAACATCCCTAGTGATGAACAAAATTTCCACATGTTTCAAAATGATCAATCTCCATCATTTTTTTGGACATTTGCAGCACTTTTGGTTGCGAACCATATCTTTGGGTGAGTCTAACACTCATTTTCCTTCTATTTTCTATATTAAAGTTTGTGTAGTTATTATTATTCATTAGAATCCCAGAAACCCCTTTTCCATCAAATCTTTGCTTGGGGTTCGAAGGGTGTTCAAATTTCAGTCAAGGGAAAGGGTTAATTGAGAATTCCACTTCAGAATTTAGGTAGGTTTTATACAAGTTATATACCATAGTCATGATGTTTTGTTTACATGTTAGTGATCATTCATTGGTGCCTTCTTGTAGTTTTTTGTTTCCATTGGTAATATTTTGTATATTTGTTGGATAAATGATAAACTAAACCCATCATTATCTACATGGTATGCATTAAGGTGGATTAGAATGGTTATACGGCCACCCTTGGGGTGTTCCATCATCCCAAATATGGAAATGGTAATGATAGGATTAGAATCGATTTGAGAAGATGTAGAGAACATGATGAAAATGTTGTCATGTTAGCTTGATGGAAAAGGTAATAATAGTAGTAATGTCTAGTATTTGACATGGCATAAACAATTTTTAGAATATAGTGAATGGGTTAAATGAAATAAAGTGAATGTGATAAATGACTTATGGGTCGAAATGTAAATATGTAAGTAACTTAAGTCATGAATATATTATTTTTTTAATGGGTTAAGACATGAATATTATTTATGTATTGCATGAGCCCTGAATTCTAAATGGTACATGTGTTCAATGAATCTTATTTGTGATATGGTATATGTGGTAATTGGTTAAAGAAGTATGTGCACATGACTTGGTTGTTTGTAGGTTATTGACTTGAGGTTCTACACCCACAGGTCAGTTGGGCTGAGGCTATAAACCCCATCCCAAGAATTCATGGGTTAGGTAATAAGACTGAGGATCTATGCCCATAAAGGTTAAATTGGATGAAACTACCTGGACTGAGGATCCAAGGTAAGTGTGATGTAATTTCTTTTAATTTGATACCATAGATAGATAGGGAACTTGGCTTATAATATTTTACATAGTAGATGACCAAATTAGGCCATTGTGTTGTAAAGGAATTTCCTAACCCATGGATTAAATGATGTAAATTTTATGAGTATTGTTAAATAATGGCACCCTATTTATCTTTTTTTGTCATGATAATCTTTAAGAACATTCATACACTATCTATTTAGACTGGATAATTTTTTGACAGCATTGGTGGTGGCCTAATAAGTTGTACTCACACCCTGCTAGGCCGCCATTGGGTTCCCGATACGATTTAATGGTTTTCGGTTAGGACAAGTCAAAAGGCCCAATGCTATAGGGTTGAATTGGGATCAGAATGTGAATGGATTAGGGATCCAAACATGGAGTCAGGACCCATTTTGGGGATTCTACAGTTTTTCATTATTTTTGAGTTTCCTTACACTTGGTACTTCATGACATGACATATCCCATTAATTATTTGGTTGTGGGTATGTACCCATTTTTTGGAAAGGTTTGGAAATTTATGTTTATTTATAATTTATCTTCCTTTATTACTTATTGTTATATATTGTGTCATACTTAGAAAAAGAGGGTATAGTCTTTCCATGTGACCTATTAGACTCTCGGTACTAGTCAGCAACCTCTGGTGTACAAGGAGGCATGACAGAAGTCATGTGGTGACCTAGCCTGGGGTGCTAGTTAGTGGCCTCCAGGTTGGGGATGTTGCAATTTGGTTTATTGGATTCATATAACAACATTAAATATAAATAATATTTAAAAAAATTAAATTAATGATGTAAATATAATTAATAATAAATAATAAAAATTTAAATAATAATATTATATATATACATATATATCTCTTTGAATTTCACAATAGATGATATTTTATAAAATATAAATAATAATAATTTTTATATAATGTCAAATAAAAGGTTCTTATATACATAATTAATTATTGTTAAAATTTATAAATATTAATTTAATTTATTTATGGTCTTGGTGGATACAAAAAATGAAACTACATATATAAATATTCATTTTATTTTAAATAGTCCATAATTGTGAATTATATTTAAATATAATAATATATATATATATATATTATTTCAATACATTTAGTGTAATAATTTACATATAAATATTTTTAAATATACATACATATTTATATATAATTAAATAATTTTTTTTTATTAAAAAAGTGTATCTTTTATAATATATATTCATAAATAAAAAAGAATCACAATACCATATAAACTCAATTGGTCGAGTAATTATCTAACTACTCTCTAAATTGAGCATCAGGTTCAAATCCCACACAATTCCTAAGGTTAATTGTTTTTAATATATTTTTTAGGCATTATCATTTCTATGATTGGATCTTATAAAGGCTCTCCTTTATAATCACTGAAAAACATTGATAATGGATGTCTTTATTAGTGCTATCTTTTTAAGCATGGATGAAGGATCATTTTCTAAATTCATTCTAAAAGTTGATGATAAATTTCTAGACAACCCAACTATAACATACATATATAACACATCATTTTTCATGAATATCAATTACATCTCAAAATAAGTCACCCTATAACTTATAGGTTTAGATTCCTTGGATATTGGATATGTAAAAAATTATTTAGAACTCAATGAAAATTTCTACATAATCACACCACACAAATCCCCCTTATTGAAAAATAATTGGTTATACTATTCTTCATAACATGGGGAATAGAAACCTAATAAATAAATGAGCTCAGATACCCAGTAAGGGTAAACATATGACGTATCAATCATTCTAAGATAGATGAACATAATTTTGATCATAAGTGACCATGAGAAGAAAATGTCAGTATGAGAACATAATCAAGGTATACGATCATATCTTAAGGAAATCAAACCCAATAAAACATAGATCTTAAAATAGAAATCATGAAATAAGGCTTTTTGAATAACATAAGAATAACTCATAGGGATATAGAAAAATGAGACAATAATCAAGAGCCTAAGAAACATAATATTGGAAAATTTGAAAAACATAAACATAGAAATCCCATTTTAATATCAAGGCTTACATGAAATACCATCATCAAATAGTATATTGGGTTTAATCCATAGTCCCATAAATATATTGGATTAGACATCACTACTTGTGCCAGATAACATAATTGATTTGGAGTCACTACCATGTCCCATAACATATTTCATCATTCATCCCTACTTTCATATCAAAGTAATATCATGACATATAAATATTTATATAATGAATATTAGGGATATAAACAACCGACATGTTACATAATAATAAACCATACAGTTGTGTTCCATGTGAACATGGTAACATTAATAATTAAAACTTTGAATAAATAACCTATGAGAAAGATATGGGTATAATAAAAAGTTCTTCAACGAATAAGTAAATCATTAAGATAATGAAATTGGATGATTCTATTAAAACATATCCCAAATGAAACATAATAATAAATAAATGATATTAACATCGATTAAAAACACTTTATAAGAACATCACAAAACATTTTAACTATAATAAGAATAAGTATCCTTTAAATTTTTTATAAATACTATTTTAAAAGTAATTTATTTATAAATAATTTGTTTTATATAAATTAAATAAATAATATTTTTAAGAACCATGAAAACATTGAAATGAATTTTTTAAAGAAAATACGAAAACTACTGGATAAAGAAATCCTATGAAATATAGTAAATAAGTGATTTAAAATATTCATTTCATAATTTTTAAAAATAAATTCAAATCCACTAGAAAGTGAAATTAATAAATATTATACATAGGGATATTGATACCCACCAAATAATATAATAACATAGAGATAAAATAAAAATATTCCGAAATTAAAAGAAGAGATAATGTCTATTCTACTAACAAGCCTAATTATGGATGATTTATAAACTATTGAGAGGTTATAAGATAAGAATACATCAAAAAAGAATATAATATATGTGTATATAGATATAACAAATATAAATTTTCCCCAATAGAAATTTATAAATAGAGAATTCTAATTTCAAAGTGAGATGGGAAAATAAATTTTTATGCCTTTGGTAATGTTTGAATCCAAACCCATTTAAAGTGGGAATATATAATTGTTTTTTCAATCAAATTAATAAAATGAAAATTAATATACAATTAATAAATGTTATAGTTTATAAATAATATAAAATAAAATATTATTTGAATATGGAATATAACTCAATATAAGAGAATTGTGATGAGAAACCTTTACCTTTACATTTTACTCCCACAAAAGCACTTTAAACACATGTATAATAAACATAACCATCATAAACAATTATTTTAGAATCTTATTCACATATAATACATTTTATAATATTCAATTATAATCATTTATTTAATATATATTATTTAGTTATTTTTTATATTAATTATTTGATTTTAATAATTTTGATTATTTCGTACAAGTTTGGTAATTATGATGTTAATACTATTTATATGATAAAAAAATTATCATTAAAATAACATTAAAGGTATTGGAATAATTTTACTGAAATTATTTAATAAATTTTAGGTCCATTTGATGGATGTTATGGTCATGGTTCAGGATAATTAAATTCACAAATATCATGTTTTTGATAATTTACCGATAACAATGAATTACTTTATAATTAATATTCAGTTTTACCATCCTTAAAACCACAATAATAACATAAATTACAAATTAACATTCTATATTACAAATATTAATGGTTTATTATTCATTTATAATGATAATTTTTATCATTGTTCATGTAGGTGGTAAAACCGAACCAAACCTAGACATGTTATAATTAATAAATGGGTAAGAATATGAGTTTATATTGTTCTAATAACATTTATAAAGAATCATAATGATTTTAGTGATATATAATTATAGTATATAGTGATATTTATATGTAATATATATATGAAAGTAATCAAAAAATATTTTAATGAACTTGACACTTACATTCATGGAATTGCTCCTCCTCAAAATGGGTTCTTTCATAATGATGGATTTTGGATAGCTTCATAGAAGTAAAATTTAAATAAACATAAAAATGTGTTAATAGAGGGAATTTGACTAGCTATTAAATATAAAAAAAATGATATAGGTGGTTTGGAGTGTATGTTAGTGAGCTCCTTTTATAGGGTAAAATGAGGGATATTTCCTTTGGAACTTGTATTAAGTGAATGGTAAAGATGGGATCACATGGGATTTGAATGAGTTGGTTAAGGAAATGTTGGTTGGATATGTATTATTGATTCCCATTCCAAAAATTCATTTTATAATGATTTTATATCAATTTAATTATTAAAAATTCATGTGAGTTTATTTTACCCCCATTTACCACTTTTCCATGTTTCATTATATACAATGAAAATTATTTTTAAAAAAAAAATATAAGATGGACCCTCTAAACAAATTTTATTATAATTCAAAATTTAAACTCCATGAAATCTAATTCAAATTATAAATAATATTTTTTAAATTTTAAATATAAATATATCATATATATATATATAAATTTATAAAAGAATAATATCTAATACATTATCTCTTAATAATCTTATGTCATATCAATTCATAATAATAAAATGAGTGACGATATATTTTTTTTATACATATAATAATTAAATTTTAAAAAACCATACTTAAACAATTATATATTAAGTATGTTATGATCAAGATTCATAAAACATAATTAGAAATATTTTTTGAAAAGTATCATTTAAAATATTAATCAAATTTATCTTATTTCAAAACAATTAATAATAAATTTTTCATATTGATTCATTATATATATATATTTAATATAAATATTTCATTAAATTTAAAAATCTATATAAGGGAAATTTAATTTTCAAATTAAAAATATTACATACAATAAAAAAATGTTTTTGAATAAATCCTTATTTTTTCCAACAATTGTTACATTAATATTCCTTATAACTCATAAATTATTTTTGGTGATATTATTTATTTATTTAACGGATCGTTATTTTAATTTTAACATTATAATTTATAAAAATTATAATTTTAAAAAATACTTTATGTAAAATAACCATTTCATTAAAAGTGAAGATATTTTTAAAAATTAAAAAGTATATATTTATTTTGTCCAAAATTGTTTCTTTAATGTTAATTATATGTAAAATATTTTTTGTGTATCAAATTATTTACTTTTAACTAAAAAATACCCAATATACCTATTAGATACATGTATACCCAACAATTACATATCTAGTAAATTTATGTCCTATGACCATATATGTATTAATAATATATCCAACAACCATATATTTAATGGTTATATTACATTTGTATTTATAACATTAGAGGATTTATTAATATTTATTCATCCTATCTATTTATTTCTCACTAAAAATTTCAATTATATTTCTAATCCTATTCTATATTTCCATTTTTATTGTAGGTGGTATGCTCCTTAAATAAAACCAAGAGGAAGATGATTTCATGTTTGTGATTTTTTATTTACATTTGGTTTTATTAATTTTTATCATTTATAAGGATGTATCTTATTGGATTCACATAGTCTTATAATGTTTACCTAGTATTAAAATATTTAATATTAATAAATTATATCATGTTTCCAGTTTTTGATGATGTATATGAAATATTTTATTCAGCATATTAATAGAATTAAAATACATAGTGTTATATTCTACCCCCTTAAAAATATCACCCTTAAAACTTTATTACTCAAAAAATGAGGTCATTTTTACCTCATTTCACCTTTGATTTCCCACATTACATTATAATATAAATTATTCCACTATATAACATTAACCTGGTGAGTGGCCTCAATTCTTATATCATTATCTCTATAATCCAAGTTATTTATCGATTATTCCTTATAAGATACATCATGTTATTATTATAAATTATATTAAATAAATAAATCTGATTGGTTAGGTTTGTAATTAATTAATACTGATATAAGGAACACATATTGTACATGTGTGTGGGGGGGGGGATTGTAAGTGAAGGATGATAACCTATTATCCCCACATGATCAAGGATCTCGAAATCACTAATGCATCTGGGGACTAACATTCCCTTCTTGAATCCCATAACCCTCCTCCATGTGGATTTTCAATGGAATACCTTGTCTCCAACTTCAAAATACAAATATCATTAATGATTTTTAGTTAATCTATTCTATTGATATTTTGTTAAATTAATATGTTATAAAATGGTTTAAATCTCCTCTAGAATTTCTTGAGCAAGATTTGGACACAAAATCATGTTATCTATGACTTCATCTTAACATGTTGGTGTTTTCACCTCTTCCCATACAGATCTTCATATGGTTCCATTTTAATTCTATTGTAGAAACTATTTTAGTATTATAAATCTATTAATTGATTATTTTTACCCTAACCTCCTTTAAAATCCATTAAGCAAGATCTTACCATACCTTCCAAAGCATGAATGGTCATTTTATATTGAAAATTATTCCGAGGATGATAATTTAAACAAAATATTATCTCTATATTTGATTCTTATTGAATACATAACCAAAAATTTGACGCAAATGTCATATCTTAGTCATAAATAATTCAAAGTTGAACTCTATGTAGTCTTACCACTATATTTATTGTATATCATTGAATGTTGGACTTATAAGAAATATTATCGAATTGAAATGAATTATTCTAACATAGTGGGGTAATAAACCACAAAATAGATGGAATTATATATTTTAGAGGTATTAAAAAGTCATATGGTGAGATATATGGTGATTGTATTCCATTTCAATATTGTTTTAGGTAATGGTTTTCTCATACCCTTAGTCATCCACCACTCAGCCTTAACTTTATATTGGATAAGAATTGAGATATATACTCTGTAATAATCCTCCTTATGCTTTCCCACAATAATTAATCATTTAGATCATTATACATCTTAGTTATTCAAGGATAGAGAGAGATTGATCAGTTATGTGCATAATTAAAAAATCATTCTTCAATTTCGGTATTTAAAGGATAAATATTTGTTTCATGGATCATATAATTAAATTATTAAAAAGTTTTAACTCCAAAATATTCCTTACCTTCTTCTATATATTAATATCTCACTTTTACATCTCATTGATTTTCACATGGATGGATGATGGAGTTTCAACATGGAAAAGATATTATTTCTCCCATTTTCTTATGATTTATTGGTTTATCCATTGTAAACCCAATATTATTGGATTTCATTAAATCCTTATCTTAAATAAGGTAGCATGATCCTTCATACTCAAATAATATTCTTCATTTCTCACCTTCCTAGGGTAGTAATGTATTAAAATGTTATAGTCTGTTATCAAATCCGACCACATCCTTTGATTCTTATTCAACTCATTTCCTGTGAATAAATACTTTAATCTCATAAGATTAATGTATATATATCATAGTTTTCACCATATAGATAATTCATTGAAATATTTTTTAAAAATATTACGACTATAGATATAAATCATATTTTGGTTAATTTTTATTATGTGTTTTTAATTGGTGTTAGGAATAGGATATTAACTTTTATGTTTTCATGAGATAACATCTCAATACCTTATTTAGAGCATTACTCTATATAGAAAACCATTATACTTATTATGGTATTGTGATTACATGTTTAATGAATTGTCATGACCCGTCCCCCAGGGCCTGTGCTGTGACTACCCCAAGCCCGCCTTCCATAGGCCAAGGGTTGGAGACTAACAGCAAAGGAGTAAATCCATAAACTAGGAAGGAATTTCCTTTATAACTATAAACACACAAAATAGAGCACCCAACTGAAAACAAAACACTAAGTAAAACTGTATAACAAGAGAGTGTTGAAATGTAAAGGGGAATGGAAATACAATACCAACTGTAAAGTACAAGTACAACTAAAAAAGAAAAAAGAACAGGAAGTTGAAAAGAAGCTCCTCGATCATCCACCACGGATCCTACCTGAATGGTAGGTACATATAGCCTCCTCAGTACTCCACGTCTGTCGGTATCCTCCGCATACTGACACGTCGTATGGTCCACCTCCGAGTACCATCCAGTCCTGGTACTCTCAGCCTCAATCAGCACTGTCGTCGTCTGCAACCAATACAACGAGGTGTGGGCATAGCCTGTGTAGGGGTGAGTATAACGATACTCAGTAGGGACCCTGAGACACTCATGGTCTCACAAAATACAACAAGGATAAACCAAAAAGTATGAAAACAATGGATAAACCCACACAGGTATATGCCCACACACACACCTAAGCTATCAAGTGATCCATATCAACCATGAGGTAAAGACAAAAGTCACTGACTAATCTCAAACCATGATTTTTATTCTAGGGTTAGTATCAAGTAACATCCCCATTCACACTCTAGAAACCTCTAATACTAGAGAAATCCTCATCTATCAAGTACAGTGGGCCTTCTGCATCACCAAGGCGCTTCACACTAACCTTGGACTGCTGAGGTACTCCTCCTGTCAAATACCATGGGTCTTCTGCATCACCAAGGAACTCCCCACTGTGGGTTTTCCACGTCACCAAGGTGCTCCCCCCGTAGCTATTGAGGTACTCCTCCTATCGAGAACCGTGGGTCTGCCGTGACACCAAGGTGCTCTCGATCGTGGGTCTGCTACAACTCCAAGGTGCTCCCCACTGGGCTAGTAGAATCACTCTGAGTTGAATCGGTCAGTAGTCGTCAGGTCTCAGCCAACTACTAGGTCTCCGCACTAATGTCACTCATCTCCAAGAGGATTTGATCCATGAGCTACAGGTCGATACTCCATCTGTCACGAAGTCCCACGAATAATTATCTCCAAGGTTTGCGACGTCATAGAGTTATCAATGCAACAGATGACATATCAATCAAACACCCAATCTATGAGTTATTATCCTTTTAGTCCTAGGGGCACAGTTGGATTCATGTACGATCCAACCTGACCGTATCTCAACTATACCCTGAACTCCAGTGGGGTATACTCAAATGGATCGTCTCTCTTCAAGATCACATGTGCTGCTGACGGCTCGTCAAACGATCGTCTGGTGCCAAAGATATGGAGAATGAAAGTAAAGGGTTGGTAGTGGGACCGGGTCCGGTCCGAACCGGTCAGACCTGTTGGGTCTGGCCCGGCCAATTAGGCGGGCCAACCTGTTAGGTTCAGTCCAACCCATTGGGCCTAGCCCAGTGGGACACGTGGGTTGTTCGGCCTGAGCTCGGGGCCAGTTCGGCCTGGATGGCCGAGACCGGTTCGTCCAGTGCCGCGAGGGGAATGGCGCGGGGGGAATGGGGCATGCAGGGTGCATGGGGGGCGCGAAGCGCATGGGGCGCGCGAGTTGGCATTGTTCGGCCAGGCGCACGGGAGGCTGCCGGGCAGGCCAGCGAAGCACGTCCTAGCTGGCGGGCAGCAGGGCATGGTACGAACCAGCCGATAGGTGGCCGAGCAGGGTGCCAGGGGTGTCGGTGGGTGGCCGAGTAGGGCTTTAGGCAGGCCTGCTAGCGGCCAGGCAGGCCGGGAGGCGGCTGGGCAGGCCGGCTGGGCGTAGGCCGGGTCAGGGTAGCGGCTCGGCTCTGCGAGTGGCGCGTCCAACAGGGGCTCGGCCGGGGCCGGTTCGGCCGGTGGCGGTACAGAACGTTGCGGGGGTAGCATGGATCATGGAAGATGCAGGTTGCATGACCTTAGTCTACGCCGCCTTCATCATCTCGTTGCTCCATCGCTATGCCGAAGATCATCATAAAAAAGAATGGCAGAGGGGTCAATCCATGTGGGTTTGACCTCCACCCTCTGAATTTAGGGTGGTAACATTTGGCTCTTCAAGAAGTAAGAAAGATGAATTTCAATTGTTCATAGCCTCCTCAATGATTCCTTTTGAACCGATGAAGATAATAAGGAAGGTAATATTACTAAAATTAACCCACTACCTTGATCGTTGGTCATCAATGGATTCATGGGGATGAAGACGGAGGAGGTCGTCGTTCGTCGCGTCCGCCACAAACTTGCAATTCCGAGATCATGCATCGGTTCATTGACGATGATGAGGAGGGAAGTCGGTCGTCGAAGATGTCCCACGTCGGTTGCCTCTGAGGAAGTTGTCAAAGACCCTCCTTGCCGGAATTCTTCGTTCTTCGTTGGGAGCTTTTCTCTCTTCTCCCAAGTTCCACCAAAAGAGTAATTCCAACCAAAATAATAAGATATTTTGATATCTTATTAATTCATTGGCACAATATTAAAATTGGATGAATTAATTTAATTGTCTCTAGCTAATTAATGTGAAGGATTTGGCATAATAAATTATGTGTTGGATCAAATAATTAAAGGGGAGGTGGTGGCACCATAAATGGTAGAGGAGGTCAAGGGGATCCCCCTTATTTATGAGGGGAGTTGAGAGATTTTCCTCTCCTCCCATTAATAGGGAGGTTTAGTCCCGTGTGGTCCCCACGTCGTAACCTCTCACGGGAGGTTAGGTTTGGGTGGGCCCCACCACCATAACCCCTCATGGGAGGTTAAGGTGTGGTGGTCCCACCTCAAACTTCCAACATCCACAAAGAGGTTATAGATCCTGCGAGACCCACCTCCAAACCCCCACATGGAGGCTCAAATAAAAATAAATTGAAGCTCAATTTATTTTATTACTTTCCACAAAAACCTAAAAACTAACTTTTTTTCTAGACTCACTTCTGTTGAAGTGAAAGTATCCTAAAGAGAATACCGATGATGTGAGTTCAACAGTGCCCTCAGATTTCAATTCTGATCACCGGTTCAAAAGTTATAAAAACTTGCTTGTATGTTTACTAAACGTACCCAAAAAAAACATCAGAAATTGATTCTGGGAACACCGAGCCTCAGAATCACACGCCGTCAGTTTTTGCGGGCTTCTAAAATTCCCAAGTATTTAAGAAAAAATTTTCCATAGCAATTACGGGTATTTAC
Source organism: Viscum album (assembly GCA_963277665.1). NCBI lineage: Eukaryota > Viridiplantae > Streptophyta > Magnoliopsida > Santalales > Viscaceae > Viscum > Viscum album. The sequence continues at coordinate 1,246,386,218 of OY728120.1, forward strand.
ATTCTCCCCACCTTAGGGATTTACATCCCTATAAGCTACAACTCGAACTAAGAGAAAAAGTGGGGTTACTGAGCATGAATCTGAGCCTCCCGCTCCCATGTGCTCTCTTAGAGGTTCCCGTGCTGCCAGTGAATGCGCACAAGAGGTATCGACCATCCATATAGGAACCACTCCTATCAATCCTCAATATCCACTGGAACCTCCGAAAAAGTCACCCCATCGTCGACATCTAGCTCGCCATGGTCGATGATGTTAGAAGGGTCGTGCACGTATCTCCTCAGCTGAGATATGTGGAAGACATCGTGCACTAGGTGGAACTGAATTGGAAGAGTTAAGTGGTAAGCCACCTCACCAACTCTGCTGAGGACCTGAAAAGGTTCGATGTATCTCGGAGATAACTGGTTGCCTTGGCCAAATCTCCATAGTCCTCGTCGAGGTGAGACCTATAGAAATATGTGGTCGCCATCCTTGAATTCCATAGGTCTCCGTCTCCTGTCAGCATATAAATTATTTCTATTCCTTGTAGTCTTTATCCACTCTTGGATGATTTACACCTTCTCCGTGGTAGCCCGTACCATCTCTGGTCCCACCAGTCCCAACTCCCCTGGGTCTGTCCAACATAATGGTGATCTTTAAGGTCGCCCGTGCAATGCTGCGAAAGGTGCCATCCAAATGGTGGAGTGAAAGATGTTTTTCTATAAAGATTTCACCATAGGTATGTGATCCTCCCAGATGCGACTGAAGTTGAGGACTCAAGCATGTAGCATGTTCTTGAGGGTCTAAATGGTCCGCTCAGTCTGGCCATCCATCTAAGGATGGAAGGCGGTGCTCAAACAAAGCTACATCTCCAAAGCCTCCTAAAACCCCTTCCATAGATGAGAAGTAAACTGTGTCTCATGATCAGAGTCAATAGAAGAAGGTACTCCATGTAGCTACACAATCTCTTGCACATAGAGGCGTCCCAATATCTCTACTGAACCCTACTCTCTAATTGGTAGGAAGTGGGCCGACTTGGTGAGTCGTTCGATGATCACCCAAATCGAGCCGTGAACCCTAGATGTACGTGAAAGTCCTATCACTAAGTCCATGGATATCCCATACTACTTCCACTCTGGGACCTCTAAAGGCTGAACCAAGACTGATGGTACCTGTTTCTCCGCCTTCAATTGCTGACAAGTGAGGCATCGAGAGTCAAACATCGCTAATGCCTTCTTCATACCTGGCCACCAGTGCTGTCATCGATGATCCTGGTACATCTTCTCCACTCCTAGATGTACTGCTAAAGGGGAAGTGTGGAACTACCTCAACACTTCCTTATAAAGTTCCACTAGTACCATAGTACGTCCTATGAAGAGGATGATGTGCTCCCCACCTTCAGAAAATCCATCAGGTACCTTCCCTGTGGATATCTGAGCACGTCATGTCTCACAGTCAGCATCCCCATGTTGTGCCTCCCTGACTCGCTGATGAAGTGGGGGAGTGACTGTAAGGGATTGAACTAAAGATGCTTCATCTCTACCCACAAAGTATATCTGTAATGCGTCCATCTGCTCCGTCACTTCACCTAGTAGCTGTACACCAGATCTCCTGATGAGTACATCTGCTACAACCTTCCACTTTCGAGGAGTGTAGAATATCTCGAAGTCATAATCTGCGAGGATCTCAAGCCATCACCATTGTATCAGGTATAGGTCCTTTTGAGAGAAGATATACTTGAGAATCTTGTGATCAGAGTACACGGTAAAACGTTCTCCCATCAGATAGTGTCGCCACATCTTCAAGGCGAGGACCACTGCTGCTAACTCTAGGTCATGGGTAACATAGTTCTGCTCCTGCTGTCTCAGCTGCCGAGAACCATACGTGATCACTGCTCGCTCCTGCATCCTGAAACACCCAAATCTGGTCCCTGATGCATCGTAGTAGACTACGTACCCTACGCCTTCCTCTGAAATCCTCATGATGGGGGCACTAGTCAGCCACTTCCTTAGCTCCTGAAAGATCTACTGGAATCTCTCTGACCACATGAATGGTTTCCCCTTCTTCGTCAAGGCTGATAGTGGTACTGAAACTATAGAGAAGTCTGAAATGAACATCCGGTAATAACCAGCCAAACCCAGGAAACTTTGTACCTCTGTCACACTCCTGGGTGGCTCCCAAGAAAGTACCACCTCAATATTCGCTGGATCCACTGCAACTCCAGCCTCTGAGATGACGTGTCCCAAGAAGTGAACCTCTCAGATTCAAAACTGGCACTTTGAGAGCTTACCATAAAGCTGGTTCTCTCTGAGTGTGTCCAGTACCACCTTCAAATGGTAGTCATGCTCCTCCTTAGTAATCGAGTAGATCATAATGTCGTCGATGAAGAATACAACAAAGCGATTGAGGTAAGGCTGGAAAGTCTTGTTCATGAGTCCCATGAACACTGCTGGAGCGTTGGTCACACTGAAAGGCATAACCAAGAACTCATAGTGGCCGTACCGAAATCTGAAGGCCGTATTATGCACATCCTCATCTCAAAATCTGATCTTGTGATAGCCTGATCTGAGGTCTATATTCAAGAACCACCGAGCTTTCTTAAACTGATCAAAGAAGTCGTCAATCCTCAGGAGTGGGTACTTGTTCTTCAAGGTCACCTGGTTTAGGTGATGGTAGTCAACAAAAAGCCTCAAGCTCCCATTCGCCTTCATGGCGAACAAAATCAGGGCTACCCAAGGAGAAACACTGGACCATATGAATCTCTTCTCCTGAAATCCCCCTAGCTGTACCCACAGCTCGCGAAGCTCCGCAGGAGCCATCCGATACGCTGGTGTAGATATCGGTGCCGTCCAAGAGTACATGACAATGTAGAAGTCCACCTCTCTGCGAGGAGGTAGTCCTGGAACATCATCAAGTAAAACATCCGCGTACTGGACCACCACTATAGGATAGCTCGGAATCTCCACATCAACTACTCCGAGGGTAAGGCAGGCCAACTGATTAGTGATCGACTGAACCCTCATCTGAGTTAGTCCTTCCCGTGCTGCAAAGGCTCCCTTCTCGCCGATGAAGGTAAAATTGGTCCCATCTGTGTGGACACACCACACATTGTTCCTAATACAGTTGATCTGAGTATGGACTATAGATAACCAGTCCATACCCAAGATGACGTCGTAAGGCCTCAACGCCGCTACTAGGAGATTCCAGCCAAAGCTATCACCTCCTAAAGTAAGTTCACACTACCGAAACCAGTGCGTAATTGCCAAGTCTGCTCCCATAGGAGTCTCTAGACATAAGGATCGAGCCAACGACTCCGTCGAAATCTCCGAGCTCCAAATGAGGGCAGTGGAAATGAAATATTGAATGGAACCTATGTCTATAAGAACTGTAGCTAAGGTGGATTAGACATAGACCGTACCTCGAATCATCTCCGGAGCACCATGATCGTAAGCCTCACCTGCCCAGAGATGAGAGCTCTCCTATCCACCTGCTCCCTACTGTCGGGGTGGACCTCATGGTGGTGGGGCGGTAACACCTAGAAATGTTGTCTACCACCAGCTACACGACCAGCTCTTCTACAATGTCCGCCTGCTCCCTGTGGACCACCTCAATCGAATCTATGTCTCTGCCTGGGTGGTCCTTAGACCATCTTCTGATCATCCGAATGGCGGGTTGGATAATCACGAGCCATGTGATCCTACCCACCGAATGTGAAACATTTCCCTCTCCTGGTATGTATGCCTCTGACCCGAGTGCCCTGCACGAACGACCCTGAGTCATACGGTCATCCACCTGTGGGTCTGGTCCTCCTGGACCTCTGTGACATCTGTTTTCTGCTAGCAGCAGAAGACTCCGCTGCATGTTGACTAGTGGTGGGTCTCACTACTGGAGACTTCTCAGCAAGGAAACTCTTCACTAAGAGGGGTCACTATAACACCCCTGCCTGAGTCGGGATACTGGGGGAGATCATCGAAGCCCTGATCTCTCTCCTGAGCTCCAGATCGAAGGTCTGGGTCCTGAAGAATGAGTCATGTACCATATCTGTGGAGTAGCGTGAGAGGTCAGTGAACCTCACTGAGTACTGTTCCACAGTCATGTTGCCTTGCTGCAGGTGAAGTAGCTCTTGTATCCGTACTGCACGTAGGGTGGCTGGGAAACAATCTGACCAAAATAGGCTCTCAAAGTCTTCTGAGAGTAGTGTCGCCTCATCATGCACCTGGAGCATCAGGATCCACCATATTCCTACTGCTTCCTAAAGGAGACTCGTGGCAAGGATAACAATAAGGTCGGCTGGTGTCCCTACCAGTCTGAAGACTCCCACCACAACCTCCAGCTAATCCTCAACTATCTGCGGGTCCATCTCTCCCCTGATCCTGGACAGCCTCTAGTGCTAGAACTTGTCCAACGCGCTCAAGTGGCTTGCATCGTCTCCTACTGGGGCTGGTGGCATCAGTGGCCCAACGGGTAGTGGTACCGCTGGTGCTTCTGCTGGAAGAGGGCCCTGCACCGAGGCCTCATCGCTCGGTGGGCTATCCGCACGTACAACTCTCGGGGCTCTAGCTATTCATTCGCGGGGAGGCATCCCAAAAGAAGCAGATGTGACACGGTCAAAGATTATACCTGGCGAGATGACATGGTTGAGATGAATTAAAGAAATATTTTTAAAATACAAACACAATTAGTGTTTTCATGCACTAAGTCGGAAACTAGTAGTCAGGGTTCTCGTGCATGGATACGTCGACCCCCGCACTAAAAATGGACTTCCTAAACTGAAAAATACACTCAGTACCAATAACACTATTGCTTTACAGAAAAGATCAGAGTCCTACGTTCTGCGGTAGAACTGAATCCTCTAATACCAATTTGTCATGACCCGTCCCTCGGGGCCCATGCCATGACTACCCCAAGCCCGCCATCCATATTCCAGGGGCTGGTGATTAGCACCAATGGTGTAAATCCCTAAACTGGGAAGGCATTTCCTTTATAACTGTAAACACACACAATAGAGCACACAACTGAAAACAAAACACTAAATAAAACTGTATAACAAGAGAGTGATGAAAGTTAAAGGGGAATGGAAATACAAGCCAAACTGTAAAGTAAAAGTACAATTGAAAAGGACCAAACATCTGAAAGGTGAAAATCATATCCTGGATCATCCACCAAGGATCCTATCTGAATGGTAGGTACAGATTGCCTCCACATCACTCTACGTCTGTCGGTATCCTCCACGTACTGACACATCGTATGGTCCACCTCTGGGTACCATCCAGTCCCGGTACTCTCAGCCTCAATCAGCGCTGTCCGTCATCTGCAACCAACACAACGAGGTGAGGGCATATCCCGTGAATGGGTGAGTATAACGATACTCAGTAGGGACCCTGAGACCCTCAAGGTCTCACAAAATCAAACAATGATAAACCACAAAGTATTAAAACAATAAATAACCCCACTTAGTTATATGCCTATACATACACCGAAGTTATCAAGTAATCCATCTCAATCATGAGGTAAACACAAAAGTTACTGACTCATATCAAACCTAGATTTTTATTCTAGGGGTAGTATCAAGTAACATCCCCAGTCACACTGTCGAAAAATCAGCTGCTGGAGAACTCATCCTATATCCAGTACAGTGGGCCTACCGCGTCACCAAGGCGCTTCCCACTAACCTTGGACTACTGAAGTACTTCTCCTGTTGAGTACTGTGGGTCTGTTGTGTCAACAAGGCACTCCCCACCGTGGGTCTCCTACATCACCAAGTCACTCCCACTTATATAATGCTGAGGTACTCCTCCTGTCGAGTACCATGGGTCTGCCGAGACACTAAGATGCTTCCCACTGTGGGTCTTCCGTGACTACACAACACTCCCCACTGGGCTAGCCGAATCACTCCGATTCGAATATGTCAGCAGTCATCAGGTCTTAGCCAGCAACTAGGTCTCTGCACTAAGCTCACTCATCTTAGGGAGAATCCGCTCCATGATCTACAGGTCAATAATACTACTATCATGAAGTCCCACGTAGAAGTATCTCAATGGTCCCCCACGTCATAGAGGCCTGAACGCAATGGACGACATATCAATCAGACGCCTGGTCTGTGAGTTATTAGCCTTTTAGTCTTGGGGGCCTGGTTGGATTTTTGTACGATCCAGCCTGACCGTATCTAAACTATACCCTGAACTCCAGTGGGGTATATTCAAAAATAATTTATCTCGTCAAGATTACCAGTGCCCCTGAAGGCTCGTGAAACGATCGTCCGATGCCAAATATATGGCCAAAAAAAGTAAAGGGTCGGTAGTGGGCCCGAGTTTGGTCTGCCGGCCGCGTGGGTGGTTCGGCCCGGGCTTAGGGCCGGTTCGGCCCGGAGTGCATGGGGCACAATTCATCGTCTCACTCCAGATGGAAAAGATCGGTTCAACTAGCGCCGCAAGGGGCACAGAGCCGGCAGCACGGGGTGGGCCGACAGGTGGCCGAGCAGGGCACCAGGTGGACCGACAGGTGGGCCGTGCAGGGCACCAGGTGGGCCGACAGGTGGCCGAGCAGGGCGCCAGGTGGGACAACGGATGGCCATGTAGGGTGCCAGGCTGGCCAGGCAGGCCGACAGGCGTCCGGGAGGCAGCCGGGCAGGCCAGAGTGGTGCGGGCTGGCTTAGGGCAGCGGCTCTGCTCTGTAAGTGGCGCGGCCAGCAGGGGCACGTCCTGGGCTGGTTCGGCCGGTGGCGGTGCGAAACATCACAGGGGCATCGCGGATCATGGAGGCCGCGGGTTGCATGGCCTTTTTCTTCACTACCTTCATCACCTCGTTGCTTCGTCGCCATGTGGAAGATCATCATAAACAAGAACGAAGGAGGGTCGGGCCATGTTGGTTTGGACCTCACCCTCCATGTTTAGGGTGGTAACAATTTTATCATCAAGAAGTAAGAAAGATGGACTTAATTTGTTCACAACTACCACAACAATTCCTTTTCAACTGAAGAAGAGAATAAGGAAGGTAATATTACTCAAATTAACCCCCTACCTTGATCATTGGTCGTCGGCGGAGTCGCGGGGAAGAAGACAGAGGAGATCATTGTTCGTTGCGTCCGCCTCACACTTTCAATCCCATGCTCATGCGTTGGTTCATTGACAAATATGAGGAGGGAATTTAGTCGTCGAAGACGTCCCACATCAGTTGCCTCTGAGGAAGAAGTCGAAGATGCTCATTGCCAGTGTTCTTCGTTCTTCATTCTTTGTTGGGAGCTTTTCTCTCTTCTCCCAAGTTCCACCGAAAGAGTAATGCCAACGAAAATAATAAGAGATTGTGATATCTTATTAATTCATTGGCACAATATTCAAATTGGATGAATTAATTTAATTGAATCCAGCTAATTAATGTGATGTATTTCACATAATAAATTATGCGTTGGCTCAAATAATTAAAGGGGAGGTGGTGGCACCATAAATGGTAGAGGAGGTCAAGGGGATCCCCCTAATTAACAAGGGGAGTTGGGAGATTTCATCTCCTCTCATTAATATGGGGGTTTAGTCCCGTGTGGTCCCCATGTCGTAACCTCTTGTGGGAGGTCAGGTTTGAGTTGGCCCCACCACCATAACCCCTCATGGGAGGTTAAGGTGTGGTGGTCCCACCTCTAAATTCTAACCTCCGCAAGGATGTTATAGATCCAGTGGTACCCACCTCCAAACACCCACATGGAGGCTCAAATAAAAATAAAGTGAATATCACTTTATTTTATTACTTTCCACAATAACCCAAAAACTAACTTTTATTCTTGACTCACTACTGTCAAAGTGAAAGTCTCCTTAAGAGAATATCGGTGCTGCGAGTTCAACAGTGCCCTCATATTTCAATTCTAAGCACGAGTTCAAAAGTTATAAAAACCCGCTCGTACATTTACTGAATGTACCCGAAAAAAACATCATAAATTGATTCCGGGCACATTGGGCCTCAGAATCATGCTTTCAGTTTTCGCAGACTCATAAAATTCCCATGTATTTTAGAAAAAAGTTTCCATTAAAATTTTAGGTATTTACATGAATATCCTATTCTTAGTATCCTCGAATTTTTCTTAAAATTCATCAGTACAAAAAAACATTACACCCTTCCATATTAACATGGTTTGTAGATTTTACAATCCTGAAATATTCATCATATAGAAATGACAGTGTCCATACAATCTAAAAAAACAATGGATTTATTTTATATATATTGGTATATGACATAATTTAATCACCTTTTTATTCCAAGGGTCCATAGGTATACCCTTAATTATGATTACATAACCCGATAATGATAATTTATATAGCTAGAAATCACACTTCTAAAATTTGACATTAAATTTATCCTTTCTCAAGGTCTTTAGATAAATCCTCAAATACTCTTCAGGAACATCCTTTCCCTTATTATATGTCTAAATATCATCTATAAATACGACCACATATTGATAATGTTATTATTTAAATACACTATGCATAAAATATATGAATATGGAAGTGGAATTTGTATGTTAAAATAATATCTCTATGAATTCATAGTGTCCATATATTTTACTAAATGATGTATTAGGTATATCCTCCCTTCCAACCCCTAGTTGATGATATCTGGATTGATATTTAATCATTGAGAAGTATTAATCCCCTCATTGTTGAGTGAAAAAATTAAATATGGGATAGAGGATAATTGTTCTTGATCATGATCTTGTTGAGTTCAAGATAATCAGTGTGAAGATTTATTAATCCATTAAGATTTTTAATAAATTGGACTGATTCACCCTGTGGTGAAGAAATTGGGAATATAAAACCCTTTCCCATATTTAGTTATAGTTTATTATTTAATATCTATAATTTAAATAGGTCCATTTTATAATGAGTCATTGATTTTATTATTCCTTCAGGTATTAAGTCAATTGAAAACTCAACTTCACATTCTAGGAAATGGATAGGTAGGTCTTCTGGAATTATATCGACATATTCCAACACAATTATTTTATATTTAATATTTAGGTTCTCCATATCCATTTGGGATAAATATCATTCATTATTAGGTATAAAGACCCATAAAAGGGAAATAATTATATTAGGATTCACTAGTCATAAATTCTCTGATATATGATCTAAGGCTGATTTGGGATATTGAATTTGATTTCCCCATTATGGAAATTGATATGGGATCTATATAGATAGAGTCAATCCATGCCCAAAATCACATAAAATTAAACTAAATTGAGATTAATTATATTTTCATGAAGTAAATTCCCACAAACCTCAATTAGTGAATAATTATAGACTTGATATGTAATCATATCACTACCATTTGTTTTCATATCTAATCAAGGGGTGGTGAATAATTACTTTAAAAAGAAAAATGATATAAAGGAGTTGGTAGAACTAGAATAAAATAGTAAATTTTTAGTTCTTGAGTTTTTGATAATAATCCCTTTCACCATTACATTTTCAAAACCCAATTCAACAGTTATGGTTGCATACATTTTTGCTTTATCCATTTTCATTTATGGTTACTGATGTCAATTATCCTCATGAACCCTTAGGTTGGTGAATTGGTTTCCATAATATCCAAATCTATTAAAATTGAACCATTTATGTGTAGGTAGTGATATATATGTTACCATCATATCTTTCATTGTGTTTATAAATCTCTTGACACTTCATTAATATTGTTGTCCTAGATGGACTTATTTCCCACAATTGAAACACACACTTTTTTCTTTGAGACAATTACCCCATGCATCTTCCAACATTTCCAACATGTAGGAAGATGAATGTTCTTTACTCCATGGGTTTTATATTTTGAGTTTCCATGAAAATCCATTTTCATCTTCTTGTCTCCAAAACCACTAGAATGAGAGTATCTCATTTTAATTTGAACTATTAGTGAACATTATATGATTTCATCATAACTACCAAAGTCTCTAATAATTAACTCTTTTTAGTGAAATAAACACTAAATAAACTAATGATTTTCCTTATAGGTTTAATGATAAAACAAAAGGAGTATCATAAAAGTCTCATGAAGTTGTATTTATAAGTACCAATGAATTAATTTTCCTTTTTCTTCAACACAAGTGATCTTTACTCCATCTTAATGTAAATGGTTCAATGTAAATTTTTATTAAAAACATTTTCCTAAAATCATCTCATTCCAATATTTTTTTTCCATTTTAGTAATTTTCTTAAAGAAACTCCACCTTTGATCATCCTTTCCTTCTAAACCATAAATAGCTGAAACAAAAATTTAATACATTGAGAACTTTAAAATGGAAAATATATTTTTCTACTCAGTTGATCCATTGCATAGAAATTATTGTATCAGAATCCCCATAAAAGTTAAGCGGTCATTACTATATGATGGACACAATGAATTATTTTCACTACCATGGATACTTTAACAATTTTACATATCTTAGGATGTCAATCATATATTTATTAAGTTAAGTGAAAATATATTGTGATTTTTTACTCTAGAAAAAATCTTGTTTAGTTGTGTTGGGACCTAGATAGAGATAGTTGATGTAAATAGGGGAAAATTGATATAATTAAATCTTAAAGGAAATTAAACTAATAATATTTAATTCCGTGGATAAATAAAATAAAAAACTAAAACATAAATGGAAAATTAATTATAGTGTGATGAGTGTATGTATAGATAAAGAACAAGAGAGATAAAACATATTTTTATAAAAGTTCATATAAAATATATTCCATTATCGTATCTTTACACCCCTCTACACCTTGTGAGTTATGATACCATCTAAAAATAACATTAATTTTCTAGGGGAGTTAGGACCATTTTGTGAAAATCCTTTTCAAGTGTAATTAGAACCACAACACACTCATAAATTTTTATGTGGAGTCACAAACTAATTAAAAACTATACCTTTTATATAGGTATAACTAAATATATATTTATTTTATTAATGAAATTAATAAACCTATATATAGTTATTTCTTTAGAGGATTGAAAATAGAATGTAGTACAAAACAAAAAATCCATTGAGAGAATATGATATTTACTAGTTATAGTGACTTCATCAATATTGGAACAATGTATCATGTATAATGAAATTTTTTCAAGAATGGTAATATTAAATAGTTTTATCATGAATTAAAATTTTATTATGATGTTCATGTATCTCAAATGAATATACTTTTTTATTTCACACACAACCTATTTAATATATCAATAATATCTACATCATGTTGCTTTTGTCTCCCTTATGAATTTATATAATTTTATACAATAATACCATTATAATAATTCATAAATAATAAAATAATAAAAATACACTAAATATTAGAAATGATCACAAATTACTAAACAAATCTTAAATACTATGTAAACTTTACAAAATATTATCTTTCAATAATGAAAAACTCCAAATTTGACCAATAGCTCTCAAAAATATTAGATAAAAATTAACATATTTAAAATTATCTCCATAATAATCACCCATTAAAAATTAAATAATCCCCAAAAATATTAAAATTATCCCCCTTATAAAATTTAAAAACATGAATTATGAAGATGAATTCATCCAAAATAATAATAGTGATATTAAATATGTATTTATTCCACATAAAAGTAATCTTCCTTGAGTCTTCAATACTTATAAAAATTCCTTAAATTTTGAAACACTATATTTTGAAACATAAATAATTTAAAGTGTATAATTAATATACCGAGATCATAAAATTAGTGTCCTTTAATGTTTAGTTGGTACTTTTACAAAAAAATCATGTTCTTCAAAACTAACCGAAAAACACAAGAGTGGAAAAATTCAATTGTAAAATTAAACTTTCTAATCATCCTTGAAATCATAAGTGACATAAACATAGAAAAAACATATTGTTGAATAAAATATATATTAAAATAGATAGATCATAAGGGTCAATATTCCATTTATAAGAGTCAAATTTAATTTATATGAGTCGTAATTATTTTTTAAGAATCATATTCATTTCATAAGAGTCGTGAAATAGTTGGATATTTAATTTGAAAAAGTAGATACCAACCATGTATGAGTCAGTTAGTCGAGGGTAAATATAATTACCTTTGTTCAATTTCTAATATTAAGGGTAACTCCTCATTATTAAGAGTCTAGTAAATAGGAAAAATTATATCAACATAGAAAGTGAGATATAATATAACATAAGTTTTAGTAAAATAATGAATAATAATAAACAATAAATAATCTTCAAATAATAAAATGAAAAATCATTTATTATTCTTGACATTGATTATGAAAATAAAATTATGATATATAAACCATTAATAATGTATAAAACGATGACTAACATATTATAAGAGTTATTAAAAATAAATTAAAATAAATTAATGGGGAATAAGTAAGTATAAAAACATTAAATAATGAAATAGAAAGGTAACAAAGAGGCACTCAACATTAATCCCCTTTTTATTATTACAAAACATGAACCACCCTCCCCCTTTATTGTATATGTTATAAAGACAATAAAACATATACCAGTTTAAGTAAAAAAATTATTATACATATATAGAATATAAGAGTATATAACTATAAACACATTTTTTTAATAAAATTATCGTGCTACATCAGTGAATAATAAACAGAATAATTTGAAATTTTAATAAGTGATAAATAAGTAAAGCCAAAATATTATGAAAAAATTATAAAAAATAGAAAGAATTAATTAAAAAACAGTAAGGTATAAACCCCTTTAATCTAATATATCCTTACATGTAAAGGATATGACAATAAAGGGTGTGTTGTGATAATATCTCAATAATAAAACATTTCTCATGATCCACAAAACTATATTAATAAATTTAATTAATGTATAAAAATATATTTGACAATATACTAGTAAATACTTCTAATAATAGATATTTTTTCATGCTTTACCATTCTACGTTCAAACATAATCTTTGATAACTTTTTGGAATGTGAAGGATTAGTAAATATATCAACTGGATTATCTTCCATGAAAACAAACAGTAGATTCATATCTATTTTTATATTATCTTTGATAAAATGATATCTCACTTCCATATTTATAGTTATATAATGTTATAAATGGTTTTTAAAAATAGATATTTCTATTAAATTATCTACAAAATATTTGTTCTTTTAAAATGAATATCAAAATCAGATATAGTCTAGTTAATCTAAATATTCTGAACACATAAAATTTCTATTGAAATATAACTAGCTTTATTTTTTAACAATTATACCGAGGAGATAGTATTTTAACTCCATGTATCAAAATTTTACCTTTAAAATGAAACATTACACTTGTGATTTTTCTATATATCTTGAATCTTATAAAATAAAAATCAGTAAAATTAGATAACATAAAATATTTATTATGGGAAGAATAATCCAATGTTAATAGAAACATTCAAATATTTAATAATTCTTATAATAATTGTTGAATTAATTTCTTTCTGGTTGGCCTAAAATCATGCACAAATGAGTACATTCTATATCAAATCAAGTCCACTACCAAATAAATACAATATTCAACCAATCATGCCTCTAAATGTTTTATGATCAAATGAATTTCTTGAAGAATATGTATACATTATACAATTAGTACTCATGGTTGTGTTCATTGTTTTATAAAAATCATGTCTGAAATATTTCACTAATTATTTTTCATACATAATTTGATTTAGAAAAATTTCACCTTCTCTTTGAGATATATAAAATCATAAAAATAATAGGAGTCATACCATTAAACTCATGTTAAACTCATAAATTATAAACTCTGATTTTTTTACAAATATATACATTATATCATCCACTGAAAATATCATCTACATAAATATGTATAATCATAATATGATGAAAAATTATTTTAATTAAAAAATTAATACAAACATTACCTTTAACAAGTCCGTTATTCCAAAGAAACCATGTTAATCTTTTATACCACACTATAGGTTCTTAAATAAATCTATAAATATATTTAGAAATATTTATCACATGATCTTGAATATTTTCACATTCAAATCATAGGGGTTATGTTATATGGATATCCTCTAAAATGATCCCATTAAAAAAATTCACTTTTCATTTCCTTTTGATAAATCCTGAATCCTCAATGTTTAGTATAATATAATAATATCTGAATATATTCTAATATTCAAAATGGTGTAAAAGTCTCACCATAATAGTTTTCTTCTTCATGAATATAATCATGAGAAACTAATCATGATTTATTCCTTATAATCTATCTTGATTCATAAATTTTATTTATGAAAATTCATTAAAATCAAATCACATTCTGATCATTATGTGATGCAACCAATTAACAAACATCATTACTTTAAAAATATTTAATATTCTCTTGCATATCAAAAATTCAATTTGAGTAATTCTTGGATTTTTTGGAATTATTTTGAAAAAATATGAAATAAATGAAAAGTGTGCATAAAAATTAATTACTTTATTTTTATTTTGAACTACTAAATCAATATTTCCAATCACAATTTCTATAGGGTGATCATGATGAGTCTTCAAAATTATTGAAGGAACTAATTATTCCCCCCCTTATCCAGTGAATCAACCAATTAACTCTAATATTCTCAAAAATTAAATTATCTAAAGTCTTCATCAATGTGATCTTATTGAATATGCTTATCATTTGAATATTTATATTCAAATTTAACATGTATTGGTTCCTCATCAATCATAGTACTCTTATTATAAAATAATTTTGAATTACTAAAACTATAATATCTCAAAAAATATTACATGATCTGATTTTAGATAAAATTTATCGAACTATTTATTATCACGTATAAATAATTTACATAAAAAATATTAAATTAACAAAATTTTGGTTTTATTTCATCCTATTTTATATAAGTAGTCTTCTTTTTAAAAATACTAATAAGAATTCTATTTGTAACAGAATAGGCTTTATCAATAGCTTCAGCTAAAACAATATCTTGGTTATGAATACTCACCCAACATAGTCCTTTCCATTTCTTGAAGAGTCCTATTATTCCTTTATAACACTCTATTTTTTTTGTGGAGTATTTGGTGCTACAAATTTATAAAAAGAATCATTATTTTCACAAAATATCTCAAATTTTAGATCCATAATTTTTTTTCACTCTAAACCACATTGTAGTAAGTAGAAAACAAACATATTTGTTCACTTTTATAATATAATAAATATACTCAAGTTAATTTCTTATAGTCATCCACAATAATAAAAAGAATACATTTTTCTAAAAAGGTAATAATTTCAAGTTGCAAACAAACTGTGAACCAACTAAAATGGTCCGAATTTTTTTTTTTTATCATTTTAATTGACTCATTATGTTGTTTTCGTTTTATACATGAACTATAAACATGAAACTTTTCTATATTATGTTCTGTTTACTTTAGTAATCATGAATTATTATAATTTATATAGAGAAACATAAAATTTATATTCAATATTCCGAAGGATAATATCTACATACAAATCGTTTGAACACATTACAACTATTAATTTAGAAAGGTCAATTAAATGGATATTCTCCTTTTGGATTTCCTAAAATAATAGATATTCATATAAAAAAACCCATTTATAATTAATCTTATATTTTCATGAATTATATTCAATCATATAAATGTTTTAATCCCAAAAATTATTTATTTTAAGGTTTATTGTAACGTATTGAATTTTTAGGAATACTTTTAACTTTACTATGTAAATTATTTAATTGTTATTTTTATATCACCTTCATATTTTTCCATATAATTTTATTCAATTGTTAAAATAATGAAATTATTTTATTATTATTCTATATTAATTGGGACTAATTTATTTAAATTGGAAGTACATATGAAAATAAATATAGATGTACCAAATAAATCATGTAATTGGGGCCCCTAAATCATTTTATAGTTTGGAAAAAAAATTAAAGATGAGCTCATATCTTAGAAATTAAAGGTCTAAATGAGATTTAATTTTATAGTAATGTAGATAAGATCCCTATAAAAGTTTTCTTAAATTATGGATACCCATGATCTAGAGTCTCTCAAAGCCATAAATTCTTGAGAAACTAGATATTTGGAATTCAAAGAGCCTTCTAGGAAGGAAAAAAATTTACTCTACTAATGTAGCTATAATGTTTTTTAGCATGTCCAAAAGAGGATAAATTTCATTCATATATATCCATGACATTGAAAAAAATTATTAATACCACATCCCAATATTCATCCATTAATTGGTCCAAACACAAAGTAATGATCATAGGATATATTTAGAGTAAACATGTTTCACTTATCCTACCTATAAATGTACACCACCACATTCATTCCAAATTTTTATTCATTTTTATCTATGTTTTAATTTTTTTATTATAATATATTTTCACATTATTAATATATATTATTCTTCTCATTATTTTATTATTTCTTTTCTCTTTTATATTTCTCCCACTATGTCCATCTCATATTTGACATTGATATAGAACTAACTTCATTTCTTATTCGAGGAATGAAATAGTTGTCAATTTGAGTTTCTTATATTTCAATGATATCCCTTATTATATTATGATAATTTTAGTAGTGGGTAAATCAATTAATGTGAGTGTAACATCTATTTTAACTATTATTTTTATTCTTCTTCTTTGTTCAGATATATTTTTTCCCTTCAATATCTATGTCATTCATACATTAGAGATTGACTTAGGTAATAATATAGAATAATATTATTGCACATTTAGATTTATCAGTATTATACAGTATAAATTTGAATGAAAGGGTGTAGTGAGATATATTTTAATCAATACATAAAATTTAATAATGAGTTTTTCTTATATAAAAATAATTTCATCATTGTCAAGTCCTAAGAATAGAAAATATTCCCTTCATTATTTCATTATTAATGATTTTATTCTATCTACTGGTTTAATTTAATTTAATTTATATATTTAAATATCACATTCATTTCTATAAAACCCCCACCATAATAGGTTTGGTATTTTATTTAGTGTATTTTAGTTTACAAATAGTGATAATATAAGAATATTTCATGTGAGTAGCCTCTATGATAGATCGAACAATGGGTGTGCGCTATATTATTTCCATATGAACTAGAATAATCTATTAAAAAATGATATATAAAAAACCCCATGTAATATTTTTTCATTGTTTATATATAGGGGAAACACTTACACATACTTTTTCAAAAACAAATCATACATTTTAAAAACTAAAAAAGTATTACATCATTTCATATCTTTATTTGGTATTGATTTGGTTAATATGGGTATTCATAATTATTTTTATTATACTAAAACTATTTAAAATCAAATAGAAGAGTTTTTTAGTGAATTATATTTAAGAATTCAATTAGTTTTTTTAAATTATTTAAAGAATATAGTAAAAAAATCTATCACATGACACTATAATAAAGGAAGTAAAACATATATGGATAGAAAAATAAAAAACAAGCTAGAGAATAAATGAATCTTGCCTCACTAACATTTTAAATTGAATAATCTTTGGATAAAAATAAATAATTTTTTGAATATATAATACCACCTATGAATGATGAATTACCAGTGGATTTATTTGTGGATAAATAGTTTAAAGATGAAATTTTTTAGGGAGATGCATTTTTTATCATTCATTTTTTTTAAAAACTATTTGAAACTAAATTATAAACTGATATCCCTTATATTTATCTTTTAGGTTCATATTGAATTATAAATTCCCTAAAATATGATAAAAATGAAAATCTTATCATAGTAGAGAAGATAATGGTGTAATTAAAATAAAAAGAAGCGATCGAGGATATTGTATTGATGGGAACACCTCCTTTTATCTAAAATGAATACTTAATGGATAAGGACACCAATATATTTAGTAAGGATCCCATCTTCCTTCTATCCCCCTACTTCATACTTATACTAATCTCTTTTTTAATTCCTACAGGTTGGGAATTTTTTTATTTTCAGTAGAAGTTCCTACTCTTATAATCCATGTATGGAAGTTGATAGAAATAACATGTGGTGGTTCATGACATGAAGAACCCAATCCAAAAAAAAATAAATGGGATAAAGTGTTACAACTACTAGAATAGGGGAAGTAAAAAATTGAGCACCCACTTGGGGTCCAAATGAATCTTTAACCCTTTTTAATACTTTTTCTTTTTCTTTATTTTCATGTTTTTCATAATAGTTATTATTTTGTTTTACTTACTTTATTAAGGTTTTAAAGATATAGAAGATATAAACATAACACAATGTTATCACTACCCAAAATAATCCTAGGTTCAATCTTTCTTTCACTTTATTTTTCCTTCCCTTATATTTTTAATCTTTTGTGATTTAATAAAGGTTAATTAAATTTATGTGTAGGGGAGTTTCAACTAGATTATAAGTTTTATGTTTTTTCAATTATTAATTTTTAGTAACAATGATTTTCATTAAATATTTATTGTGAAATTTCACACAAAAATTTAATTTTTTATAGTTTTCATGACTTTAAGAGAAATTGATTTTTTAAAACTATTTTCTATGTGGAAAATTTTCATTGAATCTAATTTTTAAACATTTTTATGAGTTCAAAAAAAAAATTAAATCCATTCCCATAAAACACAGACTCAAAATATGTTTCCATTTATATAAATTATTTTGAACAATTTTGAAATATTCACCCTAATACACTCATCTTCTTGAGAGAAACATGTATTTTTTTATAACAATAACATATGATATTTGTCCTTCAAATATTTATAGTTCGTAGAATTTTATTTTATAACTAAAACATTTACTTACCTAGAATTTTTTTACTTGTGACCCACCTTCATATCCACCCTTTTTTATCCCTTAGAATCCATGATTTTTCTTTATAGGTTTAAGACACATGTTTAGATGATTTTTCCATACCAATATTTACTTTTAATTTTTTGGCAGTAATATTTCAATTTTTAGTGTAGGGTAAGGGCCTTCCAAATGTTTAATTTTGTAAGAAGCTCATTATATATAGGTGTGAGGTATGTCTCACAATTATATGATGTGGAGAGGGAGAAATGGATATGATTTTTTATTTTCTTATACTTCATTCATATCCATATTTTCTCATAAAAATAGAAAAAAATAATAATTTAATCAAAAATGGATTTGGGATTTAATTTATCATTTTTCATACTTCCATTATTTTCCATTAATTCACTACATTTCATTTTCATCTAATTTTACATGAAATAAATTAATAAGAAAAGAAAAAAAAATTAAAAAATAGAGAATTAGGAAGAAATATTTCATTGAATTAATTATTTATTCATGTACCATTCTATTACAAAATTGAGTTTGGTGATTCAAATTTTTATGGTGAATAGAATGATTTATATTTTTTGTGCGTTCCTATCAATATTCTTGTGATTTTATTTAAGAGTTCAACCTCAACTTACGTGGAAAAAATTAAAAAATTATTTTACTTAACAACCCATAGAAACAAAAAAAAACATTGAATATAATTCATGATTAATTTCTTTATGACTCTTTGCATAGAGATATGACAATTTTAAAAAGCCTATGGTGACAAATGAATTTTACCAGAATGATCGTTACTCTATCTTCAATTTTTCTTGAGTGAAGAGTGACATGAATTTTCATGTGAGGTATGTTTTTATTGGGTCATCGAAGGATTTCTGAGGTTGAAAATATTATAAATGTGGGAGAATAAAATGAGGTAATTTTTTTAATATATTATGATTGATGAAATTATTTTTCAAAATTTTTTTTTTGAATTTTTCTAAATTTTTATTTAGGTGTGAATTTTGATTTGGAAATATGTCAATTTCCCAAGAGTAAAACGGTTATGCATGTGGGTTTGATAAAGATCATATTTTAATATATTATATAATATATTCATAATATTTTAATCCTACTAAATTTTAATTTTAAAGGAAATGGTAACATATTTAGATTTTTGGGACAATTTGAGGATTATTGTAAAAATGACTTAATTTTTTATTTTTATATAATTTTTTAATTTTTTCCATAATATTTTATACACTAATAAAAATTGTAAAATTATTTTTTCATAGGATTATATATTAATTGGTACTTATATAATTCTACATATCCTAAAATTGAATTCAACCATGGACGACCAAATGAAGAATTTAATTAGGACCTCGAAATCGGTTCAAAGTTGTGGATAGTTTTTAAGATGATATCATCTATGAAAAATTAAAATTGAACATGTGATTGTATTTTAATGTAGTATATAGAATAGGATGAGGAATAATTTATTAAACCATGGCTTGTAGAGATTCATCCTCTTTCAAGGCTATAAATTCATCTGAAATCTACGATTTGGAATTCGAAAATTATTTGAGGCCCAAAATTATTACTATAATAATGTG
Source organism: Viscum album (assembly GCA_963277665.1). Classification (NCBI taxonomy): domain Eukaryota; kingdom Viridiplantae; phylum Streptophyta; class Magnoliopsida; order Santalales; family Viscaceae; genus Viscum; species Viscum album. The sequence goes on from OY728120.1 coordinate 1,246,406,569, forward strand.
GCTATAATTTTTTATAAACATATCCAAAGGAACTGAAATATAATCACTGAATATCCAAAAAAATATAAATAAAATCAATAAAAACAAATTATTTATATTTAATCATTTATTAGGCCAAACACATGATAAATAATGAAGGATAGATTTGAAGAAAAAATTGTCTACCCATCTTGAAAATAAATTTACACCTCCACTTCCATTCAAATAAGATAGTAATTATTTATTTTAAAAGGGGTATTTTATTATAGTAATAGTTTCCTACATTTATAATATATATTAGTCTTCTTCTTCTCTTATTATTTATTTTCTCTTTTGTTTTTCCCACTATATCCTTATCACATCCATCGCTGAAGGAGATATGACCTCATTCATTGTTCGAGGGGGATGAAGTGGTTTCTTAGAGATTATTATAAAAAAATTATTTCTAATATTATTTTATTGTTATTTATGTAGTAATTAAATCAATTAAATTTAGTTTCTATATGGTTGAGTTTGAGTTAGGTATTAATGTGAAAGAGTATTATCCCACTTGAATAGGTCTCGATGTGAGATAATAATCATTAGAATGGTAGGTCAGAAGGTTATAGAAATTGATCAAAAAATTAAATAAAATAATGATATTATTTGTTTTTTGAAAAAAAATTGCATCACTAGAACTCCCATGAAAATAAAATCTTCACATCTTTCATTATGACATATTAATTTCATTATTATTTTATATAAGTTTTTCATTGAATTTATATATTTATAATTCACATTGATTTTAATAAAACCCCTTTAAATTGTATTTATAAATTAATTTAGTATATTTTATTTTATAAATAGTGAAAATAGATGAATAGTTCATGTGAGTGGCCTCAAAGAGAGACCAACAATAGGGTGAGCACTATGCTGTATTATCTTGAGAGAAAAACAATTATTGATGAGTGATAAAAAAATTAACACATACCAATTAATCATTTTTAAATTTAAGTCAATAAATCATTAAAAACGTGATAAAAAATAATAATGTTATATTGAAAGATATTAACATATAGTAATTTATTAATAATAGAAAAATTTTATTTTCTAATCTCACCAAAAAAATTAACTTGATTTTAGAATTATCTCAAAAACTATTTGTTCCTTAATCACCTCTATTATAAGAAATAAAATTTTATGGTTCTCTATTCATATTCCTAGAGATCCCATTTTCCATGTAACATAAATATTTCTTAAGACCTCCAAGTCATTTTTCCTCATTATTAGTTTCCCTAAAGCATAATTAAACTAATTCATTCATGATTCCAGATTATCTATGTGAATTAGATTAACTGGTACCACATCATCTAGTAACCAATTCCATTTTTATTTGATGTTATACTATTTCATTTCCATCATTATTAATTCTTATGAAGTCTATCTTGACATTTACTTTTTGTTTTCACACTTATCATTTATAATTTAATGTACTACAATTAGATATACCTTTATTATTTATATTTTGATCATCACTTCAAGATTCCTTTCTAAATATTCTATTAAAACATTTATTTATTTGTATATATTTATTGAATACTTTCACAAGTTGAGATATGAAATATTTTTCACTTTCTTTTTATCTCATAATCAGAAGATTTAGATAAAAAACATATAAAAATTAGGATTTCACACCTTCCTTTTTAGTTATATCTTCTTCAACGAAATTTTCTGGTCTATTTTTTTTATTATATAAGTGAAACAATGTGTTTATCAGTTGTTCACTACATGAAATTATTACTTAAATCAGTGATAACCTTCTTGTCTTGAGACTTATTAGGCACTGATATTATTACTATATCAACCAAAGTACTATTTTCAAATGATTCTCTAAGAGAACTCATCCTACCAACAATTCTTGGAAATCTATGGAACATATAGTCAATATTCTAATTTTTCACCCTCCTTGAAGCATTAATAATTATCCTAGAACAACTTCAAAATATTTTTTTTAGTTTTTCAATAAATTAGTGAATAAAATTTAATATTATAAAAATATTGTGATCTATTGTGCAAGAAGATACATAACAGAAAACATTCCTACTAATATAAAATTAAATATTATTTATGATATTATAACCAAGAGCATTCTTAGCTGCTTCTTTAATAGTGATATAATCATGGTTTTATTTAATACTTTTATAAGTTTTTATCACTGCGATCTAATATTTGATTCTTAATTTTGTTACATAGGCTTCTATTATAGATTTATAGTAACTGTTTTCTTTCCCATCAAATAAGGCTGGTTTCTAAGGAATACAACTATAATTTAAACATTGAACTTCCATATTAAGAAGATATTTCTATTTTGTTAATATTTCTAGGACAAAATATAATTAATAAAATAAAAAATTAAAAGTGACAATAAAAAGATTCCAATTATAAATATACTAAGGTAATATTAAATAATGGAAATAATATTTTAAAGTTTATACCTTGATATAAAATGATGGTCACATATAGATATGATAAAGAGTCAAGATGGGATGAATTAATATGATTGAAACATAAAGGAAATTAAACTAGTAATGTGGAATTAAAGGGACAAATAAAAAACAATTTAAAACTGAATTTAAAAGAGTTCTTATTGTGAAGATTTTATGAAAAAGTAAAGAAAAGTATATCCAAAAAAGTTGAACTCAATAGGTTACTCATTTAAAAAATCATTTAATTTTCCACTGCAATCGGGGTTCACTCAGTTATCTAGTTATAATAATTGAATAAAACAAAAAAAATTGCGAGTCTTAAAATATTATATCATTATAAGAAAATATTATAAAAATCAATCCTAATATTTACTAAATTATGGCACCCTATTTTCAACCAATGAAATATAAAGTTCATCTTATGGAACTCATAGTTCAATATAATGGATCATCTTAAAATAATTTTAGTTCAACATAGGGCAATATAGGATTTATCCATTTTTTCTTCATATCCAAATCCACCAAATTAACTAAACCCCCTATCTAATACCAATTGAGAGGACTATGCAAAAACATACATACAAAATATGTCATTTTACATGAATATACATTTTATCTCAAAATAAATCACACCACTTAACCAATACATTTAATTTAATTGGATACTGAATATATAAACAACTAATTTTAAATTACTGTTAATATTGTTAAATAAATCCCCCAAAATATCCCCCCTTCTATACAAATCATATATTATACTCTTCTTCATATCTTTGGGAATTGAAACATAATAAAGTATTGTGTTCTGACACTCAGTAAGGGTAAATATAAGAGATATTAATGAAGTAAAAAAATTAAAAAAAAAGAGATTGTAATTGAGCATAAGATTAACATGTGGGAATGAGGACATAATCAAGGTATATATTCATATCATACAGGGAATAACACTTAATAAAACCTAGATCATAAAACAAAAATCATGTATGAAATATTTCATCATAATAAAAGAACGACTCATATGAGTTTGGAAACATGAGATAATAGTCTTGAACCATGTAAGTATAAAATATAAATGTGGCAAAAACATAAGAATAAAAAGTAATTTCATATTTTAAGAGTCACTGGAAAGACTATCATCCCACCATGGATTGGGCTCAATCTGTATTCCCATAAACATTATGGATGGTGTATCAATACTCTCTTCCCATAATATAGTTGATTAGGTATCACTACCTTTATCATATAACATAGTGTATTGAGTATCGCTACTCACACCAAAAAATAATATCATGGTATATAAATCCTTACCTAATTCATTGGATGCTTTTAACATAACTAAACTTCACAAAATAATAAACCATACTTATGTCTTCCATTTAAAAATGATCATGTTTACAATTCAACCATATAATAGATAACCAATGAGAATGAAATTGATATCATAAAAATTTACAAAACACAGAAGTAAATATTTTATAGAAATAAATTTTATGATTTAACCAAAACATATCCCCATTAAAACATAATATACATTATTGGATATTAAAGTAGATAAAAAAATTTAAAAAGACATTAAATAAGTCGGTAATAAGAAGAAACATATTTTGTGTTTTTAAAAAATTTAATTTTATAAATAAAATTATTTATAAATCATTGGTTTTTAAGAAAGTAAATAAATATTATTTTAAATAACAATGAAAACATCAAAAGTAATCATTGTAAATAAAATTTAAGAAAACATTGGAATAATGAAACCATGGGGAAATGTTAAGGACGGGAGTTAAAATATTTATTAAAAACTTTTTTAAAATAAATTAAAGTCAATATAAAGTGACAATAATCAATTATGGAATTAAGGATAAGGATTTAGATGATACAATATGAAAAAATTAAACATCATTGAAAAATATTCCCAACTAAAAAATAGATAATTTTGGATACACTTACAAGAATAATGTTATATGAATTATAAATCAAATGGAGGGGAAATGTTAATAAGACATTTAAAAAAAGATAAGAATAAAACATATGTGGTTTTAAAGATAAAAATTATATAATATTCCTCAATTCAAAATTTTGGATATGTAATCCTTATTTCAAAGTGAAATTGGTAAACAAATACTTATAACTTGGTAATGTTTTAATTGAAAGACTTTGAGAGGGAGAACATTAGATTTATTTGTAAATCCCATTAATTAGATGAAAATTTTGATTTGATACATCAATGTGGTACTATAAAAACTGCATAAAATAAAGTAGGAGGTTAATATAGAAATCATCTCATTGAAAATAAATTCGGATGAGAATCCCTTACCATCACACTTGAATCTTATAAAGGTGATTTAACCTTCTATATAATAAACATATCCATATTAAAAAATTATTTATTTAAATTACTAAGATCTGTTAAATTTTATACAATTCAATTATAATCCTTTTTATATAGATATTTGGTAGTTATTGTTTATTTTCATCATTAGATGTTAGTAGTTTTGATTATTCAAAATGTGTTTCATAATGGCGATATAAATACCCATTCATTGATAAGAATATCATCATTCCCAAAATATTCAAGGTAGTAGAATATTTGTGTTCAAATGATTTATGCAGTCCTGTTTATATTTTATAGAAGATATAGGTATGGTTCATGAGGATGGAATTCCTGATCAGCATGTTTCAGGCAATTTACCAATAATAATGAGTTACTTTATAATGACCATTCATTTTTTATCAACCTTATAAAACCATATTAATAATATATATTAATCTTTAATATCATATATTACCACTATTAATGTTTTCTTATTTATTCATGAAAAAATGTTATAGAACCATTTAATTTGGTGGTAAAACGACATGAAATAGAAGAAATTATAACAAATTAATAAGTGATAATATGAATTTAAAAGGTTTTAATGTAATTTATGTAACACCCAAATATTTTATAGTATATTTCACTTAAAATAAATATAACATATTTGATAGATTATGATACACACAACCCCTATTCTGAATGAATAACGCTATAATATATCATTATAACCTAGATGTTAAATTAGATGTAATAATAAGGATATCCACATTTTAAAAATTTGTATAAAATTTTTAGATAAATAAAATTTATTGATAAATAAGTACCTAAATTTTTTAAAAAGCTTTTGTATGCTTCAAATAAAGACGTTTTCCTCAAAAATTGAATTATTACTTTTTGGGAGGAAATATTATTATTATTTTTTCCCAGTTTTATAAAATTTATTTTTAGAAAAGGAACATAATTTTTGAAAAAAAACAAAATAATCTTATTGTGAATTTTTTATAATTTTTTAAAAATATTAATTTTTCAATGAGTAGTGGAAAATACCGATTTTTATTGAAAACCTTCATTTCATTAAAATCATTTGAAAAGTTCCATTTTGAATCAAAAGTATTTTAAGTGTAAAATAAAATAATTTATATTTTTTATAATCCAATTATGGTAATTATAATTAATTTAATTTTTATTTTGATATAGAAACATTGTATACTTGTAAAAAAGAATCATGAAAATTGTTAGTCATCATGTTTTTTGAGTTAATTTTAAAAGTAATTGATGTAACTTTTAGGGATTTAATTTTTAAAAATGGATTCCATATTTTCAATCATAATTCCTAGATTTTTTAATTATTACAATTTAAGTTTTTCATAATAAATTTAAAAAATGTGTCATCGTGGTTAAGGTTGAAATAGGTTTGTCGGGGGTTAAACCAAGATATAAGGGATAAATTTCCGATTAAACTTGTCTAAATCTTATTGTATTGAAATATTTCAACCTCATCCTATCCCAAAATAAAATATATTTCTATTTTAAATCATTTCTCTTAATAACGAATTCATTACATTTTAATCCTTTAAGAAATACCTAGTGTTTCCTCTTCCCCACTAAAATTACACCTATCATTTATATTATTTACACCATTTTAAGCCTTATAAATCAACCAAAACATGGATAATTATCTTTCTAGATTCCATGTCCAGTAATTATTTTTTATTTTATTCTAAAAATAGCATTCCCATAGTCATTAATAAAATAATCTAATGGAGGCCTACTGAAAAAGACGTATTCATCTTACCCTACCTTTATCAATTTATTTTTTCTTATAACTTGTATAAATATATGATATTAATAATAAATTAATAAATTAAGTATCCTAAATATAATTAAATTCAATTATTATTATGGATCCACCAATATACACCCTATATTTCATCAAATTGGTAGTGAAGGTATCACTCATGCGTACATGTCAATTACTTTCTCTATACATAGATATAATTCACTTTCCATAACCCTCTTTAATGGATGGTTATTTTGATGGATTTAATGTTTATATATGAAATTTATTACATAATAATTATTTTTTAATTATAATATCATATCTTCCTTCTTACATTCCTATCCTTTAGAAAATGATAATGTCACTCATGAGTACATCTACACTACCACCTACACAGAGTGATGTGATAAATTTTTGATTTATTATTTACATGGATTGTTATAAGAATAGATTTAATGAATTTATATTATATATATTATATAATAGTTATTATTTAAATAAAAATTATTATTTACACTTATTATATTCTATCCTTCAAAAAGTGACAACTATATTCATGTGTACGTATGACTTACCATCTCCATGAACAGTGTAGTTCATTTTTCTATCATCATCATTTATGGATGAATATAAATATATATATATATATAATATTATATTTATATCATTATTAAAACTATTTATATGATGTAATCATTTTCAAAGTACAAGTAACAGAACTACCAAACCGAAATTCTTATGAAATATGAAACAATTAACACTCTTAAACAACGATTTTAATAAAGAATTATTAAAAATGGTTGTTAAAAATATTATAAGTGGAATATATATGATATTAAAAGTATTTTAATGAACTTATTATAGAATTATAATAAATTTAAATTTATTATATCGGATTTTAATGTGCTTTGGAATGAATTATAACTCAGTTTAAGGATTTATCGTTACAATTTGTCTTCTTTATGACAAATTCCATTTTATGAACATATCTTATTTTATAAGGTGCATATACAGAACAATTAAATTTTTTTATCATGAATTATTTTATATATATTTAATTCCTCATTTGATTTCATTCAATCATAAGGCTTGTGATTCAAAAGTTAAAAAAGTGATAATTGATTTATTTTTCAATCTCATTGTCTTTAACGGGTGTTTATGATTTAGATTCTAAAGATGAAATTACATGATAAATTTATTAATTATTTATTAAATTTTATTATAATATATTTTCTTCTTTGGAATATTTGTTTTCCATTCATTTTCTTCACTTTAAGTACTCGAGATACTGAAAGAACATTTTTAAAGAAAAAAAACATTATTTCTATCTTTAGTTGAAAATCCATTAACTTCCACAACCATATTTTCTAAAAAATTATTTAAGAAAGTTTGAAATATTATCCTATGATTTTTTAAATTAATTTTTAGTGATTTTTTAATTTTTAAAAAATGGTTTAAAAGTAATCTTCTTATTAATTCCCTATTGAGGTCCTTTTGAATTTATAAAAAAAATGTAAAAGGAATATTTATTTTTATATACATGACATGATTGGATTTCCCCCCCATCATAACCAATCGATGATTTTTTGATACCTTTAAATGTTTTATGATTATTTTTAAATTAATTTTTTTTATTAACACTTGTGAAATTTTAATATTTTGAAATATGTTATTTCAAAGTGAAAGATATTTTCCTCATAAAATGTTTCAAGTGATCATTAAAATGAATTTTCAACTATGATGGTATTTTTTTATCTTACTTATTATTTATTGGGGAAAATATTTAATAATAACTTCTACTTTTATCCTTTGGGTGACTTATGATGATTATAATTTAATGATTATTCTATGAATACTGTTTCACTCCCATGGGTTAATTATGTTATGAACCCCATTTAATTTCCAAGGGATATACTATGGTGAAATGATGAAATATTTATGAAACTTATTTCTTTTTCATGGGTTATGATATGATGAATGTTTTAGGATCTTTTGGAACAAATATTTATTATTTTCATAATGTGATAAGTGTGTCTAGAATTTCATATCCCTTTAATAAATTAAGTAAAATTTGATATATAATGAGGTAATAGGGATCAAAATGTGCAGTAAACATAATTTGGTAAGTGGGTCTATCCAATATAACAGTCATGGGAGTGAACCTTGACAAGGGATATGATTTAATGAATTGTAAACCTAATTCAATATTATATTCTTAGAAATTTCATTTATATAAGGAAATTATTTCTCTTTAATAAGTATATTCACAAACTTATGTTTTATGCCAATGTTACACTCTCATGGATAATGTTCTTTAATTCCTTTATGATTAATGTCTTTTGAAATTTCATTCTTTAGGCCATCACTCAATATTTTGATCTTCATTATGTAAGGTATGGTTTTGAAATGTTAAGCCCATATTTTCATATGATTCTACTCTTTTTAAGTTTAAGTTATCATTTATATATCCCTTACTAAGAATTTGAGGTCACCTTTAATTATTTTTACTTTCCCCAGGTGATGAAGAAAGTTTATAATTATGATATTTATAAGAATGGTTCTAATTATAAAGAACATATTGGAAGATGATGTAAATAACTTATGAACAAGTTGTCTATATATCCAAGTATCCAAATATACCAAACCTATATGATTCATTCATGGATTTTATTATTATGTATTGATTAATCATGTAATAAGATGTAATAATTTTGTATAAAAATTAAGAGTTTCTATATTTTTTATTAGAGAAAGGTTTATTAAACTTTGAAAACTATGAGGGAAAAACTTTAGTGAGAAACCTTAGGATAATCCTATGTATAATAAAAAATAAAAAGGTATAGTAATTAAAGGAGTGTGTTTTTCCAAGAAAAACATCCCTATTTAGATACTACTAGTAGACGTAGTACTAGCATAGAAGCGTCTTTTCATAATTACCCCAAAAGAGTTGGTCATGTATATCTCATTTATAACTATGGTGAAAGTTGGGTTTTCCTTTATTGTGCACCTTTTTTGACACTCTCGATGCATATTCTTGGGTTAATTTACATTTTCATGAAAAATCATTATGAAGGATTCAAATAGATTATGACCATGAATGACCTAGGTTAAACATAAGGATTCACTGAATTATTTTTCATGAATGACCACTATGATAAATGATTTAGGACACTAATGCAATCAAATTTGGTCTTACTAATGGATTGAAGGTAGAATAATTATGGTCTAGTGGTTATAAGTATGTTAAAATGTTGAAGTTCCCTATTTTAGAATATATATATTAATTTTATATATCTAAAAATGTATCAAGTAATTTCAATTAATAAAATCAATGATTAGATGTTTAATTAGCAGTAAAAACTCCTAATGGTATGATAATGACATTCCATGTCTATTCTTCTTCTTTGATTGATCTATTTGTGAATACGCTTCCTGAAAATATTTTTATTCTCCCTCTAGTTTAATTTTATCTTATTTTAGTAATGTATGGGATTTATATACATAAATACCACATCAATTAAAATGGAATGGAAGTAAAATTTTAAATTTCAAACCAACATATGATTGTATATCAGTGTGATTATATATATGAACTTATGAAGGAAATTAAAACTAGTATATGGGTCTTAAATCCTATTAAAATGGGGTGATTATCTCAGATATGTTGGGATAAACTAAACATTGAAGATATTCCTGTAATAATTAAGTTTGTGGATGTCTTTATATAAGAGTTTCCTAGTCTTCCACCAAATATTTAAGTTGATTTCTCAATATAACTCATATCTTGTGCTATACCTTTTTCAATAAATCTATATAGAGTGACCCCTATATAGTTATAGGAATTAAAGAAAAAATATAGGTGAATCTTGAAAAGAGATTCATTAAGATAAATGTGACACCTTGGGGTGCACATATTATTATTTTTTATGAATAAATATAGATCAATGCTACTCTATATTGATTATCAAGAACTGAAAAAGAGCATAATCATGAAAAATAATAGTATACCCCATATTGAGGACTTTTTTGATAAACTGTGTGGTGATCAATAATTTTTTAAGATTGAAAAAAGTTCTAGTTATCATCAATTAAGAGTCACAAAGGAGTATATAACCAAGATAACATTCCATAAAAGTTATTGACACTATAAATTTATAGTTATACCTTTTAGTCAAACAAATTCCCCTACTATATTCATGGTTTTAATAAATATAGTATTTAGAAATTATGTTGATTAGTTTGTGATTATATTTATAGAAAATATTCATATATATTGAAAGTGTATGTAAGATCATTAATATTACTTGGGAATTGTATTAAGGTCCCAAATGAAGGATAATTTTTATGAAAAAACTACCAAGTGTGAATTTTAACTTCAAAGTGTTTTATTTTGGGTTTACACAATCTTATGTAAGGGTACACTAATGGATCCATCAATGATAGAAGTTATTAAAAATTGTCCCATACCAACCATAGTAACTGAGATCAATATTTTTCATGGTTTTAATGCATATTATCAGTGATTTGTGGATCATTTCTCATGGACATCTAATCCACTCCTCAAATAACTCAGAAGGGAGGCAATTTCATGTACAAAAAATGAATGCGAGGAAAATTTGAATGATTTGAATAGAAGGTTTTTCAGTGCTTCTATACTTACAATATACTATATTGGAGAGGGGATGGTGATATTTAGTGATATATCAAAGTAGGAACTATAATGTTTCCTCATTCAAAATGATGTGGTTATAGAATATGCCTCTGAACAATTTAATTTTTATGGGAAAAATTACCCAACTCATGATTTGGAATTAACTGCAGTATTTTCTTCATTATTCATATAAAGGAATTATATTTATGTAGAAATGTGTGATATAAATACAAATAATAAAATTTTATAATATATATTCACATATAAGGAGTTTAATATTTTATAGATAATATGGTTGGAGTTGATTAAATATTATTACAGGTCGATACATTACCACCCTATGAAGGAAAACAAGGTGGTTGATGCTCTGAGCTGAAAGGATCATGCTAGTTTATCAATTTTGAGGATTAAAAAATATCAATTATTTCTGTATTTTTAACAAGTGGATTTAGAAATTGAAAAAATAAGGGGAGAAATTTTTTCATTATAAAATGAGTGTTCAATCACCAATTCTACTAAGGATTAAAGAGGCACATTAGGAATATGTATAGTTATAAAAGAAGGTGTGAAATTTTCTCAAGATCAAACATGATTATGGTTGAATGAATAGGTTTAGGAATAATGTATTTGTTTTACCCATACCATATTTGAAGAATGAGCTATTTTATTAAGCTCATAGTTCATCATTATCTATTCATCATGAAAGTACAAATATGTATAGATATCTAAAAGAGTATTTTTGGTGGACATCATGAATAGAGATATTATAGATTTTGTATCTTAGTGCATGATGTGTCAGTGAGTTAAGGTTGAGAGACCAAAGTCTATGTGGATGCTATAATTATTACCCATACTAGAATATAAATGGGAAACCATCACTATGGATTTTTTTGTTGGACTCCCCAAAACATCATAGGGCCATAGTTTTGATTGGGTTTTAGTCGATCACCTTTCGAAGTCATAACATATAATTTGTATCAAATAAAATTTCTATCTTGATAATATTTATAGTATATTCATTAAGGAAGTGGAAAGGTTTCATGGAGTACTATATTATATTGCATCTTATTAGTATATGAGGTTTACAATGATCTTTTGGTGAAGTCTCCAACATGCTATGGATATAAATTTGAGTTTCAGAACTACTAATAATTCTCAAATAGATGGTTAGTATAAGAGAACCATTAAAATTCTATTAGTTATTTTATGTTCTTCTTTAATTTATTTGAAAGGTTATTGGGATCGTCACATTCCACTAATTGAGTCTTCTAACCTCAATAACATTCACTAGAACATTCACATTCCTCCTTATAATGCCCTTTGTAGAAGTAAGTGTATGAATTTGACATGTTGGGATGAATTTTGCTAAAGAAAGCTATTGATACCTAATATAGATGAGGAAATGGAAAAGTAATATAGATCCATTTAGAAGTATATAGTGGAATCTTAGAGACGAAATAAAGGTGATGCTTCCAATCATCATTTATTTCTATAATTTGATGTCATTGAGATAATATTCATATGAATATCCCTGTAGAATAAGGTTATTAAATTTAGAAAAAAGGAAATATTATACTTATGTATATTGAACTCTTTGAGATTTTTGATCGAGTGTGGATGGTAGCTTGTTTCTTAGAACATCCACTAAACCTCTATCAAGTTCATGGTTTGTTCCTTATATCTCTCTTGAGGAAGTACAGACCTGATCCTTCACATATAATGAACTAAGAGATCATACTACCAGATAATGATAATTCCTATGAAGAAAAACTAATAGAAATATTGGATCATATAGATAAATTTCTATGGAACTATACTATTAACCTTATTAAAGTTATCTAGAGAAACAAAAAATTTGAAGAAGCAACATGGGAACATAAGGATATGATGAAACAAATATATTCTGATTTTTTTGAATTGGAGTGAGAGATTTTCGAGTTTAAAATTCACTTTAATGGGGTACAATGTAACACCATAAGATTTTATGATATATCTCTCTTTAAATAAATTAAATTTCATCAGTATTTTTTGATACACACAACCTTGAGTACAAATGAAACATAATATAGTATACTATTGTAACCTATCTGTTAAATTGGAGGTATAAATTGGAATATCCATAATTTAAAAATATGTATAATATTTGTAGATAAATCATATATATTGAAAACAAACTACTCAATTTTTAGTAAAGGATTTATATGAATAAAAAATTACTTTTTCCTCAAAATTGTTTTATTGATTTTTGTGAGCATATAATATAACTAATGTTCATAATTTTAAAAAATTTATTAAAAAAAGATTACAATATTTTTAAAATCAATGTGTAAAAATCATCTTAGTATTAATTGTTGAGAATTTTCTGAAAATATTAATTTTTTATTAATAATGAAAAATATCGATTTTTATTAAAAAATGTCTTTTACTTCAAAGAATTCAAAACATTCCAATTTATTTTAAAATTAATTTATTGAGTAATATAAGTTCTCTTATTTTATTAATAATAAAATTATTATCATTATAATTAATTATATTTTGATTTTGGTATTTAAACTTTGCATACTTAAGAAAACTTTTGATTCTAGAATACAGTTTTTTGTCGTATCTTGTGAGTTTATTTTATAAGTAATTTCAACCACTTTTAAAGATTTAATTTTATAAAATGGATTCCATATTTTTAATCATAATTTTTATTTTTTATTGATACCACTTTCATTTCTGGTCATAATGAATAGTAAAATAGTAAAATTTTCTCCTTGTAGTTAAGGTTAAATTAGTTTTATCTCAAGTTAAACTAAGATAAAGGGGTGAAATTTCCAATTAAACTTGTATAAATCCTATTTTTTTGGCAATATATTGGCCTATAAATTTCATACCTTATAATATCTTTTGGAAACATTTTAATAGTGAATGATTTTATTATATTTTAATCTTTTTAGAAATTCATAGTGTTTCCTATTACACACTTACAAAAGGAAACTACTAATTTGTCTTGTTTACACCACTTTAAGCCTTATATATTTACCAAAACATAACAAATTATCATATTATATTCCCTATTCATGAATTATATTTTCTGTTATTCTTAAAATACAATTCCAAGTGTCCTTAATTAAGGATATAAAGGAGACCTACCAACAAAGAGGTAATCATTTTACCCATACTGCCTCAATTTATTTAGTATTATAGCTTCTATAAATATGTGTTATTCATCATAAAATAATAACTTTAGTATCCTAAAAATAAATAATAAATAATTATGATTATGGAACGACCACTATCTTTCCTATATTCAATAAAATGGGATGTGAAATAATCATACAAGCGTATGTCTAGACAATCACCTCTATGTAGTGATAAAAATAATTTTTCCTCACTGTTTTTCATTGATGTTTGTTATAATGGGTTCAATTTTTATATATGATATTTATGAAATAACTTTTCTTCTTTAATTATAATATAATATCTTCTTTCTTACATTCTAATCTATTTTAAAATTAAATTGTATCCTGAGATTTTGTGTGGACTTCCACCTCCATAAAGTGATGTGATATTTTTTTCATTACATATTTACATAGATGGTAATGATGATAGATTTAATGAATATATTCCCCACATGAACCACCGAGGTTGGACTCATGAACTACCCAATCCCGCCTCCAATTGGCCAGGGGCTAGCGACTAGTGCAGAGTAGGAATATCCAAAAAATGGTAGGCATTACCCTAATGTACCTATAAACATGCACACATCTCCAAGGCCACACAATTATAAAATTAAACAAAATTAAGCCAATACTTGAATACATCTTTAATCCTATAACATATTATGATACTAAACTATTGAATGAAGAATAAGGGGATAAATACAAGCCCAATGAAAACTTTAAAGAGTCTAACCTACTAAAAGGGTGGGGTCTATAATAAAATGCAAGCTTTTAGAAAACACCTCAACCTAACAAGGTTAAGATAATTCCTCCAAATACACCTTCAAAAGGTACATGGTTTTCATAAGATATAACACGTGCGGGAAGATCCCATGTTGGGGGGGGGGGTATAACAATACCCAATAGTAAACTCCAAAAATAGATAAACAAATATCATCATGAATTTTCATCTCAATAAAAGGATATAAAAATAAATATATAACATAAATAATCAAAATATACTCATTAGATTCTATCCATAGGATTCATCTTTAAGAATTTTCATTCTAGGAGAATCCACTCCACAATCTATGTCGTCCCCTGAGACACTATTTGAATAGGTTTAGATCATTAGGCCTTGCCCAAGAAATATCACCAGTCTCAGAAGACCCTAATACTCTGATATAGGGTAACACCTAGGACCACTATGGGAAACTGTGAACCCAATATAGATTGACCCTCTACATAGTGGAATGTATTCCAAAGATTTCATGAATCATACAAATAGGGAATATAACATTGATAATCAAATAACTACTAATGTAGATCATGTTGATTCCACAAACATTACACGTGGTGTAAAAATGATAGAGGATCTCACTCTAGTCTCACATAGGGAATCCAGGAACTCTATCTGAGACTCATCCTCTTGAGGGGATCCAAATCCTATTATGTGGATTTAATTCCGCACTGTAACCTTAATGGAATGGACAATGTAGCTCACTCATCAATAATTGGTCCAAACTGAACATATAAAGGGCTACAAACACACTTTATATGGGTATACAACATTTCCATCTATCCTCAGATCTTCCTACATCCAAAATCCTCACATGGAATGTAAACCTCAACATATATATCATGTGAGTGAAGAAAACGACATGTAGAGGCCACTTAGAATTTTCCCACTCCCTCTAGTAGTCTCTATGTATGAACCTATGTCTGTGTCTGAGTACACGACATTTCTATACCTGTGTACTTCTACACATGTCTATGTACCCTCTGAGCTACATGAAATTTTTTCATATATGGGACACAAGGCGTGTTATCATGTCATTAAGATGTGATATTCGTTTCACCATGGAACCCTATCACCACATAGGGGTCCCACACTATGTTCCTCACTGGGTTACATGCAGTGTAACTGAAGAGTTTCCAGAACCCCCAAATCTCCCTCTGCACTATATGTCACATTGCTGGAGCTACCAATCATACCATTACATTTATATTCTTGGGTTTCCCACCCCTAAAGTCTTCTCTAGACAATATTCAGGTCCTTGATCCGCTCAGAAAACTAACTCCTTGATCCTTCTATAGGTGCTACGTGGGCTACTCAGGAAAAACAAAGAACACCTGATTTAGTCTATTTCTCCCTAGAACCATCCACCATCATCAATTATTCCCAGAATTCAACCTCCATCATGATTCTAACATTCTAAATCAATCTTTTTTACCAAATAATGGTCACATAATGAGTGAACATCGAATATTGGTCGAATAGTTGGAAAAGGAAAAGACCAAATATGACCAACCAAAGAAATGAGGGAGAAATCCATAATCCATGAAATGTGAGGAATGAACCTTTTATTTTCATTTAGACTCAATTAATTTTCTTACAAGAATATGAACAAAGTGGAATAAATCACAATGGACATATATAATACCATTAATTTAAATCTACCAATGATGCACATATCAATTTTGTTCATTGAATTGATCTATGTTCGTACGAAATTAAGAAAAATGATGAAAAACACAAGACAAAATTCTACCTAGATTTTAGATCAATCGTTGAGGAAGAATATTTTTTTACTTTCATCATTAGAAACATCCATGAACTCCTTTAGCGTAAAATTCTATAATCTGGTCTCGATTTATCGTCATTCTCCAGGAATTATCTCCAATGGTTGTCTAAATCTCAAGGGTTTGAGCATGTAACCCTAATGAAATACTCAAAAACATATATTTATAGGATATATAGTCATTGTGTTGAATAAAAATAAAATAAATCAATTTATTTAATTTATTTTATTAATTTACCCCCATGATTCCATTTTCACAAACGCCTTGAGCCAATAAAGGTTATGTCATTCCTAGGGTAAACCCTATATTATAAACTCAATGGTACCCTCTTATTTATGGTCCAGGAACCTACATAAAAGTTACTCCACATTTTTAGTAAAGTTATATGTTTTTGATATTTAATATATTTAATATATTTCAAAAATTTATTCTAGGAACACCAGACCTCGGAATAATACACCATTTTAACACCCATTCTTGAAAATAATACCTATAATACCTCAAAATAATACACATAAAATACGAGTCATTAAATTTACCCTCCCTTAGGTAATTTAATCCAAAAAATTGAAAATAATACTAAAAATATGAGGGTATAGGGATCATATTTGGGTCTCCTAATCCTAGGTTCTCTCCTGAATAATCTCATGTTTCCATTAGAAATGCACAAGGGGAATCAATCACCCACAAAGGATACTTTTCTTCTAGTCTGGAGGGGAATGTCATGATCAAGAGAAACTGATTCTTAAAGGCATATCATAATCCTCTCCATAATTATGATGTGAACCAAACATCATGGTCTAATACAATCATCAAGGGAACTCTATGGAGTCAAACCATCTCTTGTACATAGAAGTGTTCCAAGCTCTCTATAGAGTTTTTCTCTCGAATAACTTGGAAGTGGACTGGCATGGTGAGTCTCTCTATGATTAACTAAGTTAATTCATTTCCAATATACATACAAGGTAAGCCCATCATGATGTCCATGTATATCCCATCCCACTTCCACTCTGGATCCTCAAGGGGTTATGCTAATCCTACTGGAACTTGGTCCTCGACCTTCACTTACTGATAAGTGAGTCATCAAGATACATACTCTACAACTCCATTATTTACTCATGCATAGAAAAACTATTGTCAAAGGTCTTGGTACGTATTTAAAACACCAATATGTACCACTAAATGGGATGTATGAAACTCCCACATCACCTCCTACCATAACATCAAAGGTACCATCATCCATTTTATGAAAAGGATATCATACTTCCCACCTAAAAAATATCCATTAGGAGAAAATCTAGTGCATATATGAGTATGTAAGGTCTCCCAATCAGAATCTACATATTAAGAATATCTGAAACACTTTAAAAGTTCTAGGGTAACAACCATCAACTAAAGATATGAACCAGCATCCTTTTCCACTAAGGACAAAATCAAATGAGGCTATTTTCTCTCACACCTCAGCCAACCACTAATAATAAGATCTCATTTTGGGAGAATATTAAACCATGTTACCCTTCCCAATAGTATAGAAAATATCAGTGTCATAGTCCTAATAAAGCTATATCCATTGCCTCTATCTCAATTTAAACTCATTATGAGAGAATTTATACATGATACTCCTGTGGTCAAAGTAAATGATAAACCACACACACATATAATAGTGTTGCAACATCTTTAGTGTGAAGTCTATCACTTCTAAATCAAGATAATGGGTCATGTGGTTCTTCTCATGTGGTCTTAACTAATGTGAACCATAGGAAATAATCTCCTTCCTCAGCATCAGAACACAAACAATAAATTTCCTTGATGAAGCATATAACAATATTTAATATACACTATTATATGGAAATCTAAAGATGGGAATGATTTTAAATCTCTTCCGCAACTCATAAAACAACTATTGGCACTTTTTTAGACACATTTATGGCTACCCCTTCTGGGTGAAATCTATCAATGGTGCTTCCACTCTAGAGAATTCAGGTATAAACCTTCGATAATACCTATAAAATCCAAAGAAGCTACACAAGTCAGTAACACTCTTGGGTGGATCCCAGGAAATTAGTGCCCCATACTTCACCAGGTCCACTTCTACTCCTACCTCTAAGGTGATATGTCCCAGGAATTGGACTTCTCAAATCCAAACTACACTTTGAATTTTTTTCATAAATATGGTTCTCTCGGGGTGTGTCCATGACCATCCTCAAGTTTCTCATGTGCTGCTCCTGAGACACCGAGTACAATAGGATTTCACCAACGAATGCCACCATATACCAGTATAAGAAAGTTTGAAAGTTCTAGATCTTGAGTTTATTGAACCCAGCTTGGGAGTTCTTCATTCTGAAAACATAACTAGGTATTCATAGTGACCATAGTGACATCTGAATGTCATCTTTGGGATATCATCATCTATACTCATACTTAGCAGTCACCTAATTGGAGGTCAATCTTTAATGACCACCACTAACATATAAATTGATTAAAGAGGTTGTTGATCATCATCAGTGGATACATATTTTTTCATGGTCACTTGGTTCAATCATAGATAATCCACACATAACCACAAGCTCCTGTCCTCCTTCTTTGTTCACTACACTGGGTCTGCCTAGGGGGAAATAGTGGGTCTCAAAAATTTGTTATCCTACATGTCCTCCAATAGAACCCTCAAATCATGAACCTCTAAAAGATCCATATGATATGCTTGTGTAGATATCAGGGCTCTACTAGGATGAAATTCATTGCAGATTTATACATCATGGTGTGGAGTTAAGCCCGGTATGTCCCAAGGAAAGTCATCATCATACTTCGTCGCCACTAAAGGAAACTAATAGCCCATAGAGTTTACTACTCCAAGTGTCATGAAATCCCACAAGTGAGTAATTAGTTGCAATCTCGTATATATAATCACATCCTACACTTTCAAGGTTTCTTTTTCACACACATAGAAAAACCTCATTACATCACTATGGAAACACCGCATCCTCTACCTAAAATAGTCAATCTGGGCATGGAATATTGATTATCATTCCATACCTAGGATGACATCATAAGCCCTTATCACTTCTATAAATAGATATCATATAAAACTCTCACCTCCAAAAATCATATTGCACTATTGGAATAAGGGAAGAATCGATGAGTCATTGCCTATCGATGTATCAAACTACAAGGGATAATCTAAGGGATAAACCAAAATCTCTAAATCTAGAACCAGAGAAGTCCAATGGATGAAATGATTCACACTTGTGTCTATCAAAACTGAAGCTAAAGTAGAAAATACACAGATCATACCAGATATCATCCTTATATCCTTATAGTCAAGAACATTATAACCTTTATATTTTCTCATCCCATACCACCTTCTCCCTAGGACTGTTGTGGACCACCTGGGGGTAGTGGTGGTAATAGGTAAAACCTCCAACCAGATCATGCTACCCTTCCAAATCATCTTCAACATCACCACTAGAAAAACCACCCTACTCATGCCTCTCTCTCTCTTCCTTAGAGGTCCCTTGACAATCTCCTGATAAATTTTATGATGGTTTGGAAAATGATAAGACAAATTTTCCAGACCATCAGAGGAGAAACACTAACTCTACCTTTATTGATTGGGTCTATTTTTATGGATAAACACAGCTAACCCTATGTCTTGGGATCATCTCCTAATGTGTATGATGTGCTTGGAACAATGTGACGGTCATCAATTTCCTTCTTCCCGAGGTCTCATATCCTAGGTTCCCAACACTGGAACGCAATATTAGTTTCTACTCTATCAAGAATCTCTCCTCCACCAAGGCCTGATCAAGCCCCCAACATAGGTGTGAATGAAAATAGATATCATTGAAGCCCCAATGTCCCTGTGTAGTCCCTTATAAAAGGTATGTTCCTTGGAGAACATATCCCAAACTATATCAGTGGTGCATCATGAGAGATTTGTAAACCTCGATGAATACTCTTCCACTGTAAAATTGCTGTACTGCATACAAAAAAACACTTTTATACGCACTTATCACAACATATCCAAGTAGAAATCCTCCATGAAAAGATTCTCAAAGTCCAAACTTGAGAGAGATGCCTCATCATGTGACTAAGTCACTAAGCTCCACCATCACCCAAAATAGCTCTGATGAAGACTCACTACAAGGACCAAAATATGATATTCCGGAATCCTCACAAGGTAGAAAATGTGAGTGACTATTCTTAGCGAGTCATCATCCACCTGGGGTTCTAGATCTCCCTAAATCCGGGGGGTCTTTTCCATTGAAACTCATAGAACACACTCATCATCTTTGTAACTTCTGAAAGCACTACTAGAGCTCGTTTTTGTTCAATGGGTGATGTTATATCTAGTAAAACACCCTAAGATTATATACTTATTATAATAATTTTTATAGATGCCTCATCACTTGGTGGAACTTCCCCATGATCAAACATTTTAATTTTGGATGGGTGTCTGTATAGAGGCATCCTATAATTAAACAAGATGTATCATGGTCAAAAGTGTATATCTATGGAGCTGACTACAGAATTAAATTGAAAACACTACCCATTATTATATTATGAAACCACCAATGTTTCCCCTACAAACAATGTCTACATATGATGATTTTAAATGAATTTGATCAGTGTCTAATTGTATGGATACATTAGAAACTACACTAACACTGGAGTACCTATCCAAAAATCTAAACTCGAAACACTAAATTGTATTTCCCCAAACCAATATCATTGAAATTTACAATGGTAGAACTATTTACTTTGATACCACACTATCAAAACCTGACCCCTAGGTTCTGACACATGAATAATCCAAGCCCACCTTCAATAGGCTAGGGGCTAGAGACCATCATCAAGTTGTCACATCCCAAAAATGGGAGGCATTATCATTATGTACCTATACATAGAAAAACACTCACACATGTCCAATCCCACACAATGATGAAATTTAAAACAACTAAAACCAATGCAAGAATATATCTACAATACCACAACAGAGTATGATAGTAAATTACTGAAATCGAAAAAAGGAAAAATACAATATAAAAAACTATACAGAGTCCAACATGTTCCAATGGTGAGGAAAATAATAAAATAAAATCTTTCAAGAAATGAATTAGTCTAAAAAGCTCATTCTATATTACAAGAGCTCCCAGTCCTACCAAGACACCATCAAAATGGGAATCATCAGTTTAAATCACAACACATGAAAGTGGAGCCCATGTAGGGGTGAGTATATAAATATCCTGTTAGACACCCCAAAAATAGATAAATAGATATCATTAAGAAGATTAAACTCAATAAAAGGATATAACAATCATTTTATAACCCAAATAACCATGATATACTCATGAAGGACACTGTGCCACCAGGTGGTCACAACCAACTGCCAACCACGATATTCTGCTCGAAGCGTATCTAGTTCTTGGATAATCCATTCCTTGACCAATTATATCTTGATAGATACTCTTCTAAGAGGACTAGATCATTGGGTCCCACCAATTAAATATCACAACCCTCAAAATTCCATTATACTCAGATAGGGGGTCATATCCAAAACCACTAGGGGACGCCACAAACCCAATCTAGATCAACCCATTGTGTAGGGGATTTTATTCCAACGATACCATGAACCCTAAAAATATGACCCTTTAGATGAAGGATAAACTTCCTTCTCATGGAGGTCATATGGATTCCACAAACCCCACCTAGGGTGTAAAGATGATAGAGGATCGTACTCTATTCTCACAAAGGGACGCCGAGAACATTATCTGTGACTTTTCCTCTATAGTTGATCTCAATCTTATGATGTGGAAGTAATGTTGCACTGTACCCCCAGATAATGGAAAAATGGAAATCACCCAATAGACATTAGTCTAGAATAATGAAACAAAGGGATAAAAATTCCCTTTACGTGGGTTACATGATGTGTAATAGTGGTACACGGTGTGTCTAGATATCCTTATGTCTCCCCATGTGTTAAATCCTCATATCACTTGTAAATAACAACATACATGGCATGTTCATGATGAATATAGTGTATAGTGGTGTCTAGGAACCTAACTACGCCATTTGGACATGTTTTTGTATCAACATGTGTATGTGTCTGAGTCTAAATCATGTCCATGTCTGTGTCTGAGTACACGACATGTCCATGCCTGTGTACTCTTTCACGTGTCCATGTCCCTCCAAGGTACATGTTGGGCCATCACAGAGCATCAACATGGTGCATGACCATGTCACATGGAGTGTGATATTTTTCTCATTGTTGGACCCTGACACTATATAGGGTTGTCCCACATGTCATGCCTTGCCATGTTACACACAGTGTAACCAAGGACTTTCCAAAACTCCTAGTTCATCCTCCCTGTTTTCTATCACATCATTAAAGCCAAAAATACTTTCAAAACATGTAGATCCATGGATAGATGGTCTCTTACATCATCAGTAGTCATGATTTGGGTCCTTAATTAGCCCAGATAACTCTCTGATCCATCGGTCTGTCACCACACCATGTGTTTCTCAAGAAAAACAATGAACTCTAGATTCAGTATCATCCTCCCTCGACCCATCCACCATAATCCTCGATTCCCAAAACATATCCTCCATTATGATTTCTACCCACAACATCAATTTTTGGAGCTGAAGAATTGTTTCACAATGACTGAATAATGGAAATTGGTTTAATAACATTCCAAAAAAAATACCAATGATGATCGAATGAAGAAACGGGGGGAGAAATCCACAATCCATGAAATGTGAGGAATAAACCTCAGACTTTGTTTATTTGGACTCATTTTTTTTTTCATGTAAGAAGATGAATGAGTAGGAATAAAACACAATGAAAATATAAAATTCTATAAATTTAAATCAACCAATGATGCATATATCAATTCTGATCACTAAATTGATCCATGTTCGTTCTAGATTAATAAATATGATGGAGAACGCAAAAAAACTTCCTACTTGGAGTTTGGATCGATCTTTGAAAAGGAACAATTCTGTGTTTCTATCATTGATGAGATCGATGAGCTCCATTAGCACAACAATCTATGATCTTTTCCAGATCCATCGTTGTTTTCCAAGAACATTCTCTAGTGGTTTTCTAAATCTCTAGGGTTTAAGTAGCCATACCTGAGGAAATATTCATAACCATAAATTTATAGAAGATCTGGTCAATAAATTTAATAAAAAATAAATTTAATTTATTAAATTTATTTACTTTTTTAATTCATTCCCATGAAAACTATTTCACAAACTCCCTGCGCTGATAAAGGTAATGTCACACCTAGGGTAAAACCTCTTTTCCAAACTCAATGGTGCAATCGGATTTCTAATTCGGGCCCCCACTCATGATTTAATCCATTTTTAAGGAAAATTGCGCATGAATTCTAGTTATAGTATTAAATATATTTCAAACATTTATTTTGGGTGCACTGGACCTCAAAATCACATGTCGTCTCTGTGCCTGGTCTAAAAAATAATCCATATAATATAAATAAATAGTACAGAGAAAAACAAAGTCATTATAAATATATATGATATATATGACATAATAATTATTTTGTAGTGGTTAATTATTATTTAAATTTCTTCTGTTCCATCCGTTAATAAGTGAAACCAATTTTCATGTGTACGTACGTCTTACCATCCTTATGAATGGTGAAATTCTTTTTTTATTAAAATACTTTAGGGATGAAAGTATATGTATACATATAAATGTATAAATATCATATAAGATATTTAAATCATTAATAACATAATGGATATGATGGAATCGATATCAAAGTACATGGACTGGAACTATCGAATTGGAAATCTCATGAAAAAGGAAACCGTTAACACCCAAAAATAATGATTTCTTATGAAATTATTAATAAATGTGTGTCCAAATATTATAATTGGATCATATATGATATTATAAGTATATAAATTAATCTTTTAAAGAATTAGAATAAACATAAATTAGTTACCCAAGAGTTTAAATTTATTTTTAACCAAATCGAACTTGAGGTAAGGGTTTATCATTCCAAATTGTCTTCTATGGAGAATATGTTTTATTATGAACCAATATTATTTTACGATGTGTATATACAAACCCTTTGAAATTTTATATCATAAATATCATTTTATTGATGATATTTAAAGAATTATTTGATGTTATTCACTCATGGGTCTTATGATTCCAAATTACCAAAGCGGTAATTGATTTATGCTATAATATAATTGTTTATCAAGATTTATTATATATACGTTTTTGGTGACTAATTTAATGATATATGTCTCAATAATATTATAAAAATTTCTATAGAATACATTTTCCTTTAATTTTCCTCACATTAAGTATTCAAGAGGATGAGAGAACATTTTTAAGGAAAACCAACATTATTTCTCTATTCAGTTAAAAATATGTTTTCATTCATATCTATGTTTTATAAAGATATCTTGAAGAAAATTATTACTATTATACTATGATTGTTAAATTTACTTTTAACCCATGCTTTTATTTTTACACAAAATTTTAAAAGGAAAATTTTTATAATTTTTTCCAGTGACTAAATTTAATCTTTTTATCAAAAATATTAATGGAATAATTTTTTTATATACACAACATGAATGAGATTTCCCAGCATCATGAATATTCAATGCTTTTAGGATTCCATTAGAATACCTATTTAATTCTCCATAAGGATCTCATAAATCTATTTATCTTCTAGAAATATATAGGATAACCTAAGAAATTCATAAATGAAATGGGTGAGCTAAAAATCATAGTAAGGTAATAAATATGATAAGAAAACAAAACATGTAAGTCAAAGGTATAACATGATCCAAAAAAGATAAGTCTCATGAATAAACATGTGAAATAATAACACAAGTAACATGGTATCATAAGACCATGGTGACATAGAAAATGGAAATAAATACAAAAAAATGACATCAATATGAGTCAAGGATAATTTCCTAAACAATAACACAACATGGAACAATTTCCATATTTGATTAGGTTTACTCCCTAATCCCATACATGATATCTCATGAGTATAAATATTTACCAATTCATTAGAAAGATACATGGGTGCACCTATTATAACTAGTTAATGATTTTGTGTTCCAAAAAACGAAATCTATCATTATTTTTAAATATAATAATTACTCATGGAAATAAACTGGGTTATATAATATTGCCTTATATTATAATCAAATGAAATTTCATAAAGGGGGAATTTCTGAAATAAAAAAATACATATATTACATCTTCAATGTAATGGAGAATAAGACTAGTATATATGTGAGATAAATATATAAATAATTTATAATCATTCCATAAAATTAAAGAGCGAGTGTGTGAATTAGATAGAGAATGGTCATAACCTAAAGAAAAGGGTGGCTTATAGATATCCCTTACCTCAAGACCGATTGATCACATGTGTTCTTTATCATAACAAATAAAAAAATTATGTTAATTATTTAATCGATTAATAAACTTTTTAGGTTAATTATTTTTTTACAATTTTATGTTCAATAACTTAATAATTTTGGTTAAGGTGGGATGTTTTGATGATGATCAGCTCATATGTCCAAAATCACATTAGAATGTTGGATAAGGTAAAATTGAATATTATTTAACCATATAAATAATAATTATTATTACATAATTAATATTTTTATACCTTATTTATAATTTTAAAACCAATAATAAAGTATGGATATGAAAAAAGAACTATGTTACAATCATGGAGATAGTAAGTTGTATGTACATATGAGTAACATTTCCATTTTTTCAACGATCATGATGGAAAGAAGGTACGTTTTATTTTAACATTAAAAAATTATAATTATATCATATATATAATATTATTTCTTTAAATATTATAACATATAATATCCATTGTATGTTGTAATAAAAAAATCACATCGCTTCGTGAGGCGGTAGTCCTCTGTATACACGTACAACGTTATTTTTTTTTTAATGGATGCTAAGGTAAGAACGTGTATGATATATTAATTTTAATTGATGATTAATATGTCATGAATATGATATAAACACATTAATTAGATCATCTTTATGAGCATTGATATATGGTGATGAAAATGAATAACAGCTGTTCGCAAGGTGGTAGTCTATTATACACAAGAATGATTGTTTTATTCCACATTTTATGGAATATGAGATGGATGTAGGTTTTGAAATAAAAATTATAAAACATCAGTATGTGGGGGATATTTATATAAATAAATCACCATGATTGAAAAATATTTTAATCAATTTTAAGAAATCATAACACAAAGATGTTTAGTTAAGAATATTAAATCATCTTCGGGCCGCCTCATTAGGATCATACCTAAAGCCTCCATAGATTGGATTTATGATAAAACCAAGGACTATGTGAAATGGTTAGGAAACTAAAAAAGGTATTTTGGTAGGGATTATATGAACTAAAATGATTTTTATGTGTGTAAAATAGATTATAGGATGTTCCCTTTTATAAGTTAGAGGAAGTGGCATTTTTATAAATACCCAAAACTATTCAATAATAGGAAGCCACTATCAAGAAAAGTGCCACCAAAATTGATAATTTTTTTTGGTATTATATGTTCTATCATCCACAAAAATTCATAAATTAATTTTTTTTTAAATATTTAATTCTTTTTACACCTATGTTTACTCACTTTTACCATTTTATTTTTTTACAACCGTAATTAGCTATTTTACTATTTTTACTATTCATTAGGACAAAAAATTAAAATAAAATAATTACCTAATATTAGTTATGATAATTATTATTATGGAATCCATTTTATCAAATATAATTGATAGATGTGGTAGAATTTAAATTAAAAATAAATCTTTAAAACATGTTGAAAAACTACTTCTTAAGAAATGTATTTTTTCAGAAAAAAGATGATACTAAATTTACTATATGACTATTAATAATAATTATATGAGTTTAAATTCACATAAAATTATATATAATACATACGTTTAATTTAAATATATATTTATTTGGGATTATTTTAATTAATTAAAAAGGATAAACTTTATTCACTTAAAAACAGTTTATAGAAAACTAGGTTTTTAAGTATAAAAATAACACTATACCAAAATCCTGAAACATTTTTATTAAAATGAAATTAGTTAAATTATTATAAATAAAATAGATCATATTTCACTTTTATACCAAATATTAAAAATAATATTACTTTAAAATTACTTTATTTAATGAAAAAATGAAAATATATGAAAAATTAGTAATTTTCATTCTTCACTGAACAATCAATATTTTCAAAAAAATCCAAATATTTCACCATATTTAAAATTCTATACGATGATTAAAAATATGATATTAATTTCATAAAATAAAATTTCAAAAAGTTCATGAAATTAATTGTAATAGTTTCTCTCAAAAATCAATAAAAATATTTTTTGATGAAAAAATATTTTTTAAAATAATAAAATATATTCATTAAAAATTAAGTGATTATATCTATTAAGACCATTATATATCTTTAATAATGTAATTAAAACTATTATTCCCTGAAAAATTTAATGTCTAGGTTGTAACAATAATAAATAATCTTTGTTTGTTTAGTCTTGATATTGTTTGTAATATACACTTTCAAACATTATTTAAAAATATGGGGTTTTACATTTTACTCCCATTATTGAATTTAAACCATGAAATTTCATATTAAATATTAAGCTAAAAATAGGTATGGATACTTATGGTTCATTTTTCCTAAATTTCCTAGGTTTATTATTCATATTTGTGGTTTATCTATAGCATGTGACTATGTGAGTTCTTAGGTTGCATATAATTTTATATTTATGGTCCAAGATCTTCAATATATTATCCTCATAAGAGAGATAATTTTATACATGTACCACTAATTAATTTAGTAAATTTGAGGAATTTTTGTATGTACTTTATCAAGAGTGATACATGGAATTAATCACACATATGAGAAAGCACTAGTGGGAGTGCTAGTCAATAAGACACATATATGATGTTATAGAAAATCTCAAAGGGTCCAATGTAACTGGGGATTATTTTTTCCTTTTTCCTAATTATCACAAATCTCTTTCATTGATATATGTCGAGAAAAAATTTATCCATAACCTCAAACTCTAGGTCTTATCTATGATTTTTATCATAGATCCTATATCGACTCTAAGCAGTCCAAATGTGTTTCTGAATGGTCTTGACCTTTCCTACTATTTCTTCAACCATTTTAGGTCCCAATATCTTTCATTAACCAACATTATCCCAAAATAAAGGTGTTATATAAATATATCCTTAAAGGGATTTATAAGGATCCATTTTTATTATTGAGTGGAAATTATTATCAAACAAGAAATCAACTAGAGGAAGATGTTTAATTCATACTCTTTCAAAGTCCATCAAGCATTCAAGTGACATGCCATCTAGTGTATTAATAGTCTACTCAAATTGTAAATTGGTTTGGTGGTGATAAGTCATAGTAAAATTGAACATGTAATTTAGATAATTTTAGAGGATCTTATAGAACATGGTGGTAAATCAAATATCTCTAATTATATATAATCATTGGTGGTGTTACATGAAGCCTCACTACTTCTCTGATTTGTATTCTTGAATTTTGATTGAGTGAGAAGTCATCTGGAATTGAAATCAATTCTTATGTATTTTTAAGAAGATCAAACAGAACCCCAAAGTCACTACTTCCTCTTAATTTACATGGAAGTCTATTAACAAAGTCTATATTGATTTTTTCCCATTTCCATGTAGGTATGGGAAACCGTTTTATAATCCTCTAATACTTTTACCTTTAATACTTCACATTATGAAATAACAAACACTTTGATATATATTATATGATCTCCTTCTTTATATTTCCCCACCAATAGTTTTACCTGAGATATTGATTCATCTTCATGATCTCTAGGATGATGGGAAAGGTCAAGCTATCTGTATCATTCAGCATATAATTCTTTATCTCCAAATATAATGGTAAATATATTCATGACCCAAATATCATAACTCGTTCATATAAAATTTAAAACTCTAAGTATTTTCATTTTATTATTGCTTCCACATTCTTCTGAATTGACTAATCATCCCTTCTAGTATTCAGTATATTATCTCGAAGGGATGTTTAATAAATCATACAATAAAGGAATAATGATTTTCATTCATTTATGATATCATTGTTAATACTTTCAATGTCTAAAAGGATTGGATCCATCTCAATTCTCATCATTGATAAATTCATAGGATTGTTTCTACATAGAGAATTTACCACATTTTTTATTTATAAATTTGGTAATGGATTGAGAAACCATTATACTTGATCATCTATAACAACCTTGTTGGTTCATATTAAGCTATTTCTATGTGAATAAATATATTATTTTCTTATGGTTTGTATAAATTTCAAACTTTTACCCATAAAGATGGTGTTTAAATAATTTCAACACAAATATCACTGCAACCATTTCCAAATTATGTGTGGGATAGTTCTGTAGATGAAATTTAAACTACCTTGATATTTAGGCTATAAATTTATCAATTTTTATTAAAATAGAGCCTAATACCTTCTTTTAATCATCATTATATACCATAAAAAGTTCCCCACATGAGGGAGGCGTGAGTACTAGTGAAGTGATAATCCTAATTTTTAAATCCCTAAATATTTTCTCATATTCCATGGTCTAGAAAAACATTACTCTCTTATGTTTTTATTGGTTGGTGGATTTGAAAACTATGAGATGTTTCTCAAAAATCATCAGTAATACCCACCTAGTCCTATGAAATTGTAGACCTCTAGTACAGATGCTGGTCAAGGCTAGTACATAATTGCCTTTGTCAAATAAGTGTCCACATATATCCCTTTATTGGTGATAATATTACCTAATATTGATACTTCCTTTATCCCAAACTCACCTTTACTACACATTTCATATATCTTATTATTTCTCAAATCCTTTTGCACAATATAAAAATTCACCACCTTTCTTTTAGAGTGAGTCATAATTTATCTATAAACACTTTCACAATTTTTTCAAGGTAATATCTAACGCTAATTTATTGAGAATATAATTATTTTTTAATCATTAGTGAGTTCCAAAAGAATCACTATAAACTCATAGTGTCCATACATTGTCCAAAAGGTAGTTTTGGGAATATCTTCCTTCATTACCCTTAAGTAGTGTTATTCCAACCGATGTTATCCTTAGAGAAATATTGGGCCTCATGTATTTGAAAAAACGAGTTATCGATCCATGGTATGTGATAACTATTCATTATCATGATTTTGTTGATTTCATGATAATCAATGCGAAGTTGCATTGTTCTATCCTTATTCTTGTTGAAGAGGACCGATACACCACATGGTGAAGTACTTGGGATTTTAAAACCCCTTTCTAAATTATCATGTAACTACTTCTTTATCTCTTCTAACTCAATGGAATATATTCAATAATTATTATTCGATATGGGAAGGGATCCAAGTATAAGTTCAATTATGAACTGAACCTATTAGTCAAGAGGTAGACGAGGAAACTATTTAGGGAATACATCAATATAATCCATCATAATGGGAATGTTGTCAAGAATTATTCTCTATTTTTTATCCATCATTTGAGCAATATATTATTTCTCATAAGGTAATAATATCCCTCTCTTGAATAAAATATTATAGGGGTAATTCGTCTTCCTCCTTAAACATGTATAGAATTAGGGGATAACATGGTACAAGGAGAGTGATCTACCTCTCTATAAATATAATGTTGGATTTATATGTGGATAGTCAAACCATTCCCAATATTGAATCAACATTCACTAAAGGATGTAATATGATATTTTATTGAATATTCAATCCCCAAAAATTGATGGGGGAGGAGTTATATACATGGGATACAACTATTTCTTTGTTTATTGATCCCATAGATAGATCAAACCCTTGTTGTTATATAGTGTTTGAATAATTATTCTAAAATTTAAATATATGAATGGATTTTTAGAACCATAATCAAAAAGTAAATTTGGTATTATTTAATTAGTAAATAGCATAACTAACACCATGTCATTTTCGAGATCCACCTCAATAGTAGTGATATCATATGCTCTTCATTTATATCTAGGAATTTATTCTTGTTGTAATTGATTATCTATGAAAATACTAGTCTTATTGAATTTGATTGCATAATTATCATGTTCCTTGATGTTGAAATACTACACCACATGTAGAGGGTTGATCCGTGTTTGTTGGTTTCTTCATTTCCCTTTGAAATTTATTATACTAATTCCCCTCTTTTCCACATTTGAAACATCTCCCCATTCCCATAAAAAAGTTTCCAAGATGCTTCATCAAACACTTTTGAAAAGTGGAATGTTGGTTTCAAGATAGGGAGTTCGGGAAAAATAATAGTTGAAAAATATTTTCATGAAATCTTCTAATTACATGTAATCAAGATAATATTTTTACATTGTGTTATTGACCAGTTTCTTCCGATGACACGCTTACCCATCAATGCAATAATAGATTAGAAAAAAAAACTCTTGCTCGATCAATTTTAGGATAGAGAATATCTTCTCAATGGATTGAATCCATTATTCTATTATGAGGGGATCAGAAGATCTACTAATGTTCATAAGAATACATCACATAAAATACTTGACCGATAATTTCTCCTCAGGATGAGGAGGGAGTTATACGTGATTAAATTTATTATTCATGACTTGATCTAGTTGATTTAGTACTTCTATAAATTTCTCATCTCTCACTCCCATAAGGTTAGGCATATCATTTGGGAAATAATCACATTTCCTATCTTGTCATTTTTGGCATGGTTTTAACTATTTCCCATCATTAACTAAATAATAAAGAATAAGAAGAGAATATATTAACTAATAAACATAAAAATGGGGAAATCATAAACATGGTATGCAAATCTTATAAATGATAATTATATCCTAACTTATGAGTCTCTATGTTTAAATATTTTTTACCCATAGTAATTTAATAACTATTTTTCTAACCTAATAATTAGTTTAATTCTTTAATAATGTTTCATAAAGAGTTTGTGAATTTCCAAAACATACCCAATGGTAGTTTTGAACCAGGTGTTCGGTAATAACAATTGTTTTTCACTAGGAGGTGATCCAGTTAAAGACCAATGTGGCCTATTTGGAGTTAGTAACCCTAGGTAAAACTGTTCTAGATCCACAACAACTTGTAGTATAATGATAGGGAAGTAATTTCTTGGAACCTAGTCACACTATAATTCCCCAAAATTCCAGGATAATTTCCTACTCCTATAATTATCTCAATAGTTATTAATAAATTAATCTATTATTAATATCAAAAAATTACTATAAATTCATCTAATACTAATAATATTGATCCATGAATTACACAAATATTATTAAATGATTTTTAAAAATAAATATCCAATAAGTAAAAACCGAAAGATCTTGATGCTTGCTTTCGTTGTAAGGATAGTTCAATGATACATAAACAGAAAACTTGAGACATTAAATCATTATTTTATTTTCCATAATGATCTATCAAATCCATTTTATATCCTAAAATTTCATAGGATTTCTTAGGTAATATATAATAGAAAAAGTTGAGATAAAAATCATTGTATGATAATAAACATGTGATTTAAATGTATAATAAGATATCATACAATATAAGGATCATGAGTAATCACAAGGAATAATAAAAAAAATAACATGGTATCTTAAGATATTGGTACAATATAAAATTTGGTGGCAACACAAAACATGATATAAACATGATTCAATTATAACTTCCTAGACAATATCACATAGTGTAAAATTTCCCATAATTGAGGCATTTTAAAAATGAAAGATCCATTTTAAAATTGAAAAACTATATATATTACACCATAAAATAAAGGGATAATAAGATATGTATATTTTTTAGGGAAATTTACACATAATTTATAATATATTCATTACATTATATATAAATAGTTAGTGAGTCAGAGATAGAATGGAAATAACCAAATGAAAAGGCTGGTTTAGAGAGTTCCCTTACCTCGCGCCTAATTCATCATGTGTGTTTTTTATATTCCTAAATAATGATATTATGATAGTTATTTTATTTATTAACAATTTTTTTCATGTTTATTATTCATTTTATTTTATTCATTATCATTTTATATTCAATTACATAATCATTTAGATTCATGTCAGATGTTTTGACGATGTTCAACACACATGTCCAAAATCACACTAGAATGTCCTCTAATGTCAAAGAGATTGTTATTTAATCATATCAATAATAACAATGAATTATTTTTAATTTTTATATATCAACTATACTTTTAAAACCAGTCAATAAGTATGGTTATTAAAAACAAACAATGTTACAATAAGGGAAATGGTATGGCACGCATACGCATGAGTAATGATTCCATTTTTTCAATGATCATTATGGAATGAACTTGAGTTTTATTTTATAATTAGTTAATTATAATTATATACTAAATATCATATTAATTATTTAAATAATTTTATTTATATTATCCATGTTTCTTATTAATATAAAATTAATCACATCACTTCGTGAGGCGGTAGTCTGTCGTATAGGAAAACTACGTTATCACATTTTAATTGATGGTGATGTAAGAAAGTATATGATATATTAATTTGATATCATTATTTATATATCATTAATATAATATATAAACATTAAATAAAACATCATTAATATATGTGAGATGTAATTATTGAAAATTAATTGCAATGGTTCGTGAGGTGGTAGTCCTCTATACACACAAACGACGGGTTTGTTTTCTATTTGATGGAAGAGGAGATGGATTTAAGTTATCAAATTAACCAAATAAAACTATATTATATGGGAGATATTTATTTTATTATATAATCATTATTGATTAATATTTTAATGAGGTGTAAGAAGAAATAAAACAATGATTCTCTGTTAAGAATGATAGAACTTCTTCAGGCCACCTCATTAGGATCATACCTAATGCCTCCATCGATTCGATTAATGATAAATACAGGGCCACTAAGTTGTGTGGAATGAATTATTTAATGTATTTTTGTAGTAATTTGATGAACTAATTGTATTTTTATTTTGTGGAAATAATATGAGACGAGGTTTCATTTTATAAGTGAGATGGAGTGGAATTTTTTTAAATACCTAAACCTATTCAAAAATGGGAAGGCACTTTCAAGAATAGTGACTAAAAAATTAAAAAAATGGATTGTAGTGATGATATGGTTGATACACACCTGAAAAATTCAAAAAAAAAATTTCAAACCTGATATTCCATTTACCTCCACGGTTACTCACTTTTACCATTTTAGTTTTTCACAAAGGTTGCGTGTTTTTTTACTATTTTACTATTCATTATGATAACAAATTAATTCTAAATTATTAATTAATCTTAATTATTATTATTTCAAAATTTTAATACATTTTATCAAAATTAAATTCATACATGTGGTAAAATATATTTTAAAAATAAATTTTCAAAATGTGTCGGAAAACATTTTTTTCAAGAAATATATTTTCAAGAATAAGATGATCTTACCTTAAAAATATGAATAGTAATCATAATAATATGAATTTAAATAAATATAAATTGATATATAATCTATAAATTTAATTTGAATATTTATTTATTAGGGTTGATTTTAATTAATTAAAAATTAAAAACAATATGAACATAAAAACAGTTTGTAAAAATTTCGGTTTTATGTATAAAAATAAACTTATACAAAAATAATAAAAATTGATGATTAAAATAATATTTAATCACATTATTCTAAATAAAATGGATAATATGTAACTATAAGACAAAATAAGAAATAATATAATGAAACATTTAAATTACTTTATTTAATCAAAATAAACGACAGTATTTGGAAAATTGGGAATTTTTACTATTCACCAACAAATCAATCATTTATAAAAAATACAATTTTTTAACCCAAAGTCATTTTTGATGATTATTTTGAAAATTATTTTAATTTTATAATTTTTTTTAAAATATTAGTAAATTAATTGTAAAATTTTCATTCAAAATGTAATAAAATCATTTTTGAAGAAACTGTTTATTTAGAATAAAATGTCTTCATTAAAATTGAGTGATTATATAGTTTAGGACCATTATATAAATTTCATAATGTGTTCAATGCTATTAATACACAAATATTTAATTGATAGGTTATACTCATCATAAATAATCATAGTTCTTTTAAGCTCGGTGTGGCATTTTGTATATGCTATCGAACATAGTTTTATTTATTTAAAAACTTAGGTAATTACATTCCTTATTTAAAATTATTTAGAATATAAGATAACCCATTATTATGTTTCCATTCATAATTTGATGATGATAGGTTTTAATTTTGATTTTAAAAATAAGGGTGATAATTTTGAATAAATTTGTGTAAGATAATATCGATATCTTATGAATAAATTTTTAATTTATCCATGTTTCTAGAGATACTAAATCTATATGTATTTTGTGTAGATTTTAAGGTTATGCATTTAATATTAATCTAATGAGATGTAACATTTATGTTTGAAAACTGGGGGTATAAATAAATTATATAGAATGATAATTATATTAATAATACACCATTACACTGTCAAATGAGATTTAAAAGGAGTGTAGATAATAATTTAATTGAAAAAGATAGTGACAAACTAGATACTTTGATATAATATCTCTTTATTCAAATGGGTTCTTTCAGAATTAAATATTTAGGCCTTCTTATTGGTACTATAATCTATAAATATTATAGGAATACATTAGTATAGGGTATTTGGTATATATCCAATACAAAAAATTATTATATAAGTGTTTTAGAGTGGTTGGAAGGTATATCCATTTGTTGGTGAAAATGGGGGAAATTTTACATGGAAATGTGAGTTGGGTGAATGGTAAATATGGAATCACATATTAGTTAGGTGAGTTATTGAAGTAAATTATTTCTATAATTTTTGGATTTACTCTCACACCTAAAAAAGTCTTATATAATAATTTCATATAAATTTAATTATTAAAAAATAAATCCATAACATTTTTCATGATTTTTACCTCTTTTAAATTGTTTAATTATTTACCATAGTAATTTTTTTGTAAAAGTATATGATGTCCCCACTTCCCTAATTTCAATATTATGATTCATAATTTGGACATTATTTTATATAATTCAAATTATAAATAATATAAATTCATCTTTTAAATAAAAATAATATATATATATATATATATATATTTTCTTTTTTTATAAAAATAATTTTATTACTTCTATTTCATATCAATTACCAATAGTAAAATTAGTTTTGTGAGGACCCATACCTGCACTCCCAGATCTGTTGTAAATAAACACTTGCTTTAGATGATAGTTTTAAAACTATCTAAAGTGACCCAAACAAAACTATCCATGATTATAATATCAATAACAAATATTGAGTGACATATATAATAAAGACCTTTCATGTTTATAGTATTAGGGAGATAAGAAAAAATTTTAACTAAAAATCCCATATATTTCCATCCAAAAGAAATTTTCCCATAAAAACAAATATTAACTATTTTAAAAAAATTATTTATAATCTCCCACAAAATTCCCCACACAAGGTACACATCTTGAAATGTAAACTTTATACTCCTCTTCGTAACCTAGGGAGAATGAAAACATAAATTCTAATTATGGGGGTAGAATATATCAGAATATATAAAATCATAAACAATGAATTAATAATATATATAGACTAAATAAAAAAATTACATGTAAATTATCACGTGATCTTAAAAAAATCCCTAGTTAATATAACAATATAATTAATTATATGGAAAATGATAACAAATTTCATGGTGATTGAATGTATAGTTCTTGACATCATAATCTTAAAATTAAATCCTCTTTACAATACATCATACATACCATTAATACCTCATCCAAAAAATTATTCTTACCATCAGGGCCCCATTCCAAGATATTAATAATGAAGTAAAAAATTATACACCAAATACACAAGCTAGTTTGTCTTATCAGATATACTGATGCATCAATAAGATATATAATTATGGGACCCTCCCACAACTAATTAATCTCAATAAATTATTCATATTAAATTAATTAATAGAAATTAAATAATCAACTTGTATTAATAATAAATGTTTATCCATATTGGAATAACTAATGTATGAATTGTTAATAATTCTTATGTGAATAAATGGAAAAATATTATTGATAGACACCCATAAATTTATAAGATATTTAACTATATAGATTAATTAGTATATTATTATGTAAATATTATAATATATATAATTCATCGATGAGATTAAATAATATTGAGATGAAGGATAAAAATAAAGTCAAGAGGGGGTTAGAGAGTGATAGAGAATATAAACCTGATGAACAGTGGATGGTATGAATAATAAATTCATTTTAACAATAGAAGATAAATTACGTAATATAAATCAATTATAGAATATATATTTTTGATTTAAATAGGATATTATTAGTGAAACCATAAAAAGAGTCTCTAGAAATCATTTCCTAATATTTTTATAAAGAGGTAAAGTTACAAGCATCTTTTAAGAATCATTATCAAGAAGGTAACATGAAAACATTTTTTAAAACCCCACATTAAAATAAATCCTAATAATAGAGACACGAAAGGGACATATAGGATTTATAGATTAAATATATAGTATATGATAAAATATATGACTATTAAAGGAAAAAGATTTTTCAATATTTTTAAATACCATTATTTAAACTCATGTCATACAATGGATAATGAAAATTTGTTTCCAAAATTGGTAAAGAGAACTAATAAGATCACATGATTTAATACATATTTGGGTGTAAAATAATAATTTAAAACATTTATAGATAGTAATAATATAAAAATTCAAGATAAAAAACCATCAAATACTATTATGATTATTCTTAACAATGGTTCATTTTTTTGAAGAAAGTAATTTGTAAAAGAAAAATAATTGAAGTAACAATAATTTGAAATTGATTTCATGAAAAAAGATTTATAAATCCATAAACAAAAATATAAATTAAAATATAATTAAATTATCAATTATTATGTTCAAAAACTATAAGGATAATTCTCATAAAGAATGGTTTTAAATCAATGAAAAAAATGAGTTAACCAAAA
This sequence comes from Viscum album, assembly GCA_963277665.1. NCBI lineage: Eukaryota > Viridiplantae > Streptophyta > Magnoliopsida > Santalales > Viscaceae > Viscum > Viscum album. The sequence goes on from OY728120.1 coordinate 1,246,445,657, forward strand.
CCCTTACAACTTTGGTATCATTTGAATCAAAAAACAACAAAAGATATAAATTGAGATGGATTTCTAAATTTATTAAATTTAATGAAAATTATTATAAAATAATTCACAGGTTTTTATATATACCACACAAAACAAAAACAAGTGATGAATAAAGAATATGTATCAAAGAAAGACAATTGAGATGTGAAACCCTTAACTTTACTCTCTACTTCTAAAAATGTGATTTAACATCTTGTATAATAAAAATGACCATATTTATGAATTATTTAATAACTATATTAATAGTTTTTAACTTTTATACACACTAATTATAATCATTTATCATAACTTTATTAGTCAGTTATTGTTTATTTTCATAACTAGATTTTAGTAACTTTGATTATTTCATACAAGTTTCATAATAGAGATGTCGATCCTTGTTAATTGACACTATGTTAATAATTCAAATACTGTTTGAATTACTATAATATATGTTCCATAATTATTTATAATGTTTTAATTTCATTCCATTTGAGTTCTAAAAATTACATGTGATGATGAAATCATGGATGATCTTATTTTAAAAAATTTTACACAATGAATGGTGGTAACCAAATAATGAGTTAAATGTTAATATTATCATTCTAGTAATAGAATAATAATAATTTACATATCAATATAATATTATAAAATTAATTATGTTTTCATAACCAACCATGTGAAAACATAAGTAACATGGTAATAAACATGATAAGAAAACATAACATGTGAGTCAAAGGTATAACATGATTAATAAAAGATAAGGCTCATATGTAATCATATTAAATAATAACATAAGTAAAATGGTATCACAAGACCATGGCAACATAGAAAATGGAAATAAATACAAAAAGATGACATCAATATGAGTCAAGGATAATTTCATAAACAATAACACAACATGGAACAATTTCCATAATGGATTTGGTTTACTCTCTAATCCCATACTTGACATCTCGTGAGGCTAAATATTAACCAATTCATTGGAGAGATACATGGGTGAACCCATAATAACATTATCATGATTTTGTGTTCCAAAAAGGAAATCTATCATAATTTTTAAACATAATAATTACTCATGGAAATAAATTGGGTTATATAATATTTCCTCATATCATAATCAAAGAAAATTTTATAAAGGGGGAATTTGGGAAATAGAAAAAGACATATATTACATCTTCAATGGAATGGAGAGTAAGACTGGTATATATGTGAGAGATATATATAAATAATTTATAATCATTCTGTAACATTAAAGAGAGAGATTTTGAGTTAGATAGAGAATGGTCATAAGCTAAAGTAAAGGGCTGCTTAGAGATATCCCTTACCTCAAGCCCGATTCATCACTTGTGTTCTTTATCATAATAAATAAAGAATTATGTTAATTATTTACTTGATTAAGAAACTTTTTATGTTAATTATTATTTTTTTATTACAATTTTATGTTCAATAAATTAATAATTTTGGTTCAAGTGGGATGTTTTGATGATGTTCACCTCATATGTCCAAAATTACATAAGAATGTTGGATAAGGTAAAATTGATAATTATTTAACCATATACATAATAATAATTATTACATAATTAAAAATTTTATACCTCAGTTATAATTTTAAAACCAATAAGGATACAAGGATATGAAAAAAGAACTATGTTGCAATCATGGAGACAGTAAGTCGTACGTACATATGAGTAACATTTCCATTTTTTCAATGATCAGGATGGAAAGAAGGTAATTTTTATTTTAACATTAAAAAATTATAATTATATCATATATATAAAATTATTTCTTTCAATATGCTAACATATACTATCCATTGTACATGGTAATAAAAAAATCACATCGCTTCGTGGGGCGGTAATCCTCTGTACACAAGAACAAAATTATCATTTTTTGAATGGATGGTAAGGTAAGAACATGTATGATATATTAATTTTAATTGATGATTAATATGTCATGAATATGATATACCCATATTAATTACATCATCATGATGATCCTAGATATATGGTTATAAAATGAATTTCAGTAGTTCGCAAGGTGGTAGTCTATCATACCCAAGAATGATTTTTTTGTTCAACATTTTATGGAATATGAGATAGATGTAGGTTTTGAAATTATAATTATAACATATCAGTATGTGGGGATATTTATTTTAACACATCATAATGATTGAATAATAATTTAATCATTTTTAGGAAATCATAACACAAAGATGTTTAGTTAAGAATAATAAATCATCTTTGGGCCGCCTATTTAGGATTATACCTAAAGACTCCATAGATTTGAGTTATGATAAAACCAAGAACTAAAGGAAATGGTTAGGAAACTAAAAAATGTATTTTGGTAGGGATTATATGAAACAAAAGGATTTTTATGTGTGTAATAGAGATTAGTGGATATTCTCTTTTATAAGTGAGATGGAGTGATATTTTTATAAATACCCAAAACTATTCAATAATAGGAAGTCACTATCAAGAAAAGTGCATCCAAAATTGATAATTTTTTTTTGGAATTATATGTTCTACCATCCACAAAAAATACATAAATTAATTGTTTTTAAATATTTAATTCTTTTTACACATGTGGTTACACACTTTTACAATTTCATTTTTTTACCACCGTAACTAGATATTTTACTATTTTTACTATTCATTAGGATAAAAAAATAAATTAAAATAATTACCTAATATTAATTATGATAATTATTCTTATGGAATCCATTTTATCAAATATAATTGATAGATGTGGTAGAATTTATATTAAAAATAAATCTTCAAAACATGTTGAAAAAACACTTCTTAAGAAATGTATTTTTTAGGCATAAAATGAAATTAAATTAACTGTATGAATATTTATAATAATTATATGAGTTTAAATTCACATAAAATTATATATACTTCATATGTTTAATTTAAATATTTATTTATTATGGATTATTTTAATTAATTAAAAATGATAAACTTTATGCACTTAAAAACATTTTATAAAAAACCAGATTTTTAATTATAAAAATAATACTATACTTAAATCCTAAAACTTTTTTTATTGAAATGAAATTAGTTATATTATTATAAATAAAATGGATCATATTTCACTTTTATACCAAATATTAAATATAATATTACTTTTAAATTACATTATTTCATGAAAACAAATGACAATATGTGAAAAATCTGTAATTTTCATTCTTCCCTGAACAATCAATATTTTCAAAAAAATCCAAATATTTCACCATATTTAAATTTTTATATGATGATTAATAATATTATATTCATTTAATAAAATAAAATTTCTAAAAGTTCATGAAATTAATTATAATAGTTTCTCTAAAAAATCTATAAAAACCATATTTGAGGAAAAAAATATTTTTAAAAATAATAAAATGTATTCATTAAAAATTAAGTGATTATATATATTAGACCCATTATATATCTTTAATAAATTAATTAAAACTATTATTAGCTAAAAAATTTAATTTCTAGGTTGTAACAGTCGTAAATAATCTTTGTTTGTTTAGTCTTGATTTTGGTGGTGGTATAAGCTATCAAACATAGTTTTCTTTATTTAAAAATATTGGGTTTTACATTGTACACCCCTTAGTGAATTTAAACCTTGAAATTTCATATTACATATTAAGCTAAAAATATGTACAGATACTTATCATTCACTTTTCCTTCTATTTCCTATGTTTCTTATTCATATTTATGGTCTATCTATAGCATGTGAACTATGTGAGTTGTCCCGTTGCATATAATTTTATATTGATGGTCCAAGATCTTCAATAGATTATCCTCATAATATAGATAATTTTATAGATGTACCACCTATTAATTCAGTAAATTTGAGGTATTTTTGTATGTACTTCATCAAGAGTGATACATGGAATTAATCATACACATGAGAAAGCGCTGGTGGGAGTGCTAGTCAATAAGCCACATCTCTGATGTTATAGAAAATCTCAAAGTGTCCAATGTAACTGGGGATTATTTTTTCCTTTTTCATAATTATCATAACTATCTTTCATTAATATATCTTGAGAAAACATTTATCCATAACCTCAAACTCTAGGTCTCATTGATTATTTTTATCATAGATCCTATATCGACTCTAAGTAGTCCTAATGTGTTTCTGAATGGTCTTGACCTTTTTTACCATTTCATCAACCATTTTAGGTCCCTATATCTTATATTAACCAACATTATCCAAAAGGAAAGGTGTTATATAAATATACACTTAAAGGTATTTATAAGGATCCATTTTTATTCTTGAGTGAAAATTATTATCATACAAGAACTCAACTAGAGGAAGATGTTTAATTCATCCACTTTCAAAGTACATCAAGCATTCAAGCAACATGTCATCTAGTGTAAAAATAGTCTACTCAAATTGGCAATTTGTTTGGTGGTGATAAGTCATAGTAAATTTTAACTTGTAATTTAGATAATTTTAGAGGATCTTCCAGAACATGGAGGTAAATCACATATCTCTCATTGATATAATCATTAGTGGTGTTTCATGATGCCTCAATACCTCTTTGATGTGTATTGTTGATGGTTTATTGAGTGAGAAGTCATCTTTAATTTAAATTAATTATTTTATATTTTTAAGAAGATCAATCACAACCCAAAATTCATTACCTCCTCTTGATGTATTTGGAATACTATTAACAATGTCTATATTTATTTTTCCCATTTACATGTAGGTATGGGAAATGGTTTCATAATCCCTTAATACTTTTACCTTTAATCCTTCACTTTATGAAATACCAAATACTTTGATATATATTATATGATCTATTTATTTATACTTCCCCACCAATAATTTTATCTGAGATATTGATTCATCTTCATGATCTCTAGGTGGATGGGAAAGGTCAAGCTATGTGCATCATTCAACATATAATTCTTTATCTCCAAATCTAATGGTAAATATATTCATGACCCAAATATCATAAATCATTAATATACAATTTGCAACTCTAAGGATTTCACTTTTATTATGGCTTCCACATTATTCTGAATTGCCTAATCATCTCTTTTAGTATTCCTTATATTATCTCGAAGGTATGTTTAATAAATCATCCCCGAAAGGAATAATGATTTTCATTCTTTCATGATTCCCCTGTCAATCCTTTCCAAATCTAAAAAGTTTGTATCCATCTCAATTCTCATCATTGATAAATGCATAGGATTGTTTCTACATAGAGAATTTACCACATTTTTTCTTTATCATTATGGTAATGGATTGAGAAACCATTATCCTTGATCATCTGTAACCATCTTTTTCGGTTAATATTAAGCTATTTATATGTGAATACATATATTATTTTCTTATGGTTTGTATAAATTTAAAACTTCTCCCCATAAAGATAGTGTTTAAATAATTTCAACACAAATATCACTGCAACCATTTCCAAATTATGTGTGGGATATTTCTACAGATTAAATTTAATCTACATTGATATTTAGGCTATCACCTTATCATTTTTCATTACAATAGATCATAATCCTTTCTTATAAGCATCATTATATACCATAAAAAGTTTCCCACATGAGGGAGGCGTGAGTACTAGTGAAGTGATAATCCTATTTTTCAAATCCCAAAATATTTCCTCATATTCATGGTCTAGAAAAACTTTAATCCCTTATGTTTTTTCTTGGTTGTTGGATTTGAAAACCATCAGATGTTTCTCAAAAATCATAAGTAATACCCACCTAGTCCTATGAAATTGTGACCTCTATTATAGATGCTGGTCTAGGCCAGTACATAATTTCCTTTGTCAAATAAGGGTCCACATATATCCCTTTATTGCTGAAAATATTACCCTATATTGATACTTCCTTTATCCTAGAATCATGCTTACTACACATTTCATATATCTTCTTCTTTCTCAAATCCTTCTGCACAATATCAAAAATCACCACCATTCTTTTAGAGTAAATCATAATTTATCTATAAATACCATCACAATTTTTTCAAGGTAATATCTAAAGACAATTAATTTAGACTATAAATATTGTCTAATCATTAGTGAGTTCAAAAGGAATAACTCTAAACACATAGTGTCCATACCTTGTTCAAAAGGTAGTTTTGGGAATATCTCCCTTCATCACTCTTAAGTAGTAATATTCCAACCCATGTTATCCTTAGTGAAATATTGGGCCTAATGTATTTGAAAAATGAGTTATCGATCCATAGTATGAGATAAATATTCCTTATCATGATTTTTTTTTGATTTCATGATAATCAATGCAAAGGTGCATTGTTCCATTCTTATTCTTGTTGAAGAGGACCGATACACCACGTGGTGAAGTACTTGGGCTATTAAAACCCTTTTCTAAATTCTCATGTAACTACTCCTTTATCTATTCTAACTCAATGGAATGTATTCTATAATTATTATTCGATATGGGAAGAGATCCAAGTATAAGTTCAATTTTGAACTCAACATATTAGTCAAGAGGTAGACGAGGAAACTATTCCGGGTATACATCAATATAATACATCATAATAGTAGTTTTGTTAAGAATTATTCTCCATTTTTTATCAATCATTTCAGTAATATATTATTTCTCATAAGGTAATAATATCCATTCTTTAAAAGAATTTTATAGCAGTGATTCATCATCCTCCTTAAACATGTATAGAATTAAAGGATAAGTTGGGACATGGGGAGTGATATACCTCTCTAGAAAGATAATGTTGGATTTATATGTGGATAGTCAACCCATTCCCAATATTGAATTGAACTTCACTAAAGGATGTAAGATGATATTTTATAGAATATTCAATCCCCAAAAATTGACTGGGGAGGAGTTATATACATGGGATGCAACTATTTCTCCATTTTTTGATCCCTTAGATAAATCAACACCATGTTTTTAGATAGTGTTTGAATAATTATACTAAAATTTAAATATATAAATGAATTTTTATAACCATAATCAAAATGTATATTTGGTATTATTTAATTAGTAACTAGCAGAACTATCACCATGTCATTTTTGAGATCCACCTCAATAGTAGGGATATCATACGCTCTTTCTTTATCTCTAGGAATTGATGCTAGTTGTAATTGATTATATATGAAAATCCTAGTCTTATTGAAATTTATTGCATAATTATCATGTTCTTTAATGTTGAAACACTACACCACATGTAAAGGGTTGATCAATGTTATTTTGTTTCTTCATTTCCCTTTTAAATTTATTATACTAATTCCCCTCTTTTCCACATTTGAAACATCTCCCCATTCCCATAAAACAGTTTCCATGACGCTTCATCCAACACTTTTGAAAAGGGGGATATTGGTTTTAAGATAAGGAGTTTGAGAAAATTATCTATTGAAAAATATTTTCATGAAATATTCTAATTACATGTAATCAATATACTAATTTTACATTGTGTTCTTGACCAGATTCTTCCAATGATAGGCTTCTCCATCAATGAAATAATAGATTAGAAATAAAATCACTTCCTCTATCAATTGTAGGATAGATAATATCTTATCAATGGATTGAATACATTATTATATTATGAGGGGATAAGAATATCTACTAATGTTCATAAGAATACATCTCATAAAAGACTTGATTGAAAATTTTTCCTCTATATGAGAAGGGAGTTCTACGTGATTCAATTTATTATTAATAACTTAATCTAGTTGATTCAGTACATCCATAAATTTCTCAGCTCCCACTCCCATAAGGTTAGGCATATCATTTGGGAAATCATCACATTGCCTATCATGTCATTTTTGGCATGGTTTCACATATTTCCAATATTTAACAAAATGATTAAGAATAAGATGAGAATACATTAACTAATAGATATACAAATGGGTAAATTATAAACATGGGATGAATATCTAATAAATGATAATTATATTCTAACTTACGATTTTATATGTTTTAATCTAGTTTACCCATAGTAATTTACTAACTATCATTTCTATCCTAATAATTAGTTTAATTCTTTAATAATTTTTCATAAAGAGTTTGTGAATTTCAAAAACATATCCAATGGTAGTTTTGAACCAGGTGTCCAGTAAATACCATTGTTTTTCACCAGGAGGTGATGTAGTTAAAGTCCAATGTGACCGTTTGGGATTTTTGAACCCTAGGTAAAACTATTATAGATCAATAAACAACTTTATATATAAAGATAGGGATGGAATTTATTAGAACCTAGTCACACTATACTTCAAAAACATTCCAGGATAATTTCTTACACCTATAATTATCCCAAGGGTTCATAATAAATTATTCTATTATTAATATAAAAAAATTTCAATAAATTTATCTAATACTAATAATATTGATCCATGACTTAAACACATATTATTAAATTATTTTTAAAAATTAAAATCCAATAAAAAATAATCGAAAGATCTTGAGGATTGTTATCTTTGTAAGGATAGTTCCATGATACATCAAAAGAAAACTTGAGACATTAAATTGTTATTTTATTCTCCATAATGATCTATCAAATCAATTTTTTCTCCTAAAATATTATAGGATTTCCTAGGGAATACATAATATAAAAGGGTGAGATAAAAATCCTTGTATGATAAAAAACATGATACATAACATGTAATTTAAAGGTATAACAAGATATCATAAAATATAAGGATCATGAGTAATCACAAGGAATAATAAAAAAATAACATGGTATCATAAGATCTAGGTACCATAGAATGTTTTGAGGTAACAAAAAACATGATATAAACAGGATTCAATTATAAATTCATAGACAATATCACATGGTGTAGATTTCCCATAAGGAAGGCATTTTAAAAATGATAGTTCTATTTTATAAATAAAAAAATATGTATAGTACACCATAAAAGAAAGGAATAATAAGATATGTATATGTTTGAGGGAAATTTACACTTAATTTATAATATTTTCATAACATTAAATATAAATAGTTAGCGAATAGGAGATAGAATGGCCATAACCAAAATAAAAGGGTGGTTTAGAGAGTTCCCTTACCTCAATCCTAATTCATCATGTTTGTTCTTTATCTTCATGAATAGTGAGATTATGATATTTTTATAACTTATTAACAAATTTTTTCATGTTTATTCTTCATTTTATTATATTCATTGTCATTTTATATTCAATTACTTCATCATTTCGATTCAAGTTAGATGTTTTGATGATTTTCAACTCAAATGTCCAAAATCACATTGGAATGTCATCTAATGTCAAAGAGATTGTTATTTCATCATGTCAATAATAATAATAATTAATTATTTGTAATTTTTATATATCAACTATACATTTAAAACTAGTCAATAATTATGTTTATTAAAAACGAACAATGTTACAATAATGGAAACGATGCGACATGCATACACATGAGTAACAATTATTTTTTTTCAATTATCATTATGGAATGAACTAGAGTTTTATTTTATAATTACATAATGATAATTATAACCTAAATATCATGTTAATTCTTTAAATAAATTTACATATACCATCAATATTTCTTATTAATATAAAATATAACACATCGCTTCTTGAGGCGGTAGTACATCGTATAGGCAAACAATGTTATCAAATTTCAATTGACGGCGTTGTAAGAAAGTATATGATATATTAATTTTATATAATTATTGTTATATCATTAATATAATATATAAAAATTAAATAAATCATTATTAAATATATGAATAATGATCATAATAATATGAATTTAAATACATATAAATTGATATATAATCTATAAATTTAATTTAAATAATTATTAGGGTTTATTTTAATTATTTAAAAATTAAAAACATTATGAACATAAAAATAGCTTGAAAAAATTCGGTTTTTGAGTATAAAAATAAACTTATACAAAAATAATCAAAATAGATTATTAAAATGAAATTTAATCAAATTATTTTAAATAAAATGGATAATATGTAACTACAAGTCAAAATATAAAATATAATGGAAGATTTAAATTACTTTATTTAATTAAATTTGATGATAGTATTTAGAAAATTGGAAATTTTTTCTATTCACTAAAAAACCAATCATTTATAAAAAATCCCAATTTTGAACAATAAGTAATTTTTTCTGATTATTTTGGAAATTATTTTGATTTTATATATTTTTTTAAAATATTAATAAATTTATTATAAAATTATCATTCTAAATGTAATAAAATACATTTTGAAGAAAATGTTTATTTAGAATAAAATATCTTCATTAAAATTGAGTGATTATATAGTTTAGGACCATTATAAAAACTTCATAATGTGTTCAATGCTATTAACACCAAAATATTTAATTGATAGGTTATACTCATAAAAAATAATCATAGTTCCTTTAGGCTCAGTGTGGAATTTCATATACACTATCAAAAATAGTTTTCTTTTTTTAAAAACCTAGGGAATTACATTCCTTATTTAACATTACTGAGCATATAAGATAACCCTTTATTATGTTTCCATTCATTACTTTATGATGATTGGTTTTAATTTTGATATTGAAAATATGGGTGATAATTTTGATGAACTTAGTGTAAGAAAATATCGATATCTTATGAATAAATATTTTATGTATCCATGTTTCAATAGATACTAAACCTATATGAATTTAATTTGGATTGTAATGTTATATATTTAATATTCATCTAATGATATGTAAAATTTATATTTGAAAAGTGGGGGTATAAATAAATTATATAGAATAATAATTTTTTTATAATACACCATTACAGTGTCAAATTACATATAGAAGGAGTGTAGATAATAATTTAATTGAAAAAGATAACTATGAACTAGATACTTTGATATAATCTCTCTTTATTCAAATGGGTTCCTTCAGAATTAAATATTTAGGCCTTCTTATTGGTACCATAAGCTATAAATATTATAGGAATACATTAGTATAGGGTATTTTGTATATATTCAATTCAAAAAAATTATTATATAAGTGTTTTAGAGTGGTTGGAAGGTGTCTCCATTTATAGGTGAAAATGGGGGACATTTTCCATGGAAATGTGAGTTGGGGGTAGGGTATAGATGGAATCACATAGGAGTTGGGTGAGTTATTAAAGTAAATTATTTTAATAATTTTATGATTTACTCTCACACCTAAAAATATCTTATATAATAATTTTATATGAATTTAATTATTAAAAAATCAACCCATGACATTTTTTAGGATTTTTACCTCTTTTACATTTTTTAATTATATACCATAGTAATTTTTTTCTAAAAATATACGATGTCCCCACTTCTCTAATTTCAACAGTATGATTCAAAATTTGGACTTCATTTTATCTAATTCAAATTATAATTAATATAAATTCATATTTTAAATAAAAATACTATATATATATATATATATATCTATATTTGATATTTTATAAAAATAACTTTCTTATTTTTATTTCATATCAATTACCAATCATAAAATTAGTTTTGTGAGGACCCAGACCTACACTCCCAGATCTAGTGCTAATAAACACTTACCTTAGATGTTAGTTTTAAAAATATCGAATGTGACCTAAACTAAACTATCCATGATTATAATATCAATAAAAAATATTCAGTCACATATATACTAATGACCTTTCATGTTTATAGTTTTAGGGAGATATGAAAAACATTTAACTAAAAATCCCATATATTTCACATCTAAAAGAAACTTTCCCATAAAAACTAATACTAACTATTTGAGAAAAATTATTTATAATCTCCCACAAAATTCCCCACACATGGTACACATCTAGAAATGTAAATTTATACTCTTCTTCGTAACTTAGGAAGAATGAAAAAATAAATTATAATTATGGGGGTAGAATATATCAGAATATATAAAATAATAAATAATTGATTAATAATAGATATAGACTAAATATAATAATTACATATAAATTATCACGTGATCTTAAGAAATCCATGGTTAATATAGAAATATAATTAATTTTACAGAAATCAATAACAAATTTCAGGGTGATTGAATGCATAATGTCTGACATCATAATCTTAAAATTAAATCCTCATTACAATACATCTTACATACCATCAATACCTCATCCAAAAAATTATGCTTATCATTAGGGCCCCATTCTCAGATATTAATAATGAACTAGAAATTATACACCAAATACACAAGTTAGTTTTTCTTGTTAGACATAAAGATGCATCAATAAGATATATAATTATGGGACTCTCACATAACTAATTAATCTCAATCAATTATAGATATTAAATTAATGAATAGAAATTACATAATCAACTTTTATTACTAATAATTAATTATCCAAATTGGAATAACTAATGTATGAATTGTCAATAATTCCTAAGTAAATAAATGGAAAAATTTTATTGATAGACACCCATCAATTTATAAGGTATTTTAAATATATAGAGTAATTAGTATATTATTATGTAAAGATTATAATAGATATATATTTCATTGATGAGATTAAATAATATTGTGATGAAGGATTAAATTAAAGTCAAGAGGGGGATGGAGAGTGATAAAGAATATAAACCTGATGAATAGTGTAGGGTGAGAACAATAAATTCATTTTATCATTATAAGATAAATTAAGTAAAATAAATCCATTGTAGAATATATATATTTTATTTAAATTGGAAATTTTTTGTGAAACCATGAAAAGAGTTTTTGGAAATTATTTCCTAATATTTTAAGAAAGAGGAAAAGTTATGAGCGTCTTTTAAGAATCATTATCAAGAAGGTAACTTGAAAACATTTGTAAACCCCACGTTAAAATAAATCCTAATAATGGATACATAAAAAGGGAAATATATGATTTATAGATTAAATATATAGTCATTGATAAAATATATGATTATTAAAGGAAAATTATTTTTCATTATTTATAAATACCATTATAGAAACTCAGGTTATACAAAGGATAATGATAATTTCTTTCCAAAATTGGTAAAGAGAATTTATAAGATCACATCATTTGATACATATTAGGGTTTAAAATAATAATGTAAAACATTTGTAGAATAGTAATAATATATACATTCATGATAAAAAATCATGAAACACTATTATTATTATTCTAAACAATGCTTCATTTTTTTATGAAAGTAATTTGTAAAAGAAAAATAATTAAAGGAACAATAATTTGAAATACATTTCATGAAAAAAGAATTATAATTCCATAGAAAAAAATATAAATTAAAATATAATTAAATTATCAATTATGAAGTTCCAAATTTATAAGGATAATTTTCATGAATAATGGTTATAACTCAATGAACAAAAAATGAGTTAACCAAAACCCTTATAACTTTGGTATCATTTGAATCAAAATACAATATAAGATATAAATTGAGATGGATTTTTAAATTTATTAAATTTTATGAAAATTATTATAAAATAATTCGTAGGTTTTTATATAGACCAGACAAAAGAAAAACAATTGATGAATGTAAAATATGTATCGAAGAAAGAAAATTGAGATGTGGAACCCTTACCTTTACTCTAAACTTCTAAAAATGTGATTTAACATCTTGTATAATTAAAATGACCATATCTATGAATTATTTTATAACCCTATTGATATTTTTTACCTTTTATACACATTATTTATAATCATTTATCATACCTTTATTAGCCCGTTATTGTTTATTTTCATAATTAGATATTAGTAACTTTGATTATTTCATAAAAATTTCATAATAGAGATGTCGATCCTTGTTAATTGATACTGTCTTAATAATTCAAATACTATTTGAATTACTATAATATATGTTCCATAATTATTTATAATGTTTTAATCTCAATCCATTTGAGTTCTAATAATTATTTGTGATAATGAAATCATGGACGATCTTATTTTAATAATTTTTACTCAACGAATGGTGGTAACCAAATAATGAGTTAAATATTAATATTCTCATTCTAGAAATAGAATAATAAAAATTTACATATTAATATAGTATTATTCAATTAATTATGTTTTCATAACCAACCATGTTAAAATTGTTTAACATCATTCATACAAGTGGTTAAACCGATCCAAACATGAACATTCTATAGCAAATAGATGAGTAAGAAAGCGATTTTACTATAATATCTTATTTCTAGGTGACTAATTATTTTACATAGATATTTTAAAATATATAATATATAATTTATAATATATTTTTTAACAAGGTAACATATGAAGCTGTTAGATTCAAAGTATAAATTACTTTTCTCTTGGTATGCTTGTTTTAAGCAGTTAAATTCACAATGATCGCATATTGTTAATATTATTAATAGAATGAAAAATTTATCTTTCTAGAATATTAATAATTTCATAAATATCATATTTATTCTTTAAATCCATTTTTATAATTATCCATTGAATGTAGAGATGAAAAATGAAATGTATCAATCATGGAGGTGGTAGTTTCCGAGTACACAAACAGCTTTTTAATTTTTCCAATGGATGAGATTGAAATAGAAAATGGTTATTACATCAACATAATAACATTTAAGTATTAAAATTATTTTAATATAATTATATTATTATGTATAGAATATTTTTTAGGATAATTATTGAAAATAAAAGGTTGGGGAGTGGATAATAATCTCATTAAAGGCTTGATTCTTCACTTGGAGGACCTTTGGGAAATGGTGGAATTTAGACACATTAATTTAAACAAGAGATACCTTATATATAATAGTATTCTAGGAGATATAAAATTTCATGGGTTAAAAGTTTAATTTTAGGGGTATGTTTGGATTGATGTGGGTGGAAGTGAGGTCCTTTTATAAGTAAAAAATTGGGACTTTTCCTTGGAATTGGAAGTCAGGTGAGGAGTAATGATGGAATCCCATATGAGATAGGTGATTTAGGTGAGGAATGGTTGGTGAGACATGGGTTATAAATGTAAAACCTAAAATTGATCTTATATAAGGCATATGTTTTAGGTTGATTTATTAAAACTCAATCCACATTAATTTTCCTCTTTTTAACGATATTAATCGTGATTATTGTCTTACCATGGTAATTATTTTTTAATAAAAATATAAGATGACCATACATCCCAAATCCAGATGTTTTTATTGAAAATTTTGAATCTATTTAAACTAATTCATTTTCTAAATTTGATAAAATTATATTTCAAATTAAAACATAATATATAGAAAAAATTATTTTTTTAGAAAAAATTATTTTATATATTAATTTTATAATTATTATTCCTATAAATTGTAATGTAAATTAGTATTAATATATTGTTTTATATATTTAAACGTGATATTAGAATCATTTTTTCAAAAAGATAAATTTAATTTATTTAGATAAAAATTACACCATGTTTAAAAAAATAATTCATTGAAAAATAACTATTTAATTATTGTAGCATGTTTTGTAGTTAAAAATGAAAATGAACTCATTACCAAATTTTTATTTTCTAACAAAAATATAAAAAAATTATTAACCATAATTTCAAGAGTTTATAAGAATTAATTTTAATATAGTCTTTTATGTCACATAAAAAAAATTTTAAGAAAAAATTTATCCCTTAGACATTAAATGAATAAATTTTTATTAATTTACTAGTAATGAGTACTAGATGGATGTAAATACATTTTTCTTAAAATAACATTACTTTTACATTAAATATAAAAATCTGAAATTTATAAATTGAACATGATATATATATATATATGTGATTTATTAAAATTATAATTTCATGTTTACATCATCAAAAATTATATTTACATAACCCCTCAAGATCGCCATATAAAACTAAAGAAGAAATAAGTAGTGGTTGTTTTTAGATGGGGATTCAACTATCATAGACCTCATAGTTATTTCCACAAGCTTGATCTTATCTCACAACTAATTTCTCTCAAGCCATGCTTGTTGGAGTTCATATTAGGCCTGTTCTAAATAGAACACAAGAGAAGCTCCATCCCTCCCAAGATTATTAATATGAGATTCATATGGAAGGATTAAAATATTAGATGTCATTTATCCTTCTTTATATTGATTTAATTATATTGATAAATCTATTTACACCCATTAATTCAGTGACTATTCTATAGTGGACATATTATAAAGTTGTTTATTTTTGATTTAGTGATGCATGTAAAACACAATATCATAACTTTAAAGTATTATAATTTATAGGTTATTACATCCACTCAATTATAATTTCTAATCCTGAATGAAAAAAATATTGGGTTATGACTCAATATATAATTTCCTACTTATTGTAACATGTAAGATGATAAAAATCATATTTTATTTTATAATAAGAACATATTTAGATTCTCATCTATTTTTTCCAAATATGACTCTTTAGTTATCTAAAATTATTATGAGTTTATAAAGGAATTCCATTCACAAAATAATTACAATTTTCCTATATGAAACGAAATAATAATAACAAAATGGTTTTGATAGAAACCAATAATATCATATTAAATGATAATATTAATCTGAAAACTCAATCTTAATATGTATTCTTATTGACACTTTCATTTTAACAAATGATGCATTCAGTTAAAATATGATATAATATTATATAAAAATAAATCCATAAGTTTAACCTTTATTGTCACAACCACCCCTATATGCTATCATATTGGTTTGGAAATGAAATATGGGAGGAAATGATGCACGAATTCCACCACCAATATTCCAAGGTTTAGTAAAAAATATTATGGGTATATCATACAAAAAATGGGAGGCATTAACATCTAAGATATGTGATATGAGAGATAATATAGAAACTCCAAAATCTAATTATTTTAATGAAACATAAAATATCCTAGGTAAATTCATGTAAAGTCATACAAAACTGATACAAAAGAAAAAGGAAACTATAAGTACCAAAAGATAAAAATAGAAACAACCTCTAAGACCAACATCTCCATAACTACTCCATGTGCTTGTGTTGTCTATTAATATCTCCAATCATCTCATAAAATCCTAAAAAATTTCAATATATAAATATATAGGGGGATTATAACATGTATGCTTAGTATGATACTCCTCATAGCCACTCATACAGAAGATAAAGAAAGCATGATAAACCCCAGTGAAAAAATGAAGCTAACTCATCACCTAAACATGTATTCTATGTTCCCATGATTTCCATGGATATCTATAATTGTGTATGATATACAAGAGATTATATAACAAAAAACAATGGTACCCTTATTCCACTTCCCCACTAGTTTTCTTCTCTTCCCCAATATCACACTGCACGATCCATCTCTCTAAAAGTAAACTAGCCTGAAAAACCAAGTCTAAATTATCATATCTGGAACCTTGTGTTTAAAATAATATCATCATCACATCCACCTATTAAAATAACATTAGAGTAGTTTAAAAGATCCACTTTATCCCATACATCTATTCATATACTGTGATTCATAATATCCTATACACAACATACCTATAACAACCTTTATGAAACTATATCCATATAAACATTTGTCAAAAATAACAACAATACATTACAGTCTTCTAAACACATATATGGTGAAATATTACCACCATTTATACCAAAAAATAATACTAGTATAAGAAGAGAGTGTGGTCAATGTGGGTAGTCATCCATTTGTTCCTCGATAACCATGATATTCGGGGAAACACCCTCCCAAAGTCCCCAAGGAGTCGATCTCCCTACTGATATTCATGGTGTATAATTTGAAATCACATAACATAAATTATATATTATATCTCACAAACTATGTAAATTACCCTAGTCTTATGCTCAAATCTAGTAATCATCTCTGGGGAACCCTATTGTCTTTGATAAGAACTAGATATCTTATAAGAACTCAAGAATTCGAGGATCCTTATTTAGTCAATTTGTTCCTTTTGACCATTCATGTTACATTAATTAATTAATTGTCCAGTAATTAACATTATTCCATTCCACATTTAATTAACCAAATTTCAATTTTAGACCCTCCAGGAGTAATCCAACTAATTCCATGGTTCCTCAATATTATCAACATTTACATTCCATTCAAATACTTATCCCATGGGTTAAAACCATTATTAATCATTATCATTCCATAATTTTACATACTCTTAGAATCCTCCTAAGATACCATAAAAGAGATGAATAAACAAAAGAAACCATTTTACTCATGAAGTGGGGAATTGAATGTAGGTAGATAGGGAACCTGACCATCCAACCTTAAAAGCATAACATTTTCATGAAACAATCCATCTTCTAACACAACAATATGAAATCCTAGATTTATCTCATTCCATACATCTTGGTTACATCCCCAACACCGCTAAACATATCTCCATTCATCCTTCAATCAAAGGCATCAAAAAAAATCCAAAAACATTGGATTCCTCTACCATATATCATTAACAGTTACCCATCCCATGCTCACATCCATAATTATCTGAAAATACATAAAATAATAAATCTTTTTCAATATGGAATATTGTCCTTAAAAATAAGGTATCTATCCTTTACCATAAAATAGGATCACTCTACCCCAAACATTTATAATTAAAAACCACCATTAAATTACCATATTAGATTAACCAATTAGTTTATTTTCAATTATAACCTTGGTTAACCTATGATTTCAGCTATCAAAAGCTAAGATTTATTTTAAAATTATTTCTAGTATAACTCCCAACATTGTCAAATATTAAGGAAGAATAATTACATCAACATGCCTATTTATTTTTATCTATAATAAGAATTTCTAGCTTCATGTTCTTCAGACAATCCCATTATGCTATGAAAGAGAAAATTAATTAAACATTGGTTAATAATTAATTTGATTTGAATCAAATTATAATGACAATTTAAAAAAATCATGCCACTTTAATTATTTAGATAACCAAACATTTCCTATTTTAAAGTATATAAAAATTTCAATAATATTAAACATTTTAAACCAATCACAATTTAATATTTTACCTATATAATAGACATACATAGAACACTATCCAGTAAAAAGAAGAGGTAACTTGTTATTATGATGGGAAAAAATGTGGTCAAAAAAATCCATAAACCATTTATTACATAATTACAATTTAATATTTATTTTTCTTAATAGAATTTCCATATAAATGAATACATCATGGTAAAATAAAAAATAAAAATAAATAATAATACAAGCATATATTCCTGTATCTGGTATTGTTTCACTTAGAAAAACATAAAAAATTTGGAATAGAGGAGAGATAATGTTTTGTATTTCCTAAAAATTACAATAGAAGAAATCTCATAAATATATGAACCTCATTTAAGTAAAGAGAGGGTTTTGGGTCATTCATATGAGTGGAAATTTTTGGAAAATAACTGTTCAAGAGTTTAGGTATTTTAAAAAAGCAATAACACATAAACTGGAAAAGTGGTGTTGACCCCCCCCCCCCCCAAATTTAAAATGGTTTTTACTTAAAAATAACATTTTGGATCTGTAAAACATTATAAAAAGAAGTTAAAAATTATTAAATTAGTCAAATGAATTTATTCCAGAGATTTTAGGCTTTTAAAATCATTGAAACAGGGTTTGTGGGTGTTGAAAATTAGAAGGAGGAAGAAAAACCCCAAAAACTGGGTAAAATACTTCCCCATACATAGGATATAAACATTTAATAAGGATAATAGGGTTTTACACTTACAAATATCACTACTCTTAAGTGATTAGGGGACTACCCATATAAATCCTTATGAATTTCAGAGCTACTCTATTGAAATTCAACTGTTACCCTTATTTGAGTTGATTCCCTTATGTAACTCAACCCTTATGTGGGCCGATACCCTTATGCAAGCTTAGAGATACCTTTTGCAAGATTTAAAATGTTATGATTCCATCTTGTGAGATTTAGGATCTATGGATTACCTTTTTTCCTTGTTTGGCTTATCGATAAATGAGTATAGGAAAAGTCAATATATCTTTTCACAACACATGAGGGTAAACCTTATGCGATCGGGTACCCTTACATAAGCCATGATCTATCATTAAATAAACTCATTTACCCTTACGTAGTGGTGTAATACCCTTATGCAACCCTTAAAAATTTATGGTTATTATTATGTACACTTTATAAAAACCTTACACTTATGTAGACTATTTAAAATCAAGCCTACCATTACACAGCCCTTTTAGAAACAATGTTATCTTTATACCAGAAATTAAAAACTTCCATTAACCCTAAAAAACATCAATTTCACCAATATATGTAAATATTTAATTGAAAACATTAACTTTTCAAATTAACTAACTTATAAATAATTAATAAAATGATTTATTATCACTTCCAAAATCCCACAAACATTTCTAAAACATTATAATCACTTTGAAAACTTCTAAATTAAATTCAAAATAAACATTAAAATCAGGATATTACTCGTTTAATTTGTAAAACCATTTTATGATTATTTTATATATTAAAAAATAATTATAAAATAAATTATAAAAATTATGAAAAATCTCTTAAACAACCTAACACCCCGTTGTAGAAAATGAATTCTTAGGAATAATTCATCAATTTACATTATATATCACTCAAAAAATTTTCATCCTCAAGAATTAAAATAAAATATGGAAGAAGTTGAATGGGATGGAGGTAAATCAACCACCCCCTGAGATACCTCTCATAAATCTCACCATCATAGGAGCTCAACCAACTCACTCAGAGGAACATGGAAAAAACTATACAATAATAACAACTATATACTTTATGTTCTCTTAGGGGAGATACCTCTCAAACTATAGTAAGATTCTAAGAAAGGAATCATAAAGATAAAACCATCTCATAAACTAAATAAATGTAAAAATTCACTAAAAAATATCTACAAGAGAAGAGATAAACATCAAAGATACTGATATATTTAGTTTTATAATAGTCTCTTGTTCCCGGGTAATCTCATCAACATCACCATGTCACCACAAGACAGAAACAAAGGTAATAACAGTCCAACACAAAAAATTATCCTAGGATTCCTTTAACTCTATAGGCTAATCCTTGAAGGTCGCGTCATCAACAAAATTGAACTCAACATAAAAAATATCATATGAGTCAATATGAATATAATGGATAAACTAAAACACTTGGAATACATCATGTATCCAGCTCATATATGAGGGAAGTGCACTTCAATACACTAGGGCTCCAACACTGGCCAATACGTCCAAATACCCAAAAAAATCAAGGAGAGAGTTTACTCCCACATCAAAACTATCACTACCCATGATGATGATTCACCTTTAGTAAAAAATGATATACAACATCAAACTCCATAGGTCTCCTCCTATTTCCTGCATAAGACTTTTAATGGCCCTACACTAACTTCATCCTCCCAAGAATCACCAAAACCATCTCTCTCATGTTCATCACTAGTTTTGATCCTATAATTTATGACTCTCTGACCCAATCTAGAATAAAGGAGAATGGATTTATTGATCATATAAATATTCATATAGTTTCATGAAAATGGTTTAGTGAAAATATTTATTTTAAGAATACTAAAAAAATACCTATGACTCATCCAAAAACCTCTAAAATATTGGACACAAGCATCCATCATATCTTCAAACTTTTGAACAGTTTGATCTAACTGACCATCCATCTATGGATGGAATGAAGTGTTAATCCCTAACTAAGTTTCAAAATCATTTATATTCCTCTCTACACCTTGGTGTTAAAACAAGGATCATGATCATAGATGATCCTCATACAAACTCTATGGAGTCTCTCCACCTCCTCTAAATACTTCCTTGAAAAAAATTCTATTAGGTTCAACTATTTCATTGTGATAAAGTGGGAAGATTTCATCAAATGATCCACTATAAAACTTATATTATCATATTATACATAATATTGAGGTAAACTAATGAATACGTTCTTCAAGATGTCATGCCAATTCTACTAAGGAACATAAAATGGATGGAGAAAACCATCAGGAACACAGTGTTCAACATTCACCTTCTGGTAGACCAAATATCGAGAAACAAACTCCACAACTAAATTCATCAACCTAGTCCACCAAGAATTACCACTTAAAAATCAGTAAATATTTTTCATGTTAGTATGTACCGCAATGTGTGATCTATGGAACCCATATAAAACCACCTCACACATTTCTGAAGGAACATAAAGCCTCCTATAGAAAAACACTGAGCATTGCTCATTCTTAGACCAACCATCTGGGTCATCAATAAAGAAAACCCAGTCTCTCTAGACCCCCACTTTAGAATCCCCTAAAAGGGAGTCCTCTACCTACAACACCAAATATGAATGTACTTTCATCTGAAAAACACAACCTTCTCCACCATCCCCTCTCTTATCCAGATTCATCATAAAAAGTTATATCATCACTCTCTGGAAATCTCCATATTCCCACATAGTATCACCATGTGACATTATTCTTAGCGTATTACCAATGAAATCACCCTTTTATGAGTATGTGAAACCTCTATGTAATAATCCTCTAATAATTACATCCACCATCAATTCCACATGTTCATTTCATGTTAGGATAAGACATACATTGGGCCCTATTATTGGGTAAAACTAAAAATAACTAATCAATTAGTTAATGTCACCAAAACCTGAAGAAAAACACAACTGATTCCAACATGAGATCATGGGTGTTATGTTCAATCTTATGGGAATGTAACTACCGAGATCCATAAGAAAAACATTATCCTTGATGAACTATAAAATAGCCTAACCAAGATGTTATGCGTCACTAAAAACCTTGATCTAAATTCTATCTTCTAGAAAATAAAGAATGTAGGGATAACCATTTTATTCATTAGATACACAAAAGATACTTGAAATTGGTCAATCTATATGAATTCATATTCCTTACTATTGATTATTTCAATGGAGTTTCAATTTGAGATAATTCATGTACAAATCTCTTTTAATAGCCTGTAAAACCAAGGAGACCTTGCTACTATATAGTAGTCATGGGGGATTCCCAATAAATGATGAATCAATATTCAAAGGATCTATGACTATACCATTCTAGGATAAAATATTCAGTTATAAAAAGCTCCCAAATACCATAATATACACATTAATTGATTTCTAAACAACTGTTGATGTTTTAAAACTCCAAATTTCACACAGATGCTCTGCATGGTCCTCCTCAAATGTGATGTACACAAGAATTTCATCGATAAAAAATATAAAAAACTGATCTAGGAACTCTATTAGAATTTGGTTCATCAAACCCATGAACATTTCTAGAGCATTCACCAACTGAAATAATAATGAACTCTTAATGGCCTTAAAGATATTGGAATGTGGTCTTTGGGCTATCCAAATCTCTCACATGTATATAATGATATCCAGACCAATGATATATATCTGAGAATAAACTAAATAATCTCATTTATTTTAATAAAAAATAACTCCACAAAATAGGATATAGGTTCTTCATTTTCCCATCATAAAAGTAATTATAACCGATATATAGACATAAACTACCATTGTCCTTTATCATGATCAAAACCGATGCACTATAAGTTGTCATGCTCAGCCAAACAAAGACTGACTTCAATAGATCATCGAGTTGTTATAGAAACTCTTGAGACTTAGTAGGAACCATGTTATATAAGGAAATTGAGAATATATAAGTGTATGACTATAGCTCTATTCCAAAATCAATCTTCTTCTATGACAGGGTAATTCTAAAAACTCATCAGGATAGACATTAGGGTACTCTTCCACAACCCTGTAAAACACTATTAGCTTAACCTGTAACAAACATAGAATCCTATCGGTTGTTAAATAAGATATGGAGGATGCATTACTCTATTTCATATGAGGTTTTCTATCACAAATGATCCTCAAAGAACCACCATCAGTATCATAGAATATAATATATCCCCTAACAAAGTCCATAATATCTTTTACCGAATACTGATAGTCCATGATGAGGATGATTTCATATGGTTATATCTATAAACATTGGATGTCACCCCAAGAGAGGTTCTTCCCTATCACTATCTCACCATCTCTACAGATTTCTTACATATAATATCAACCTCTAACTATTGTAGTCAATTCCAAGGGAACTAGATTCCTTTTTCCTCAATTCTTAATGAAAGGACTAGGTAAGATGATTTTAAGGGGTGTGTATCACATGAATAAAAAAACAAGTACCCAAGTAGAAAATGAGAAATGGGTACCTTTAAAAATGTATGGATCACCTAGACATGGAAACTACATAGCACATAGTTGATTGTGACCTCCTCCACTACCTCTATGATATTGATGGAAACCACTACCATTAAAATGATCTACTGTTTAGGGATGAGAAGAATCTTTAGGTTTTACTCTACCTACCTTTTCTCCCATATATTCATCCAAATCTAGATCAAAATAGTGGTTTTGCTTTTGTGAAAATTATATAAATGGAGGAACTTTAATCATAACATCTGCTACACCCTTCCTACTCAAAAAAATTATACCCTCATTTCATTTATGACATCATCCAGCCGATGAAAAACATGATTTTGATTCATTGATAGGGATCAAGGATCTGAAACCTCTATAGAAATGAGATGATGAGAGATATAACCTACCGTTGGTAGTATGAAACCTCTTTTTTTTAGAATCTAGGAGCCCTAGAACGTAGATCTACTACACGAGGAACCCTGATGACTCCCCACTCTTGATGATCTAGATCTATCCATCATCCTCTCAATGACCTCTAATCTCACCAGCACATCAAGACATGTAGGTAACATAAATAGGGTGACCTATCATAGGATATCTAGATACAAATCCTCCTCAGTGTGTATCTCCATACTCTTGTCATATATTAATAGGTTCAAAACATAATGAAGACCATCCCTTAAATAGACCCCAAACACCATCATGCTGGATCTACCCTATTGATGGTTAAATAAATCTTGGTGATTGACAACCTTTACCATTAAAGAAAGGAAATATACTATGAAATAGTTTTACAACTTATCCCATGTGACTACTGACTCCTTTCAATCCTCAATAAACAATAACTACTACTGTATCACTGCTCTCTGTAGCATCACCAACCAAAATGAAACATAGTTCTCTCTCCAAGAATGGATTAAACTGAATGTTATCTCTTCCTCCTCCAATAAGCACTCTAATATTTAGTCTGAAACAATTCTCTCATACTTATGAAAACTATGGCACTAAAACTCTTAGCATTTCCCCCTCTAAGTTTCATCATCATCATCATATACACTATGGTGGTCCACTGGAATGTATTGTTGAAAATCCTAAGTATAAACCTCATGGTGACATCAACCTAGAGCCATTCCTATAAAAAAAGGTTCAATAACTCTTATACCAAGAATATGGACTATTTAAAATTAATTAGTTATTTTTTTTCTTGGTTAAAACTAATACAAATGTATACCCTTTTCAGACATAGGCTCAAAGAAGAATAATTCACGGTCATTTCTTAGGTTTCTACCTCATAACTAGTATCACTTGTCTCAGTAGGCTTAGTAAACATAATGTACCAAGCATAAAATCATAGGGGACCATAAATAACCAGTTTTTCGCTAGTTTCACATGTTTACAACACATATTAAATTTACTTGACACCATTTATCTACCAACCCATAAAGTCCAAACCTGTTCTATACTCTAAAATCAATCCTATCCATCAAAATGACCCACTGATACCCCTATTTAACAAACCCCTCACCCAAAAGGTACCCCTTAAAGGTTGATAATGAGATAAGGGAGATAATGAAGGATAAAACCGAACATTAATAGGCCACAAGCTAGAAATAAGAACCCAGGGTATAGTATACTCACATATGGGAGGTAATAACCTCTAAGATATGAGATAATAGAGATAAGACAGAAATTAAAACAACTATTTCTCAAGTTAATAGGTAAAAGTTACCAAATACATGAATTTAATGTCAAATAAAATAGATACAACTTAATACGAAAATATAAGTACAAAAATATAAACTCAACTGCAATCTAAAATCCCAACATCTCCTGAATAACTCTCTGAGATAGAAACATCCATCTCAATATCCAATAAGCACTTATGGTCATAAAAACAGTTAATATATAAAAAGTGTGAGTATAATGTTTATACTTAGTAGGATCCTCCCAGAATCATCTCATGAAAAAGATAAAGGGAGCATGCTGTAGCCCAGTGAACATAAAGTGAATCAAACTCGTCACCAAAATAGGAATGACAAGTTCCCAACCTCACTGTGATTACCTTTCAACAAGTATCACATAAAAGATATCATATTACCGAAAACCAAATGAGGGAACCCTATTTGAACATCCACACTAGTTTTATGCTCTTCCCTAGCATCACGGGTCATGATCCATCTCTCTTAAAAAGTAGGTTATCCCTAAAAGACCTTCGATAAAGAATCATATAATGAACCATTTTCATTACAATCTATCATCATCCCATATGCATTTGTATATAGTAACTGAGTAGTTTCTTGGAGCCACCATAGCTCATATGTCATGAATTATACCTCAAACCATCACATCCCATACACAACAGACCTATAAAAACCATTAGGATACTATATTAACAAATAAATGTGTGTGAACTAACCACAAGAAACTATATCTTTTTACACACATATATAGAGAATTATAACTGCCATGATTATCAGCACATAATTCTACCAAGAGAAGAGAGTCAGGTCAGATGGTGTAGTGAGCCATATTTTCCTCGCTAACCTAGATGTTGGGGAAAACATCATCCCATAGTCCACTAGGATTTAGTTTCCATACTAAAGTGGATCGTGTAGTATATGAAATCACATAACATACATGATATAATATATCTCAAAACCACACTATGAGAATTAACCTAGTAATAGGATCAACTACATCTATCGTCTCTCGAGTACATGAAAGCCACCACTTGGAGCTAAATATAATATAACCTAAAAATCATTTAATGAGAATAATTTAATTAATTAATTCCATTAATATTTCACATTACATTAATTAATTCATTTTCCAAAAATTAAGATTATTCTAATCCATTATCCATTAATCACAAGTGATGTCCATTACCCTCAAGCATCATCAAACTGATTCCACAGTTCCTTGAGATTATCAACATTTGCATTCCATTTAAACACTAACCCCATGGGATTAAAGATTTATTAATCATTATAATTCCATAATTTCAGGTACTCTTCGAAACATCCTGAGATACCATAAAAGAGATTTATAACTAAGCACAACAATCTACACAAATACTTGGGGAAAGGAATGTAGGTAAAAAAGAAACCCATCCATATGGTCTTAAAATAAAAACATTATCAAGAAATAATCCATCTTTAAGAACAACAACAGTATAGTATAATGTTATCATTTTCCATCTATATTGGTGTTATCCCTTCCACCGCCATGCATGTCACCATCCATTACGCCATCACAAGCTTCAACTTCTGCCACAATGTCGGGCCTCCCCACCCATATCTTATTAACCATCATCCATCCCAGGCTCACATCTAGAGTAATCACAAAAGGAACTAAAAAAAGATTAAATAGGGAATCTTGGCCCTAAAAGAAAAGAATCCAGCCTTTACATGAAAATGGGCTCACTCAACCCCAAATATTTATCTTCAATAAAAAATTGTATAATTATCATCTTGGATTAACTGATTCATTTGTTTCTTCTAACAACCATGTGTAACATATGGAATCGACTATAAAATTCTATGAAATGTTTTAACATTATTTATATCATAACTCCCAATAACATTAATCTTTAAAAAAGATCAATTACATTCACATGCCACTTTATTATTATCAAAAACATGAATTTCTAACTATATGTTCATTATCCATTCCATTATCATATGGAAGAAAAAAATTAAATAAACATGAATCAATTTGATTTAAAAAAAAGTATAAGAAGATCCTTTTTAAAAACACATGCCTATTTAATTATTTATCCAACCAAAAATTACCACACTTATATTTATTAACCATATCTGTGAAATTAAACATTCTAAACCAAACATAAATAAAAAATTTAACTATAAAATAAACAAATAATGAACACTATATGATAACCCATATCTTTCATACAACTTATTTTATGATTTATTACATAATGATACAGATAATATAATCTCAAAAGATCAGGAGGCCTTGTGTCTTTGGATAACATGATACATAGTACAATAAAATTAAACCTGGGTAAAAAAACATTATTTAAAAACTTGGAAACATTCCTTTATAATTTATTGATCTTCTAATATTGCATAAAATAAATTAGTGATTTACATAAGAAATGGTTGAGCTATAAATCTTAGTAACGGAATAATAAAAGAATAACATGATGAAATTATTACTTGTTAGTGAAGAGGCATATCATGGTGACATAAAATGGGTGAAATTCATAAACATGAACATCAAAGCATGATATAAGAGGATAACTTCATGGTAAAATATGAATGTGGAAACTACATAAACCGTGACATAATAAGCATGAGTCAAATATAAATGATGAGAAATCATAACATTGTGTTCTTTGGATAACCTCCCATGAACCATACATTCAATATCATGAGAATAAATCATTACCCAATGCATTGGAGACCTATATATTTTGGGGACAACCCATCACAATCATATCATATACACGTATTCGTGGGCCACATAGATTATAAAACATAAGGATTCCTTTAAACAATTTCAATCCCACTATTAAGGATTGTGGGTTATATAAATGGAATTCCAACAATAAATTAATGAAATTTATATCTAGGTGAATAACCTTGAGTGTAAATGAGTATGGGTATTCACTACACCAATGTTTGGCATGGAAAATCATAGGATAATTTCAAAAACATAATGGGAATACAAAAAAGATTCATCAAAGGGTTTAATGAAAGTTAAAGGTGATCAATAATTACTTATAAATCATAAATATCATAAAATAGTAATTTAAAAATATATTCCATCGAGAATAATTGGAAATCAAATTTCATAATACAAAGAATGTGCTTGGATAAAGAGGAGGAGGAGAGAATCCCCTTACGTCAGCGTTGTTATGTCTTAGGTAAAGGTTTTAATGATAAGGGAAAAATAATCTACATTTATTATTGAATAAATTTTAAATTAAAGAGATATTTAAAAATATATGAATACATAATCAATTGAGATTCAAAATCCTAAATATAGAGAAGGTTCTTTAATGGAAAGAAGAGATATATATCTCTTATATGAGAGGCTACTTCTAAAATTTAGGGAGGAGTTTCATGATGGCTTGAGAACACTATAGTATGGATATAAGGAAGGATATGGAGAGTAAATTCAAGATAAATGATATTATTAAAAATATTAGTGGAAGATTGGGTAAGTATTTATAGAAAAAGATAAGGGAATTCTTCATTAATTTCTAAACACATGTTTTCGACTCTATATTATAAAATAATGAAAATAAAAAAACATCCAATGGTTTATGAACAAGGTTTCTACCAAATAGAAGTGGTTTTAATTATTTTATAAATCTAATAATCAATATAATTTTAATAATATCCTTGGTTATATGTAAGTGAGTCATGTTTATAAATCAACAATTTAAAAAGCATAAAATACAATATAGGTTTTGGAGGTTTCATAAAAGGTTTATATAATTAATAAAATATAATAAAAACGCATTATTTAAAGGTAATGTCTATATTTGTTTGTTTATTACATTTATAGTATCTATTACATCACTTTTGATCTATATTATGTCATAATATATATAGTATATTTATAATGTATTTAATTTTTTCCAAAAAAATGACTATCACTGAAAATTAAGAAAAATTCACCATTGGGTAATTTTAATATTGTAATTTATAAATTAATATGTATTTTATCAAAATTAATTATTTAAATATGAGTATTTAAACTTTAAAATCTAAATCCCTATTTAATTAAAAATACTATTTTTTAAGACAATAACAATTTTCTAAACAATATAAATATTTTATTTAAATTCATTAAATTATATTCTCATATTTATATAAATAAATATTATTTAGTAATAAATTTAGCTAAAAATAAAATTTATTTAAAAATTCATGAATTTTCCAAAAAAACATTTTTTTAATTAAAACAAAATATTTTCCAAAACTAAAATTTTGGATTCATTGTATAAAAATATAATTTTCATCAAACCTTATGTAATTGTATTTATAATGTGTTAATTAAAAGTTATAAATATAATAATTATTTTATTAAAAAGATAAATATAAAAATTCATACTACTGGGGTCTAGATACATAACCCCTTATTACCCCCATCATATTCTATGATGATAAGGTGTATGATGGTGTTTCTTTCTTGGGGTGGTTCAACAAACATAGTTTAGGACATGAGATTGATAAGCGTGAACGTCTCCCATATATGGTTAAATTTTTTATTTAGTTTTTTAATTTCATCTTGGGATTCATCATTGGAAAGTACCAATGATTCCATCTTTATCATAATCTCTGATAAATGGGCTTCATAAGATATAATCCTACTAGTCGAGGACAATGATTCCTCTATCGATGTTAATTAGATTTTTTCATAACCATTAATCTACTAAACTTTATAATCACCATATAAATGATATATCATAAATCGTTATTATACATAATGGTATTTTAAATCATATAGGATGTATTTTATAATGGTACAAAATAAATAAATTATTTCATGCATTTTATGAAACTATATTCCTTAATAAGTAATTTATTCATTTAAAAGGGGATTTAATTTATAAAAGTTTGAGTCATTAAATTCACCCCCTTCGTAAATTTCACCATATAAATTTCAATTGGTACACTAGAAAAAATGGGGATACTTTTATTTCATCACCTCTTCTAATTCACATGTTACCCTATAAAAATTTTAGTTCTACCACAACACTTTAACAAGGTGGGTTTCCTTGTATCACAAAAATTAGTCTCTATAATCTATGATCTTTACTAGCTACTCCTCATATGAAAGAATGTTTTATAAGGGTATCAAATCTGGATTCAATAGATGTGAGTGGTGCATTATATACTTCCTCAAGAGGGATACATGGAATACATCATGTACTTGGGATAGGTTTGGTGGGTCTGTTAGTTGATAGGACACAACTTTAATTTTATCAAGGATATAAAATGGTCAATGTTACTTGGAATAAGCATTCCCTTCTTCAGAAACATCATGACTTTATCCCATGATGATATAAAAAGTAACACCTTATCTCCAATCTCAAACTCTTGGTCTCATTTATGATTGTCTACATAGCTTTTTTGTCATTTTTTTTGGATTTAATATGATGTTGAATGGTTTTAAACTTCTCTATCATAACTTGGATAAGATGTAGTCTCATAAAATTCCACTCCCCTAGTTCATCCTATCATTTTTTATTCTAAAACCTATTACCATAAATATCCTCATAAGATGTAATTTGAACTCTAGAATGAAAATTTTCTTATATGATATCTCCACAAGGGGAAGTGTAACGAACCAACCTAGGTCAACCAGACATATTTCCCATGAATGTACACCACATGGTGAGGTGCAACAAAACATCCAATAAGTCTCATGTATAACTGAAAGGAGATAAACTGACATAGTTACAATTTTGAATACGAGTATAAATCCATGAGATATACATAATCAATCAAAATTTATAAACCTAGAACTGCCCAAGAAAATATTAAAATTAGTCTTCGTGTGACCATATGTCACCATAAATCCATCCCATTATAAAGGAGATGAAAACCCAGTGAAACCAGAGAACTACGCGACTATTCAATTTACATACTCCCTATAACCCACAGTTACAAATTCCCAAAGGAAAACATTTGGTTTTGATCATAAATCCTAGTAGGATTTCACTAATGAGTCTATACAGAGTCTAATAGCATGAAAACATTAGTTCTAGATTTAAAATATAATCCAGTGTATAAAGAATTTCTAGAATAAAAACCTTTTTGTAAGCAATCATTTTGTTTTTTATAAATTCCCTTCATATTCACATAATCCAAGAATATGAAAAGTACATGAAAGAAATCATGAGTGTAAGAAAAAATCCCCTCATATACCATAATATAAGAATGTGATAAACAACCACGAACCATACCCTCATGTGTCAAACATAGAATAAATTAAAAACCAAAATATTGGGATCTATACTATGGGAATTTGTACTCTTGCATATAATGGAACAATAATTTTGTCATACTATGAATCCAATCAATATTGAGACCTAATATAGTTTTTTTATATCCAACATCTAGTTGTATTACACACAAAAAAGTGAAATACATCCATTTCTCAACTCACCAAAGGTTCCTAACGTTCCACGTTTAACAAAATCTATTTTAAAACCGTGATAACAATTTATAAAATAATTTCACAGTGAATATTTACTTCTTCCTTGATTGAAAATAATTTTTTGATTCAAAACAACCTTTAATGAATTTCATAAACCACATAGTGTACATAAATATTTTTAAAAAATAATTTAAAGACTTTTATATCTTGAAATAAATCAACTATGATATCAAAAGAATTAATTTAATAAAATAATGCACTGGAATTCCTAGCAACTTTAACTAATTCATGAGTTAGAACTTTTTAATAGAGACAACTACCTCTAGGATAGAGAAAAACGAGTTGCATTCAAAAAAAGATTGGGAATAAGTATATCAGGCACTACCAATCCTAGATCCATAATAAAAATCATAAAATATTAATTAAACCCCTTATATCCATCATCCATAGCCTAATAATGTTTCCACAATATTATTGGAGTAGATATTGAGATAGTATATAAGAAGAGTAGAGGAACCAATATCAAAAAGAGAATATATATTGAAGAGATCCATCATGAATGATGGAAACCTGTCAAGAATACAAGGGTAGAATCCTATTACATTAAATGAATGGTTTATTTCGAGACACATGAATATTTGGGGGTGATAATATATAAAAAATATCATGGTTAAATAAGTAAATTATAACTTTTTAGAGGTTGGGATTTGGGTACACGGTTAGGCTGCACTATTAGAAAAATTGATCACTAACCCTGCATAGGCTCTCTTTTGTAAGACAAGGTTCCCAATTTCATAGATATGAGCCACATTTTTTTGGGTAAATTATGCTCATGTTTTGCAATAACATGTTATAACCACCCATAGACAAACACGGTCTCCTTGGAGAGCCGCATGGTTTGACAAACCATGATCAAACCGTGAGAAACTCCACTAGAAACTCATAGATCCATACCACATGATTATTACATGGATATTACTAACCATGAACCTAAAATGTGTGACTAGCCTATTTCCTCCAAAAATAAAAAATTTCAACCTCCAACTCTTAGAAACCTCTAGATAAAACCATCGATAAATAAAGCTCAAACTAAAGCACACTTGTAACCAGAGGGTTGGAATAATTATCCCAACTATAAAATTTTCTTATCCCAAAAAATTGATCATGATTTTGAACCGACAAAAAGATAAGTTCAATGATTCCTCATCAATGATTCCTTCTCCCATCTCTCATAGATATCTCATCTACATTTCCACAATACATGGAGTATGGTAATTTTTTACTGCATAGTACCTTTTCTTAGTGATCTATAATTTGAATCATTTTACCAACCATAGTGGTGTTGGGATCAAGATCAAAAGATTTCCATTAAATTTCTTGGTAAAGGTCTGGTTGATATCACCCCATCTGGGAAATGTGAAACATGTCATGGATCGATTTCAAATGAGATTGCAAATCAAACTAATAGACCACCTTTTAGTAGAATCCTTTGTTTTGGAATGGATGGTCCTCTCAAGGGTTTTTGAAATCTTTCATAGTTTTTGGGCCAACTGATTTTAAAACCGAGAGTTATAACCTTTTTCTTTATGGGAGTTTATGGTGCAATGCATGTTTTTAATTTCAACAAATAAATAAATTAAATTAAAGTTAAAATAGAAAATAAATTAAATGTAAATTAAATGGGAATATAATAATAATTGTTTTATTGATAATAATAATTTTTCCTTTATTATTATTCTATTTATTATTAATTTTATTATTATTATTATTATAAGTATAATTTTAGGATTTTAGAAAACCTTGGAGAGGCCCAACTCTCCCCTTCACCCTCATGAGGTGCGATGCCCTAGAGCCCCCTCCCATGAAGCACGACCTCCCCTTCTATACCTTGAGGTGTGATGCATGTGCCCCTCTCACTATAACCCTATATGGTGTGAGTTTCCTTATAATGGTTGGACCTCCTCTTGGCCAAAACACCCTCATAGTCGCATTTTATAGTAGGAATGCACCACCTGGTGGCACACAACCCCTTCTCCGGATCTCCCTTGTCCTTCATGTTTTCTTCTGATTTCTTCATGCTTCTCTAATTATTTGTCTATGTATTGTCCATATACCCCTTCTCCTTCATCATTTTTGTGATTTTATTCTTTTTTGGTGCCCTATATGAATTTTACCACAACCCTAGGTAAAGGTGTAATCTGATTTTTGATGCTCTTATTTTGATAGGGTATGTGAATGATGTCTTGGGACCCATTGGACCATGTTCTGATGAGCTGTACTAAAGGTGAAGTGGTTCAGCTTGAAATGGTTCACCACTATCAATTTTGGGTAATGTTATACACCCTCTAATTTGTTTCAAACCCTTTAACCTCAATGCTTATGGATTATATGAGTTTCTGTTAATTAATTGGATGGGAATTGGTCCTCGTTGCACTAATTTTTGGTTGTTGGTTATTGTTGTAGGTAGTTGTGATCAATTCTAAGTGTGTACACGCATTTTTTTGAAGTGCTTGTACACGAGAAGATTTTTATTTCAGTTAGAAATAATTGGATTGTCCAATTATTTGAGGTAGGGTCCTCAATCTAAATTTAATTAGAAAAATGTCTTTTTTGTTGATTTACATATTTTGATAAGTTAGACTGCAATGCTAGAATGAAATGTTCATTTTTGTTAATTATTTGTTAGATTAAAAAATATATTTTTTGTAATAAAACACTTACATAAGAGGTGTGCTTCCTTTAATCTAAAAACATAGTGAGTATACAATTTATGTTTCCTTAGATTGATGATGTGTGTTTCCCTATTCTTTCCTATTTAAAGGAAGTTGTGTAAATTAAAGGGAATTGTTTCCTCCTTTTCATGTTGACACACTTTAATTAAATGTTTCCTATGAGCTATAATTGGATACATGGGTGGGTATACCCATGTGAAATAAATAAATGTGAATGGTAATAAAAGTGTGGGTGTACCCATGTGATAAGATTAAATGTAGGTGCAATAATTTTTATATCCCATAGTCAGCATTTGTCCTCTTATTTTCATGTTTTAGGATTGAGAGTTTTGTTTATCAATTGAGACCTCTAGTTAAATTAATTAATGTTTTAAATTAATTTTTTTGGAAGTTTTGAACTTGTGGGATTTAGGGTTTTTATAATAAGATAATTAATTTTGAAAATTAATTATGTGTGTTGAGTTTTGAATTTGATTTTGGAATACAGATAATTGATTGGTACATTAATTATTAATATAAATGAATGAGAAATTGGGATAACTAAAGTTTGTATTCGTTATCATGTTTTCTTTTTATGATCGAGAAAAATTAATTTGTTAATTAATTATTGAATGTTTTTATTTTTAAGGTTCAATTGATTTTAGAATTAGTTAACAGGAAATCGATGTATCTAATTATTTTTTGAATTAATTAACGGACTTGATTAATTAATTTATGAATTAATTTATGGATGGGATTTTGGGTGTTTGACATGGCATTCTACAACAATAATATAAGTAAATGAATGATATTTTGGGTGTTAGACATGGCATTATGGACCGATAATATAAGTAAATGAATGAGATTTGGGGTTTTAGACAAGGCGTTATGCACCAATAAAATAAGTAAATGAATGGTATGTTTGGTGTTAGACTTAGAATTCTACACCAATGTGGTTATCAATTTTAGATATGTAATTATACACTAATGGGATTTGGGGTGTTTTACATGGTGTCATGCACTAATAATATAAGTAAATAAATGGGATTTTGGGTGTTAGACATGGCGTTCTTCACCAATGATATTAGGTGTTAAACATGGAATTCTACAAAAATAATATATATAAATAAATGTGATTTTTGGTGTTAGACATGGTGTTCTTCACCAATGATATTTGAGTACTTGGAGTGTAATTTTACACTGATACAAATGATATGAATGAATTGTGAATTGAATAAGAGACATGGTTTAAACCCAAGTCTATGTGGTTGAATTAAGAATATTAAATAATGTCATAAATTGTTTATTTATTTATTATAAATATAAATATATAGTTATTATTTAGAATATTTTTGCACAAATAATCTAAACTTCCTTAATTTAGTACTACATAAAAACTCTAATGTAAGTCTATACCTCAATTATATACTATTTTTAACCTCTAATGTTATATAAAACATATTTTGATTCCAACTGTGATGACTTGGACCAAAAATACTAAATAAAGTGCTAATAAAAACAAACATTACCAATTGGAATTGAAACCAATTAAAGCAACCCAAACATAACCATCAATTATTACAATATCCTCAAAAACTATTGAGTCACTTACAAACCAATGAACATTAAGGTTTAGAGTTTTAGAGACTTAAGGAATAAATTGAACAAACAAAACCCATACCATTAAAAACTAATAAAAAAATTTCCACTAAAAAAAGGTTTTATTATTTTACAATATATGTTCAATATATACCACAAAATTATCCACACATGATACCCATCTAGACATGCATTACTTAATAATCTTCTTCAAAACCTGTAGAAAAAAGAAAAACATAATAATGGTGAGATCAAACAATTATAAAGGGGAAGAATATATCATAATTTGTTAAATAAGAAAAAATGCATGAATAATATGGAGACCGGAAATAACAATAAAATAATCCCATATAACTAATCACATGAGCTTTAAATAAATCCAAGGATGCTGAGACAATATAAAATATTACATGGAAAATAATAATTGGCTTAATGTGGATGAAATTCATAATGACTGCCATCTTAATAATATAATCATGGTCACATTCAAAGACAATATTCTGACCATCAAGGCCTCTTCCAAGACATTATACTTACTATGCTGGCCTCGAACCAAGAAATTATTAATTAATGGGATGGCATGCACCGAATACTCAATCTAGTTTGTCTCATGATATCCATCAATATATCTAGGGTCCATATAATTTTAAGATCCACCCATTACTAATTATGTCTGGTGAATTCACTATATAAAAGTATTTAATAAATAATAATCAAATTTTCTTATAAATTAATATTTATACATATTTAAATAACTTTTATATAGATTTTCAATAATTCCCCATTAAAAAAATGGAATAAATTTCTTGGTAAGAAACAATTCTATTTTTATGGTATTCATATTTTATAGAGAAATTGATATAAAAGTAATTAAATAATGTAAATTATATATCATACATACATATCATTAAATAATATAAACATGAAAGAAAAAAATAAAGTCAGGTGGCGGAGAGTGATTCACAACCTAACCAAAATGAAAATGGTGGGGAATGAACTGTAATTTCATAATAGAAATTGAATCAAAATAATGAAACATAACTCCATATAATAATTTATATTTTTTAGGTAAAGTTTAATTTTTTTGAAACCATAAAAAGAGTATTTATAAAATATTTCCTAACATTTTTTTAAAGAGATGAAGATACAAGTCACCTTCAAGAATCATTTCCAATAATGTAGCATGAAAACCTATTTAAGGAACTATTTAGAATGATTCCAAATAACAAAGTATTAAAAGATACATAATATTTTTATATATGCAATGTGTAGTGGAATATACAATATATGATCATGAAAGGAAAATAATTTTTTAATATTTTAAAATACCTTCATTGAAACTCAAAACATAGAAAAGAAAATAAAAGTTTATTATGGAAATAGGTAATGATAAATATAAAGTCCAGATGATATAATATATATTTATGTTTCAAAATAACAACAGAAAAAATTTCAATGAAATAATATAGACATGGATTAAAAATAGTCATCAAAGAGGATGTGGAGTATTCTTAGCAATGTTGCATTTTTATAAAGAAATTGGTTTTTTTAAAAAAATAATGGATGTCGTAATTCTTCAAAAATGAGTTCATGATAAAAAATTATAAATCACTATATAAATATAAGGATGTATAATATTATTCAATCATAATTTAGAATGTACCCAACCTAAAATAATAAAGTTCAATAAGTATGATAATTACTCAATGGACATAAATTGAGTTTAAAATGTTTAAATTTTTTGGTATCTTTTAAAAAAAATCCCATGAAATAGAGAAATTGGTATTTTTTTTATAAATCCATTTAATTTAATCAGAAATATAAAAATAAATAGGTTTTTATATGTACCACATAAAATTAAAAAAGTGGTTAATTGTGATATGTCTCCAAAAAATAAAATTGATATAAAAAACTCTAATATTTTCTCTTGACTTACCCAAAAAGTTATTTAAAATACTATATAATAAATAGAACCATAATAATAATATATTTAATAACCATATTTGTATACATTTACTTATCTATAATTTTATTATAATATTCTATTATACATTTATTAGTTGGTTATTTTTTATTTTCATCGTCAGATATTAATAGATTTGATTATTTCATACAGATTTCATAATGGTGATGTGTATCCTTTCTCATCAATTATAATTTAAACATTCCTACCTTATTTAATATACTATAATATTTATTCAATAATGATATATAAATTTATAATTTCATTCCATGAGTGTTTTATTTAGTAATTTTGAAGATGAAATCAAGGATGGGCTTGTTTCATAAATATTTAATGAACAAATTGTAATATATTAATAATTAGTTAAATTTTAATAAAAATATAATATAAACAAAACAAAACAAAATTTCAATATAAGTATCATATTTATCCAGTAACTAGGTTTACATAACCATCCATGATAAACATTTATAACATCATTCATGAAGGTTGGAAAACCAACCAAAATTAAAACATGTTATAACTAATGGATGAGTATGGAAATTATTTTATTATAATATCATAATTATAGGAGAATAATAGTATTGTTTTTAGATTTTATTAAACATATTATTTATAATTTAGAAAATTTGGATGAAGAAGGTACCATTATAAGCCATTAGTTACAAAGAATAAATTGTCATCACTCATGGTATACTTGTTTTAAGTTGTTAAATTTAAAATAATAACTTATAGTTAATATTATTAATAAAAAAGTTGAATTAATAATTATTATTTTTAATAATTTCATAAATATCATATTTATTCATAATAACTATTTTTATCACCATCCCTGAAATGTGATTATGAAAAAAAAATTATATCATTTATGGAGTTGGTAGTCCGCATGTCACACGAGCATCATTTTCATTTTTTACAATAGATTAGAGGGATATAAAAAATTGATATTACATAAAAAAGTTTCATTTAAGTATAATAATGAATTTGATAATATTATTATGTTAATTTTAGGGTTTTAGGAGAATTATAGAGAAGAGAAGGTTGGGGAGTGGATTAAACTCACGTTGAGGACTTGATTCCTCTCTTAGAGGAATTCTTGGAAAAATATGTCTTGTGACACTTTATTATAATAATGTATTACAAAACTATAATATACTTCTATTATAATTAAAATGTTTTGGGATTCAAGAGGAATTCAAAGGTTGATTTTGGATTGAAGTGTTCGTGAGTCATCTTTTTTATTGGTGAAAATAGAAGCTTTTCCTTGGAATTGATTGTTAGGTGTGGGGTAAAGATGGAACCACAAGGGAGTTACGTGATTTAGGTGAGGAAAGGTCAGTGAGGAAAGTAGGAATTAATTTAATACATAATAAAGTTACGTTATATGGTTTATGTTTCAGGTTGATTTATTAAAAATTGACCCTCTTTAAGTTACCGTTTTTTACACATATTAACCATGATTAAATTTTTACCATGCTAATTATATTTTTACTAAAAATATAAGATGAACCTACATACCAAATTTTGGTGTGATGATTCTAAATTTTGGATAAATAAAATCTTATTTAATTTATAAATTTGAGAAAAAAAATATTTTAGTCAAAACTTATGATTTTAAAAAACACACATTATTTTTAAAAAATATATATATATTAAGTGTTTTTCTATGTTATTTCTTATCAATTATTAATTCAATGTGTTTTAATATATATTTTTATATGTTCTAACATCATATCCGAGTCATTATTTAAAATTTATCAATTAAATTTTTAAATATTTTAATTACAAAATTTTTATAAAAAAATTAATTGAAAAATAATTATTTTTCATTGTAACTAATTTATGATTTATTAAAAAAATTAATGTTACAAATTCACATGAAATTGTTATGAAATTTTGTTATACTGATTAAAAATATGAAAAAATTTATAAAATAAAAATTTTTGAGTTTATAAAAAACTAATTTTATTATAGGCGTGTGTATCACATAATTTTATTAGAAAAAATGTATCTTTTAGGAATAAAAATAATTTATTCTTTTTATTGGATTGGTAATAACTATTTGAGGGATGTAAATAAAAATGTATTATAATAAAATTTTATTTTCCTTTAAAATTAGAGTCATGAAATTTATAAAAATACATGTGATATATATATATATATATATATATATAATTTATTATATTGACAATTACATGTTTATATCAACATAACCTCTACATGAAAAACCCCTAAATATTCTTTCTATGACCTAATGATAAGATAATAATCAGTGGTTGTTGTGGGGGTCAATTTTTCAAGAATGGGCCTCATAGTGATTTCTATGATCCCAAACTTATCCCGTAATAGATTTCTCTTAAGTCGCACTTCTTGTAGTATTGTTTGGTCTTGTTTAGAGAAACTCTTAAAGAAGATACCACTCTACTAATATTTGAAATATAAGCTTCATATAGAAGGATTTTACTAATTGAAGTTATTTCTTTTGTTTTTTGTGTTAGTTTCATAATATAGTTACTAAAATTTATACCCTTTAATTCAATGGATATGTTACAATGGTCATATTATAATGTAGTTCATTTATAATTGAATTATGTGTGTAAAACAAGCTATCAGAACTTAAAATTATTATAATTTATGGGTTATTACAAGTGAAAACCTACTTGTTTATAATTATAGAGATTAAACTGTAATAAATTCATCCTTAAATGATTATATATTTATTTTATTAAAATAAAAATGCATAAACTTTAAAAAAATTTAGGATAGTATCTTTTAAAATACTAAATGAATTTATCTTATTTATAACCAATTATTAATCAATTTATAAATTTTTATTCATTTTTTATATTGAAAAAATAAATATCATTAAATTTAATAATCCAAATATGAGAAATTAAATTTTAAAATAAAAATCGACAATATATATTAAAAAATTAATTTTTTTCCATTCACCATGAATCATTAGAATATTATTTACTATATCTATTTAATTATTTATTTGATTTTATTTTATTATTTCATGAATCCTTACTTTATT
This sequence comes from Viscum album, assembly GCA_963277665.1. NCBI lineage: Eukaryota > Viridiplantae > Streptophyta > Magnoliopsida > Santalales > Viscaceae > Viscum > Viscum album. The sequence goes on from OY728120.1 coordinate 1,246,487,235, forward strand.
TTTTTAGTTTAATTTATTAAAAATATATTTTAAAAATTCATTATTTAAAATATTATATTTTTTAAAATTTAATACATGTTTAACCAATGACCACATATCCCACTACAATATGTCCAATTAACATATATCCAATGGTTATATATCCAACGACCATGTATATAATGGTAATATTACATTACAATATATGACCTTACATCGATCACTAAAATTAATTAAACATTATCATTTATTTATCTCTCAAAATGTCTATTATATTTCTAATGTTTTTACCTATTCCCATTATTATAATAAGTGTTATAATCCTAAAGCAAAACCATGATGATAAATATTTCATGTTTGTGGTATTTTTACTTACATTTTATTTTGATCCTCTTTTAATTTTCATAATGATACCTCACATTGCATTCCCATAATCTATAAATATTTATCTTCTATTGTAATATTTATCTCAAAAAATGTATATCATAGTTTGTTTATGTTTAGTATTTCATGTGAAATGATCTATTCAATATTTTAAAAGAATTATAATATAGGGTGTTACAAAGGTCTTTCCTTTTTTAATTTAAACCTCTTTTCACACCATTTTTTCTTCTTCATGAAGAACTATGCTAAAGTGAAACCATATAAATTGTTTTATCAATAATTTAGATGGATAGACTTCTTGTAACCACCCAATATTAAGGTCATTAAACCTTTTATTGTGTAGTTTCATGTTATATAATAATTGGGTTACATTTTTTGAGTTTTGGGAGGGTTTTGAAGTGTTTTGGAAGTGTTTTAAGAGATGCATGGTTTGATCATAGTTAGTATAAATCAATCACTATCTCTATGAAATCATGGGGCGCGATGCTGGGAGTCATTGGGTGGGTACATGGTTGGGACATATTTTGTCTAAACTGTGTGCATGATAGGGTAAAGGATTCATGTGGAGATTGTGGGAGAAGCATGTTTGGTGCATGGTTTTTCAAAATGTAGAAGAAAACTAAGCTAGGGGATGGCCTTGAGATAGTAGAACTAAACCATTGCTGAACAGTTTTCCAAATCATGTGAAAAAATTGTGCGACTACTTGGGTTATGTTCAGTGGCATGTTCATGGTTGATGCACTATTTGAAAAATCGTGCAACATAAACCTGTGATGGTAATTAAATGGTTCAAAAATTATAATTTAATTCATATTAAGGACCATAAAGTCTAATTTTTATCCTTTTCTCTTAGGATATAAAAATCCTCTTCCTCTTTATGAATCCATGGTGATCCTCTTTGATCTGGATGTGACTTTTGATGAATTAAAGTGCATTGGAGATCGAAAATCAATAGTAAGACCTTGTTTTTTCCTTTTTCTTATTATATTTACTATTATACTCTCTATAGTATCCATATATATATTATATTATTGATAGATCTATGTTCTGTTATGTGAATCTAGATGAAATATTGTTGGATCTATTGAATGGAATGTGTTGTGATCCATGATCTAGAATTTCTTAGTGTTGTTATTCATTATTTTTCATCTGTTGAGATGTGTTCAGATTATATATCATCTCCACTTAATTTATAACATGAATGATTGTATTTATTGAAATTTTTTCTTGGTTTATAATGAAAATATTATTTTGTTGTTGAGGTAAGGTCTTTTTTTTTGCTTTTATTGGGAAACTTTGATCTTTCGATTGATTTTGGGAAACCCCTTTGTTTATAATTTTAAAATTATTATTTTAAAATTACGGTGTTTTTATATGAAATAAAAATGTATGATAAAATGTTTTAAAGTAAATAATTATATTATATGGAATGATATGATATATACGATAGTCTAGGGAAACATGGTGGTGTGTTTTCAAATTTCATTATACAGGGCTTAGTTAAAATATTCCTTAGGCTCAGTGAAAAGGTGTAATTTAACATGGGATTATCACTTTTTAATGACCTATTTATAGAGTAATAAATTCACAAGAGTATTAGGATTTTCATTAGGTATACATGAGTGTTTGAGTGTGGTAAGTTGGAGGGTATCCAAGAGGATGTAAATAATTGAATAATTTATTTAGTTTAATTGTATTACTTAAACCATTTTCCTTGTGATAAAATATTTTGGAAATATTACCCTTTTTTTATAAAAACCACTATTTTATAAAATTAAAATTTAAAAAATGTTCAAACATGTTATTTTCCTAGTATCGTGTGTTGGGAATTCTCAGAGTATTACATATTATGTGATATACTAACCCCTTTCTTGGGAACTTTAGTGTGTTTGCATATGTAATATACTAGAACATAATAAAGGGAATGATATATTAGTTTTTAGGTAATTTATCTTTATTTCATGGTGTGGCATGTGGAGTTAGATCTTAGTGTTGGTCAAGTGATTCTTAGGATGATTCCACATAGGTATCATAGTGATATATCATCTCACACACTCTTTTTTACTATCTTTTATTTCTAATCTCTCTATGATTTTTTACTTTTTATTTCATTTGGAGTTTTATTTTTTATACTCATGAATAATAAAAGTAGTTTGGTTTCAAAAAATGAAAATAATACCCTAATTTTCTCTTATGCCCTTGGAATTTATTTTCATCCATTAGTGTATTGTGGATATCACCTATGGTTAGTGTAAATCCTGATTTTCTCAATACAATGAGTTGGGGTTGGATGTTACAAATGGAATCAAATTTGGTTGGTCAAAATATAATCATGGGATGGTAGAAAGGATATGGGAATGTCTAAATTTAAAATATATAGAATAAAATAATATAGTTGACCTTTTTGTGTTGAAATTTAAGTTACCAGGGTAGTCCGGGTATGAAAAGAGTTCTATAACACTTCTAGGTGAGTTTCATCTCATTATCATGGGTTTATCTGATGATAATTCCGTATCATTCATTTATATTGATACTTGAAAATGGTTAAAATAGTTAAAATATGTGACATATGAAATTATGTCTGTCATGCTTATTTATTATAGTGATTTGTAATTTTCTAAGTATTTAGTTACCATTGAGTAAGGAATAAATGGTTTTTCATTATGGTTAAAGAGAATGGAATATGTAGATTTGAAGAAACCCAAAAGAATAAATGATAGAAAACATGGTTTCATCCCAGGTGAACCAAAAACATTTTCAGAGTGTTGTCTAGGATTTATAACCTATTGGGTCTAGAATGTGACCAGATACTCTTTCTAATATAGTGTTCCTCTATATTAAATATTATATGGGGATGGTTAATAGAGTGATAGGGGAGGAAAGAAATATCACTAGACATTCATATGTAGTGAGTGTGTTTGTATTTATGGGAATAGATGGGAACTATAATTCTAGAAAATAGAAGAAGAGTGAAAAATATTCTCCCAGAGGTGGTGCACCTCATATTTAGACCATATGATAGGTAAAAATTCCTACAAGACCAAATACCAAGCATAGTTGTTTCTAGTATTTTCATTTAAATAACACAAAATTATATTGTATGGAACCACCTCAAGTATGTCCTAACAATTATCATATGGGATATATTTGGTGTTATTTCTATAGCATTTCAGCTGGATGAAATTAATAGAACAAATTTCATCCTCAAAACCATGTGAGGCAAGGTGATTCTGAGAACACTATGACTCCCAAGGTGATTAAATCTCAGTAAGAAATAAAGGATTAGAGAGGCTCTAATATGAAGACTTACGATGTTGAGAAGATAGTTACGAAGGATCAATATGTTCATTCAATGGTGTGAGGTAATATCCTATTAAAATCTTCTCTTTTGAAATTTCTTTTTGATACAAGTGCATCTTACTCTTCTATTGAAACTTGTTTTCTGAGTCGTATGGGTTTTAATGTTTAATGATGCCTTATTTATTGAAACATTTAGCACCTCTTGGACAATGAATGTGTCAAGCATTTAGATGTTTAGTGTGTTATATAACTAACGATGGGGATGAATTGGTTTAGTATTTATCTATTCTTGAGATGGAAATCTATGACGTGACATTAATAATGGATAGGTTGACATCCTTCAAGGCCCACATTGACTATTATTCCTGAAAGGTTTGTTTCACATATTCTAATGGCATTAAGCATCTCTTTAATGGAGATTGGAATGTCAATGAAAGTAGAAAAGGAAATTTGGTACTTATGGTTAGAAAAATATTTTACCAATTGAAAATGGTTAATTTGGCGTCGATTAATTTAACTGAATATAGAGATTTTCTGACCAATGATTAAAAAATTCATGACATCTTTCCCAAAAATTTCTCTCTGTTTCCACCCAAAATAGAAGTGGAATATACTATTAATCTCCCACTAGGTTCTAGTTTTATTTCACTTATATATTATAATATATAATCAAAATAATTAATGGAATTTAATTTCTATCAAGAAGAGTAAAAATTTGAGGTTTTATCCAAACTAGTACATCTATGTGGGAATCACAAGTTCCTTTTTCAAGAAATAATATGGAACTCTATGGATTTTTGCATATTACTATAAGATTAACCAATTTAAAATATAGAACTGATATCATATTTAATGGATAAGTGATATGTTTGATAAATTTAGGGGATCCCAAAAGTTTTCTAAAATTTACATCTGATTAGTTTATCAATAAGTTAGAGTTCAAAAAGATTATATTCCAAAGTTATCCTTAACAAGCCATTATGGTTAGTATGATTGCGCGGTTAAGACCTTTGGTCTTATAAATGAACTAGTGGTGTTTTTGTAATTGATGAATTGGATATTTCAGAGATATATTAACTCCTTCGTAGTTTTGTTCATTGATGATATTCTGGTGTATTCTAGGACAAAGGACAATTATGAACCACACTTGGCTATAATGTTGAGTATCATGTGAGAACATCACCTTCATGTTAATATTTTAATGTGTTATTTCTTGATATAAGATGTATGATTTATTGGAAATTTAATCTATGATTGGGAAGTTCCCATAGATCCCAAAAATATAGAATTTTTTATCTCTTAGAAACCACCAAATAACTTCTTTGAGATATAAAGTTTCCTTAGCTTAGAGAGATATTACTGATGATGTTTTTGTGATTTTTTCAACATATGTCTCACCGATGAAAGATTTTACAAGGAAGGTTATTCCTTTTATATGGATTGATGACCATCAAGAATATTTTCAAGAGATTAAGGTTCACCCTACATCATCGACAATACTTATATTTCTGAAGTTATTACAAGGATCCATGTTTTATTGTGATACATATGGTTCTCGGATGGGATGTCTTCTCCTGAAGGGAGATCGTGTTGTAGCCTATGGATTATTCTAGTTATAGGTTAATGAGAATAATTACCCAAAACATGATTTTAAATTAGAAGATAAATTTAATTCGTTGAAAACATGGAATCAATACCTTTTGGTGAAATGTTTTTTTATTTATGAATTATAATATCTTGGAACACATGTCTTACAAATCGATTTGAATATAGGAAAACATAGATGAATGTAATATCTACATATGTTTGACCTTGACATAATGTATACATCAGGTAATGAGAATTCATGGAATGATGCATTTATTAGGAATTCATATAATAGTTGGATAAATATAATTCGATTCAATGGAAAATAATGTTATTCGAGGTGTATATGCACCTAGATTGTGTTTGTCAAGGTCATGTTGTGGTTTTGTTTCCCATTTATATTGTTCCTTATTTGGTTGAGTAGGTTAAATAAGCTCATAAATCTTAACCATAATGTCTAATCAAGAGGTAAAGACACAATTGTGGGGATACCATTAAGGTGTGGACACTATATGAGATATTTTGGTGTGTTTTAGATACCAGATTTGGTTCCTCTCACTGATCATAAAAAAATTAATAATTCCTACCACCATTTGAGATAGGGGTTACATAATGGTATTAAAAATATATAGAAGGCACTGAGATCATAGTTTTGGTTAGTCAGAATGAAGAATAAAGTGGTGCAGTTTGAAATAAGATGTCTCACCTATTAATAGGCCATGAAAGAGAACCAACAGTTAGCTGGTATGTTGCATTATTTTCATATTCCTGAAAGGAAAAGTGATCCAAGAGCTTTTTATTTTATTTTTCATAAGTATTCCAAATAAATTTCAAACGCACAGTGTTATATGGGTGATTTTGTATTGACTCATGTATTCAGTTTGCTTCGACCTAATTCGTGAATCCTATATGGTGGAATAATTTTCCAAACTCTAAATTGTGGATGTGGTAAAGATGCATGGTGTTCCAGTTTCAATTCTGTATGACTTGGGACCCAGATTTAAATCTCATTTTTTAAAGTCCTTATATAAATCCCTTGAATCCTAATTGATAATGATCACATTATGTCGTAATCAAATGAATGGTATATTTGAACATATGATCTAAACACTGGAATACAAGGTAACATGTGTATTATGAACTTTGGTAGCTCATGGGAGGAGCATATACCATTTGTGGATTTCTCATACAATAATAGTTATCAATCCACGATACATATGGATCCTTTCAAGGAATTTTATGGTCTTCCTTGTTGTTCTTAATTTTTTTAGTGGAAACATGTGAGATATCACTTATCAAAACAAGCCTTGTGAATGAGAAAATATAGAAGATTGTGATGATTAGAAATAGGGTAGTCATGACTCAAAATTCTTATAAGTCATATTTGGATCACTATCATCACCTGTTATCAATTTTAGGGTTGGTCTTGTTTTCTATGGAATCTCTCTAAGGATAAGGAATCCTCATTTTTGTAAGAGAGGAAAGATGTCTCCTAAGTATATTAGAAATTTTGAGATACATTAATGAGATGGTGATATGGATTATTAGTTGGATTTACCACCAAGGTCCAGTTATGTTCACTATTTGTTTCACATAACTCATTTGAGGATGTACGGGCCTAAATCTAAACATGTCATTTGATAGGGCCATTTCGATCTTGAATTGAATTATAGGTCGATTCATGTGTCGATATGAATTTTGGATAGGCAAGAAAACCTTTTTCATGCAAAAACCACCATTTTGGTATGGTTTTTATGGTAGCATGGTCAGATTTGGGAAGATACATGAGAACATGAAAAGTAAATTCTAGTGTTATTCCCCAATCTCTTCTTATCCAACACCTATATCCCACTTTCCAAGACAAAAATACAAATGCTGGGAAAATGTAACTCCTCTAGGATTAGGTACATATACCTTTTATTTTTTGTTTTATTTTATATAATTATTGTATTAGTTTTTAGGATTTTTTATAGGGTTTTGAAGTGTTTTGGATGTGTTTTACGAAGTGTATGTACTGATAATGGTTAGAATAAATCAAGCACTATCACCAAGAAACTATGAAAGGTCATGTTGGGAGTCCTTATGAAAGAAAAAATTTGGATCATGGTTATTCCAAACCCTTTTCATTCCATGGGAAAACTTTTGTGTGTATATAAGTGTTGAAGTGTGATTGGATCATGGTTTTTCAAACCATTAAATTCATCCACATGATGGGGTGTCCTTGAGACAGAAACACTACATGGTTGGAACATGTTTTTCCAAACCATGTGACACAAATCATGTGGTTACCTAGGTGATTCTCGGTTTCATGTGCATGGTAGACACATGGTTTAACAACCCATGTAGACTAAATATGTGATGATAATGAAATGATTTGAAAATTTTACTTTATGTTATATTAGCGCCCCTCAACTCAAATTTTCCCACTACTCTCTTAGGATCTCAAAATACTCTTTCTATCTAGGAATCCAAGATGATTCTCTTTGATTTGAAGGATATTTTTGACATATTAAAGTGAATTGGAGATCCAAAATCAATGGTAAGTCCTTATTCTTCCTTGTTCCTTTAAGATCTACCCTTATCCTCTCTCTAATAGCAATATATCTATTCTGTTATAGATATATCTATGTATTGTGATGTGAATCTTTTTTATATCTTGTAGTTTATATTAATGGTAAGGTGTTGTGAACTCGAATCTATAATTTCTTTGTGTCATTCCTTATTTTTATCATAAATTGATTGGTGGGTGGTGTCTCCCTCAAATTGTCTTATTTTATAAATTGAAGGATTTATCTGTATTGAAATATTTTTTCTTGTTTTATAATGAAATCCTTATTTTATTCATGGATGAAATTACTTTTTATTGGATGGATTATGATAGATGTATTTTTGGATGGATTTTGGAAAATCCATTTGTTTATAATTTTAAAATTATTTTTTTAATATTATGGTGTTGTTTTGATGAAAGATAAATGTTTCATAAATTTATTTAAATTAAATTATTATTTCTTTGGATTTATTTGATATTGAATATGGTCTTGTAATAAAAAGCAGTATGTGTTAAAATTGAATTATATGAGTCCTTGATGAAATAAACTTGACTCTTGGGGACAAAAATGTAATGGAACATGGGATTATCACCTTAAGAAGGCCTAGTGAATAATGAATAATTTTTCATGAGTATTAAGGATTTAATTTGACATGAATTTCTGTGTGAGTGTGGAACATGGGTGGGTATGCCAAGAGGATGGAAAGAATTGAATAATTGATTTAGTTTAATTTTATTTCTAATACTAATTTACTTGTGATAAAATATTTTTGAACTCTTAAACTCTATTTTTTTCATTCATATTTTATAAAATTATATTTTATAAAATGTGCTAACATATTATTGTACTAGTGTCCTGTGTTGGGATGTCTATGTGGATTACCTACTGAGTGATATACTCACCCCTTGATTTGTTACTTTAGTATTTATGTAGATAATATATATACTAAAAAAATTTAAGGGGAATATATCTTAATTTTATAGAATTTTTTTTGATGTTGTGGAGTGGAATGTGGAGTTGGATATTGGAGCTAACGGAGTGATGCTTGGGATGAAGCCACTTGGCTATCATAAACTTATGTCATCATGCACTCTCTTTTTCTATTGAAACTTATTCTATTATCACACTGATACTATTGTATTTTTGATTTAATTTTGATTTGTATTGTTTATAGTCATTCATCATGTAAGTAGTTTGGTTTTAAAAACTGAAAACTGTCCCCCATTGTTCCAATATACCCTTAGTATTTATTTTCAGCCTTTGTTGTCATGGGGTTGTCACCTATGGTTAGTGAAACTCAATACTTTCTCAATATAATGAGTCAGGGTAGGATTTTACACTTCTAAACCATTGATATGTACTCAAAACATTAATTGATTGACTTTGTTATGGATTAAATACGTTCTTATATTTGATCAATTTGGGTTTTCATCATTATATATGTATGTGCGTGAACACACACACACACACAGTAATTGTATGTTAATATATATTATCAAAATATAGAGTTATTTATATATATGTCGAAGTATATATGTATTTATGAATGTATGTATATGTATATATGGGTACGTGTTCTCTTTTATATGTATGTATGTATGCATGTATGTAAGTATGTATGTATGTATGTATGTATGTATGTATGTATGTATGTATGTATGTATGTATGTATGTATGTATGTATGTATTCATGTCTATACATATGTGTGTGTGTAATCATTTTACACACACTCACACACATAGAAATAGATACATATACATATACATAAATATATAATTACATGAAACAATGTTTAATATATCAATATATATAGTTATATATGTATGTATGTGTACATATTTTCATAACGTTCCTTGGGGTTACAAGGAAACAACACACACCCTTAGGCCCATAAGGACATGTCACACCTCCTCCATAGATTTACCCACATCATTGAAATACTATTGCACAGATTTCCTCAATATTCCAGAGCATAAAGGCCATTGCATAGGTTTTCACCGCTACTTATGCCACTCCTACATCATTGTCTATCTGTGTTAGTGGTTTCATTATCACATACATTAAAAATCCTACCAAGGGGGATTCCATGATTCAAACACTAGTCTCATGGATTTGGAGGTCAGTGGTGAGTACTACTCGAGCATAGATTATTCCGCATATATGTATGTATGTATGTATGTATGTATGTATGTATGTATGTATGTATGTATGTATGTATGTATGTATGTATGTATGTATGTATGTATGTATGTATGTATGTATGTATGTTTGTATGTATGTATACATTATGATAATTTCTATATACACAAACACAAACATATTTGTATACCTATGAATATATATATATATATATATATATAACTGATGTATTGAAGGATGTGACCTCTTCAATTTGGATTAAAAATTCTTTGTACATTATTTAGAGACATAAATTATGAACTCCTTCCACATTTCTATTTTGTTTTCTCTTAATTTGTAAAGACCCGTAAAATTCAAGGGAATTTTTTTCTTAATCTTCTTTAGAATTTTACAAGAGCGCGGTTTCAGACGGCACCTGATTCCGAGGCCCGGAGTGCCCGGAATTATTTTCCGAAGTTTGGCTCGGGTACGTTCAGTGAACGAACGAGCGGGAATTCCTAACTTTTGATCCGGTGCTCGGAATTGAAATCTGAGGGCACCGATGAACTCGCAGCGCCGATTTTCGCTTAATGAGACCTTTTCGGGAGTTGCGTTTGTTGCGGGTTGAAAGTTACGTTTTGGGGTTTTTCAGTTAAGTTAAGTAAAATTTGTGTAAGACAAATTTTATTTTAACTTATTTAAAAACCTATCAAAGGAGGTTGGAAGTGGGACCCACACCCACTTAACCTCCCTTGGGAGGATTAAGTGTGGTGGGGCCCACACGAACCCCTTTTCTTTTCAAATTCTCTCAACGTACAAACCCCCCTCTTTATTGGCTTAGGTTACTCTTAATTATTTTTGGGAGTTAACTCTTTTGAATTTCAAACATTTGAAATTCTTTTGAGTTATGTGTTATTAAAATAAGATGTAATCTTATTTGTTTTTGGGTTGTTGGTTTATTCCCTTGAGAGCTTTTTGAGAGCTCCTCTTCATCTTCTCCGGCGAAGAACGTCTTCATCCTCAACGAAGAACGACAACACTTCGTCAAGGATCATCGACTCGGCGACCCGGTATCTTCAGACCTCTTCTTCCTCCTCAGACCATCTTCGTCGGCAAACGAAGATCCGCCAACGTCGTGTCTCTTCGGGCATAACACTTCGTCAACGGATTTGACGAACGTCGACCGCGACGCCCGACCTCCGCGACGCCGTCTTCCGCGGAGCGTAGTCGAACCTTTGAATCTTAAACCCGAGGTAGGGGTTGTCGTTTTCTTTTGGTTTCCTTATTTGATTCTTGATCGTGAATTTATCAAGACTATCGTGTGACTTGATTTATTTTAAGTTGCGTTTTCATTTTAACGTGAGGGGGGCCGGACCGCACGAACACGGCCGAAACCCCCCTCCATCGTTCTTGTTTTATTCATGCGGGTGGAAGCAAGTGGCGTGGTGCCGTCGCACCACGCGGATGATCGTGCTTATAATTTACGCAACGCCGTCGCGCTACGCCGAGGAGAGTCTTCAAGAACGCGACGCCGTCGCGCCGCGTTGGAAGGATTCATGGCACGGCGAAAGGGGCGCGGTGCCGTCGCACCGCGCCGGACGACGAACACCGCGGCCGGTTCCGGGCCGCGGCGGGACGAGAAGACCGCAGCCGGTTCCGGGCCGCGGTGGAATAGAAGACCGGCGGCCGGGCCGCCGGCGTCAGTAGCCGAAAGGGGGACCGGAATTTCCGGTTCCGTTTGAGAAAACCGGCCGGCCAGCTGGCCGGCCGGAAGGCTTTAAAACCGGGGGAAAATTAATCCCCCGGCCGCCTAATAAAACCCCCCCTCTTTAAGAGGGGGGCGGTTTTTTTTGAAGAAGGGGGGGGGGGGGGGGCAGCCGGCCCCCCCGGTTCCGTTCCAGCAAGCCCCCCCACGTGGCGGGGGGCGCCGCGCCGCCAGAGGAAAATCGGGGGGGCTTAGCCCCCTGCGTGCCGACCGTGTGCGGCCAAGCCGCCGCGGCACCCCGCGTGCGCCGCCCTCCAGCAAAGCGGGAGCTTGCTCCCCGCAAGCCGACCGCGTGCAGCCCCTCGCGGCCCGCCGCCACCGCGGCCGCCGCCGCCGCCACCGCGGCCCGCCGCCGCCGCCGTCCGCCGCCGCGGCCCGCCGCCGCCGCCGCCGTCCGCCGCCGCCGTCCGCCGCCGCCGGCCACCGCGCCGCCCGGGGGGGGGGGGGGGGTCGGGCCGGGTCGGCCCGGACCCGGACCCCCCCGTTTCGAACCTGATTTGGTTTTTGGCTCATAACTTGAGCCTCGGACCTCCGAACGCAAACCGTCTGCGGCAACGCGATCCTTGGATCGAGACGGTCGTTTCGGTATATCGCACTCAAGGTTTCGGATTACTTTGAGTTCGGCCGGGTTGGTTCGTTCTCAGAACCAACCGGGCCTTCGGAGCGGAAACGCTCATATCTCGAGCCACGAACGTCCGATTGACGCACCGTCAGTCGCGTTGCGTTCCTCTTAATGAGGCGGATCTTTTGGCATACTCCGCCCGAGGTTTGGACGCAGGTGGAGTACGGTCGGGTTGGTTTTGCCTTAAAAACCAACCGGGCCCCGGAGACGAAAAAGCCAATAACTCACAGACCGGGCGTCCGATTGACGCGCCGTCTGTTTCGTTGACTTCCTCTTGATGAGACGGAACTTTTGACATACTCCGCCCGAGTTTTGGATGCAGTCGGAGTATGGCCGGGTTGGATTGTACCCGAAATCCAACCGGGCCCCTGGAACGGGAAAGCTGATATCTTTCAGACAGGACGTCCGTTTGACGAACCGTCAGCGGCGTTGGTGGTTACGTTGAGTAACGGTCCCTTCGAGTATACCCTATGGGAGTTCGGGGTACAGTTGAGATACGGCCGGGATTGGTTTCGCTCACGAAACCAACCGGGCCCCTGGGACGAAAAGGCTAATAACTCACAGACCGGGCGTCCGATCGACGCGCCGTCTGTTGCGTTGAGACCCCTGTGACGAGACGGACCTTTGAGACACTTCTTCGTGGGACTTTGTGATACTTGGAGTATCGACCAGTAGCTCGTGGAGCGGACCCTCCCGGAGACGAGCGTGCAGAGTACGAAGACCGTGTAGCCGGCTGAGACCTGACGACTGCTTGACCGACTCGACTTGGAGTGAGTCGACTAGCCCAGTGGACGGAGCGCCCGGTATTTGGCGGCAGACCCACGGCGGACGGAGCGCCTGGTAGTTGGCAGCAGACCCGCGGTACTCGACAGGAGGAGTACCTCAGCAGGCTATCTGGGTAGCGCCCAGTATTTGGCGACAGACCCTCAGCGGACGGAGCGCTAGGTAGTTGGCCGCAAACCCGCAGTACTGGACAGGAGGAGTACTTCAGCAGTCCTAGGTTAGTGAGCGGCAGCCTCGGAGTCGTGACAGGACCACTGTACACTCTAGAGACGGAGCTCTTCAGCAGTTACGGTTTCGATAATGAAAATCCTGGTTTGAGCTGAGACTTTGACCTTGTGTTTACCTCATGATTGAGATGGGTCACTTGCTAACTTTGGTATATGTATGGGCATATACCCGAGTAGTGGTTATCCGTCGTTTTCACAATCCTTGTGTTTCCTCATGATTGAGATGGGTCACTTGCTAACTTTGGTATATGTATGGGCATATACCCGAGTAGTGGTTATCCGTCGTCTTCACAATCCTTGTGTTTCCTCATGATTGAGATGGGTTACTTGATAACTTAGGTATATGTATGGGCATATACCTAAGTAGAGTTTATCTGTTGAGATCTTCTTGTGTTTATCCTTGTTGGTTTTAGTGAGACCTTGAGGGTCTCGGGGTCCCTACTGAGTATCGTTATACTCACCCCTGCACGGGCTATGCCCGCACCTCGTTGTGTTGGTTGCAGACGACGGACAGTGCTGACAGAGGCCGAGTGTTCGAGGACTGGACGGTACCTGGAGGTGGACTATACGACGAGGCAGTACCCGGAGGTGGACCACTGGGCGGGATATACTCGGAGCGGATGGCGGGACCCGAGGAGCAGAGGAGCTATCTGTACCCACCCTTCAGGTGGGATTTCCAGTGGACATCTCAGCGTAGCTGCTTTACTTTTCAGTCGCTGTTTTCCCTTTCGAGTTGTACTTTACAGTTGGGCTTGTATTTCCGGCCCCTTTTTACTTTCCGCACTTTTAGTTGTACTCTGTTTTGCTTAGTGTACTTTCCGCTTGCTTACTCTGTGGTGTTTGTTTTTTTTACAAAGGCAATGCCTTCCCTTTTTACCGGGATTTACGCCTTGGTGCTAGTCGCCAGCCCCTGGCCTATGGAAGGCGGGCTTGGGGTAGTCACGGCACGGACCCCGAGGGCGGGTCGTGACAATTGGTATCAGAGGAGTTCGGTTCTACCGCAGAACTTATAACTCTGATGTTTCTTTCTGTGAAGCAATAGTGTTAAGGGTACCGAGTGTGGTTTTCAGTTCAGGGAGTCCAGTGTTGGTGCGGGCGGCCGACGTATCCATACACCAGGACCCTGACAACTGATTTCCGACTTTGTGCACGAAAACACTGATTGCGTGTGTGTTTTCAAAGGTTTTTCCCCTTAAAACAGCTCAAACCAGGTCAGCTCACCAGGTATAATCGTTTGATCGTGTTACGTTGTTTCTTTCAGGATGGCCCCACGACGGCAGCCAGCTAGGGTTCCGAGAATCGAACGTGACGACAGCCCACCGAGCGACGAGGCCTCGGTGCAGGGCCCTTTGTCAGCAGTGGCACCGGCGGTAGCTCTACCCGCCGAGCCCCCGATGCTTCCAGCAGCAGCCGCTGACGATGCACGTCGCCTCAGCGCACTGCATGAGTTTCAGCGCCAGCGACCGCCCAGGTTTCGTGGGGAGACGGATCCCCAGGCTGAAGAGGACTGGCTGGAGGCAGTGGTACGAGTGTTTAGGCTAGTGAGGACACCAGCAGACCTCATGGTGATCCTCGCTGCAAGCCTACTACACGCAGCAGCAGGACGATGGTGGAGCTTGATGCTCCAGGTGCACGATGAGGCATCTCTTCATTGGACGGACTTTGAGAGCCTCTTCCGCTCGGAGTTCGTCTCGGCCACCCTCCGAGCGGTGCGCATCCAGGAGCTTCTTCAGCTGCGGCAGGGCAGCATGACGGTCGCTCAGTACTCGGCGAGATTTACCGATCTCTCGCGCTACTCGACCGACATGGTACGGGACCCATTCTTCCGGGCCCGGACCTTCGAGCAGGGTTTGAGACACGAGATCAGGGCATCGCTGATCTCCCTCAGCTTACCGACTCAGACTGGAGTACTGGAGCGAGCCCTTCTGATTGAGAGCTTCCTTGCTGAGTCTTCACCAGCGCAGCGACCCACCGCAGGGCGGCACGTAGCGGAGTCTTCGGTAGCAGGTAGCCGACAGATGACTCAGGGGTTCAGACAGACCAGACCTTCAGGCAGACGACCTCAGGGCACTGGCTCAGCAGTGCAGGGCACACAGCACGGAGTCAGTCTTTTGAGTGGAAGACAGTGCTTTGCATGCGGCGGGCAAGGCCACATGGCTCGTGACTGCCCGACCCGCCATGCGGAGGAGCAGCAGACGGTTGAGGAACCACCTAGGCAGAGGCAGAGGTTCGACCGTGGCGGTCCGCAGGGAGGAGGCGGACGAGGCAGAGGAGCTGGCCGAGCAGCAGGTGGTGGACGACGCTTTGAGGCTCTGCCACCACCACCACCAGGAGGTCCACCCCGACCACAGGGAGTAGGTGGACATGCGAGAGCACAGCTTTAGGCAGCTGAAGCTTACGATCATGGAGATCTGGGAGCAGGTGGACAGGGAAGGAACTAGTGGATACGTCTTTTGTACTTCTAGTTCCATGTTGATGTTGCTTTTGTGTAGCGTCTTGTATTATGAGCTGCAATAATAAAAGACGCATCCTTTGTGATGTTTTCATTCCTGTCCTCTTTTGTGATGTTACTAAGAGGTTCCAGTTGACTGTTGACTTGACCCTCACTTGTGAGACATCTACTGGAGGAGACCAGTTACTACACACTGATGCCGACAGTGTGACTCAACCCTTGGAGGCGAGAGTAACGGTTGGATCTCTTAGTAGTAGCGTCGAGGCCTTACGACGTCATCCTTGGTATGGATTAGTATCATCCATGTTAGGATTGACTGTTTTAGGCAAAGAATGTGGTTCATCCAGGGGATGAGACCAGGTTTCTCTTTTCGGCAAAGAAGAAATCTCACAGCTCTTGTGGGACCAGAGATGGTCTGGGCCACGTCAGAGGAGGTCCATGTCATCCAGGAGCGGGTCCTACATGGGCGATCGATTCCTCTTGTGCGCAACAGATGGCGGCACGGGAATCTCCAGGAGAGCACATGGGAGCGGGAGGCTCAGATGCGTGCTCAGTACCCTCTTTTTGTTTCCCCAGTTTTTGTTGTATCTTTACGGGGACGTAAAGCCCTGAGGTGGGAGTAATGTAAAGACCCGTAAAATTCAAGGGAATTTTTTTCTTAATCTTCTTTAGAATTTTACAAGAGCGCGGTTTCAGACAGCACCTGATTCCGAGGCCCGGAGTGCCCGGAATTATTTTCCGAAGTTTGGCTCGGGTACGTTCAGTGAACGAACGAGCGGGAATTCCTAACTTTTGATCCGGTGCTCGGAATTGAAATCCGAGGGCACCGATGAACTCGCAGCGCCGATTTTCGCTTAATGAGACCTTTTCGGGAGTTGCGTTTGTTGCGGGTTGAAAGTTACGTTTTGGGGTTTTTCAGTTAAGTTAAGTAAAATTTGTGTAAGACAAATTTTATTTTAACTTATTTAAAAACCTATCAGAGGAGGTTGGAAGTGGGACCCACACCCACTTAACCTCCCTTGGGAGGATTAAGTGTGGTGGGGCCCACACGAACCCCTTTTCTTTTCAAATTCTCTCAACGTACAAACCCCCCTCTTTATTGGCTTAGGTTACTCTTAATTAATTTTGGGAGTTAACTCTTTTGAATTTCAAACATTTGAAATTCTTTTGAGTTATGTGTTATTAAAATAAGATGTAATCTTATTTGTTTTTGGGTTGTTGGTTTATTCCCTTGAGAGCTTTTTGAGAGCTCCTCTTCATCTTCTCCGGCGAAGAACGTCTTCATCCTCAACGAAGAACGACAACACTTCGTCAAGGATCATCGACTCGGCGACCCGGTATCTTCGGACCTCTTCTTCCTCCTCGGACCATCTTCGTCGGCAAACGAAGATCCGCCAACGTCGTGTCTCTTCGGGCATAACACTTCGTCAACGGATTTGACGAACGTCGACCGCGACGCCCGACCTCCGCGACGCCGTCTTCCGCGGAGCGTAGTCGAACCTTTGAATCTTAAACCCGAGGTAGGGGTTGTCGTTTTCTTTTGGTTTCCTTATTTGATTCTTGATCGTGAATTTATCAAGACTATCGTGTGACTTGATTTATTTTAAGTTGCGTTTTCATTTTAACGTGAGGGGGGCCGGACCGCACGAACACGGCCGAAACCCCCCTCCATCGTTCTTGTTTTATTCATGCGGGTGGAAGAAAGTGGCGTGGTGCCGTCGCACCACGCGGATGATCGTGCTT
Organism: Viscum album; assembly: GCA_963277665.1. Classification (NCBI taxonomy): domain Eukaryota; kingdom Viridiplantae; phylum Streptophyta; class Magnoliopsida; order Santalales; family Viscaceae; genus Viscum; species Viscum album. Next base: position 1,246,504,745 of record OY728120.1, read on the forward strand.
ATAATTTACGCAACGCCGTCGCGCTACGCCGAGGAGAGTCTTCAAGAACGCGATGCCGTCGCGCCGCGTTGGAAGGATTCATGGCACGGCGAAAGGGGCGCGGTGTCGTCGCACCGCGCCGGACGACGAACACCGCGGCCGGTTCCGGGCCGCGGCGGGACGAGAAGACCGCGGCCGGTTCCGGGCCGCGGCGGAAGAGAAGACCGGCGGCCGGGCCACCGGCGTCAGTAGCCGAAAGGGGGACCGGAATTTCCGGTTCCGTTTGAGAAAACCGGCCGGCCAGCTGGCCGGCCGGAAGGCTTTAAAACCGGGGGAAAATTAATCCCCCGGCCGCCTAATAAAACCCCCCCTCTTTAAGAGGGGGGCGGTTTTTTTTGAAGAAGGGGGGGGGGGGGGGGCAGCCGGCCCCCCCGGTTCCGTTCCAGCAAGCCCCCCCACTTGGCGGGGGGCGTTTCTTTTAAAAATCGGCGCGGCTAAGCCGCGCCGCCAGAGGAAAATCGGGGGGGCTTAGCCCCCTGCGTGCCGACCGTGTGCGGCCAAGCCGCCGCGGCACCCCGCGTGCGCCGCCCTCCAGCAAAGCGGGAGCTTGCTCCCCGCAAGCCGACCGCGTGCGGCCCCTCGCGGCCCGCCGCCACCGCGGCCGCCGCCGCCGCCACCGCGGCCCGCCGCCGCCGCCGTCCGCCGCCGCCGGCCACCGCGCCGCCCGGGGGGGGGGGGTGTCGGGCCGGGTCGGCCCGGACCCGGACCCCCCCGTTTCGAACCTGATTTGGTTTTTGGCTCATAACTTGAGCCTCGGACCTCCGAACGACAAACCGTCTGCGGCAACGCGATCCTTGGATCGAGACGGTCGTTTCGGTATATCGCACTCAAGGTTTCGGATTACTTTGAGTTCGGCCGGGTTGGTTCGTTCTCAGAACCAACCGGGCCTTCGGAGCGGAAACGCTCATATCTCGAGCCACGAACGTCCGATTGACGCGCCGTCAGTCGCGTTGCGTTCCTCTTAATGAGGCGGATCTTTTGGCATACTCCGCCCGAGGTTTGGACGTAGGTGGAGTACGGTCGGGTTGGTTTTGCCTTAAAAACCAACAGGGCCCCGGAGACGAAAAAGCCAATAACTCACAGACCGGGCGTCCGATTGACGCGCCGTCTGTTTCGTTGACTTCCTCTTGATGAGACGGAACTTTTGACATACTCCGCCCGAGTTTTGGATGCAGTCGGAGTATGGCCGGGTTGGATTGTACCCGAAATCCAACCGGGCCCCTGGAACGGGAAAGCTGATATCTTTCAGACAGGACGTCCGTTTGACGAACCGTCAGCGGCGTTGGTGGTTACGTTGAGTAACGGTCCCTTCGAGTATACCCTATGAGAGTTCGGGGTACAGTTGAGATACGGCCGGGATTGGTTTCGCTCACGAAACCAACCGGGCCCCTGGGACGAAAAGGCTAATAACTCACAGACCGGGCGTCCGATCGACGCGCCGTCTGTTGCGTTGAGACCCCTGTGACGAGACGGACCTTTGAGACACTTCTTCGTGGGACTTTGTGATACTTGGAGTATCGACCAGTAGCTCGTGGAGCGGACCCTCCCGGAGACGAGCGTGCAGAGTACGGAGACCGTGTAGCCGGCTGAGACCTGACGACTGCTTGACCGACTCGACTTGGAGTGAGTCGACTAGCCCAGTGGACGGAGCGCCCGGTATTTGGCGGCAGACCCACGGCGGACGGAGCGCCTGGTAGTTGGCAGCAGACCCGCGGTACTCGACAGGAGGAGTACCTCAGCAGGCTATCTGGGTAGCGCCCAGTATTTGGCGACAGACCCTCAGCGGACGGAGCGCCAGGTAGTTGGCCGCAAACCCGCAGTACTCGACAGGAGGAGTACTTCAGCAGTCCTAGGTTAGTGAGCGGCAGCCTCGGAGTCGTGACAGGACCACTGTACACTCTAGAGACGGAGCTCTTCAGCAGTTACGGTTTCGATAATGAAAATCCTGGTTTGAGCTGAGACTTTGACCTTGTGTTTACCTCATGATTGAGATGGGTCACTTGCTAACTTTGGTATATGTATGGGCATATACCCGAGTAGTGGTTATCCGTCGTTTTCACAATCCTTGTGTTTCCTCATGATTGAGATGGGTCACTTGCTAACTTTGGTATATGTATGGGCATATACCCGAGTAGTGGTTATCCGTCGTTTTCACAATCCTTGTGTTTCCTCATGATTGAGATGGGTTACTTGATAACTTAGGTATATGTATGGGCATATACCTAAGTAGAGTTTATCTGTTGAGATCTTCTTGTGTTTATCCTTGTTGGTTTTAGTGAGACCTTGAGGGTCTCGGGGTCCCTACTGAGTATCGTTATACTCACCCCTGCACGGGCTATGCCCGCACCTCGTTGTGTTGGTTGTAGACGACGGACAGTGCTGACAGAGGCCGAGTGTTCGAGGACTGGACGGTACCTGGAGGTGGACTATACGACGAGGCGGTACCCGGAGGTGGACCACTGGGCGGGATATACTCGGAGCGGATGGCGGGACCCGAGGAGCAGAGGAGCTATCTGTACCCACCCTTCAGGTGGGATTTCCAGTGGACATCTCAGCGTAGCTGCTTTACTTTTCAGTCGCTGTTTTCCCTTTCGAGTTGTACTTTACAGTTGGGCTTGTATTTCCGTCCCCTTTTTACTTTCCGCACTTTTAGTTGTACTCTGTTTTGCTTAGTGTACTTTCCGCTTGCTTACTCTGTGGTGTTTGTTTTTTTTACAAAGGCAATGCCTTCCGTTTTTACCGGGATTTACGCCTTGGTGCTAGTCGCCAGCCCCTGGCCTATGGAAGGCGGGCTTGGGGTAGTCACGGCACGGACCCCGAGGGCGGGTCGTGACATAATTAAGACACATGAAGAAGTATTGCATATAATCATCCTTGAATATAGTTAATCTGTTAGTTCTATAGAAATAGAAATTAAGGAAAGTAACTAAGTGTCATTAACTAAAGCACAACACTAGATATTTATAAGATTTTGTAAGGATGAATTTGAGATTTCATCAAAGTAGCAGAAAAATATAAGCTTTCATGTGATGCTACATCAATGAAATCGAAGATATAAAAGATGTAGAGAGGTCTTCTTTTCTCCTTCTGTTGGATTTTTCATTATATAATATTAATATGTAATATTTTTTTGACACCCTTTAATTTTAAATTAGGGGAGAGGTTTGAGGTGATTCAATAAAATTATAGTTCCATAATAGAAAAATATATATTTGAAAACACTGGATCAAAATTATTAATGGAAATATATTATGATTTCTAAAACGTGTGACCATGATAAAATAGATCATTCTTCTATAGGGAGTGATCAACAAGAGACAAAAAAATTTATCTATATATAGAAAAAAATTTAAAAACAGGTTACAAATACAATAATTTTTTTATAAAATATCAATGATGAGGGATTTATATTAGATAAAAATAATAAGAATCATCTATGAAAGGATTTATCAAGGGTGAAAAAAACATTGATCAAAAGGTTAGTGGGTAAATCACTACAAGATAAATATATGGATACATTTATACACTCATAAAATTCCTTGAACCTATGGAAAATATATAGGTTTTAAGAGAATATGGAATCCTTAAATGAAGATAATAGTTATCAAATAGAATAAATGTTTTATTTATGGTCTTATAAAGAAGTGGAAAATAGTTTTTTATGATTGGATCTATTAAAATGTGGATAAAATAAAACACTAAATAATGATTCAGTAAATATTTTAGTGAAACATAAATTATGGTTCTTTAAGAAAAGGAAAATATTCATCGAAGGTATAAAATTTTAATGGATCGATATAGATTAATGAATTTGGGGAAGGGATGAATTTTTGATTTTTTTTAAAATCAACTAATTGAAAACATGGATTCATGAAATAAATATATTTATTTAAAATAATGGATGGATTCATAGAACAATCGTTTATCTTTAAATGTAAAATTTTTGATGTTTATGTTTTTTCACATATGATTTATCTTATTGAGGAACTTTACTTTTAGAGGCTTCATTTTAATATGGTCTTCTCCACCAATATAATCATGTTTTTTAGAATTTTATTTTTTTCAAAATGAAATTAAATTTATATTCATATAGTTACATAAAAATATATATATGTTTATATATATTATATTAATATATATTTGTATTATAAAAAATTTACACACACACATATATATTTTCAATACATAAAAACTATGTTAAAATATACTTTATATTTATAGTTAACAAATTTTGTACATTATATCATTTATACCATATAAATTATAAATTACATTTTTTTTATTTTTTTTAAATTTTTTATACATCATATGAATACTTTATATATGAATAATGTATTGAATGTATATGTATTGTTTTTTATATTTTATATATGTATGAATTAAATTTTATAAGAATATTCTTTAAATATATATTTTATATAATTTATATATATGAATGATATATTAAATGAAAATGTTTTTTGTATATATCTATTATTTACTGAAATGTGAAAAATGATGAACTAAATAAGATAAATGTGGAATGAAAATTGTTGGATGCTAATCACATGACAAAATAATATGACAATGGTGTTAAATAATCAATCAACATTTCAATAGACAATGAGAATTTTATTTTTTGATTTATTTTATAAAGTTTACATTACTGTTACTCATGAAATATATATCCAAATGAGGTGTATGAATACTTAATCTATTTTAAACTATATCAGAGTTATGAATATTGGAGTAAACATGTGAAAGAACTGAATGTAGGTAGTGAATAGAATAATAGTATAATTCATGGATCATCTAATGTTAGTACAACTATATATGATGATATAGATTTTGTTGAGAAAATGATAAAAAAATATTGAAGATAGCATTTATGATTGTATAAACCTATTTTAAAATTTAAAATAATTTATAAAAATGTCATTTTATACTGGTTAACATATCGTACAAACCCTTTGTGCACTGAGGGGGAGAACCTTGTTATAGGGGATGCCATCGATCTTCACTATTTCAGGCCCCCTTAACCTGCCTTGTACTCTTTTTTTCCCTATGAAATAAATAAACAATAATTAGTAGTAGTAGTATATTGGTTAACTTGTCGTATTATTCGTCACAAAAAATATATAAAATGAAATATGACAACAAAAAGATTCTAAACAGTATTAATGAACTAAAATATCTCTTGAAGGATATATTACCATATTAAAAGGTGCTTAATTATTTAAAATATGATAACAAAAAATATCAGCACTAAAAAAATTTAAGTTATTTACAATAGACATATTCTATTGCAGCTAATATTTTTATTCCCATTAAAAAATATTTTGAATGAAATTTAGTCAAAAATAAAATATCACTCAAAACATGGAGATGATTAACCATAGCTTAGAGTGGGATATTTTTTATGATAGAGAAACTAATTCATCACAAAAAATATTTTTACCCTGGATTATTACCAATCGATTAAACATTCAATACAAATCAATTATATATATTTATTAATAATTATGGAAATTTTGTATCCATAAAAAAATATATCGTCATAAAATGTTTAGAAGAATTAATCTATTCCAATAAATAATTATAAATGTTTAAATTAAAATAACTCAAAATTTATAAATTTAAAAAATTTCATAAATAAATATAAAAAAAATTAATACATAATGAGGGTATTAAATAGAAAAAAACATTGTGGAGGGGGTCATATATAGAAGTACTATAAGTATTTATAAGTAACTACATCCCTAAACCACATGTGAGTTTTTGAATATTCTCAAACATCTGCTCATTCAGTTATTATTGACATTGATGATTCTCTTTCTACTCTCTTTTCTTCCTCTTTATAATCACATTATAAGATACCATCCTCTCGTTATACCCAAAAGTATAAATGGATGGCGATCTCACATGATATCCTTGAGAAAAAGTAAATAACATCACTACAATACCATAATAAAATGTTGGCATCGACCGTGAACCCATACCAATCACCCAACATTTATCAATACCACTTGTAGTTTCAAGTTTCCATATATCCTCATCAAAGGGCAGTTGGCATGAGCCCTCATTATCCCAACACTATATATCACTATAACTCCCCCCCCCAAATTTGATAGGTATCTTCATCATACATCTCATATGAATGTGTAATTTGAAATTAAATATGTAAAAAATAGATTATCTTAATTTAAATAGTCATTAAAAATGAAAACTATGATCTTTATATCTTTATCACTAGTAATATTAAAAGTCGTATGATAAATGTAAATCCACAAGTACACATAAAACATTATTGTGGAAGGATCAATATTATATTTAATAAAATTAACATATAAATTTATAATTAAAACAATATATATATATATATATTAATAATTCATATTACTTACCATCGCATGATAGTGTAGACGAAAAGTATGACTCTAAACTCTGTGTGTGACATCCTACCTTCCTTGAATATATTGACCTGCAAATGATCTCATCTTGAAAATATAGCATATATAGTAGGGTCACAACACCTCTCAATCCTGTTTGGGGATATACTCGAGTTGATCACATACACAATAATAAAAAATATAGTTTCAGAATCACTCTATATAGATATATTTCAAATATTTTATAAAAACTAAATAAACAATCACACTAGAATTTAACTCATGCCTTCTAAATAGAGGTTCTTATGCTATCCTCAATAGGATACCTCAAAGTCTGTAAATATTTAATAATTGTAAGTTAGAAATTAATTGAATCTTAAATAAAATATATTATCAATTTATATACTATCTATTGGTCAAACATGTAATAATTCTTTTCAATGGAAACATAATACCATGAAACCCATGGAGTATAAAAATCATTCCTCAAAATAGAATCTTCCTAAAAATGACTAAATATAACAAACTATGAAAATAAAAACTCAAATAAAAAAAATAATTGCTAAAATTATTTAAATATAATTAAATATAATATATATTTTAACTTGATTCTTCAAATAGAGATCAAAATTAAAACATTTTAATAATTTTAAACTCAATAAAACCATTTTCATTTTCAATAAATTGATTTTCACAATATTTTTTTATAACACTCCAATAATCATTTAAATTTCTTGTAGAAGTATGATAATATGAATAATAAACCTGATGTGTTTAATGTGCCAATATAAATTTTTATATTTCTATAAGATGACTTCTATACATATTTTCAATAACTCCATGGATTAAATGAACATGAAAACCTTAATTAGTATCAACCTAATGAAAATTAAATTTTTTATATAATTATATTCAAAATAGGATAACATGATTATTTCATCCAACATTACATAAATGAAAATTTCACTTTCAATACGATGGTTAAATTTTAAACAAACACAATTGTTCATTATTTTTTCCTGACTCCCCTTATGTTATTGTAAGATATTAAAATCTATCAACCAAATAATAATTATAATATTTTACCAATTAACATGGATATGTACTAAGTTCACATAATCTATTATCAATTCTATTTTCCTATTGCAAAACATGGAAACATTTAAATTTATTATTATTATAAAAATAAATAGAATATTGATTTCATATTTGTAGTTGTAAATAAATTTCATTTACCAATATTTGAAACTATGATACAAAATTACATTTTTAGTGTTCTTCAAGAATGTTCAAGCCAATTTATGTGATTTTTTCATATAATCATCATAAAATCTAAAAAAAATTAATTTTTGAAAAAATTGAGGAAAAAATATTTAGTAGTAACAATTTCTATATGAATAATGAGATTTATTCATAATTAAGTTGAATAAATATATGAGCTCTTTGTTTTTCTTCATTTTAAATCCAATGTTCATGTTCACCACCAAAGTCGATTCCAAGATGATTAAATACCAAAAATCAATTATTTGTTTATCTATCATCATTTTCCTCTTCTTGACCAATTCTATTTTTATGGAATATTTAGATTAAAAATAATATGATAATAAATTTGAAATTTTTTCCTTTACATATGAATCTATATTTGATCCTTTAGTTGGTGCTTTTTTACATACTTTTTCTATAATTCATATATAAATATCTCAAATGGATGCATACACCAAAAATGTACTAGCCCACCAATTTTATTTAGTATTTGGAAAATATAATATTAAATAATTCATTGAATCAAATAAAGAGAGTGGAAATATATTTTTTACTAATTTAAAAAACCTTACCAGAATATCTTTGTGTAGCTTACTAATAAATAATAATCCAATATTATAACACAAATATATTAGATATAATATGATATTTTAGTCAAAAAATTACAAATTGATAATTCATCAATCTTCTATGAGAAATTAGAAGTAGTATTTCCATTATGACATGGAAATCATGACATTTTAATCTAGTAATATGACCGTCATTGACAATACATGATATATTAGAAGAAAATACATTTGGTAACCTCAAATATGTGACCCATTAATAAAATAATATATATTTATCATTGAAAATTCCATAAGTCTATTTTGGATTCATTAAATATTTTTACATTTCATTTTTAAATAAATCCAGTTTAGTACACCTATAAATTTGGGAGTGGTCTTACCATACCTTCATTGTATATCTAGTCCTTCCAGGTTTGTCTAACACAATATTGGACATGTTATAAAAATAAATTTTCCCAATATTAATTAAATATAGAATGTGAAAGGCCAGTAAATTAGTCCAATATAGAGAATCCCAAAACTATAATTTTCTTTATCAAGTTGGGATCTCCCCCAAAACAACCTAGTTTTTATTGGTTTATAATTGGTCTAAAATTATAGGTGGTAATGAAGAAACAATGTTTTTCATCTAAATACCTAAGATTATTGTAATAAGTCTATCTAATTCAGTTCTACAATGTGTACAAAATTCTATTTCATATAAAATAATTACCGGTGAGGAAAAATCTACGATGTTAGTAAAAAAATATTTTCTTCTATTATCAAGAATAAACTCTTTAATATCACTCATGATGTATGGATATGATTTAGGGTCATGTTTACATCATCAAATTAATATACATAGAAACATAATTTCGATAATTATCCATGATAATTATTCTATTAGTGTAAAATAATTATTCAAATGCATAAAATATAGTTAAACCATTACTCCAAAATAAATTTAACTTATTAATCAATTTTTTAAAATAAAAATTTATATTATTCTATGGATGGCATGGAATTAAAAAATCCAAATAGATATATAGTTCCTTTAATAAAATCCAAGAAGATATTTTTTATATAGTTATAAATATAGGATGATACAAATATTAACTACTATAATCCCAAAAAGTATAAAAATTATTTGTATAAATACATAATCAGAAATTATGAGGTTCTAAATCAAAATATTTCTGTAATTAATTAAAGTGTCTTTAAAAACCACTATTATAATGATGATTTAAAATTACATTTATAGAAATATGGATCGATTCAATTTCATGAATTAAGTAGTTTTGTCAAGAAAAACTAAACACTCTAATATTGGTGTAATCAACAAATTTCTCAATTATTTTAGAGGAACATGTCTGGACTTTCTATATTGAATGTATTTAATCCTTGATTATTCACACGATGGACAATTAACTAGAGATTTAGAAACTGAAAAATATACATGTAATCATTTGAATGTGAATGAATCTTTGAATAATTAAGAACCAAATTATAAAAGATATTTTTTACATTAATAGAAATTTTATGGAAATATATTCCCTCAGTTAAAAAATATGTTACCAAACAAATTATTCGATTGAAACAACAGTTAGACATTCAAATATCAGAATTAATAAGAAAAAATCATAACATATATTTTTCTTACCTTGCATGAAAAATATAAAGTCTTCATGATTGATTTTAATAATTCATAACTTAATATGGTTCCAATGGCGTATTGGAATCATCATTCAGAGTTTTTAATTTTTGAAAAGATAGACCAACAACCTAATGTATTAAATTCTGAAATTGTGATGGATTGAGAATAAAAAATTTTGAATTTTCATCTGAATTATATTCACCATATTGGTACCAAAAAAACATAATATGTATGAAAACCAAAAAACAATAGATGAACTGCTTTGGTATCAAAAATTTCATATCCCATCATATAGAATTTCTCATAAGGATAATAAATTTTTCCTCTAGAAACAAATTATTTATTTAACGATACGAATGTAGTAAATTCTTCAATAAAGGTAAGATTTATATAAGAACTATGTGAACAATTTCAAAGACTTACCTAGTCTCGATCAAGAATTTAAAAAAGTTACAAATATTCTCTATTAATTATTCTATAAAAAATAATAAATAGTTTATAATAAAAAATGTTAATAATTTTATTTATTTAAAAAAATTATTATTTTTCTTAGTTTGAAATAATTATTTAATAATAATACATTTATTATTTTTAAATTTAAATACAATTTTTTATGATAATTATATTTTAATTTCATTATAATATTCAATTTTATAGTTAATTTTAAATTGTAAAAGGTCATTTTTTTAATTTCATAAATAATTTAAAAAATTAATTATTTTAGTAATTTATAAAAAAAAATTATTTTCATTACTTTCCTAATTTTTAATAATTTATTATTAATTTTCCAATTTATTATTATGTTATTATTTTTTACTAAATTTTATTAAATTAATATATTTTTTAATTTTTAATATTTAATGTTTATTATTTTTATTATAGTCTTAGTAAACTATTAATTTTATTTTATTTCTTTAAAATAATTTTTAATATTTTAATTATTTAAAAATAAAAATAAAAATTTAATATTTTACTATTTGTATCATCATAGATAATTGTTTTTAAAGTTTAATATTTATTATTTTATTGTATTTTTTATTTTTATATAAATATTTAAATTATTTTTTAAAGTATTTTATTATTATTTGTCTATTTAATTTTAAATAAGAACTACGTAAATTTATAAATAAATGAATACTTTAAAAAAATTGTATTTTCCTAATTTATAAAAAAATATATTATTTTTATTATAATTATGGAAACTTATTTAATTAATTTGTACTATAATATTTTATTATTTTTATTACTTCACCAGCCTTTAATGAATTTTTACACTTTTTAGTATATTCTATTTTACAAGTTTTATATAATTTTTAATAATTTAGTTTAATATTATTTTTTATTAATTATAGTTTCTATATAATTTATTTTTACTAAAATTATTTTCTTTTATTATAATAGTTTTTTATTTTTATATTATAAAAAAGTAATTAAATAGATAAACATAAAAAAATAACAAATTTATAAAACCTAATTATTTAAATAAAAAATATACTAATTAAATAAATAATTTATTAAACATACTATTTCATAACACAAAAAAAACTAACTAAAAACCTTTTAAAATAAATAATTTTAAAAAATACCACATGGATGAGTAAAAACAACTAAATTTGGATCTTGAATTTATCATCTAGATCTCAGACTTAGTTTCGTGAGAGAATTAGATAAAATAAAAAAGAAACTATGAATATGGAAGGTCATGTGGGATGGTATATATAATTATATTATTTGTGATGGAAAATCGAGATGGTGGGAACACCGTTACTATTAGTTCAGTTTTTTTAATGTGTATATATCAAGGGAAATTTTTTATTATAGAATATTCTATAGATCTAAATTAATTATTTATCTTGACAATAAGATCATATTCCATCTCAAATAAAATTGGTGTGTAATAACGCATTTGTAAAAAATTTATTATTGATCGCAATAAGTAGGCAGTAATATTACAATATTTGATGGTTTTCTTTCTCATCGCAATATTTTCCCCTCAAAAAATTCTGATAATTTATTCATCTATAGTAATTATCTAATCACAAAATGTTTATTTTCTTATTGTGTATGTTCCATGGGTATGAACTATAAATGAATATATTCTTATTCAAATGACTTTATATTTTTCTGATAAGACTATGGTTCACTTAAAAAATGACCTAAGTGTGATGACCTAATATAAAGAAGATGAATCATGTCCTTTTAAAATTATATTTTACTCTCATATCATTCCATAGTTTAAAAGATTTATTGGATGTTTTGTGATTATAATTCAATTTATGTGGCACAAAGATAATATAATTTTATTCTTGTGGATCTTTTTTAGTGTTTAATATTATGTTAATTTTAGAGAGTCTCATGTGAAATGAAGGTAGAAACTCAATTAAGTTGAAAACTTATATAAAGATATTGTTTCATAAACATCCTAATTTTTTACCGACTAAAAATATGTATCAATCATGGGAAACAAACTTTTTTGGGAATTTGAAAAAAGGTAAGACTCCTTCTCCATTAACTAGTGATTAATAATTTGAAAAAGTAAACTATATTTACACTATTTTTTGTAAACATTCCTCCAAAACCCATATGAAAATGAGTATAAAAAAGATACTAGTTTTCTTATAATTAGCATATTATAATTTTTCTATATCTTGTATTTTATTGATGTCATGGACATAGAAAAAAATATCTTTTAGTGACATTAAAACACTATTAAATGTAATAGGATAGGAAAAATGATGACATTGTGGAAAGGTGGGAATGATTTCAATGGGGATAAGGGAAGAGTTATGACTAATTAAGGAGGAAGATATATATTTTTCTCCAATGTCTCACACTCTATACATGAATGAAGGATTTAGTTTTTTATATCTTTTTAAATGATTTAGCAATTCAAGAGTGGTATTTGAAAAGTATTATGAATATTATGTGAATTAATGGCTTGAAGTTAAAGGGATTAAAATCACATGAGTTTCTATTTTTAATAAAAGATATTGTGCTATATATTGAGACTCACAAATAAATTATTAGGAATTTGAACTCATTAAGGGATTAAATCTAGATATTAATTATTAATAATCAACAGTTATAATTCGGTCTACATTTCTATGCTATGATTTTAAGGAAGTTAAAATATTGTAATTATTTATTCTATAAAGTTCTAATGTAGTCTCGAGCCTAACCTCAATAGTATATCCAGGTTCCAACACATACTCAAACCTCAATGTTTCCCACATTTTTAGTCCAATACTGCCTTATGTTAGAGCTTAATAGGTTGTCATTCACCCAACACATCACTATGTTCAGGCCAGATAATATGTTGGATACTCAATATAATCTACGTTAATAATCATTTTATCCTACATTTCTTGAATTATCAACAATTTCTCTCGATTCCATACAAGAGAATTCTAGGTGGGAGAAAAATTTTATTTATGAAAAAATTAAGCTAACATGATGAAAAATCCCCATCATTATAGATGAAAATTAATTTACTTGTTGATTTCATACACAATCCAAGGGGAACAAAATTATATTCTCTCAATCTATCAAACTAAATTGGGTAAAGGCCCTAGAAAACCAACCACACATCAAAAAATACATGAAAGAGGGAGAATTAAGATATCAGGGATCCAGGTTCTCAAATTAATAAAGGAGGAATACTACTATTCATATTAAATCATCTCTATTTATCTAGTGTTATGTGGTAGTGATCCATGAGAACAAGGAATAACACCAAAGGGTGACGCCTATTTGAGGAAGAGGAGGAATAAGGTGGAAAATCCCCTCTCTAGGAGGAGTATATGGGCTAGTGGAGGATTATTTCAACACCGTATGAGATCTCTAAGATTCATCTATGCTGAAGGATCATAACATCAGTTGAGGGAGATATCTAGACTCTCTATAAGATACTGATCATTTTTCTAACGTATTATATATTTATATATTTGACTAAGTATTTATCAACAAGATATCAATTAATACATGGGAGTTATATTTTAATCATATTTTATATTATTAATCTATTATGAGTTTATTTTTTGTCCAGTTTCTAAATTTTTTAATATCTACATATATGGATTTTCCATGGGTATCCTATAAATGTGAGTGAAGTAGCGAGAGTGGTGTATATATAAAATTACTTCAAAGTATAGTTTTATGGAGTGAGGGGTATATATGAGATTTTAAGCTTCATTGATAACATTAGGCCAAACACTATGATTTAAGTGAAGTTAGTAAAAGGAGTTATTCTCACACACATGTGATTGACAACCACACTAGTGTGGGACAAACAAGATCGAGCTGACCACCCAAGTTGAGAGAGATAGTGGAAGCATGAAATTATGGAATTGAAAACTCATTTATCATAATGATAAGGGTTTAAAAACCTCACGTGGACCGACATTATCATTATAGATACATTTTAATCATATTTACTCGACTTTAACTAGTAAGTACGTAGTGTTTTTCATGATAACTGCCCGACCGGTTTGAAGGAATAGGTAAGTTTTTTTATTTTCATCTTCCCTTCCATGTGATTTTTCATTCCATTTACGGTGAATCACTTGTTCGAAAATTCTTGGTCAGATCCTTATATTTCTTACATCCCACTTATCTTCACAAGTCATCACAACTACCTCTTATTTTACTACTTTTTTTATGACTCTTAAACCAATTACAGTCATGATACCCCATGTCCCTATAGAGATAAATGGCCCAATACTCACTATTTTTATTATGTTCTAACCTTGTGCAAATTCAGGGGAATATTTAGTTAAATACTTTACATTTTAATTCAATAAATTTTGACATCATTTCAAAAACAACTTAATGATATAAAAATAATAAACTAAAAAGATGGAAAATACATAATAACCAAACTTTCATATATTTTGAAGCATTTATTTTTTAAATATTCAATGTTTATATATTATTTTAGTTGATTTCATCGAATTTTACTTCACTTTCATACTTGGCCTATAGGAAAGATGACAAAGTAAGGTTTAAGTGGGTAGCAGTACATTACTTATGAGATATATGGGTACATTCAACACCTATTTTAACTCTTCAATAGATTGATTTAGAGGTTATCCCAACACATGGAAGTAGAGACCAATGATCTTGTGTCTATAAAAAGAAAAAAAATTTAAAAAATATTATAGAAATAATATATGAAAAAAGGGCAGAGGCCCAATTGGAAGCTCTGCCTCCCATCATCCATTTTAAATAGAACAACGAATCTCAATTAATATGGTTAAAAAAAATGATATAATGCCCCAACCCAAATCACCCGGTCTGGGATAGAGTTCTACATGACTTCATGTTTGTGTCCCCAAATGAAAGAGGGTTCCAACTAGGAATTAGGTTCCATACGTCGTCAGTGGGAAGACTATACCCATGGTATCAAAAGTCATACATCATAAATGCATCAACAAATTGATAATAACATAAAAAGGAATAGTGGAACTAAATAAAAACAACACTATAACATATGAAATAGTGGTTATATTAAGTTATATAATGTAATAAACCAATGCTCTCCAATCTAGTTGGTCATACTAGAGTATGAGATGAAAGATTCATGTAATTTAGACACTCCTGAAACACTCCAATATCATTCCTAGTGCCACTTTTGAACCCCATTCTCTATCTCCTCAGTATCCTTTCATTGGTCCTTTTCCCTTTCTAGTATCCCTAATCCTAAATTCTACATGTACATTAATGTTTCTATATAGGATGTGAGTGTCAAATCATCCAAAAACTACCAATACATCCTCAATATAAGTTCTTATTCATAAGTGGTGTATGTCATGATAAATATTAAATGAATAATCAAGAAACATTCAACCATGCGTTGACCAGTCATGTGATTACTAAACAACCACAAACCTCAATCGTACCTAGTTCACCTCTATGCCAGAATAATGGTCATAATATAAGTTTTTATCATGGGTTGACACCAAGTCGACCCCATATATCTTTAAGTAGCCACAAGTACCATGGGTCTCAGTTCAGACTATTAGGTTATCAAGCCCCATCTCTGTTACAGGTTAGGCCACAAGGTCATTGAACCCCTTCCTCTACCATGGTTCATTGCTCAAAGTCATCCAATCCCGAAAATACCTCAGGTTCGGATGCATGGTTTTCATTACTCTACCATGTGTCTTGATCCATCATTGTCATCATTGCACATCACATATACTCCCCCTCTATGGGATAACCAATCCATGACATTCCACCTATTAGTTACTTCCAAAAATATCCTCCAAATTCCATACATCCATACAAAACATGGAATAAAACACATAGGAACAACATATAAAATCAAGAATTTGTATTAGTATCCATACATACACACACATGTGTGATCAACATCAAACATAGGTCTCATAGGCTACACCCCAACACACATAAAATCAAATTCATGCATCCTTCTCAATGCACTATAGTACATACCATCATATCATTCCAAAAATCAATTCAAATGGATCTATATGGTGAAGATATATCTTACTCAAACACATCAATTTAAACTTTTGATTTTTTATAGTTGATTCCAAAAACTATCCCACACACCACTAAATGGAAACTATTCACCAAGTCTTCCTGTAACCGATTCCAATATAACATAACAAGGGTTATAGAATGAGATTCATGAATGGAACCAAGCTAAGCTGGTAGAACCATTTCACTTACCAAATGACAACCACCATAAATGGTGTATCTAGGTCTAGTTTAAGAAGTTAACACATCTCTCTAAGAATAGAAACTTGCTAAGATTGTTTAAGATCCCCACAACCCTAGATTGACACAAAACAAACCCCAAAAGGACGGATTCTACTCAACTTACTGGTCACCCCAATTTTCACCCTAAATTCATCCAAAAAATTAATGGATTTGAGTAACTAGAAAGAGTAGGATGATGGTTTGATTAATAGAGGGAATAACTGAGTTCAAAGGGAATTAACCTTCCTTCATTAAAGATTTCATTTGATTCTATTAAGAATCGTAACTCCCACTAAGAGTTCACAGGCTTGATTGGACAGCTAAAAAATTGAATAGCTTCCACTAGGGTGTGGTGATGTTCACCATGTTTGTTGTGGCCTTGAACACTCCATGCCTAGGAAACTCGACATGGCCACCTAGTAAGTTGTGGTGTCATGAATTTTCATGTTTTAGAATCACTGAATACTTTATCATGACATGGTGAGGCCAATATATTTTTAGTCCAAATGAGGACTCCCAGTACTATAGGATCAAGACCATACCATGATAGCTGTGTTTAGAAAATCTATTTAACATAGGCAGTTCTAAAAAATAAATTTACCTACACCATGTCATGGTCCTTCCAATGATGTACCTTAAAACAACAAAACCATTTTTAAGCTTCATACTCAACTCAGATCCAATTTAAACCATCACAAGGATCAAAATACATATCATAAAAATGATGATGAAAATATCCCCCTCTAATGACTTCTCATCCCCAAGAAGTGCCTCTACTAGTCTCACTCAAAATAATTAGTCCATTGAGCTTGAATGTAAAAATTCCACTATCATGTAACCTCTTGGATTTGTCAATGCTAGCATAATACTCGAACATGAAGCACCATATTCCCCCATAACACCTTATCGATCTGTCCCAAAATCTTCACTAGGAACTCAGCAAAATATAAATCTTGTTCCCAAATAACAACCTTGTAGTCAGTCACATGTGTAGGATCAGTATTATTCCTCTAAAGTTAAAAAATGTTGATCATGACATGCATTCCTGAATATATTAAAGGAAGGTACAAATATAAGGCTAAAATTATGATGCATGTAATGATCTTTAATGGTAAAAAAACCAAGGTTTCAGTTTACCTTTCCTCCACAAATGATGATCTCGAACCCGGGTGACTCTCACAAGAAAATGAATTCAACTAACATGAACTTGAGGGATCATCTCCTCTAGTCGGTATATGATCATTGTCTACTCTGAGTGATAACCAACAACTTCCTGATCAATTTCACTCTCTAAGAGGTCACCTACACCATACACATCCCAAAAATAGATACCTAAACAACCTCATAATAAAACAGTAGTAAGTGATATGATCATCCATAAAAAGAATCATGATGTTTCATATGAATTTATTTCTAGAAACTATTATTATAAATGAAATATACCATGTTTGTATGATCATCTGATGATCCAATTAAGTCTATAAAGCATTCCTAAATAATATCCTCTAAGAAATGGATTTTCATATCTGACTATACATTAGTCTTTGGATGAAACATCACACTCAATTTTATCTGATTCCCCATGGCCTTCTATAATACTTACCAAAAAAGTGATATAAATTATGATTCCTTGTCCAATATAATATTGTAATGCACTATATGAAGTTGTACAATCTCCAAAAAATAAATATTTCCGAAGTAATCTACAAAACGAGTCTCCTAAATCTGTAATAAATGGGCCAATTTATTTAACTGATCAACTGCCACCCAAATGGAATCTAATCATCTCAATGTTCTGGGAAACCCTATAAAAATTCGATAGTTTCCTCATCCTACTTCAACAAAGGAATTTTAAGTGACTGAAGTAAACCTCTTGGTCACTAGAACACTTCCTTAATCCTTTAACATGTCATGTAATGAAAGATGCAACGTGGGATGTATCCCATCATTCGAGGCCACTACAAGTGTTGTATGATATCATGATACATATTTATTGATCCTAGGTTTACCACCCACTTAGAGGAATGGGAGTTCTTAAACTACTCTTCACTCATGAATACATTAACCACTACTCTCCTAAGGAAAAAAGATAACATTGTCACTGTCCATTGAACATCCTGAAACTAGGTCACTTTTTTCCAAATATTCTTGCATGATTGAGCAATCAATATCTAATTCCTAGCTGGTATTTATCCAGACTACCAAAGTTGTTGTGATAAAAAAGTCACACACGTCTTCACCCCATGATCTATAGATGCATAAACTAGCCACTCATCTATCAAACTCTTCAAACAATATTCCTCTTATGAAGGATTCCACCAAGATATTAGGTATTTTCTATTTTCCTACTAAGATAATCTTCGATAAAATTACGTTTCCTTATAGCATTGGTCATATCAAAATCAAATGTCTGTAGATACACCACTCAATGCCACTATAGGAGGTCCATGTCTCACTGAGAGAATATATAACACAAGAACGTGTAGTTTCTGTACCCAAACAATATCTCACTGAAGAGATAACTTTTCCAACACATCAGATCATGGACCACAACTACTAACTCTATGTCATGAGTCATGTATTTATGCTCATGGGGTTGTAGATTACATAACTCAAAAGTTACTTCCTCATCCCTCTTCATCATCAAACCTCCCTAGACAACACCTAAGTCATCACAGTACAATACGTATCCAATCCCAATATATAGATGAATAAAAAATGGTGCTATTGTCAATCTATTCTTCAAATAAAGGAAGGATTATTCACACTAATCTGACCACTCAAAATTCACTCCCTTTTTTTTCAACTCCATTATTATCACCTCAAAATGGGGGAATTCGTTGATAAAATTTTGAAAGTACACCATAATCCTAAGGAAAATTCGGATCTCAAAAATAGTCTTGAATCATTACCAAGAAAAAATAGTCTCTACCTTCTTTGGGTCCACTAAACTACCTAAAATTTAAATTACAGGCTCAAGGAACCACATCTCTTGAATCCATAAGTGACACATCGACTGTTTCGTATCAATCTTATCACCTCAAGGAGTACTAAATACAATTTCTCGATCTGTAGCATGAATATTTAATGTACTTGAATATATAAATATATCTTCCATGAATACAGTGATGTAGGAATCAAGGTATGGATGAAAAATAAAATTCATGAGATCCATGAACACCATAAGCACATTTTTTACCACAAAAGGCATGAAAAAATACTCCTACAGTCTATATCTACTCCTTAATGTTGTCTTAGGAAAATCATCTACTAATAAATCTTCTTGGTGGATATGTTTATAAAGATAAATGTATACTTAAAAAGTCTATATTAATAACGTAAGTGGTTTATAGGCACAAAAAAGGGACTTCTATGGAAAACCTATCCTAAGAGGTTACCGAAAACAATAAGGGATAACCCCTATTATTATTCAAGGATTTGGACTAGTTTTTTTACCTGATAATTAGCCATAAATAAATAAATATAACAAAAAGTGTTCTCATGTTCAAATAATATAAATTTCAAAATAGTATATTATAGAATCCCAAATCATCAATCATTAAATTTAATTTAATTAAGTACCATGGATAGCAAGAAACAAGGGAATATAAGACATCTGATCCAATATTCATAATCTAAATGAATGAATGCACCTGAATCCCATAAACTGTAACATCATGACATACTATGTATCAAAATTAAATTGTAAAATCTCAACTGTAATAGAAGCACCAAAATCGATAATTAGAAGTTCGGTGACATAGGATCTGGTCGGGAACATATGTGACTCCCCTACACAAGTTCTACGCAACCTAACTTGTTTTTACTTTTCCACAATAGTATCAAGAAGAAAAGGAAAACCTCTTTTGATACCACTTTGTAAATCTCCATCCTAAATCACCTAGTCTAGGATGGAGTTTCATGTAAATTCATGTGCACCTCCCCATGTGAAATAGGTTTGAAACTATCAGTGATGGTTTTTACATATTTAGTGGATGATTATACCCTCAATATAAAAAGTATTACAACATCAATATATCAATATATTTATAAAAACATAGAAAGGCTCAATGGAACTAAATAAAAATAATGTTATAACAGATAACATGATAAAAATATCATTTCATAAAGTGTAATAAATAAAGGACCTTCCCAATTTTATGGTCAAACTAAGGTATAATAAATAATAAAAAATTAAGTGAGACACTACGGAGACACACCAGAGTCTATCCCAGTGTTACCTATGAACCCAAAGTTATGTCTCCTCAACTACCTACCATGAGTCCCTTTTTATTTCCTGGATCCATGATCATGAATTCTACACATGAATTGAGAATCTCTTTCTAGGTATGACTATAAATATAGAAGCACACAACCAATGAATCATCATAATAAGTGGACATACATAAGTGGTGTATTCCATGGTGGAGTAAATGAAAAACCAAGAAAACATCAATCAAGTGTTGAGAGGTCTATCACAAACCAAGTTACCACAAACCCCAACCATTCCTTCTATAAATCAATGCCAGAAAATGTTCATAATATAATTCATGATTATGGGTAGACAACAAGGTCACCTCATATATCTCTAATCATCCACAGGGTCAACGATTCTTGTGTCAAGCCACAAGGTTTTCAATCCCCATCTCTATCATGATCCATCCCATAAGGTCATCATTCACCTAGATCTTCCTCAAGTTAAGCCACATGGCCATATTATGATATAACTACCTTAGGTTAGGCCACAATGTCATTATACCCCTTCCCCGTGACTTGGCCTATCAATGTCATCATCGTACATTGCACATTATCCCCTCTAAGGGATAACCAAGCGATGATGGTATACATTTCAGTTTTTACCATAATAAAATCCTCAAAAATCTATACATACATAGATAATAGGGAATAAAAAATATATTCAAAATATAGAAAATCATGCCAAAGTATTAATATGCACACACACACATTTGATCAATATCAACAACAGGTATCACGGGCAGTACATGCACACTCATACAATCAAACTCAATAAGAGTTGTCATTGTATACTCGAACATACCATCAAATCAAATCAATATTCATATAAAAGGGATATATATGTAAAGATCTTCCTAACTAAAATGAATCAATGTCAATATTGGGATTTTCCATGATTTGATACTAGAATCATACCTATGCACCACTAGATGGAACCTGCACACCAAGGGTCCCTAGAATATATTCTAGTATAACATAATAGGGGTTTGAGATTGAGATTCAAGAAGGTAACCAAGTCAAGAGGGTAGAATAATTTCACTTACCCAATAACCACTACCACTAATAGAATATCTAGGTCTGGTAAAATAAGATAACTCGTCACTCATGGAACAAAAAATAGAGATAAGTTTCTGAGGTCTCCATGGTCCTAGATCAACGTAAGGAATCCCATGATGAACATAATCTCATTAGGTTGCTTATCGCTCTACATTTCACACTAGATTAATCTAGAAACTACCTTGATATGAAGAAGTATCCGAAGGATGAGAAAAATTTGATTAATAGAGGGAGAAATAAAGTAAAAATGGAATTACACACCCTTCATTAAAGATCACACATGTTTCCATTAATAATATTAACTTCCTTTGATAGATCATCAGGAATATCATATGTTTCAATAATTTAATAGCTACCACAATGGTTTGGTGAAACCCACCATGGTTATAGTGGCCTCAAATACACCTATCTTAGGTAACCCAACATGGACACCCACTAGGGAATGGTGTCAATACTTTTCATGTTTTGGACTCACCAAACCCTTCACTACAGTTGGGGAGGAAAATATTATCATGGTCCACATAAGGGCTCCAATCACTAAATTCCTATGAACTCACCCTACCGTGGTATTTTTAGGTAGAATGTCTCACACAGGAGGTTCCCAACCATAAAATGGTCTACACCACAGCGTGGTCATTCCCATTGTGTACCCTAAACATCTAAAACCAACCTAAAGCCTCAAAATCAAGCTAGATCAAACTTTAACCATAAAAAGTCTCAAAATACCAATTATTAAAATATTAAGGATGATAAATCTGAATCTTGGTTCTATATGAGATATTTTGGGACCAAGAACACTGTGGAAAATATTAGAAAAAATAATGAAAATAGTTATTTGAACCATTAGTGTGCATCCCATACCTAGAAGAGGGTTCCCATAAAAAAATTAAATAATAGGGGGAAACACCAGATGTATACCATGGATATGAAAAATAAGTGCAACATGATGAGAGAATCTCAAGAAAAATACCACCCTTTAGGGGCCTAATTTAGATTTCATTTATACTAGTTGTAAAATTTACTAGAAAATGGGAATTTTAAGGGAAGATTATTACATTTATGGAGATGGTTTTTTTGATATAGCATCCTAATGATACAATAACTTTTTTATCATTATCATCATAGGAGAACCCACTATATATGTTGGAGTTGGTCCCCTAGAAAAAATTAATTTTTACTTTGGATTACATGAATATTAATTTTTATATATATCCAATATTGATTATTAATATACATAAAATTAGTATGAAAATGTCCTATAGTATTTTTAACATTGATAAGGTCAAATAAGTTCTCTCATATGATGAGAACCTTGAGGTGGTATAAATATATCTATTAATATAATTCTATATTCAGATAAAATACTATGAAAGGGAACATAGTACATTGACACTAATGTGTGAGTTCTTGTAACAAGGTGAGGAATCTTCTCATTAATTTCTCACTTGGTAATCTCTAATAATTTAGAATATGATAATAGACCCACCATTTGGAATTCTTCTTGTTTTAGAGTTAATTATTATTCCTATCTACGATCATATGTAACAGTATATAGACTTTATGATTATTATTAATGCATTTTATGGCTTTCTCACTTACATGTACTTCATAAACCACGTGGATAACTATTCATGGAAAATTTGGATACATTGGGTGTTTCATGAATGACATATTCTTAATTAATAAGTCTTGGAGTGTTTTCCCCTCCAAATTTATGGAAGTCGATATCTAATCCCTTTGATTGAAATATAATTTTTGTTTTTAATTATGTGGTCATGGTATAATGTTTTTTATTTTTTGTAGTCAAAGAAATCCATAAAAAATATAGGATGATAACACATATATTTAACCATATTGATCATATTCTGAGACAAATGGATTATATTACATGATGAGACTTCATATATGGTTTAAAAAATTAGAACATTATATTATTTCTCTTTAGTTCCTTGACCCATTTCTAGAAAGAAATCTTGGACTATAGTAATTCCCCTAATGAAAATGAGAAATAATCCTTAATGGCCACACACTAATTATTTCTATTGATATCGATTAAATTCTATTTGAATTTATTTATTAGAAAAAATATTATTCTCAATACTGATGAATAAATTTATTCAGGTTTTATTGATCACTAATATTCACAAGATAATAAATAATAATTTATTCTATTACATGAATATTTAATAAATATTTATCCATAGTATTTTCAATAAAATATTTATTTTACTTATTGATGAATATAATATTTAATTATCCATTTATTGGGGTATTCAAAATAGATGAGTTTTTGGAGTGGACCAAGATTGTGTCTAGCGATGAATATTTATTTACAAGATGATAAATAATATTTATAACATCTTGTGTTTTCACGCACAATAAAATAATAATAATATGATCATATATAATGGGGTTTAATAACTATTATTTTATTATTTAATGGATTTTACATAATTAAATAATATTATTACCTAAAATCTAGCTCTATAAATAGATAGTTGTATCTATTGTGTAGGGTTAATTGAGATCTGAGAATCATTACGAAAAATGGAATTATCTCTTTATTCCTTCTACTCTCTTCTAATCAAGAATGAGAAGCACTATAAATATTCCTTCATGACTTACATAATGAAAAGAAATCAATAAGAAAGAAACAAGAAAATGGATTCACCATGGTAGATCCTAGAAATAAATTGGCTTCATTTAAATATTAAAGGATCACATGTGGATCACCGCTAGATGGATTATACCATGACATCCTTACAGAAAAACCAAGGTAATCCAAAAAATATTCAAACAATTAACATGTTCATCAAAAAAAGTTCCTAATAAGATGTAACATTTTATTTTGATATTAAATTAATTAATTATAAATTTAACGTGAAAATATCTTCTATTAGGGGTTCAGGGAACTCTAATAGAAATTAATTTTTGATTTTTGGCCAACCATTAGATCTTCTCGTATTCTCAAAACCATCAATACAGGTTTTATTGGTAAGAAAACCACATCCCCAAACCTATAGAATACAGTTCCAAAAACAATTATTCCTTGAGAGCTTTAAACATAAGATCTCTTGGGATGCATCCCAATACATTAGGAGAGATTTTTTATTTTACTTTTACGTCATTGTATTTAGATGGTTTTTTGAAAAACAGATACCTATTTTAAGCCACATATTTCAAATTTATAAGAACATGTGGTTCTTTTGTAAGCATAAGAATAATAATAATAATAAGAAAAAGAATTCATGCCCCTTGAAAGAGGTGGATCTATATCACAGGAGGGGAGTATCTGAATTTATTTTATATTCATTTTACTTATATAGAATTAATTTCATTATGTAAATTTAATCCACCTCACCTATCTTCATTTTTTTAAATAAATTTTAGTCTATGTGTGGGAGAAAATCATAAAAATTGGCCACCCACATGAAAGTTTTTTTATAAATTGATCTTGGGGACAAATTTCATAGGATAAGCATGATTCCATGAATTAAGTAACTTATTCTCTGAGGGTTAAATTAAAATAGTAAGGGTTTATTGGTCTAATTAAAATTAATACATTTTATTGAGAATCCATGAATTGATTAATTTCATGACTTTTTTAAGTAATACATTTCAAAACATCATTTTAAATGTTAAACATATATGGGTATTTCTCAAAGTGGTTTAGAATGGTTACAAAAACTTTTGAAGTGTTAATATATGGAAGGGTTTTTATTTTAATAAATAATTTCGTGAATAAAAACCCTCAATAATTTTCCAAAAGAAATATAAGGGAATTTTTTCTAACAACTTTAATTACTTGACAATCACAAATGGTTTCTAAGGGTTTCAGCAATTTGGAATTTATTAGGTCTAGATTAGTTAGACTCCTATTGAAAGTGATTTGTTTGAGAGATGAATTCTCAATAATATTTTCCATACTTTGACTATTATAATTATTCTTTAGGGATGTCAAATATCTTTGGATTTTTTAGTTCTATTTTGAATCAATTCATTCTTAATATGTAATTTGTAAAAAAATGGCTAAAAAAGAAAAATACTAAAAACATTATGGGGTTTTCTACTAATCATATGAGAGAATTGGAGATTATTGAATTTTATTTATAAATCAATAATTGGAATCATTCATATTATTTTATCACCAGATTGGACTTCTAGAGTGAATAAGATTACAATTTCATTATTGGATTTATTTGAGAAAGGGTGCGTTGAAATAATGTCATTACATTTTTTCAAAAAAATCCACTCAATTTTTATTCATTTAAAATACATGGAATTGTGGTACATAGTTTTTTGAACATGTGATATCCTTTGTGATAATATTGATATTGATGTTTGAGGTCAAGCATGGTTTAAGTGTTGGGGTGATTAGCCAAAACTTTTCTCTAGATTTTCCTATTATTTTAGGTTAATTTTAGTGAATTGTATTCCAAAATCAAATCTACGTGTTTAGTTTTATACAAATTTTGGGTTTTATATTCACATTTTTTGATATAAGTACATAAGTGTTAATTTTGGGACATTTTTTGGTTCATTTTAAAACACCAATTTTGAACTAAAACTCTCATATCAAATACATTTGATTGATAATTTTGATCTTTTAATATTCATATTTTATTCTATTTAATTAATTTATTTAATTAATTGTTTCATTATTTTACTTATTAGTAATTTGGAAAAAAAGTTTTAATTAATTATTTATAGGGTTAATACTATGCAAGGGAACTAATGTATCCTTATAGAAACAATTGACACTATATTCCTTGGACAACATGGTATCACATCAACTCTTTAAAATGAATTTTCATGCCAGAAGATCCTAGAAAAGGCCATTGAAGATATGTAATATAGAGGACATTGTCTCACATTAGAGATCAAAAATACATCGAGAGGCTAATATTGACTCGTGGAAAAAACATGACAAGGTGAAACATCACAATGTATCCTCATCGAGATACAACATACTATGTTTTCAAATTAACATAGACCCTTAAAGGAACCTCATGTTTCATCATACAACCAACATAACATGACAACCTATCATGAAGCAGTCCAAAATACCCATAACCCATCACTAATCTGGCCCACAATAAGCCTTGAAGGGAATTCTAAATCCCCACTAGATAGATACTAATTCTTCGGAATCATAGTATTCCCCTTGGAAATATTTTCACCCAACAATGAAACTGGATGGAATGTAAGGGGTTCATCTTTAAAACATAAAATTAACTCACCATATATTAATGATTCATTCACCCAATAAAAGAAACCATAGATAAATTAACTACCCAACCATAATGTAACATAAATAACGTCTCATTATAAACTATGATAATAAATATAAAAATATTATCATCCATAATACCAAAACATGATTGAGAGTTCAATAAAACACATATAGAAAAGTATAAAATAGAATATAAAGGTAATTAGGATGGAAAACTGGTAATTCTATACAAAATAATGAGTATGGTACAAAACAACACAAAAAAAGAAATAATGAAAACCACTATTCATCTTTGTGTAACTTGAGGGAAAACTCCAATCACGTAACCTCATACAACCCAAAGTAAGATAACTCAAATTCCATCACCTCTAAAAAGAACATTTCCTTTACATGTATCAGTCAAAACACCTATATGTTATATGTAGGGTTTGATCATAACAATCCCCATTGGATCCCACTATGTACTACATTTTCAACTCATAAGAAATAATCCATAACCTGCTAGTTCAAACTAAAATATCTTAAGTTAAGCATTGAATTTTAAATCAAACAACTAAAAATGATAGATTTATTTTGAAAAATTTATTAATGACTGATAAAAGTATTTATTTAACATAATAAAAACATATGAAGAATTAATAAAATGAACAAGGGAAAATCCATTGGTGGAAAAGGTAGTGTGAACTAGATACACCAAACTAACACATTCATAAGTGGTAAAAATTCACAAGTAGGATTCACATCAGTCCCTAGCATACCCATATATTGGGAAGTACTAATAATAGAAATAGATGTAACCCTTAGCCATCAGTTAAATTTCACTAGTGTGTGAACATATTGGGTGAGACTAGAGATATCCACTAGGAAGGTTCATCCTACTAAGCCTATCATGTTATAATTCTTGTTCAACCCCTGAATAGCTAAGGCATTCAATGAGTCTCAATATGTTCCATGTGTCCCCATGAATTCATGTTCAAATCATAAAACAAATTTGTTATAAGGCCTATTTTTCAAGATTAAAACCCCTTACACAAACAAAACACCTCATAAAAAATGTATTTATAATAAATCCAATTAGATAATTATTTATAATTCAAGAATAACCATTTCCATAAATCCTTCTAAATTATTCTATATAAAACTAGTTGAAACATTCATCAA
Source organism: Viscum album (assembly GCA_963277665.1). Taxonomy (NCBI): domain Eukaryota; kingdom Viridiplantae; phylum Streptophyta; class Magnoliopsida; order Santalales; family Viscaceae; genus Viscum; species Viscum album. The sequence continues at coordinate 1,246,533,047 of OY728120.1, forward strand.
ACACATGGTGAGTAATTTATGTACCAATGTAGATATATAAATTTCAAATGACTCTTCCACCAAAACATTGAGAAACCATACAACATTACAATTATAAATACTCCAATCCCTCATGGGAATCAAAAAACTCTTTAATATACATAAAATAAATTTTGAAACATCAATAAATTCATGGTTTATAACTATGGTAAGGAAAAAGAAGTCGCCTAATGAAAATGTTATCAAATCTATATAAACATTATTTTTCTAAAAAAAGAGTAAATTAGGGATGCCAATAAGCTAAAATAAAACCCTAAAATAGTATATATTCAACACCAACGTGGATTAAAATGAAACTTATCCTAACATGGCCATATGGAGTGAAGAAACCCAAGGAAAAATTATTAAGAATACCAAAAAATAATAGTATAACCATTAACATGAAAATCATGACATGGATATTGACAAATATTTATAAGAAATCAAGTCCAACAAAAGGAGAATAAATGGTCAACACATGAGGGTATTATAAAGATCAAATGGGAATGGAAAAGAAAAAATAAAGGTTAAACCAAGCAGTAGAAACGAAATATTTTCAGAAATTTCAATTCCTAGGAAGTTCACGTGGTTTTGCTTAATATTTTGGTAAACTATGAACCAATTATGTGAATAGTTTTGGAATCCATATACCAACATTCATGGTTTCTCTTAGAAACATATGATTAATCTTTATTGTTATTCTTGTCCATATTTAACTATGATCTCCTCAATGAAATGGGTTCACCCAATGTAAGGTGATATCTCACATTTACTACTAAGTATGTATCAACTTTGCGCTAACCATGTTGACCACCTTGTAACTCCATTATCTTCTAATTCTAAACAAATTTGAACCATAACCCATAAATAAAGATAAAAATCAACAAATAGAATACTTCACAATTTAATGTGACAATGAAGGGGGTAAATTCTCCCCACTGGATCTCTTTCTGCCCCCATAAAGTCATCCTAGAGAAATATGACTGAAGAATGGATGAGGTTATTTTAGTTTCATGAAATATTCTCACTCACATGTCTCATGAGAAAAACTCTTATACTGTCATAATAATCAAACTAATGGAATAGATTTTCCACACATCATATTACTTTAGGATTCAACAATCTAGATCAATTAGTCAATTACCCAAACATCCAACTACAATTCCTAATGTTTCATATATAACATATAGGAATGATTATGATGGTATTTTTTAGTGGAGAATTATAGAATATGATATGAATCAGAGTTTCTTGAGGAGGTAAATGTAAATATTATGTGACCTTCTATATCATAAAATTGATCTCGGGTCCCACATACCTCATTGTCATATTTCCTTTCTAACCAATCCATCAGAGACCCAACATAGGTGATGGTTTTAAGAGAATTGATCCACCAAATGAGAACTCCAAAGGACAATGATACTGATTGGAATATGATTTATGGTAGTTATGAGCCATCACAAGTTAGTATTGGATAATATAAATCTTTGCAATCGTATCTTAAATAATGCTCAACCCCACTAGTGAATTCTCATCCACCTCGGTCCAACAAAGTGGAGTGTGTCATGGATGATGATATAAATCCTTGAAAGGAGCCAGCCAAATAGATTAAAAAAACTATTATTATAAGAAAATTTAATCAATTCCATAGGGCTGTCCCACAAGCCTCTGAAGTTCAATAAATAGGCATAAATAATGTCTTCCTGAATATGGATCACCCACTATGTTTACCCATCCATTTGAAAATGTTATACAATGCTTAAAATACCTTGGTATCCTATGTATTTTTTGAAGGTCCTTCCAGAAGAAGGAGATAAACCAGGGATCTCTATCTAAAATGATAGCATAAATAACACCGTGAAGCATCATGATTTCTTATACATACAATTTCTCAAGATACTCCACTCTTGTGTTATCATTGACTAGTATGAAGTGAGATGATTTAGTCAACCTTTCATTGAAAACCCATATAACATTATTTCTCTGAGGGGTATAAGGTAACCCACTGATGAAACCCTTGAATAACTCATCCAATGTACAGGTGTGAATATGAAGAGGCTGAAGAAAACTAAAGGGTTTCATATACTCTTCTTTAATAAATTGATATTTATATCATCTATACATGAAATCTACTAGGACTTGACTCATACTAGACCACTAATATCGATACCTCTTGTCATGTTATCTTAGTACCACTAGGATAGACTAGCCACTAAGTATAACAAAAGTCTTTCATCGTTTTATTTTTTATTCTACTAGGGGTCATAAAGTGCTTATTGAAACATAATATAAACTCATGATGGAGAGACCACTAATTGGTTGCCTCCCATCCATATATTGTTTTCTTGATACACTGACATTACTCATCCTCTGGTTTCTCCTAATTAATAAGTTGTAAGATAGAAGGTGTAAAATGATCATTATAAGGAAACATTTTATCATCCTCATTATTTACCTCTAAGTGTATTTTCGAAAATAGGAAATTCAGGTTCAATTTATCACTGAATTCCTTTAATGAATTTTTTGAAAACATCTTAATAAACGTATTGGTCATGATATTTCAATTTCCTAGTCTATAGGAATGGTTAAAATCAAATATTTTAGTGTAGTCCACCCAAAATATTTTCATGAGGTTCATATACTTTTGATAGAAGATATAGATAAATCTTTTATGATCAGTATAAACCTTGAGTTTGATATTGAAGAGATAATGTCACCAACATTAGAGGGAATGAATAATCACTACTAGATCAAGTTCATGGATCAGATACATCATTTAATGTGGATGAAGTTGATGAGAAAAATATGTTTCAACATGATCATCCTATATAAGGTTGCAACCCAATATCATGCCTGATGTATCACAATACAAGACATAGAATGTATGGCCTTATATAGAACTAAAATATAGGTTTATATCAACCACTATTTCAATTCCTCAAATGAGGATTAACATTTAGGTATCAATAGAAATATCACCCCTTTTAGAGTAATGGTGGTCAATGGCTATGTCAACATAGAGAAGTCCTTGATAAGTCACATGTAGTATCCTTCTAGGCCTATGAATCTATGTATCTCAAAAACATTATTTGTTTATTCTCAATACATAAAAAACCTAAACTTTTCAGGATGAATCAAAATTCCTAGTTTCAACACCATATGTCCCATGAAATATGACCTCCTTGATCCAAAATCTACACATTTGTAACATTTCATAGAGGTCATAATCACCGAGCTCTCTAAAAAATATCAAGTGATTCACACAAATCTCTTAATATTTGTAATAAAACAAGATGATATCCCTAAATACCAAAATAAATGAGTCTAGGTATTAATGGAATATCCAGTTCATTAGAGCCGTTAATACAATAGGAGCATTATTCAAGTCTATGTGAATCATAATATACTCAAAGGGACTATATCTTCTTCTAAAATCAGTCATGGGAATTTCTGACACCATTTCCCAAATTTTATAGTAGCCTGATAGAAGATCGATCTTTGAGATCCACAGTTCCACTTATAATTTATCAAAAAAGTCATAATCTGAAGAAATGTGTATTTATTATTTATATTCACATAGTTCAAATTCTTGTATTTGATTAAAAAATTAAGAGTTATATAATATTTCTTAGTAAAGAGTATAGGTGTGAAACATGGTGACACACTAGGATGAATAAAGCACTTAGATTCCAAATCATCCAAGTGAATATTAAAGTCCCTTGATTTGGCTCTTTTCCTCATGATTCGTGAGTCGAGTGTCAGGGATTTTTGGGATAGGTCTTATGTAGAGGACATGTTTAGGATTCGTAGGGTATCAAGGACCATCATCTCAGATCGATATCCTCATTTTACCCCATTGGGCTGAAGGGTATTACAATATGCTTTTAGCTCCTAGATTTTCTTATAACTACATTTCACCCACTTATGGATGGGATAAAGGAGTGAAGAATCTGTATGTTGGAGGATATATTACAATCTTGTATCTTGGAATTTTATGAATTGTGGGTAAGACACTTTTCTTTGTTAAAGATTTCATTCTGAAAAAATTATCACTAGTCCATTGGCATGGATCCACTTAAATCATCGTACGGATGGTCATGTTGTTTTTCATTATCATGGATGGCGGTTGTGAAGTCATCAATTCTAGATCCTGATGCAGTACATAGCATGATCATAAAGTTACAGTTAGATTAAGAGAGGATGAGGGTTTCATAGAACCGTTAGAAGGCCTATGACAATCATAGGTGGGAGCCCCTGGAGTTCAGGGTTGGAGACCATGTGTTCTTGAGAGTCTCTCCTTGACATGGGAAGTAGAGGTGTGGAAGGGGGAGTAAGATTTATTCCCATTTTTATGGGACCTTCTAGGTGTTTGTGATAGTTAAAGAGGTTGAATATTGATTGGAATTTATACAGTGGATAGAGAGGATCTACGATGAATTCCATGTGTCTAAACGTTTTTGATATATTCACGATGACTCTCATTCCATCAACTAGGGAGTGTTGCATATCAGGGATGATGTGACATTCCAGAAGTGTCCAATAGAGATCTAGGATCATCGAGCGATGGTGTTGTGTGGATGAACCATCCTCTTGGTTCGTGTATTGTTGAGGCAAGGGATCCTAGAAGATAATACTTTGGAAGCAGAGAGATGCAGATGTGTGCCCAGTACCTGGAGCTTTTTTGAGTTTTCATTTCTTCTTTTTGTTTCTCCTAGAAGATTTTATTTTGGATATTGTTGTTTTATGATATGTTATTTTGATTTATGTGTGACGTGTGATGAATATCCTGTAAAATGAAAAGGGGAAAACCTGAATCTTGGTTTTGATGTGTTATACTTTGACATGATTAAAACCATATAGGCAAGTTAGTGCCACTAAAAGTGGATAATATATTTACATGGAATATAAGATTCCTTGATTTTTGTGCTCAAGGATGTGATTATATTGGTTTTTTAAGTGGTTATCTTGGGTTATGCGGAGGTTGAGATGTTTATGTGGATGGTTTTGTGGATAGTAGTGGCTTGTGGCTGGTACCAGTTGGTGAGGTGTCGAGCCCGGTGAGAGGTTGTGAGGTGATTGTGTAGTGTGTTTGTGTGCATTTTGGTTTGGATTTTTTGTATGGTGGTAGTGTTGAGATGTAATAAGATACTTGTGATATATCTCACGGGGTGGTTGTCCATACACATTATTTTTTTCTGAATTTATTTTGATTCCCATGGATGTGAATTGTTTGAGAGGTGTCTAATGTACTAGTATGTGTCTTCCAGACCTCTTACATTGCTAGTTTTGGTGTCGAAGATATTTGGAGGAGGATTGAGTTGGTTATGTGGAGGTTGGAGTTGTATTTTTGTAGTTCAGGGCCATTCACATCATCAAAGAGGAATTCACAACATGAGTTGGTGATTCTTGGATTACGTATCTGGTGATTTCACAACTTATATGCAGTTTTCGAGGAGTCCATGAAATTGGAATTCATGATGTGAGATTAATTCAGGTCACGGTGACTTAATTTTTGACAAAAATTAATGATATTGATAATTCACACATTGTAATGGTTTCACAGATTGTAATACATGGACATTACTGAATTAAAAACATAAATATGTAATTAATGTTAGGAATAAGACTATGTGATACCTTTTTATAGGTTTTACGTTGAGTCTAATCTCATAAATCGAGTATTTATCCCTATAATATTGGGAAGAACCCCATGTGCCTTTAGAAGATCTTCTAACCACTCTTCCCTCTTCTTGATCCTTAGTTTCTGATGGTTGAGTATTTATGATCCATGGTGAATTATTCCTTTTGTCTCTATCACTTATTTGTTTTATTCCCTTAAATATCCAATGTGGTAGTATTGTTTTTTTAGTTTTTTTGGGTGATGTTTTGATAACCATTTGGTGCATTATAAGTTGATCAGTGAGTTTTAGGTGTGGTTATGGTTTTCAAGATGCCTCTTCTTTTTCAGGAGATATGAAATTTGATTTGAAATCTTTCTTGAGGTAGAGGATCTTCTTCTCACTATTTTACATGCTATGTGTAAGATTTTCATTATTTTTCTAACCTCTCGGTGGATAATAAGGGCTGAAATATTGAAGATAATGAATTAGAATGATTAAAATAGATTGGAATATGGATTTGTTTCATGCATTTCCATTTTGATATATGTTCTTGATGATATTGAGCATACTTTTTTCCAATACTGAAATAATGAATGTTGGAAGCCTTGTTTATGTTGTAGGTGATATGCCTTATGAAACTTGTTGTATTTTTGTGTGATCACACCCAGAATAAAAGGATAAATAATGTATGCATGGATATATAAATGGTTTCCCAAGAAACCTAGATTGTGTGCAAAAAATCGTGATAAATTAAACAAGTAATGTAATGAAATTTCATTAATAATTTTTTGAAGACAAAAATGTGTTGTTGTGATTTTTGGTTGTGCTTGTTGTGCTTTCTTGTTTTTTTGGGATGTTATGTGGTGATGGTGACGTCTATATAGGTTATGTGATACATGGGACTATTATGTGGTGGTTGGTTGGCATGGATTTGACATGGGTAGTTATATGATGTGGTGCGCAGTGGTTGAGTTTCACAATAGTGATGATGTGTGGTGGTGATGTGTAGTTGTTGTCTACAGAAACTGTGTTGTGAGATGTGGTTGGGTTGTGCGTGGTTTGGTTACTGTGTAAAGATGGTTTGGATGGTGTGGAGTATTGATTATGGTTGATGAGTTATGGGCGAGTTGTTGTATGGTGGTTATAATAGTTTACTGGTTTGTGATAGACTAAATTGGGATGATAGAGAAAATTGAAATAGGGTTGTAAATAAATGATATGGATAGTAAATGGATGTATGATATATGTATTAAATTAATTAAACATTAAATTAATTGGTAGTGTGAAAGTTAATGAAGTGTATTTGTAAATGGAAGTGAAAAAATGATGTGTGGTTTGTATGGTGGGGGTGTGGGGGGTGTGGTGTGTTTCATATAGTGAAGGTAGTAGTTGTGACAGTATATGTGTGGTGCAGTGGTTGTGATCAAATCTACTAATGCAGAGGTTGTGGACTCATAGGTTGGATATTGGGTGTTATATATAAACCATGTATTGTATGTTATTTCTATACACACTCCACCGACGATTGATAACATTACCAACACTTAGAGGTCCGATGTTCTAGAATTTTTCCCCAACATTCAGGATTGTGGTGATAAAAATGGTTGGCTACCCACTTTTTCTACTCTTCCTTTAGTAGTGATGACTCACGTGTATTCGAGTGAGATATGTTTGGATGGATGAGGTTTATTCAAATGAGATGATGTGATGTGGTGGTGATGTGATGGCTTAGGTGTCTTCAAGAAGGATGTGATGGGATGTGATATGTGGTGGGGGTCATTCGTGGTGGTAGGATAGAACAAGGTTGATGTCCTTCACATTCATGATACCCTAATACAAAAGTTATGATGTAAAAATATGTTATGTGATGGTTCCAATTGCTATTACTGGTTGTTAGACCTTACGAGGGTGGGGTACTAAGGGATGTGTCTCGACCTACATCATAGATGGTCGGTATGTGATGTTTTGTGATGTGATATGTTTGGAACTAATGTATGGGATGTGGGCATGGGACGTTTGACATTGGGTCATGAAAATGAGAAAATAGTTTGGAAGTGGAAGTAAGGTACCATGATTTGTTACTATCTTGGTGATATTTTTTTTTATTGTATGCGTGATTTAGTGAGTGAGTCATTGTCATGAACCGGATCTGGTCGCCCTAAAACCAGAACCAAACCAAGCTCGTGCCAAGGCCCGAAGGGCGTTCTCGATCCCCATGGGCTGGCACAAGTTCCCGGGTATCATATCATGATAATTGGGAACGATTTACCCGATTTTATAAACTTTAAACAACAAACAAACTCAATAAAACAAATCTAGATTTTTCAACTAAAACCATCTTTTAAAAAATTTAAGAACTGAAATACATAAGTTAAAACTATGTTTGAGGACCATTACAACGGTACAAAACCAAATAATGACAGCCCAAGAACCTCCACAAGGAAAGAGGCACTACCCTCAAGCCATCTCCATGACACTGCATCCCAATGGACAACTAAAAACCTGAACTAATGGAATAAATCCTATACCCAAACCTGTGACATAAAATAAGCAAGTCTACTTACACCCAAATGTGTAAGTAGGGTGTGAGCGAAAGCCCAGTAGGATACCACCTCTAAGAGACTCCATGTGATAAACATTTCATGACAAAAAGCATTGCAAGTTTTGTAAATAAGAAATGCTAGTTACAATTTTCTAAAGGATGCAATAATTAATTAAAACAGTTTTCATGTGGGCTAATTTTAAAGGACCAAAAATTTTAAAATAAATAACAAAGATACTGAATTTTCCATCCAACAATACCGTATGCCGACGGTAAGTACAAAGGATCTAATGAGCACAAGTAATAGGAAATAACCCCTAGGCACTAGCTAGCTGTGGGTCCCAGGTACCTCATATCTCGGTGAGATTAACCACAAAAAAATACTCATTCTCGTGCACGAGCCACTAGTAGGGATCATACCCATAACCCAGTGGTACCCAATCATCATCATCATAGTTTAGTTAGAGTTGTAAGCGTCAATCTTGCTAAGTGAAACTGAGGCCAAACCTCACGGATTCACTAGCATACTAGTACACGTCCACCCACCTAGATACCTGGGTTTTCCCTTTGTGCTCAAACAAGTTAAACAATCCAAGAAGTATAGTTTTCACATGAAAATATCACTTCCACATCACACATTAACCAAACAGCCCCATGTACATCACACAAGTCAAAAATTCCACTTTTCATTCAAATGCATTTTGAAATCAAACTCACACCAAAATTGCCTACAACACTTTTCCCATTTCTTTAACACTTCCACAAATCCTTTAAACAATTTTATAAAACCATTACAAGATATTCAACTCACATAACAGCCCACACACATGTCACATAATACTCCTCTCACCTTCACAATTCATTTTATCCATAAACTCACACAAAACATCCCACACCCGTGTTTCGCACACAAAACACAATTTAGTAAAAAATTTCGGCAATTTATAAAACATTCTAAAAATGTTTGACATCTCAAATCACCACTTTACCATTAAAAACCCACATTAGGTGAACACACTCACTCAAACATTACATATACACCCTTCCCCAACTTTTTTTAACCAAATATAACATTTTCAATTTTTATAAAACAAACCAAAGATGTATAACCATTGTTTGCACACTAACCCCATTTCAAACCCCTCATTAAAAATCATAATCATACCAATAACAATCCAAAACAGAATTTTCAGCCCTAAAACAATTATTAAAGCACCCCCAAGTGTTATAAAAAATACATCAAATAATACCACAAAGATACATATGAAAAACACACGTTTTCATAAATCACCTTCAAGAAGTACAACACAGTTTTACACCATAAAATCAATCAAAAATATCTTTTCAAGGCCTACATGATAATAAGGAATTACCAAACCAGAAGTTTCATCCCCTTTCAAGACTAATAAATCACTTTCATATGTTATAAACTAAACCCAAACATTACCCCAAGAGTCACACATGAAAACTACCCAATTTCAAGCTAAAATACAACTAAAAATTAAATGTTTAACCAAATTCATCAAAAAATAGTTTTCACACCACAAAAAGTAGATTATAAATATACTGAATTAATAAACCAATCAAGCTAACTCATCATAAAATGTTTACACATGGAATCACCTACATTTTGAGTCGAAACCCTCAAAACGTGGTGCGAAACCTTAAGCGCACCACCGCCACACCACAAGGAATATAAATCCCGACCTAGACCACCAAAAATTGACCCGAAATATACCAAATAAGAAATTAGGATCGAACCCTAACTTCTGGACATTTTAGAACATAAAGAAAGAGGGAGGAAACCCTAAGGAGAATGAAAAATTGAAGAGAGGAACACTTTCTCAAAATAATCTTGAATAAAACGACCCAAAATCCACCAGAATCTGAATTTGAAAACATCCAACCATTCAAGGTATGTTCGAATAAGGATTATGATATCATATAGAAACTTTAATGGGTGAAAAAGAGTAATAATTGAGAGAGTTATGATGGAAATAACTTCCCTCTTCAAATCTGCCCGATTTTAGAAACCCTAAGAATTTCAGCACTCAATCGCAATGAAACCGAGCTTCAAAGAGGGGGAAAATGAATGGGAGCTCGCCTGGGCTTCTTAGGGTTGAGGGGGAGGTGGAATAACCGAAAAATTCATTATAATTAATAAGATATTCAAAAATTTAAAAAAAACATTTAAAACTGGAAAATGGGATTTCGGGTTGGCCCAATTCTCAAATAAAAACCTAAATCCCCCATGATTATGGATTTATAAAGGCTCCAAATTTAAATGTTGTGTTAATATATCAGGGGAGGACATTTATGAGTTTTAATTACTGAAAAATATTAAAAAATTAAAAAGTTATAGAAGAAACAAAATTTATTTTTAAATCTGGAATTGGGCTAAGAGTTTGGCCCAATTCATGAAAACTCACATATTCTCCATAAAACCTTTGGAAAACCCCAAAAAAAAGCATGAATGGAAAATAAATTAAAAATAACTTTAAAATAAGTTATGTATGTGAAAATTCTCCCCACCTTGAAAACTTTCCACCCCGGAAAGTCACAGCAAGGTTAAAGCAACAACCAAACCCCGCTGAGAAACCAATAGGTACTCCCTTGGGAGGTTTCACCCCCGATGGCCAAAACACCTCCAGTGATCAATTAAAGAAGGATTAGTCTCACAACCATAACTTACAACACTTTCCTGAAAGGATCAATAACATTCATACTTTATCCCAAAATTAAACTCTTCAAACACTATCCGAACAAGACTCAAGCAATTCACCCAAATGAACAACAACTTTGAACAAGGTTACACGTACCATACTTTAACTAAACCATTGGGTGCTCTCCAGTCCCAACGTTTACTCAAGGAAGATGTTGGTAGCTAGATATTTCTAAACGAGACTATATACCCCAAGCCAAAACCATAGATAAATCTATGTTACTGGTACGGGGGGACACTAATATGCTCCTCACTATAAGAGACAACCAATATTTTTTTTGAGAGAGAATCAAGACACTAATAGGGGGAGGCATGAACGGACTCCCTGGTACCCAGGGTAGACTTCCATTCAAAATGTCCTAAGGAACATACATGAGAATCATAGTGGTTCTCCCCACCATAAGAACCAACCATCTTAATCGACCAGCATGGGCCGGCACAGAAAGACCCAAAAATTTCATGATTTGGGAAGCTCGCACGGTTAGTCCGCACAGTTTGTGAAACCGTGAACTAACTGTGCTGATCAATCTTCCTGCATGGCTTCCAGGCACACAGTCTCTCTTAATCGTTCACAAACCATGTCCTCAGCATGTCTAGCCAAATTTCCAACCATTCTCCAAAGACTCAATGGAAACCAAAGGGGGAGGTAATGACATTGAGAGATGTCATGGGTACAAGGCCCTCCATCTATTTCCACCAAACGTGAAAAACAAAAAGAAAGATAATGATACCAGAGGTTTAAACTCATCATATCTTTCATATTTAGGATACGACTTTGTACAAGGGTTTAAATGACCCTGTGATTTCCCCTGATTACGAGCCAGCTTCTCTCTGAGACCTATGGTTGGAGCTCAAATGATTGAAGCATCTTCGACCTCGCAGTTAGTCTTCGGAAACCCACGGAATGAGAATTCTTCTTTCAGTGCCACCAACAACTACACCGCAACCCAAGATATGTTTTCCAGACATAACAAATTCCATACTCACTTTACCCTATCTCGATATTTCACTGAAATAAGGGCTAAAAAGATGCACACACATCACACCTTCTTTCTTCAGGTGATAAACAATAGAAGTAAAGAACACATACACTCACCTTCCTCTAAAATGGATGATTTTGAGGTTTTTCCAAGGGAGACATTCACCCAACACAATAGATACTCTCGGAGGATTTCATGAATTTCACCTATATGGTCAATCGAGCACATGACATCATAAGGCATCACCGAACATGGCCATTGTGACTGATATAAACAATGCATGGGTAGGGACCTTATACAACATCCCCAAACAACACACAATTCTAGAAAGTGGCCACAATTACCTATCATGACCATATTTCCCACACTGGTGGTTTAACATGAACTCATGCTTCAAATAAACTTTGATGAACCCCAAAGTCCCTCTTAGACACCATCGAGACACTCATCCACAGTAACAACCCTAGACCACATCCACCTTCAACGAATCAGGAAACATAAAAAACTATGGTCTCTTTCTCCCTTCCACGAGCACTCTCCTGTTACAAGAGGATCTAAAAATAAAACAAAGGAATGGCTGTAGACTCAATCTAAAAATCTCAAGAAAAATATTCCTTATATTGATCAACCAGAGGGTCTTCAAACGGAGAAACAATCCTGGTTGCACTTGAGTTGTGCACTAACCTTTAATGGGGGTGTACCTTATCCAACAGTTGAACCCAAGGACCCAACCAAGATGGTCCATTAGTCAAGAAATACCACAAACCAGATCCAAACACATGAAGGGAACCATCATAAAGGTTTCCCAAAACATTTTTCATAAGATACCACTAGTTGTCACTATAACACAACTTACTGACCAAACCCAAACCCAAAACACAGTTCAAACAGGAGGGGTTCTTGGACTCAAAACATCCCACAGCATCAAAATTTTAAAAAAACGCATAATATTAACCATTCCAAACAGTTCATCAAGTCTTCATGTTTCTCTTTAAAATCATTTCTTTGAAAACAAATGGTTCAGCGGTTAGCGCATCCACCAATGGTATCCCATGGTCCTTACACATTCATGTTTCTATGCCACACCGGGCACCCTCCTCATATCCATCTCGACACTCATCCAATCATGTCATCAACCATCCATCTTCCCATATAACCCCATGCATGTGGTTTCTCACAAAAGTACCAAAGGTTAAAACAAAAATTCGTTCTACTTTTCCAAACCAAAACGGTCAACCAACACATCCTTTTTTCTCAATACCGCTAACCATGAGATCAAAATCCCAACTCACATCTTACAAAAATTTTCAGAAAGTCACAACCATTTAGAAAATAACTCACTTTCAATATATTCACATCAATTTGAAAACATCTCATCCCATTTAAACACACTCATATTGTTTAGAAAACTCTACTGGAAACACTTTTCAAAACCAACTTCAATATAGTTTCTGCTTTCAAAGAGGTGTAAGCACACCATTTTACATTTAAAAACAATTCTGAAAATTCAGTTCCACCATTTCATAAACCAAACCATTCCCTATTTATTTGAAAATCATTTCATAAAAACTCTATGCTTCTTAAAACCAAGTCACCTTAAAACCAAAGTGCCATGATTTCAAAACTAAAGCACAAAACAATGTGAGAGGAAACTAGTTTCAGTGGGTGACTTGGAAATATGGTTGGCGGACATTTTCCAATCACTTCACTGTCACAGAGAGTTTTCTGGGGAATATCCCTGGCTTCACATGGCTTTCCAGGCCCTGCGAGCTCACTGAGACCATTAACCCAACTCTCTTTTCATTTCCCCTAATCATCATCAAACCAAGAAAACCAATGGAATTAGATAAACCCTGACTTCCCATGGTGACTTGAATCTTGTCATGAGGTGTGGTGATCAGGAACACTACCCATAACCGAACTACCAAGTCCCAACAATCCTAACTTTATACTATCCTGACTTTTCCTTAAATAACGTGACCCAAAGAGTTAACTAGAACCTCCTCTGATACCATTTTGTCACGAACCAGATTTGGTTGCCATCAAACCGGCACCAAACCCAGCCCGTGCCAAGGCCCAAAGTGTGTTACCGATCCCCACGGGCTGGAAAAAGTGCCCGGGTATCATATCATGATAATTGGGAATGATTTACCCGATTTTATAAACATTAAACAACAAACAAACTCAATAAAACAAATCTGGATTTTTCAAATAAAACCACATTTTACAAAATTTCATAACAGAAATACATAAGTTAAAACAATGTTTAAGGACCATTACAATGGTACAAAACCAAATAATGACAGCCCAAGAACCTCTATAAGGAAAGAGGCACTTCCCTCAAGCCATCTCCATGACACTGCATCCCAATGGATAGCTAAAAACCTGAACCAATGGCATAAATCCTGTACCCAAACCTGTGACATAAAATAAGCAAGTCTACCTACACCCAAAGGTGTAAGTAGGGTGTGAGAGAAAGCCCAGTAGGATACCACCTCTAAGAGACTGCATGTGATAAACATTTCATGACAAAAAGCATTGCATGTTTTGTAAATAAGAAATGCTAGTTACCATTTTCTAAACGATGCAGTAATAAATGAAAACAGTTTTTATGTGGGATAATTTTAAAGGACCAAAAATTTTAAAATAAATAACAAAGCTACTGAATTTTCCAGCCAACAATACTGTATGTCGATGGTAAGTAAAAAGGATCTAATGAGCACAAGTAATAGGAAATAACCCCTAGGCACTAGCTAGCTGTGGGTCCTAGGTACCTCGTATCTCGGTGAGAGTAACCACAAAAAAAATATTCATTCTCGCGAATGAGCCACTAGTAGGGATCATACCCATAACCCAGTGGTACCCAATCATCATCATCATAGTTTAGTTAGAGTTGTAAGTGTCAATCTTGCTAAGTGAAACTGAGGCCAAACCTCACGGATTCACTAGCATACTAGTACACGTCCACCCACCTAGATACCTGGGTTTTTCCCTTTGTGCTCAAACAAGTTCAACAATCCATGAAGTATAGTTTTCACATGAAAATATCACTTCCACATCACACATTAACCAAACAGCCCCATGTACATCACACAAGTCAAAAATTCCACTTTTCATTCAAATGCATTTTGAAATCAAACTCACACCAAAATTGCCTACAACACTTTTCCCATTTCTTTAACACTTCCACAAATCCTTTAAACAATTTTATAAAACCATTACAAGATATTCAACTCACATAACAGCCCACACACATGTCACATAATACTCCTCTCACCTTCACAATTCATTTTATCAATAAACTCACACAAAACATCCCACACCCGTGTTTCGCACACAAAACAAAATTTAGTAAAAAAATTTGGCAATTTATAAAACATTCTAAAAATGTTTGACATCTCAAATCACCACTTTACCATTAAAAACCCCACATTAGGTGAACACACTCACCCAAACATTACATATACACCCTTCCCCAACTTTTTTTAACCAAATATAACATTTTCAATTTTTATAAAACAAACCAAAGATGTATAACCATTGTTTGCACACTAAACCCATTTCAAACCCCTCATTAAAAATCATAATCATACCAATAACAATCCAAAACAGAATTTTCAGCCCTAAAACAATTATTTAAGCACCCCCAACTGTTATAAAAAATACATCAAATAATACCACAAAGATACATATGAAAAACACACGTTTTCATAAATCACCTTCAAGAAGTACAACACAGTTTTACACCATAAAATCAATCAAAAATATCTTTTCAAGGCCTACATGATAATAAGGAATTAACAAACCAGAAGTTTCATCCCCTTTCAAGACTAATAAATCACTTTCATATGTTATAAACTAAACCCAAACATTACCCCAAGAGTCACACATGAAAAGTACCCAATTTCAAGCTAAAATACAACTAAAAATTAAATGTTTAACCAAATTCATCAAAAAATAGTTTTCACACCACAAAAAGTAGATTATAAATATACTGAATTAATAAACCAATCAATCTAACTCATCATAAAATGGTTACACATGGAATCACCTACCTTTTGAGTCGAAACCCTCAAAACGTGGTGCGAAACCTTAAGCGCACCACCGCCACACCACAAGGAATATAAATCCTGACCTAGACCACCAAAAATTGCCCAAAAATATACCAAATCAGAAATTAGGATCGAACCCTAACTTCTGGACATTTTAGAACATAAAGAAAGAGGGAGGAAACCCTAAGGAGAATGAAAAATTGAAGAGAGAAACACTTTCTCAAAATAATCTTGAATAAAACGACCCAAAATCCACCAGAATCTGAATTTGAAAACATCCAACCATTCAAGGGATGTTCAAATAAGGATTATGATATCATTTAGAAACTTTAATGGGTGAAAAAGAGTAATAATTGAGAGAGTTATGATGGAAATAACTCCCCTCTTCAAATCTGCCCGATTTTAGAAACCCTAAGAATTTCAGCAATCAATCGCAATGAAACCGAGCTTCAAAGAGGGGGAAAATGAATGGGAGCTCGCCTGGGCTTCTTAGGGTTGAGGGGGAGGTGGAATAACCGAAAAATTCATTATAATTAATAATATATTCAAAAATTAAAAAAAAGAAATTAAAACTGGAAAATGGGATTTCGGGTTGGCCCAATTCTCAAATAAAAACCTAAATCCCCCATGATTATGGATTTATAAAGGCTCCAAATTTAAATGTTGTGTTAATATATCAGGGGAGGACATTTATGAGTTTTAATTACTGAAAAATATTAAAAAATGAAAAAGTTATAAAAGAAACAAAATTTATTTTTAAATCTGGAATTGGGCTAAGAGTTTGGCCCAATTCATGAAAACTCACATATTCTCCATAAAACCTTTGGAAAACCCCAAAAAAACATGAATGGAAAATAAATTAAAAATAACTTTAAAATAAGTTATGTATGTGAAAATTCTCCCCACCTTGAAAACTTTCCACCCCGGAAAGTCACAGCAAGGTTAAAGCAACAACCAAACCCCACTGAGAAACCAATAGGTACTCCCTTGGGAGGTTTCACCCCCGATGGCCAAAACACCTCCAGTGATCAATTAAAGAAGGATTAGTCTCACAACCATAACTTACACCACTTTCCTGAAAGGATCAATAACATTCATACTTTATCCCAAAATAAAACTCTTCAAACACTATCCGAACAAGACTCAAGCAATTCACCCAAATGAACAACAACTTTGACCAAGGTTACACGTACCTTACTTTAACTAAACCATTGGGCGCTCTCCAGTCCCAACGTTTACTCAAGGAAGATGTTGGTAGCTAGATATTTCTAAACGAGACTGTCTACCCCAAGCCAAAACCATAGATAAATCTATGTTACTGGTACGGGGGGACACTAATATGCTCCTCACTATAAGAGACAACCAATATTTTTTTTGAGAGAGAATCAAGACTCTAATAGGGGGAGGCATGAACGGACTCCCTGGTACCCAGGGTAGACTTCCATTCAAAATGTCCTAAGGAACATACATGAGAATCATAGTGGTTCTCCCCACCATAAGAACCAACCATCTTAATCGACCAGCATAGGCCGGTAGAGAAAGACCCAAAAATTTCAAGATTTGGGAAGGTCGCACGGTTAGTCCGCACAGTTTGTGAAACCGTGAACTAACTGTGCTGATCAATCTTCCTACATGGCTTCCAAGCACACAGTCTCTCTTAATCGTTCACAAACCATGTGCTCAGCATGTCTAGCCAAATTTCCAACCATTCTCCAAATACTCAATGGAAACAAAAGGGGGAGGGAATGACATTGGGCGATGTCATGGGTACAAGGCCCTCCATCTATTTCCACCAAACATGAAAAAAAGAAGAAAGATAATGATACCAGAGGTTTAAACTCATAATATCTTTCATATTTAGGATAGGACTTTGTACAAGGGTTTAAATGACCTTGTGATTTCCCTTGACTACAAGCCAGCTTCTCTCCGAGACCTATGGTTGGAGCTCAAATGATTGAAGCATCTTCGGCCTCACAGTTAGTCTTCGGAAACCCACTGAATGAGAATTCTTCTTTCGGTGCCACCAACAACTACACCACAACCCAAGATAAGTTTTACAGACATAAAAAATTCCATACTCACTTTACCCTATCCCGATATTTCACTGAAACAAGGGCTAAGAAGATGCACACACATTACACCTTGTTTCTTCAGGTGAGAAACAATAGAAGTAAAGAACACCTACGCTCACCTTCTCAAAAATGGATTATTTTGAGGTTTTTCCAAGGGATACATTCACCCAACACAACAGAGACTCTTGGAGGATTTCACGACTTTAACCTATATGGTAAATCGAGCACATGACATCATAAGGAATCACTGAACATGGCCATTGCGACTGATATAAACAATGCATGGAGAGGGACCTTATACAACATCCCCAAAAAACACACAATTCTAGAAAGTGGCCACAATTACCTATCATGACCATATTTCCCACACTAGTGGTTTAACATGAAATCATGCTTCAAATAAACTTTGAAGAACCCCAAAGTCCCTCTTAGACACCATTTAGACACTCATCCAAACTAACAACCCTAGACCACATCCACCTTAGACGAATCAGGAAACATAAGAAACTATGGTATCTTTCACCCTTAAACAAGAACTATCCTGTTACAAGAGGATATAAAAATCAAAGAAAGTAATGGGTGTAGACTCAATATAAAAATCTCAAGAAAAATATTCCTTATATTGATCAACTGGAGGGTCTTCAAACGGAGAAACAATCCTCGTTGCACTTGATTTGTGCACTAACCTTTAATGGGGGTGTACCTTATCCAATGGTTGAACCCAAGGACCCAACCAAGATGGTCCATTAGTCAAGATATACCACAAAACAGATCCAAACACATGAAGGGAACCATCATAAAGGTTTCCCAAAACATTTTTCATAAGATACCACTAACTGTCCCTATAACACAACTTACTGACCAAACCCAAACCCAAAACACAGTTCAAACAGGAGGGGTTTGTAACACCCGAGATTTTTATGAGTAATATTTTGTTTTTTATATATCATCAAAGGAATCTTTCACTACACACTTGCTTGGCTTACTTTACACGCAATTGCGACCTTCCTCGATAGCTTGCGTCGTACGCAATACCGAGTTTCACTAAACAACAATATCCTATTAAAACTAGCCGTTATGAATAGTAATAACCACTTTTTGAAATTTTATAAATTTTATTTTTCAAAATGGACTACATTTTTGGACTCAGAATATCGAAATTAGCCTAGGGTAAAATTTTGGTATTTTTCTGAAAACTTTCAATTTTTGATGAATAGTGAAACCACTAAGTGGTAGGTTAAAAACTGAATTTTGCATAAAACTTAATTTTACCGCTTCTGTGAATGAAATTTCAAAAATCCGACAGACACGGTTGATATCAGTAAGTAAAATGTGGTTCAATGTGATAAAAATAATTTTTTGGTGAATAGTAACTTTTTATTTTTTTTACCGCAGTTAATAGTAAATAGGGTAACTAAGGGTAAATATGATATTAATATTACCCTAACACATGTCCTAATTCTATTGGACAAGTGTAATTCGACCAAAAACAAACTTAGGAATAAAATATGACCATTTAGGCCCACTTGGATTAGATTAGGACATTTATTATTAATTTATTTAAAGAAGGGTTAAAATAGTTAAAATCAATGTTTAATAAGTAAATCATTTTTAATATGGGGATATACATAAGATAAATTCGACTACAAATATTCATTAGAAAGATAAAAAGATTTCCTACATAATGGTATTTTATTTATAATTTTTAGACATTAAATAATTTAATTTATATATGACACAATTATGATGCAGTAATTATCTTATTTATGAAATATTGACATAATTGATGTTATAAACACCAAAATAAATGTAATTTTAGACTTTTTATGAATTCCACTAATTTTATAGGTTACTATGATATATTAATGTTGATTTAAGCAACTTGGTTCGAACATATAATTCTGTTATGACTTTCACAAAAAATCATATATCAAATAGTGTCAAAATTCACACAAAATAGTTTTTAAATCAAATATTATATTATTAATTGTTATTGTATTCCTAAAAATCTAAGGTTCGGCAAAATGACTTATATAAGGATATATATATTAATAATAGACAATTTGGGGTTCGTTTGGAATGTTATAGTAAGTGTATTAACCATATAGTGAAAGAAAACAAAAAGACACGGTAAAAGTTAAATTATTTAACTTAGAGTTAAATCTAATTGATAAGGTTAAAATAATAACCTAAACTTGTCTAAATCCTATTGGTTGATAGGATTTCGACCCTTCCCCACTTTAGCTTCGAAATAAGACCCTTTGGAACCATTATAAACCGATTTTGACTTTAATATAAAATAATATTTTGAGATATTCCTAAGGTGCCCCTCTCCTCCCTTATAAAAGGGCACCTCCTCCCCCTCCTCCTCACACCAAATTGAGCACTCAAGCTCGGCCAACCCCTGCCATTTTCTCCTCTCCACTTTCCAAGAATAATCCTAGAGGTCCTGGTATTCTTCAAAGACCAATATTAGTTCCCTAAGTGAAGGATTCAAAGAAGCGTTCCAAAGAAGAGGTAATATCCATTACCGATCTTTTCAATTTCTTTCTTCTTCAACTTCTTCTTCTTCAGTTGTTTCATGATAAAGTAATAACATCAGTATTACTTACATACTGATATGTTATTATAATTATGAAACAACCCTAATTCACCTTCTATCCATCCTACGGAAAAATGAAATCACCGCGCGTGCGTACGTACGGAATACCGTCTCCACGCTGTGGTGTAATCTATTTTCCACCATCACTTTACAAGGATGGGTATAATGGTGTAATGAGTAACTATTTATTATTATTATAATTTAATATTGATACTGAAATAATATATATACACTCCAATACAATTCCACGATCATAGGAACGATATCATCACTCGTGCGTACGTACGGAATACCGTCTCCACGATGTGATGTGACTCGTTCTACGTGATCATCATTACATAGTAATTATATAAATGAATTGAATGAATAAATATGATATATGTTACACTAATACCATTCTGGATATAATGTATCTATAACCTTAAAATAAGAATAAGAATTTATTCGGCAAAACACGCATAAGGACAAAAGGCAATAAAGACCCGAGTAACAAGTAACAATGAAATATTACTAACAAGAAGCTAAGAATATGACCATATATGATATCATATCAATATGTATGACTCTGGAATAAGTCAATAACATTATTTAAACCATTATAAAGGAGATTCGGACACGTACAAAGCAAATCAGACCTAATGTAAGGGAAATATCACAATCTAATTTTTATCCGAGATTGTTTATTCGTAAGTATTTACTGGGGTGTATTTTATCATCCACATCCATGTTTCATCAATATGTAATATTATTTCCGTCCAATTACAATATTTTAAATCCAATTTTACCCTTATGTGAGTTTTTAGTAAATAATATGAAAGGAATCTTTTGTCTTTTTTCGTACGAGGTACTTTTTGACTTTTCCGACAAAAGTACAAAAATGTTTTTTTTAACTTATACGGCATGAATGGATTTTTAAAACATTATTTCCAAGAAGCTTCCTTTAAAAGTTTTCAAGTTTATTTTTAATCAACTTCTTTTAGTTTATAATTGTATGACATGTTAAGAAAAGAAAAGT
Organism: Viscum album; assembly: GCA_963277665.1. NCBI lineage: Eukaryota > Viridiplantae > Streptophyta > Magnoliopsida > Santalales > Viscaceae > Viscum > Viscum album. The sequence continues at coordinate 1,246,554,671 of OY728120.1, forward strand.
GTTTTTGAAGAAGAAAGGATATTTTCCTCAAGAATGGAGTTCAAGTGTTTTATCAAAATTATTTTCCATCTAAGATAATAAAGGGTTCTATTTTTATCCCTATTATTACATTGATTTGATTATTTTGTGAGGGAATTATTTTTATGAAGTCATTTACCTTATATGATTTGTTTTATGATGTCATGATGTTTCAAGAATCCCATTTTTGTTACATGTGTTATGTGATGATGTATGATTTATGATTATGTGGCACACATAAGAAAGGATTCATTATAAGATGGGTGGGACCTATATCTCCCTCCAATGCATTGGGTAAAGATTTTATATCTCATGAGATAGATATGGCTGGAACGATAGGTTATACCGGTTCAGTGAAACAGGACTGGAACGAGGGTGACTCGGTTCAGAAAGGGACTTTGTCCACTAAGATAGTCTTGGCAATGAGTCATGACTAACAAGAAATGATTTTCCATGATTATGTGTGCATGCCACAAAGTTTCAAGTTTCATGTCATGATTATGGGGATCTCATTTTCACTTCTATGATTTATTCCATGTTAAGATTTTATGATCTCTTTTGCAGGTTATGATTTTCAAAAAGATATGATATGATTTTTATTTCCTTTATTTTCCCTTGCTGAGCATTTGAGCTCACCCTTTTATGTTTTCTTTTCCCCAGGTCAGGAAGATGGATATTAAGTAGAATATGCTAAAAGAGACCCTAGATATGATGAAATAAATGGGAGACACTGTAGAAGATTTATGAACGAGTTGTTTATGTTTCCCAGTTTCTAAAGACACTTTACCTATACGGTCCTTTGTGGTTTTGTCATATGTTGTAATAAGTGTGCTTCAATTTTGAAGTATTAACAACGTATGTAAAGTATGGGTCGTTATAGGGTTCATGGAATCAAAACATCCCAAAACATCAACATTTTAAAAAAAACACATAACATTAACCATTCAAAACAATTCATCAAGTCTTCATGTTTCTCTTTAAAAACATTTCTTTGAAAACAAATGGTTCAGCGGTTAGCGCATCCACCAATGGTATCCCATGGGCCTTACACATGCATGTTTTTGTGCCACACCAGGCACCCTCCTCATATACATCTCAACACTAATCCAATCATGTCATCAACCATCCATCTTCCCATATAACCCCATGCATGTGGTTTCTCACGAAAATACCAAAGGTTAAAACAAAAATTCATTCCACTTTTCAAAACCAAAACGGTCAACCAACACTACCTTTTTTCTCAAAACCACTAACCATGAGATCAAAATCCCAACTCACATCTTACAAAAATTTTCATAAAGTCACAACCATTTAGAAAATAACTCACTTTCAATATATTCACATCAATTTCAAAACATCTCATCCCATTGAAACACACTCATATTGTTTAGAAAACTCTATTGGAAACACTTTTCAAAACCAACTTCAATATAGTTCCTGCTTTCAAAGAGGTGTAAGCACACCATTTTACATTTCAAAACAATTCTGAAAATTCAGTTACGCCATTTCATAAACCAAACCATTCCCTCTTTATTTGAAAACCATTTCATAAAAACATTACGCTTCTTAAAACCAAGTCACCTTAAAACCAAAGTGCCAAGATTTAAAAACTAAATCACAAAACAATGCGAGAGGAAACTAGTTTCAGTGGGTGACTTGGAAATATGGTTGGCGGCCATTTTCCAATCACTTAACTATCACAGAGAGTTTTCTAGGGAATATCCCGGTCTTCACATGGATTTCCAGGCCCTGCGAGCTCACTGAGACCATTAACCCGACTCTCTTTTCATTTCCCCTAATCATCATCAAACCAAGAAAACCAATGGAATTAGATAAACCCCGACTTCCCCTAGTGACTCAAATCCTGTCATGAGGTGTGGTGATCAGGAACACTACCCATAACCAAACTACCAATTCCCAACCATCCTAACTTTATACTATCCCGACTGTTCCCTAAATAACGTGACCCAAAGAGTTAACCAGAACCTCCTCTGATACCATTTTGTCCTGAATCGGATCTGGTCCCCATCAAACCGGCACCAAACCCAGCCCGTGCTAAGGCCCGAAGTGTGTTCCCGATCCCCACGGGCTGGAACAAGTTCCCGGGTATCATATCATGATAATTGGGAACGATTTACCTGATTTTATAAACATTAAACAACAAACAAACTCAATAAAACAAATCCGGATTTTTCAACTAAAACCATCTTTTACAAAATTTCAGAACTGAAATACATAAGTTAAAAATATGTTTAAGGACCATTACAATGGTACAAAACCAAATAATGACAGCCCAAGAACCTCCACAAAGAAAGAGGCACTGCCCTCAGGCCATCTCCATGACACTACATCCCAGTGGACAGCTAAAAACCTGAACCAATGGCATAAATCATGTACCCAAACCTGTGACATAAAATAAGCAAGTCTACTTTCACCCAAAGGTGTAAGTAGGGTGTGAACAAAAGCCCAGTAGGATACAACCTCTAAGAGACTCCATGTGATAAACATTTCATGACAAAAATCATTTCACGTTTTGTAAATAAGAAATGCTAGTTTCAATTTTCTAAAGGATGCAATAATAAATGAAAACAGTTTTCATGTGGGATAATTTTAAAGGACCAAAAAATTTAAAATAAAAAACAGAGCTACTGAATTTTACATCCAACAATACCGTATGCCGACGGTAAGTACAAAGGATCTAATGAGCACAAGTAATAGGAAATAACCGCTAGGCACTAGCTAGCTGTGGGTCCCAGGTACCTTGTATCTTGGTGAGAGTAATCACAAAAAATATATTCATTCTTGTGCACGACCCACTAGTAGGGATCATACCCATAACCTAGTGGTCCCCAATCATCATCATCATAGTTTAGTTAGAGTTGTAAGCGTCAATCTTGCTAAGTGAAATTGAGGCCAAACCTCACGGATTCACTAGCATACTAGTACACGTCCACCCACCTAGATACTCGGGTTTTCCCTTTGTGCTCAAACAAGTTCAGCAATCCAATAAGTATAGTCTTCACATGAAAATATCACTTCCACATCACACATTAACCAAACAGACCCATGTACATCACACAAGTCAAAAATTCCACTTTTCATTCAAATGAATTTTGAAATCAAACTCACACCAAAATTACCTACAACACTTTTCCCATTTCTTTAACACTTCCACAAATCCATTCAAAAAAAATTATAAAACCATTACAAGAAATTCAACTCAAATAACAGCCCACACACATGTCACATAATACCTTTCTCACTTTCACAATTCATTTTATCAATAAACTCACACGAAACATCCCACGCCCGTGTTTCACACACAAAACACAATTTAGTAAAACATTTCGGCAATTTATAAAACATTCTAAAAATGTTTGACATCTCAAATCACCACTTTACCATTCAAAAACCCACATTAGGTGAACACACTCACCCAAAAATTACATATACACCCTTCCCCAACTTTTTTTAACCAAATATAACATTTGCAATTTTTTTAAAACAAACCCAAGAGGTATAACCATTGTTTGCACACTGAACCCATTTCAAACCCCTCATTCAAAACCAAAATCATACCAATAACAATCCAAAACAGAATTTTCAGCCCTTAAACAATTATTAAAGCACCCACAAGTGTTATAAAAAATACATCAAATAATACCACAAAGATACACATGAAAAACACACATTTTCATAAATCACCTTCAAGAAGTACAACACAGTTTTACACCTTAAACTCAATCAAAAATCTCTTTTCAAGTCCTACATGATAATAAGGAATTACCAAACCATAATTTTCAGCCCCTTTTAATACTAATAAATCACTTTCAGATGTTATAAACTAAACCCAAACATTACCCCAAGAGTCACACATGAAAAGTACCCAATTTCAAGCTAAAATACAACTTAAAATTAAATGATTAACCAAATTCATCAAAAAATAGTTTTCACACCACAAAAAGCAGATTAAAAAAATACTAAATTAATAAACCAAGCAAGATAACTCATCATAAAATGGTTACACATGGAATCACCTACCTTTTGAGTCAAAACCCTCAAAACTTGGTGCGAAACCTTAAGCGCACCACCGCCGCACCACAAGGAATATAAATCCAGACCTAGACCACCAACAATTGACCCAAAAGATACCAAATCAGATCTTAGGATCGAACCCTAACTTCTGGACATTTTAGAACATAAAGAAAGAGGGAGGAAACCCTAAGGAGAATGAAAAATTGAAGAGAGAAACACTTACTCAAAAAAAATATTGAATAAAACGACCCAAACTTCACCAGAATATGAATTTGAAAACATCAAACCATTCAAGGGGTGTTCGAATAAGGATTATTAGATCATATAGGAACTGGAATGGGGGAAAAAGAGTAATAATTGAGAGAGTTATGATGGAAATAACTTATCTCTTCAAATCTGCCAGATTTTAGAAACCCTAATAATTTAAGCACTCAATCGTGAGGCAACCGAGCTCCAAAGAGGGGGAAAATGAATGGGAGCGTGACTGGTCTTCTTAGGGTCTAGGGGGAGGTGTAATCACCAAAGCATTCATTATAATGAATAAGATATTAAAAAATTAAAAAAAACAATTGAAAACTGGAAAATGGGCTTTCGGGTTGGCCCAATTCTCAAATAAAAACCTAAATCCTCCATGATTATGGATTTATAAAGGCTCCAAATTTAACTGTGGTGTTAATATATCAGGGGAGGACATTTAGGAGTTGAAATTACTGAAAAATATTAAAAAATGAAAAAGTTATAAAATAAACAAAATTTATTTTTAAATCCGGAATTGGGCTCACGGTTTGGCCCAATTCATGAAAACTCACCTATTCCCCATAAAACCTTTGGAAACCCCCAAAACAAAGCATGAATGGAAAATAAATTAAAAATAACTTTAAAATAAGTTATGTATGTGATAGTCATGGTAAGGCTGGGTACTGGTTAGTTGACACCTTTGAGTCCTTGTTGGTTTTTCTTTTTTTTCGCTGGCATATTAGCATGCGCTTCTCACATGTGCACAAAAGACCTTGGTTATAACCCTAATGAGTATACATATATGCTCACCCTATGTTTATAAAATATTTTTAAGGTTTCTAGATGGAATTTGGGAACCGAGATAGACATTATCTACCAGAGTTTCCTGGTGGGTGTCCATCCTATCTTTTTATCCTATTTTATATTATAGAGGGTAATGTCTCCCATTTTTAAAATTTTTATACCCTCAGTGCTAGTCTCCAATGGAGCCCTACAGGAGGTGGGACTAAGGGTTCATTATCTATCTTCATTCATTATATTATCTTTGGGGGAGGGGTTTGAGACACAATCCACCATCCTATAAATATAGGTTCATAAATGAGTTCTTTTAGAATGTCCTTTGGTTGAAAAATCCATAATAAAGATACCACATACCATGATTTTGTGTTAATGTTTGTGTAATCAACATAAAGGATTCACTAGTAACATCTCATACTCCATAAATATTGGTCTCCTTGGTGAGATTCTCCAAAAGTTTCTTAATCCAATTTTCACTTCTATAATGTTCATATTAGTTAAAATTATAGCATTGAACATTTTTCTCTAGAGATTGTTAAATCCTCCTCTCCTTCCTTAACCTCATCCTCATAGAGTAAAATTTTGATATCCATGACCTCGATTTAGGATTCTTCCACCAAATCTGCTTTTTGAGTTATTTTCTTGTCCATGAAATCATCCATGTCATCCTCTTCAAAATGTATCCCCTTAATCCTTTTTAGAGATTTTAAGAGAAAACTTTTATGTAAGATCTTGCCCCACTCAATTTTTTTAGTTCACTAATTCACCATCAACTAATGGGCTTGTAGTGATCCAAAAAAATCTTTTATAGAAATTGTCTGTAAATCTTTTTTTTCTTTCAATATATTGACTATGTAATAAAATTTTGGATCTAATAATCATAAAATTTTCTCACATACCCACATTTAATCAATATTTTATTCATTTTTTCATAGTTACTTCCCTGCTTCCATTACATGAGTATGATACTCGATAAGGATTTAATAAGATTTCAAAGAATTGGATTCAAACTCACCTCGTAGAGATTAAAATGGTATCTGCTTCACTATATCAACACATTTAAATACTTTGTAAAGGTTTTACAATATTTCATTTGAGTTTTTTGATGAATTCAATAATTCAAATGCATCTTCATGAAGGACTTAATAAATGAAAGATTTGGACTTGAAATCTCTCTTTCATTTCACTCAAAGAGTTTTCTTTAGAACATATGGAAGAGTAGTCTCTGATATCTTGGATTATGGTTCTATGTTTCCATCCTCCATGTTGTCCATTACATATTGAATGTCTGGGATTTATTGAATTTGGTGCACCAATTATCCTAATTATACATCCTTAATTTGGGAATCAATGTATGAGAAATCTCATTCGGTATAGAGGTTGTAGAATTTTTTTGGTGAAGAAGAGGAAATGATAGAAGAAGATAATAGAAATTGGAGGATTTATGACATTATAATTTATGGGTTTTTGACAGATCTCATGAACCACTTTATTTGCAGAAAATGACATTTGAAATATTTGATACCAATAAAGGTTTTATTTTAAATAATAGTAAAAACACATATCATTGTTGGTGATATTAGGGGAAAACAATATACACCAATCTCAAAAAATGAAAATTTTTATTTCTACTCTTGATTAAATTTTTATAATGATACAGATTACAATTCATGAGAAAAACTTCTCAAGTTATAAAAAACATTGTAGTGTAAGGTTTGAGTCCTTGAATTGGTCCACATTCATTATTTGGTGCATAAAAATTTATTGTTGAAAATTTTATTTCTCCTACCAATGTATTTATTTCTTCTATATAGACACCCAAAATTTTAGAGTTTCCCCAATATCATTCCAATAGTAATTTTGTTCTAATATATATTTTAAAAAAAATTATATTTTTAAAATTTGTAAGTGATAGTAACCAAAAAACCCATTCTCTAGAATTTAAATCCAACTTATGATTAATATAAGGGATTAAATATTGAAAAATGGAAATCCAAATATATTAAGATCTTTATAATTTTAATGTTTGTGAAATGACTTAAAAAAAGAAGAAACAGTTCCTAGAATAAGTGTTAGTTGTAGATAAATTAGATACACCATGGAAAAGGATAAATCCTAATGAGTAAATGGTATTGATTCACTAAAAATAATTGTTAATCACAATTCAACAATATAAATATGCTTGTACTTTTCCTGACTATTCTACTCTAGTGTATAAGGATAACTAAAGAGGTATAATGTCTTGTTCCTTAAAAACTAGTGTCAGATAAATAAAATCACCACCATTATCCAACTAAATCCATTTAATTTTCATATCTAAAAGAAGTTCAATAATATTTTAAAATTATTTAAAGTATGCATCACATAATATTTATGTTTCAATAAAGAAAACAAAGAAAAATGTGTGATGTAATCTATAAATATCACATAATATTTAAAACAACCATTAGAATAAAAGTGGTTATGACCCCAAACATCAAAATAAATCAGCTCTAAATAACTTTTAGACTCATTTATGTAATGTCACAACAACAATCTATAATATTTTTTTTGTAATCAATAATGGAAGTTACATGATATTCATGAATGATCAGTTGATAAATGATAGGTATGAAGAACTAAATGAATAATTTTGGAAGCTTAATTCAAAAAAAATTTATATGTAAAAGATCTCATAATTTTATCTCTATTGATGTATTAATCACCTGAGGAGATGAGTTGTGTAGTTTATGTGCATTTATTAGTCTTGTAATTAATAAATTCCCTCTTTATGAAAACCTGAGAGAATAATTATGTTGGTTGAATAACAATTTACATAACAAATATGTTCATAAAAAATAAGTCGGAATTATTATCATTGGAAAAAATGAGACACTCTCATCAACTTCCTATGAATATTAGGTGCATGAATAATATTTAGTAATCCTAAATCATAAATAAAGGGTAATTATACTATCAAATTTCTAATATGTGTAATTTTAATACTTGAACCATGTCCCCTAAGAAATTATGCATGTCTATCATAATCTCTATAATTTTAATTACAATTTCTTTTTAATTTTGCGATATGTGCTATTGAACCAGATTTTGGATACTATGTAGGGTCATAAACTACTTTAGGAGAATAAACCAAGGTAGATGAGGTTGTTATTACACTAGAATTTGAATAAGGACTTACAATATTCTAATAAATCATGTGGTTTCATTCCCATGAAATATGTCCAAATCTTGAGAAGACTTAACATTGTGATATATTCCTAGAAAAAAACCTCTAAATTGACCATGACATTGACTAAAATGCACAATATTTCAACTACATTGATTACCAGAAACACCAGATATAGATGAGAGATGATTTTTTATTGTCCAAGATAAATCCCAATCCAATGAATAGTCAATAGAATGTTTTTCCATAATTGATTTAATTCCAATCTCTAATGTCTTTTTTCTCCTCTTCTCAATTCTATTTTCATATGAAAGGAGACATTATTCATTTTTCACAACAGTATATACATCCAAATGTGATGTAATAGAAACCACAACATTGGTGTTGTCATCATATAAAGATTGAATAATAGATCATGTATAATCATCTTTAGAAAAAGGAGAACCAATCTAATTTAGGGATCGGATAATATTATGTGTATTGAGAATATGGGATCTTATTGATGATGTACCTTATTCTATGTCCCTCAAATTAGTTTTCAACAATTTTTCTCGAGTGTGGATATGAGAAAAAAATAAAATTTCTAGCATATTCCATATTTGATATGAACTATTACATCCAAACCTAATATTCTAAATCTCTTCACTCATTGATGATAGAAGAAAAAATTCATTCAATTGGTCATGATGATTCTAGAGGAAAAATTCCTCATTTATGATTCCCTTAGTTCAATCCTTCGTATATAGAAGGTGAATTACATGTTTGAGGGTGATGATAAAGAATATTGTGACCTCAAATCATCACTATAAATTTTAACTTTTATAAAGGATAGTTTTATTCACTTAATTTTATAGATATAAAAGGATACTTAAATATTTTAAATGATTTTTTTTTCATATTCTTCATAATCCTTATTTGATTCAATCGTGAAGTCATTTTTCTCACCATCACTGCTGGACAATCTGGCTATGATACCATGTGAAGAATGTGGCCTGCATTCTTGAAAAAGAAAAAAACAAAAATAATTTGACCAAAAAATAATTCTTAGGAAAATCATGTTCCCATATGGTGTTCATACCATTATTTATATCAATGTATATTTTTGGGAGAATGAAAACCAGATCAAAATAGAATGTTTATTCCAATTAAAGACCCCATGATTATACAAACCATAGAAAATAACTATAGGAGTTCTTAAATAGAATTAACTTCTTTATTTGGTCCTCCAATTTTATTATAACATTAATTTAATGAAAATAAATTCTAAACCCATTAATAATCCCAAAAATAATTACAATACTATTTATGAGTCCCAATAGACATATACAAGTGTCCGTCGAATGAAGGTCTAACTCTGTGAAATCGTGATACTCCTTTTATACTATTTTGATCTAAGCCTATGAATATGACATATTATTATGAAATGGATTTATTCTTTTCAAGGGATGTCACTACTACATACATGATATGTAGAAGCGATTTTAGAAAGACTTCGTGAGTGTGGATTCAAACATTTAACAGGAAATGTGTCACGACCACCTCCCTCCAAATGCACTCGTCCTGGGTCAGTAATAGAGAATTTTAGATAATGACTCCCCAAGTACCGCCTCTATTAGTACATGGGATGATTATTATCACTGAGGGTATAAATAATGAAACACTTATGAGATTCAATACCCTCAACTGAAAAAAGTAGGATTGTGAGAAATAATATCAACCACAGAAGAACTACATAATGTAATAAAACCACCAAAATATTCCACAATTAATGTAATTTCATTCAAATACAAACAAAATTATTCTGGCAAGGCATCGAAGAAAATTAATATGATAGTGACTCAATGAAAACTATGATATTCATGCTATTGATGTCAATATCTATCCTGAAGTCCTCCTAAAAAACTAAAAAATAGTTTGTATATATATTGGGTGAGAATATCATGTATACTCAGTAGGATCATACCTATAAACTCTCATTAATTTATGAAAATAATATACTATTTCACCTTTGAGAAAATAAAAAAATCAACATCCACCTAAACATGTCAACTATCTAATCTCATCCTTGCCATGACTATCTCACCAAAAAACACATCCAAATATAATAATATAATAAGAAGAATATTAATTTAGTGTACCTCACACCACTTTCCCATTGATTTCTCTCTCTCTCACCCCAAGGTCATACATCCAGAAACTCTCATATCTTTTATAATAATCATGTTTGAAGACACTCTGGAAACTATATAATATCCCTCTTAAAGACACTTGGGAACCCACATCATACAATGCACCATGTACAATATTTAATCCAATGCACACTCTCCCATAACCACTACAATATGACCAAAATAATAGGGTACCGAGAACATGAATGGAATCAACGTCATTCCCTCCTCCTACCATACATGACCAACTCTGCGAACTACCTCATTTTCTCATCAATCACTACTAAAAGTGAACTACATCTTCAATCAATTATATCTCGGGAATATATTCCATTATCTTCTGCAATGTCTCGGGTCGGGGTGCCACTCAACGGGTGCCCCGAACCTGATTGGTCACATAACCTTAATCACATTTCCCCAAACTCCAGAGGCTACTGACTAGAAGTGAGGGCCTAGGTCTGATAGTGGGGAAACTATGCCCTTAGTTGTCAAAGTGTAAGGCAGTTTAAGAAAAATAAACATACGAAAAACTGAAGTAGTAAACAAATTAGAGCTAAATGGACATAGTAATGAAGTAAATAAAGACAAAAAGTCATATATATAATGATACAATATGTCCCAAAGTATAATAAAGAATCCAAAGTAGGATAAAATGCATTCTGGAATAGTAAAATACAAGGGAAAAATACAGCAAAGCAAAATAAAATAGTGCAATAGGAACTCAGCAGCATCGCAAGCCTAAGCTCAGTCCCACGCTCTCCTACACCTATGAAACAATCATGTACCTGTATATGGATCCTTGAACTTTTCCACACCTGCAACAATATAATATGTTTGGTCCCAAAACATGGACCAAACAGGGTGTGAGAAATAAATCCTAGTAGGAAACCACCAAAGGCTCGTTCCCAACTGTTAGTGAATTTGTGCAACAGTAGTGTGTTGTAATGAAAATGCAGTAAATTAGGAAGTAATCAAAAGTAGATAATCCTACCAATTCTAGTTCCATTTATGTATTATTTAACAATTTAGGATAATTGAATTATATGTTCTCGAGACTCAGCCTCAATCGACAGTCTCCTAAACAGTGCCACAACAAAGCTACAACAAGCTATCGAACAAGTACAAGGTAAAACAATACCAATCCTATGCTTTATCTTGGTAGGTATAACATGTAAAATCACCACAGTGAATATAAAAACAAAAAAGAGTCCTCAAACAAGAAAAACCTTACCCTCAGGTAAATAGAATCGAAACCCACATGTGATTACCCTCAGGCTAAAGGAATATTGCCCTCAGACACAAGTTATTGGCCTCAGGCTCAAAAGTACTATCCTAAGACATATGAAATGTTTCCATGAGGCTAAATAGAATAATTCCCTCAGGCTAAACAAACAATGCCCTCAGTCTAAACAGGTAACCGGTTTGAGCCCAATGCACAACAAGAAATTCATATATGTTCCTCTCAGGAAAACATAAAACATATAGTAGATATGGCATACCCTTGGGTATCTTGGCCAAATCACTCAACAAGGGGGGATGCACCCACAAGGTGTCCCTTGATCCAAGAAATGATTCCACATAGCAGTTATACATATTCATTAAATTACCTATGCAATTCTAGGTATTTAATTAATCAAGGCCTCATCCATACGACACCCCAACATGGGCACGTAGCATAATGGTACACAAAAACACTCTATAGTTGGAATTAAACATTGGACCACCTACCTCGATCTCCTTCGATCGATATACATGAACGAAGCCTTAAAAACATCTGATAATGACATAGATCTGGCATAAATGAAGATCTTTTCAAACCCAAATAACTTTCCCTGAAAAAAGAATTGGAAGGAAACACACAAGGAGAGGAAAGGGCTTACTCGTGCGGTCCTATCGTGATTTTCGACGAAGGAATCGGAGTCTCGATGCTCGGTCGGGAACTCGTCCAAGATTAAGACTCCCCTCTCGGTGCTCCAAACGAGTTCTTAGATTCCTCTATCGAAAGAGGAGTCCACATCCAATTTTAAAAGAAAAAACAAACTAGATGGCGTGTACTCTTAAGTACACAGCGTGTACTTTTAATTGTTTAATTGTTCTTATGGAGGCTACTTTTCACCGCAGAACTGTTCACCCGTCGACAAGATTACACGGTGTGTATTTCTACGGATATGGAATGTACTACCATTTTGTTGGCGGATACTTCTTCCTCCTTACTGTTCACCTTCCGACTGATCACACGACATGTAAATACTAGGTAAACAACGTGTAGTTAGTTTTCACACCCTTCATTGCCAATAATCCTACACGCCATGTGTACTCATCCCACATGGCCGAAGTACATGGCGTGTAGGAATGTACATGGCGTGTACCCACAAAATTTGGAATTTTCCCCCATTTTCCTTATTTTCTCAAAAACACTTAAGGAAAAATTAAAAGAAGAAGCCTGTACCTCAGGAATAAGAACCGGGTTCTTACAAACTCCCCCTTTAAAGAAATTCATCCCCAAATTTCCCCTCCAATGGTGGTGAAGATAAAGTTGATAACAACTCCAACCACCAAGGACGTACGTCGGTCTCCCGCTCCTAGGTTTCATCCTGCACTCGACCATGCTGCCATAGCACCCGTACGACAGGAACTGACCGGCCTCGAAGAACCTTCGTCCTCCTATCAACAATACGAATTGGATGCTCCTCAAAGGATGAATCGACTTGAAGTTAATCCTCCTAAAGATAAAAGACGTGAGAGGAGTCTGAGTGATAATGGCGCAGCTGAGATACATGGAAGATATCATGAATGGCCCGATACCTCTATTGTAACTGCAATCGATAGGCTACCGGCCTGACTCTATTGAAAATCTCAAATGGCCCCACATACATTGGTGAAATTTGACCCTATCTCGTGATCCTCTAGTGTCCCAACCTCAGCGAAACATGCAAGAAAACTTGATCCCAGACCAAGAACACCAAGGGTCATATGCGACATTCAGCATAAGATTTCTGATGAGACTGGGCGGTAGACATCCGCTTCTGAAACAACTAGACTTGCTCTAATGTATCCTTCACAATACATAGTCCCAGTAAAGCTGCCTCACCTGCCTCTAACCAGCACAATGGTGATCGTCATGTCCTAAAATATAAAGCCTCATAAGGTTCCATCTGAATAGTTTCCTGAAAACTATTATTGTAGGAAAACTCTACTAGGGGTATGTGCTTCTCCCAAGAGCCCCCGAAGTCCAGGACGCATGCCCGCAGCATGTCCTCTAGCACTTGAATCATACGCTCTGATTGGCCATCGGTCTGAGGGTGGTAAGTTGTGCTCATAAGCACCAAAGTACCCAGTGCCCTATGAAAAATCTACCAGAAACGAGACGTAAAATCATTGTCCCTATCGGAAACGATAGAATGAGGGACCCTTTAAAGATGTACTACCTATCGGATATAAAATTTTATAAGCTCATCAACATTGAAGGTCTCCTTGATTGGAAAAAAGTGATATACCTTTATATGTCAGTCCACAACAACCCACACAACATCATTGCCTCAAGGTGACCTCAGAAACCAAGTCATGAAGACCATCACGACATCATCCCACTTCCACTCCGGGATGGGTAACTGTTGTAACAGTCCGGCTGGCCTCTGATGCTCCACCTTCACCTGTTGACAGGTGGAACATCTCGTAACAAAACCAGCTACCTCTCTCTTCATACCCGGCCACCAATTCTGATGTCTCAATTCACGGTACATTTTGGTAACTCTGGGACATACTGCCCAAGATAAGGCATGAAACTCCCACATCAACTCCTCATGTATATCCCATGGAACCCACAGTCATCCATGGATACGTAGTACCTCGTCATCACCTATCGTCCAACAAGGAGGAGGGTCCTCACTTGCCACCGACTCCCATAGAACTAGGCATTATGAATCTGATAGCTCCCTCATCCTCACTCTATCCAGGAGGGTAGAAGTCACAGCTAAGGATGAAAGGTAGGTTTTCCCCTTACTATCATGAACCTCCAAATGCATCTCAGAGAACAAATACATAAGCTTCCACTCACTAGTGGCCTCCTGCAATTCCTGTATCTGAGTCCTCCTGCTCAATGCATTAGCCACTGCATTACCTTTACTTGGTGTATAGGAAAGCTTAAAGTCGAAGGACTGAAGATGCTCAACCCACCATCGCTGTCTCAAATTCAGGTCACGTTGGGTAAATATATACTTAATACTTTTGTGGTCCGTAAACACCACAAAATTTTCTCCTAAGAGATAATGTCTCCAAAAGCATAACACATGAACAACTTCATCCAACTCGAGATCATGTGTCGGGTAATTCCTCTCATGTGGCTTCAAGTCCCGAGACCCGTACGCAACTACTCGATCACACTACATCAATACTTCTCCCAGCCCAATACCTGATGAATCACAATAAACTGTATAGCTCTTCCCTTTCTCTAGAATTATTAGGACTGGTGCTCATATCATCCTTCCCTTCATCTCCGGAAAGGATTCCTCACAATCTTCTGACCAAACGAACTTCACACCCTTCTTAGTCAAACCTGTCAACGACACTGCTAAGAAGGAGAAGTCCTGTATAAAGCACCTGTTGTAACCAACCATCCCCAATAAACTATGTATTTCAAACACGTTCTTAGGATGCACCTAGGAAACTACTACTCTCACTTTCTCTAGGTCTAAATCAACTCCTGCCTCTGAGATAATATGACCCTTGAAGTGAATCTGGACATTCAAAAAGTGGCACTTTGAGATATTGGCATATAGATGATGCTCTATTAGTGTACTCAATATGATCTCAAGATGGGTGGCATGGTCGTGTCGAGTGTGAGATTACACCAAGATATCATCCAAAAAGACTACCACAAAAGAATACAGATAAGGGTGTAACACATGATTCATCAGATCCATGAAAACTGCTGGCGTGTTCGTGAGTCCAAATGGCATAACCAAGTACTCGTATAGACCATATCGGCTCCGAAAATCTATAAGCAGTATATCTGATGGTTTAATGTGCATATTATGATAAAAAAATCTCAATTAAATCTTCAAGAACACTCGTGCTCCTCAAATATGATAAAAAAGATCATCAATCCGTGGTAAGGGATATCGGTTTTTAACTGTCAACTAGTTCAGCTTCCAATAATCCACGCAGAGTCTGAGTGTACCGTCCGCCGTCTTCGCAAACAGAACAGGCGAACCCCAAGGAGGACTACTGGGTCAGACGGATCCCCTTTCTTGTGAATCCTCTAACTATTTCTTGAGCTCTTCAAACTTTGATGTATCCATCCTATGATGAGGAATTGACACCGGTGCTGATCTTGGTACTAGCTCAATAGAGAAATCTACCTCTTTCTCTGGAGGAAGACCTGAAAAGTCGTATGGGAAGACATCCCTAAAACAATCAACCACTGGAGGGAAATCCTTTTGAAAAGTTCCCTGGTCATCTAGATACAAAATTGTAATCTGGGCTATCACTCCACCACGCCCACGATGCTCGGTTCCAGCTCGGCTTGCCTGGAAATCCCATTCACCCATGTATAGAAACTCCCCGCCCTCTGGTGATGTGTAACTCACCCTACAATGATAGAAATATATAAAGGCTCGATAGGGTACCAACCAGTCCATCCCGAGAATGAAATCATAGACTGTCATCTCTAAGACATAGAGGTCCCATGGAAAGTGACATCGACCAACCTCTAGGGGAACTCCCTACACTAATGCACACCTGCTATTCTAATTCCAAAAGGAGTGTCTACTGTCATAACATCTGAAGAAGAAGAAACACAGAGCCCAAGGATCTCCAAAGTAGGCAGAAATATAAAGCTATGAGTAGTACCAGTATCGAGAAATACTGAAGACAAAACAGAAGCAACTAGAATAGTTCCTATGACAGTGGAACGTCCGGGATCCTACTAATGTTGGGTCTGTTGCACTACATATGTCTACCCAGTGTCGCGGCTCTACGACATAGCCTGGCTACCCTGAGATGACCCGCCTTGTTGTCTCTGAGATCCTGGTGTCTGGATACCATGGCCATGACCACCACCTCAGCCTGAACGTCCCGACCTATCCCAATTCCCAGACTGGTAAGAAACTGCAGGCCCTACCCCCACACACGGAGTCTACACAGAACCCCTCTCAATTTCCATTGGTGGAAACCCCTACAAAAGCGCTGTAGATGACCCATCTTGGCGTAAGTTCATCACTCCATTGGGTCTCGTGGACGCTGAGGTCTCTTGTGCCCCTCTTTAACACACCGGTAGCATATTACCTGGCCACCTAAAGAATTCATATGGCTAGTAATTACACCGTGAGAGAAATCCAACTTCTTGTTCATCTTACCAGTGGAAATAGTACTAGAAACGGGTGCCAAACCACCCTAGTTTGCACCACTAGATTCTTGTAGGTTCCTCTCAGTAATCAGTGTCTGGTTCACAATAGCATGTACTGTAGGAAACCTGGAAATGTTCACAAGTGCTCAGATGTCATATCTAAGACCATCCTCAAAGCTTCGAGCCCTCAACATGTCATCACCCACTAGAATAGGTGCAAAATGTTGTAGCTCTGTGAAGCGGGCAGAATAGTCCATTACTGACATGGATCCCTACTAAAGATTCATGAACTCTCGAGATCGATCTGCCCGTAGCATCCACGGAAAGAAAAAGTCATATAAGACTTCCTAAAAATCTTCCCACGCCATGTCTCGATGATTCTACTTCTAGGTGGTAACATCCCACCATCTCTTGGAAAAATCACACAATATGTATGTTGAGAGCTTGACCCTCCTCCCAGAAGACATCTCCAGATGTTCGAAGATAGTCTACATAGAACTTGGCCAAGACTTCACTGTCAGTGGTCTTCCATCCCTTGAAAACATAGGCAGATGCTCCTACTAGAATATATGAGTCAGCTATGCCATAGATGTGGCAGCCGGCGGTGCTCCCTGTAAGGTCTTCATGAACTGCACGAAGCCTTTGATGAACTTTGCCTCCGTCCCTGTGTCTGGTATAACGGCTGGCACCGCACCTGGCTCGGATGGATGATCCATCGGTAGCCCGTGGCCTACCATATCTGGATTATACTCTTTTCCACTCTCCTAGTTAAAAACTCGAGGTCATCTCGGTGGCATGACTCTACAAGGTCAAACACACGCCTTAGATCAAGATTATTATGGACTAATAACCGAAAGCATAAGGAGGGAATAAGGAAAAGAAAACTCTCAAGTTTTACTAAATAAGGCTACTTCGCATGCTTCCTCAAGTCTTTCACCTGGGCATGTACTCTGCCAGAACTGGTCGTGTAACACCCCAAACACATGGCGTTTTTTACACACACACGGTGTGTACTTGAATTTATTCCCCTTCCTGAATTCTTCTACATGGCTTAGCCACACGGATCTCCTTTAAATGAGACTACACAGCATGCATAAGATCAACATGGCGTTTACGTCTTAAATTCCAACTGCCCGTGTTGTTAGTGACACAGATGACTACTCGGATGACACTACATGGCGTGTTACACCCGCACATGGCGTGTACACCACCCTGTTTCCCCAGCCACATGGCCAAGTCCACACAGTCTTTCACTGATCAAGACTACACAGTGTGTTCCATATGGACACGACATGTACTAAAAGAGGTAACACTGACCTGTGTTGTTAGTTACACAGTTGGGTCCCAAGATTAAACTACACGGCGTGTTCGGAATTGACACGGAGTGTGTAAGAAAATATTCCTTCGTCCCTGTTGTTAGTTACATGGTTGGATACATGACTCACAATACACGGTGTGTTCCAGATGGAAATGACATGTACCAGAAAGGATTACATCGGCCTGCGTTGTTAGTTACACAGGTGGACATAGGTTCAACATGCATGGCGTGTACAACCGGTACACGACGTGTTCCCTCTAGAACATCATCATCCCATGTCTCTTCCCACACGGCCTATGACACGGTTAGAGACAACACAGTGAGTACTTAGGGTACACGGTGTGTACTTAGGGTACACGGTGTGTACTTAGGGTACACGACGTGTACTTAAATTTTTTTATTTTCTTCACGAACAGAAGAGTACATTTCAAGTAGTCAAAACTACACAACATGTATTCTTGGTTTTTCTGGAAAGTACGCCTTAGAAACTACTATGGAACCCAGAAATCACTGAAACCAACACCTATGTGCCAAATTCAATTTTGTGAGGGCCCATACTCCCTGCGAATCAAAGCTTGGCATATTATACATGTTATAACAAGGTAAAAAAATTTGATGATCCTCCAAATTTCAGTTGATGAGGGCCCATACTCCTCAAAAACCAAAATTTGGCATTTATTCACAGAACCTTACATAACAATACCCTATCGAATAAAAGTTATTTTATCAAGGAATCTATCACAACAACATGCATTTACTAGCACTGCATCTATCACAACAACATGTAATTTCTAATGCACCAACATGGCATAGAAACTATGCATGGAATGTGATTTTAACATGTGCCTAAATGAAGCATGAATGGCATACCCTCATCTCATCGAGTTTCATCTAAATAGAACCCAGCTATAAAAAGATAAACAACACACCAAGAGTGCATCACCCAATGGTGAAAATCAAATCAAGTGTAATAATTATAAACAGAAAATCAAAATTTAATTCAAGGCAATCTGGTCTTTACCTGAACATGGGGTAGCTACTCTCAGGCGCAGTTATTACTGAATCCCTTATAAATCTATCTCTTTCCATCATCGCAAAATAATAAAATAACTCATAGAAAATAATATGTCCTTTGATACCACTTTGTAACGTCCTGGGCCTGGGTGCCACTCAATGGGTTCCCTAAACCCGGTTGGTCACATGACCTCAAGTTCATTTCCCCAAATGCCAGAGGCTGCCGACTAGCAGTGAGGGCCTAGTTCTGATAGTGGGGAAACTATTCTCTTAGTTGAAAAAATTTAATGAAGTGGAACAAATATAAATATACAAAAAAAGAAAGCAGTAAACAAATTAAAGATGAATGGAAAAAGTAATGAAGTAAAGAAAGACCAACAGTCATATATATAATGATGCAATATGTCCATAAGTCTAAGAAAACATCCAAAACAGGATGAACTGCAATTTGGAACAATACAATAAAAGGGAAAAATATAACAAATCAAAATAAAACAACGCAGTAGGAACTCAGCAGCATTTAAAGCCTAAGCTCGGTCCCATGCTCTCCTACACCTCTGCAACAATCAAGTACCTGTATAGGGACCTTTTCCCTTATCCACACCTGCAACAATATAATTTTTTTGGGCCCAAGACATGACCCAAACAAGGTGTGAAAAATAAATCCCAGTAGGAAACTACCAAAGGCCCATGCCCAACTGTTAGTGAATTTGTGAAACAGTAGTTTGCAGTAATGAAAATGCAGTAAACTAGGAAGTACTCAAAAGCAGCTACTCCTACCAATTCTAGTTCCATTTAATTATTATTTAACAATTCAGGATAATTGAATTATTAGTTCTCGAGACTCAGACTCAGTCGACAATCTCCTAAATAGTGCCGCAACAAAGCTATAACAAGCTATCGAATAAGTAAAAGGTAAAACAATACCAATCATGTGCTTTAGATTTGTAGGAATAACATTTAAAATAACCAAAGTGAATATAAAAATTAAACAGAGTCCTCAGACATGAAAAACCGTACCCTTAGGTAAATAGAATCGAAACCCGCAGGTTATTTCCCTAAGGCAAAACGAATATTGCCCTCAGGCATGAGGTATTTCCCTCAGGCTCGGAAGTATTGTCCTCAGACATATGAAATGTTGCCCTCATGCTAAATATAATACTACCCTCAGGCTAAAAAAACACTACCCTTTGGCCAAATAGGCAACCGGGTCGAGCCCAATGCACAAAAATCAATTCATATAAGTTCCTCTCAAGAAAACATAAAACATGTTGTAGATATGTCATACCCTCAGGTATCCTAGCCAAATGGCTCAATAGGGGGGACTCACCCATAGGGTGGCCCTGGATCCAAGAAATGATCCAACACAGCAGTTATACATATTCATTAAATTACCTATGAAATTATAGGTATTTAATTAATCAAGGCCACAACCATACGACACCCCAACATGGACACATAGCACATTGGTACACAAAAACACTCAGTAGATAGAATTAAATATCAGACCACCTACCTCGATCTCCTCCGATCGATATATGTGAACAACGCCTTCTGAAAATCCTGAGAACAACATAGATCTGGGATAAACGAATATGTGTTCAAACCCAAATAACATTCCCTCGCGAAATAATTGGAAGGAAACACACAAGGATAGGAAAGGGATTACCCGTGCGGTCGTAACGTGATCAATGGAAAAGGAATCGGAGTCCCGGTGCTTAGTCAGGAACTCTTCCAAGCTTTGGCCTCCCCTCCTAGTGCTCCAAACGATTTATATGCTTCCTATGTCGAAAGAGGATGCCATTTCCCATTTGAAGCGAAAAAAAACTACACGGCATGCACTATTAAGTACACGGCATGAACTTTTCATTTTTTTAACTGTTGCTCTAGCAGCTACTTTTCACTGCAGAATTATTCACCCGTCGACATGATTATAGGGTGTGTATTTATAAGGATACGGCGTGTACTACCGTTCCACTGGTGGCTACTTCCACCACCTTATTGTTCACCTTCAGACTAATCACATGGTGTGTAAATACTATATACATGGTGTTTAGTTAGTTTTGACACCCTTCATCACCGACATGCCTATATGCCCTGTTCACTCATCCCACACAGCCAAAGTACATAGAGTGTAGAAAATTACATGGCGTGTACCCACAAAATTTGGTATTTTTCTCCATTTTCCTTATTTTCTAAAAAAATTAAGGAAAAAGTAAAATAATAAACCTGTACCTCAAAAATAAGAACCGGGTTCTTACATCTTCAATCATCACTACAAGTCCAATATATCTTCAAGGCATAATTTCCCATGCATTAGAATATCTGTTGCAATAGAGATCCAGAAAATGGGGGTAACTTTCCATCCATCTTCACCGTACTAGATGTTTGGTAAAAATACTTTAAACCCAACACCTTTGGGTGTTGTTGTGAGAACACAACTTAAGTGGAGTGTATATAGAAATAAAATGGAAAATAAAATAAATAATAGTTACATACAAGCCCTGCTTATGGGTTCACCCAACTAAAACCACCCACCTATCACAACCCCGGTATCACCGCTATCTCACATCAAAATCATTTCCACATCTAATGTATCACACAACACAACTACCATAAACAATCCACATAATTACACTTTCAATTAAAAGTTCCACCATTTCAATAATTATTGAGTTTTAACTAACTCTCATTCACTACGATTTTTCATTTAATATTTACATAACCTATTAGTTTATCTTTTAATTTATTTAAGAAAATTACCCCACATCAATTTCTGTTGATTTTTATATTTAATTTATACCCATGTTTATTAATTTATCATCCCATGTCTTTTAAGTTTTAGAATTTCAAATTCATTCCATGGATAATTGGGTTGTTAAAAAACGACATTATACCACATCACATCCACCCCACATCAACCAACAATCATCGCAACATATCATATGTCATTCTGTCACAATAACTTCACCATATCACCCCAACAACCACACATAACAACTACCACACATCAATCAACATAAAATCTTCTTATGTATGGTTATTTTCAAAAAATTCCATAATTATATGGGAAAACAATTCATTTACTATAATTATGATATTATCCTTTTTTATGAAGGTGATCTCAATCAAACAATCATATGAAGGGTTTCACAATCCACATCATTTATATCGCATACAAGGATACCAACAATTGTTACTTTTAGTAAGGAAACAAACATGGATAATTCCTTGAACTATATTACAAGAAAATTAAAAACATGTGACAACTCTCATTTCAATTATTTAATTAATAGATTCTTAAGTTATAACACCACATGAATTTTAGTTTTTTATTTTTAATGGATATAAATGATATTAATTATCTTCATGTCATAATAAATGTTTCTTTAAAGGATAATATTTTTATTATCTAAATTTACAAAACATGAGATAATTAGAATAATAATTTGTCATGGATCTGATAATAATTTGTAGGGAATAAATTTTTTCAACATGAAGAAATCAAGAAAAATACTTGTGAAACTCCTCATTCCCATCAATTTAAATATGTATGATTAATTATCTTTATTAGCCTAACTCTTACTGTCCACTCAAAAGGAAACAAATCCATGTTAATATCACATATTCACATAAAATAGAGAGATATATCAGATCCCATAAATAGTATTTTTCCCTTGTAACACGTTATAGTAGAGAAGAATATTAGAGATTGTGATTTTTCCAAAACTTGGAAATCATAAGAGTAAAATTAAGTAAATTTATAGAATCTAAAACAACTAAATTAAGAGTTTCAGGGTCATCTATGTTTAAGAGGAAAAATAATGTGAAATTAAATAATAAGTGTTCAAATATTTTGAATTTTCAGCATACATGTATGCCATTGAATCCTAAATTAAAATCAGCATTTAATTAGATTTTGAATAAAAACATAATAGTTGAGTGAATCATCCAAAATATTTTATTTAGGTTTAAATGAATCAAGTTGAATTATTTCCATTATTTTAGAATTTAAAAATCACAAAAAAATGTGTTTCTTGGTCAATATGGGAAGAAGAAACAAATAATATGTATAAAATTATTATTTCTTACAAAGAAAGGGATCTCTGAGAAAAGGTAAACTTGTTTACTTTTATGTAACAATGATTTTTTTATAAAATATTTATAGAAAATTGAATACCTTTTCATGAGATTCAATGATATGGTTGTACCCTTACAGGAGATTTAGAATCATTCAGTTACCCATACACAACAATGTGAAACATGGAATCACCCTTGAATATTTATAAGAAAACCCAAACTACCTTTTCATTAGCTCAGAAAGTCATTTACTTAGTAAATAGAGGCTCCAATTTTCCTTTTTATGTATAGAATAAAATGGTAATTTCCCTTATTTTACTCATGAAAATAATTTTTAACTTTATTTGACTAAGGGAAAACACCACTTTCCCCTATATATGAAATGAAAGATTAATTTTACCCTTGTGAAAATAGTTCAAATGGTTTTACCTTTATGAAGGGAATTAAAACTAAGGCTTACCCTTAAAAATATTTTAGAAAACAATAATTAACCAAACACATAAGAAAGTTCTTTTGTAAGGGTAAATATAAATTTTAAAATATTAAATTTCCAAGTTCAAAAACTGATATATAATTAAGATAAGACTTTTTTTTCACTTCAAAAATCCAAAAAACACTTTTAAAGTAATAGTATCACATTAAAAACTTCTATATTAAATTCTAAATAAGCATACTTCCATAATTAGAAAACCAATTTTAAAAATACTTCTTGAAAAATAAAATGCTCTTCCAAACTACCATACAACCCAAAATTGAAAAGGAATGATTTGGAATATTTAGAACCATTACACGATGTTAGGATGTGTTTCAATGTAATTCCAATGAAACCTAAAGTCAACAAGGAGTTTTCATAAATACAATAAATTAACACCATATTATATGGAGGTGAGTAGTGAAGTAGGTGCCATGAGGATAAAACAGAAATCATATTGAGTGATCCATGAGGATTACTAAACAAAAATCCTTATAATGCATATTAAATTCTGTGGATGTATTTTCTATATTTCATTGATAATACATTAAAAGTTTTTAACAAGTGAATGTGGTGGGTAAATATTAGGAAATTATATGTATTGAGAAGATGGATGAAAATCATATAACATTTTAAAGGCTTGAAGCATAGTACACATACACTTGTTTATTATCAGCAAAAAGTAACTGCAAACCATCATTGATAATAGAGTGTCGCACTGGAATATGTTTTATATAAATAATTCAGAAAAATAAAGTAAGGTATTAGGAGTTCATTGACTTATTTTAGATATTTGATTTAATGAACGTGAATTAAATTTATAAGTCATGTTCCAAACACATGCTGAATTTTAAAAATCAACAAACATGACATGATCTAGTTGGATAATTATTTATCTAAGTTTTATGGTCATGAATGGAAAATATATTTAACATAGGGTATGTGATGAGTGAACACTAGACGTATGTAAATATATGGGTATAAAAAATCCAATCAAGGGGTACATACAACAATGATAAACTAGGGAACAGAAAAGGATAATTGAATTCCATGAGGAGAAAACTCGAAAATAGAAACATTTCTTGAAGAATTTTTAAGTAATATGTGGATAATAATGAATTTAAAAAGGTTCTAAATACTATAAGAATATTCAAAAAAGGGATAACAAATCTAAGGTATTTAGGATGAATCAATATGAAAATGTATAGACCCATGTTCAAAAGGATAATATATTTATAATATTATTTTTAATTTCTTAGTTTTAATCCATAAATGATCATAATGAACATGAGATTATTACATGAAATTATTTCTTGCTAATATAATTAAGGGGAAGGGATTTATTTGGTTTAAAGACTATAGGATATATCCCATTATACAATTTTAGTTTGTGCTTCTTCTATGTTTTGATTTCATTTTCACTTATTATAAAATTTTACTAACTCAAAATAACTAAGGATCAAACTGAAGAACTGAAAAAGAAGGCCCATTCTTATTTATTTCTATGCTAGAATTTTCTTTCAATCATTGAGTGAATCATAAATTGAATATGTTAAATTCCAACTAATATAAATAATTCATACGTCCATAATGACGGTTAGAAACACAAGTAACTCACAATTCAAACCTCGATTCACCTTAATAAGATATTTATGTATCCATATATGGAATAAGATTTTGTTTTTTTGAGAGGCATGATAGGATAGACTAATATATTCACATTTTTAGAAAATTAATGGAGTATTTAGGAATAAATTTTACTCAAAATGAATGGAAATAATTCAAATAAAACTATTTTGATCCCAAGCTCCCTTAATTTCTCATCATCATTTTCAACTATGTTTAATTCACCCAACCAATATTTTATCTTTATCTCAAATTCTATTACACATATTTTCTATAACAATTTTAATCTGAAATATTCACACTCTCATCATAATTTCACTATATGTCATTCCAAATTTTTTATCACTCAATAAATTTTTTATTTTGATTTTTTACTATAAAAAAACCCATATTCTACAGCGGTTTATTAGAGTTGGATTTTATAACCTGCCACTAATTATAGATACTTATTTTTATATCCAATTATTAGTAGAGATTTAATATAATTATCATGTAAATAATTATTAATGGTAGTTATAAAAAACTCTAATAATTAATAAATATTTTGGAAACTCATGAATTCCCCTTTCTTATCTTATTATCCTTCATTCTTGATCTGGTTCATCACATAACTTTCCCCTTATCCTTCTTGGTCTCATTCATTTTTGAATCATCCCATTATCCCTCCTAATCTTCCCCTTATCCTTAATATTTTATTCCCCATCACATTATTATTCTAAATATGTCTATATATTCATCATATCATCAAGGTGGTTTCTTTTTATAGAATGGTAAGTACTCTAAATCTATTATTTATTATTCTATTTGTTATTATTTGATTTTATTGACCTTAAGGATATTTTCATATGTATATATAATTGTAATATTTTGAATTTTTATTATCAATATTTTAAAGTTTAGTATTATTAGGTTATTTGATCATCTACTAAAACTCTGTTCTGGGTAAATTTTCAAGGACCTAAAGTCTCTAATCAATCCCCCCATTCCATCTTCTCCCCCAGTTGTAGACTCTGATAATTGCTAAAATCCTAATTTAGAGATCCAATAATGTGTTTAAATTTTTTATTGTTTCTTAATTTGAATAATTATATAATATGCATTAATTTTTAGATCATAATTAAGGTAAATTTTTTGGGTTAGATTTCATTTTTTAAGCTAATTTGTTTTAATGAATTCATGATTTATATTTTTATTTTCATATTTCCTTTGTTAATATATTTTATATTAATAATTTTTTAAATATTTAATATGTATTTTTTTAGTTGTGATAGGTATTTTAGTATAATTTTATATTCATATAAATTATTCTTTGTTTTTGTATTCTATATATTTTTATTCATTTCTCTTTTAAAAATTATGTGATTACTTAATAACACCTATTATTTTTTTCTAAGGATTTAGTATTCATTTAAACTCATAGTATTTTTATTTCAGTTTTTTTTCACAATTTATTATTTTGTTTTATTTTAATTTCTAAATATTTATAAATATAACCAATATTTAAAATTAAATAGTTTGAACTCATAATTAAAGTACAAATGATAAAGGGAAACCCAAAATATAAGTGAATTTAAGATCTATTGAAAAAATAAGATATAATTTTCATATAATATATGTGGTTTTTGATAATACAATGTGTTATTTATTAAATATGTTATATGATATATTTATATCATAAAATATAACCACATAATATCAATTTATTATAATTATGTTGAATTTCATGATTTTTATTAGTCTAATTTTATAAATAAAAATATTTTTTCTGATGTTAATGTTTGGTTTTTACATAAAGATTATGTTTTATTTTTAATATGATTTTATTTTAACAATGTGTGTTATATTTTTTATACACATATTTATCAATAAGATATAGATGGATTAATGTTGGATTAATTTAACCCTAAATTAATCTCAATATGTTAAAGGATTAGAGTAGTTTTTAGATTTTTTAATTTCAAATCGATTTTTATGTGGACGAACAAAATGTGCATGTCCTGATTGAAATTTTAGAAAGTTATTGAAAAGTCATGATGTTTTTGAAAACTTGATATTGAATCACTTTTCAGGTGAATATTTTATATGAATTTTGCATAGTTAATTGAACATTGTATAATGTTTTATGTGTGTATGTCATCTTAATGGACAACCTACTACCATGATTGTGGAGAATGAAAATCATATTCTGATTGATAATTTTTTATACACTACACATAATGATGAATATTATAATATATCAGTGGAGTCACTTTCTAATTTTATAGATATGAATGAAATGGAAAATTTAAATGATAAACAATTTGAGTTTTATGAATTAATATAAGATAGAAATCATTATTTTTATGAAGGATGCATCAAATATACAAACTTTTCCTTTCCACAAAATATTCACTATATCAAGTGCTTATATGGAATTAAAAATAAATAAATAAATATTATGTAGGAGTTATTAAATGATGCTTTTTTTTAATCTAATACCCCATCAATAAATTTATGAGATGGTGATAATTTTTAAAAACATCATCTCAATTATACACATATACATTATTGTCTCAATGACTATATGTTGTATCAGGGATACTATTTAGATAGATAAGAGTGTAAAAGATGTTATATATCAATAAAGAAATAGATTTATCAGGATGAGTATATGAATGAATATACTATGAAGAATAAGAGAAAAATAATGGTACAAATGTTTTATGTTACATTCCCTTTAAAAATAAGATCGAGAAGATTGTTCATGTCACAATCCAAATCAAGTCTGCCCCTCACACGGGCACCTGAGCTGACTTGTGTCATACCCAAAGCATGTTCCAAATTTCCTTGACCTGATAACAATAGCTAGGATAATAGATATCAAATTATGGAAATAATTTTACCCAACAATCATAAATAAGAAAAAAATTCAAATCAAAAGTTAGGCTTGACCTCACTATATGTTGGATCCTCATGCACTGCAATAGAAACAAATAGTATAAGTCGAGTCAAATGGCTATAACTAGTAAATGAACATCCAAATTAGAATAATAAAAAATACAACTAAAACAAAAGGATATAATAAATGATAATTAAACTCCCTTAAAAATATAGCTGTCTTGGATGACACATATACAATATGAAAAAAAACCAAACACTCGAACAAATATCCATGTGACCCCACCAGTCACTCTCTAAAACTAAATGCTATAAAAACTCTACATGAAACCATAAACTGAAACTAAACATCAAAAATAATAGTTGTGAGATTAAAATCAAAATTTCAATTAAAACCACATCTTGTGCACCACATTTAGCAATAGAACCATTTCAACCTAGTTTAAAATAAAATTATAACCCTAACATTTTCCAATTTTGATAAAAACCAATAAAATGATACCATCATTTCAAAATAAATAATTTAAATGCCAAGATATATATTTTAAAAAGAAACTCTTTATGAAATTACCACAAGTCAAAAATATGTAGGAAAACCCCAAATCCTTTTCCAAAACCTTTATTTAAACCAAAAAAATACACTTGTACATTTTAAAATAGATTTTAACATGAAAATAATGAATCATAATAATGATAGTGGGAATATTATAAAGTTGAAGTATAAAGTGATAATAATATCATATCTAAAACATATAAACATGGTAACCAAGGCTATTAGGGGAAATATCTATAAAAAACTAAAATAGAACCATTAAAATCGGTGTTATTGATGCAATTCAACCACCCTAACACTTGCTCATTCCCTAACTACCCCAACTGAGGGGAAAATTTCCAATGATGATAAAATACCATACTCGGGGCGACTATACAATGCATAATCATAAAATATTATAGTATATACTCTTGGATCTTTGACTATATACATTAGGATTCACATTATGTATAAAATGGATGTTAGAGAATAAGTAATAAAATACTACAATACAAATTGAAATAAATGTCTCATTACACAAATTAGAAACCATATGTAAGCCTCACCCTCAAACAAAATTCCTATAAAAAACCCCTTACATATAAGAAAAATAAATTAGTAATAATTTAAAATACCATTAACACTTTCATGTATTTTCAAGCAAATTGGGCAAGGGGAATGTTCCAAGTGCAAATTTTCATCAAGAAGAACATCATTAAAATTAAAAAATATGAATCATAATCATTATTTAAAATATAATTTTTATAAAAATAATTTTTGAAACAATAAATATATGTCTAAGGATTATCAAAAATAATTTTAGAGTTCAAAACACCCTTTCTAACATACCAAATTTACCATTCAAAATCTAGGAAAATACATGGAAATAAATTTGAAAACTAAAACATCACTTGAAACCACATAATTAATTTATTAGTTCTATTAAAGAATTTTACCAAAAATTTGGAGTGTGTGGTTGAGTAGAACATATTTCCATATTTAAAAATAATGGATAAAACCTTCACATTCTATGAGAATAAAATAAAGACCTAGTCTTATTATTCAGAAATCTATATTTAATTCAATCATAATATACCTTAAACATGAATTTAGATATCTATAAATTCTTGTTTCTAGAGTTAAAGGCCTATAATGGGAGAAAACCTACCTCGAAATGTTTATTTCCTAAAATTTGGTGCTAATCTAGATCATATGAAGAATCAATGAGCTCCAAAGAACCAATCACGACCGTAAAATTAAGAAACCCCCAAATGAAAATCTAGAAAGAGGAATACCTTGGTTACCATAACCTCTATAAGGAAAAAATAAAGAGAGAAAAGAAGAAATATGGGAGGATAAGAGGACTAAAGTTTACAACCTTGATAAATAAAGCTTAAAACATGAATAAATGATAAAGAATCACCATAGAAGGAGGAGAATCGATGGGGAAGAGAGACATGGGCCATGAAAGATGAATAGGAGTAGAGGAGGAGAGTTTGGTTTAAAATTAAGGAGGTGTAGATAAGTAATTTTCTACTTTTAATTTC
Organism: Viscum album; assembly: GCA_963277665.1. NCBI lineage: Eukaryota > Viridiplantae > Streptophyta > Magnoliopsida > Santalales > Viscaceae > Viscum > Viscum album. Next base: position 1,246,584,905 of record OY728120.1, read on the forward strand.
CTAGACATGATACATTGTTTGGATGTAGGGTTTACTAAATTGTGCACCAAACATGTGAGCCTCACTGGATCAACTGGGGTACGATTCATTGTTTCACTACACGGTTACCCAAACTATGCATCAACCATGAAAAATAGATATGTTTAAAATTGTAGTTTCTTTACATGCTCACGACATGGTCTTTACTAATTGTGTATAAGTCATGTTCTAATACCCCTATCCACCAAGAACCTGAAAAATTTCTACTATCTTTCACATGATTTAAACCTAAAATTTACATGACCCCTGTGTATCAAACCATTAAATAACAAAATAAACCGGTTTAGGTCCCTACGTAAGAGTCACATAAGTGTAATTGTATGATTTCCCTTAAATATTTTAACACTAACCATGCAGTAGAGTAAAATTTAAAAATTATTAAAATTTAAACAAAAATCAACGAGACTCAAATAAAAGAGTAAAAGTAAAAAAATAAATTAAATAATAAGGGAAGATAATGGTCGAGGAGTGAAAATTATCTCCATTATAATACTTTATTTCCGTAGAAATTTTTGGTAGAATTAATTGATCATGGAGGGAAATATTTTCTTCCACATCAAGTACAACTCATATTTTAAAAACCAAGGAATTGTAAGACCTGGCCATGATTCATGTATTTTACCTATATGATGCTGATGATTACTGAACACTTTTCTTGAATATCCTAAAAAATTCCTTTCAAATACCATACATTTCACTATTAGCACAACTGTTGAGATCAATACATGCGCACAACTTTATCACATAGATGAAAGTTAAGTGATACCTAAAATTTGATTACAAGGAATCCTAAGGATCTACATGAATCAATGAAACATGGAACACCCAGAATTGAATGGGATGAATTTGGTGGTCTCTCCAGCATAATTATAATTCCCCTAAAATAAAAACACATAAAAATGACCTATTATTCACAAGATTCTAGTGAATAATAAACGAAATAACAAGGAAATAAATTTCTATATAAACCTCAATAATTATTTCATCACATTTACCCAGGAAAGAGACTATCGGTAAGATATATGGACAAAAAGTTCACATTTCCAAGATTCAGAATCACTAAAAAAATACATCATCTACAACGTGATTCAAACATTTCTTGCAAATAAGGTTTACGATCAAGTCGCGTCTCTAAATATATATACATCTACAAGTCCCAATCACAATAAAACCTAAAAATCACGTGAATTAAACTGATATGATAAAGAAACGAAAAACATAAGAATAATATAATTCTTAAATATTCACTTTAAATAAAATAACCTGAATTTCAAATAGAGAGTCCACAAACTAAATTTTAGATTAATGGAATAACCATAACATTACATAACCAATATTTCATTCTCTAAATAAGTATTAAATAGATAATATACCAAAATATAAATACAATTATTAAGAGATGGAAGATAAATTTTCCAACAACTAAGATGAAAGTTTTTAGAACCCCAAACAAGAGAGATTAGGATACCTATTTGGATATAAAGGATTTACCCTAAGAGAATGGGAAAAAGGACCAATTAATCAAAATGAAAAACTAAGGGAGATCATTGATCAACCACATCACTTAGGGTGTGGGTAGGTTCTTCAAATGGATAGGCTACACTCAGATCATATGAGATAAAATTATGAAGGAATCCCTAAGGTACAGACCCTCTAGAAACCCTAAGGACATTTCTGGGAGGTATACATCAAAAACCAATGAAAAAAATAATTAATAAATTTTTTCCAAAAACTCAAAATACATCTAATAGAATGTAATAAAAACTCAAATCAATAACTCAAAGGGATGACTTAAGAGAAACAAAAAAAACAAATCATTTTTGAATCATACACTTAAATTTTAAATCATAAGTCCAGTTTTGAAATCATTTAAAACCCCTTCCAATTCATTATTAAGACACTTATGAGTCCTAAAAAAATTATCTTCCTTTAAATTTATATCAAAGAACCATTTATTATCTTTAAAACATACCATTTTCCTATGAAACCATGCTTATCCCTCAAAACACCAAAAAATCTATCATAGAACATCAAATCATTATTTTAAAAAAAAAATCATTAGTTTTAGTATAAACATCCACCATTTAAAAATGAATCATCATTTTTTTAAGAAAACAATTTATTAAAATGACTCTAAAATTTTCAGAAATATATCCTTCATCATTTTTAAGAATCGTATTTTATTTGAAAAACCCCAACAAAATCAAATTCAAAAAAATCAATTACCATGTAAATATTCTTCAATTTATATTAAATAATATCCACTAGTAACCTAAATTAATATAATATCAAATGTAACAAAAACTAATTTTTTTGGTAGCTTGTATTCATGTTTTGACCACACAATTTAGTGGACAATGTCCCAGCTAAACAACTACCTTTGGGAATCTAAGATGTAACAATGTGTACAAGCACTACATGGTTTTCTAGACCATGTGAGATAATGGTTGTCCCCTATTTCATCTCTTCTTTTCACACCAAGACATTAAAAATAAAAAAACAACATAACTTCAATATCATCCCAAAATTACACCAATACAAATCAAAATACATCAATAAAAATAATGAAAAGGATAAAAATTCATGTCTCTAACCCCACCACCAATGGATATGTTATGATCTATGCAAGTAAGGTCATTCTTGACTCTTTCTATATCTACTGATCATGTTACAATGGTACTATGTACAATTTACCAGACTCACCCTGAAAATCTTTCATGGAGTCCTTATTTCAATACTAGGCTAATAAAAATAAAAAATTTAAAAAACTCAAAAAATGACAAAAAAATAATTAAAATATAGCATACAACCAGATCAAGGTCAAACCCAAAATATAATGTCTTAGTTTATTTAGGTTTTTGAATAAATTTATTTATTTAACTGTTTAAAATAAATAGGGTGAAGAATAATATTTTGGTTTGAATGTAATTTGAAGAAAGCAAGGAAAGAAAGAAGATTGGTTTGTTTGGAAATTCATATTTAAAATCATGTGACGGTTTTGTAGTTTTAGTGTTCAGGTGAAATTGGATTTATAAATTTAATGATTGTTCTGTATTTGTTTTATATTTTTGATGAAGTGGATTCAATGGTCATGAAATCCCCTCCTCTACATGATAATTCCCTTTTTCCAACGGTCAGGTAATTTAGGGTGTCTCCAAATCAAGATTGTATCAATTCCAATTTTAAACCTGATTACCCTATATACGATAATTGTCATGCCTTAAAAGGGGTAATATATTTTTCCTTTGAAAAAATACTTCTAATTCAAATATAAATTACATTTATAAATGTAAAATAAATATATTAGATGTTTTTTTGAAAATCATTAACACTAATACTTTAATTAAAACAAATAAATAAAATCCAATGGAACCTTCCACTTTTTTCTATATTAACCTAGTATAAGTAATTAGTTTCCCCCTCATACTAGGTATGGGGGCCTTATGAGGAATGATAAAATAAATGAAAACCCATGAATAATGTGGTGACATCAACTGGTGGGGAACTTGCATAGTGAAACTCCTCACCCCATGCTTTTGTTTCTAAAATCCATCCTGAACTTTAGTGCCATAATCCCCTAGTCATATACTTCCATGGGGATAATATTTCATTTATATTGTCATTAATATGGCCCATTATGAATGGTTGGTCTACCCTTGGGGATAAATGAACACCTGGGAAATTAATTGAGAAGTCACCATTGGAATTAGTGTAGAAAATTGCATTTATTGGGTCTATCTAGGGCCATTCATGGCCTTAACGTAGGTTTCATGTTGTGAAATGTATGTACCCAATTTTTTACTATTTTTTTTTTAAATTCACATTCTATATTTAATTCTCTACTTGTAAAATTTTCATTTCCTAAAATAATAAATGACGTGAATCTTCATTTTCTAGTAATAGAAGCTCCATTTCACCCCATTTCTTCACATTTGACCCCAGAAGCATTATATTGTCATCCAATGTTATGTAATGTAATCCTTAAGTTTTAATCCTAGTAATTTATCTCTATATGTTATTTTTCCATAAATTATTGTATCCTTACTAATATAAACAAAACACTCTGAGTATATTAATTAATTAATAATAATATTACCAAAATTAATGCATTTTAGAAATAAAAAATGTATGCAATAAAATCACATATAAAATACCCCATGTTTGAATTAGAACATTTCCTCATAGGTATAACCTCAACATACATTAGAGTATTCTTACCATAATATTCTTTTAATTCAATTTTAATAAAATAAATTACAAAATTGGGAACATAATAATTCAAGCATCACATAGGAAAATTCCACAATTCCTCGTTTATCAAAGAAATAAATCATCCAAGTATTTTACTATTATCCTTTGAAATAATAACACCTATTTTGTCATCCAATTTTATTTTTCTATTCATTATTAATATGAATTCCATTTTCAATTTACATGTCATGAATTTTGCTTCTGATCATTAGGGTAAAATTGTTAATATAGTTCAGGACATTCCTCAAGAACATGTCACTTGTTATAGTCTTGTAAGGAATCTAGAATCTCCACCACATAAAGAAAAAAACCACAATTAACCATGAGGTATTTACTATTTATGATGAAATTAATTTGAGGCATAGGGAAGGTAGGTAAATAATTTAAAAGTAAATCTAAAAAAGGATGTTTGACTATTATCGTAGTTCATGATATCAAAAGCTATGCTCAATGGAAATATTCCTTAAGATATTTTATCACTCTATTCCCAGAAAAACACAAAGTGGGATCATGAAAAAAGTATTCACAATAAATGAATCACCCGCTCTTTCTCTTTCCCTTTTTTATATAATTTGTTTTCTTTTTCAAAGCATATGCTTAAGAAAAATCTCACATCCACCACCTAACCACATATGATCTAATGATAATCTGTCTAGTAATAGTTATTTTTTATCCTCTTTAGAAACAACAATTTTTTTTATTAATAGAGGAGAATTAGGATACTGTACGGTGAATGATATCATGGAATCTCCCTAAATCTCATGAAAACCCCCCAGTAATGTTTCTTCGATGATGTATATCCTCATCCACCGTTGAAAACCTCTCCCCAAACTTATTATTTGTGATATCATTAAATATATTTATAAGAGGGTAGGAATAGATAAAATAGGTTTGTAACATGGATCATATCCTAACAAGGTTGTTCATGGATTCTACATGCTTAAAAAGTATTAATTTCTGGTAGTTCCATGGATAAATGGTTAAACAAAAGTTGTCTCAATCATAATAAAAGTTATTCTTTTATATTATAACATTGATAAGATGTAAAAAACATTTATAAGATAACATGTCAAAGTGTCACCAGAAATATACTATAAAAAGGGTGTAATAATTGGGATCATAAAATGTCTTGGGAATGAGAATGCGGGTTTGGGAAAATCACTCATAGAAATGCATATGAATAATAAGATCAATTAATGAAAATATCTAAATTTAAAAGAATATTAAAATCATTTAAATATTTTATTTATGAGATATAACAAGCTCCCCAAACCAGGAATTTTCAAATCCAAACCCACATGCTTATCTTTATAAATTCATTATCCCATTTTTCTCATTCAAATTTATTGAAAAATAAATTTTACGACCTAGTATGATAGGTATCCTAACTAGTTTATGTCACCTAATTTATTTAATTAATTTAAGAATCAAATATATCCTTGAAATTGAGAGTTATAAGTTTTAAATGAATTAAATGTGGAGAATATAATAGAAAAATTCAATATTTTAAATGGAAACTACAATTTTTATGATGCTTATAAGATGGTTGTGCAGGTTCTATCTGCACCAAATTCATGAAGTGAGTGGTTTTTATAATGTTTATTTTCTTGAATTCATGACATGAATTGACTTCACAACTTGTATTGGTCTTGCATTTTCTTTTCATAATGCTTGCTTCTTGCCAGTGAATTGATGATCTAGAAAAATAAAACTAATCAAGTGAAACAATAGGAAACAATAAATAAAGTTTAAAATATTTTGGGGAGATTAAATATTATTAAATATAAATAAAAAATTCCAAAAAACATGGGTTACATCTTGGAAGAACATTTGTTTAACATTGTTAGATTGACCTTGACACTTTCAAGTTCATCTCAGGTGAAAGATGATTGGAAATATTTTTCCTAATCAGTGTCTATAAACGGTCTCAGTTGTGAAATATCTTCATAGGTTGGTCCTTTTCCTCATTCTCTAAATTTAAAACTCAAACTGATTATAGGACTTGATTGATTTGCATCGGGATGATCTATAATTTCTTCCTTAAACCATAATATCTAAATAAAAGATCATGTACCATCCATACCAATTATTCATTTTCAATCATAGTGTATTTGGTCTCTCTTCTAGTGTTAGTGGTCTAACCATGAATTTTTTTTCTTCTTCTCAATAATTTTATTTTGAGTATCCTCTAATAAAATAGTCTCCACCTCATGAAATTATTCAATATCAGCAATTACATCAATCTTATATATTTTTTCTTCTCTAAACTATTCAACTTCTCTAAAATCATATTTCTTTATCACCTGGTGGATATTGAAACTTACTTGTTCACATAAAACTCTTAGATAGAGTTATCCACTTTCTACATCAATCAATTCTCACTTAGGGGCAAACATTTTTCTCCCAAGAATGAGTGTTATTCCATCATATTCAATATCCAACACTATGAAATCCACTATGAAGTAGAATTTTGTTGGATTTTAACATAATATCATCGATGAAACCTATAGGGTACTTCACTGTTGAATATACCAATTAAAGTGAAACACTTGTGGGCTTTAGTACTTCTAGGTAGGTCCTTTAACCCCACCACTGACAATTCTCATGTGAGTGGAAATGTGCTAATATCATCCACCTTAATATTGTTTTTGACCAACTCTTTCCTTAATTTTTCATTGTTTTGAAAGTTTTTGAGAGACTCTAAGAAAGTAATATTAATATGTAATTTTATACATGTTCCCAAAATTTACCTTTTTCACATTAATCTTTACTTGTGCTAGTCTATCTGGAGAAGGTATCCTCAACTTTCACTATAGGGGTTCTTCTTCAGCTACTTATTCCTCACTCTTTTAAATTTATTTTTATTTTCTACTTGTACTTTTCTTTGTTTGGGATGATCCTGAGTGACTTTCCTCTTTTTATGGAAATTAATTTCTAATCTTCTCAGGGATTCATATTTGGGCATCCTGACAGTATTCTTATGGGTATTTCTCTATGTTGCTCAGTGGTTTTTCTTACTTGGAATTTGAGGTTCTGGATTGCATCTTTATGGTAAATAGAGACATCCATAAGATCCTTAATTAATATACTATTATCTTTTTATTAGGACATCATTTGTTTTATAGAATATCTAGTGTAAGTCATGATGGTTTCAGAAGTCTCCTTTAGCATATGGACTATTCTATACAGTGATGATCCTTGTTGTTCTTGAAAACATGATTCTCTCTTATGGTAACCTTTCCATTATTATTTGGTATTTCAATCATGGAAATTATTACCATGATTACAAGCATTGTAATTTACTTATTTTATAAACACACATTGGGGTTGTAGTTGTTTTCCCATCACCGAGTCCATCTTCTCCGTCAGTGATTCCATTTGTGCCACCATCCAACTCTTTCTTTCAACCAAGTGGATGCCTCTTCATTATATTCCCGCATTCTTCAATCGGAATCTATTTCATTCCATTTCATCTAGTAGTCTCATGTTTTCCTTTGATGACTTCTTCATCAATGATCCGCCAGCAGTAATATCTAAAATTGGCATTTTTTTCTAGTGTAAAATCTTAATAAAAAGTTTTTACAAGAAGCCATGTTTCTATTCCATCATGTGGAAATTTTCTAATAAAATCATAAAAATGCTACCATTAATTATATAATGATTCATCCTCAAATTGACTATTATTTATAATATTTTTCTCAATATCCATATATTTAGACATAGTAAAGAAACAGGTGAGAAAATTTCTTACCATCTCATCCCATGTAGTGATGAAATGAGTAGGAAAACATTGAATCCACTCTAGAGCTCGTTATTGAAATGGAATTTAGAAGAGGTGAATCCTTACTGCATCACTTGAGAAATTCTTGAATTGATATATATCACAGAACATGATAAGGTTTCTTGTATGACTGTTGGGTCCATCATAAGGTAGGATGGAAAAATGTACTGTATTAGAAATAAACTGAATGATCACCGATTGAATATTTAAGTGATTTACTAATATTTTTAGCACACATATGACCAGTTTAAGTCATGAGTTCAATGGAAACTTGTATTTAGTGAGTGTACATATCCTCAAATCCCTTTGTAGGACTCATCTAGTAGCTTGTTGTTGATTTTTTTCTACACCAACCATGTTTTCTATTTTTTTCCTCAGATTTTGTTGATGTTATTAATTTATTAATATCATTTTATATACTCCCTCTACTGATTTTCAATTAAATGAGCATAACTTATGTGAAATACTAGTGCTTTAATATTAAATATTATTTTGGAGTATTGTTTCGAATAATACAGATTCATGTCTGTTTAGTATTTTAAATATAACTCTCACCCTAATAATCCAAATTGTGTGATTCTTGTCTTTTAGGGTTCTAAATTCAATTTCCTACAAATCACTCAACTGGAGCATTGGCTAATTCGGTCATTTGATGGGCCATATGGACCACATAAGATGACCCACCGGATCTGCCTAATTTCTAGACCATCCTTGATGATTTCATTAATGGGCTCCATTTCTCAGCCCAAATGAGTGGATATTCTTTTTCAAGCTCTGGAATTTACTAAGGAGTCATGGATTAAAATTTAAAGGCCCAACTCTACCATTTTGGGGCCCAATGGATCCATTGAAATCAAGCCCACCATTCTGTCCGGGATTTTAACTCATCCCACCATTATTGACTTTTCAACTAATACACTTGTCCAAAGAAGCTCATATTTTGTGGTGTAAAATATAAGATATGGATGATCAACGTTCCAGAAGAAATGGTTCGGATTGGAAGGCATCTTCATAGCCATAAATGCATTCACATTTAGGCCATGGAAACTTTCTGGAAAAAATTGGACAGTAGAAAAGTTTTTAGTAATCCGGCCATAAAATTGGCCACAAAAGTCCAATGACATCCACATTTTGAGGGTGACTAGTCCACATCCATATCTAAAATATTTAAGAATGATATCTCTTGATATTATGCTGTCTGAAAGGTCAAATTGGCGGGCCAACTTGAGGATCAATTTGGGAATGAAAACAGTCCACTACCTTTGGCTATAAATACACTCCCCTCTTCTCCTTGCAAGAGGTTGGCACTTTGGCACTTAGGAGAATATATTTGAACGACCAAGTAATTGCCAAGGGCTTGGGAGGATCTTCCATACTCATGTTTTTACTTTAGAAACCTTTCCTCCTTCATTTCTTTCCATGTATTTCATGCTCTTTCCTTTGTAATTGTTTTAGTGTACTTGCAATTTCTTTTGAGTTTTAATGCAAGTTTCTCCTTCATCACTTCTAATTATCATACACCTTCTGTAGTTTAATATTAATAGTTTCTTAATTTTTTAAAATCAATCTTAAAACCATTTCCTTTAAGTGATTTCTTATTCAATCAAAACACGTGTTTCATTCACGTTCTTTGTAGTTTGTGTGTGTGTTCGGCACACCAATCTTTTCTTGTCCAATTCTTCTTCCTCTTATTCTCATACCCTAATACTATAAACACCCCTACCAGATTAATAACCATCCTAATGGATGAGTAAATCTCTCATTGGGGTGAGTTATAATTTAGTTATGTTAAGCGATGGAGAGCTTTTGCTCGATGTGTATTCTTTGAATTAACATTGCGTATGTTGGACTTAGCATGTCATAGATTAATGACTTGTTTTGTTTAACATGTGGTTTCCATGGATTATTGGAACCATAAATATTCTACCATAAAAAATATATGATTAAGATTAGAACCCTGAGTTAAGTTAAGGCTTGGATTAAAGCCTTAACACTTGGGAATTCCAATCAATGTCAACTTGTGATATGGGTGTTAATTTAATGCAATATAAAGCAAAGCTCAAGGATATCACAAGCTTAACTACCTAATGATGAACTCACCCCAATATTTATCAAATTGTTAAATTAATATTAATCAATCAATCATTTCAATTAAAGCTCTGCAAAAAAACCCCCAAATCAAAACACAATTAAAAAACAATCAACTATAAAAAATTGTACCATCGCCGAGGATTCGACCCGAGTGCTGCTATACACATTAGCAGAGCACCGGAACCTTGAACGGTCAGTAGGCGACAATCGGACGCGCTTTCAAATGGAGTCGTTGTCGGGGATGGTGCATAATTGTAGTTGATAGTTTCTTATTTTTGAAAAAAAAGACCAAAAAATCAAATAACCCACAAAAAAAATATTACACAGAGAAAAACCCTCCATCATCTTCAAGTCTTACTCTGCTCTTGATGCCCCGTAGCCTCCCAAACAATCCCTCGGATTTGTTTGATCCTGAGATTGAGCGAACTATTCGCCGAATTAGGAGGAACCTTAGGGACAATCAAAACAACCAAGGCCCACTCATTCCTAGACCAATTGATTTAGAGATGGCTAATCCTAGGGAACAGACCCTTAAAGAACTCGTTGCCCCCGATATGAATTACCAACCTCTTGGTATTCAATATCCAAACATCAAGGATGATTTCGAACTCAAATCGGGTTTGATTCATCTTCTTCCTCATTTCCATGGGCTAGCTGGTGAGGATCCTCATCTTCACCTCAAAGAGTTGCAAGTGGTCTGCTCAACCATGAAACCTCAAGGGGTTTCTAAAGAACAAATCTAGCTTAGAGATTTCCCCTTTTCCCTAGAGGATTCTGCAAAGTCTTGGCTCTACTACCTCCCACCTTTTTGCATAAACTCATGGGTTGACATGAAGAGACTTTTCCTTGAGAAGTTCTTTCCCGCTTCCCGAACTGCTTCTATCCGAAATGAAATAAGCGGCATCCATCAATTCCCTAATGAATCACTCCATGAGTATTGGGAGAGGTTAAAAAAGCTTGTGGCAACTTGTCCACACCATCAAATCCCTGACCAACTTCTGATCCAATAATTCTATGAGGGGTTATTGGTTATGGAGAGAACTCTCATTGATGCCGCAAGTGGCGGTTCTCTTGTTGAAAAAACTCCTACAACTACACGAGAACTCATAAGCAACATGGCTGCAAACACACATAAATTCCATACTCGAGCACATGCTCAAGTGAAACAAGCCCAAGAGAATCAATCCATAGAGCCCAACAAAATGACTGAGTGGATGAGTGAACTTACAGGTCTTGTGCGCCAACTAGCTATGGCTTCCAAAGCCCCAAACTCCTCTCCTCAACAATCTCTTTTCACTGGGCCTGTCAAGAACTGTGGAATCTACAACTCACCAACTCATCCGACTGACACATGTCCACAACTTCAAGATGATCCATCTGATTCATCTAGTCCAATGGAGCTCAATGCGGTATATGCTTATTGAAACTTCAACCCTCAAAAATCAGGTCAGTTTGTTAGAAACTTCAACCAACCCCACTCTGAGCCCTTCTCTTCTACCTTTAACCCAACTCTGAGGTATGGTAATCCCATTTCTCATCCTCCTCAGTTCCCTCATCAAAATCCAAACCAGTTCCAATATGGTCAAAGTGGTGGTAACATCCATCAACCTTATCCTTTTGTTCCTCAACCCCAAATGAACAATCCTCCTCTTGGATTCCACTATCCTAATGAGCCTTCCCAATTCCCCAACCAATACAATCGCTTTCCCAAGAACCAAAATCAAGGCCAACCCAATTTGGGAAAAGCCTCTTCTTCTAAAAAACCATGGGAAAGTGCTCTAGAGGATCTTGCTTCCTTCACCCGTTCTAGCCTCAAGAACATTGAAACCCAAATAGGTCAACTTGCATCCCACCTTAGCCAGCAACAACCATCCAATTCATCCCAACTCCCAGATCAACCATTACCCAACCCTAAGGGTAATGTAAGTGCAATTTCACTTAGATCGGGAAAGCAAATTGCTATGCCCCATGATAATTCCTCTACCTCCCCTTTCGATGTTTATCTAGAAAATAAAAAGAACAAAAAGTTGGAAAAGGAACTTGAATCCACTCCTTCACCTCCTTCCATTCCTCTAAGGAACCCAATTCCTTTTCCTCAAGCCATCTCCGAGCCTAAGAAGTCCTTTGAACCTGATCCTAAAATGCTTGACATGTTTAGAAGTGTTGAAGTGAACATCCCCCTCTTAGATGCCATCAAAAAAATCCATAAGTATGCCAAGCTTCTTAAGGAATTGTGCACCCATAAGAGGAAACTTAGGAACATTGAAAATGTTTCAACCCAATAGTCCATTCCAATGAAGTTCAAAGATCCAGGGACCTTCACGGTTCCATGTCAAATAGGGAGTTCCAACGTTGATGATCCACTCATAGACCTTGGAGCCTCAATAAATGTCATGCCCAAATCCATTTTCTCCAACCTTGGTCTAGGTCCCTTGCACCCAACGGGTGTTGTCATTCAATTAGCTAATCGAAGCACTGCCAGTCCTGAGGGGATAATTGAGGATGTTCTTGTTCGGGTCAATGATCTTATCTTCCCAGCTGATTTCTATGTCCTTGACATGGAAGGTGAGACGACCTCTTCTCGATCTCCCCTAATTTTAGGAAGACCATTCCTCATGACTGCTAGAACCAAGATTGATGTCCATTCAGGAATCTTATCCATGGAATTTGGTGACCAAGTGGTCAAGTTCAACATTTTTCAATCCATGTGATACCCATCAGAGAATCACTCTGCATTCTCTATTCATGCATCTGATGACACTTCTGAGAATCAACTCACCTCCATTTCTTCATTCTCATCATGTTCTAATGATAGTGGAGACTGTGAAATCTTCTCAATGATTAACCAAGTTATAAATGGAGAATTTGATGTTGACCTTTATTTCTTAGACTCCATCAATCAAAGTGAACTTGAAAACTCCCTTGAATCCCACATCAACTCTGATCTCTACTGCTCCACCTTGGAAAATGTTGAGGAAAATGACCCAAACCCATCTGGAATCCCTTCTCCTGCTCCTAACTTGTCTAGCTCTCAAATCAAGTCTGAAACTGATCTAAAACCACTTCCTTCACACCTCAAGTATGCATTCCTTTTCCATGATCCCTCCTACCCTATCATTATCTCTGCTTCACTTTCTGAAACTGAGGAGTCCCAACTTGTTCAAGTGTTAGAGGAAAACAAAAATCCCTTAGGTTGGACCCTAGAGGATATTCCATGAATCAACCCTGCCCTTTGCATGCATCACGTCCATCTTGAGGAATCATCCAAACCAATTAGGCAACCTCAAATAAGACTCAATCCACTCATACTTGAGGTAGTTAGGGAAGATATTACCAAGCTTCTTCAAGATGGTATTATCTACCCAATTTCTGATAGTGAATGGGTTAGTCCAATTCAAGTCGTTCCTAAGAAGGGCCGGATAACAGTTGTCACAAATGAACATGGATAAGTGTTCACAACTCGAGTGAAAAAAAAATGGCGTGTGTGCATCGATTATCACAAATTGAATGCTGAAACACGAAAAGATCACTACCCACTTCCTTTCCTTGACCAAATGCTTGAGATATTGGTCGGAAAGTCACACTATTGCTTTCTTGATGGTTACACCGGCTACTTCCAAATTCCAATCGCACCTCAAGACCAAGAAAAGACCACATTCACTTGCCCCTTTGGAACCTATGCCTATAGGCGAATGCCTTTTGGCCTTTGTAATGCTCTTGCAACATTCCAGCGGTGTATGATGAGTATCTTTTCTGAATTCTTTGAGAATTTCATGGAGGTCTTCATGGATGACTTTACCATTTATGGCGAGTCATTTGAATCTTGCTTACATTCACTCTCTTTGGTCCTTCAAAAGTGTGTCAAGTGAAACCTTGTGCTGAATTTTGAAAAATCTCACTTAATGGTTTCAAATGGGATTGTTCTAGGGAACATAATTTCTCAAGAGGGTATCCAAGTTGATCCAACCAAAATTGAGGTGATCCAATCACTTCCTGAACCCAAATCAGTTCGAGACATTCGGTCCTTCCTTGGTCATGCCGGTTTCTATCGGCGATTCATTCAAAACATCAGCAATATTTCCCTCCCACTCACTCGTTTACTTCAAAATGATGTCACATTCAATTTTGATGAGGCTTGCAAGAGAGCCTTCATTGAACTCAAATCTGCTCTCACATCTTCTCCAATAATCCAACCCCCAGATTGGTCCTTACCATTTGAATTGATGTGTGATGCTTCTGATAGGGCCATTGGGTCTGTTCTTGGTCAAAGAAGAGAAAACATTCCTCATGTCATCTTTTATGCCTCAAAAACATTGGATGAAACTCAATCACACTACACTGTGACTGAAAAAGAACTTTTAGCTGTGGTTTTTGCTTTGGATAAATTTCAGCCCTCTCTCTTAGGTGCCAAAATCATCATCTTCACAGACCACTCAACATTAATGTTCTTACTTAAGAAAAGTGATTCCAAACCAAGGATAATGAGATGGATTTTAATTCTCTAAGAGTTTGACCTTGTGATAAAAGATAAACCTGGAAAAGAAAACCCTGTGGCTGACCACCTGAGTAGAATTTCTAATTCTTCTCATTCTGAAATAATTGATCCTGAATTTCCAACTGAACACCTCTCATATCTCACTCCAAAGTTACCATGGTATGCCCCAATTGTCAATTACTTGGTTTATGGTGTTTTCCCTGAATATTTTTCAAAAGAACAAAAAGAAAAGATGAAAAGTGATTCAAAGAATTTTTTTTGGGAAGATAATAAACTTTGTAAAACTGGGGCTGATAAGGTAATTAGGAGATGTGTTGATGAAACTGAACAATCCTCCATCTTGGAACTCTGCCACTCAATGCCTGGAGGTGGCCACTTTGGACCACAATGGACTTCTTGAAAGGTCCTAGATTCTGAATTCTTTTGGCCTTCACTCTTCAAATACTCACACGAGTTCTGTCAATCATGTACCACGTGCCAAAATTTTGGCACAATTTCCAAAAGAAACGAAATGCCTCAAAAGCCATTAATCTTCTGTGAGATTTTCAATGTTTGGGGCATCGATTTCATGGGACATTTTCCCCCTTCCAATGGATTATCCTACATTCTCCTTGCTGTTGACTATGTTTCTAGGTGGTTCGAGGCCAAACCCACTAGGAAAGATGATGCTCAAACTGTGAGTGAGTTCGTCAAAACCCATATCTTCCATCGATTCAGAACACCACGTGCTTTGATAAGTGACTTAGGAACTCATTTCTGTAATAGAACCATGGAGTCACTTTTTTAAAAGAATGGGGTTGTACATAAAACATCCACTTCATATCACCCTCAAACAAATAGAATGGTTGAACTCTCTAACAGAGAAGTGAAAAGAGTGATTGAAAGAATTGTTAATCCCACAAGAAAAGACTGGCCCGATAGACTTGGTGAAGCACTTTGGGCCTATCGAACAACCTATAAGACACCCATTGGGATGTCTCCATTTAGGCTAGTTTTTGGTAAAGCCTATCATTTACGAGTTGAAATCCAACATAAGTCATTTTGGGCTGTCAAAACTTGTAATTTTGATTGTGAAAAATCTAGTGAAAAAAGATTGTTGCAGTTGACTGAATTGGAGGAGCTTCGACTCGATTCGTATGAGAACTCCATTCTCTACAAAGAAAAGGAAAAATCACTCCATGACAAGCACATTCTTCGAAAGGTATTTCATGAAGGTGAAAAGGTAATGCTCTTCAATTCTCGATTTTGACTTCACCCAGGTAAGCTTAATTCTCGTTGGGATGGACCTTTTATTATTACTAATGTTTACCCATTTGGTGCAGTGCAAGTCCAAGACCCTTATTCAAAAAGAACATTCACAGTAAATGGACACCGGTTAAAGCATCACCATGAGAGGACATTCACTACAGGTTCCACATCGACTTCCATTGACCCACCACTAGATGTAAACGGTGACCCACCAAATCCAAACCAGGGGGCACCTCTTTCCCTTTAACTCTCTCTCTTCCCTCTCTTCTTCTCTATATTTCTTCTTCTTCCTCTCTCCCTCTCATTTTTTTTACAACATTATTCCACAACCTTTTTTCTATTTTCTCTTTTGTGTGGATGTGTCATTAAAAATAAAAGAATTTAAAAAAAATTAATTAAAAAAATGAAAATTAAAAAAAGGGGTGTTATAATTACTCATCATCCAATATTGAAATTCTGGCCAACCATTTTGGGGAGTCAAAAGGCTGGTTTTAAACTCAAATATATTGAATTTTTATCTCAAACTTGGGAAAACAATTTTGTGTCAATAACAAACATTTTTAATGAACAATTTTTGGTGGAAAATGATTCTCCCCTACCGTGAGGAATAACATTAGCCTTCATGCCAAGGTCATCTATGGCCATTTTTTTCATTGTGTGTCTTCACCACTGATTGTGAGTCTTGAGTTTCTGGACCTTCGATCTGAATTTCCATCTTTTGTGTGCATTAATATGATAGAGGCATTTTCTAAGCCACATGAGAATCAGAATATCCAAATAGCCTCCCATTACCCTTACATTGATCCTACTTTTGAAAGCCCCTTTGAGCCTATGAAAACCTTTCTTTTGATATCCACATTACAAGCCTAATACCTTGTCCCACCCAACATCTTCATGGATTTTCATTGTACAATTTATTGAAATTTAAGTGTGGGGGGAATGGATTTCATTTTTGGGCGTACTTTCATTGATTTCCAATGTGTCATCATATGCTTGAGGGCAAACATCCATTCAAGTGTTGGGGAGAGGTTGTAATTATGTGAGCATTGGGGTGTATATGTGTAATTGTCATTTGTACAAAAGTCATTGAAAAGTGTTCAAAAAAATGAAAAAAAATTATATAAAAAAAATGAAAAAAATAAAAAAAAAGGAATGGGTTGTGTCTTGGGTGGGTCAAAAATCATTCATCATCAACCTTTGTTCGTGTTATAACTACTAAAATTAGTTCCATGAGGAGATCAAGAATGGGTTGGGAGATGACTTTGAGACTTGTTTCAAGCACAACTTTCAAAAAAAAAAGAAAAAAGAGAAAAAAAATAACACTTGAATCATCTTGTATTGTGTCATTATTGGAAGTCTTACATGTTGTACATATTCCATCATCTCACCCTATTCCATTTTCTATCTCCCTCACTTTTCATTCATCACACATTCATTCCCTTGTAAATATGTGTTTCTATTTCCTTTCAAATCAAATTTCAAAAAAAAAATGTGCATTGATTTTTCCATGTTTTTGTTTTTAACCCCTCTTTTCCTTTGGACATTATATAACTACCGTCCCATAGCCACTGAAAAACCCATTAAAAGACCTCTTGAATCTTGTACCCATTAGATTTGGGAATGGAAGCTGAGAGCTCTTACAAACTCTTTATTTTCACTTTTTGTTGGTGAATGAGCGAACCTCCAAAAATACATTTTTATCATCTTGAGAGGAGTAAGTTTTGAGTGCCTACATTTTCCAATTCAAACCTTGAACATGAAAAAATGAATTGTTTCTGATGCATTATTGTGAACCAAATTTGTGATGTAATTCAATATGGATGAGTAAAATATTCTAAACCTCCCCTGATTGGTGAAAACAAAATTTAATATTTGTTGGTGAATGAATATGGTTTTGTTTTGATTTTCTTTTGTGTTTGTTTCACATGAGGACATGAACAATATTAAGTGTGGGGGAGTTGATGTTATTAATTTATTAATATCATTTTATATACTCCCTCTACTGATTTTCAATTAAATGAGCATAACTTATGTGAAATACTAGTGCTTTAATATTAAATATTATTTTGGAGTGTTGTTTCGAATAATACAGATTCATGCCTGTTTAGTATTTTAAATATAACTCTCACCCTAAGAATCGAAATTGTGTGATTCTTGTCTTGTAGGGTTCTAAATTAAATTTCCTACAAATCACTCAACTGGAGCATTGGCTAATTCGGCCATTTGAAGGGCCATATGGACCACACAAGATGACCCACCGGATCTGCCTAATTTCTGGAGCAGCCTTGAAGATTTCATTACTGGGCTCAATTTCCCAGCCCAAATGAGTGGATATTCTTTTTCAAGATCTGTAATTTCCTAAGGAGTCATGGATTAAAATTTAAAGTCCCAACTCTACCATTTTGGGGCCCAATGGATCCATTGAAATCAAGCCCACCATTCTGTCCGGGATTTTAAATCAGCCCACCATTATTGACTTTTCAACTAATCCACTTGTCCAAAGAAGCTCATATTTTGTGGTGTGAAAGATAAGCTATGGAGGAGAACCTTTACAGAAGAAATGGTTCGTATTTTAAGGCATATACATAGCCATAAATGCATTCACATTTAGGACATGGAAACTTTCTGGAAAAAATTGGACAGTAGAAAAGTTTTTAGTAATCCGGCCATAACTTTGGCCACAAAAGTCCAATGACAGCCAAATATTTAGGGTGTCTAGTACACATCCATATACACAATATCGAAGAAGGATAGCTCTCTAGATTCTACTGTCTGAAAGGTCAAATTGGCGGGCCAACTTGAGGGGCAGTTTGGGAATGAAAACAGTCCACTACCTTTGGCTATAAATACACTCCCCTCTTCTCCTTGCAAGAGGTTGGCACTTTGGCACTTAGGAGGATATATTGGCATGACCAAGTCATTTCCAAGGTCTTGGGAGGATCTGCCATACTCAAGTTTTTACTTGAGAAACCTTTACTCCTTCATTTCTTTCCATGTATTTCATGCTCTTTCCATTGTAATTGTTTTAGTGTACTTGTAATTTCTTTTGAGTTTTAATGCATGTTTCTCCTTCATCACTTCTAATTATCATACACCTTCTGTAGTTTAATATTTATAGTTTCTTAATTGTTAAAAATCAATCTTAAAACCATTTCCTTTAAGTGATTTCTTATTCAATCAAAACACATGTTTCATTCACGTTCTTTGTAGTTTGTGTGTGTGTTCGGCACACCACTCTTTTCTTGTCCAATTTTTCTTCCTCTTATTTTCGTACCCTAATACTATAAACATCACTACCAGATTAATAACCATCCTAATGGCTGAGTAAATCTTTCATTGGGGTGAGTTATAATTTAGGTATGTTAAGTGATGGAGAGCTTTTGCTCGATGTGTATTCTTTGAATTTACATTGCGTATGTTGGACTTAGCATGTCATGGATTAATGACTTGTTTTGTTTAACATGTGGTTTACATGGATTATTGGAACCATAAATATGCTACCATAAACAAGATATTATTAAGATTAGAACCCTGAGTTAAGTCAAGGCTTGGATTAAAGCCTTAACACTTGGGAATTCCAATCAATGTCAACTTGTGACATGGGTGTTAATTTAATGCAATATAAAGCAAAGCTCAAAGATATCACAAGCTTAACTACCTAATGATGAACTCATCCCAATATTTATCAAATTGTTAAATCAATATTAATCAATCAATCATTTCAATTAAAGCTCTGCAAACAAACCCCCAAATCAAAACATAATTCAAAAACAATCAACTATAAAAAATTGTACCATCGCCGAGGATTCGACCCGAGTGCTGCTATACTCATTAGCAGAGCACCGAAACCTTGAATGGTCGATAGGCGAAAATCGTCCGTGCTTTTAGTTGTTCATACTCAAGATAAATTTCTAGAGCCTATTTTCATTTTTCCTATTATTTTTAGTCATTCATTAAGGTTTTAGAATTACAAGATTGCAACACAAAAATAATCAGGGGAAAATAGATAAAAATAAAAAAGAAACAAAATGAAATTACAATTAAAATCCTAAAAACTACTTTTCAACCATCTTTATAAATGAAACTAGAATTAACATGACCTTAGTTTATCATTTTTCCCTATTGGTCTAGTTAAAATAATAAAATTATAAAACTCAAAAAATTCTACAAAAATAATTAAAATATAGTATGTGGTAAGTTCATGTTTGAACCCATGAGACAATGATTTTATTTATTTAGGTTTTTTTTAAAAAATATTAATTTAATTGTTTGAAATAAATAGAGTGAAGAATCATATTTGAGTTTAAAGGCAATTTGAAGAAATAAAGGAAAAAAATAATATTTCATTGTTTGAAAAATAAATTTTTAAAGTGTGATAGCGTTTGGTAGTTTAATGGTTTTTGTGAAAATGGATTTAGAAAATAAGTTATTGTTCAGTGTTGGTTTTAGAGTTTGGATGAGGTGGATTCAATGGTCATAAAATCCCCTCCTCAATATAGAAATTACCATTTTCTCATGGTCATGTAATTTAGGGCATTGCCAAATCGAGTTTTCATCGATACCAATTTTAAACCTGATTACCTTAAATTTTAAAATGGACATGCCCCAATTAGGGTAATTAGTTGTGAAATTACAAAGTTCTTTCAAATTAAAATATCAATGGACATAATAAAAGGAAAATAAATAGATTGTAAATTTTATTCAAAATTGTAGCAACCCTAATACATGAATGAAAATAAATAAATAAATTCAAATTGCACCATCCCCATTAGGATATATTACCATAGAACAGGGAAGGAATTACACCCACATCCTAGTGATGTTGGGGAAATGAGAAAGGATAAAAAGAAGATAAAACAAGAGTAAAGTGGAGATGTTGACTGGTGAGGTCCCTACATAATGTAGGAACTCGTCCCAAGAATTGGTCCCTAGAATTTCTCCATGGAATCATCACAAAAATCCTTTATTTGTAGATGTACATAGATCTTATGATTCATTTAGGTCATCATTAATATATACCATTATGAGTGGAAGGTCTTACATGGGTGAAAAAGGGCCTCCAATAAAATTAATTGTGAAGTATCCATACTAATTAATGGAGAAATATACATTTATTAGGTCTGTCTAAGGCATTTCATGATGTGAAAGTAGGTATCATGCCCTGAAATTTACAACCCCCATATTTTTTATATTTTTTCCACTTCATGTTATGTATTGTTTCAATCCTTGTAAAATTTTCACATCCTGAACTTAATACACTACATGAATATTCATATTTCATCACTAAAAGCTACATTTTTCTATAATTTTTCACTTTTGACCTCCCAAATCATTCCATTATCATCCAAAATCATGGGAAATCAAATTTTAGTGGAAATATTGATTGTTTTTTCTCATTTCTTTATTTTCCATAAATTATAGAATCCCTCCTAATATGAACACAACATTAGATGAATAACATTGATTAAAAATAAAATTACCAAAATAATTGCATTTTAATAATAAAAAGTTATACAATAAATCCATGTATCACACCCAAATAATAGAGGTGCTTTAAAGACCCAGTTCTCCAAATTACCTAGGCTATGATACCATTTTTTTCGTGAACAAACTCTAGGTATCCCCAAATTTGGACACCCAAGTTGTTCTATGACATAACTAAAGTGTATTCCCAATCACAACAGGATAACAACTAATTCCAAGGCATTAGATATGAACTCAGGGGAATTATTTCACAAAAAAATCCTAAATAAGAATTGATGTTTCTCAGATCATTTTGGCATTATCCCTCTGTATATCAGTTTTCCTTGAACAACAATATAAACGGATAGAAAAAAGTATAACCAAATAGTCATAACCAGTAAATGAACATCTATATTAGAATAAAACAAAAAATTAAAATAGAAGGATATCAAAAAATAAATTTAAATTCTCTTAAAAAGATGGTCTCCATGGCCAATAAAGATACAACATGAAACAAAAATAAAGAACACACCCAAATAAATCTCCTTGTGACTCCAGTAGTCACTCTCTAAAACCCAATGCCACAAATTCTCTATGAGAGATCAGTAAATATCCCTAAAACTAAAATATAATAGGCCAAATCCTAAAATCCTAATATGTTTTCCAATAAAACCCACACCTCATGCACTACCTTTAATAACATATCCATGTAAATCTAGTTTTAAATAAAATTTTAAAAATTATTTTTCAATTTAATTAAAAACCAATAACATTCAACAATCATTTAAAAATGGAAAATTTTAAACGTAAGAGTTACATGTTGAAAACCTCTATTTGATCAATACTTGTAAGTGAGGAAAATATGGGAAAGGTCCCAAATCTATTGTAAAACATTTTTTAAATCGTATGTGATCCATGTTTTCATATTAAAATATAGATGAACGTGATAATAAGGAATCATTATGTTGATATTGGTAGAATTATAAAGGGGAAATGAAAAGTAACCATTATATCATAGCTAAAACCAGTAATCATGAGAACCTTAGAGCTCATGGGAGAAACATGAACATACTAAATCATGATCTCTCCAAATCGGAAATGTTTATACAATATAAACACCCTAACACAAAGTCGTTACCTTTTTTTCCTAACTGAGGGTAAATTTCCTAATGTATGGTGACAACCATACTAGGTTCCACTATAAATATAATAATCCTAAAGTAGTACAGCATGTTTTCTCAGAGTTTCTAATAGATACAATCAGTTTCCCCTGATGTATAAAATTGAGGTGATCCAATAAGTAATAATAAAAAACAATATTAATTGAAATAAATTTCACATTACATAATCTGGAAACCAAAATAAAACCACACCAATGAACACCCTTAATAGAAAAAAACCTACTTATATGATCAATAACATAATAATTGCATCCTGTATATGGGAAACATTAATTTATTTCAAAATAAATTGGAAAAGGGGAATGTTCAAAGGGAACATTTTCATTGATAAAACTATTTTTAAAAATTCCAATCAAGAATTATAATAATTATTTAAAATTATAGAGTTATAAAACCAACTTATAAAACCATAAATCTAACATTAAAGGTTATAAAAAAAATCATTGTTCAGAACACCATTTCTAATGTACCAAGTACACTATTCAAAATCCATGAATATACTTATAAACCAATCTAATATCTAAAACATATATTAAAAGCTCATAATTA
The DNA here is from genome assembly GCA_963277665.1 of Viscum album. Taxonomy (NCBI): domain Eukaryota; kingdom Viridiplantae; phylum Streptophyta; class Magnoliopsida; order Santalales; family Viscaceae; genus Viscum; species Viscum album. The sequence continues at coordinate 1,246,608,003 of OY728120.1, forward strand.
ATTAATAAGGTACATTATGAAATTTTGTAAGACATTTTGCGTGTTTGGTTGAGTAGAATTAATTTACAACATTAAAAACAAGGGTAAAACATTCACATTCTATAAAAATAAATTCAAAATATATTTTTATTCATATTAAATCTATAATTGCATTTAATTATATTATAATATTCCTAAACAATGAATTTAGAAAGAAATAAATCTGTGGTTCCCAAATTCATGTCCAATATATGGATCAAACCTACATTGAAATATAACTTTCCTATAATAACGTGTCAATCAAGCCCTAGTAGGAATGAACGAGCTTAGAAGAGCCATTACAAACACTAAAATTAAAAAATCACCAAAATAAAAACCTAGAAACTGGCTTCCCAAGGTTACCATGACCTCTCCAAGTCAAGAGAAAAAGAGACATAAGAAGGAAAAGTGGATAAGAAAAGGAATAGATGTGATAACCTTGATAAATTGATCTTGGAACTTGAAGAAATACTAAGGGATCATCATGGAAGGAGGATAATCAAAGGAGAGTATATTGATGGTCCATGTTAGTAAAATAGAGGATGAGAGGATGAGACTTGGGTTTAAAATTGGGTAAATGTAGATAGGAAATTTTACATTTTAGTTATCTGGACAGGTTGCATAATTTACCAAACCATGCGCCAGCAGTGTGGGCCTCACTGTATCAACCTTGGTCAAATTTGGCCACTTGGTAAAAAAACTGTATGAAATGTATATGTTAAAAACTACAATCCATTCACATTCTGTTCGTATTTTTTATACTAAGAGTGTGCAAGTCATGTTTTAGTACCCCTATACACCAACAACATAAACAATTTCTTCTAGGTTTTGTATGGATTAGATCTATCCCATGAACTAACCTTACAGACCATACCATATAATTACAAAATGAACTTGGAAGGGTCCCTTTATAAGTGTCACATAAGTAACAACACACAATTTCTTCTAAACCATGCACACTAACTATGCAACAAATTAGAAATTCTAAAATATAGAAAATTTAAACCCAAATGATCAAAAATCTAAGAAAAGAGAATTAAAAAATTAACTACAAAAATAAAAATGAATAATAAAAGTCAGTGTATTATATTTCATGTCTTATAAAATGATAAATATAATAAATAGTCTTAATGTGGAAAACAACAATGAAAATTTTATATGACATGTCAGAAATTTAAAAATATAGAATTCCATTAATTATTTCTATCTAAATTTCTCTTAATATCTTAATAATATATGTTTGGGATTCACTAATAATTCATTTAATCCAATAAAAACTACAAGTAAAACTTATATCATGTGGCTAATTATTTTTATCCTTTATAATATATCTTCATGGATGTTTACCAAAAAAACTTCTTTCCTTATTTCCCTCATCATTCCATGAAAGAAAATTCTTGTAAATGAACTCAATTTATACCTTTATCCTCATATAGAATAAATATAAGAATTTTTAAATGATGATGTTGATATGTATGATATATTTAAATCCAAAATATTCAAAATGTTTGTTACTCTAGTGTAGAGGAATAATGTTTTTCCTTGATTAGGAAACATGTCTGGTTGGAACACTCACACCGGTAATGCATGCCTATTTTTTAACATTGAATTCAATATAATAATTGAACTATATAGTAAAAAAGTGGTGTTTCATTCTCCATATTCAATTACGGGATACATCTCATAGATATAGGTTTAACAATTATTTGTTTTATGTGGAAAATGAGTTGTGAACACCCCCAAAAAATTTACCAGGTTCATAAATGAGGTCACAATTATCAAATATTGATAAAAAATTTGTAAAAGGGTTTCAGCAGAATGTTTATGGGGAAAATTTATAAAGATCCTTAGATAAATTTGGTACCCAAGAATGGATCAAATGTTCTATTTTTTAAACAATATTATTGGGGTTTAAATTGTTACATCATAATATTTATGTTATAATCTTCGAAAAGAATGTATGTGAAAATTTGGTTTTTATAATATTGAATGAGATTGGAAAATCAAATGATCATTATAATACTTATAATGACTTGGAATAAATCAATATAAAGTGTTTTTTGCTGGAAAATGATAATGTAAATTATCCCAAAATTATTCTTAAATTGAAAAATCATGAAAAATATGGTTTCCTTCCAATAGTGAAAAAAGTGAAAGTACTTTATTGATATTAAAGTAACATATCAATATGTGTTGACTTGAAACATAATATTTTATATGGATTTAAAGTTCATGAATCACATATTTTTATTGGGAAATTTCTTCCATTGATATTGTATAAATATTTAAGTAATAAATTAATAGAACTTATAATTGAGTTTTACACATTCTTCAGAGAAAATTATAAGAAAAATTGAAAATCACATTGATCTTTAAAAACATACAGAAGGAATTATATTGACACTTTTTCATTTTGAGATGATATTTTCCCCATCATTTTCAATGTGATGATACGTAGAACTTTCTATTTGATCATGGGAGTTAAATTTGGAGGTACTATACATTATCAATGGATGTATTATAAAGATATATTGTTATATTAATTTTTTTATGATTACTAAATTAACATTTATTCTCATTACATATGTGGTTTATTATTCTATGCTACATTTTTTCATTATGTATTTATGTATTTTGAAGTCTTTTGTGAGAAACAAACATAACCATAATTCTCTATTGTTGAAGTTTATATGAAAGTAGTGTATATCACATTTTTTTGAGATATTTAGGTATTGTGGAAACACAATTCAATCAAGTTAAATGTGTCGATGATAACACAAATCAATTTCATTCTTATAGTAAATCACTCGAAATTACAATATTAGGTTTACAAGTCAAGAAATTATCATTAGTTTCATTAACAATAAAGAGTTCATACCTGCACATAGATATGTGATACTCAATAACTACAAAAAAATGATGTTATTTTGGATGTTTGTTTGTGGAAATTTTAATAAACACTATTGAAACTAATTGTAATTTTTTTAATTTAAAATATTGTTGTTTTATTATATAACTTCTTATATATTTAGAATAATAATAATTACATTTAAATTTGGTATCATTTTTAATAAAACCACCACTAATTATCTAAAAACCACTAAATGACCCCCCCATGCTCTCAACCCCTCATGTTCCCCTCTCCCTTCGGTACCGACTCTCGAAAATGCCTAACCCAAATAATTTCCCTTCTCCTTATGACCATGAACCCAACAGTGGGCCAGTACCCCTTCACCCAGTGTCCCCCATCCTCCTTCCTCAATACCCCGATCCTAGACCCCAAAATCGACCCTGCCACCCTTTTCCCAATAACCCTAACCACCCATACTCATTATTTATATGTTTCCTCTAGTCAGATTTACCAACCAAGTTTTCATTCGTAAGTGATACATCATTAGAATCACCTCCCTAACCTCCACATTAGTTGCTAACCTCTCCTCACCAACCTTCCTTTCCTATCCTCTCTAGAATTATCCCATGGCGTCTTTCCCCCTTGATTGTGAGTAGTAAGAAAAATTCATTTATATTGTTTATGTTTTTAATATTGGATTAGATCAATATTTTTGTCTTTTTGTATGCTTATGTTTCTCATATTAGATCTAAAATTTTTCAAACATATGTAAAGTATTATGCTCCAACAGAAACCTGAAACAATATTTTGAAATTGTAAAAATTCACTATCATCCATTACAATGGGATTTAATTTTTAATCAATATTTACTCCCATGATTAATTACTATTAATTTTTAAATATATATATATATATATTAATTATGTTTTACATATATTTAAGTTATATTTAAACTCTTATGTATTCATATTATTTTATTAATATTAACTATGTGATGATATATATTTTCATCATATTTAAAACTTATACCATGTTTATTAAATCTTCATGAATATTTTTTCCATTAAAATATTTATTAGTATTCTAATATTTTAAAACATGTTGACCTTTTTAATTTATTTTTCATCTTCCAGTTTAAACTAATTTTACCCTCTATAATTTTGTTAAAGAATTTATTTTATACGGGTATGTTAATAATTTATTATACCTATTTGATTAAACTTTTATATATTTATTTTTGAATATATAGGTTGAATAGTGGTAATTTAATGCATATAAATAAAAATAGGATTAATTAAACCCAAAAAACACCTCATTGTGCTAAAGGTTTTGAAGAATTTTTATATTATAAAATTTCAAATTGATCAGTGGATGGTAGAATAATATGGATGCGTCTTGATTGTAAATTCAATTGATGTTTGAATATAAATGAAGTATATGCACACATGATATTAAAATAGTTTCTTAATCGATATGTATGTTGGATTTTTCATGGTGAATTTAATGTAAGGTAAAGTTAATGAAACAGCTACACTGACAGTGAAACAAACATTGACTCGATAAGGGAGAATTTAGTTCAAAAATGGAGAAATGAGACATTAGTATTTTCAAGATACGATGATCAATATTTAAATATATCAATAGAAGTTTCATTTTATCATGAATAGGTTAATCTTTCTCAAAAAAATAGTGTGAAAAATGACTTTTATGGATAATTTAACGATTAAAATAAAGAATTGTATGATGGGTGTGCAAGTATTCAAAGTTGAATTTTTTTCCTAAATTTCTACCATATACATCATATATATGGAATTAATAAGAAATTATTGGCCATGATTTTGGAGTATCTTTATGATACATTTGATGAATTTAATATCCCTGCATTATTCTATTAGATTAAGAAAATCATTAACAAACTTGGGATTGATTATATAAAAATATATGCATTCTATAATGATTTCATGCTTTATTGGGGAGAAGAATCTGATAAAGAATAATTAATAATATTTCATATATGTAGATGAAAATGAATGTTAAATAGTGGTTTTACAAATGAATGCAACACCATGAAGAATAAGATAATGAAAACTCCTAAAAATTTATTTCAAAAATTTCACCTGAAACATTGCTTGCAAAAAATATTCATTTTGTACAACTAAGACTCTATACTATATAAAGTGGAGTTCTTTAGAATGTAACAATTACGACTCAATGATTCATCTAAAAGATTTAATATCATGGAAGGTGTTTGATTATTTATATCCAAATTTTTATTTTGATCTAATGAATGTACGTTTGGGATTGGATTCAAATAGTTTTAACAATTTTTGTAATTTTATTACTAATTATATTAAAAAAATAATTTTTTTGATCCCCTACAATATACATCTATATAATTATATGAAAAATAATTTTATCATTATTTTCAAGATTATTCTAAGAAAAAAATTCTTCGAAATGACATTGATGTATACCTTCATCCTCTAATCAATGAATTGAAAGAATAATGGGATAATGGTGTTGAAACATCTAATGCATCAATGGAAAAAATATTCAAAATACATTCTTATATAGTGTATCAAATTTGTAACCTTCCTAAAGTAGAAATATTTTCTGGTTAGAACACTCATACTAGTGTGTCTTGTATATTTTTTAATTTTAATTTTGAACTTTGATGATTACCTCATTGTAGAAAATTGCACATTATGTGTAATCACTAATGTTTTGACACAACTCCTAAATTAACTATTAATAATACACAATTCAAGAGAGATATTTAATTCATAAAGTCACTAAAGGTGTTATTTGGTTCAAAAATATTGGGATAATTAATTAATGTCATTATAGAATTTAGAAAATGTAGTCAGATTAATGAAGGGTAGAAATTGTATGAGGTACAATATCTGAAGAAATTAGAACAAAACAGTGGAATAAAATGATTATATTTTTCAAACTACCTTATTTGGAGTTCTATTTTATAAATCATAATCTTGATGTAATTTATATTGAGGAGAAAATCTCTGATAATGTGATTTTTTACAGTGCTTAATGGGTAGGTTAAATCATAAAATCACCCTAATGATTATACAGATTTAGAATAAATTAATATGAATCATGTTTTGCAGGAAAATTAGAATGGTAAGTGTACTTTTGGTATTTTTGTAATAAAATATCTTGATAAATTCTTATTCCTGAAAACTTTAATGAGTGTAAAAGTTCCAAATGGATATTAGAGTGACATTTAAATGTGTATTTAATTGAAACATAAAACGATACATGGATTGATATGTAATAACACACATATTCTGATAGAGTGGTTTCTACCCTTATCATTGTGTAATACATCCTCCAATGGCCCGAAGGCCTTCATGTTTTATTGATTTTGATAATACACCTTTCAAGGGGTGGGGTGGAACCCTTACAAGGCCTGTAGGCGTAAGTATTATATGTCTCGTAGACCTTATAAGAATTCATTTCCCGTAGGATTCAAACATTACATACAACCTAGACTAACTACTTGGAACTGCTCCTCCAAATCATCTTCATAATCAAATCTGCTCTCCACCTTCACATGGTTATTCGGCTAGGATTTCACATGCATGCACAAGCTTTTCCCGATGGCAGGTGACATACCCTCTCATTCTTTCAATCTATTTAGCTTGTGCTATGGTGAATTCCCCCTGCTCCTCCTCCTTCTGAAGTTTGAAAAACACCAAGAAAGTATTATTTTGACACTTTTTCACTTATATATTTCATTTTCCCCTTAATTTTCACTCTCATTATTCATTTGAAAGCTTATTTGGTTGAGGAGTTAAACTCATTAAAGCAGTACGCTATTGATGGATGTATACAATTTAGAAGTATGTTAATATTATTTTTATTTTCATTGGTGAATTTAATTTTATAAAATCATTGAGTAAAAAAATTATGTAAGTTTCTTATATTTTTTTCACCATGTACTTATGTTATTTGAAATCATATGTAAGTATTAAGTCTCAACCAGAAAGCCCTATTACTAAAAGATATATTTATAAAGAGTGTCTCACCTTATTTTATATGTATTTTTATGGTATTTTACTACATTCAATCGTTTTGGGAATGTTAAAGACATCTCCAAGAATTATAATTATGAAAAATAATAATCCATGCTTCCAACTAGAGGAAAACTAATTGTAAATGGCTCAAATTTTACACTAAATGAATTGGAGTTATTACAAGAGCACAAATATGTGTTACTCGATAATATTATTGCATAATTTTTTTTTTGAAGAATTGAGATTTCAAGCAAATATTTGACTAAGGGGTCAAACTCTGAATGGGGAATAATTAAAAAAATATATTAATAAATAGATAATGGAATGTTTTTATCATTTTATAAGAACATGATCATATTTATATTATTGATGATTAGATATTTTTTAAATTTAATGTAGCACCTTTTTATTATTATTTAGATAATGAATTTTGTGGATTGAGATAAAATTTAAAATTATTTAATGTTTTTGGATCGAGGTCCACTAAGATTATCTAATAGATTTGATACCCAAAATATTCATGGACTCATGTTTTATACAATTAATTATGAAGTAAGTTTAAAAGCTAAAAATAGTGGTGAATTTACTCCTATAGAGGTGTGATACTATGCAACATTTGTTGGTATAATTGAATTAACCAATAATGTTCAATTTTTAGTTGTATTATTCAAATTAAAGTAGTTTAACATTGACATGGGTATAATGGAAAATTTATAACATTATATTTCTATCAACATTAATCAATTTATCCATAACAATGAGCATGAATATTATGGCCCATTGATTTTCTCTACACACATGAAGATGGCTTATTAGATAGATTCAAAAGTAAATTAAGGTTAGAGTTATATTTTACACTTAACATAGATACACTTGTATTATATAAGCTCTAAAGCATAATTAGTACTTAGTGGAAGTGAACCTCATCAACCAAAAAACATTATAGAGTTTTTTCCTGAGAATATTGAAATAATATATCATATAGGGGAGGGTGAAAATGATATACTATTCACAATGGAGGTTAATATAAATGAGTAAAATAATGATAATTATATTTTAATGTATAAATTGGTGATGAAAATATATTATAATTTCACATCTATAAGTGTTATGTACATATATACTATATTTATACATAAATTTAATATATTGATCTTACATATTATTAAAGGAATATTTATTATCTTACACAAAAATCCATGAAAAAATCATCTAATTTTAGTATCTATGGAAAATTGGATATATAAACTACTAGTTCATATGATATCAACATTGTCTCCCACATAGTTCTTCAAAAATGGTGCCCTTCTTAGACATATCATAATTAATACCATTCTACATAACCTTGGAAAATTAAACATTGTAAAGGATGATCTAATATGATTATAGAGGGTAAAAAATAGATATATTGATGTTCACATATAAATAACATGATCATAAGGGTATGAGAACCTAAAAATTACATTTCAAAACCATTCCTTGTATATAAAATTCAAGAATTTCAAATCATGGAACAAATCTTGGAAGTTAATAAGACATGAAACATAAATTAATTAAACAACATAATCCACGATATAATATAAGTTTCATAAGACATAAAATCATAGAATTCACATGATTATAGAAAATCATTTCCTTATTAGCCAAGGATCATTTCCTATACTATCACAGTAAAATTAGTTCAGTTCCCAAACCTTCATATTATACAAGGTTCTCTTTATAGACTGGCATAGTGGATATTAACTCATTGAACTTAGATCCCTCCACATTCCATTTCCATTTTCTCCTGAGATATTGTTATTTAGATGATGCACTAGAGTGATATATAATTCTGGGACTACCTATCACATAATCAAAATTATATAGATGTGCTCCGTTAGATCATAAAATATTCATCATTTCATAATCTATGTAAATAAATGGGTTTCATAAAAATTTCACCAGGAAAAATCCCATGAAAAATAAATGAGTTTCAAATTCATTTCAACAATTCATTATATTATAACTGATGTAAAAAGAATATGTTTCTTAATTGTCTTGTAATCATAATAATAAACCATCAAATGAAATAATTGTGATGGTATCATTGGATCATATCCATATTAAGGATTATGCAACATAAAAGTATGTCATCTTAGATATAAAATTCATTTAAAATATCACTTGGAACATTTATTGATGAAAATATCCTTTCATCTTTGAAATAACTTATTTAAAATCTAAAAATTTCATAAATAATAATGGAAATTGTTCATTGAAAACAACCTTCGAATATTTTAAGGGAATCTTCAAAGTATTGAGCGATCATGATGGCAGAAAATTCCGTTCATGTTGTATACATTAAAACAAAGGCTCCTTTCACATTTTTCCTAAAGAGTCATAAGTATCTAATTTAGAAAATGAAAATAATATTCATTTTAAACCATTTTTTAAAAAGTAAAAAATGGGTAAAAATGAAATTGAAAATAATTATAAAATAATAATAACATTATTTGAATCCTTTTTAGAAAATATGGATATAGAAACTAAAGTATTATTTATCGAATATAGAGAAAAATTTGGGTTTCCTTAAAAATATTATTTTGGTCTCTCGAGTACACAAAGAGAGGAAAATGGAAGGAAATTTTTTAATTTATAGAAATAAATATATGTGAAAAAAGTTATTATATTCTTGAGAGGAATATCATGAAATTTTATCATGCAAGAATAATCATAAACAATCTCGATGAACAAGGACAATGTAACATAAAACCCTTACTACATTGGTAATATTTTAATCATAATCCCCATGATAGAAATAACATTATATAGTCATTTAAATCCATATAATTTTAATAATAAACATTGTAAAAGGAAATCATTGGTAGGATCTCATAGAAATAAAAACGGGACAAAAATCCCTTACCATAGGTATGACTTCCTTCGTACATGTTTGAACCTCCAGTATAATAAATATATATTTATTATACATATATTATAGAAACATAATCATATATATCATACCATATATGATTTACCTATAACATTTTATCACCCTTTTATTAATAACTCTATTGAAAAAATTGGTTTATGTGATAACAGTTTCGTTTTTCTTGTACGTTTTGGTTCATTAGTTTGGTTCATTGTAAATTTATTATGGTTACATCATATAAAGTATTTAAATTATATTATAAATATAATATATACTCATTATATACATATTTATAGTCATATATAAAATTTATAAATAAAATAATTAATTACATCGTTCATAGAGATGGTAGGTCATACATATGAATGATCATTGTTTTCATTTTTCAATGGATGGAACAAAATAATTGTAAATAATATTTAACATTCCATAATTATTATTATATAATATAAATTATTTATATTCATCACCATTACCATCCATTTAAAATTGAAATGAAAAATTAATCACATTTCTTCATGGATGAGGTAGTACACACGAATGCACCAGCAACATTATCATTTTCCAACAATTTTGGATGTAATAAAGTAAATGTGATATTATAATTAAATAAATATAATTAAATAATATATATATTTATATATAGACCACCATTATATACATATTTTACAGAAGGGGATGTAAAATTAATAATATCGTATCGTGCGGCGGTAGTCCATCATATGCATGATCGATGGTTTTTTCCAATTAATGGAATGGGATATGGATATAGATTATTCGGTTAACATAATAACATCTTATTACATGAAATATATTTTTATTATTAATTCAAAAAAATTTAGGAATATTTTATGTAGATAGAAGAATAAATAATACAAAAATGTATTGTGATGAACTATACCTCATCTTCAGGCAACCTCTTTAGGTTTATACCTAAAGCCTTCCTAGGATGGTTTTATGATCAAAAAATGGACTCTAAGTAGTTTTAATAGATGTAAGGAATGTTTTTTTAATTTTCTGAACCAAAATTCTCTTTAATTGTTAAGTGGATTGGATATGGGGTTCCCTTTTATAATTAAGGTGAGTGGCAGACTTGTAATTTTTCAATGTTTTACAAAAATGTCATGTCAGTTTCTTGATAAAATATCTCCAAAATAATATTTTACTAAAAATAAGAGGATATAAGGTTTAAATATGGACATTAAATAGAAATTAGTCAAAACTTTTTTCATATTAACCCTTATAATTTTAGTTTAACCCCCGTAAAACCTCTTTTAACCTTAAACGTGGTAACATATTTTACTGTTTTTACTATTCATTAGGACTATAAAATTAATTTGAATGTATTAGATAATATTAATTATGATCATTAAAAATATAGAATCCATTTTATCAAATTCAATTCATATATCTTGAATAATTTAATTTTAAATTAAACATGCAATCACGAAAAAATGATTTTCTGAAGAAAATGTTTTTTTAAGTATAAAAAATATTTTATATCAAAATTTAATTTAATGTTTATTTCAATGACCTCAAATGAATTATTAATAATATATTTAATCTAATTTTATATTTAAAACTATTTAAAAAAATTATCATTCTAAATTCATTAAATGAAACAATGATTTTAATTAAAATAAATATTTTTCACTATTAATTGAAGAATTATTATTTTTATAGAATTCAAAAAACATTCACTACAAGATAAAAAATTATATTGACTTAAAAAATTATTTTCATTTTAAAAAAAATATTGGTAAAAATTAATTTTAAAATTATAATTTAAAACATGATAAAACCTATTTTTTTAAAACGTTTTAACCATAAAACTAGATTTATTCATATATAATTCCTATAAAACATATGAGAAGAAAGATAAAACATTTTTATTAAATATAAAATATTTAAATTTAATTATAACAATTCATCAATAATGAATAATTTAATTTATTATCATAAAAACTCATTTCAAGCATAAAATATTTTTTCGTAAAAATATTTATTTTACATCCAAATAATTTTTATTTTCATTTATAATGAATATATTTTATACATGTGAAAACAATGATTTTTTTCATAATTTAGTAAGCCCTACTGATACCCGTAAATTTAATGGCTAGGTGATAACTATAATATTATGTAATAATATTCCAATAATATATCATGGTTCATTTAAACTAGTTGTTGCATGTAATGTAATCTTTAATGAAATTAAATTTATTTGAAAAAATATATTTCATAAAATATCTGGGTTTTAAATTCTAACAGACTTAAAAATAATTTAAACCTAATTTTTTTTAGTCTGATACAAAAAAATGAGGATACTTCTCCCTCAACATATCCTTAGGTTCCTATGTAACTTCCTCAAATTGGTGGTTTTGCCACAAAAGTTTGTCTAGGTGAGTGGTATTGTTTCATAGCACTTCATTTGTTCATTCCGAAATATATAGTGGTTGTTAAAAATATGATATATCTTTATTAAATTGTATTACCTCTACATTCAATACATGAGAAGTTTATGGTATGTACTTACTCATTAGAGATACATGGAACACATCATGCACTTGATAGAGGTTCAGTGGAAGCACCAAGCTATAAGTTATTACCCCTACTAGATCTAGAATATTGAAAGGATAAATATACATAGGGACCATATTTCTATCCATTTATAATTTCATAACCTTCTTCTAGTGAGAAATTATATAAATATCTTCTTAATAATTTTTTCATTACATCGACGACTATTAGTAAACCCTTTTTTTCAACATTGACTTTCCATGTGGTGTTGTTGAATGGTAATGAATTTCTATACAATTTCATGAGCTCTCTCAAGTCCCAATGGTTTAATTTATCCAACATTATCCCATAATTATGGACTTATACACTTATTCCCATAAAGGTATTCTTAAGGAGTCATTTTAATTCTTGAGTGAAACCTATTGTTGAAAAAAAACTCAACTAGACGAATGTTTTGATCCCAAACACCATTGAAATACATTAAAAAGGATATCAACCTATCATCTAAGATTTTAATGCTTATCATATACTGACTCTATATCTAGGGATGAAAATATGTACTGAAAATAAAATATGTATAAAGAGATTACCGAATAATTTTCTAGAATATCGAGGTAATCCTCAGATCCTGATCAGATTCAAAAGAATGTGGTACTACATGAAACGTTATCACTTCCTTAATGTATATTCAAGAAATTAGTTCAATGGATGATTCTTATCTAATTCTCATGAAGTGTGCTAACTTTATAAGGTGATCAAATACAACCCAAAAAGCATTACGATCCTTGGATATTTTGGGGAGTCCGAAGAAAAAATCTATAGTGATTGTTTCCCATTTCCATTCTGATAATTGTAATGGCTGTGAAATACCTTTATACTTCTATTACTCAGCCTTAACATGTTGACATACAAATAATCAATATATATAATCTGCAATATCACTCTTCATTTCATCCCACCATAAATAATCCTTCATATCTATATACATTTTTATACTTCTATGGTGAATATATATTGAAAAAATATGAGCCGAAACCAATTGATACTTATTCAAATCTACTATGAAAAAACCACAGACATAGTTATTGAACCATATCACTACATTGTAATCAAGGTTAATCACAGAAACATTTCTCACCTTCTCTAATAGTTCCACATATTCCTTCTATGACTCTTCAATTTTCACATGGATTGATGGTTGAACACTCATTTGATAAAGATATGATTTCTCCTATTACATCATGATTTCAAGATCCATTATTTATAAATCCATAAATATTACATCTTTTGTAATCTACCTCATATATTATTTAGCATTAACCTTTAAAATCATAGCATATACCACCTTGTTTTCTTTCTTAGGGTGATAGTGTATCGACCAGTCCTAATATTTAATCATTTTAAACCACTGAATCTGGTTCATATTCAACTCTTTTTATGTGAATATATAATTTTAAATTTTATTATTAGTATCTATATATCAAACCTTTCTAATAAAAGATAATTACTTCATATCTTTATTGAAAAAATTATCACATCAAACTTCAAATCATGAGTTATGTAATTTTTAACATGAACCATAAATTTTCATGAGGTATAAGATATATCCATGTCATTATACATGAGAAAATATCCATGTACCATATTCAATGAATATATATAGATTAAAAACCCTTCTACACTATAGGTAAATTTAATCATATGTACACTGACTAACCTTCTCTTCAGTTTCCTAAATTTTTCTTTGCTTTTATTTGTATAAAAGAGGATAGATCCCTTATGAGTTAACTTGGATAGTGGATTGTAATGTTGTGAGAAACTCTCAAAAAAATCATCTAGAATATCCCTCTAAACCATGAAAACTATGGATATCAGTCGCATTGGTTGGTCTAGGCCAATGTTTAATAATATTTGTATTCGATGGATCAAAAAATATACCCTCTCTTGGGATTATATGACCAGAAAATGAAAACATTAGTAGCCTAAATTCACACTGGGTAAAGTTTACATACAAATTATCCTTCTTCAGGGCCTTTATCACAATTATCAAGTTATTATCATGATATTCATTTATATTTTAATATATAATAATATCCTCTATAATCCAACAGCCCGGAGGCCTTCAATTTTTATTATTTTAAATAAAAACCCCTTGTAATGGAATAAGTGGGGAACCCAATAGACATCATCGACTTAAGAAAAAACATAACCCGAAGGTCTAGAGGGGAAAACGAAACTGGATGATAGAGGTACCCCTCCCCAGGGAATGATCATGGAATATCACTCCAACATTTCAACATTGAATAGCTTTCAAGTGGCATGTGTCAAAGCACAGGCCCGATCCGATGGATGACGACATACCTTCTCAAACATCCAAATTCAAAAAGCACTGTAATGATGAAGGGAAGCTTTAGAAACCCATTTGAGCCTAATTAGTCTGATTTCATCACCATACTAACATACCTTACAAAAGAAACCTCTCACCCTTCTGAAATCACCAGTCTAAATGCCTCCATCAATGATCATTTTGGACCAACTCCACTACCCTCCTCAAACATCCCTTTTCAATATTCTCCCAGAGTTACTTGTTTAATTCATGTGACTCAATCGAGGATATTGTATATGGAGTCTTTGAAATAGGTATAACACTAGGTGTGAAATCTATTAAAAACTCCACTTCATAATTATGTGAAAGACTAGGAAAATATTTTGCAAAAGACATTAAAAATGAACTCATAATAGGAATATCTTTGATGTTGAGTATCTCTCCAACCATCTGATATAAATACCTCTTTTGAATAGGAATCAAGACCCATACAGTAATATCAAACATGAATTCCCTTCCTCAGAAATTGAAGTGATATTTATGTACATAATTTCAAAATATGCCTAAGATAACATCAAATTCAACCATAGGGAGAAAATGAGATGTTCTGGAAGAACATTCCCACAAACAGCACTTGAAGAAGAAACATAGAATTGAGTTTCTATCATCATACCATTATAGGTTTTCACTGATAATTAAATATCTAATTGTTGGGGTGGAATTATTTTAATGTAAGAAAATTCTTCTGATATAAAAGATTGAATAAATCCAGATTCAAATAAGACATTAGCAGTTCTAGAGTGAAAGGCTAGTGTACATTTTACAACATTTTTATCATACCCCACATTATAAATAGTGATCTCATGATATTTCCCTTATTATCTAATCTTAAAAGGTTACTAACATAGATCATCAACATTAAAAATCAGATTTTATCACTATTTATCATAATTCTCATACTCCTTGTATTTGAAATACTTGAGGGTGGGTGGTTCATTTTATGGATCATTTACTCAATTCATATCATTAACTAACTTGTTCCCATCACATCAGCATTTTATTTCCCTATGACCTTATTTTCAAAACATAAAACATATACTAGTACCTTTAATACAATTTTCTCTTTGTTTACTTCAGTTGTTCAAGCATAAAGTGAGGTTCATCATCTTATATCCATGATTTTTGGAATTTCCTTTTAATTCCACCTTTCTTTTGTTATCAAACCCATAATATTTATGGGTTACTCAAATCACCATTTCCACCTTAATAGTAGATCAACTGATTTCATCATAGATACTAAAGTTAATTATGGATAATTCCCTTAAGAGTCTTAGTTTTTTAAAGCACTGAAAAATAGCTCAACCTCATCTTTAAGTTGAAAGAAAGTACCAGAAGTGTACCATCAAATTCTAATAAATTTTTTCTCATAGGTACTGATAGATTCATTATCCTTCTTTTTTGGCTCAAGAAATTTCATCTACATCTTCATATGAAGAATACAAGTAATGTACTTATTGAAAAGTAATATTTTAAACTCATCCCACTCCCCGGATTCAATTTTTTCCTCTAAACTGATATTCTTGATAATATACCCCCATTGATCTACTACACATTCGAAATGAAAAAAAAACCAAAAGTACTTTTTCATGATCTGAACATGGAATAATGTAAAATAATGTTTGAATGGTTTCGATCCATTTCTCAAAAAATAGTGGATTAGTAGACCCACTAAAAGAAGTAGGATGTTTCCTTATGAAGGACTCAACAAAACATTATTCCCTACTTTGCTGGTTTATAAGTTCATTATTATTTATATCATTAGAATGTTTTGTGATAATTGAAATTAGATTTTGGATTACAACACCCATAATATTTTTCTTCATGGGAAGATAATAATTTCATTATCTATCTCATTTAGCATTAACATGATTCATTTGGGTTCCATCCATTTACTAAAACCAAAAATAAAAGTTCTAGAAATAATAATCACTTTATAAAACAAAAATCCATTAAAAACATTAATATGAAATCAATATAAAGAAACCTTCTTTTAAATCTAGAAAACTATAGGTTTAACCTAGTCCATCCATGATCATTACCAAAATTTTAGGATATTATCCAATACCTAGACTTTCCCCTAGGGTTCTTACTAATTTTTCCCCATCATAGTTTCAAAAGGTTATACGCCTATGAAATGATGCCAACTATAGGGACCCATAATTTTCATATATAGATATTAAATCTTATTAGATGGATATTCAATACATAATATAATTATTCATACTAGAATCATATTGTTGTAGTATATTTAGAAATTTGGATATAAAAACCACTATTACTTATGATATCTACATAATATACCACTTAGTTAATCATAACAATCACCCTTATTAAAAAATTCATACTTAATAAATTTCTTCATAACTTTGGGAAAGGAAACATAAGAACGGGGGAGCTCCAATTCTCATTAATGGTACACAAGGGAGATAACAATGATCACTTAAATGTAAAAGGAGCATAAGGGTATGTGAACATGAGAATATATTTTAAAACCATATACAACATATCAAATAGAATAATTTTAAATCATGTAAATTGGCAGTTTATAAGACATTGATTATAAAGGAATCAAATAACATAATCCACGAGATCATAACATTTTCATATGACAAATAATTTTTATATACAAATAACCATAGAAAATAACTTTTTTATTAATAAATTCCAATTTCCAATACTATCATAGTGGATTATATTCACTCCACAAACCATCATAGAAGTCAAGGTCCATTCCCAAAACTATCATAATTGAAATATTCCCATACTAAAGTGGGTTCACTCCCAATTCCAACCCAATTTTATCTCATGATATATACATATTTACCTAATGCATTGGATGGATTTAAAATGAAATTCTCACTGGTCACATAATAAATATCATACAGATGTATCCCACAATATCATAATACATTCATTTTATGATAACTCATTAAATGAAATAGGTTTCATAAACATTTTTTTAGGACATAACCTATTGAAAATAAATATTTTTTATAATCATTTCATCAATTCATCATAGAATTACCCATGGAAAAAGAATGGGTTTCATAAATGACTTGTCAATATAATCATAAAACACAATGGGAAATAATAATTACGGTATCATTTGATCATATCCATAATAAGTATTAGGAAACATCTAAATATGTCAAATTAGATAGAAAATGATTTTAAAAGATCACATATATCCTTTCTTGAGGAAAATATACTTTCCTCTTTAAAATAACTAATTTAATATCTAAAAAACTTCCAAATATTAAAAAAAATTAAAATAACATTTAAAAATTTTATGGTGATATTCAACGTATATAGTGGTCATGATTCTGTGAAATTCCATTCATGTCGTATGTGTTAAAACAAAGTTTCATGTCACATTTTTAGTAAAAATTAAAAAAACACCTCATTCGGAAAATGTTAATAATTTTATATTTTAACCATTTTTTAAAAAGTTAAACATGGGAAAAATGACTTTAAAAAATCATTTTAGAGTAGTAAAATAATCTTTAAGATATTTTGAGAAAAATGGACATGGAAGTGATAGGATTATCGATTAAAGAGAGAGATAAAGTTGGGTTTCCTTAAAAACATTCTTGTGTTATCTTGAGTAAATAATGTTATGAAAATAAAATAAAAACATTTAATTTATATAATTAACACTCTGAGAATAAAATTCATTGGAATATTGATATTTATATCATTCAATTTCATCTTTGGAAGCATAATAAAAAATAATCTTAATAAATAATGATATTGTTCCATAAAGACCTTAACACTGATAATTTTTGAATCATAATACTCATAAAATAAGGAAACATAAATGGATATATAAATACTCCTAATTATAATAGGAAAAATTATAAAATACATTCATTGGTAGTATATACTCCATATAAATGAAACAAGTGGTGAATATATGTCTCACAAAAATAAAAGAGAGGCGAAAATCCCTTACCTCAGGTCTGACTTCCTTTATACATGTCTAAAAATACTATATAATAAATTTATATTTATTATAAATATATTAATGAATCATATTAATATATATAATACCATATATTATTTCATTTAATGATTTATCACCTGTTTATTGACAATTCTTTATTAAAAGTACTATTTAGAGTGATAACTACTTTGTTTTTCATATATGTTTTGGTTCAGTAGTTTTCGTCCTTGTGATTTAATTATGGTTAAACAATCCTAATATTGTT
Source organism: Viscum album (assembly GCA_963277665.1). Lineage (NCBI taxonomy): Eukaryota > Viridiplantae > Streptophyta > Magnoliopsida > Santalales > Viscaceae > Viscum > Viscum album. The sequence goes on from OY728120.1 coordinate 1,246,626,931, forward strand.
AATAATTATTTTAATATAAAATATAATTTTTATATGAAAAATATAAATCATCCTTAAAATTTAAAGATAAGAAAATGAATTAAACTGTTCATAGAGATGGTAGGTTGAACGTACACAAGAAAGTTGTTTTCATTTTTTGATAGATGGAATGAATGAAAGATAAATAATAATGAACCTTAACATAATTATTATTATATTATAAAAATCATATATGTTCCTCAAATCATTCATTATGACCATCTATGTGAAAAGGAAATGAAAAACAAATCATGTCACATCATGTGGGTGGTAGTCCACACGTAGGCTCGAGAAAAGTTATTATTTTCTAATGGATTTGAAGGAAAGAAGAGAGATGTGATATAATAATAATGGAAGTATAATTATATCATAAATATCATATATTTAAATTAAATACATTATTGTATACATCCATGAATGTCAGTGATGAAAAATGAATTATATCAGTTCTTGAGGCGGTTGACCGCCATTCACATGATCGATAGTTTCGTTTCTCATTTCTTTAAAGAGGATATTGATATAAATTATTTTATTAACAATAAATACATATTATTTTATGTTATATAACTATGTTTTTATTTTATCATAGTTTAATAATATTTTATGTTGGTATAAAAAATAAAAAAAATGCACTGTTAAAAACTATACCACTACCTCGAACAACCTCTTTAGTTTTATACCTAAATCCTTCATACAATAGTTTTATGATCAATAATATGAAACTAGTTCAGGGTAGGTACGTAATAAATTTATTTTTTTTTGGTATTGGATGAACAAAACATACATTTATGTGTGAAGAGGAGGGGAGAGAGGGTGACTATTTTTAATTGAGGTGAGTGGAATACTTGAAATTATTAAATGTTTTACAATAATTTCAAGTCACTTTCTAGAGTAAACTGATACAAAATTGACCTATACTAATACTTGGAAGATTTAAGGTCGAATGATTTCCATAAAATATAAATTAGACTTATTTTCAGGTCATTTTAACCCTTATCTATTTAGTTTAACCCTCGATACACCTGTTTTAACCTTAACTACGGTAACCTATGTTTTCTATTTTTCCTATTCATTATGACCAAAAATTAAGTTGAAATTATTAAAAAAAATTAATTATTATGATTAAAAATATGAAATATATTTTATCAAATTAAATTCATAGAGTCGGATGAAGTTAATTTAAAATTAAACCCTTAATCATGATAAAAAATGGTTTTCCAAAGAAAATGTTTTCTTAAGTATAGAAAGTTTTTATATATAAATTCAATGTAAAATTGTATATAATGAAATAAATTTTATTATTAATAATATAAATAAACTAATTTTATTTTTAAAGTGGTTTTAAAACTAAATTTAACTTTTAAAATTCTTTAAATGAAAATATGATTTTAATAAATATTAATAGTTTTTATATTCATCAAAAAATTATTCTTTTCACATCCAAAAATAATTTAAGATAATTTTTACATGTTGATTTAAAAATTAATGTTTTTTTACATAAAATTTTTAAAATTAGAAAAAAAAAATTTTAAAAATGATTGAAACGCAATGAAACTGCTTTCTAGGAGAAAATATTTTTTTAGCAGATTTATTTTTATCCCATGCCTAGAAAAAATATTAGATGAATGAAAAACCGTTTGATTGAATATATAATATGGAGATTTAACTAAAATCATTCAACAATGGTGAATATTTTAATTTATTGTTATAAAAACAAATTGTCCATATAAAAATAGTTTCTAAAAAAATTAAATTCAAATGATTCGTATTTTCATTTATAATGATTTTATTTTATACATGTATAAAAGAGAAGGAGTTTAATAATTTAGTTAGTCATATTCATACCCACCAATGAAATCTATATGTGATAACTATCAGAATATATAATATTATTATAATTGTATATCATGGTTTGTTTAAACATGGTGTTGCGTATAACAAAAGATATCAAAGATATTTATTTTATTAAAAAATAATATTTCATAAAATATCAGGGTGTTACATATACATTCATTTATTTTTTTGTATAAATATTTTAGTTGTTAAATTTATTTATATTGAATATATTCCAATCCATTTCAATTGTTCAAATTATTGAAACAAAAAAAAATCAAGATCTTAACCAATCATTATCCCAGAGCACACAGCCTCTATCACCACCTTCAATGGATTTGTTTTATTCTACTATACCAAAGAATTTTAGTGATCTACCATCATCCACTGATGTTGTTGGTCACTCACCATCGGAAGAACCTTCGGCGGTACAGTAGTTAGCCACTCCATCATCATGGGGAAATTGGTGAGTTACCATTACTTGTATGTAGGTATTTGTATAAAAACTATATATCTTAATTAACTGGTTAATATATTTATCAAATTGATGAGGATAAACATATAAGAAATACAAATATTAATACAATAGATGTATGAGACCTGAAATAATTTAAAATCATTATTCCATTTGATATGTTCAGGTTTCTGAATGGTGATGTTGTTGGAAACTAAAGACAGATTCTTGTCCTGGTTGCATTCAAGATGGTGGGCCTTCCAATTAATTATAAAAATTAGAGGATTATTCCAATAACATAGATGAAGAAGTTTTATGACAAACTGTTAAAGGTAATACTAATTTATTATTCAATTATGAATAATTTAAATAGTGTGATTAGAATTAATAATATTCTTATAATATGTGATGTTTTTTTATATCTATATATTTTTTCATTTCGATGCACTGGCTCAATTTCATGCACATGGACCTTGAAAATTATGTTCATGAATTGGAGATAATTTAAGTGGAGATAATGGAATGAGTTTAATGACACTTCTTTAAGCACTCGGTAGATATATGAGAAAGTTCCCAACATGTGTCTTGTGAGAAGTAGAAGATATTTGTTGATATTAACAGGTATGTCTCTCACAAGGTATTTTCATATTTTATAATATATTAATAAAATTAACACATGAAAATTTTAATGTTATTATTGTTTCTATTTCTTCCATGAGTTGTCAAAAAAATCAATTAATCATGAAAAAAAGTAATTCCACATATCATTGGGTTGTAGTGCTTTCCCAAAAAATGTGTAATATTTGTTGTTTTTTATCCATTATTATTTATATTATTTAGTTATACCTAAATTTTTTTCTGACTTATATATATATATTTATAAAGTGTTTTGATTTAGTCCACCATGTAGGATGAACAAAGATGTGGCATAATACTGATAAAAAACCTAGTGGTAGTTTCATGATGAACCTACCATAAGAATTATCATAAATACTTTTCATTACTACTTAATAATATTTAATTTATATAAAAGAAAACTAATAATGAAATTTAACTGGATCATATGATTATTTTTAGATAACGTATAAAATCATTTCTAATATTGTTTTATGAATATGTTAAAATTCAATAATCATGGGATGTGAACTCTAGACAAAAACCATCGGTTTCCCAGAGTGATGTAACTGAAATTGGTTTAGGGAAATCTCATCCTATTCATATAAGATGAATTGGTTCTAGGAATACTCCATTGACTATAATTGGAAGGTAACCATCATTATTTAATACTACCTTATCTATTAGGGGTTAAAGTGGTTTATTTTATTGGGAATCACATAGGAAAATGTTAGTACTGAAATAAAAAGTGTAAGAACATGTCTCGAATATGCTAACATATCATTAGTGTTTCTCGACAATGGAAAATTACTTTGTTTATGTATTTCAGAGGATAAAGGGTATAGTCCCTGAACAAAATGATAGGTTTATAGCACATCCCATAGAGTTAAATTCTAAACTCAATCCAGGACATGTACAACTGATTATTTTTTTATTGAAATGATGATATTGTATCCATTTGGGGTTTCTTATGTAAGGGAGAGATGGGAAAATGTGATATTAATGTTCTTTTTGAATTACATGGGTTCATATTGGTGTGAAATCATAAGAAAATTATAGTTGAATCATCAGTGGAAAGCACAAGTAGAAAGCATATTAATCTGACATGTAGTGTGTTCATAATGAGTTAATACATGTTTTTAAAAGATATCAATGCCATGAAAACCATTCCTTGGGGTTCAGAACCATTAAAATAGCCTAATATTGGATTAAATCATAATATAATGAGCATATATTTATTTATGAAATATAATAAATGATTCCATGTCAATCTGAGTAACATTTTCTCCAAAATAATAGTAAATGAATTTTTAGTGTTTTAAAACTCTAAAAAATTGGTGTAGCAGTAAAAAAATGTATAAAATATCCTATTATTAGAATTAATTCAAAGTAAATACTTCATTTAATCATTTATAGAATTTATAAGGAGATTAAAAATTAATCTAATGTTCACTATGCCCAAATTTTCTCAATAAGATGTTTTAATAGATAAAAAAGTATTTAAAAATTCACCTTATGTGTATAATACTAAGAAAAATACCTCATATTGGATTGAAATCAAAGGAAACCAACCATAGACTGATTTTTGAAATTTAGGAATAGAATATTCATCAAATAGAGTATTATTTTTCCCATGATGACAGTAATTCCATCATTAGTGTTTTAAAACTCTAAAACACATATATAATGATCAAAAGTATATCCAATAACCTAAAATTTACACAATGTCATATAAGAACAATTGATGAATAATTTTTTATCTATATGAGTAGATAACGTGTCAATTTGACATGCAGTGTACTCAGAATAAATCAATACATGGTTTTAAAAGATATCGTAGACATTAAAATTGTTCCTTTTGAGGCCAAAACAATGAAAAAATAATATTGGAATGAATTCATAGGAAAACAATTATAAAATTATATTTTAAATTGAGGAATTAATAATACATCAATTTGATTTTCAATTTTTCCAATATGATAATAAAAAAACTATTAGTGTTTTAAACCATAAAAATGTGTGTGTGATGGTCAAAACAATAGAAAATGACATCATATTAGAATAAAAACATAGTAAAATAATAACTGAATCATTTTCAACGTTTAATTCTTGAATAAAAATAAATCTAACATAAATTTTACATTAAATGACTTAATAAGTATTTTTAATAGATATCAATGTCTTTAAAAATATTCTTTAGAGGGTCCGAACTAGGAAAATTACCTCATAATGTTGTGAAGTCAAAATGAAAATACCATAAAATTTAAAAAAATGGAACTAATTACGCATCAATTTGAGTTTCATTTGTCATAGGATATTTTTAAATTCATTGTAATTTCTTTAAATCTCTAAAACATGTGTATAACAGTCAAAAGAATATCTAATTACCTTGGGTTAGCCTGAAAACATTGGTAAACAAGTTTGAATCATTTTTTATGTTTATGAGTTCATGATGCATCAATTAATCATGTGGTGTGCTCAGAATGACTCTATACATGGTTTTAAAAGATATCAAATGCTTTATAAACAATCCTTATGGGGTCTAAATGAAACAAATGATCTAGGGATGAATTGAAATCATAGTAAAAAGAATTTTGATTTATTTTTGAAATGTAGGTACTGATTCCATGTCAGTCTAAGTTGTGGTTTTCCCAGGATGATAATAACCACAATTTTGGTGATTTAAAACTATAAACTATTCATATGATGGTCAAAAACCAAATAAAATGACATTCGATTGTCATTAAATCATAGGAAAACATCCTTTGAATCATTTTTGAGATGTATTTGTAGAAGACACATCAATCTGACGCACATTGTGCTCGAAATTACTCAATAAATAATTTTAATAGATATCAAAGTAAATAATATTATGCCTTATGCAGTAAAAACAAAAAAAAATATGTGCTAAGAGTTACATGAAATAATAGAAAATTTACCATGGATTAATATTTGAAAAGTATGATCCTATTCTACATTAATCTAAGTTGTAATTTTCTTGGTTTTTCTGTAAACACATTTTTAGTGTTTTAAAACTCTAAAACATGAATATAGTGTTGAAAATAATATCTCATACATTAGATTGGAATTAAATAATATGAAACCCATTGTTAAAACATTTTTTATATATACAAGTAGGCGAAACATAAATCTGACACAAGATGTGCTCAAAATGACTCAATATGTGGATTTAAAAGACAGCAAAGGCTTTAAAAATGTTCCTTAGGGGGTCAAAACCAATAAACATACCTTATATTAGAGTTAAATCAATGGAAAATTTCCATAGATTTATTTTTGACATATATGAACCAATGAAACTTCAACCTGAGTTATAGTTTTCTTGAGATTGCGTTAAATCAATTTATAGTGTTTTAAAACCCTAAAATGTGTGTGTAATCATCAAAACCATAGCAAATTACATTGGAATGTTGTGAAATCATAGAAAAAAAATCATATAATAATTTTTTATCCCATATTAAAAACATTAAAAATTGTTTCTTGAATAATTTCAAGCACACCACACGTCAGTTTAAAAACTACATAAATTGTTGTATTGAAAAACATTTTGAGTTTTAAGTGTTGATTCATATCTTAGATAAGAAATTTTATATGCTATGAAATTTCATATGTTTGAATATAAAAATAATAAATATTATATGAAATGTTGGAATATATTTTTTGTCTATTATATTTCATGTTCCTTATTCTGGTTTGTTTGGAAGATGATAAAACCTAGATTTTGGAAGGAGTTGATCATTCTGATCCATGAAACACTTCTGAATGTCATCGTGATGTATTATAGTTTTTGTGGAATGTTTAAACAATATAATTTAATCCACTATAATTATTACTTATTATATTTATTTATTATGATTTATATATTTTTTTGTTTTAGTTGACCTAAAAGTGATGTGGTCATCTTCGTGTATGATTGGTCTAGCCATGGAGGTGGTCAAATTCAATGGAGGTGGAGAGATAGATGTGATGATCATGGGAGTATAGTGGATGTTGGACCAAGTATATATCTATTTGATTATTGAGTTTTTGAATTATATATTGAGCCAAGATATATGAATGGTGGTTGCATATATATGATAGATGGATGCATAACTATGTTTACTGTATATTTATGTTTTTAATTAATTGGTATCTAGTAATATTATAAGTTAAATTTTATTTATTTTAATTTTTTGGGGTAGTTTCTATAAACTTTTTCTAAAAAAACTTCCACTAAAATAAATATGGGTGATTATTCTATTGAATTTTAATTTTTATTTATTTATCTATGTTTAAATTGTTTTTGTGAACTACCAAAAAAACAAAACCACAAAAAATAATATATTGGTGGTTAATTTATTTTTTCATAATTTATTAATTAAAAAATTAATGGATAAAAATACCACAAAATGAATAAAAATCACCAATAAATTTTTACCAAATACCACTTATATTAACCACCTATAAATGAATTTAAACCTCACAAAATTTATTACTAACCATGATATACATTACAGATTTTATAACCACCACTAATTTGTTTATTAAAGGTTTAATGTTCCACTAGTAAGAAAAATAACCTCTATTAATCATTTTTTAGTGAATAAAGATTTTAAAAATCCATTCGTTAAATAATTTAAGATGCAAATGAAGAGATTATTGAGTCGAACAAAAAATGAAAATGTTATATCAAAATCCATTACAAATGACATTATTAATTTATTTTCATGAAGTGTAAGATCATAATAATATTTATATTCACAATATGTTGATATAATTATCTTATGTAACTATTAATATTTTATATTTATACATATAGATCATGAATTTTAATCATTAATTTGGAGTTCCAAATGATATAAAATATTTTAATTGGGGATCTTTGAAGCATTATATGAGATTTGATGCTTAAAATATTAATATCTTTATGTTTTGTATTGTTTTTTTGTGAAGAAGTTTAGAAGAAAAAAAAATAGTGGCATCTTCATAGAATTTACTAACTTGAGATATTATGGAATTTTTATTTACAATATCAAATTAAATTTTCATGGAAAATTTTCATTTGTGTTATTCAAATGAAAATGGTCTAATATTTAAAGTTTCATAAGGAAGGATTCATTATAATTTACATATTCTAACTTATCTAGGTTGATTGATATTGGTGATCATGAATAACATGATCTATATATCTTGGATTCATAATAAAAAATGGTATATTATGTAGATGAAAAATCTGATAAAGATTCGAGCATTGTAGTCCATGTCAAACCGAGAGACTTAAATGATATGGTTGATGATGTTGAATAATTTTTTTTATGAAATTGAACCCCATAAACCACAAGAGAAAGATGTATTTATCCATGATGAAATTGAAATAGTTTGTCTTATAAGGGAGTGTGAATATGATGACATCATTTTAATGGTGAAAGATGATATTAATATATTAAATTTTGAATTAATTGATTGTATGCTAAGTCATCCATTATCTTATTTTTATTTATTTATTTTGAATACGTGATTTAAATTAATCTATGCACAAAAGTTTCAAAACATTGTCTTCTTTTATATGGTATATCATTTTCTAACTTGTTTTATATTCTTATTGGATATAATAATATTGAAAACAAAATGATTCAAAGATACGATCTGATCTTCCTTATCTCATACACTTTTGGATGACCCATTTGATACTCTCCCACTTTAATCAAGAACACTCCCTAATTTTGATATGCTACACTTTTTTCAATTGATTACATATGATATTCTCTTATATTCATCAAGCACACGCTTTTTATTGAGTGTATTATATTCTTCTATAGGAATGTTGAAGGGGTTAGATGGAGTAGTGGAGGAGAAATCATCAACTGAGCAAAGCTACCACAATTACCATTGTAATGGTACTATAAGGTGACCATTATTGGTATGTAATTTTTAAGGTGAAAAAAATTAATACATCTTTCTACTAATTACCTAATATATTTATTCAATGGATTAAAATAATAACAGGACATAAATGAACATGAATACATCAGATGTTTATAGGTTTAAAAATTTTAAACATTTTATGTCATTTTATGTATTTGGGATGTCGATAGATGATTCCAAGCATGTGAGACAATTCCCATTCCCATAACATGTCATTAATAGAGGCATATCATCACTGATTGGAATAATTTTATTTTTGATAAACAATTGAAATTAAGTAAAAATATATATTTTTAGTATTAGTCATATATTCACATCAAATGTAAGCCAAATTATTTTCTCATATATAATATGTGGATGATTTTACATATATATTAATTTGTTTATATTAATATGATAATTTTTGGGAATATATTTTTATGCATTATCTAATTAAAACTAATTTATATTCTAAATTTCATTTCATGTAGGAAACAGATTCCCCCGAAGCTAGTAGTTGGCTAGAAAATTAAGAGCATAGATCAGTTGGGGGTAGCCATTCTGACATAGCGGAGTAACATTTATGTTTTATTCCCTTTTAAAGTGTTTTATTTTTAATGAAAACTTATGTATGTTTCTTTTTTAGCATATGAATAAAACAAATAAAATGTATGTTTAAAAAATATTATGTTATAATGTATGTAATTATTATATTTTTTATTATTTTTTTTCTTTCAGTACTAATATTATCAAATTTTGTACCATGTGGATATATTTATATTTTATATTTCATGTAATAACATATTTATAATACTGTTATTTTAGGTTAATTTTTTTTAACTATAAGTGATTTTAACCGACATCACTTAGAATTATTCTTATTCATTGCTACGATTTATCAAAGATAAAAATATCATTGATAATGTGGGAGTTTTATTAGCACTTGATAAAAGTGACAATAAAGTCCCTCTTTATCATCACAAATAAATTCACCCCCTTTATCATCATTTTCTTAACATTGATGAAGGTTTTTTATCACTAATTTTTCTTAATGATGGTAAAGGAATACTTTATGGGCACATTTTTTAATACTGATAAATACTTCCCTTCATATGTATATATATATATATATATATTAAAAATCCTATTTTCATATATAAATAAATATTATATATATATATAATATATTTTTTGTAAATATGATTTATATAATTCTAAATAATTATTCACAGTTAAGATATAACATATTTAATGAAAAATGGTTTAAAAAATTATTAATTAATAATTTAATAATTATTAAAGTGTAATAGACATCTAATAACAATTTAATGATGAAAAAATATATCTTAAGATGAGTTAAAATTTGTAATTTAACTTTAATTGATCATAAATTTGGATTTGTCTGTTTATTTTGACTCCACGGTATATTAATTCTATGTCTGTGTAAATATATGCACCATCTAGACCAGGAGGAGCCATGATCTATATATTTTGAGGAAAAAAAGTCTCAAAATTCCTAAAAATGAGATTTTGGTTGGGATTCCCTAATTTTTTTAATATGTGATGGAATTTTATTTTTTTTATAAGGGTCTTCTGGTCTTTTTTTGTGTAGACTGAAATTATTATCAGACCATACTTTCATATGGACATTATGATGTTAAAATTTTATTATTTTTCATATTTTTTATTTATATAAAATTAATTATATTCATATATATATATATATATATTTGTATATATTTACATATAAAAATTTAACTGTATTAATTAATATTTAAAAACATTACATGTAAAATATATTTTTAAATATAAAAACCATATGTAAATAGAAAATAATTATCTATATTATTAAAACTAAAAATTAATAAATGTTTGTATACCTATAAAAAGTATCTATACTGTTTATATATAAATGTGTGTTTGTGTGTTAATAAAAAAATATATATTTATTGGTATATTCTAATATATGTAAATAAATATTAATATACAATACATGTAAATAAATATATTTTTATATTTATTTTTATATATACATAAAGACACACAAAACTATTTTATAAATGTATTTAAAAATTATTATATAAATATATATAAATATATAGATAAAAATATAAATAAATTTACATATAATAAAATAAATAATAAAATAACAAGGAGAACTAGCAATGGAGTAGAGGTGTTGAGATTGAGGTCACAGGTTCAAATTTAGGAAGACACGTAAAGGTTGCAGGGTGGGGGATAGCACTAATAAAGGCTGGGGTGGGTGTGGGGGTGAGGGAGCGCTAATAAATGAAGGGGTTGTGGGGGGTGCGGTATTAAAGGGGTGGGGTGGATAGGGATCATTGAAAAAAATTATTAGCACTGGTAACCCATAGTTTTATCAATACTATTAAACCATAGTCTTATGAGAACTGATAATAGAGGCACGACTAGAGATCAGACTTTTAAAGGTTCTATAATTGGGCCTAATCACTGCTAAAAAAGCATTGACATGCTAAAAACCATTAAAAGTTGTGACCTTTATTAGTGCTTAAAATCGTCGATAAAGGGTGCTTTTATTAAATCATTTTGTTAGTACTGATAAAATTTGATTCTTTTTTTTCACTGATTTCCCTCCTTGCTAACCCCGCTTGTCAGTGCTTGAACCACCACTCTCGCAGACCCCCTTTGCCAATACTCTTAACGCCCCTTTATTAGTTTTTTTCACTTCTAAGCTACTTGTTCACACACGTGCGTGTCTGAACTCGATCATGTAACCTCCCTTCTATAATTTGAACCCATTTACCACTGCTCTAATAAATATTTATTCTATATTTTATGATATTTATATTTATTTATATATATTTCCATACATATTTTTATTCATATATATATATAATTATTTTTAAATACATTTCTAAAATATATGTTTGTTTGTGTGTGTTCATGTGTATGATATATGTATACACGTATATTCATTTTAATATATTATATATGTAATATCCATTTACATATTTTAGAATATAAGTATATTTAAATATCGATTTATTAATACACACATATATGCATATATAAACCTTATATATACATTTGTATAAGTATATATATATATATATTCATATATATTTTTAAGATGTAACAATATTGATAGATGTTATTTTAAATAGAATGTATGATAATTATTTCCATATGATTTATATAATTATTTATAAATAAATTTTACATATATATTTATATGTCTATATATTTACATATATATTTATGCATATTTACAAATAGTTGTATATATAGATATAAATTTTAATATTGTATTTATAAATATTTTTTTAATACTGTTATATACTATATTTAATGATAAAGATATATTTATAAAAATATGTTCATATATGATGTATTTAAAAAATAGTTACGCACCCACACAAACACATATTTACACACACATGTAAATATTTATATTTCACACATACACACAAAAATATTTACAGATATGTATATATTTACATATATTAAAATATACACATAAGTATATTTTTTATTGACACGTGCATATTTATATATAAACATAAATTGTATAGGTATATATATATATATTAATGCATTTTAATAAGGTCAATAAAATGGAATTTTTTTTAATTTTATATTAAATGAATAATAATTATTTATTTCCATATATTTTATATATTTAAAAATAAATCATAATTTAAATATGATTAACTATTTATTTTTACAATTGGTTTATTCTATCTAAATATAAGAAAATATGGATATATTTAATTATAAATAATACTACAATATGAAAAATGATAATGTTTTTAAACCATATTATTAATATGAATGTAATTCATTGGAATTAATTTATTTTTATACTAAAAAGGATTATAAGACCGTCCTAAAAAAGTTGAAATTCCATAAAATATTAATAAATTATGACATCCCAACTTAAAACACGGTTTTAGAGGCCTTCATGGAATATTTTGAACTTGAAAAATTAGGAATGATTTGACCTTCAGTCAATATAGTGTAGATCTCTTCAAAAAATTTGATTTGATATATGGCATAACCCAAATCAATAATCTAATAAAAATTATTACTGTTTTAATTTCATGTCACGTTTTCAACTTATCTTTGATCATTTTCTAATTTATTGAATATTTAGGTAATCTAATTGTTATTAAATGACTATTACTAAATAATAAGTGAAAATAGGTGTTTAAATTAATTTCATATTGATGTTCCATGTTTATTATTTTGACATTTAAATTTTTTAAAAATCATCCATGAAAACTGTTTGAATTTATTTTATATTCTCAATTTTAATGTTGGGTGAATTATTAGTCTTGCATATTAATTTTTACATGATCCTGGATACTGTTCCATTTCCTCATCATTCTTATGGCTTCTATATTTCCAAAATTGTGCTGAATTAGTATTCCTCTGTGGATTTATTACTGACCTTGGTAACTTAGTCTCTCATTTTATCTTTTTCATCCACATAGGTTGGTCATACATATTTCTATTTCTCCTTTTTTCGACTACATATGATTAGAGTCTTTTTTTTGGTTGTGTTGTTTCCAGATGTAGATAGTGTCAAGGGAAATTGATCATCCCCACACACCTAGTTCTTTTTTATAGTCATTTAGTCTCTCTCATCGGTCTGATTTTTTCAGCTTTGGTTCGAGAACCCTACATTCAGTGTTTGACTTCTTGGTGGAGATTATCATATTTTTTTGTCATCCAATGTATATTTTTGGTTTACTTCTCTTGGTGTATTTTTTACAATGATTTCCTTAATTCAAGAAGATGTGTGGATTAGTTCCCAAGTGAAGATCAACCAACTTCTAGACTAGGTGAATACCAACACCTATGTGAGTATAGAATCTGTAAGAAATTCAAATAACATTCTGAAGAGAATAATAATTCCAGACCTATGCATCCATCATTGTAATTCATTTTACTATACTTCTCATTTTTGTATATTTAGTTCTTCAAATATCCATTTTCTCCCTCTGTTCATTTATCTTTTATGTTGTAATATTCTACTCTAAGAATTAATAAAACCCATGAGTTGGGTGGTGTTCTTACTATGTAAGTATGTACATTCTGGATATTAAATCCTTATGTTCTTTACTACTTTCCAAAAAAATAATATTGATTTTTTTCTATTGAATTTTAATTTTGTAAACAAAATATCCAATTTAGTCTTATTTAATTCATGTGTCATTCCCTTGTTAGTGCACATTACCCCTCATGAAGTTGTAGCTGAGCATTATTAGTTCTTTTTTGTTGTCAAACTTGATACTTATTTTACATTATAGTTTTTGTTTTAACTTCTAAACTTATATCTCTTTTTATTCGCCTCTTCTTTGCCATATATTTTTAATTAAATCCACTATGACATCAATAATTCTTTAAATTTATAAAATCTAGTTGGATAATCATGTATACCCTTTGATATTTTCGGGTTCATGGGGGCGTACTCTTAACATTTTTCACAATAACTATGTATCTAATCATTTAAGTAAACATGTCAACAAATAGGTTTGATATTGAAAAATTTGATGGCTAAAATGAATTTAATTTATGGAAAATTAAGATGAGAGCCTTCCTAGTTCAGAAAGGATTAATGGATTCGATGTTTGGGCCTTAGAAACCTGTTGTAACTATTTATAAAACTGTAAAACATCTACTATTTATAAAGTTGTATCCCTCTATATTCTCATTAAATAACATATTTATCTTCTTATTTCCATAGGTATAAAGTTATTAGAGAATTAGTATTTGAAACTACCATTTTCAGTATATGACTTAAGCTATAAAAATCATACATGAAACCATATTTAGTTGGTAAGAATTATAAAAAATATTGACTGTTTACATTTAAAATGAAACCTGGTATTTCAATTAAAGAACATTTAGATGAATTCAATATGGTGATGTTTTATATATCCAACACACATGTAACTGTTGATGATGAATATCAGGTAGTGATCCTTTTGATTTTCATAGATAATTCCTATTACACTTTACTTGAATAAATGATGTGTGGCTATGATTCCTTAACCCTAGAGGAGTTTAAGTATGCCTTTATCTATAAGGAACTAAATTCTAGGCCTAGAGATAATGGTGAGGTATATAGTCTTTTCACAATAGTTATACAATAGTATAGTGGTAATAATAAATAATTTAATAATGATAGAGGAAATAATAATATGTAACCCAAGTCTAGGTTTAATTATATGGAAATAAAACATGTTTTATTCCCTTACAGAAAACTCAGTAATAGTAAACCTAATTATAGGAAGCTTAAGAAAGAGCTTGAGACCGAATAGTCCACTAACTTGTTCCTTATAGTGGACTCTATTTATGTCAGTACAAAATTTTTGAATGTGGAATCTATTTAATATAATTAGATGACCACTCCATCATCATTTCCTTGATGTTAGGAGGGTTCCCAACCTCCATTCAAATCTGTTTTCCTTAGGAATTCTAGACAAAAGTGATATACCTTTAGGTATGAATTATATTTCCTAAAGGTTTCAAAAATCTCTATAACTATCATAAAGGGTTATCTCATTAATGTGTTGTATATATTGAAGGGGAAGACTCATTCAATGCATTTGGGTAGTGTTTTTACCACTAATACATATAATACTCTTCCATGGAAAAGGATATTATGGCATGTTATCTCTAAGGGCCTAATGAAACTCAACAAGAATGGTATTTTCATTAATATCACACCAACAAAACTTCCATTTTGTTTTGATTCTGTGATGGGTAAGGATAAGAGAGTCACCTTTAATAGGTCTAACCTTAATGTTGCCTACACCTTAGAATATATACATTCAGAAATATGGGGACCATCAAGTACTTCCTCCCATAGTTGAGGGTCCTATTAAGTTACCTTCATAGATGAATTCTCAATAAATGTGTGTATTTGCTTATTAAAAAATAAATATTATGTTTTTAGAACTTTAAAACTAGGAAAAACATAGTTGGAAATCAGTTTGGGAAAAGATTGTGATTATAAGAATAGATAATGGATTAGAATACCTATATACTAAATTCATTTAGTCTAATGAATTTAAGGGTATTTCAAGACACCATAATGTATGGGAAACCCCCCTAATATAAAGGAATTGTTAAAATAACGAATATCACTATTTTAGAGAGAGTCTGAAGTATGATTCCATGTTCATGTCTCCCTAAATCTTTCTGGGAAGAGGATTCCACTATGTCAGTTTACCTCATAAACAGGTTCTCATCCTCTTACAATCATTTTAAAACCCTAAAAATTATTGGAATGGAAAACCTCCATCTTATAGTTATTTAAGAGTCTTTGGATACACTTCTTATTCTCAAGTAAAACTGATAAGATTGAGCCTTGAGCTCTTAAATGTTTCTTTGTGGGATTTTCAAAGGGTGTAGAAGGTTATAATATTTCGTTTGATAAACATGGTTACCAAAAATTAATCACTAGTTGAGATGTGGTATTCTATGGGTCATGTTCTCCCAAATCCAAATCTATCACACCTAATAGTAGTGATCCATCCACAATTAAGGCTAGTGAAACTAGGAATCCAGCTCAGTTTGAGGCTATAATCCAGCCTCCTACACCTAATCCTCAACCTGTGACCCATGATGATTATAGATACAGTTATGATTCAAATTAATTATATAAACCACCAACCAATAATATAGACTATCAGTTAACCCAATATATAGTTATGAGGGTCCCTAGTACTCCTGATCAGTTTAGCCAATATTATGTTGATTTTAAAGTATTCTTTTCTTATAATTTTATTGATGGTGACCCTCAAATTTATATGATATCCCTTAATGAAAAATATTCAAAATAGTAGTTATTTTCCATGGATGAAGAAATTTATTCCTTAATAAAAAAATCACACTTTGTCTATCATAGATAAACCATGCAATGCTAAAGTAATTAGATGTAAGTGGATTTATAAAAGAAAAGAAGATAAAAATGATATAAATAAAATTAAATTCAAAGAAGTATTAGCTACTAAGGGATTCCTTTGATGTGAAGGAATAAACAATTGTGATATTTTTTCCCCAGTTGTTAAGCACTCTTTGATAAAGCCTATTGCTTCCTTTTTCTGCCAATAGTGACCTTCAAAATGAATAACTTGATGTAAAAATTTCCTTTCTTCATGGTGAAATAAATGATAGCCTTTTTATGAGGCCTCCTGAAGGATACTTTAAAAAATTAAAATCTATCCAAGTTTTCTTATTAAATAAATCATTATATGGTTTAAAACATTCTTGACTATTGTGTTATAGAAATTTCATGATAACCATTTCATTAAGATCTAGTTTGTTTCTTGTATTTATATTAAGTCAATTAAAATTATAATTTTATACCTATTATTGTATATTGAAGAAATTTATATTATTTGAAATAATATAATGCGCATTACTACTGTTATATATCAATTAAAAGGAATTTTTGAAATCAAGTACTTAGGTGCTGCAAAAAAAATTCAAGGTGTTGAAATTTAAATATATGTACCAAATAAACATCTATATCATTAATAGCATGCATATGTTTTGAAAATATTTAAAAGGTACCTATTGAATCTCTCAATCCTATTAGTATAACTTTTGGTAAACACTTTAAATTTCATTACGTTAGGAACCAACAATTGTTGTTGATATTCAATTTATGTCTAAATTTACTGATGCATATATAGTTGGAAGCGTCATGTATAGCTTGATCTGTATATGGCCTGATATAGCCTTTGTAATCTACACCCTTATATGATTTATTGATAGTCCAAGGAATCCATATTGTAATGCCTTGATGTGGTTTCTTCGATACTTGTCATGTACTACTAATTTTTATTTTTGAAATGTTAAGAATTTGGATACTACTAAATAAATTGTTGGATATGTAGATGCTAGCTATATAGGGAATATTGATACACAAAAGTCATTGACTGGTTATGTCTTCAATGCTTATTGATTCCCCATTTCCTAGAAATGAAATATGCAGTCAGTGGTTGACATTTCATCCATATAATCAGAATATAAATCCTTTACTAAGGCTATTAACGAGGCCTCAAAGATCAAGGGTTTGTCTGACAAACTCAAATTTTATAATTCTCCTATTAATGTATATAGTTATAGTCAATATGTATTATTACACTTATCTTATAATTTAGTATTATATGGGTAATAAAAACACATAGATATTAGATTACATTTCATTAGAGATGTTATAGAATTTGGAATCGTGTGTGTTAATAAGATACACATTGATGATAATTTGACTACTAATTTGACTAAAGCCATGTTATTATCCATATTAAAATAATTCTTAGATATGATGAATTTTGTTCCCATTATATAACCATAGGTGTAAGAACATAACCAATTTCAATTGAAAATGGTGGATATTTATTAAAGTAGGTGTTTCATTTTGTTTTCATATTTAAATTATATTTTTTATTCTAACATTTAAATTGGTTAAACTGCATGCATGAAATTTTTTTGAATTTATTTTATATGATCAATTTTAATGTTGGATAGATTATTAGTCTGGGATATTCATTTTCCCATGGACAATGATAAGGGGAAAGTTTCTCAGCCTTCTTATGGATTCTATTAGACCTCACCTGTACTGACTCATTGATCCTTATTGAATTTATTACTAACCATTGATTACTTAGTCACTCATTTTATCTCATCCATCCACCTATGTTGGTTTCACTTATTGTTTACACTACTTTTCTATTTGGAAATGTATTCCTAGATACTTTCTAGCATCTATCCTATTTTAAATTACATATGGTGTTAGGAGTAATTGGTCACCCCCTACACATAGTTATTTTTTGGCATTCATTCAGTCTCTCTCACTACTCTATTTTTCTCCTTCTCTGGTTATAGAACCTTACTTTCAATTTTTGACTTCTGTATAGTGATTCTCCATTCATTTCATCCTCCGACTTAAAAAATTGGTGTATCTATATTGGTGGATTTTTTACACTGGAATCCTTTGATCAAGAAGTTGTGTGGTTGAGTTTTTGAGTGAATATGGACTGTTTTTTAGGCCAACTGATTACTACTAACTTTATGTGCACACAGTCTATAGCGACATCAAATAACAACGTGAAGAAAATTGGATCTCCAAACCTGTGTGTTCGGTGTTGTAAGTATCTCAACTCTACTACTCATTTTTATAGATTCAGTTCTTCAATGCTTCCTTTTGTGTCTCTGTTAATTTTTTCCCATATGTTGCAATCTACTTCTTTGAAGCATTAATAAAATGATTGATTTGTGTGGTGTTCTTGTCATTAACATGGGTCTAAACTACATCAAAGAATATTAAATACCTATATTATTTACTGAGGTATGGATGGATATCATCATGGTTTCATTATCAAAAATTAAAATTTTATCAAAGATGAAGGGTAATGTCAAATCATCACAGATAGCTCGCAAATATTAAGTATAATTAATTTGAGAATACCAAATGAAAAATTTGTTCAAATGAAAAAAAATGATTTTTTCAAACAAATAATCATATATTTTTCAATAAAATATATGATGATTTGTTTTATAAAAATTCCTATATATATGATGAATCATTATAACATGCGCTCTAAAAACATTCACAACAATGTGAAGTACAAGGGCTAACCAAGGCCATTCTCTTGAGTATCTTTTGCAATCAATCACTCACTACTTATAATTCACTTTTTTTATAATTTTTTATTTATGAAATTAAACCAAAATAAATGGAGGTTTGAGAATTGAAAATTAATTACTAAAATTAAACATGGAGATGCAATTAAAACATAATGAATGCACTCATAATGAATTTGGAAGGAAAGGAGACATTCCTGAGAGAATCACCGAGTTTAAACCTTCATTGTATTATTATTAGTTTCAAGTTTAATTAATAACAAAATTCTATAATATGTGTGAAAATCCTCCTCTGAATATGGTTTTGAATATATGGTTCTCTCAATGATCACTAAGAGACCATCCATCCACCTCTTCGATCGAGGGATAATATTGTAGAAATGAAAGATAAACCTTAGGTGGAAAGTGGAGACATAATGGTGCCTTACCAACTAAGATACCCCTTGGAATAACTCTATAAAATTAAGAAACATAAAGAATGAATGTTTAATTACTTAGTTCCATCACTATATTACTCATTTTGGAACTTCCTAAGGTCAGATACTCATGATCATGATCATAAGAGAACACAATGAATAAGAAAACGAGGAGAGAAAACAAAAGAGGGGATGAAAATGAGATAAAAGAGAACACATAAATTAAAACATGAAATTATATTACATAATGAAAATAAAATAAAATAAACAAGGCTCAAATAAATAAAATTTCCAAAAAAGTCTATCCATATGTTTCCAACAACATGAAATTAATAAGAAACACTCTTTTATAGGAAAAAGAGGCGAAATTGTTTTTTCCAAAATCATCTGCCAAATTTTTCATTTGTTATACCCATTTTATGGGGTAATATGGACATGGTTACTTTTTTAAAGTTGTTTATATACATTAAAAACATCCACTAACCAAATTTGTTCTTTAATGTCCACCTAATGTATCAGTTATATCTTATTTACACAAGAAATTTAATTCTGGATAGGTGACTCTTCATATTCTAATACTCCACTATCCCATGCATTAATGACCTTGAATAGTCATGAATCAAGTGGGTACATAGTTATATAGGTTTCCCATCATATATACCCTTGATCCAAGTTGAATATGATCTCCTTTGGTTTTCTAATTATGGTATATGATCCCAATAATAAAATTATCAAGACTTATGAACATTTTCCGAGGTCTATACTGTGAACTAAGTTTGGTCCTTCAATGATGGATTTAGATTTAGTCCCTAAAGAGTAAATTTAGTCCCATGATGTATATAATACTAAAAAGAAATAATGTAATAATTTGAATTAGTGAATAAAATTTTATGGCTGAAATATAGAAATAAATTAAAATAGTTAAAATCCAAAAAAATCCATTTTAACAATAATGCCCAAAATTCCACTAAAACCCAAAAGTCAGGCAATTTTACATAAAATAAAATATTTGTGGGATTAAAAAATTAAAAATAAAAGAAAAATATTTGAAAATATTTTCATTGTTAATTCCCTCATACCTAAAAATTTCTCTCTTGGGTAATCATATTCAACCAAAGTCAAAACAAACTTTCCAAAGCATAAATGAAAACACAGCTCAATATTTATATCTACAAAAATATCATGCATCATACATGGATAAAAAGTTCATAAATCCTAAATAATAATACTAATTCATTTAATATCATGTTAATCATCACATGTATTTCATACCTACCTCCCAATAAAATATTCCTCTATCTCTTGCAGATTTTTAATGTTGAGTTTTTCTCCTAGTCAAGAACATTTGTGATCTCTGTCGGATTGATATCCTCTTAATGTCTTCACATAACATAGTCATAGATTTTTTAATCATGATATATTTTTAATTGTATTTTAGGAGGATTATAGTTTGTAGTTTTTAAATATAAAAATATCAGAGTTAGAATAAGGAGGGTTGTTCTCAAAAGTGAAGTAAATGAATGGAAATTGTTTTGCTCAAGAATTATGTTCTCCTAATTCATCAAAAAAATTAATAAACTAAAAAAACTATTTATTTAGGATGTTAAATATATAAATTTCAGAGTGAATGATAAATTACTTCCCTATTGTCCCCAATTGTAGAATTTTTAGCTTGAATTAGGATATAGATTTCTCTTCCAAATCATGTTTTTTAGGAAATGAGAGGCAGATTTTTTTCTTAAAATATTGGTGAAAAACCATCCAATCTTTTTTAATTATATTTTGGGAAACCCAACCATATTTACATTATTAAATTTATTCCACAAAATAATCAATAAATATGGAAACACTTTTTCATTTCATCTTAGACATATTCTTCAGGAAAAATACATCTCATCATCTCCCACCCTCACAGTTGAGTTCAACAATGATCATGAATTTAACATCAATAACATGTTGGTAAGGGATAAATGGATTATAATGTTTCTTCCCAACAAGGAATTTCACGTATAATAGTGTCTTAATAATGTTTGGATGAAAATTTATTCCAAAATAAGAGTTGAATGAGAAAATGGATTTTAAAGTGGTGCCT
The DNA here is from genome assembly GCA_963277665.1 of Viscum album. NCBI lineage: Eukaryota > Viridiplantae > Streptophyta > Magnoliopsida > Santalales > Viscaceae > Viscum > Viscum album. Next base: position 1,246,648,904 of record OY728120.1, read on the forward strand.
CAATCATACATGACACATTCAATGAAATCTAACAGCTTTGAAAAATAGAAAATGGAAATTTTATTCATTAAAAAACATGTATCAAAACTCCCTTTAAAAATTTAAATGTAAATAATATGTAAAAAAAGGTTTATAAAAGTCTCAAGTTGGGTATGATTTTCAATCCAGACAGTACTAGTGCATATGAGTTTCACAATCAACCAAAATTCAAAAAATAAAATGATTAGAAATCAAGAAACAAAATCCATTTGGAAATAATTTATAAACTCAAACAATAAATTCATGTAATTTGAAAAAATATAAAATATGGCTTTAATTTTCCAAAGTATTCAATTCATCTCCAGAATCCTAGAAACACAATAAGAATAAAAAAATAAACCATGAATAAAAATGGAAACAAATAAAAATTTCCTAAAAACATGTTGAAATATATCCCCCACACATATTCAATTTACTACCCTACAATTAGCTAAAATTATGTTAAGAAATTTTTATAATCAAAATTTAAATTAGGTAGAAACTAAAATAAAAAAAATTGAAATACAAAACCTAATTTATTTTTCAATAGCATCCTAGAGTTAAGCTCCTAGCTCCTACCACTTGGAAACTACAAGAATTAAATGGAAACGAATAAGAAAAAAAATATAAATATAAAGAGAAGGGTTATATAGAAGGGAAAATTATTTTTTAAAAACTCCCAAGTGGGTTCTGGATTTTTACTATCTTTATTGAGTCAGTTGCAGAAGTTTATCCCCAATCTGAAGGTGGATGTGGTTTCTTTGTGATGAACCACAACATGTGAATTTTCCCAGTATCCATTAGTAAACACTAAAATTATAGATTCCCAATTAAGTTAAGAAAATTACCAACCCCAAATAAAGAAAAAAAATATAATTTTAATTCATGAGTGGGAGTTAATAGAAGATAGGGACTCCAGGTTAACTTCTATGGTGTCCTCCTCCATATGATATGCATGTTGTTGTAGAGGAGGCAGTCCCACCGCATAATTATCTATCCCTTCTTCTTCAATCACCACCACAAGGTTGGTCTCCTCATTAACATACAAGGTATGATAAATTTATATTGAATCATAAATTTAATAAAAATATAATTCAAAAATATCAAATTGAATAAGATTAAAACAAGAATAATCCATATAGAAATCTTCTCTTTCAAGTATGTCATCTAGGAAATTAATTTCTTTAGGAAGGACCATTGGAAAATCAATCTCAGTAGGTGAACCTTCATCATTGTATTCCAATGAAATATATATGTAGATAGGAGATGAGTTTTCATTTTAAAGGATGGTAAGATTAAGTTTCCTGTTATCTTCAATAATGTTATTCTAGGATTCTTCCAAAAAATATTGATCTCTCATTATTACATCATTTTGAATGTGTACTTTAGGGACCTCCTTGAGTAATGGTTGAAAATGAGATGATGTTATTAATTCCTTTAGAATAAACTTATCACACACCTTTAATTATTTATCATAAAAAATGATCTGTGAAATCTATTCCACTAATTGTTCTAGTTATAGTTCGGGTTACTCTGGACATGCATGTATGCATTCATCTATCCAATCTATTTGTCTCTCTATGTTTTTCACTACAACACAAATAATTTTCAAAAGAGTATCAATATTATTGTAAACATTTTCTTGAACCAGATTTTGGTTATCCCATTTAGAATAATTTTTATTGAAATATATCTTGAACTAATAGAGTTTTATTAGTTTTGAAGTTTTTGGTTTTTTTTTATTTTTTGTTTTTGTTTTTTTTTTGAAAAAAATGTGTCTTTTTTTAAATAATTTAATAAAAATAGTGAGTGAAGACAACTTGGATCCTTATAAATGATTCCAATATGATGAAACATTTTCATAAGTGATCTCAAAATTATTTATAACTAAGTACAGTATAAGAGTTGACCTAGTATATTATCTTGAAGAGATTTTTTATTAAAACACTCACTACTTCTAATTCAATTTTTTTATATTTTTTATTTAATAAATAAAAAACAAGAAATAGAGGTTTGGGAATTGAAAATAAAATACTAAAATTTAACATTCAGATAAAATTACAACATAATGAATTCAAAGATAATGAACTTATAATGAAAGGAGACATTCCTGATAGAATCACCCATATTGAACCCTCATTGTATATTTATTAGTTTCAAATTTACTTAATAGAGAAAATACATTATATTTTTGTATATCATCCAATGAATATGGTTTTGAATATATGGTTCTCTCAATGATAATAGAGAGACCACACATCCACCTCCTCAATTGAGGGAGAATACTGCAGAAGTGAAAGCTAAACCTTTGGCAGAAAGTGGAGACATAGAGGGTCCATTACTAATAAGAACCCCTTTTGAATAACCCTATGACAATAAGAAATATTAATCATGAATTTTAATGTACTTAAGTTCATCACTAGATTACTCCCTTGGGAACATCCTGAGGTTATATATTTATGATCATGAGAATAAGAGATCACAGGGAAGAAGAAAATAGGGAGAGAAGAAATTATATAAAGAAAGGGAGGTAAAGGAGAACACATAAATTAAAACATCAAATGAGACTATAGAGTGAAAATAAAATAAAAATACAAGACTAAACAAAAGAAAACAGAAAAAATGCTACCTATGATTTTCCAACAACATGAAATGATTAAGAAACACTGTTTTTAATAGGAAAAAGTGGTGGAATATATTTGGCTCCAAAATCATCCTCTGTATGTTTTTGTGTAGTATCCCCATTAAATGACCAAATTTTGATAGGGTTCCTTTTTGAATGTTCTTCCAATATTTTAGGTGCATTCATGATCCGAAGTGCATCTTGAATGTCTATTAGATGTAGGATTTATTTTTAATTTACAAAGTAAAATTAATTCTGGATATGCAACTCATCATATTCTAACACACCACTTTACCATGAATTAATGACCTTGAAGAATGACGAATCGTGTAACACCCTGAGATTTTGAGAATTATCTTTTTTGAATTAATTCATCTTTTCAATATTTTTTATTTCACAAGACACTAGAAATATTTCATTATATATATATATAACTTTAATTAAAACATTCCTTTTACACACAATATCAACATGTATTATGCAACATGTAATACCAACTTGGCTTGCACTACATGAAGCACTAAATTCTCATAGGATGCACGCCATAGTGAGTTTCTAAAAATATATCTTTTAATTATTTTAATTATTTAAATAATATAATTATAACCTAACTGTTAAAATTAGTAATAAATACTATCAAAATATTGTTTTTTATATAAATAAAACATATTAATAATGAAAGGTAATATTTTAGGTAAAGTCCTTCTATGTTAAAAATATTGTTATCTTGAATGAATCGATTTTAATAAAAAGAAGTAATTTTAGTAAAATTTAGAAATTTAATTTCATAGAATAAATATTACTTTTGAATTCTAAACATCGTAATTGTCCTAGGGTGAATGTTTGGGATTTTTTTGAGAAACTTTAGTTTTTAATGAATAGTGAAAAATTATCCTTTTTAGTTAAAACTACCTTTTGTCTAACTATTTATTAATGATAAATGAAATTATAAATATGTTTTAAGGTCAAATTATATAAATATTCCATTAATTAATGCAATTTAATTCATTATAATCAATTCTACTTGGAAATTTAATATAAAAACTTAACAATCTTTTGAACGTTTTTCTACTATAAAAAACTGTTATTTTTCCCCATCTGTGGGATTAGTGTTCATCTTAATTTTCCCACTTCTACGATTATAATTTTAAAAATTTTACATAAATGGAAGTAATTATTATTATATTAGTGTTCTAATAATATAAATATAACTCTTTGACCAAAATGATTAGTGAATGTGATGAAAATTAATTATGGTGATTAAGGTATGATTAAGCCTAATAAGGGACTAAACCTTAATATTAAGGACCAAAATGAATTGGAAACTTGTCCAAAAGTCATTTTTTTCAAAAACAATTACCAGTTTCCACTAATTTTAAATATATGGGTTATTAGTACATTATTAAAAGGATGTTCTCTATTAAAATGGAAAGTAAGGAAAAACACAAAAAATTGAACTTTCCTTACAATTAACATTTATAAAACATTGAAATATATAAAAAACATTATATTTTAAGTTATATATATAATATTTTGAAATATATATGGTTTATTGTTGTCATATTAAATTAAAAATAATTTTTAGAGATGTTTTATGTACTTCAAATGCATTAGAATCATTAATATAATGATTATTTAGTTAATAAATATAAAAAAACTATAAATATTAAAAGTGAAGATAATTGATTGAATTATTGTGTTTTTATTTTATTATTAGATTGATATATCATGTTACACACCTATAAATATAATATATTTGAATTCCAATATAATTTTTCTATTTTAAAATAAACATTAAATAAATAATGTAAAAATTGGCATTATTGTTATTTTAATATAAATGAATCTTATAAAAAGTTTTAAAATTTTATAAAAAAATTATATTATTTTCAGTGAATTTTAAGTGTTAATATAAATCAAATATTCTATATTTATTTAATAATTAATCTTTTATAATTAATATATTAACCCATATTATGTAAATACGTTGTTAAGATGGTTCGGGTTCAAGCAGCGTTTTAGAGCGTCACATGCGATTTTTTTAAAATTAATTTACAAAAAAAATGATTTTTAATTTTATAAATGAAATATAATTTTAATAATTAATTTGATATATATTTTATAACAAATATAAATTTAATTTAGTCTTAATGGTTAAATTAATTAGATTATAAAAATTGATGCTTTAATAAAAAAAACAAACGATAAAATTGGGGAATCATAGATGTTAAGGAACCTGATAACGAAAATGCACATATTTTTATGTGTATAAGGTGCGTGTATACAATTATTATCCTTTAATATTTTATTATTCAATTTTAGAGGAAATTTAGGTATGATATACCACACATTATTTGATAACTTTTGGTATTTACAAAAGTGTCACTCCCCCATCCACTATAAAAAGACAAGCACTCTAACCATTCCTTAGATCTTTAAAGTGTGTTATGTTTGTCCAAGACCTGCCCAAATTGACTCCCAAAAATAATCCCTTTGAACTTGAATCCTTTATTTGGGATGAAAATATCTTAAGGAATCCTTTTGGTACAGACCTAAAGAAGTTACCCCGTTAAGTGGTAACATCTTCTCTCAAGCTCCTTTCTTTTATATTCCTTCTCCACAACCTAAACTCCATTTATTCCATTATTTTGTGAAGAAACTAGTATACTTAATATAATAGGACGTTTTTATGAAATTTTTATGACCTAAACATACATGCCCCTCCAACTAATATATGTTGAACATACTGTTTCTTTGTATGACGAACTAGTGCCTCATGAAACGACGATTTTTCATTTCGCCTTTACCACCAATCATGGATGCCATTATGATGTACAATATATTTTTACATATTTAATATATTATATTTATTATGTCTTTAGGATTGTTTACTCTTATTTTAAGGCACATATTTTTAACTTCCATTTGGTGTTAATATGGTAATATCATTTGAGGAAGTGTGGACTACTGCACCCTAAAATCGATGTGATTCGTTCACACACAACATGGAATGTACTAAGGATTTGTTTAAGGAACTTATATGATATATATGATATACTAATTCTACTAGATTAATGATATATATATATACCTATATTTCATTTACATACTTTCATTCAATACGGTTATAAAAATGGAAAATAGCGTTCATGCGTACTTACGGCTTACTGTATCCATGAATGGTATATTCATGAATGGTAAATAGCGTTCATGCGTACTTATGGCTTACTATATCCATGAATGGTAAATAGCATTCATGCGTACTTACGGCTTCAGTTGCATACATCATTATGATATAGATTCTTATAATATACTTATACTTTATATAACTGATAGTTTTATCATTTTATACATTCTTTAATTGTGATATTATTATAATGATAAATGATATAACAAATTAAGACACGTGCGAAGAACAAAGATAATATTACACAAAGTGAAACCTTAACATAGGATCATTAATAAGATAGTAATATATGGTTATTATCAAACCATATATGGTAATATATATAAGAAATTTATTATATAAAACATGTATAATAAGCTTATATTTATTATATAAAAATCATGTATGTGTACGGAGATAGTAAACACACAAGGTAAAGGGGTTTACATCTCACTATTAATTTCCGTGAGATATAATCTATGTTTTCCACTCTTTCTTCCTGTGTGGTATATGTACTGACTATTATTGTATTCTAAGTATATTGTACATAAATTTATGGGTATTCACATTCCCATTTTATGATCCTCATTTCATGGGTTTTATGTTTCAAAAGTTACCAAGTTGGTAAAAGTTTTCTTTGTCCCAATATACCTTATCTGAGGCTCATGTTTTGTTATTCACCTAAACACTTTTTTAGAGTGAATATACTTCCATTTTACATGAAATATCATGAATCTAAATATTTTCATGATATTATATGCTTAATTTAATTACCAATCCTTACATGGAGACAAAGTTCCCAAGATACCAAGTTATAAGTGTTTGATGAGACAATCACATTATTTTTTTAGATTGTTTATGTTTATGCTTACTTTCTTAAAATATTATTATCCATCACTCAATAATATTCATTAGTTTACTTATACGATTATATTTCATGATATAATCATGTATAGATACCATTTTATACTCTTTGTTACATAAGTTAGATAAGAAAGTGTTTTTAGGAAAACCTGACTTTACACCCTCTTCTGTCAGAAATCTATGTTTTCTAAAAGGGGTTCCAAGAATATGATATCATTCCCCTGTAATATCTAAAAGCAATTTTTACCCTTTTTTTCTTTTACCAATATATTTAAAAGAGAATTCATATATCTTTCCAAACAAGGAACTTTTATATCATTTTTATTGTGAAAAGGAAGATACTTTTTGACCTTGTACGACATGTACATATTTACCCATCGTCATTTCTTCAAAGATCCCATTGCATTGTTAAAAAGGTTAATCGTTTAGAAAATGTTTTTAAAATGTCATTTTCAAGGAATTTTTTTCTAAAATGGTTTCAAAATTATTTTATATGTTTTCATGGAAAACTAATTCCAAATTTCTTCAAGTCTTATTTATATGTTTTCAAAGAATTTATAAAGATATAGTTTTAAAAAAGTTTTCAAACTCTATTTATAATTTTTAAAATAGAATTTAAATAAATGGTATTCAAAACGTTTTCAAGATTCATTATAAGTTTTCAAGTAAAATTATTTTCAAAACATATTCAAGATTTCTTTATAAGTTTCTAAAGTATTTTCAAAGAAATTGTTTTCAAAACATTTTTTAGATTTCATTAAAAGTTTTCAAGTGTTTTCAAAGAAAAAGGTTTTTTAAAAAAATTTATGCTTATTTTAAATGTCTTCAATGAAAATGGTTTTAAAAAATATTTCATGTCTTCTTTATAATTTTTCAATTTATATCCTAAGAAAATTATTTTCAAATAGATTTATTTATTAAAATACTTTTTCAAAAAAGAAAGGATATTTTCTTCAAGAAATTTTTTTAGAGGGTATTTCAAAATTATTTTCCATATAAAATGAAATCTATTGATGTTACTCATACCTTATAGTAAATGATCTAAAGGTTTAACTCATATCCTTAATATGAATGATATATTATTAATGTCATGATCTTTATGAAACAAATTTCTTCTTTATGAGTAATATGTTTATGAAACCCATTTCTATTTCACGTGTTATCTGCTTTTGAAACCCACAACTCTTCATGGGTTATTTTTGTGGTGAAATGATTATTAAACCTATATCTTTCCATAGGTTATGATATTTTTACATGTTTAGGATACCCATTTAATTTCATGGGTTATGATATGTTCATTTATGATATTATAGAACATGTATGTATTATTTCCTTATGTGACAGGTGAGACCTATATCTCCCTATAATGTATTGGGAAAATATTTATATCTCATGAGATAGAAAGGGAAGAAATGAGGGTTTACTAGGTTCATTAATACATAGCAGGAATGGGGTTTTACTCGGTTCAGTAATATGGGGCGAGAATGAGGGTTTACTAGGTTCAGTAATACAGTGCTGGAATGAGGGTTTACTCCGTTCAATAATACAGGGATGAAACGATGTTTTAATCAGTTCACTAATATAGGTCTGGAATGAGGGTTTACTCACTTTAGTAATACAGGGTTGGAATTAGGGTTCACTCAATTCAGTAATACATGGCTGGAATGGGGGTTCACCCAGTTCAGTAAAGGAATTTTTCCACTATGATGGTATTGGTAGTGATTTCTTGGATACTATGGAAATCATATTATATGTTTATGTGTTTTCCATAATTCCATGTATTATTCCTATGTTATGATTTCATGTCTTATTCTCTTTATTTCATATGATTAATTTCTTATTAAATAAAAATATTTATTCCATGATCTATGTTATGATCTTTTATGTGTAGGGTATGATCTTCTATTTACAAAATCACATTTTCATGCCCTTATAATCATGTTTATGCTTATATGTCTCCCTTGTTTACCATTAATAAGAATTTGAGCTCACCCCTTTTCATGTTTCTTATCTCTAGGTTATTAAGAAAGTATTTAGGTAGAATAAATAAAGGTGGAGATCTTAATGGGAGATGTTGAAGATCTTTCAATAAGATAGAAGATTTGTTTTCCAAGTTTCCAAATACATTAAACTATTAAGGTCCTATGGAATGTATTTTCGTAATGTAAAGAATATTCATCTAAAAATATTTAATATCTGTGTATGTTATGCCCAGGTCTCTATAGTTGGTATCAAATAAAAGGTATAGTATACCTTTGGAAATTAGAATGAAAAAACATTAGTGAGATCTCTATATTTATTTCAAGGAATATGTTTAGGGATGTCTCTAAGGATAAGTATAAGGTTGAGTTAATGTTTTGTAAAATGTCCTATAATTTTTGTAAAGGATCGAGTGAGTGGTTTCCAGGAAATACATCATTTTTTGGATAATATAAGTGGATATGGAACTAGAGAAGATGTAACTAGGGGTAACAACTATGACAAGATGTTCTGAGCATGACTCAGGGTAATATGGTACACAACAACACGCCTTAAAACACACCTGGTTTTACACTCTCAGGGGATATGCTTTTGGAATTCATAAACTCTTCATGAACCATCATGATGGATTTAGATATTACCAATCTATGAATAACCTAGGATAAACCCAACTTTTAATAGATTACAAAATGTTTCATGATTTATATATCCTATAAGTCATTCTATACATGACTATGTGGTTTTCTGCTATGATAAGTAATGATCACACTGTGCTTTTGGTTTTAGTAAATGCTGGGAACCAGAATGAACTGGATTAATGTTGGATGTGATGGAAGATTTTATAATGAGCATTCAAGTGTGATGATCACCAGAGAGAAAGATTCCATGATAATGCCTAATCATATTTCAAGGAACATTATTAACAATGTTTACCTTAACCAACTCTCGGACTCACTAAGGATGAGGCAGAAGTAGTATACTAAGAGTTTGGGTAATGGAGACCATGGAAAAAAGAAGATTCAGTTTCCTTTGTGACATGAATGTGGTAAGAATCCCCTGAGTTGTTGTCTTGGAGGAACAAGAAGGTGTTTTGACTGTGGAAATGATGAACACAAAGCAGGTGTCTGTAATGGAAAAATGAAGTGTTCAGTTAATGAAATGGATGGGAATTTTTCCCTTCCTAATTCTTCATCAAAGGTTAAGTGTTTTAAGTGTATAATAAATTGTCATTATACCACACAATGTCCCAAGAAGAATGTTCCTGAAGAGAATAAACAAGGTTGTGTGAGTAGTGGTTACATTGATGATGGCGAAGTGACTACAGATGAAATGTAAAGGAAGGAAACAATTATTGAATAATAGGATGAGGTAGAATTGTTGATGAATTATGGATGAAGTAATTGTAGTATTTATGTATTTGGACTATAGAATTATGAATGGGGAATTATGTATGTATTATTCAGTTTATGTTTTCTAAGGATTTACAATAACAAGTTGAATGGTCATGATATACTAGAAAGTTTTTCTCATTAAAGTTAACATTTTGACAAAGGGAAGGTGACCCTTAACATGTTCTGCATGTTAATATAATGTTGTATGGATAACAATACATGAAATATGAATAAGTAAATTTGACAGTATTTATTACCTTGGAACTAATTAAGGAATTGTTGAAGGGTGTTTTATGCTATCATTGATGAAACTTATAGTATTTTTGGATTTAAGGATTAAATCCAATATACATATAAATGAGGAAGCATGAATTTCTTCCAAAAGGATTTATGATAATTCAGGTGGTTAAAATATTTCAAGAGGATGTATTATAATGGTATTCACATTTTTTGTACATGACACCCAAGAGATACATTGTGATACATAGCGGGGTCAATGTTAACTTGATTTAGTGACTTCTTTATAATGCTTTGGATTTTCATCGTTCAGAAGGGTTATATGGTTAACAATTTCTGGAAATATTATATACTATCTTACCACATGAGAATTTATGCATATTAGATATCTTTTTATAAAAAACATAGTGATGATGATAGCTGATGATGGATTGGATGGAATATCATGGAACTTGTGATCTGTTAATACTTCAGAAATGAAAAAGTTAGTTTTTTATATTTAAATAATTGATGTAGATCAAATAAAATAAATGTTGATGTTTTCTAGAAATCATCCAATTATATCTTTTAATGAAAATTATTTAACTTTAGGAAAAAGTATCCTGAAAAAAAGACTTTTTTTCTATACCTAAGTTTTCAATGAATCAGAAGGTCCATTAAGTCATTAAATATTTATAGATTTATAGTTTTTAACTTTCCCCTAAAAATGTTCTACATAACTCTCCATTAGAACTTGATGTTATTTTATTTCTTCCATACCCATGTTTTCACTTTCCACTTATTCTCTCCCAAGTAGAAACATAATAGTATGTTACTTTGGGTAACCGTTATGGTTCCAAATTTCTTCTCTTGAGGGAAGTTTTAGTATCCATTTTTACGATGTGGGTTTATATGAATGAAAATTTCAAGTATTAAACCTTTGATAACCCATAAAATTTTTGAGGTAAAAATTCATTTTAAGGGAGTACAATGTAAAACCCCAAGATTTGAAAATTATTATTTTTCAGATTAATTCATCTATTCATATTTTTCAGTTCACAAGAATCTAGAAATAGTCAAATATATATATATATATATATATATATTAAAAAACTATTCCAATCATTCCTTTTACACATAATACCAACTTTTCTTGGGATACATGAAATACCAACCTGGCTTACGCTACAAGAAACACTATCTTGGTGTACGATGCACACAACAATGAGTTTCTAAGAAACATCTATTTTTATTGTTTTAGTTATTCATATAATATAACTATAACCTATCCAATAAAAATATTAATACCTACTTTACAAATATTTTTTTTATATAAATAAAATATATTGATAATGAAAGATAATATTTTTGGTAAAGTCCTTTTATGATAAAAATATTAATTTTCTTTAATTAATCACTTTAAATAATAAAATTAATTTTAGAAAAATTTAAAAATGAATTTTATAAAATTAAAAACACTTTTTAATTCAGAATATTGAAATTATCCTAGGGTAAAGTTTTTGAATTTTTTCAAGAAACATTATTTTTTTGATGAGTAGTGAAAATACTTCTTTTTGGTGAAAAACTTCATTTTTGTCAAATTATTTATTAATGATAAATGATATTATAAATATTTTTTAAGGTCATATTAGATAAATATTACATATATTAATACAATATAATTCATTATTATTAATTACACATCAAACATGAATATAAAAACTTAACAATATTTTGAATGTTTTTCGATTATAAGAACCAGTTATTTTTCCATGTCCGCGGGATTAGCGTTAATCATAATTTTCACACTTCTGTGATTATAATTTTGAAAATCCTACATACATGGATATAATTAGTATGATATTTTTTATCTAATAATAACAACTTAATTTTTTGACCAAAATTATTAGTGAATGTTATTAAAATTAATTACGGTGATTAATGTACAATTAAGCCTAATAAGGGACTTGACCATAATATTAAGGACCAAAATGACTTGTACAAATTTCGAAAAGCCTTTGGTTGAAATACATTGACCATGACCCCAATGTTTTGAAATATATGGGTTATTGGGACATTATAAAATGGAATTCCCCTATAAAAAGTGGGAAGTAATGAAAAAGACAAAAGGTAACTTTCCTTACTTTAACATTTATAAAACATTGAGATATGTACAAAAAACATATTTTTGGTTATATATATATATATAAATATGAACGATATATGGGTTATTGTTATCATATTAAAATATAAATAATTTTTAGAGATGGTTTATGTACTTAAAATGCTAAAGAAATGTCAATATAATGATTATTTAGTTAATAATTAACTAAAATAAGTGATACTATAAATATTAAAAGATAAGTTAATTGATTGAATTATTGTCTTTTTTATATATTTATATATCATTTTACACACCTATAGACCAAATATATTTTAATTATATTATAAGATTGATATTTTAAAATTAACATTAAATAAATAAAGTCAAAATTGACATTATTGTTATTTTAATATAAATGAATATTATAAAATGATTTAAATCTGATAAAAATACTATATTCTTACAAGTGAATTTAAGTTTTAATATATATTAAATATTTTAAATTAATCTAAAAATTAATCATTTATGGTTAACATATTGACCTATATTATGTAAATACGGTGTTAAGACAGTCCGGGTTCAAGCAGCATTTTAATGTGTCACTTGCGATTGTTTAAAAATTAATTTACAAAAAAAATGTGATTTTAATTTTATATGTTAGATATAATATTAATAATTAATTGAATCTATATTTTCTAAAAAATATAACTTTTATTTATCCTTAATAGTTAAATTAATTAGATTAGAAAACTAGATGCTTTAATAAAAAACTGAAATAATAAAATTGTGGAATCATAGAAGTTAAGGATCCAAATAATTAAAATTCACATATTTTTGTATGTATGAGGTTTTCCTATAAAATAATTATCATTTAATCCATTATTTGTCCATATTGGATGAAAATTAGTTAATATAGACCACCCATTATTGAATACCTTTTGGTATTTACAAAGGTGTCACTCTCCCTCCACTCTAAAGAGGAAAGCTCTCTACCAAATTCTCACACCTATAAATCCTCTTATGTTCATCCATTACCATCCCATATTTCCGCCCAAAAATCCTATCTTATAACTTTAAGCCTCCCTTTTGGAAGAAACCCTCTCAATGAAGCCTTTTGAAGAAACCAAAAGGAGTTACCTGATTAACAGGTAACATCTTCCCTCAAGCTCTTTTCCTTTATTTTTCTTCTCTACCACCTCAACTCTCTTTATTCCATTTTTGTGTGAAAAAACCATTATAATCCGTATACTAGGATGTTTTTATGAAAATTTTAAAACCTAAATTTACACACACCTCCATCTATTGAATATTGAACATACTATTTTTGTGTATGAAGAACTATTGTCTCATGAAACGATGATTGTTCATTTATCTATTACCACCAATCATGGTGTCCATTATGAAAAAAACTCTATTTATATATGTAATATATTATATTTATTATTTATTTATGCTTATTTTTTAATTTTTAACATAAAACGTTTTTATATTCCATTTGGTGTTAATATGATAATCTTGTTTGAGAAAGTGTGGACTACCGCCCCCTCAAAGTGATTTGATTCGCTCACACACCACATGGAATCTATTAAGGATGTGATTAATGAACATATATGATATATATTATTTATTAATTATACTGGAATAATGATATATATATACATATGTAATTTACATACTTTCTTTCAATACGACAATAAAAATGAAAAATAGTGTTTATGCGTACGTACATCTTATCATCTCCTTGAACGGTGTATTACATTACATACTTAATTAGGCTATAGATTATTATAATATACTTATATTGGATATAAATTATATTTATATCATGTTCTAGATTAGGGAATCATGATATAATTATACGGATCAACGATATAAAAAATTAAGACACATGCGAAGAATGAAGAGAATATTACTCAATATTAAACCTTATCATAGGATTGTTAACAAGAAGGTAATATAAAGTTATAATAATACAATATTTGGTAATAGATATAAGAATATGATTCTATAAATATGTATAACAAACTCATATTTATTATACATGAATCTTGTATGAGTACAGAGAGAGTCAAGACACAAGGTAAGGGTATTTACATCTCACTACTAATTCTGGTCATATACAAGCTATGCTCGCCAATATTTCTTCTTGTGTGGTGTATGTACTACACATGATTTTATTATATTTATATTTTAAACAAATTTATGTTTATTCACATTCCCATTTTTTATCCTACATTCACGGGGTTTAAGTTCCAAAAGTTACCAAATTGGAAGATATTTTTTTGTCTCAATTTTCCTTCTTTGAGACTCAAGTTTTGTTATACAACTAAACTATTTTTAAAGGTGAATAGAGTTTCGTTTTACATGACATATCTTGAATATAAATATTTTCATGATATTATATGCTTCATTTAATTACCTTTACTTTCAGGGAAATCGTGATCCCAAGAAACCAAGTTATAAGATTTTATTGAGAAAATCTAATTGTCATTTTTTATGATTGTTTTTGTTTATGATTCCTTTGATAAAATATTATGATCCATCTTTTAATAATATTCATTAGTTTCCTTATCCTATTTTATTTCATGATATAATCATGTATTAGAACCATTTTCTACTCTTTGTTACATAATTTAGTTAAGAATGTTTTTTTAGGAAAACTCGTCTTTACCTTCTCTTTGGCTGGAAATCTCTATTTTCTAAAAGGGTTTCCAAGAATATTATACCATTACCCTATAATATATAAAATAAATTTTTTCCCTTTTGGTCTTTTTCCAATATATTCAATGGAATATTCTTATCACTTTCTAAATAAAGAACTTTTATATCCTTTTTACCATGCAAAAGGAATGTTGTTTTGACCTCGTACGACATGTAAAAAATTACCTGCTGTCATTTCTTCGAAGCTCCCTTTTCATTGTTAAAAAAAAGTATTTATGAAAATGTTTTTAAAAGTTAATTTTGATGGAAAAAAATTATCAGCATGGTTTCAAGCTTCTTTTGTACTTTTTTATGGGAAAATAGTTTCAAATAGTTTTCAAGTCTTATTTATAAGTTTTCAAAGTATTTTCAATGAAATGGTTTTGAAAACGTTTTCAAGATCTATTTATATGTTTTAAAATTTATTTAAAATAAATGGTTTAAAAAAATCAAGAATCCTTATAAATTTTAAATAAAAATTATTTTAAAAATGTCTTCAATATTTATTTATATGTTTCAAATTATTCTCAAATATATGGTTTTCAGATCATTTTCAGGATTTCTTTAATAGTTTTCAAGTGTTTTCTGAGAAAAAGGTTTTTAAAAGGTTTTTAAGATTATTTTAAATGTTTTCAAGGAAAAAGGATTTTAAAATTATTTCATTTCTTCCTTATATGATTTCAATGTATTTCCTATTAAAATTATTTTCAAATGGTTTTATGTATTAAAAATTATTTTTTCAATGAAGAATGAGTATTTTCATCATGAAATGATTTTAGAGGATATTTTAAAATTATTTTACATCTAATATGAAATCTCTTGATGTTACTCATACCTTATAGGAAATTATCTAAAGGTTTCATTCATATCCTCTCTATGAATAAGTTATACTTAATGTCATGATCTTTATGAAATCCATTTCTCTTTTGTGGGTAATATGTTTAAGAAACATATTTCTCTTTTATGGGTTATATTCTTTTGAAATATGCTTATTTTCATGAGTTATGTTTATGATGAAATGATTATGAAACCGGTCACTTTCCACATGTTGTGATATGTTTACATGTTTATGATACTCATTTCATTTAGTGGGTTATGATATGTTCAATTATGATCTTGTGAAACATGTATGTACGACTTAATTATATAACGTGTGGGACCTATATCTCCTTCCAATGCAATGGTTCACTATTTATATCTCATGAGATAGATAGTGCTGGAAAGAGGGTTTAATTGTTTATGTAATATAGGTCTAGAATGAGAATTTTCTTGGTTCAGTAATATAGGGCTGGAACGAGGGATTTCTTTTAATAGTAATACAAGTCTAGAAAAAGGTTTTATTCAGTTCAATAATACAGGTCTATAATGAGGGTTTAATCAATTCAATAATACCGGACTAGAATGTGGGTTTACTCAGTTTAGTAATATATGGATGGAAAGAGGGTTCACTCGGTTTAGTAATACATGGATGGAATAGAGTTTCACTTGGTTCAGTAAAAGACTTTTTCCACTAAGATGGTCTTGTAAGTGATGCCTTGGATACTATTAAAATCATATTATATGCTTATGCATTTTCCACAATTCTATGTCTTATTCTTATCTTATTCTTTCATGGATTATGCCCTTTATTTCATATGATTCATGTCTTATGAATTGCCAATATTTATTCCATGATCTATGTTATGATCTTTGATATGCCGGTTATGATATTCAATTTATAGGATCCCATTCTCATATCTGTATACTCATGTTTATGATTACATGTCTCCATTATTTACCCTAATTGAGCATTGGAGCTCACCCCTTTACATGTTTCATTTATCTAGGTTTTAACGAAAGGTTTTAGGTTGAAGTAATAAAGGTGGAGATCATTATGGGAGATGTTGAAGATATTTCACTAGGATAGAATATTTTTTCCAAAGTTTCAAAAGACACTAAACTATTACGTTCCTTGGAATGTATTTTTGTAATGTACTGAATATTCATCTAAAAATATATAATATCCATGTATGTTAATTCTGGGTAGCTATAAATGAGATGGGGAAATAGTTAAAGAGGTTGTTCCCTGAGATGTACCCTTGATCCATGTTGAATATGAAATAATTTGGTTTATCTATTTAAGATATATGGGCCCATCAATAAAATTATTCATATCTATGCAAGGATTTTGAGGCCTTTATTATTATCTAATTTTGTCCCTTAATTTTATGGGTTAATATTTGGGCCCTGATGAATAATATTAATCCCATGATGTATTTAATCCTAAAAAAGAAATAATTTCATAATTTGGATTAGTAAAGAAAATTTTATGGCTGAAATAAAAAAAATAATTAAAATAGTTAAAATCCAAAATAAGCGATTTTACCAATTAAGACCAAAATTCCACTAAAACCATAAAATGTGAAAAATTCATTAAAAATAAAACATTTGTGGGATTATGAAAATTAAAATTAAAAGTAATAAAATTGAAAATATTTTCTCTATCAATATATTATTAATAAAAATTAACCCATCTTATAGATTTTTTTAAATACCAAAATTAAAATCAATAATATATATATCATATTTTAAAAAAATGTCAGAAACACATACAAACACACATATATTTTCTTATTTATATATTAGATGGTTTTTGTATATAACTAATCTTATTCATGTTTTTATGTAGAAGTGTTTTTTTGGTGATTATGAGAGAAATAAGTGAGGGAGAATAGAGAAATTAAGGGAGATCCATAGAAAATATGAAGAAGAATGAAGATGAAGGAAGGGAGATAAGAGATTCTAGTTTGTTATTAGTGGTAGAGGAGGCTTGTCACCTCTAAAATCAATGGTGAATATTCAAAGAATCGTTGTAATATTTGTATTATCCTTTTATATATTCATAAGTGCCTTTTTTATATATTTTCTATTATTTATAACCATGGTCCTCTTGAACTTGTTTTCCATACTAGATTTTGAATATATAGACATAGGATTATGTTTTACTAGTCCAAACATCATTTACTCTATGTATCCATCTGTATGATTATTTTATTATATTTTGTTTTATTATTTATAATTGATTTTGGTTTTGAAAACCTTGTATTTAGTTCATACCACTTTATGTTTGTTAAATATCCTCTACAATTTGTGATTTGTTTCTCTTATATTTTGCTATGAATTTCTTGGAGTTTTTTATTTGGGTTATAGAATATTTTTTTTAATAAGATAGGGTTTTATATATTTTTTAAAATAGTACCAAAGATGCTTAAACCCCATTCATGCATCTTCCATCAATAAGGAAGTGTGAACTGATTTCACACTTCTTCTGCTGCTAGAATGGAAGCATGAACCCCATTCATTCTTTATGTTCAACTCCCAAGTGAAAGGCATGGATAGGGTTCACACTTCCCACCCAAAAAATATAAAAAGGCCACCACCACCCCCCAGACACGCATACAAACACTGCCAAAGATCGTGTGGTATACAACGTTGGAGTTTATCAGCGCTAGACAGAAATCATTGATATAAGTGGAGCATTTATAAGGGAATTTTTTATCACTAATAAAGCTTCCTCTTTATCAGAGACTTCCCTAGCACTAATAAAAGATTTGAATAACTTTTAGCAAATAAATATTTTCAATATATATAAAATAATCCTATTTATATTTTAAATTTAATGTTTAATTATCTATATTAATTACAAAATGTATTTAATTAATATAAATGTGTTAAATATATTAATATATAATTTAATAATTTAAATAATTATATAAATATAAATTAATATGTGTAATTAATATGTGATATTTGAATTTATATATTTATATCTATGTCTATATGTTGGATGTACAAATATTCTTTTGTATGTATAGGATATGTGTATATGTGTATGTATGGAATGAACAATTCATATTTTTAATATTATTTCACATTTAATGTATTTTTTTTATTTTTGATATAATATTTTAAAAATATATACATATTTATTTACTAATTATTATTTATAATATGTTTATAATTATATGGTTAATATTTATTCAATTTTTTTAATTAATTTGTAATGTTTTTAAAATGTTTGAACTTTATACAATTAAGTTATAATTTTTTTTTAATATTTTATTCATTTTTGTGTGTGTTTATAATCCATATAGTTAATCTTATGAATTCATTTTTTAGATAGTTCTATTAGTTAAATTTTATTTATTTATTTTTAATATTTCTTTATTTAATAGTATATATACATTTTTAATATTTAATGAATTTTATATTTGTTGGAATTTAATAATTTTCTAATATTTATATACATATGTTTATTTACAATGTAATATTCTCAATATGTTTGTAATTTTTGTAAATAATATTTATTAATTTCTGTTTATTATGTGTCAATAATTATAATATTTTAGAAATTTATATAATTAACCTATTTAAATTATTTTTTTTACTAATTTTGTAATTTAAATAGTTAATATTTTTTAAATTTATTTAATTTTAATTATTCATTTTAATAATTTTTTATTTTTTCTTTTTCCATTTTTTATATTTATTAATGTTTGGTATTTTTGGAATTTGTACATTTTTTAGAATTTGTACATATTTGTTTAATTAGTTTTAATATTTTCAATATGTTAATAACTTATATGATTAATATTTAATAATTTTTATTTATTAAGTTTTAACAATTTTAATATGTTTGAAATTTATATAATTTATTCCTATAAATACATTTAAATTTTAATATTTTTATAGTCATTATAATATGTATTTTTAACAATTTTTTATTTATATAATTAATCATATCTATTTATTCATGTTTATGTATTTGTAATTAATGTAGTTAATGTCACGAATTAAATTTTTTCAATATTTTTGTAATTTATACAATTTTATTTATTCAATCTTAAAATTATTTCATTTAATATTATTTATTTGGTTTTTATGTTTATTAATTTTTAATATTTTTAGGATTTATTAATTTTTTAATATTTTTAGGATTTATTAATTTTTTAATATTTATTTATACATAATTATTTATTAATTTTTAATGTTCTTAATATTTATTTAATTTATATGATTAATATTTATTTAATTATATTTATTAAGTTGTAATATTTTTAAAATGATTGAAATTTATATAATAAATTTCTTTAAATAATTTTCTTGGAATTTCTCCAGTTTTGTATGTGTTTAAAACCAATTTAGTTAATTTTAGAAACTATACAAAATTATTCACTAAGTTTTAATAATCTTAGCATGTTTTCAATATATATGATGAATATTCATTCAATCTTATATATTAAGTTGTAATATTTTTAAAATTTTTGAAATCTATATAATTAATCCATTTAAATGGTTTTATTGTGTTCATTAAAAATGTAAATTTTTTTACATTGAATTACAATTTTTACATTTTTAATATATATTCATTTAATATTCTTTATTTTATTTATTAAGGATTATAAAAACCAATCCTTATCAGTGCTAAAAAAATGCACCTAAAACATATCTTTATCAGTGTTGGAATTATAGCACTGATAAATATATACCTTTACCATGGCTAAGAAAGCACTGATAAAGAGATATATTATCAACACTTCTGTTTTTAGTGTTGATAAAACACATATTTAAATTTTCTTTTTATAAAGTGAGGATAAAATCCTCCCTGGCCTTTTATATTCAACCCTAATAGAACATTATTCTTTACACCTTTTAAGATCTCACAGAATTCATCCTCTGTCACTGCTCTCAGTCGAACTTCTCGGATGAATTTATCCTCTCAAAACCTAAGATATGTGATTATTACTCTTCCTATTTAATCTATCTAACATCACTCTATATGTATACTAATCACCTTCACACCATTCAAGCTCCTCTTTAATTTATCCTTGAACTTTCCTTGCATCCATCACCCTCAAAATGAATTTATTTTCTTAGCTGGGATGAGAACATCACAATACAATCAAAACTCAATGTGAAAGTTTTTCCACTACCTTAACAGCTCATTTGTTAGTGGCGATTTGGGTATAAAAGAAACTAAATTGAGCGATTTGAACTCATTTACCCAATTTGGTGATGTTGTGTTGGATAAAGAGAAATCCTTTGGGGAGAAACATTGAGAAATTGGTTTATCCTTGGTTAAATATTTCAAATCACTTAAAAATAGGGGTGATTTAGAAGGAAATAAACAAAACAATGATAGTTTTTTCAAATTTCCTATATTACGCCTATTTATATTTTATTTTACTGAACCTCTACCCTTATTCTGCACCCAATTTATTTTTGAAAAAAAATATTCTTTTCATTTAACATAAATTGTTGATGTGTGGGTATTTCTGTTCATTTTGTTCTTGGTCTTTTCCCCACATTCATTCGTTCCAGTAATCATTGGATTTAATTAATTCATTATTTTGATATTTTTTCACAGTTAACTTTATCATTTCATACCATTTAGACAAACCCACACTTTTATTAATCAAATCCCAAATAAATTAAAGAGTTTCTTCAAACATTTTGTTCTCAAGACCTTGTGATTGAGTTCTATCAACATCTTCATTGGATAACTAAATATCAACATAAGATTTTAATCATCCTTTCACTAAAACACACCACGGGCTTCCAAGTACCATGTAAATGAATGAATAAACATCAAATCATCCCTCTTGTTTATTTTGACCACTCAATTCTTTTTCTAGATCTTGTCTATCTATTTAATCCTATGATATATTGTCCAGTTAATCACACGCGAGATATTCTTTTGAAAATTTCCCACTCTAAATGTATAGAGATACCACCAATATGACAATGTGGATTAAAGGACCACATTTTCTCTGTAAAAACTCAACCCACTTATCATATATGTTGGTGTTTTCAAATGATAAGTAGGTAGTTTTCTATAGTGAAAAAATGGTAATCCACTTAATGTTCCAGGTATGATTCCTCTTCCCATGGATTAAAATTAAAAAATTATAGCCATTTACTTCCATTACCAGGAAGAATAACCCCAATATTTTTTATATTTTCATTTTCAAGAACATTTATGATAGAGTTACATTACCTGTTAGAAGAACTCAAATAAACTCTTCACACATGTTGTACTCATGCCTATAAAATATATAAAAAACATCCATAATATCTTTGTTTTTCAATAGATGAAAATTTAATTATACTTTTTGTTACTTTATAAATATAACACATTCCTTTCCATTTATTATTTCCACCACTAAAAAACAATATCAATACGCATCATTTGCTTCATATTATCTTAGAAAAATTGTTTCATATAACTAAAATGATTCTTTAAGAATTTCTTATTTTGGGTTCCAATATCATACACTTTGTGTATTTATTTGTTTTGTTAAATATTAATATTACTAAATCAAATAAGTTGGATATGAATCGAAAATTGATGGATTTCAATCATATGAAAAAAGAGTATAAGTATCAGGTGCAAGTGTTCATCATTTTTTCAAAAGATCAGGCATATAAACCATCTCAAATCATTTGTCCATGGTCACACTATTTTTATTCAAGATTAATTGGTCTATAATATTTGGAATAATACACGATCTGTCATGGAATTGATAAAATTTATAAATGATGGACTAAACAGGGGAAAATGTGAATGCTACTAGTGAATTGGATAACGCCATGTTTTAAGGATTATATGATTTGATTACAAGTGTGAATAATGATGATGATTATATCAAGGATATGATTATAGGTGTTAATGATGATGAAGATCCTATTGGGGAAATTATAATGACAGTTTATGATGAACTTCTTGATTATCCAAAAAAAAATTAAGAAGTAAAAGAGTTGTGCCAAAATGATACTATTTTCTGGTTGTACTAAATATACATCATTGTCATCTATATTGAAGTTATATAATATAAAATATGGAAACTAATAGAGTGAAACCAGCTTTTCTGAACTACTTTCTCTCTTGAATAGTATCCTCCAAGAAGATTATTAACTTCTTTAATGGAAATATGATGCCAAACGAATGATTTGTTTAATAGGTATGATCTACGAAAGAATATATTTATGAAAAAATAGTTGAATACTATTTTTAATAGACCATGAATCACCTAAAAAATGACTAATGTGTGATGTTTCTTGATACAGGAAAGATGAATCAAGCCCTATGAGAGTTATATAGAACTTTCCAATCATTCTGAGTTTTAGGCACCTATATAGATGTGAAGATACTCTAAGGAAATTAAAATGGCATGCATGTATGAGAAATAAAGATATCAAACTTCATCACCTGATAGACTATCCTTGGTGAATGAGAATTGTTCACAAGTATACTAAATTTGGAAATTTTTCAGGAATCCTCCTTATTCTATCTACAGATGGAGTGAATCCTCTTGGTTTTCAAAGTACCACTCATAGTAAATGAAAATTTATGTTGGTAAATTATAATTTTCCACTATGATTGTGCATGCAACAAAAATTCATTATGTCATCTATGCTTATATTTATACCAAAATATCTGGGTAATGATATTGATGTTTATTTGGATCCATTGATCGAATATTTGAAATTATTATAGGATCTACGTGTTACGTTGTATGTTGTTAATAGAAATGAATATTTAACGTTTAGAGTTCTGTTTTACATGATAATAAATTACATTCTTGTTTATAGAAATTTGTTAAGATATAAAATTAATGTAACTCAAGGGTATCCCATTTGTGAACAAGGTACCCATTCAATTATGTTGAAACATTCATCAAAGACTATGTTTCTAAGACATCACATATTTCTACGTCAGTAATGTAAATAATGATATTATAAGAAATAATTTGATGGGATATTAGAAGAAGTTAAAACACCCCCATCACTAATATGTGATCAAATTTTTGAGAGATTAATAGATATAGATATTTCTTTTGGTAAACTTTTTTCCAAAAACATTATAAAAACCAGTTGGAAAAGGAGATCAGTTACTTTTTAATTATAATATTAGAATTGATTTTACATCATACATTTTCTTGATGTTATGAATGTGCAAAAATGTGATAGTTTCAAAGTCATGTTACTAAATGAACTCATAAAAACAAAGTATGTAATTAGGTATATTTGGGAAATGATTGACACAGGTATATAGGAAGTGTTAGCATTAGTAAAGAGTGAAAAATGGAATATTCTTTATCCAGTTGCTTACACTCTTTCCAGGAAACAGAGATATCAGTTTTGAAACTTATTGAATGATGTAAACATTCTATTTAGGTATTTAGACAGGATAAATAATATTGTTTCAATGATTGATTTGAAATTAAAATGTCTAAAATTACATGACTACCTTGTTTTGATACACGGTCTAATGACTATATATTTACATTGAATTTTTCCGAATAATTCCCATCATACATTAACATAGATCTGTTTATTTTTAAAATATATATCCAGTAAAGTTATAGACTTGGTGAAATTTCAAAATAATGAAAAATAAATTTCTATCATATTATGTGAATTGGAGATGCTCTTCCCATCGACATTCTTTGATTTGATGGTTCACTTGATGGTTCACTTCGTTAGAGATATTTTACTATGTTTTCATGTATATTATAAATGGATATAACCATTTGAACAATATATGAATATTTTTAAAGGGTATGTCAAAACATAAAGTCATCGAGAATGTTGTATTACATGGTGGTATGTTATTGAGGAAACCACTGAATTTTGTAATTATTACCTATACAATGTGGAAAGCATTGGTCTACTGAAATCTCACGCACCAGGAGGCTTGTAGGTGAAAGAATTTATGGAATAAAAATTTTCAAAATTATTAATATAGAGAGGGAGTATGCACACCATTTTTTCATAATATCTTAGAGGTTGTTCCATATATTGAAACAAATAATGTAATTATTAAGCACTTGAACCCATAACGGGTTGAAATCTGGATGTCAAATACACATAATCAATAGATTATATGATGGTTTCAAACTCATATTTTTAAAAAGTCTACTGCAAGTTTGAATTCAATTTCTGAATGAATTTGAGGTTGATCTAGAGGATTAAGTGTGTGTGTATTTTCTTATAATGGTTATGTAATTATTTGTTATACATTCTATACAGATGAACATGATGAATAAATTACTATGAAAAATAGTATAGTTACAATTGTGGTTGAAGTGATGTATATATTTGGTACCAATGAAATAAATACAATTTAGGGGAATATGTCAGACATTGGCATCAACAAAATATAATGGGAGTTGGATTATACAACATTCTAAGTGTCGGTTTTTCAAGGAAAGTGGGTTGACAATACGAGTGAAGTTAAAATATATGAATTGGGATTTTTAAAATTGGATCTCAAAAAGGAAGGGTTCAAAGAAGAACTATTTATAATGTAATCATAGGAAATAAAATAATTTTAAATTATATATCCTAAAAACCTAAAGTGGTTAATATTTTTGTTATCAACCAAATCCACTGAAGGGTCAGATGTCAATTAAAATTAGGATAACCCTTTCATTGGGATTCCCTTATCATTTCCCAATGGTCCCAATATAGTTAGGGTTGTGTATCATAGAGGAGGCCATAATGGGAGATTTGGATACTTGATAGTGGGATCAAATACCTTCAAACATTTTAAATAATATAATTAAATAATCAAGTTATATTTTTTTAATATACAACGTGTTACCTCATATTATTATCTTTTCATTGATAAATTTTTTTAATCTAAATTAAATGTTCAACCAATTTTTTAGATAATTAATTATGCACATGCTGATGCTCCCAATCCTAATAGACAATAGGTTCATCAACATACTAATGCTCGCAATATTGAGAAATGACAAGATTCTACACATGTGAATGCTACTAATCCAAAAGAAAAACATATTGATGATGTTGAAGCTAAAAAATGGTAGATGTTGAGCCACCTGTATCCCAGAATAGAAAGGTGCACTATAATGTAATGGTGTTAACAAAAATTATTTAGGTGACTGAAAAAGGAATCATATTCTAGGTTATATAGAATGCACACAACCAACCTAATAACCCCAACAAGGACATGTTTAGTTGTTACATTTATTAAACCACTCAAATGCACATGCTGATTGATGTAGATTTATAGAATAATTTTTTTCATGCTCTTAAGGCACTAATTTGGGAAGATATTAAGGTAGCATTATGATATAAATTACTTATTTTACTAAACAAATATTGAAATGTTAATTTACTCTTAATTATCCCTTGCAAAGTGAATTTATAGTAGATTAATTCCAAATGAAATTTGTATTAACGCTCACCATAAAATATCATATAGTATTTTAGAAAATTATTATGAAGTATCATCTTAAATATGTTGAAGGGAAAATAAACCCACAACCATCACAGATTTATGCACACCTGATAAAATAAAAAATGTGGAATGTTTTTATTAGTCATTGTGAGGAAATAAATTTCCAGGTATATTGTGATTGGTAATAAATTTCATGATTATATGTGTATTAATAACTTTGATTATGAATTTCAAATTTATGAAACAATAACTGAGTGATGAAAATAAAAAATATGATCTAAAAACAACATACCCCTACCATTAAACAAGGATGGGGTATTCTTTAATTGAAAAAATAGTGTGTATTTTAAATTTACATTAATACTTTTATGTGACAAGAAAAAAATAGATTAATTATTTTCATTTATTTATATGCAGATTAATGAATCAAAATCCAAATCTACTTCCATCCTACATCATGTTCTATGGGAGGAGGATCATGTAAATAAATATGAGATAATAATAGAAAAAACACAAAAAAAAATATGTGAATCATGTATAAGTATGATAATATTAAAAAAATGCATTAATTCAAAATTACCTAATAATGATTACTTATTTTATTATATGTTTTTATCTAACTTAGTGACAATAAACATAATCATCATTACTCAATGAACGACTACTATTAGTGTCCTTGAAGCATATAGAATAGTATGTCTATATGAGATATTCAGGTTTTGGGGTGTCACCCTAAACATATTCTGAGGAAAGAAATGAATAGGGAATAAAAATAAAAAAGGAATATAATCATGAACATTTCGATTCTCGAGAATAAAAAATTAATTGGCAGTCTATGTTGTTAGAAAATATTATGGGAAGGAATAAAATAGAAGAAAAAAACACAATAATAACCACTATATGTAGATCCCCCACCCCCACCAATTTTGAGGTAATACATTCACCTCATAGGGATTTCTTAGAAGAGGTAATCATTTTTTCCTAATTGTTTCTGGGAAATGTGAATCATGCAGAATCTAATAACTTTCATAAACTGATATTATATAGTGTGAAAATGATTGTGATTTATATCTATAGGCACCCACCCAATGCCTTGTTGTGGGGTAAATCATGTACAATATCAAAGGAGATAATTTTAACAATAAACAAATTACAATAGGTCATGTTAGATTACAGATTCACTTTTCCCAATATTCGAGTGCCAAACAACCAATTCCACTTGATGATCTGGATGTTCATACAATCAATATTTTAATTTGAAGTTTCATAGCATGACTGTTTTTTATTGTAAAAATACATGTCGATAAGTTTTTATTCATTTATAGTTTATTTTTTAAGATTTTGTTTTCAATTAATGAAAAAAGGAATGAACCAATGAATGTTATTACAAATGGGGAAAGGGAATGGGTGAAATGGAAGGTCAAATAAAAATGATCAAAATGATCAACCAACCAATAAAAAAGATCTATAGAAAGTACCTTTACCCCACCCATTAGACATCCAAATTTACTAACATTAATGGTTCATGGTGATATAATGCTAAAAATTGGTTATATGACCATAATTTAGTTTTAATAACAAATAAATAGAGAGTCCCTTATAGACAATGTTGGTCCTGAGAATGTAATTGAAATCCTCAAGCATGAATGGTTATGTGTCTCTATTCTAAATTTTTACTTAAGGTGTGTTTTGATAAAAATAATTTCCAATATTTGATCTAATATGATAATTATGACTTAATACTATTCATATTTGTTCATGCATATATATCAATACTATTTTAAGGGAAACCCCTGTGAACATAAATATGGATTCATTAGTCATCACGTCACTCAGACAGAATTGTTATCCTTGGAACCAAAGAAATATGAAGTAATAATAGAAAAAATGGATGAAATGTTTGAAAGAATACTTACAAATGATAGACTCCTCTAAATACCCATAATGTAGGGGTAAAACATTAAAATTTAATCATATCAATTATATTTCCATTCCATTCATTACTTATTCCTATTTATTTCTTCAGGAAGCATTGGTTACTCATTGTAATCTATTTGGATACTCCAAATAATTATTTTTTTGGTTTCAATACATGGATACCCAACAAACGGACCATACGTGATTAAATCTATCAATTTTTAATACACCACATGTAATATTTTAAAAATAAACATCATGTTATAAATTTTATATTATGTTTTAGTGAAATTTATGTTGTAAGAGGGTGGTGTTTAAATATCATCAAAATCATGGCATGAGGACAACCCATGAGCAAAAAAATCCTATCAACTTATACCACTAGATAAGTATTAAGGTATACAAAATAATATTTCCCTATCAGAACATATATCAAAAAAATTATATGTTTTTCTCAACTATTATATAGTTCCCAAAACAAAGTAATGGAAATGATTATGGTTATTATGTTTGATAATTTAGGAATAATATTGTATTCCAACAACAAAATAAAATCCTCGAAGAGGTATTTCCGATGAATATTATATTTTCATTTAAAATATTTATCAATACCTTGTTTATTTATATTTTTCTAATACTACCATGGCTATCTACAGTCCTCATATTCAAAATTGGAAATTTATTTTTTTAGAAATGAATGTGAAGAATACCTGGTGTTAGAATTTTTACATACATCATGAAGAGGATACTCCTTACTAGTAATTTAGTTATTTTTTCATCAATTTATCTACATTTCTAAGTTATTTCCTGTATCATTTTTATTTGATACCTATTTTTTAACATTCTAGAGATCGTGACAAAATGAATTCCTCTATAATTTTTTTTCTATGACCATTTTATACTCTATTAAGATCATAAAATGCTCGGAGAAAAAACTATTTTATAGAAATTCTCCAACAAGGATGATACAATCAGGTATTATGATCATGCACTCAACAAGGATGATGTAATCATGATGTCAAAAATTAATATTTTTTTTCTAATGAATTAAAAATTCCATTTTGTCAAATAACAATACTGTTAGATAACCCCGAGTATTGAATTCATTTCAGAATAAAAATACACAATGTGATGTATAGAAATCAACCACACCGTAATTTCATAAATTATATGCCTAGTATGCCTTTATGGTTATGTTTTTTGTTTCAAATTTACATTTTAGTTCAAAAAACACATTACATACTCAAAATATATCAAATTTACATAGTTTATTTTGATACTTTAACAAAATGATTCATAAGTCATTTTTGAAGTGTAATAATTAGCCTCAACACGATCAAATACACGGTGTTCCCTATATGACATGAAGTGTATGTTTTTTGTTTAGAATTTACACATTTTTTGAAAATACTCATTATGTACTCAAAACTAAGCAGAAAAATTAATATTATTTTGATGCTTTAGGGAGAAAATACATTAGTCATTTGTGACGTGTAGGAATCAACAACACCTAAATCGATACATGGTGTGACCAATATGACTTTAAGTGTGTCTTTTTATTTAAAATTGACATTTTAGTTCAAAATAATTGTCACGTACTCAATATTGAGAAATTAGATTGGTATTTTTTGATACATTATGACAATGGTCCATATGTCATTTGTGATGTGTAAGATTTAGTCGCACCTCAATCTGATACATGGTTTGCCAGATATGATTCAACATGTCTGTTATCAGTTTAAAATTTACATTTTAGTTCCAAACATGTGTCACTCAATGAAAACTGAGAAAAAATACTCTGATTATCTTAATACTTTAGGAAAATGATTCATATGTTAATTAGGATGTGTAGAAATTAGTCTCAAATTAAACTGACACATGGTGTGATCGATATGACTCCAAGTGTTCTTTTTTATTTAAGATTTACATTTCAGTTCAAAACAAACATCACATACTCAAAACCAATAGAACACATTAATACTATTTTTATATGTTATGAAAATGACACTTAAGTTATTTTTGACATGTAGGAGCCAACTGCACATCAATCTAAAGCACAATGTGGCTGATATGACTCCATGTGTGTATTTTTTTTTAAAATTTACATTTTTGTTCAAAACACAACCATTTACTCCAAACCAAGAAAACAAATTTTTTTTAATTCTTCAGTAAAATTATCTATATTTCATTTATGATGTGTATGGACACTAGTACAAAAATATGTTTTTTACAATGGTTTTTTTATATTTTTAGCATCAATTCATGCGGAGATATATTTGAAGGTTATGTTGAAAATATTTTTTTAAGAGTGGTTATTGAAATTTGACCTTAAGATTTAATTTTTATGATTTCTCATAGATGTTTTTTAGAAACAGATGTGAAAGGCCATCTTAACATTGGTTTTTTTTAAAATGATGTTAAAAATTATTTTTCACATCATTTTTCAAAAAAGTTATCTGAAGATCAATTTTTGAAATCGGATTTTTCAAAATAAATGTAAAAAATAGGCTTTTAGCATCATTTTTCTCAAAAAAAACATGAAAAATAGGCCTTTCAAATCGGTTTTTAGAAAAATGATGTGAAGAATGTTTATTTCAGAAAATATTCTTCACAGTGGTGTACTCCATCGATGAAAATTAGAATATCGATAAAAAAATCATAAAAACCCTAAGAAATATAGAAAAAAAACTTAAATATTTGTCAAAATTTTCAGGTTTATTGATGTCTTAATGGATATAATTTTCTTCTGAGGAAACATATCATGAGAAAACCAAATCATCATTATATATAACATTTTATAATCTGAAGTAATATTTGTATTTTTACCATGATACGAAGAAGTATTCTTCATTATTAGAACAACATAATCATTAAATGGTATATAAATTAAGAAAAATAATCATAAAAAATAAATCATGGAGAAATAATAAAAAATACCATTATGAGATCATTGAAATAAGAAATCAAGTATTGATAATGATGATAAAACGTGTTGAGTCGGTGGAACAATGATGATCGAAATAATTTATCATTAAATAAATATATATGTAGTGTGAATTCATATAAATGACATGGTAAAAGAAAATTCAGTATTATAAATTTTAGGCGACAATTGAAAATTTTGATGTAGTGCTTTAAAAAATTGGAATTCCTATTTGGTGGGATATTAAATTTATTTTTCACATTTATTTTATGATAATTGACATGAGATAATATAAAATTAATAATTTTTTACATCATTTTTTCAAATAACTGATGTCAAAAATGTCAAAAAATAGTATTTCATTTCTTATTATTTTTTTGACCGGTTTTGGATCCCATACGGAGTTACGGATCAAAAGTTGTGGTCATCGGAAGTTGGACTTCTTCAATACTTCGTTTAGAGATGATCAACATACGATGTCCATAACTTTTTATTTGTAAGTCCATTTTAGCTTCATGAACATTAAAAATAAAGATTGATAAATAAAATAAAAACTTTTTGAAAATTATTAATGTCATTTTTTAGAAAAAAAGACATGAAAAATGACATTTAGTGTCAGTTTTTAAAAACCAACATTAAAATTCCTCATAGAATACTTTTAACATTGGTTTTTTTCCGGAACCGATGTAAAAAGTAATTTCTCACAATCTGTATTTGGACATTAGTTTGTGGGTGGTAGGAAGAACTCATTTTCATTTAGGTTCCCTCTAGGCGAAATGGTTCCTTCAAAAAAATGATAATGTAAATTGGATCCCAGTCACTGAGGATAGAACTAAGGATGCCATTTAATCGAACCTCCTCCTTGATGAAAATTTTAGTGACAACCATGGCTATGTAGGGATGCCAAAGCATCAAAAAATGGGTATATTTGGTAAAATTACCTCAAAACACCAAAATAACACTATAACCCTAAGATTTTGGAAAGCTAGAAATGAATTCCATTAAAAATCATCCCAAACCTATGCCAGAATTGGGAGGTGCTGGAGGAGGCCCGTAGAAGACATGGCCTGAGTCTTATGTCGCTAACATATATCACACTCACGGATGAACTGCTGAATTGTTTTGGTCATACCCCTCCAGAATAGGTCTATTTTAAGGTGTTTATAGGTTTTTATAAAATATTCCTATAATCCCACCATAAATTTGTGGTAATAATGTTGAAACTTTGCTATAAGGTCGGATTTTAGAGACAAAATGAGTTGTTCATGTTAGTATAAGAGCACATGATGCACAGAATATCCATGTTGCGCAGAGGGATGAAGTTCTACTGTAAAAATAATTATATTTAGGATGGGATCCTATTTATTTTTAGCCTTGATAATGCCTATTTCCATGTAATTCAATTCATCGACAAAAGAACCTAAGGAAAGAGCTTTTTTAAAGGTGTCAAGGCCACATGTTGTCACAAACTGAATCGGGTCTCCGTCAAAACCCATAGAAAGCCTGGACCATGGAAAGACCCGAAGGTAATTACCTATCCCCATGGGCTAGCACAAGTGCCTGCATATCATAAATATTTGTTTGAGAAGGATTTACTCGAGTATGGATACATAAAAAGACAAAAAACAATCAATAAACCGAATATGAAAATTCATGCCAATCATGCCTAAAATATAATTCAGAACAGAATACATGTGTCTAAACAAGACACAAGTGGTCCAAATATACATAAAGTTATAATCATAACATTCTAAGTAACTCCACACAACAAGGTGTTAACACCCACGAGCCATCTCCACAACACCGCACCGTGGAAGGAAACTAACAACCCGAATCACCACCACCCAAGCCATTGCCTTTACCTATGTCAAACATTATCATTCATAATTACACCCAATGGATATAATTAGGGTGTGATCCTAATCCAAATAGGTTATCATCCAAAATACTCCATATAGTAAGCATTACAAGATAAAAAGAATTCAAGTTTTAATAAACAATAAATGGTGGCAATAATTTTAAAGAAATAAACTTTTAAAAGTAAACAGTTTTCAAATGATGATTTCATAGGATGAAAACACTTCAATAAAACATGTAAGTTACTGAATTTTATATCCAAACACACCAAAATCCAATGATAAATATGAAATATTCTATGATCACTAGACTTGGTAACATCCCTAGGCGCAAGATAGTTTTTGGCCCCATGTACCACGAATCTCGGTGTAAATTAATCACAAAAATATTTTTTATCGTGAATGGTCTACTAGTGGGTATCATACCCATAACCTAGTGGTCCCCAATCATAATAATAATGATTTTTTTAGTGTTTTCAACTTACAACATTCTATGTAAAATAGGGACAAAACCACTCCAAATCACTAGAATACTAGTACACGTCTGCCCACCTAGATACACAGGTTTCACCCTTTACGATCAAACAATTTCCACATGTTACCAAACGAAATTTCCAAATAAAAAACCATTTCTAGTCATACCTAATAATAATAGTAGCTACACATGCTTTTCACCATTTATATAACTCATTAAACCATTTAGAATTTCTATAATACATTTTCAATGAATATAACCCAAATTTACTCTTAAAATCCATCTAAAAGCCCTCGTTGAAAACCAAATGCACATGAATATCACCCCAAAACAGAAATGTAATCATAATAACATTTTAATAAAACCCTCCCATAAATTATAAAACATACCCAAATGGTACAACATGGAATGCACATTTAAAACACCCATTTTTACATAAAAATATAACATAAAAATCAATTGCATAACAAATTCCACTAAAAATAATTTTTGCAGAAAGAAAAATGACGTAGGAGTAGGTTGAATATATAAATAAAGAAAGGATAACTCATCTTGTAGTGATTACACATGTAATCACCTACCACAAGTGTCAATACACCAAATCCTTCTACAAAAGTTCAATCACACCACCGCCGCAGCACAAGGGTGTAAAATCATACCTAAAACTACAAGATTAGACCACAAAACCCAATATCAAACCCTAGGTTCGAATCCCTACTTTTTGGACATTAGTAAAATCAATAAAAATGGAAGAAACCCTAAAAAATGGGAGGATTATGGAAGGAAACCCACATACATGAGAGATATTGAATAAATTTCCCCAAATACACTAGTAGGTGAATTTTCAAGCATCCAAAACTAATATGGAGGATCGAGTATGGATTATGAGGTCAATTAAGAACTAAAATGGTAGAAAAAGAGTAAAAAATTAAGTAGTTATTAAAGCAACCAATTACCTTTTCAAATCTAGATGATTTGAGAAATCTTGAGAAAGTTTTCTCTATTTCTTGATGAAGATGATCTCCAAAGAGGAAGAAACGAACATGGGGGCACACCTAGTGATTTTGGGCTCAGTTTTGAAGTAGAATCACCAAAAAAACTTTATAAAATGAATGAGATATGAAAAAAATAATTTTAAAGAATAGGAAATAGGCCCACGGTTTGGCCCATATCCTGAATATATCACCTAAATCTACCATGATGGTGGATTCCTATGGGTTCCAAGTGGATATGGTGATTTTAATAGGCCAGGAGAGTCTATTTGGGAAGTGTAATGGATGAAATTTTTTGAAAAACTAAGGAGGTATTAGAGAAACAGTTTTTTTTTAAATATGGAAATAGGCTCACGGTTTGACCCAAATCTTCAAAACCCACCATTTTCCTCCAAAAATGAATGGGAAATCCCAAAAACAAAGAACGGATATAAATTAAATGATAAATACCGTTAATATATGTCATGCATGTGACTATTTTCCCCACCATAAAAACCTTCCATCATCTGAAAGATAGCTTGAAGCCTGATTAGATAAGAGAAACGGAAACATCTCTTCCACCCAAGACTTCCACTCCCATGTCTCATGCTCATAAGTCCCATGATGATAGAATACTTGAACTATAGTAATAGTATTAACTTGAAGAAATTATTCCCAAGAGACCATAATACACAACGGTCTCTCAACCACAGACATATCGGGCTCTATATCTAACTCCTCCCAATTCAGTACATGGGACAAATCCAAGTTTTACTTTTTTAGTTGTGAGACATTGAAGACATCATGGATTGATTTCAACTAAGAAGGAAATGATAACCTATATTCCACCTTCCCAATCCTCTCCGTAATCTCAAAAGGTCCAATATACCTTGTTGTTTTATTTCCCTTCTTTCTGAAATGACGATCACCCAAACGAGGGGCCACATTCAAAAACACCCAATCACCCATAAAAAACTCTATGTCTCAACCCCTTGGATCAGAATATGATATACGGTGACTCTGAACTATCAATAAATGATTCATGATCAACGTTATCTTCTTAGAAGTCTCCTTCACAAGACATGAACCCAACAGTGAGGTCTCACCTACCTCATCCCAACATAGGTGTGGGGAGACAAGGCCGACCATAGAGCGCCTCAAAGGGATCCATTCATATTAAGGATTAGTAACTGTTATCATAAAAACACTAAACCATTCCCAAATGTCAATCCAAGTAACCTCCAATGTCCAAAACATATGCACTGATCATGTCCTCCAAAATCTAATTTGGCTGCTCTGTCTGACCATCCGTTTGAGGATGGTATGTCGTGCTCATTTTAATCTGATACCCCAAGTCCTTTTGAAGGCATTCCCAAAACCGAGAAGTGAAATGGGGATCTCTATCCAAGACAACTACAGCTGGAAAACCATGAATCCTTAACACCTCCTGAAGATACAATCATGCCAACTCATTCACTTTAGTTGTATCCTTGAGCAGATTTTATTCCATGAGTAATAAATAAAAAAATATAAACAATGAATAGCCATAGATAACCTAATCAATAAAAGATAGTCATAAATAAACACGTTGATTTTTTGGATTCGGACAAATTGGTATACGTGCACTGAAAAGGGTTATCGTGGTTTTCACTTTGCAAAACAAAGGTAGATTTGATCAAACCATTGACCAAACTGGAATCCCTACACTATTCTAGACCAGCTTAAAAAACCAAAAACAAAATTATAGTGGCAAGATATTTTACTCAGAACTCGGATCGTAGCCTCAAAGATTACAAGCAATCAAATCCAAGATTTGTTGGTGTGGAGGTTCACAAGCTGCAAGCTAAAAACATGTCCATATCTGCACACCATCAATACAGAAAGACCAAAACTGCATGAACCAATACCATTTCAGCCTGATTCTCCCCTCCACCTCCTCGCACAAGCACCTAATTCCCTGCCTTCTCAAATCACCAAATCACCAAACCAACATCACTCTCTCTTCAAACAATCACTGTTCCCCTGGACATTTTTTTAAATAATCAATCTGAAATAACTAGGGTAGATAAATTGTTGTGGTTAGGTGTGTGTGCTTGGAGAAAAACAAAAACTCAAGCACAGAGAATTAAAATGATATTACTAGTATTTCTTATTATATCTATGAATAGATAGATCATTACTATAGGCTGGAATAGGAGATACCTCCTCCATTTCATCCACGAACAAGAATTGTGAAGTATGATAGTCATGCCACTTCCTCCAGCTAGTGTTTGTTTAAACATAATAAATTTTCCAAAGAAATGTTTTCCATCTCACATGCCCAGCTGTTCAAATACCAAACCATGTGCCACAACAATCCCACTAACCAATATTGGATTCTTTTGCCTTTATTCCCCTCCTCCTCTGATAAGTGTGTATAATGGGAGCGTGTGGGAAGTATGGGGTGTCACCCAAAGGGACAAGATCCGAACAGCTAACAATTTCCCCCTCATAAAATAGATCCTTGTCCTCAAGGTGTATTTCTGTAAATTTAGAATAAATTTGCTTGGAATCTTCCCATGTTGGCTCCTCTATAGTTTTTCCACAAAAATTAATTAACTAGATTCCCTAAGAGTGGTCAGGTACAAATTTGGTAGTTAAGATAGATGCAGGTACTAAACTGGTGGTTGGGGTGTTGTCCCCCAAATCGGGAAGCTCAGAATGTACTGTTGATTTTCCCACTGCTTTGTGTTGTGAGACAAGAGAAAATAGATGTACCAATGTTTTAGGAGGTAAAGTAATCATATATATAGTATTTCCCAGGTGAGCCTTAATAAGAAATGGTCCATAATAGCCAGCTTCTAACTTGGGAGTCAATTTGGTGGACTTGGATGTTTGTATATTTGGACGGAGTATGACAAAAATAAGTTTCCCAACATCAAAAGAAACATCCCGACAGGGCTTGTTGGATATCCAAACCATTATATGTTGGGATAGGGTAAGCTTATGCCAAATTTGGATCAACATTTAATCACATTCATGGAGGAGATTAGCCACTATATCAACAATTGTTGCATCACCGAAAAAATGCTACACAATTGGAGGCTTACATTCGTAGATATATTTAAGAGGAGGCATCTTGGTAGAAAAATGAGAAGCAGTATTAAAATAATATTGTGCCCATGGTATCCAACAGGACTAGGTGAGAGGCCTTTTGGAAGAAAAACAACACAAATAAGTGCCAAGACAATTATTAACAATCTCTATTTGTCCATTCGTTTGTGGGTGGTTGGAAGAACTCATTTTTAGAGTGGTGACCTCTATGAGAAATGGTTCCTTCCCAAAAATTCTAATGAAAATGGGATCTTGGTCACTGAGGATAGAACTGGGGATTCCATGTAATCGAACCCCCTCCTTGATGAAAAGTTCAGTGACAAACTTTGCTGTGTAGGGATTCCAGAGCATCAAAAAATGGGAATATTTGGTAAAATGATATACAACCACCAAAATAACACTATAACCCTAAAATTTAGGAAAGATAGAAATTAAGTCCATTAAATAATCATCCCAAACCTATGTCGGAATTGGGAGGGGCTGGAGGAGGCATGTAGGAGACATAGCCTAAGTCTTATGTCGCAGACATGTGTCACACTCGCAGATGAACTGCTGAATGTTTTTGGTCATACCCCTCCATAATAAGTTTTATGCAAGGCCTTTATAGATTTTTTGAAAACAATCATGGAATCCCACCAAAAACGTGTGGTAATAATGTTTAAACATATCTATAAGGTTGGATTTTGGAGACAAAATGAGTCGGTCATGTTAATATAACAGCCCATGACACACAGAATATCCTGCTTGCAAAGAGGGATGAAGTTCTATAGTAGAAATAATTTTATTTAGGATGGGATCCTACTAGTTTTTATCCTCGATGATGCCCATTTCCAAGCAATGCAGTTCATAGATAGAAGAACCTAAGGAAAGAGGTTATGTATAGGTGTCAATGTCACATGTTGTCACAAACTGAATCTGGTCTCCATCAAAACCCGCATCAAACCTGGCCCATGGAAAGGCCTGAATGGAATTCCCAATCCCCATGGGATGGGACAAGTTCCTGAGTATCATAAATATTGGTTTGAGAATGATTTACCCGAGTATGGATACATAAAAAACCAAAAACAACCAATAAACCAAATATGAAAATCCATGCCAAACAAGCATTAAATATAATTCCGAACTGAATACAGGGATCTAAACATGACACGAGTGGTCCAAATATACATAAAATTATCATAAAAATATTACAAGGAAATCCACATGACAAGGTTTCATCACCCATGAGCCATCTTCACAATACCGCACTGAGGAAGGAAACTAAAAACCCGAATCACCACCACCCAAGCCCTTGCCTTTACCTGTGTCAAATATTATCATGAATACTTACACCCAAAGGGTGTAAGTATGGTGTGATCCTAATCCTAATCCTAATATATTATCACCCAAAAGACTCCATATGGTAAGCATTATAAGATAAAAATCATTAATGTTTTAATAAACAAGAAAATGTGGCAATAATTTTAATGAATTAAACTTTTAAAAGTAAACAGTTTTCAAAGGATGATTTCATAGGATGAAAACATTTCAATAAAACATGTATGTTAATGAATTTTAAATCCAAACACACCACAATCTAGTGAAAAATTTAAAAGAGTCAATGAGAACTAATCTTCGAAACATTCCTAGGCACTAGATAGTTTTAGGCCCCATGTACCACATATCTCGGTGTAAAGTAACCACAACAATATCTGTTCTTGTGCCTGATCCACTAGTAGGGAACATATTCATAACCTAGTGGTACCCAATCAACATCATTATTGTTTTTTTAGTGTTTTCAATGTCCAAAATGCTAAGTAAAACAGTGGAAAACCCACTCCAGATCACTAGCATACTAGTACACGACTACCCACCTAGATTCCCATGATTCACCATTTGTGCTCAAAAAATTTCCACATGTTACCAAATGCAATTTTCATATATAAACACCATTTCTGGTCATACATGCTCAAAATAGTAGCTACACATGCTTTTTAACATTTATATAACTCAATAAACCATTTAGAATTTCTATAAAACATTTTCAATGAATATACCCAAATATTACACTTAAAATACCTCTAAAATCCCTCTTTAAAAACCAAATGCACACCAATATCACCCCAAACCAGAAATGGAAGCATAAAAACATTTTAATAAGACCCTCTCATAAATTATAAAACATCCCCAAATGGTACAACATGGAATGTACATTTAAAACACCCATTTTCACACAAAAATTAAACTTAAATATCAATTTCTTAACAAATTCCACTAAAAATAATTTTCATATCAAGAACAATGATGTATGAGTAGGATAAAAATATAAAACAAGAAAGTCGGACTCATCTAGTAGTGCTTACACATGGAATCGCCTACAACAAGTGTCAAAACCCCAAATCCTTCTGCGAAAGATCAACCGCACCACCGCCACACCACCACCGCACCACAAGGGTGTTAAATCACACAAAAAACAACAATATTAGACATAGAAACCCCATATCAAACCATAGGTTCGAATCCCTACTTTCTGGACATTAGGATCTTCAATAAAAATGGACGAACCCCTAAGAAAATTGGAGGAGGAAGAAAGGAAACTCAGTTACTTGAGTGATCATGAAGAAATTTACCATAATACTTCCAAGAATCCAAAACTGATATGTAGGTTCAAATATTTCTGAGGAAGTCAATTAAGAACTAAAATGGTGGAAAAAGAGTAAAAAATGAAGTATTTATGAAAGAAACAAATTACCTTTTCAAACCTAGAAGATTTAGGAAAGCCTAAGAAATTTTCCCTATTCTGTGATGAAGGTGATCTCCAAAGAAGAAGAAATGAACATGGGGGGAACACCTCATGATTTTGGATTAGGTGAGAGGTATAATCTTCAAAAAACATTATGAAATAAATGATATATGAAATAAATAATTAAAAAAATAGGAAATTGTCCCACGGGTTAGCCCAAAGCCTGAATATATCACCCAAATCCACCATTATTGTGGATTCCTAAGGGGTACAAATGGATATGGTGCTTTGAATAGGCTAGGAAATCCCATGTGGTAAGTGGAATGGATGAAATTTTTTGAAAAACTACATAGGTATTAAAGAAACCATTTTTTTTAAATCTAGAAATGGGCTCACAGTTTGACCCGAATCTTGAAATCCCACCATTTTCCACCAAAAATGCATGGGAAACCCCCAAAACAAAGCATGAATATAAATTAAATAATAAATTCCTTTAATATATTTCATTTATGTGAAAATTATCCCCACCATAAAAACATTCCACCCTTATAAAGTTAGCTTGAATCCTAATTAGATAAGAGAAATAGAAAATGTTCTTCGACCCAAGACTTCCGCTCCCATGTCTCATGCTCACCAGTCCCATGTTGATAGAGGACTCGAACTAGAGGAATAGTATTACCTTGAATAAATTATTCTCAAGAGTCTACAATACACATTGGTCACTCAACCACAGATATATCAGGCTCTATATCCGACTCCTCCCAATTCAACACATAAGACAGATCTAGGTTGTACTTCTTCAGTTGTGAGACATGGAAGACATCATGGATAGATTTCAACTAAGAAGAAAATGATAACCTATATTCCACCTTCCAATCCTCTCATTAATCTCAAAAGGTCCAACATAACTCATTGTTAGCTTTTCCTGCTTTCCCAAACGATGATGACCCAAACGTGGGGCCACATTCAAAAATACCTCATCACCCATAAAAAACACAAGGTCTCAACGTCTCTGATCAGCATATGATTTATGGTGACTCTGAGCTGTCAATAAATATTTCTTGATCAATGTGATCTTCTAAGAAGTCTCCTACACAAGACTCGACCCCAACAGTGAGGTCTCACCTACCTCATCCCAACATAGGGGGGACCGACAAAGCCGACCATAGAGCACCTCAAAGGGATCCATTTAGATTAAGGATTGGTAACTATTATTATAAGAAAACTCAAAAAATCCTAAATGTCTATACCAGGAACCTACAATGTCCAAAACACATTCACGGAGCTTTTCCTCCAAAATCAGATTCGTCCACTCTGTCTGAGCATCCGTTCGAGGATGGTATTTCATGCTCATTTTAATTTG
Organism: Viscum album; assembly: GCA_963277665.1. Classification (NCBI taxonomy): domain Eukaryota; kingdom Viridiplantae; phylum Streptophyta; class Magnoliopsida; order Santalales; family Viscaceae; genus Viscum; species Viscum album. The sequence continues at coordinate 1,246,690,534 of OY728120.1, forward strand.
CGACCCCAAGGCCTTTTGAAGGCATTCCAAAAACCGAGAAGTGAAACGAGGATATCTATCCAAGACAACTGCAGATGGAACACCATGAAGCCTTACTACCTCTTGAAGATACAATCGGCCCAACTCATCCACTATAGTTGTATCCTTATCATATACTCCAAAACAAGAAAACACATTAATTTTTTTGATACTTCCATTAAATTATCCAAAGGTCAATTGTGATGTGTTTAGAAACTAGTACAAAAATATTTTTTTTACATTGGTTTTTTAATATTTTTAATATTTTTTCATGAGGAGACCTATTTTAAGGTTATGTTGTAAATATATTTTTTTAAGAGCGGTTATTGAAAACTGGCCATAAAATTTAATTTTTATGATTTCTCACATATGTTTTCTAAAAACCGATGTGAAAGACCATCTTAACATCGGGTTTTTTAAAAAAGAAGTTAAAAATTATTTTTCACATCATTTTTCAAGGTTGTTGATGTCTTAGTAGATTTAATTTTCTTTTGAGGAAACATATCATGAGAAAACGTTATCATCATCCAATATTACATTTTATAATCTAAAGGATGCTTTTTATTTTTACCATGACATGAAGAAGTATTCTTCACTATTATGAAAACATAATCCATAAATGGTATATAAATTATTAAAAATAATCATAAAAAATAAATCATGGAGAAATAATAACAAATTCCATTATGAGATCATTGAAATAAGAAATGAAGTACTGATAATGATGATAAAACACGTTAAGTTAGTATAATGATGATGATTGAAATAATTTATCATTAAATAAATATATATGGAGCATGAAAACATATAAATGACATGGTAAAAGAAAATTCAGTATTATAAATTTTAGGTGGATATTTAAAATATGGATTTTGTGCTTAAAAAATTGAATACCTCTTTGGAGGGATATTAAATTTATTTTTCACATTGATTTTATGAAAACCATCAAGAAAAAATATTTAAAAAATAAATTTTCACATTAGTTTTTAATATAAATGATGTTAACTTTTTTAAAAATTGTATTTCATTTTCTAATATTCAATTTGACTTGTTGTGGAGCTCATACGGAGTTACGGATCAAAAATTGTGGTCATCAGAAGTTAGACTTCTTTAATACTTTTTTAGAGATGATCAAATTACGTCGTCCATGTATTTAGATCCGTAAGTCCATTTTAGATTCACGAACATTAAAAATGAATCTTGAGAAATAAAATAAAACTTTTCCCACATTATTGATGTCATCTTTTAGAAAAACAGAAATGAAAAATGACTTTTAATGTCGTTTTTTGGAAAACTGACATTAAAATTCCTCATATAATACTTTTAGCATCGGTTTTTTTTCTGGAACCGATGTCAAATTTTTTGTTTCATATCAGTTTAAAAAATATAGATATTATTAATTTTTATATACTTTTATTTTATTTCCATTGTTTTTATTTGAGTTTTCATGGAGCTAAAACATACTTACATATCAAATATTATGAAGGTCGGAAGTTGATCATCTCTAAACGAAATCTTAGAGAAGTCCAACATCAGATGACCATAATGTTTGATCCATAACTCCATTTGAGATCCACAACCAGTAAAATTAAATCTCAGGAAATAAAATAAACATTTTAAAACATTTTCAACATCATTTATTTGATAAACCAACATGAAAAATTACTTCTAACATCGTTTATCATAAAATCGATGTGAAAAATGACCATTTTAATTTTTTTTCATGATGGTTATCATAAAACTGATATGAAAAATAATATTTTTAATATCATTTCATGACAGTTATTAAATAACCATTGTTAAAATCCTTCCAAGAGGAATTTAAAAGTCGGTTATCATAAAACCAACATGAAAATTGATATTTTTAATATCTTTTCATGAAGGTTATTAAATGACCAATACAAAAATCCTTCCATAAGGACTTTTAATGTTAGTTACTAAATAAATGACATTAATATCCCTCATGAAAGTCTTTTAACATTGGTCTTGAAGAACTAACGTTAAAATGGCAACGTTAAAAATAATTTTTCTACTAATGGGATTGGCCACACCTCAATCTGATTAATAGTGTTCTTGGTATGAGTCAAAGTGTCAGTTATCGGTTTAAAATTAATATTTTAGTTAAAAAAAATTTACTCACTGAAATTACGAAGGAATGATCATATTGTATTGATACTTTAGGAAAACGATTCATATTTTTTTTGTGACATGTATGAATCTGTCTCATGTCAAACTGATACATGATGTGACTGGAATGACTCAAAGTGTGTGTTTTCAGTTAAAATTGATGTCTTAATAAAAAAGACATGTGACATACTCAAAAATGAGTGAACAAATTTTTATTATTTTTATTCTTTAGTAAAATGATCCTTAAGTCATGTGTGACTTGTATAAATCAACTTCATATAAATATGACACACGATGTGATAGCTATGAATCCAAGTGATCCTTTTCAATTAAAATTAGCATTTTGGTTCAAAACACTAGTCACATCATCAAAAATGAAAAAAAAACAAATTAGTATTGTTTTGATAATTTACGACAATAATCTTTAAGTCATTTATGACATGTAGGAATGATATGCACCTCAATCTGATACATGGTGTGCCCAGTATGTTGCAAAGTGTCCATTATCAGTTTGAAATTGATATTTTATTTTAAAAAATATCACCCACTAAAAACCAATAAAATGAACTTGGATTGTCTTAATAATTTAGGAAAACGATTCATAAGTCAATTTCAACATGTAGGAATCAGTCTCATGTCAAACTGACACATTATGTGACCCGTATGACACAAAGTGCATGTTTTTAGAATAAATTGACTTTTGAGTAAAAAAGAAATGTGACATACTCAAAATTGAGATAATGATTTTAGATTGTTTTGATAATTTATGAAAAAAACCATATGTCATTTGTGATGTGTATGAATCAACCTCACATCAATCTGATGCATGGTGTAACCGGTATGACTCTAATTGTGTGTTTTTATTTAAACATTTTAGTTCAAAACATACATTACATATTCAAAAATAATAAAACACATTTGGATTATTGTGATACTTTAATAAAATGATCCATAATTCATTTGTGACATGGAAGAATTAGCCACACATCAATCTGATATATGATGTGCCCGATATAAATCAATGTGTCCATTATCAGTTTAAAATTAACACTTTATTGAAAAACATGTGTCACTCATTAAGAAATGAGGAAGTTCACTCATATTTTCTTGATACATTAGGAAAAAAATTCATAAGTGAATTTTGATTTATATGAATCAATATCCCATCAAATTGACACAATATGTGACCAATATGAATCAAAGTGGGTGTTTTCAGTTTAAATTGACATTTTAGTAAACAATACTAGTGACATACTCAAAACTAAGAAAATGTATTCGTATAGTTTTTTTACTTTAGTAAAATGATCTTTAAGTCATTTTTTTATGTTTATAAATCAATTTTACATCAATGTGAAGAACAATCTAATTGGTATGAATCCAAGTGTGTCTTTTTATTTAAAATTGACATTATATTTCTAAACACACATCACATAATCCAAACCAATAAAAAAAATCATATTGTTTTGATACATTATAAAAATAATACATAATTTATTTGTGAAATGTATGAATTAGCTGCACCTTAATTCAATGCACGGTGTGTCCAGTATGACTCAAAGTGTCTGTTATCAATTTAAAATTGATATTTTTCTTCAACATGTGTCACTCACTTAAAATAATGTAAAAGTTATTGGATTGTCCTGATAATTTAGGAAAATGATTAATAAGTCAATTTTTTTCATAACAATTAGTCTTGCATCAAACTCAAAACATGATGTGACCAGTATGACTCAAAGAGTCTGTTTTTTGTTTAAATTGATATTTTAGTAAAAAGACACATGACATACTCAAAACCAAGAAAACATATTCAGATTTTTTAGAAAAATTAATAAACCGATCCTTATTTATTTTGTGATGTGTATGAATCAAATTCAATTCAATCTGATGCCCAATGTGATTGACATGACTCCAAGTGTTTTTTTTAAAAAAAATTACATTATAGTTCAAAACACACGTCATGTACTAAAAACTGGGCAAGAAAATTCATATTATTTTTGATTTTTAGTAAAATGATCCATATGTTATTTACCCCATTTTGTAATTATATTCACCTCAATACGATTCATGTTGTGTCTGGTATGACTCAAAGTGTTTGTTATCAGTGTAAAATTGACATTTTAATTCAAAACGTGTGACAGTCACTCAAAACCAAGAAAATGTACTCAGATTGTTTTGATACCTTATCAAAATTATTCATAAGTCATTTTTGATGTGTATTCATCAATATCATGTCATACTAACACACGATGTGACCGGAATGGCTCAATGTGCATGTTTTTAGTTTGAAATGTCGTTTTATTAAAAAAGACATGTTACATACTCAAAATTGATAAACAAAACATTTGTATTGTTTGAGTACTTTAAGAAAAAAACCATTAAGTCATTTTTGATGTATATGAATCAACCACACGTCAATATGATTCATGGGGTGACCAGTATGACTTCATGTATGTATTTTTATTTAAAATTTACATTTTAGTTCAAAACATACATCAAATACTCAAAACTGAGAAAATGAATTTGAATTGTCTTGATAATTTAAGACAACAATTTATAAGTCAATTATGGTTTGGAAGAATTATTTTCACGTCAAATCAAAACACGATGTGACGACACAAAGTGCGTGTTTTCAGTTTAAATTGATATTTTATAAATGTATTGTTTCATATTTTTGTTTAATTTATTTATTTATATTATTATAAACATAAGAATTTTTTTTATACAAGTGTACACTTTTTCTCAAGCTAGAGTGTTTTGTTCGGCAACTCGTACCATAATCAGGCTCTTTTGATATAGGGTATTGATATTTTTGAATGTTTGTGATAAATTTTACTTAACAATGTAATTGTACAAACCAATATATTTTAATTGTCTATAATATAGTGTTTTTCCTTATATTTGTTTAAATTTAATTTCAATTAAATTATTTATTTTTTGTTGTTGTATACTGTAATTTTAGCATCACATTACAGCAACATGACCTTTATCAATGTTTTTTAGTATTGATAATGGGGACTTTTATTTGCACTATTTTCAGCACCAATAAAAGTCATAGGATTTTAAGGGATATTATGAAAACACTATTTTAGCACATATAAAACCTTTTTTCATGTAGTTAAAGGGTGGATCTGTAGTAGTGTCACTATTGAAGATCACACTTTTAAAAGTACTTGAATTGGGCTTTGTCGACGCTATAAAAGAGTCGGCATAATAAATGTTGTGACCTTTATTAGCTTTAAAAAAATGAAGATAAAGTGTATCTTTATCAATGAAAAACAAAATTGTCAATAATTATGGTTGTTATCATCATTTTATATCAGTGAAAAAGGCACCTTTTATCAACAGTTTTCTAGCAATGATAATAACCATTTATCAATGTTTTTTAGTGTTGATAAAGATGGAATTTATCACCATTTATATATTTGAAAAAAATATTTTATTTTTTGAACCACTCACCCCCCTCTTCACCCCTCTCCCACTCTAACCCACCCCTTTTTCAGTCCTCAAAACTCCCCTTTATCAGTGATTTTCTACTGTCCAGCTACATGTTCACCCAGGCGCATGCCGGGATTATATCTCGTGACCTCCCATGTGCAATTAGAACCCCTTTAGAACTGCCCCAATTTTACTTTATTCTATATTATACAATATTAAAATTTATTTATATATATTTATGAACATGTTTTTAATCATATATTTATATAACTATTCTTAAATACATTCATAAAATATATCTTTGTGTGTGTATGATATATATATATATATATATATATATTCTTATATATATTTAAATATATTATATATTAATATTCATTTACGTATATTAGAATATAAATATAAATGTATATCTATTTATTAATACCTACACATATGTATATATAGATATTATAAATACATTTGTATATATGTATATATACTAGTATATTTTTATAATTTTGAAAAGTTTAGATATTGTTTTAAATAAAATGGATAATAATTACTTCAATATAATTTCTATAATTATTTTTAAATACATTTTTAAAATATATATATATATATATATATATATATTGTATATCATGATATAAATTTTATACATTACATGTATATTTATATGAATATATATTTACATATATATTTATACATATTTACATATAATTGTATATTTAGATATAAATTTTTATAATGTATTTATAAATATTTATAGTAAATACATTTATATAATATATATATATATATATATATATATAATGATATATTTAGAAAAATACATTTATATATGATGTATTTAGACATTACTAACACACACCCGTACACATATATTTACACATACACGTACACATTTATATTTCTCGCATACATGCAAATATATTAACATAAATGTATTTATTTACATATATTAGAAAACATGTAAATATATATTTCTGTATTGACACACACATATTTATATATAAACATTACTTGTATAGGTATATGTATATATTAATAAATTTTTATAAGGTAAATAAAGTATATATTTTTTTATTTTAAATAAAATTAATAATAAATATTTATTTTTATTAGGTTTATATATTTTAAAATAATTCTTTATAAATATGTTTAAATTTTTATTTGTAAAATTGATTTTATATGTAAATATTAGAAAATTTGTATATATATAATTATAAATGAAAAAAATATAAAATTTGATAAAATTTCAAAATCATAATATTTATATAAATGTAATCATGGGGAATAAATCCAGTCTCCATTGAAAAAAGATAATTAGACCTTAAATGATGTTGGAATCCCACGAATATTTACAAATTTGGATACCCCGCATAAAACTCGGTTTTAGAGGCCTTTCAAACCTTTTTTGACCTTGAAAAATAGTGACCATGGTTCTCCATTGTCAACACATCATATATTTCTTTGCATATTTCTATTTGATATGTGGTAGAGCCCAAACAGATATCCAAATCAAAAGTTATGGTCGTTTGAAGTTAAAGTCTTGTTTTCAACTTATTTTAGATCATTCATTAATTTATTGAGTCTTTATGTAATCTAATTTTTATTAAATGATTATTAATGAACTATATTTAGAAAATGATAAATTAATAATATTTTTAATTATTTTATAATCCCTTTTTCACTAAATATCTTATATATTAACTATAAATTCATATTTTGTCTTATATAAATCATATTTAAAAAAATATATTATATTTATATCAGTATCAAAATCAATATGTTTATATATCAATATATGGTTTTTACTGATATATAATTTTTTTATGAAATATAACTTTTATCAGTGCTAACAAAAAGAGCTGGTAAATGGTACTTTTATTCATGAAAAAAAGCTCTGATAAAGGGGTGTGATTATCAGCACTGATAAAAAAGTCTTTTATTAGTGTTTTTACTCACCACAAAAAAACACCCTCTTTATCAGTGTTTTTTTGCTAGCACTGATAAATACTAACCCCAAATTTCACACAATCACTAATAGTGACCTCTCATTTCACCAATTCCCCACTCTGAATTTTCTTCGAAGACCTAACAAATTAGTTTGTTTCTTTCTCAATATATTATTTGTGGTCTCTGGGAAGGTGATTTTTCTTAAAAAATATTTAGTTTTCTAATAGTTTTATTTATTTTGTTTACAAGATTAGTTTATTTAAATTTAATGATTATACGTATATGATCTTTTTAGGAATTATATAAAGTTGAATGATTTGGAAAATTTTAATATGATGTTAGTTTAATTTAAATTATTTTTAATTATGAGTAATTAGGTGTAAAATAAATTTATATTTGGGAAAATATAATAGATTACAAAAATGTTTATATATAATTATAATTTAAAATATAAATAATTATATTTGAATATATTTATATTTAAATATAATATTATATATTATATTTAAATTAAAATAAATTGACAACATATTATTGGATAAATAAAATTATTCTATATAAATATATTATAAAAATTAGATTACTAATAATATTTTATAAAAAATATTATTTACTTCTTTTGAATAAAATTATATATATGTTAAATTATTTATCATATTTTAATTTAATTAAATTTACAATACAGTATTCTATATATATAAAAATAATATCATTATCTTTAATGACATTAAATAAATTTATTATCAATACTATCTTTAAAAAAATATTAATTGTTAATAATTAATATTAAGAGTAATTTAGTACAAAATGAAAGTATTTATATTTTGGAAAATATAAATAATTATAAAAAATTATAAATATAAATTAATTAAAATATGGTGATAGTGGATTATTGGTTATTTAAATGTAAATAATCTTATTTTCTTCAATTAAATTAAAATATTACTGTTAATAATATATTTTCTTAAAAATCATTATACACATAAAATATTATGAGTAATTATGTATAAAATATTATTATTTATGTTTAAGAAATTATAAGTGGTTAAAAAATATATTTGTATAATTATAATTTAGAATATTAATAATTACATTTGATTATATTTATATGTATATATAATATTATTGATTATATTTATATTAAAATAAATATGCAGTGTATTTTATTGGATATATAGATAACTAAAATGATTCTAACTACATATTTTTTTAAAATATGTTATTAATAAAATTTTATAAAAAATTGTATTAACTTTATTTGAATATAAGTATATGTGTCTATATATTCATATTATAAAAATTATCATATTTAAATATAAAATAAGATGTTAATTGAATAATATATATATATACTATTAATTTCAGAGTAATTTAGTAATATGTATAAATTTATTTAAAAATATTATTATTTATTTACTATATGCAGAACTATCCTAAAAAATATTTTGTAAGAGTATTGAGTTATGGCTAATCTTTAGATGACCGGCCAATGATTGATTCATATTGTATGTCATAATTATTTTGTATTTGATTATATAATTTGTAATGATTACATTTTATTTGATGACATGTGTATCATCCCTCTCTCTTAGAATGTAAGAGTCAGTGTGTCCGCAGTAAAATATTACATATCTGAAACCCCTAGAACCCTTCACATTCATGTGCATATTATTGTAATAAAAGGAGGCTTTGCATGAGGTGTTGATGTTCCTTGTTGGATTTATACAACATGACAAAAAGGAGATTGACTATAGTTGAAATCTAAGACAATGTAGGTTGTAGGGGTTCCTCTTGGGTTTTGGTTTGATTATTGTTTAATGATAAACCAATCTATAGAAAAAGTCTCAAAATCAGGTCTTTTTTATTTAAAAATATCAATATATATATATTATTTATCATATATGATTTTAAGTGTTGTTTTAACATATTATTATATCGTTAATTAAAAGTCAAAAAATTATTATTTCCTATTTAAATCATTAATTTCATATATGAATATATTATTATAATTACTAATATGGAAAATGTTAAAAATTATTTTTTATGTGGTTAGATCAATTTACTTGCCTTTTTATCACTGGTAATAGTTTTCTTGTAACGATTTGGTCTCAATAATGGGATGTCGGGATAATTTTGGTGGACATGAGTTGGATGATTGGTAGATAAAAAGCATGTGTAGTGATGTGATTGGTTCTCAAACTAATCTCTTAGTGGGAGATATGTTGGGTGACTTTTGGGGAGAGAGAAATAATAATGTCTGCCTCATTTAATTCATTCATTGTGGGTGACTCCATACTTCATTTACCCTATTTAAGTTGGTAAAAGACATTTATTTGAGGGGTGGTTAAAGGTGGGTGAGGGAAGACAATAAAATGGGAACCCCCCAACGGATTTCATCATTAGCTTCTCAAGCAACATCATCATCTGGTTACATCTTGAGTGCGGTATTTTGTGAGGTGTTTCTCTATTTTATCAAGAGAGAACATTTCGAGTGTTTTCCCCAAGAAATTGAGAGAGAGTCTATAACCACATTTTTTTATAGTGAGATCCTTCTATTAACCCATTGTATTTTACCTTTTTTTTACTCCTTTCATTTTGGGGTTTTTCCACATTATATCCAGTGTTTATTTTTATTGCTGCATTTTTGTACACTATTTTTATCTCACAATTATCATTGTCCCGAAAGGATAATTATTTCCAATTCTAACATGTGAGAGTACCAAATGAAACATAGATTAAAATGAAAATATATGATTTTTTTTGAAATAAATCATCATATATTATACACTCAAATATATAATGGTTTTTTTTAAATCGTTGCACCCAGATATATATATATATATATATATATATATTACCTTTTTTTAAACCCCATCATATATATTTATTAGATACCAATATTAAAATGGATAATATATATGATGGATTAAAAAACACTACACACAGATATATATATATATATATATACATTTAATTTTTCTTGTATTTGTATTTGGTAGTTTTTAATAAAACCATTGTATATAACTTTTCTTATTTATGTCTTCATTTAGATGTGAGTCATAGTGAGTATGACGGAATGAAGAGAGGGAGGAGAGAAATTGAGGGAGATCCATGGAAAACCATAATGAAGAGAAATGAAGTTGAAGGTTGAGAGATATGTGAATGTTGTTTTCTCTTGGTGGTAGAGGAGGCTTGTCACTTCCAAACTCAATGGTGAATCTTCAAACCACCGATACAATCTTTGACTTATATCATTGTACGGTACTTGTGTATATCATTTGTATATATTTTGTATTTTGATCCCTTGATTGCTATGGCCCTCTTGAACTTCCTTTTGATACTTTACTGGGCACCAACACTTACGATTATTGGCTTTACTATCCAAAAATCATTTACTCTATGTATCATTATGTATGATTTTTTTTTTCTTTTTGTTTTCTTCTTTACGAATTATTTTTGGTTTTACAAACACTGTTTGTAGTTTGTACCACTTTATGTTTGTTGAATATTCAATTCAATTTTTGATTTGTTTCTCTAATACTTCTTTATATATGTATTTTTATGGGAGGAAAACCATGGAAACACACAACTCCAATGTCGGAGTCAGTATCGCACTACACAACCACAACAACAAAAACAACAGGAACCGAGCCAAAGAAAAGGATTCACAAAAGGAAAGAGATATAAAAAACACATAATAAAAAAACTGATGGACACAATAGCATGCAAAATCTACAATGAGAAAGATAAATGCTAGAAAGAAAAGAACACAAAATATTTATGTGGTTTTAAACACTTTGGTCCTACTTTAGGGCAAGAACACCACGCACACCCCATTATTATTATTAAGTAAAGAAATGATGTCAACTGATAACATGGATACAATAAAGGGAAGACACAACCAAGAAACAAATTGAATCAGAGATACACAACAAAGACACAAACACAGGAAGGAATAAAAGCAACAAAAACAACACACCAGGGGGAAAATATAATTGGCAAGAAGAAGAAAACTAGGTCAAAACCTTGTTACTAGGGTTCAACCTCACTATTCAAAATCCCTCCAAAACCATTGCATCACCTTTCCTCCTCCTTAGATCTTGTACAGTCACGAGCTCTCCATTGAAATAGTCTCTTCAGAGTCAATTGCAAGCGTCGTCGCCAACATGGCCTTGAATGAGCCCTCCCCACAATGGATTGTCTCCTTCCCCTTTCTTGATCTCTTTTGACTTCACCTCTTTGAGCATTTGATTCTTTCTCTTGTAGTATAAGCAGGGTCCTTATACACTTAAAATCAAAGGAACAAATTCGTTGATCAACAACAACAACATTGCGACACGTAGTCGATTGAGGAGCTTTCTGAAGAAGTCGCTACAAAAAATCTTAACCAGATGGCCTTGTGTAATGGCCTTCAGCATGCTATGTAATGGACTTCACAAGACGCCCCATGTAAAGGTTGCGCTGGCGTGCTACGTAAGGGTCGATTTGCCTTTGCGCAAGGGCATACAGGTGATGTGTAAGGTTCAACACCTGCTATGTAAGGGTCATGGGCCAAAAACCATCGATGTGTAAATGTACTTCAATCCTCATGTAAAAGTCCCTCAACACTTGTGTAAGGGTAGCATGCTCCATTCCTCTGCCACGTAAAGGTACTTTAGAGGTCCTGTAAAGGTGTCGTGGATGCTACCCATTTCATGTTAGGGGTAGCTCGAGACTATATATAAGTGTACTCTTGGCCCAACGTAAAGGTAACCCGTATAGAACTGAGGTTAATTACGTAATGAAAATTCTGCAATTCAAAGCTTATGTAAGGGTACAAAACAACTTACCTAAGGGTTACTTGCAAAATCAAAGTCACATAACGGCAACATAACCCGCATGTAAGGGTAACATAACATCACGTAAGGATAAAACTACCTTATGTATGGGCATCATAAACCTTAGGTAAAGGTAAACGAAACAAGCCAAAAACTCGCGAAAACAATTCTAAGCAAAATAAAAGTTAAACAAGGATGAAATAACATGAAACAAGATATTATTTATGGCATCAACAAATCAAAATCAAATACTTTTAAATTTGTATCAGTGAACATGCCAAATTTAACATATATCCTGTTATTTAATTCCGAGAGAAAAGGGGTTTTCAAAGAAATCAAATTTCAATTTGGTCGTTGATATTAGAGAATATAATTGATGTAAATTGTTCAATTTTTTCCCTACCCTAATATAAAAAAATTCAATAAAAATGAACTAAAATTTAGGAGAGAAGGTGTAGAAAAAATGCAGGGCACGAAGAATATGCTTGACCAGCCCTCCATGATACCACTTTTTGAACCAGCAACCCATATAACATCCGCCCTTAGCGGACAAACCCGTGACGGAGTCCGAAAACAGTCATGTCTTCCCACAGTTTTCTTGAACTTCCCTTAAACTCGAATCGAACCCATGGGTCGATCAACCAGAGAAGTTCAAGAAAGCTGTGGAAAAGCATGGCTGCGACTCACATAAATTTTATGGAGAAACTGCAGAACAGACATGTATAGGGAGGAGAGGAGATGGGGAGATGGAAGGCGAGACAAGTTGAGAGGGTTTTTATTGGAACTGTTGAAGGGTTTATATAGAGGAGTGGGGGGATATTATTGGCAGATCACACGTGAAAGGCCTGCCCGCCAGCTTTGGCTTCAGCTTCAACAGCAGCTTTTAAACTGGATGATTGGAAAGGATGAGCGCAGCGTGGAAGTGGGTGCAGTGAGTTGGGTGTCACCATACCCAGCCCCACGCTTCCTCCCTGCCACCCCATTAATATATTCACCACCATTGTTTATGATCCTAAATTCATTGCAACTTTAATCCACCTCAAAACAAATTTACTTTTCCTCATTGCTGGGGTAATTTATCATCTTTTAAACCATGTAAATCACATAGCCAGGATCCTTTCTTTGATTGGAGGAGGGTAAGATTTCATTTTTCTGATCTGGTTTATATATATATATATATTTATTTATTTATATGTGCAAATGGTCCCCCATCCCTTTGATGTTGGTTGGGTGGTCCTCTCTGGTTCTCTATATCTGTATGCATGTGACTTTACAAATGCAGTTTATGACACCACGGCAGTGTGGGGCGGGGGGCGTTGGGGGAAAATGATGCTTCATGTGTACTTCTCCCCTCAATTCATGCATCCCACCTCACCCACACCACAATTAATAATATGCATCTCCATATATATATATATATATATATATATATACATTTTGGTAATTTAAATGCCGTACATAATAGAAAATGAGCTCGCCATGTGAAAACCAAACGGGGCGGCCGCCGATTGGTCCGCAAGAAGGTAAAACACAGAAAAATAATACTGTAGTTTCACAACAAGTTTAATAATTAGATTCTGTTTTCCCCTGGGGAGCAACTATACAGCCCGTGATCATTTGAATTATCCTCTTCAATTCCTCAGCCTCCTGCAAGGAACAATCAAACTGTGGCGGGTGATTGTGAGGATTCATTTACTGTTGGGGCTTTAATGCGGTGGGGCTTGCGATCTGATAAAACAAAGGTACAGCAAGCACTGTGGGCGAACAATATGGAGCAGTGGGGGAGTACGTGGTGATGGGTGCCGAACCATGCAACGGTGCAGCGCCAGCAGCTTCTGTCGAGGACGCCTCAGACCACATGATGAGGGACCATCGCCATCGCTTCCCATCTGTTTCGTCCACCCATTTTCATAACTGCCTCACACCCGCCCCCACACTCCGCATTTTATTTATTTATTTAGTTTTGCGATATTTCGTCTACCTCCGCCCTCAGTGGGGACGGTGATGTTGAGTGCGTTGTTGGGTTCGCATTCAACAGGTCTTATTGATTTTAAGAATGGTTCCTAAAAAACTCCAAATTCGAAATTGAACATTATAGGAAACGAAATTTGATTTCAATCAAATCACAAGAACAATAAAATGATTTAATATTAACACACAAAACACCAATCTTGATCGGAGAAAAAAAAAAGAAACCAAAAAACCGAAACCAAAAAAAAAACAGAAACTACCGCAGGGAACCAAAATCACATAACCAGATTTACTTCCATGAGTAATTTATCTGAAAATACAAGCAAATCCTAGCAGAAAATAACCTAAGCAATAAAAGATAGTCGTAAATAAACACGTCGATTTATGCGCTTCGGCCAAATTGGTCTACGAGCACTGAACAGGGACATCGGGGTTTTCACTATGCAAAACAAAGGCAGATGCGATCAAACCATTGACCAAACTAGCAGCCCTAAACTATTCTTGACCAGAGAAAAAAAAATCAAAACCAAAATTACAGTGCCAAGTTCTTTTACCAAGATTCGTTGGTGTGGATGTTCGCAAGCTCCAGGCTAAAAACAGGTCCAGATCTGCACGCCTTCAACACACCAAGACCAAAACCGCACGAACCGGTACCGTGTCGGCCTGTGTCTCCCCACCACCTCCTCGAGCAAGCACCTAATGCCCTTCCTTAAGGAATCACCTAATCACAAAACCAACATCACTCTCTCTTGGAACAATCACCGCGCCCCAAATGATTTTTTTTTTTCAATCTTCGATTTAAAATAACTAGTGTAGATATACTGTTACGGTTTGGTGCGTGTGCTTGGAGAAAAACAAGAACTCAAGCCCAAAAAATCAGAATGATATTACTAGTAGTTCGTATTACATCTATGAAGAGATAGATCGGTACAATAGGCTGGAATAGGAGAGACCTCCTCCACATGGTCCACCAACAAGAATAGTGAAGTACAAGAGTCATGTCATTGTTGGAAAAGACGAGAAAACGACGAACGTGCCAACAATTGAAAAGCGAACGCGCATCAGAAATAAAATATTTCCCTCCCAAATAAAACGGATGCGCAACAACCCAAAATTAAATGTGCAGAAAATAAAGTTGACACCAGAAATGTTTACGTGGATAGCCCGAAAGGAAAAAACCACGAGACCTAGTCCAGAAAGAGGGATCCACTAAAATCAGGAGGTACACGGTAGAGACTCCCAAAAAATGGAAGGGATCTCAAAAGTAATACTCAAGAATACAAGTGTGGATCAAACATGGAGAGCAGTAAAGATGATCGTTGAAGAAAAACAATCACCAAATGTGATTTTCTCTCGGTTTTGTTGCCGATGATGTTGAAGTGCCCTGCCTCTGCCTCCTTATATAAGAAAAAGAATCAACGTCAAATAATTTCGCCGCGTCAAAAGACTGTCACTACGTGAATTAATTTACACGGTCTTGACCCGCATTAAAAACACCCCATTTAAAGAGAAACCGTATGGGCACCATTGGAGGAGGCGTTACGCGGTGCGCCAACCAGGAAGGCACCCAACAAACTCCCCCTCCGACTCAAGTGGGGATCACCGCCAACCCTGCAATCTGTCTGCAAGTCACTACTACAAAAACGGGCAAGGGAAGTGCCATCTTTTATCAGCGCTAAGCAAAAAGCGATGATCAAGGAACCCTGTATCAGCGCTAAAATTTTAGCACTCATAGAGGGATGCTTTATCAACGCTTTTCTAGCACTGATAAAGAAGCCATGTATCCGCGCTAGAAAAGCGCTGATAAAACCGTAGTCCCATATTTTATATAATCGGGCACACAGTATCCTCTGTTTATCGCGCCCTCAAACTCTCGTGGTACTGTACCCCTATAACAACTCCCCTCCACCCGATCTTCTCGTTGCCAGACCTCCGCCGCTAGCCCTACTCCTTATCCTCCCCCTCGAACCCCTTCCGCGAATCCACCTCCCCGCAAACCCTACTTCTCCTCCTCTCTGCTCGACCCTACTCCCTGCGAACCCTACTCCTCTATTTCTCAACGGTTGTCGACTCCTCTCGTGCACCTCCTTCTCTGGCGGTCGCGCCTTCCCCTCCCTACGTAGCGTAGAAGGCTTCCTAACCACACGACTCTTCTTCTCTCCCTCCATCGCTGGTGCGATCTACTCTAGGTAAATCTCCAAGTTTTCCTTTCAGGTTTATTTTTGGTGGATAGGTTTTGAAGTGTAATTTTGGTTTCTGCATGAAGTAGTTTTGTCATGGTGTAAAGATCACTAGGTTATTCTTATTTAGGGATGTCCCTATATTAATTTTATATACTCCCTTTTGGGTTTATCTTATGCAATCTTAGTTGTGCTTTGAGGGGTGGTAATGCAGTGTGATGTTCTTAAGTTGTTTTAAGTTCATCTTACATGAGCCTTTTGGATAATCTTCCATAAGGGGTATTATAGAATGATTCTCCTTTCTACAATTTGGAAACCTAGGTTTTTATTTTCTATGTTGTGTCTATTTGAGTTCTTTTTCACTATACTACTTTCTATTGCATCATGGTTTGGTTTAAGGTTCTATGAGTTAGAGGGAGGAGGCAAAGGATCACACTGTGATCCTAGATAGTTTGAGTGTCATGACATGGTTGACTTGTTTGTTTCATGGAACTTATTATATTACTATCAATTTTAATGTGGTTTGACCCTATAGATTCAAGGGATAACATGCCATGGTTTTTTTATCAGAGTAGTATTATGGAATGGTGAACTTTTTCACATCATTATCCTTTAATTTTATAGAATGGTTATAAATTTAGGCCTTGAATCAAATTATATCTTTTTTTAAAAACATTCCTAGAACCCTAGGTGATTAGTGATGTATATTTGGATATCTTTAGCCACCCTTTGATTGGTCTTCTTCCAAAATTTTAAGAGATCAGCCTCTTTAAAATCTAAGGTGAATTTGTTTTCTCTTCTTCTTGATTCTCTTCTTGAACTTTCTTTTTAGGAAGGATGTTACAACAATGCTGATTCGGTTTTTGTGTTTTTTTGTTATGGTTTTAATGGTTAATGGTCATAAATATGCCTTTTAGATTACCCTCATGTGTTAAGTCATGTTTTATTTGAGTATTCTTCTCATTCTTATGAAATATTTGTTAAATCTTTAGTTGAGGTTGGGGACATGAAATTTCTCCTTCTTTATTATATGTAAATTGTGGAATTATCATGTTATTTTGTTTCCATTGGATGGATAATACTGATTAACCTAAATACTATAATGAATTACACTAAAGGAAAATAAAGTGAAGAGGGAGTTTGGCATGTGATTTATGAAGTTCCATAATATTTCTTATATATTTAGGGATTTATTGGCGTTGTTTCTAAGTGATTTATTCTTGATGTTCTGAAAGAAATTTCATACTACTAATAATATGTTATAATCACCTTTCATAATTTTCTAGTCACTTAAGGTAGGTAATGAATTGGTTGTATGGAAATCATTAATTAACGTGTTATATTTAAACTATAAATTCTACTTTAATATGAATGAATGTTTAAGGGGGAGTTTTTAGTGTGAATTTATTATATATTTTCCCTTTCATGCTACTATATATGGGGTATTTATCACTATGATTATAAGGGTGATGGTTGATTGATGTGAATGGGAGCATGTGGTGTGGTAATTAATATGGTAGTGATGGATGGATTATTGTGTGGTTATGACAGCAATGATATGGCTATTTAGGTAGAAAATAAGTGGTTTTATGGATTTTAGAATGTGTTTAGTGGTATTTTATGTCATGAAAATTTATTATTTATTGGGTGGTATTATAGTTTCCTTTTGTCATGGAATATGGTTGGAATAAATGAAAATAGTAATGGGTGATGGGTTGGAAATGATAAATGTTGGTTTGTTAAATGATTAATGATAATGATTGGAATAATTATTTTTAATAAATGGTTAAAGATAGAATAAATGTTATTAATGATTAATGAATGGATTATAGTGGGTAGTGATTTAATGATTGGTTTTACATTAAAATGGTTAACAATTGAAATGAACATGGTAATAAAAATCCATGAAAATATAATGTTAAATGAAATGAGAAGTTGGTAATGTTGATATGGATGCTTATATGATTTGTTGGGGATTATTTGTGGCATTATAAGGGAAGTGGTTATTAGAGGGTGGTAGTAACAAGGCAATGGTTGACGTGGGTGTTTGCAGTGTTAGTTTGGTGTGAACCCCTAGGAAATATTTATGTGTGACTATATACTTATTATATTTTCTTATTATTTCTTACACACCACCACTTGAGTCGAGTAACCTGATTGAAATCCATATGGGTACTTTGGTTTTGAGTGTTTTTCTCAGTATCTAGGTTATAGGGGGAACACATATAGAACCACTCCCTCTTCCCTTCTCCGCCTTCACACTTAGTATGAGTTGTAATGGCTCACAGTGGGTGTATATATACGACCTATAATGATTTTAAGTTTTGGTGTATATATATTATTTTTGACATGATTATGTGTATTTGGTGTGGATACATAGTTGGGGTTGTGCATTGTAGGAGGCGAGTATGATTTTTATGTCCTTCATGTTCACGATATCATATTGTGATGAGGATGTGATGTGTGGTTGTGATGTGGATATGGTTTTTTATGTGTTTGTGACATGTGTATGTGTGGATATATGGTTTTGAGATTATATAGAAGGGGTTGAAGCATAAGAAATATTCTATTAGAGTGTGAGAATGACCAGATTAGTGGGGAAGTGGATGTGAGGTAATTTATTAATATATATTATTTTGATATTATGTTACTATACTTGAATGTGATATTGGGTAAGTGATCCTTGGTGAGGTTGGGTGATATATGACCATGTATTGGTGTGTATTAGTTCTGTTATTTATTTACTAAGGCATTAATATATTTCATAGACATTTTCATGAGAGGTTTTGGGAAGGATCCTACTGAGTATACTTGTATGCTCACCCCTATTTATATAATTATTTTTATATGTTTTTGAAGATGGATTTGGTGACCAAGATGGAAATCGCTATCTTGGGGCTAAGAGTTACCTCCAAAACCACTGGTGTAGTATTTGTTTTTGATATTTTATTTTAGATACCTTTTTTATGTATGAAATTCATATGAATTATTGATTGGGATTTATTTTATATTATATGGAGTTGATTGGTGGTTTATCTCTGTTCTTGGGATTTTTTAGGGAAACACCTCCCATTTCTTTATTTTATACCCTCAATGCTAGTATCCAACCTATCTACTATTAGAGGTAGGATTCATGATTTATACTTATTTTCACTGCCATTTTTGGAGCGGTTTCTAGTGGTGGTGGGTTATGATAGTGTGGTATCAGAGCTTTAGTTGAGAGTTAAGATGGAGTTTGGAATTAGACACTCATGAGGATTGAATGGGATGATAGGTCAATAATATTTGTTAAAATTTTCATATGGAATAACATGGGAGGACATCATTGACACAAGGGATTACCCCCTGTGATTTAAAGTAAGTAACATGAGCTTACCAAAAATATTAGGCATGATGATGTTGAATGTAGGGAAGAGACCTAGGAGTGGTAGATGTTTCATTCTTGATTATTCTTGTATTTAGAAGTCTTGATTTGTGGATTTGAACCATAAATAATAATATTTGATATTAAAATAGAATAGAGATGAATAAATATTGGATGGATGCTAATCATTTGACAATAGAGTATGAGAACATAGTGAAAGAGTTCGTCATGTTTTCAAAGAATCAGGAAAAGGATCCTTCTCAAATCCTTTGACTGTGTTTAAATTGTTGTTATTCTAGACTAATTACTCTTGAGGAGTCGGAAGAACATTTGATATGTCATGGAATAGACCAGAGTTATAAATGTTGGAATAAACACAGAGAAAAAGTGAATGTAGCTACTGGTTGGGATAAAAGTGTATTTTATGGATCATCAAATATGAATAAAAATATGGATAGTGAAGAAGACCATATGGAGGATGTGATTATAGATGTCAATGATGATGAAGATCGTATTGATGAAATGACAAGGACAATTGAAGATGAACTTCGTGATTTCTCAAAATTGTTTGAGAAGTTAGAGAGTTTTGAAAAGACGCCATTCTATGCTGGTTGCACTAAATATACAACATTGTTAGCTGTAATGAAGTTGTATAAATTGAAAGCAGGCAACAGATGGAGTGATGTCAGTTTTGCGGAACCACTTGCTCTTTGAATGACATGCTCCCAGAAGATAATGAGCTCCCAAGCCATACATATGAAGCTAAATGAATGCTACGCTCGATGGGTATGATTTCTGAAAGAATACATGCCTTCCTGAAAGACTGTATATTGTTTTGCAAGGAGAATAAATAACTTACAGAATGTCCAAAGTGTGGTGCTTCTCGATACAAGAAAGATGAATTAAGTCATATGAATGTTGTATGGTACTTTCCAATCATTCCAAGGTTTGGACGTCTATATGGAAGTGAAGAAACTAAATGACAATTGTCTTGGCATGTAGATAAAAGAAATAAATATGGGAAATTATGTTATCCGGCCGACTCTCCATAATGTAAGAGAATTGATCATGAGTATCCTGAATTTGGAAAAGAGCTGAGAAACCTTTGTCTTGCGTTATCTACAGATGAAGTGAATCCTTTTGGTTTTCAAACCAGCACTCACAGTACATGGCATGTTATATTGGTAAATTATAACTTGCCACCCTGGTTATGTATGAAGCATAAATTCGTCATGTTATTTATGCTTATATCAGGACCAAAACAACCAGGTAACAATATTGATGTTTATTTGCCTCCTTTGATCGAGGATTTGAAGTTAGTGTGGGATTCAGGTGTTATGTTGTATGATGCTTATAAAAGTGAATACTTCACGTTGAGAGAGATGTTGTATGGGATGATAAATTATTTCCCTGCTTATGGAAATTTTTTAGGCTATAACATTAAAGGAAATCAAGGGTGTCCTGTGTGCGAAGAAGATACATAATCAATTAGGTTGAAACATTCATCGAAATCTATGTTCCTAGGACATCGTAGATTTCTACCTCATCAGAATAAGTACCGATCTTGGATGAAATCATTCAATGGAAGTTCAGAACAATGCACAACATCGTCTCCACTAACAGCTGATTAGCTATTTGAGAAAGTAAAAGATGTGAGCACTATTTTTGGTAAACCATTTTCAAAAAACCTTACGAAAATTGGTTGAAAAAATGATCAGTTTTTTTTAATTACCATACTCGAATTGTTTGTACGTCAGACATTTTCTTGATGTGATACATGTGGAAAAAAATGTATGTGACAGTGTTATCAGAACGTTTCTAAATTCCCCTGAAAAAAAAGGATGAAATTAAGGAAAGGATGGACATGGTTGACGTGGGAATACGAGAAGAGTTTTCTCCCGTGAAGGGTGAAAATCGAATGTTTCTTCCTCCAACTACTTGCACTCTTTCTAGGGAGGAGAGATATCAGTTTTGCAACTTTTTCAAGGATATAAAGGTTCCAGAGGGGTATTAATCAAATATCAAGAACACCATGTCAATGATTGATTTGAAGTTAAAAGGTTTGGAATCACATGGCTGCCATGTTTTGATGCAATATTTAATTCATTTAGCTTTACATTGTGTTTTTCACAAGAATGTTCGCCATACGTTAACCAAACTTTGTTTCTTTTTCAAAGTTATATGTAGAAAAGTTTTAGACCCAACGAGATTTCTATCTATTGAAAAAGAAATTGTCATCATATTATGTGAATTAGAAATTTTCTTCCCACCAGCATTCTTTGATATGATGGTTCATTTGATGATTCACTTGGTGAGAGAGATTTGACTTTGTGGTCATGTGCACTATAGATGGATGTACCCCGTTGAACGGTATATGAATATTTTGAAAGGGTATGTAAAAAATTGAAGTCGGCCAGAGGGTTTTATGGTGGAGCGATATATTATCGAGGAAGCCATTGAATTATGTACCGAATAACTATATGATGTGGAAAGCATTGGTCTCCTGAAATCTCGTCACATTGGACGCATTGAGGGTGAGGGAATTTATGGAAGAGATGTTGTGAAAATTTATATTACAGATCGGGAGCAGGCCCACCTTTATGTTTTTCATAACAGTTTGGAGGTTGCTCCATATATTGAAACTTAGAAAGAAATTCTTAGGCAGTTGAATCCATCAAAGGCTGAAAAATGGATATAAAAAACACATAATCACCAGTTTATAGGATGGTTTCAGGACCATATTTTTAAGGATTTAGATGAAAATCCGAATTCAATTTTAGAATGACTTCGATGGCTAACCGCCAGACCATGTGTGTATGTGTTATCTTACAATGGCAATGTAATTAATGGTTATACATTCTATACCAATGAACATGATGTAGATAGTACCATGAAAAATAGTGGAGTTACACTTGTGGCTGAAGCGATGAATGTATATGGTAGTTAGTAAAGAAATCCAATTTATGCAAATATGTCATAATTTGGAATCATCAAACAAATACGGGAGTTGGATTATAAGACAATCCAATTTCCAATTTTTCAATGCAAATGAGTTGATAAAAATAGTGGTGTTAAAATAAATGAATGGGGATTTGTGAAAGTTGATTTTAGAAAAGAAGGGTACAAACAAAAATATTTTATAATGGCATCAAAAGCGGTACAAGTGTTTTACGTTCCAGATCCCGCAAACCGGAAGTGGTCGATTGTTCTGTTATTTTCCAAAACTGCTGAAGGGTCTGATGAAAATTCAGTCAAGGACGATCCTTTCAGTGGTACGTCAAAATCATTTCATAGCTGTCCCAATATAGATAATTTTTTTATGTTAGAGGAGACCACAATGAAGGTATTTGGATAATAGATAGAGGTTTCAAATACCTTCATACATTGAAAAAAGAAATGGAGTTTAATAAACAGGTTATATTTTGTTTGTAATATTGATCTTGTTATCTCATGTTATTATCTTATCATTACTGAATTTATGTAATCTAAATTAACTGTTCAACCACTTTTTCAGATAATGTCTTCTGAATATTCTAGTGCTCCGAACCTCGTGGCTGAACAAGTCTCTCAAGCTGTTGCTGCTGCTGCTGCTGCTTCTGCTGCGGCTGCTCACAATGCAGAGCAACAACAAGTTTCTGAACATGTTGTTGTTCCTAGTGTTGAGGTCCAACAACCATTAGCATTTTCCATTTCTACCATTCTATATGAACATATAAATGATTTTGATATCGATGAAATGGTCAGGGATGAAGGGCCGACATCGCAGAAAACACATGTGCGTTGTAGTTTGACGGTGTTAGCCAAAGTTCTTAAGGCGAAAAACAAAGGCATCAAATTTGATGTTAGATGGAATGCACGAGGCCAACATGTGAATCCTAACAGGGCTATGTTTAGTAGTTACATTGGAATTTTCACTCATCGACACGTGCCGATTGGCATAGATTCATTGCACTATGTTGTGTCCAGGCTGAAGGCTGTGATCTGGGAAGAAATTATGGTAACATTATGATATTATTTCTTTAATTTACTAGCAAATAAAATAACAAAACAATGTCTTACTATTCGAAATCTCTTGTAGAGTACATTTATAGTAGATGATTCACATATGAATTATGTACTAAGGCTTTCCGGAAGAATTCATCGAGTTTTTCTCACTACTTTAACAAAATATCACCTGAAAGATTCCAAAGGTAAAATAAACCCGCACCCCTCTTGTCTACGCTCACCTGATATACCAGGAAGCATGGGATGTATTTATTGGCCATTGTGGGGATGAGAAGTTTCAGGTACAATGTGGGTGATAATACGTTGTTTGAGGATATGTGTATTCATCACTTTGTCAATATTTCATTTATGAAACAGCAAGTCAGTACTAAAAATAAGGAATGTGCATCAAAACCAACATACCCCTATTGTAAATCAAGGATTTGGTACACTTCACTAGAAAAAATGGTACGTATTTAAAATATACAATAATATTTTTAGGAGCCGATAAACAATAACATAATTATCTCTCTATATTTATATGTAGATTGATGAGTCTAAAACTAAAGACACTTACTTCCAACATCATGTGCTATGGAAGGAGGAACGTGTGAATAAGGGAGGGAATCTAGTAGTTGAAAACACACAAAAAGCATGGGAAATTTGTGTAAGTATGACATGATGATAAAAATATTTGTTTTAAATTGATATTACATAAAAATAATTAGTTATTTTCCTATATCCGACAGTCACATGATTCAGATAATCTTGTTGCGGATGCAGAAATATTATTGAAGGTTTTGAAGTGGCCAAAACAATACAGTCGTGTCAGAGGTGCGGGGTTTGGGGTGACACCATGAGTATATTATGAGAAAAAAAAAGAAATAGATGATAGAGATGAAAAATTTAAACAAATGAGAGAAAGACTAGAAACTCCTGAAGAACGATTTCAATGGCAGTGAGATTTGCTAGAAACTTTTATGGGTGGGAAGTAATGAGAAGACACAACTCAGGAACAACCAGTGCATGAAGATCCCGCCCCACCCCCACCAGCTTTGAGGCAAGCCATTCCCCTCAAAGAGCTGTCTTGGCTATGGTAATCAATATTCTAATAATTGTTCCCATGAAATGTGAATCATAGAAACAATGATACCCTTCCTGTACTGATCTTCTACAGGGTGATAATGACTGTGATTTATATCTTTCAACACCCAACTATCACCTTGTAGCGAGGGATACAATGTTCAACATCCCAGAGGACAAGCTGCATAATAAATCACTTCTGAAAGTTCATCTGAAAGTGACGACTATTGTAGCTCATGATCCAAATGCAGATCTACCTATTCCAGTTGATGATGATGATATTCATATGGTCAAAAAGGCTATTGGGACATTCATTTCATGACCATCACATCTTGTAAGAGTACATGGGGATAAAGAGGAATTTATTTCCTTTTTTTCAAGATAAACCTTTAACAATTAATGAAAAAAGGGTCTAAACCAATGAAAGTTATTATATACGGAGAAAGGGAAGGGGGGTGACAAGAAAATTTGGCTCAAAAGCATCTAAAGGATCGATCAACTGATCCCAAAGAGCTACTGAAATCACAATAACACCACATGTTCTCTATCCACATTTACTGTCATTGAAAACTCATGTGGATACGAAGATAAGAGGTGGTAGTAGTTATATAGTGGTTTTAGAAAAGAATATATATGGAGAGGAAAGTCAAGATTCCATTGCTGCTGAAAATGTAAATGAGATCCTTGAAAATGGTTGGCTATGTGTCATAGTTGTAAATTTATATATGAGGTATGTTTTCATGAATTGATTTTCTAAAAGCTGATATAATGTGAAACTTATGAATAAATTCATTTTATATTATTGAATGATGTATATATGAAAAATAGCTGAAGGAATTTCTCCATGAGCCATGATTTAGACTCGTTATTCCTCATACCACATCAACATATCTAAAGAAATTAGAGCCATCAAAAAAGTATGAAATAGTGAACGGCTTGCTAAAAACATTTGAAAGAAATATTATAGATGACATAATCTTCCTAATACCAACCATGTAGGGGTAAAACTTTACGATTAAAGCATATGAATTATATTTTCACTTATTTTATTACTTATTACTTTTTGTGTTTTTAGGCAACATTGGATGCTAATTTCGGTGAACTTAGATACACCAAAGATTTATTTTCTAGATTAAATGAAAGGATATCCAATAAACCAACCACACATGATGGAGTTTGTGACTCTGTAAGACACAACATCCTACATTTTAGGTCTAAACATCAAGTAATATAATTAATATTATCTTTTACTAATGATTCTGTTATGAAAGGGTGGTGTATCATTATCGTCTAAAAAAAGGAATGAGGATAGGGGATAAGCATAAGGAGGCGAACAAGTACTACGTTTGGACAAATATCAGGGTATATATTATAAAATTTCACTATCCAAACACATATCAACACAAGTTACTTATTATCATAAAGATCAATTTTTTTGCAGTGTCCAAAACAAACAATTGATAATTATTACAGTTATTATGTTTGTAAATTTATGAAAGATATTTTTTTTCATCAACAAACTAGTATCCCTAAAGAGGTATTTTCAAAAACAACTAGTATTTTATTTATTTAATTTATTTATTATTTATTTATATATTTTTCAGTACTACTCTAACTGCCAAAAATCCTCATACTCACAAGATGATATAGATTTGTTCATAAATGAGTGTTCTACATACCTGATAGAAGATTCTACACAAATAGAATGATGATCTGACTTGAGGATGTGTACAATTGGCAGTCATTTTTGAGAGGGGTTAAGGGGATCAAAAGATGAAACTTTTTTGTATGTAAATTTTCATAAGAGAATTTTAATTGTTATTAAATAAAACATCCTTTCCCTAATGATTCATTTTCCCATTTTAATCGATGAAATGCAGCAGCAAAATGCAAGAATGATGAACCACTTTTCTTTGGGATTTGGATATGAAAAACCAGTAAAATCTCCAAAATAACTTCATATCCAACCAAAAGAATTAGATTTGAGTTGATAAATTAGGAGAATGATCCATGGGTGCGTTGGTGACATTTATGAGTCATCCCCGACTCAATCCAAGGCACGGTGTGGCCGATATCACTCAATGTGTCTCTCTTTTGTTTAAAATGGACAAACTTTTAAGTGAAAACAACAATTGACCTATTGAAATCTGACCAAACACATTCGTATTATGTTGATGCATTAGGAGAATGATCCATGGGTGAATTGGTGATGTGTACGTGTCAACCCCTCCTCAATCCGAGGCACGGTGTGACCAGTATCACTCAAAGTGTCTCTCTTTTGTTTAAAATGGACAGAATTTTAAGTGAAAACAACAACTAGCATACAGAAATCCAACCAAACACATTTTGATTGTGTTGATCCTTTAGTATAATGATTTATGGGTCATTTGTGACATGTACGAGTCACCCACACATCAATCCGACACACGGTGTGGCCGATACCACTCAAAGTGTCTCTCTTTTGTTTAAAATGGACAGAATTTTAAGTGAAAACAACAACTAACCTATGGAAATATGAAAAAACACATTCGTATTGCATTGATAATTTATGAGAATGATCCATGGGTACATTGGTGACATGTATGGGTCAACTCCATCTCAATCCGAGGCACGATGTGACCGGTATCACTCAAAGTGTCTCTCTTTTGTTTAAAGTGGACAGAATTTTAAGTGAAAACAACAATTGCCATACGAAAATACAACCAAATGCATTCAGATTGTGTTGATCCTTTAGGATAATGATCCATGGGTCATTTTTGACATGTATGAGTCAACCAGGCCTCAATCCGAGGCATGGCGTGGCCGGTATCACTCAAAGTGTCTCTCTTTTGTTGAAAATAGATAAAGTTTTAATTGAAAACAACAACTGACCTACGTAAATACAACCAAACACATTCGGATTGTATTTATAATTTTGGAGAATGATCCATGGGTGCGTTGGTGACATTTTTGAGTCAACCCCACCTCAATCCGAGGCATGGTGTGACCGGTATCACTCAAAGTGTCTCTCTTATGTTTAAAATGGACAGAATTTTAAGTGAAAACAACAACTTATGTATGGAAATCTAACCAAATGCATTCGGATTGTGTTTATTCTTTAGGATAATGATCCATGGGTCATTTTTTATGAGTAAAATTCAACCCATTCTCAATATGAGGCACGGTGTGGCCGATATCACTCAAAGTGTCCCTATTTTGTTTAAAATGGACAGAATTTTAAGTGAAAAAACAACTGACCTACAGAAATCTGAACAAATGAATTAGGATTGTTTTGATCCTTTAGGAGAATTATCCATGGGTGTGTTGGTGACATGTAAGAGTCAACCCTTCCTCAATATGAGGCACAGTGTGGCCGGTATCACTCAAAGTGTCTCTCTTTTGTTTAAAATGGACAAAATTTTAAGTGAAAACAACAACTGGCATACAAAAATCTGACGAAAAGCATTCTTATTGTGTTTATACTTTAGGAGAATTATCAATGGGTCATCTGTGATGTGTACGAATCAACCCCGTATCAATACGAGGCACGGTGTGGCCGGTATCAGTCAAAGTGTCTCTCTTTTGTTTAAAATGTACAAATTTTATGTGAAAACAACAACTGACCTATGAAAATCCGACCAAAAACATTTGGATTGTTTTTATACTTTAGTATAACGATCCATGGGTGCGTTGGTGATGTGTACGCTTCAACCCTACCTCAATCTGAGGCATGGTGTGACTGGTATCACTCAAAGTGTCTCTCTTTTGTTTAAAATGGACAAGATTTTAAGTGAAAACAATAACTGACGTACAGAAATAAGACCAAAATAATTAGGATTGTTTTTACCCTTTAGGAGAACTATCTATGGGTCATTTTTGATATGTATGAGTCAACCCATCCACAATCCGAGGCACGGTGTGGCCGGTATCACTCAAAGTGTCTCTTTTGATTAAGTGAAAACAACAACTGACCGACGAAAATATGACCAAACACATTAGTATTGTGTTGATCCTTTAGGATAATGATCCATGGGTGCATTGGTGACATGTATGAGTTAACCACGCCTCAATCTGAGGCATGTTGTGGCCATTATCACTCAAAGTGTTTCTCTTTTGTTTAAAATGGACAAAAGTTTAAGTGAAAACAACAACTGACCTAAGGAAATCTGACCAAACGCATTCAGATTGTGTCGATCCTTTAGGAGAATGATCCATGGGTGCGTTGGTGATGTGTACGAGTCAACCCCGCCTCTATCCGAGGCACGGTGTGACCGGTATCACTCAAAGTGTCTCTCTTTTGTTTAAAATGGACAGAATGTTAAGTGGAAGAAACAACTGACGTACATAAATCCGACCAAAAGCATTTGGATTGTGTTGACCCTTTAGGAGAACTATCCATGGGTCATTTTTGTATGAGTCGACCACCCTAGACACCATCCCACCCCCCCTAGACACCCCCTGGACAGCCCCCACCCCCTGGACACCCACCAACCCCCCTAGATGGCACCACCACCCCTTCTAGACAACACCCCACCACCTGGACAGCTCCCACCCCCACCCCCAATGGACAGCCCCAGCCCCTAGATAGACCCCACCCCCTGGATGCCCCCTCCTAAACACCACCCCACCCCCTGGATGCCCCCCCCACCCCCTAGACACCCCCACCCCCATGGACAACCACCCCCACCCCCTGGACACCACCCCACCCCCTTGGACAGCCCCACCAACCCCCTGAACCACCCCAACCCCTAGACACCACCCCAACCCTTGGAAACCCCACCCCTCTAGACACCCCAACCCCTGGGAAGCCCCCCTAACCCCCTATACACCCCCCCTGGAAACCCCCATGGACAGCCCCCCTAGACAGCCCCCCAACCCCCCATGGACACCCCCACCCCCCTAGACACCCCCACCACCCTGGAAACCCCCCTGGATGGACCCCCAACCCCCTGGACGCCCCCACACCCCCTAGATTCCCCACCCCTCTTGGACACCACCCCACTACTTGGACACCTCCCCCACCCCCTGGACACCCCCACCCCCATGGACAACCACCCCCACCCCCTGGACACCACCCCACCCCATCTTGGACAGCCCCACCAACCCCTGGACCACCCCACCCCCTAGACACCACCCCACCCCCTGGACACCCCCACCCCCTTGAAAGCCCCCAACCCCCGAGACACCCCACCCCCATGGACACCCCCACCCTAGACACCCCACCCCTCCTAGACTACACCCCACCACCTGAACACCTCCCCCACCCCCTGGACACCCCACCCCCATGGACAGCCACCCCAACCACTAGACACCCCGACTCCTGTGGACACCCCCACCCCTAGAAAGACCCCCAACCCCCTAGACACCCCCACCCCTTAGACACCCCCTTGGATAGCCCCCCACCTTGGACCCCCCATCCCCCCTGACAACCCCCCCCCCCACCCCGGACACCCACCCCCCATGGACCCCCCTCCATCATGGACACCCCCACCCCCTGGACGCCCCCCAACCCCCGGGACGCCCCCAACCCTCCTGGACTCCACCCCACCACCTGGGCACCTCCCCCATCCCATGGACACCCCCACCCCCATGGACATCCACCACCACCCCCCTGGACACCACCCCACCCACCTTGTACAGCCCCCCAAACCCCCTGGACTGTTCCCACCCCCCTAGACACCACCCCACCCACCTTGTACAGCCCCAGAAACCCCCTGGACTGCCCCCACCCCCCTGGACACCTCCCCACCCTCTAGACACCCCACCCCTCTGGACACCCCCATCCCCTAGAAAGCCCCCCAACCCCCTAGACACCCCCACCCCCCGGACACCCCCATGGACACCCACCAACCCCGTAGACCGCACCCCACCCCTCCTAGACACCACCCCACCACCTAGACACCCCCCCCCCTAGACACCCCCACCCATGGACGGCCACTCCCACCCTCCTGGACACCACCCCACCCCCCTTGGACATCCCCCGAACCACCTGGACCACCCCCTCCCCCTGGAAACCCCTATCCACCCAGACACCCCCATCTCCCTGGACACCCCCTACCCCCCCTTGGACAACCACCCAAACCCCTGAACTGTCACGACCCGTCCTCGGGGCCCGTTCCGTGACTACCCCAAGCCCGCCTTCCATAGGCCAGGGGCTGGCGACTAGCACCAAAGGCGTAAATCCCAATAACTGGGAAGGAATTGCCTTTATAAAAGTAACAAAACACCACAGAGTACAAGCGGAAGTAAAACACCAAGTACAAAAAGGAAGTGCTGAAAAGTAAATGGGCCAGAATACAAACCCAATTGAAAGTACAACTACAACTGAAAGAAACTACAACAAATACAAGCAGCTGGAAGAAGATAGGAGTAGCTCCTGGGTCGTTCTCCTCGGATCCTACCTGAAGGGTAGGTACAGATAGCGCAGCTCCTGAATCGTCCACCACAGATCCTACCTGAAGGGAAGGTAAAGATAACCTCCACAACGCTCTCACCTATCAACCTCCTCCGAGTGTCGCCTCGCGTGAAGTCCACCACCGGATACTGTCTCGTTGAGAGGTCCACCTCCGGGTACCGTCCAGTCCTCGAACACTCGGCCTCTATCTGCGCTGCCCGTCGTCTGCAACCAACACAACGAGGTACGAGCATATCCCGTGCAGGGGTGAGTATAACGATACTCAGTAGGGACCCCGAGACCCTCAAGGTCTCACTAAATACAACAAGGATAACCACAAAGAAGATCTCAACAGATAACCTCTACTTAG
This sequence comes from Viscum album, assembly GCA_963277665.1. Taxonomy (NCBI): domain Eukaryota; kingdom Viridiplantae; phylum Streptophyta; class Magnoliopsida; order Santalales; family Viscaceae; genus Viscum; species Viscum album. The sequence continues at coordinate 1,246,722,197 of OY728120.1, forward strand.
GTATATTCCCACACATATACCCAAGTTATCAAATAACCCATCTCAATCATGAGAAAACACAATGATTATGAAATCAACGGATAACCACTACCTAGGTATATGACCATACATATACCCAAGTTATCAACTGACCCATCTCAATCAAGAGGTAAACACAAGGTCATAGACTCAGCTCAAACCGGGATTTTCATTATCAAAACCACGACTGCTGGAGAACTCCTTCTCTGTCGAGTACAGTGGGCCTGCCACTACAACCAAGCGCGCCAAACTCCTCCTCTTTTGAGTACAGTGGGCCTTCCACTACAACCAAGCGCGCCCCACTAACCTTGTACTACTTTAGTACTCCCCCTTTCGAGTACTGTGGGCCTGCTGCTACAACCAAGCGCTTCCCACCATGGGTCTGCCGCTACAACCAAGCACTCCCCCTCATAGGCTCCAGAGGTACTCCTTCTGTTGAGTACCGTGGGTCTACCGCTACAATCAAGCACTCCTCCGCCGTGGGTATGCCGCTACAACCAAGTGCTCCCCCTCATAGCCTTCAGAGGTACTCCTTCTGTTGAGTACTGCGGGTCTGACGCTTCTACCAAGCACTCCTCCACCGTGGGTTTGCCGCTACAACCAAGCGCTCCCCACTGGGCTATCCGAAATACACCGAGTTGATAGATCAGCAGTTGTCATGTCTCAGCCAGATACTAGTTCTCTACACTCTGCTAGCTCTTCACTGGGAGGGTCTGCTCCACGAGCTACTGGTCGATAATCTAAGTATCATAAAGTTCCACGAAGAAGTAACTCAAAGTACCGCCTCATCATAGGGGTCTCAACGCAACAGATGGCGCGTCAGTCGGATGCCCGGTCTGTGAGTTACTAGCCTTTTCGTCCCAGGGCCCGGTTGGTTTCGTGTGCGAACCAACCTGGCCGTATCTCTTCTATACTCCGAACTCTCATAGGATATGCTCACAGGGACCGTTTCTCAACGTGATCACAAACGCTGTGGATGGTTCGTCAAACGGACATCCGGTCTGAAAGTTATCAGCTTTTCCGTTCCAGGGGCCCGGTTGGATTTCGGGTACAATCCAACCCGGCCATTATCCAACTGCATCCAAAAATCAGGCGAGGCATGCCAAAAGTTTCATCTCATCAATAGGAACTCAACAAAGTCGACGACACGTCAATCGGACGTCCAGAGCTCGAGATATAAGCGTTTCCGCTCCGAGGGCCCGGTTGGTTTCATATCCGAACCAACCTGGCCGTACTCAAAGTTCTCCAAAACCGTGAGTTTAATATACTGAAACGACCATCTCGATCCAAGAATCACTACGCAACTGACAGTGCGTCGATCAGAGGTCTGTATCCCATGTTATGGGCAACAGACCGAAATAGTCCGAAAATGGGGGGTCTGGGCCCGGTCCGACCCGGCCCAACCCCCCTGGGTCGGCCCGAACCGGGTCCGGGTCCGACCCGGCTGGCGCGGCCCGGCCCGGTGTGGCCGGTCCGGCCCGGGGCGGCCCGATGCTGGCTGAGTGGGACGGCTCGGCGCTGGCCGAGCGGCCGCGCAAAAGGGGGGCGCCGCCCCCTTGAATGAAACCGCGGCCCCTGGTGGGAGATGCTCCTTGCCAACGGACGTGGCTGAGCACCGCGTCCCGCCACCCTCGGTCCCGCATGGTCGCGGGACCAGCGGTCTGCCACCGCCACCGGCCACCGGCGCCACCGTGCCGACGGGGCGCACTGGCGGTGTTTTCCGCAGACCATCGGACGCGCTTCGGTGGTCCTATTTTCCTGCCGTCTTCGCCAGCGGTCATCCCGGGATTGGCTCTTCACTGAGAAGACCTCAAAATGCCCTTGCGGCCTGCTTAGTTGTCTCCCGTCGATCTGCTCACAACGATCAACCAGCAGAGTCTTCAAATCATCTCCACTACCCCGACTCCGGCCGCAGTTTCATTCGGCCTCAACGTTGCGGCGCGACGGCACCCCGCTTATTCGTCGCGTTCTTCCTTGTTTCCGCGAGATGTTGTTGCATCGCGCCGCCTTTGTTCATGCCGCAATGAACAAAACAACAAAGGGGGAGGAGAGTCGTCCGTGTTCATGCTGTCTGACCTCCTCCTGTGAAGTTGATAATAAGCAGCTCAAAAGATGAAGAACGACAAGGATTTTTCACGAAAAAAAAGTAAACAACCCCTACCTCAAGCGTCGTCGAGCGAGGGTTCGTCACGGAAAGGGAGGTCGCGGAATTGATCATCGTGGAAGAAGGCGGATCGTCGCGTCGCAGAGTAATGGTGTTCTTGTCGACCTTCATTGGAGGTCTGCGTTCTTCGCGTTCTTTGCATTCTTCACATTCTTCGCATTCTTCGTCGAGGAAGAAGAACTTCAAGAACTTGAGCGAATTTCTCCCAAGCCTCTCACAACCCAACAACACTTCATAAAATAAGAGTTGCCTTATTTTATTTCTCAAGCCATGTGTTTCAAAATTCAAAAATGAAACAATTAATTAAGTGAATTAATTGCAACGTTTAAACCGCCAAATTTAATGAGGCGTTTATTATCCAGATTAAAAGCAAGGGTTGACTCATTAAAAAGGGGGTGTAGGTGCATTACTTAATTAAAAGAGGGGGGTTGAAAAAGGTGAAATAAACGGTGGGGCTCGTGTGTGCCCCACCTCACATATATCCTACCTAGTGGGTAGGATATTGTGGGTCCCACTCCAAACACTTATCTTAGGTTAAACTAAATTAAGTAAAATAAAAATTGGGATTACTATTTTTATTTTATTCCTTTACTTAACCCAAAAAAAAATTAAAAACCACACCCAAGGAAACACAACTCCGAAAAAAGTGTTTCTAAGTAATTACCGGCGCTGCGATTCCATCGGTGCCCTCAGAATTCGGTTCCGAGCACCGGTTCAAAAGTTAGAAAAACCCGCTTGTTCGTTCACTGAACATACCCGAGCTAAACATTGGAAAATGATTCCGGGCACACCGGGCCTCGAAATTAGGTGCCGTTAGAAACTGTGTACTCGTAAAATCCCAAAGAAAAATAAGAGAAAAAAATTTCCTTGAAATTTCCGGGTCTTTAGATTACTCCCACCTCATGGCTTTACGTCCCCATAATGCTTTAACACAAACTAGGGATACAAAAGCGGTACTGAGCATGCATCTGAGCCTTCTGCTCCCATGTGATCACCTGGAGGTTCCCGTACTGACAGTGAAAGCATAGCCGAGGAATCGACCCATCCTCGTCGGATCCGATCTTGTCGTTCCTCGATCCCCACTGGATCCTTCGTGAGGGTCACCCCATCACCCAAGTCCAGCTCCTCATGGTCGATGAAAAGTGAAGGGTCGAGCTCGTATCTCCTCAGTTGAGATACATGGAAGTCGTCGTGCACCTGGTGCAACTGAGGTGGGTGGGTCAAGCGGTAAACCACCTCCCTACCTTACTGAGGACCTAGAAAGGTCAGTTGAACCTCAGAGATAACTTGTTGCCTCGGCCACATCTCCGTAACTCACGTCGAGGTGAGACCCGTAGGGAAACGTGATCTCCATCCTCGAAATCTAGTGGTCTCCGCCTCCTGTCAGCACTATACTTTTGCCGGCTCTGAGATGTCCTCATCTGCTCTTGGATGACTTGGACATTTCTAGTCCTACAAGAGCTGTTAAGATTTCTTCTTTTCCAATAAGAGAAATCTGGTCTCATACCCCGGATGAACCACGTTCTTCGCCTAATACAGTCAATCTCGACATGGATGATACTAACCCATACCAAGGATGACATCATAAGGCCTCGACGCTACTACCAAGAGATCCAAACCTTACTCTCGCCTCCAAGGGTTGAGTCACACTGTCAGCATCAGTGTGTGGTCACTGGGTCTCCTCCAGTAGGTATCTCAAAGTGAGGGTCAAGTCAACAGTTTTTAAACCGAAACCTCTTAGTAACAACATAATGAGAGGACAGGAAGGTAAACACCACAAGGAAGGTTTCTTTTATTACTGCAGCTCAAAGTAAAAAGACACAAAGCATCTACAAACAAACATCAAAAAAGCTAGAAGAAAAATGAACAAAATTCTTCAGGTCTTGAGCTAGTCCCACTCCTATCCATCTGCTCCAAGAGATCCATGATCGTAGGCCTCAGCTGCCTGAAGCTGATCTCTCCCATGTCCACATGTTCCCTGCAGTCGGGGTGGACCTCCTGGTGGTATTGGCGGCAACACCTCAAAGCGTCGTCCACCTCCAGCTGCACGGCCAGCTCCCCTTCCATGGTCTCCTGCTCCATGCGGTCCGCCTGGATCGGACCTCTGTCTCTGCCTGGGAGGTCCTTCGTTCATCTGCTGGTCATCTGTATGGCGGGTCGGACAGTCATGAGCCATGTGACCAACCCCACCACAGGAGTAACATTGTCCTCTCATGGTAAGTCATTTTCCACCCGGCTGCCTTACACAAACGATCCTGTGTCATGCGGTCAACCACCTGTAGGTCTAGTCCTCTTGGACCTCTGCGTCATCTGTCTACTGCCCGCTGCAGAGGACTCTACCATATGCCGGCTAGTGGAGGGTCCTACTGCTGGAGACTGCTCATCAAGGAAACTCTCCAATAAGATGGCTCGCTCCAACACCCATGTCTATGTCGGAATGCTGTGAGAAAAAATAGAAGATCTGATCTCTCGCCTGAGCCCCTGCTCGAAGGTTCAGGCCCTGAAGAATGGGTCCTGTACCATGTCTGTGGAATAACGCGACAGATCGGTAAACCTCGCCGCGTACTGGGCTACTGTCATGCTGCCCTGCCGCAGCTATAGTAGCTCCAGGATGCGCACCGCACAGAGGGTGGCTGGGACAAACTTTGAGCGGAAAAGGCTCTCAAAGTCTGTCCAAAGGAGAGATGCCTCATCGTGCACCTGGAGCATCAATCTCCACCATCTGCCTGCTACCGCGTGCAGGAGGCTCACTGCAAGGACCACCATGAGGTGAGATGGTGTCCCCAATAACCTGAAAACTCGCACAACTGCCTACAACCAATCCTCAGCTGCCTGAGGGTCTGTCTCCCCACAGAACCTGGACAGTCGCTGACGCTAAAACTCATGCAATGCACTAAGGCGACGTGCACCGTCAGCGGCTGGGGCTGGTAGCATCGGTGGCTCGGTGGGTAGAGGTACCGTCGGTGCCTCTGCTGTCAAAGGGCCTTGTACCAAGGCCTCGCCGCTCGGTGGGCTGTCATCCTGCACAACGCTCGGAACCCTAGCTGGCTACCGTCGTGGGGCCATCCTGAAAAGAAATAGGTGCACTAAGGTCAAACAGTATACCTGGTGAGCTGACAAAAAGTAATAACCAAGAAAACTTGAAACACACATGCAATCAATGTTTTCGTGAATTATGTCGGAAATCAGAAGTTAGGGTCCTGGTGTACGGATACATCGGCCGCTGCACCAACACTGGACTCCCTGGACTGATAAACACACCAAATACCCTTAACACTATTGCTTCACATAGAAGAAAGATCAGAGTCCAATGTTCTGAAGTAGAACCGAACTCCTCTGATACCAATTTGTCACGACCCATCCTCGGGGCCCGTGTCGTGACTACCCCAAGCCCGCCTTTCATAGGCCAGGGGCTGGCGACTAGCACCAAAGGCGTAAATCCCGATAACTGGGAAGGCATTGACTTTATAAAAGTAACAAAAAACCACAGAGTACAAGAGGAAGTAAAACACCAAATACAAAAAGGAAGTACAAAAAAGTAAATGGGCCAGAATACAAACCCAATCGAAAGTACAGCTACAACTGAAAGAAAGTACAACAAAGAAAAGCAGCTGGAAGAAGATAGGAGCAGCTCCAGGGTCGTCCTCCTCAGATCCTACCTGAAGGGTAGGTATAGATAGCGCAGCTCCTGAATCGTCCATCACGGATCCTACCTGAAGGGTAGGTACATATAGCCTCCGCAATGCTCTCGCCCGTCAACCTCCTCCGAGTGTCACCTCGCGTGAAGTCCACCATTGGATACTGTCTCGTTGTGAGGTCCACCTACGGGTATCGTCCAGTCCTCGAACACTCGGCCTCTGTCTGCGCTGCCCATTGTCTGCAACCAACACAACGAGGTGTGGGCATAGCCCATGTAGGGGCGAGTATAAAGATACTCAGTAGGGACCCCGAGACCCTCAACGTCTCACTAAATCCATCAAGGATAACCAAAAATAAGATCTCAACAGATAACCTCTACTTAGGTATATGCCCATATATATACCCATTTTATCAAGAAACCCATCTCAATCATGATGAAACACAAAGATTATGAAATCAACGGATAACCACTACCCAGGTATATGCCCATACATATACCTAAGTTATCAAGTGACCCATCTCAATCAAGAGGTAAACACAAGGTCATAGACTCAGCTCAAACCAGGATTTTCATTATTGAAACCACGACTAATGGAGAACTCCTCCTCTGTCGAGTACAGTGGTCCTGCCGGTACAACCAAGCGCACCGAACTCCTCCTCTGTCGAGTACAGTGGGACTACCGCTACAACCAGGCGCGCCCCACTAACCTTGGACTGCTGTAGTATTCCCCCTATCGAGTACTGTGGGCCTGCTGCTATAACCAAGCGCTTCCCACCATGGGTCTGCTGCTACAACCAAGCGCTCCCCCTCATAGGCTCCAGAGGTACTCCTTCTGTTGAGTACCACGGGTCTGCTGCTATAACCATGCACTCCTCCATCTTGGGTTTGCCACTACAACCAAGCTCTCTCCCTCATAGCCTCCAGAGGTACTCCTTCTGTTGAGTACCGCGGGTCTTCCGCTACTACCAAGTGCTCCTCCACCGTAGGTCTGCTGCTACAACCAAGCGCTCCCCACTGGGATATCCGAAACACACCGAGTCGATAGATCAGCAGTCGTCAAGTCTCATCCAGCTACTAGATCTCTGCACTCGGCTAGCTCGTCACCGGGAGGGTCCGCTACACGAGCTACTGGTCGATACTCCAAGTATCACAAAGTTCCACGATGAAGTAATTCAATGTACCACCTCGTCATAGGGGTCTCAACGCAACAGACGGCGCGTCATTTGGATGCCCGGTCTGTGAGTTACTAGCTTTTTCGTTCGAGGGTCCCGGTTGGTTTCGTGTGCGAACCAACCCGGCCGTATCTCGTCTGTACCACGAACTCTCATAGGGTATGCTCACAGGGACCATTTCTCAACTTGATCACCAACGCCACTGACGGTTCGTCAAACGAACGTCTGGTCTGAAAGTTATCAGCTTTTCTGTTCCAGGGGCCCGGTTGGATTTCGGGTACAATCCAACCCAGACATTATACAACTGCATCCAAAACTCAGGCGAGGCATGCCAAAAGTTTCTTCTCATCAAAAGGAATCCAACAAAGTCGACAACATGTCAATCGGACGTCCGGAGCTCGAGATATAAGCGTTTCCGCTCCGAGGGCTCGGTTGGTTTCGTATCCGAACCAACCCGGCCGTACACAAAGTTTCCGAAACCTTGAGTGTAACATACCAAACTGACCGTATCGATCCAAGGATCTCTACGCAACTGATGGTGCGCCGATCGGAGGTCCGTAGCCCAAGTTATGGGAAACAGACCGAAACAGTCCGAAAATGGGGGGTCTGGGCCCGGTCCGACCCGGCGGGGCGTGGCCCGGTGCCGGCCGGGCGGCCGCGCAAAAGGGTGGTGCCGCCCCCTTGAATGAAACCACGACCTCGGGTGGGGGCCGCTCCTTGCCAACGGACGCGGCTGAGCGCCGCGTCCCGGCTCCCTCGGTCCCGCGCGGTCGCGGGACCAGCAGTCTGCCGTTGCGGCGGCCCTTCTCGGCGGCACGCCGGGCGCCACCGGCCGCCGGCGCCACCATGTCGGTGAGGCGCGCCAGCGGTGTTTTCCGCGGACCACCGCACGCGTTCTACTGGTCCGTTTTGCCTGCCGTCTTCGCCAGCGGTCCTCCCGGGATCGGCTCTTCACTACGAAGACCTCAAAATTCTCTTGCGGCCTGCTTCATGATCTCCCATTGATACGCGCACAATGATCAACCAACGGAGTCTTCGAATCGCCTCCGCGGCCCCGACTCCAGTCGCAGTTTCGTTCGGCCTCAACGGCGCGGCGCGACGGTGCCGCGCTTCTTCGTCGCGTTCTTCCTTGTTTCCACGCGATGCCGTTGCACCGCACCGCCTTTGTTCGTGCCGTAATTAACAAAACAACAAAGTAGGAGGAGAGTCAGCCGTGTTCATGCGGTCTGACCTCCTCCCATTAAGTTGATAACAAGTGGCTCAAAAGACGAAGACCGACAAGGATTTTTCACGAACAAAAAAAGTAAACAACCCCTACCTCAAGCGTCGTCGAGCGAGGGTTCGTCGCGGAAAGGGACATCGTAGAATTGATCGCCGCAGAAGAAGGCAGATCGTCACGTCGCGGAGGAATGGTGTTCTTGTCGACCTTCGTCGGAGGTCGGCATTCTTCGCATTCTTCGCGTTCTTCGTCGAGGAGGAAGAACTTCATGAACTTGAGCAAATTTCTCCCAAGCCTCTCACAACCCAACAACCCTTCATAAAATAAGAGTTGTATTATTTTATTTCTCAAGCCATGCGTTTCGAAATTCAAAAATGAAACAATTAATTAAGTGAATTAATTTCAACATATAAACCGCCAAATTTAATGAGGCATTTATTATCCAGATTAAACGCAAGGGTTGACTTCATTAAAAGGGGGTGCGAGTGCATTACTTAATTAAAGGAGGGGGGTTGAAAACGGTGAAAGAAACGGTGGGGCTTGTGTGGGCCCCACCTCAAAAATATCCTACCTACTGTGTATGATATTGTGGGTCCCACTCCAAACACTTAGCTTAGGTTAAACTACATTAAGTAAAATAAAATTTGGTCTCACCATTTTTATTTTATTCCTTTATATAACCCAAAAAAAAATTAAAAACCACACCCGAGCAAACGCAACTCCGAAAAAGGTGTTTATAAGAAATTACCGGTGCTGTGATTCCATCGATGCCCTTAGAATTCGATTCCGAGCACCAGTTCAAAAGTTAGAAAAACCCGCTCATTCGTTCACTAAACGTACCCAAGCTAAACTTCGGAAAATGATTCCGGGCACACCGAGCCTCGGAATCAGGCGCCGTCAGAGACTGCGTACTCGTAAAATCCCAAAGAAAATTAAGAAAAAAAAAATTCCTTGAAATTTTCAGGTATTTACATGAACATCTCCCCCACCCATGAATTCTGAATTGAATTCTTTATGTATTGAATTGACTTATGAATCATGTGTTAATGGTTTATGGGTATACTTGTTGTATGGGTATACATGTTATAATTAACATATAAATTATGTGTTAATTTTTTAAGGGTATACTTGTTGAGATGCTGAATTTTTTTAGGTCTTGTTTTGGTGTGTTGCTACAGAATTTTATGTTACAGCAGACATGACATTTATCAGCGCTTTTTTAGCTCTAATAAAGGCTTCCTTTATCAGTGCCCTTTTAGCACTGATAAAGTCTCCCTTTATCAGTGTTGAGATTTACAACACTTTTTTAGCATTGATAAAGCCCGTTTTGAGCGCTGATAAAGCCCGTTTTTGTAGTAGTGAGTCTCAAATTTTCCTCTGGGTAAACTCTTGGTCAACATGTTTGACCTGTTTTCATCAGTGTGAATCCTCTAAAGCTCTAACTGTCTTGAATCAAGGACATTGGGGATCCAATGATATCGAACATCAATATGTTTACACCTACCATGAAAAGTGGAATAATTTCCCAAACAAATAGCACTCTGGCTATCACAAAATAGAACATACATGTCCTGATTTAAATCAAGGTCTCGAATAAACGTTTTCATCCAAAAAAATTGTTTACATGCCTCAGTAGATGTAATAAACTCTAACTCTGTGGTAGATAAAGCAACAAATCTCTACAATCTAGACTGCTAAGATACACCCCCCCTACAAAAGTGATCAAATATCCTGAAGTAGACTTCCTCGAATCGATATCTACTGCCATATCTAAATTTGTAAATCCACAAAGCATAGGTTCCCCTTTGCCAAAACACAATCTCAGATCAGAAGTACCGTGAAGATAAAGAAAAATGTAATTCACTGATCTCCAATGATCTCTACCTGGATTTGGTAGAAAATGACTGACCACACTAACTGCATGAGCTATATCAGGTCTAGTACATACCATTATATACATCAAACAACCAACGACAGATGAATAAGGTATGTGCTGCATCTCCTCTATCTCTTCATCAGTAGAAGGTGACTGACTGGTACTGAGCTTAAAATTTAAAGAAAGAGGATTACTAACCACTTTAGATCTATCCATATAAAATTTCTGAAGAACCTTCTCAATGTATCTCTCATGAGATAACCAAAATTTCATGGACTTCCTGTCATGGGAGATCATCATGCCAAGAATCTGTCGTGCTGGCCCCAAGTATTTCATCACAAAAGACTGACAAAGATCCTTCTTCAATCTATCAATTCTAGAAGTATCATGGACAACAATGAGAATATCATCAAAATAAATCAAAAATATAATAAAATCATCATCAGTAAATCTGTGAACAAAAACACAATGATCAGAAGATGTCATCCTAAAACCCTGATGAGAAATGACAGATTCAAACTTTTTATACCACTACCTCATAGCTTGCTTCAACCCATACAAACTCTTCTTCAACCTGTAGACATGATTTTCATTACCTGTTTCAACAAAAACCTATGGTTTCTACATATAAATATCTTCCTCTAAATATCCATGGAGGAAAGCTGTCTTTACAACCATCTTCTTAATTTGTAGATCCAAACTAGCAGCCAAACCAAGAACAACCCTATTGGAAGACATTTTGACAACAGGTGAGAAAATCTCATCAAAATCAATGCCTTTATTCTGACAGAAGCCTTTGACATCTAACCTTTCCTTGTATCATGGAACAAAACTGGATTCTTCATTTTTAATCTGATAAATCCACCAATTTTGAAAAGATCTCTTCCCTGTCGGTAACTTCACCAGCTCAAAAGTTTGGTTGTCATGCAATGATGTCATCTCATCATCCATCGGTGAAACTCATATGTCCCTCAATTCACTCTCCATTGCCTCGTCAAACAATTATAGTTCTCCCCCTTCAGGGAGGAGCACATACACATCTGGTGAATATCATGTATAAGCGGTGCGATGTTGAGTTGACCTCAAGAGTGGAACTGAAGGTTCATTAATAACCACTAGAACCGGATCATCAGAAACAAAAGGAGCATCAGAAACATCTAATCGAACCTGTTCACCTTGAGAATAATTCTATACATCAACATCATCATCAGAATCAACAATTTGAGGTAAATATGAATCAGAACCTGGATCAAGAATGACAAAACCATCAGAAGTTGGACTAGAATCTTTTTCTCCCTTATCAATGTCTACAATAGTATGATACTCCTTAAACACTGAATCATGAATTTTGACAGGTTTCTTCAAATCAGGATCATAGAACCTGTACCCAAACTCATCATGTCCATATCTAATAAAAATAAAGTAGCGTGTCTTATCATCCAGCTTGGATCCCTCATCTATAGGCACATGAACAAAAGCCTTGCAAACAAAAACCTGCAAGTGATCGTACCTGATCTCTTTTACTTACCAAAATTTGTCGGGATTTTCTGTCTGCAATGTAACAGAAGGTGATAAATTGATAATATAAGTAGCAGTAAGTAAAGCCTCACCCCAAAAATGTCTTGGTAACATTGCTTCTGAAAGAAAACAACGAACTCTTTCCAGTAAAGTCCTATTTATCCTCTCAGCTACACCATTCAACTGAGGTGTCTTTGGCGGCGTCTTCGGATGCTGAATACCTTCCTGCCTGCAATACCGATCAAAAGGACCACAATACTCTCCTCCATTGTCAGTGTGAATACATTTCAATTTCTTTCCTGATTCCCTCTTAGCAGAAACTTGAAATTGCTTAAAAACACTGAGAACCTAACTTTTGGCTTTCAAAACATAAACCCAAAGATTTAGTGAGTAGTCAATAAATAAATGTAACAAAATAAAGACCACCAATAAAGGTCTTAGATTTCAATGGACCAAAAAGGCCAGAATGTACCAATTCAAGTGCCCGTGACTTCCTGTGTGGAGGATGACTTCTAAAACTCACTCTCCTCTATTTTCCATCCATCCAATGATCACATGTGTCCAATTTGACACTCTTCAAATACGGAAGAAGATTTCTCTTGTCCAAACAACCAAGACCTTTCTCACTGATGTGACTAAGCCTCTTATGCCACAACATGAACGAAACACTACACTCAACAACACAAGCAGTATCACAAGAAATAGAAGCTCTAGTCCAGTACAAACCTGATTGCTTCTTCCCTAGAGCCACAATCAAAGAGACTTTGGAAAGATTCCATTGTAAATCACAAAAATTTCTGATAAAAACTTCATCATTAAGAACACTGGTAGAAATGAGATTCAAGAAAACATAGGGTACATGTCGAACATTCTTCAAAATCAGCTTACTTCCTTTACTGGTCTTTAAATAAACAGTCTCGATGCCTACAACATCATCATGACCATCATTTCCCATCTTCAAAATCCCAAAATTACCTCGGCTGTAAGATGAAAATAACTCCTTCTTCGATGTCACATGAAAACAGACACCACTGTCAACAACCCATCAATAATTATCAGAATCAATGTTTTGTCAAGTATTCTATTTTAAATGAAGAGGTCAGGAGACAAAAATAATTGAAAAGAGAACGTGCAGCGAAAATAAAATATTTCCCCCCAAAATAAAACGAATACGCAGCAACCCAAAATTAAATGTGTAGAAAATAAAGTTGACACCAGAAATTTTTACGTGGAAAACCCAAAATGGAAAAACCATGGGACCTAGTCCAAAAAGAGGGACCCACTAAAATCAAGAGGTAAACGGTAGAGACTCCCCAAAAAATGGAAGGGATCTAAAAAGTAATACTAAAGAATAAAAGTGTGTATCAAATATGTAGAGCAGTAAAGATGATCATTGGAGAAAGGAAATATCCAAATGGGATTTTCCCTTGGTGTTGTTGCTGTTGGTGATGTTGAAATTCCTTGCCTCTGCCTCCTTATATAGGAAAAAGAATCAGCATCAAATAATGTCGTTGCATCCAAAGAGTGTCACCGTGTGAATTAATTCATGCGGTCTTGGCCCACATTAAAAACACCCCATTAAAAGAGAAAATGCATGGGCACCATTTGAGGAGGCGTTATGCAGTGCGGCAACCAGAAAGGTGCCCAACAGCCACTTCCACTTACTAGTTTATGTTACAATAGAATTAGTATTCCAACTAAAGTTCATCCCTCTCATATGCCCAACTGTACAAATACCAAACCATGTGCCCCAACAATCCCACTTACCAACTTAGGCTTATTTTCCCTTTCTGAACCTCCTCCTTAAATAAGTATGTATAATAGGAGGGCGTTGGTAGAATAGGGCATCACCCCTAAGGAAAAGACTCAAATAACTAACAATTTCCCCCTCAGCAAATGGCTCCTTGTCCTCAAGGTATAATTCTGGAAATTTAGAATGAATTTGCAGGGCATCTTCCCATGTTGTCTCCTCAAAAGGTTTTCCACACCACTGAATTAAATAGAAGCCCTATGAATGACCAGGTGAAAATTTGGTAGCTAAGATAGATGCAAGTAATGAAATGGTGGTTGGGGTGTTGTCCCAAAAACTGGGAAGATCATAATGTAATGTTGATTTTCCCACGGCTCGTTTGAGTTATGAGACCTGAAAAACTGGATGTACACACATTGTAGGAGGAAAATTTATCTTATATACAGTATTTCACAGGTGAGACTTAATAGGAAAAGGTTCATAATAGCGGGACGCTAATTTGGGAGTCAATTTTTTGGACTTGGAAGTTTTTATATTTGGATGGAGTTTGAAAAAAATGATTCCCCCAAAATCAAAAGAAACATCTTGACGGTGATTTTTGGCTATTCGAATCGTTATCTGTTGGGACCGGTTAAGCTTATGTCAAAATTGGATCAACATTTGATCACTTTCAGTGATGAGATTAGCCTCTATATCAACAACTGTTGAATCACAAGCAAAATGCTACACAATAAGAGGCTTACATACCTAGACAAATTCGGAAGGGGAAATCCTGGTAGAATAATGAGAAGTAGTGTTACAACAATATTTTTCCCATAGTATCCATCAGGACCAGGTGAGAGGCCTTTCAGAAGAAAAACAACATAAATCAGTGCCAAGACATTTATTAACAATCTCTGTTTGGCCATTCATTTGTGGGTGGTAGGAAGTACTCATTTTTAGAGTGGTGCCTTCCAAGTGAAATGGTTCCTTCCAAAAAATTATAATGAAAATGGGATCCGGGTCACAAAGGATAGAACTAGGGATGCCATTTAATCGAACCACCTCCTTGATGAAATGTTTAATGACAACCTTGGATATGTAGGGATGTTGGAGCATAAAAAATGGGTATATTTGGTAAAATGATCTACAACCACCAAAATAACACTGTGACTCCGATAATTAGGCAAGATAGAAATGAATTCCATTAAAAAATCATCCCAAACCTATGCCGGAATTGGGAAGGGCTGGAGGAGGCCCACAGGAGGCAAAGCCTGAGTCTTATGTTGCTGAAATGTATCACACTCGCAGACGAAATACATAATATGTTTGGTCATACCCCTCCAGAAAAGGTCAGATTCAAGGAATTTATAGGTTTTTAGAAAACAATCCTGGAATACCACCAGAAATGTGTGGTAATAATGTTGAGAGTAGGATATAAGGCAGGATTTTGGAGAAAAAACAAGTCGGTCATGTCAATATAATAACACATGATGCACAAATTATCCTGGATACACAGAGTGATGAATTTCTAAAGTAGAAATAATTTTATTTAGGATAGGATCCTACAGTTTTTTAGCTTTGATAATGTCTATTTCTAGGCAACACAGTTCATAGACAGTAGAACCATATGAAAGAGTTTCTGTACAGGTGTCAAGGTCACCTGTTGTCATGAACTGAATCTGGTCTCCGTTAAAACCCTCATCAAACCCAGCCTATGGTAAGGCCCAAAGGGCGTTCCCTATCCCGATGGGTTGGTACCTGTATGTATGTATCATAAATATTGGTTTGAGAATGATTTACCTGAGTATGGATACATAAAAAACTGAAAACAATCAATAAATTGAATATGAAAATTAATGCCAAACAAGCCTTAAATATAATTCATAACTGAATAAATGGGTCTAAACATGACACAAGTGGTCCAAAGATACATAAATGTATCTGCAAAACATCCCAAGGAACTCCACATGAAAATGCATCATCACCCACGAGCCATCTCTACAACACCGCACCATGGAAGGAAACTAACAACCTGAATTGCCACCACCCAAGCCCTTAAATTTACCTATGTCATGCATTACCATGCCTACTTACACCCAAGGGGTGTAAGTAGGGTGTGAGCCTAATACCAATAGGTATCTACCAAAAGACTCATTTTGGAAATCATTAAAAGATAAAATTCATGCAAGTTTTAATAAACAAGAAATGGTGGAAATAATTTTAAATAATTAAACTTTTAAAAGTAAATAGTTTTCAAAGGATGAAAATATTTCAAAAAAACATGTATGTTACTGAATTTCCCATCCAAACACACCACAATCCAATGATAGATATGAATGAGTCAATGAGCACTAATCTTGGGAACATCCCTAGGCACTAGATAGTTTTTGGCCCCATGTACCACGTATCTCTGTGTAAAGTAACCAAAAAAATATCTTTTCTTGTACACGATACACTAGTAGGGAACATAACCATAACCTAGTGGTCCCCATTCTTCATCATTATTTTTTTAGTGTTTTCAATGTTCATCTTGCTAAGTAAAACAAGGACAAAACCACTCCAAATCACTAGAAAACTAGTACACGTCTGCCCACCTAGATACCCAGGTTTCACCCTTTGTGCTCAAACAATTTCCACATGTTACCAAATGCGATTTTGATATTAAAAACCATTTATGGTTATACACACTGAAAATAGGAGCTACAAATTATTTTCATAATTTATATAACTCAATAAACAATTTAAAATTTCTATAAAACATTTTCAAGGAATATAACAAAACATTACACTTAAAATTCATCTAAAAGCCCTAATTGAAAACGAAATGCACACAAATATCACCCCAAACCAGAAATAAAAGAATCTAAACATTTTAATAAGACCCTCCAATAAATTATAAAACAGCCCCAATTGGTGCAACATGGAATGCCCTTTTAAAACACCCATTTTCACACAAAAATGGAATTTAAATTTAAATTGCATAACAAATTCCACTAAAAATAATATTTGCAGTAAGCACAATGATGTAGGAGTAGGATAAAAATATAAATCAATAAAGACTAACTCAAAAAGTTGTGCTTACACATGGAATCACCTACCACAAGTGTCAAAACAGAAAATCCTTTAGTGAAAGTTCAACCGCACCACCGCCACACCACAAGGGTGTTAAATCACACCTAAAACAACAAGATTAGACCAAGAAACACAATATCAAACCCCAGGTTAGAATCCCTACATTCTGAACATTATGAACTTCAAAAAAATGGAAGAAACCCTAAGAAAATGGGAGGAGGAAGGAATAAAACCCACTTACTTGAGATATCTTGAATAAATTTCCCCAAATACACTAATAGGTGAATTTCCAAGCATCCAAAACTGATATGTAGGTTCAAATATGCCTTAGGAGGTCAATTAGGAACTAAAATGGGGGGAAAATAGAAAAAATGAAGGATTTAGGGAAGAAAAAAATTACCTTTTCAAATCTAGATGATTTGAGAAAGCCTGAGAAATTTATCCCTATTTCGTGATGAAGATGATATCCAAAGATGAAGAAATGAACACGGAAGAACGCCTAGTGCTTTTGGGATCAGGTGAGAGGTAGAATCACCAAAAATATTTATTAAATTAATGATATATGAAAGAAATATGTTTTAAAGAAAATAGGAAATGAGATCATAGGTTCACCCAAATCCTGAATATATCACCAAAATCCACCATGATCGTGGATTCCTAAGGGGTCCAGATGGATATGGTGGTTTCAATAGGATAGGGGAGGCCAAGTGGGAAGAATAATGGATGAATTTTTTTATCAAACTATGTAGTTATTAAAGAAACAATATTTGTTTCTAAATCTAGAAATGGGCTCACAGTTTGACCCAAATCATCAAAACCCACCATTTTCCTCCAAAAATACATGGGAAACCCCCACAAAAAAGAACAAATATAAATTAAATGATAAATAACATTAATATATGTCATTTATGTGACAGTTATCCCCACCATAAAAACTTTCCTCCCTCATAAAGTCATCTTGAAGCCTGATCAGAGAAGAGAAACAAAAACTGCTCTTCAACCCAAGACTTCCGCTCCCATGTCTCATGCTCCTAAGTCCCATGTTCACAGAGGACTTGAACTAGAGGAATAGTCTTACCAAGATGAAATTATTCTCAAGAGTCCATGAATTACACTGGTCGCTCAACCACATACATATCAGGCTCTATATCCAACTCCTCCCAATTTACCACATGGAACCGATCCGGGTTTTACTTCCTTAGTTGTGAGACATGTAAGACGTCATGGATAAATGTCAACTGAGAAGGAAATTGTAACCTATATTCTACCTTTCCAATCATTTCATTAGTCTTAAAAGGTCCAACATAACTCTCTTTTATATTTCCCTACTTTCCCAAATGGAGATGACCCAAACGAGGCGCCACTTTCAAAAACACCAAATCACCCACTGAAAACTCTAAGTCTCGATGCCTCTGATCAGAATATGATATCTGGTGACTCTGAGATGTTAATAAATGCTTCCTAATTAACTGGATCTTCTCATAAGTACCCTACACAACACTCATCCCCAACAGTGAGGTCTCACCTACCTCATCCCAACATAGGGGGGACCGACAAGGCTGACCATAGAGCACCTCAAAGTGAGCCATTCATATTGAGGATTGGTAAATGTTATTATAAGGGAACTCAACCAATCCCAAATGTCTATTCCTAGAACCTGGAAAATCAAAAACACATGCAAGGAACATTTCCTCCAAAATAGGATTCACCCACTTTGTCCAACCATCTGTTTGAGGATGGTATGTCGTGATCATTTTAATCTGATACCCCAAGGCATTTTGAAGTCATTCCCAAAACTAAGAAGTAAAATATGGATCTCTATCAAAGAAAACTGTAGATGGGAAAAGAAAATGAAGCCTTACCACCTCCTGACGATACAATCGGCCCAACTCATCAACTTTAGCTATATCCTTGATCATAATGAAGTGAACTGATTTGGTTAGATGATCAATTATTACCCATATTGGATTCTTACCCCGAGGTGTATGAGGAAAGCCAATAATTAAGTCTATGGAGACCTCTTCCAACTTCTAAGTAGGAATGGGTAATGGCTGGAGCAAACTGAAGGGATTTCAGTGCTTCTCTTTCACCTGCTAACATGTATACCATCTAAACACGAAGTCAAATATGTCTCATCTCATACCTGGCCACCAGAATTGTAGACACAAATCATAAAACTTCTTGGTGGCACCAGGATGGATAGCCCACTAAAATGGTGGCTATCCTACATCACCACCTTCTGTAGAGAGAAAGGTACCACTAACCGGCCCCTGAAGAAAAATATACCCTCGAGGGATGATGACCGATCATAAGACGTATCCCCACCATGAAGAAACTACCTCAACCACTAAAAAAATTCATCACTGGGTTGTTCTCATTAAATCAACTCTAAGAGAGGAGTCAACCGAATTCTCTCCAAGAACACACCTCCACTATGCTCCTTGGTATCGACATGCATCTGAGCAAAGTTCCCCATCAGAGTCCACTCATCACTGGACTTCCTCAAGTCTTGCACTGGTACTTTTCTACTCAGAGAATCCGCCACCGCATTTCCCTTTCCTGGGGTATAGACAATGTCAAAGTCAAACCCCTATAAGTACTTGATCAAGCGGCTCTGCCTCAGATTGATATCCTTCTAAGAGAAGTTGTAGGCCATGATTTTTTGATCATAATATACCACAAACTTATACCGAAAGATGTAGTGATTCCATGTTTCCAAATCATGGATCACAACTACTAGCTACAATTCATGGGTTGGGTAATTATTTTCATGCGGTTGGAGTTGGGGGGATCCATACACCATCACACAATCATCCTGCATAATCACGCACCCAAGACCCATACCTGATGCGTCAGAATACACCACATAGCACTTTGTAGATTCTTGAAAGATCAATATGGGGGTGGTAGTCAACCACTTCTTTAGCTCCTCAAAGGATACATGAAATTCTGGGCTCCAAAAAAACATCACCCCTTTCAAGGTGAGCAAAGTCATGGGAGAATCAAGCCAAGAGAAATCTCGAAAAAACTGCCTATAGTAACCAGTTAGGCTAAGGAAAATGATGATCTCAAAAACATTCTTTAGCTGCTCCCATGACATAACTACACTGATATTCTCGGGTTCCACCAAAACTCCTTGCTCTGAGATCACATGCCCGATAAACATCACCTCCTTGTTCCAGAAAGTGCACTTGGAAAACTTTTCATAAAAGCGATTTTCTCGCAAGTCACCCAACACGATCAAAAAATGATGCTCATGATCTTCCTCAGATCTAGAGTAAACCAGGATGTCATCCACGAATACCAAAATAAAAGAGTCATGATACTGGCGGAACACCCTATTCATGAGTGCCATAAATACCAATATGGAATTGGTCAATCTGAAAGGCATGACCATGTACTCAAAGTGGTTGTACCTACTTTAGAAGGCTATCTTTGAGATGTCTGCCTCTTTCACCCTGAGTTGGTGGTAACCATAACACAAGTCTATTTTAGAAAACCACTTTTTCCCCATCAACTGATCAAACAAGTAATCTATTCAGGGAAAATGATATTTGTTATTAATAGTTACCATTTTTAGCTTCTGGAAATAAATACACAACTAGAGGGACCTATCAGCCTTCTCAAAGAGAACAGGAGAAGCCCAAGGAGAGATTATCGGGTGAATGAATCCTTTGGATTCTAAATCATCCATTTGAATCTTTAAATCCCCCAATTTGGCGGGGGTCATACGATATGAGATAAGCGATATCAACTGTGTTCCTGGAACCAAATCGACTGAGAACTCCATATCCCGCTCCCAGGGTAGGCCTGAAAACTCATTTGGAAATACCTCAGGAACTCATCCACTACATGAGGTAACCCACACTCATGAGCACAACCATTATCCTCTAGCGTGAGCGAAAATAATAGGAAGATAAGATTCCCCAACTCAGGGAGTGGAGGTCCGCACTACCTATAGAAATTGATGTGTACCTGAAAGTGTACCATCCATTCCATGCCAGGTATCATGTCAAATAGATCAATATCTAAGACCTGGAGGTCCCAATCCTTCCCAAACCCAATCATAGAAAGCACACATGAGGGGAACCTGAGACCTTTATCCTTCTTTATTCCCAACGACATCACAAACTCCATTGCAAAAGACCAAAATCCCGATTATCAAATTTAGAATGTTCATAATAAGAGATGGTATGAATGGAACAGAATCACATGTATCAAAAATATTAGTAGCTAAGGAAGATGCAATCAAGACAGTACCTCGAACTATCGAAGGCCCTACATCTGATCCCGCTAGTGCCTGCTCCATTGCATGAGGATTTCTACAATCTATCTAATAACTACCACTCACCCGTGGCTCTACCCTAAAGTGGATCTGCCCTAAATATGCTCTGATCCTATCACCACGGCCAGAAAAATAAGATCCCCCCATCCTTGATAGCTCTGACTAGGCTAGAACTCCCATGGAAGCCGCTAAGCCTGCCCCACTCTAGAGTGAATGTGCCATCCTACAAAAATGATTCAAGTGTCTGAAAGCGTAGTTGATTGTCACCTATTGACCGTTCAATGTTCTGTTGCTCTACTAATGTGTATAGTATCACTCAGTTCGAATCCTCGATGATGATACATTTTAATAATTTATTGTTTTTAATTAATTTTATTTTGATTGGGGGGGTGGTTTACAAAGATTATGATATAATTAATGGATGATGTTTGATTTTACAAAATTTTAATGATTGGGGTGAGTTAATTATTGGAGATTTAAGCTTATGATATCCTTGATCTTTGCTATATATTTCATTAAATTATTACCCACTTCACAAGATGATTCTGACTGGAATTCCCTAGTGATAAGGCTTTAATACAAGACATAACATAACTTAATGTTCTAATAATAATCATTACTTGTTTGTGGTAGTGTATTTTTGGTTCCAATAATCCATTAAATCCACATATTAAACAAAACATGTCATTAATCCATGACATATAAAGTTCAAGAAAAACAATATTAACTTAAAGAATACTCATCGAGCAAAAGCTCTCAATCACTTAATATCCACAAATTATAACTCACCCCAATGGTAGATTTACTCAGCAATTTAAATGATTATTAATTTATTTAAATGTTTTTATGGTGACTAATTATAAATAATGTGAAAATAACGGGATAAGAAAAGAGTAGTTCGTCGAACACACACATGATTGTTGAAGAGAGTTAAAAAAGGATTTCGATTGAATGAGGAAGAAAAAGAAGGTAAGGGGTATTAACTTGATTTAAAATATTTTAAGAAACATAATATTAAACTACATAAGGTGGATGAGAATAAGAAATATTGAATAAGAAAATTTCATTAAAATAGAATTACAAAGACAAATACTTTTGAAATTACAAATGAAGAAAACTAAAAAAGTAAATGAAAACAAAGAGAGGAGGAAAGGTCTCTCAAGTGAAAACATGAGTATGAAGGTCCTAATAATCCTTTTTATAGGATTTGGTCATGAAAAAATATTCTCTTCTCTTCTTAAATGTGATCCCTTTTGAAAGGAGAGGAGGGAATCAATTTATAGCCCAAGGGGGTGGACTGTTTTCATTCCAAAACTACCCCTCCACATGGTTCGATGGTTTGAACATCAAGAATTCTGAATCTAGATATATATTTTTCTTAAAAGTTTTAGATAATAATGTTTTCCGTCTACTCTAAAAATTTGGAGGAATTTGGAATTAGTGAGAAAATGCTATGGTGGGTTTAGTAAACAATTATAAATTTTCCATTTCAACCCATGCTTTTTTGTTGGCCAAAATGTGAATGGATTTTTGAATAGGAATATGCCTTAAAATCTGAATTATTTATTCAAAAAATTCATAAACCTATATAACTTATTTCACAATGAAAAATATCAGCTCGAATTGATGTTTATATCAATATAAATGTCAAATTTATTGTGCTAATTTCATTTCCCGAACATAATGGTGGACTGGAGGTAAAATCTTCATTTGGGACCCTTGTTTTTGGAGATGGGCCCTAAATTTTTTATCACGACTCCTTGAATTTTCTATAGAATTTTGGGGGAGAATAAATAAATTTGGACTTACTAATTGAGCCCTGCAATTGAATCTTCATGGACGGTCCAATTTCATCAAAGATTCTGTGGGCCTTCTTGTGTGGTCCATATGGCCCTTAAAATGGTAGAATAAGCCAATTATTACTTCTAATGATATGTGTAAAATTGAATAATTAATTCTAAAAATATAGAAACACTAAATATGGACCTATAGGGTGATAGTTATTATGAAAACAGTAAACTGAATTGAATCTGGATGAATTCAAATAGTGCTCAAAAATAATATTTAATATTTAATCATTAATATTTCACAAAAATTATGCACATATCATATAAAATAAGTAAAGATAGTATATAAAAAGTTGTTAAAATATCAATAACATAAACTCCCCCACACATAGTCTTGTTCATGTCCTTATGTGCAATAAATATAAAACATGAAAAAATCATTTTCCCTCACCAAAAAATATTAAAATTTTGTTTTCACCAATCAGGGAAGGTTTAGACCATTTCATTCATCCATATTGAATTCCACCACAAATTTTTACCAACAAAAATGTTCCAAAAACAAATATTTTTTTCATACTCAAATTTAGAAATGAAAAATGTGGGCACTCAAAACACACTACTCTCAAGATGATAAAAATTTATTTCTAGAGGTTCACTCATTCACCAACCAAATGTGAAAATCACAGTGTTTGAAAGAGCTATCAACTACCATTACCTATCCTAATGTTCACAATAATTAAGATGTATTTTGAAGGGGATTTTCTGTGGATATGGGATGATAGTAATTCAATATTCAAAAGAGTATAAAGATGGGTAAAACACTAACATGTAAAAAGGAATGCACAATAGTTTGGAAATAAAACATGGAAAGAAATAGAAACACATATTTACAAGGTAACAATTGTGTAAATCAAGAAAAAAAATTTGAAGAAAATTTGAAGGGAATGAGATGATGGAATATTTACAAAACAAAAAATGTCTCCCAATGACATAAGAATATATAATGCAAGTGTTTTTTTTCTTTTCATTTTTTTGGAATTTTTTGAAAGTTGAACTTGAAACAGCTCTCACACTCATCTCCCAAACCATAATTGATCTCCTCACGACACTAATTATAATATTTATAACAAGATAAATTGTTTATGAAGAGTTATTTTTTACCGACCCAAGACACAACCCATTATTTTTTTCATTATTTTTGATTTTTTTCATCATTTTCTGAACACGATAATAAAATTTGAACAAGATAAAAATATATACATTCCCAAACCATACTGATGGAAAACCTCTCCCTCACAAGTAAATTGAAGCTTTCCCTCAAGCATATGATTACATGGTTAAAATAAAGAAAAGGGTACCGAAAATAAAATCCATTCCCCCACACATAAATTTCTAGAAATTAGGCAATGTAAATCCATGTCGATATTAGGTGGGATAAGGTATTGGGATTGTAATGTGTCTATCAATGAAAAGGTTTTCATAGGCTCTAAGGGGTTTCAAATGGAGGATTAATGTATGGTTAATAAGAGGCTATTTGGCTATTATAATTCTCATGTGGTTCAAAAAATGCCTCTATCATATTAATTCTCTCTAAAGTAGGAAATTCAGATCGAAGGTCCATAAACTCAAGATTCAAAAATGGGGGTGAAAAACACACATTTTGAAAAGATGGCCATAGGTGGCCCTGGAAAGAAAGAAAATGTTGTTCCTCACAGGTGGGGAAAATCATTTTCCAAATCAAGAAATTGAGAATTATTTTTTTTTGTTTTTGACACAATATTCTTTATCCAAATTTATTAGGAAACCACAAAATTTTTGAGATAAAACCATGTCTTTTGACTCCCCAAAATGGTTGGAAAAAATTTGAAAAGTTGAAGGTGAGTGATTATGACTCTGGCTTTGCCATATTTTTTAAGGGTTTTTTATTATTATTTTTTTAGTTTTTAAGGGTTTTTATAGTTTTTTTATAAATACACACCCACACAAAGGAGTAAATAAAAACTGTGATGAGGAAATTGGTAAAAAATAAAATTGGCGGGAAGAAGAAGAAAGATGGAGAGAGAGAGGAAGTGATAGAGAGAGAGTTAAAGGGAAAGAGGTGCCCCTGGTTTGGATTTGGTGGGTCGTCGTCCCCATCTGGTGGTGGGTTGGTGGAAGTTGTGGATTTTATAGAAGTGGAGGTGGTTCCTGGTATGTGTGTCCTCTCATGGTGATGCTTTAACAAATGTCCATTAATCGTGAATGTCCTTTTGTAATAGGAGTCTTGGACTTTCACTGTACCAAATGAGAAAACATGATAAACAATAAAATGAACTTCCCAACTAGAGTTAAGCTTACCTAGGTGAAGCTAAAATAGAGTTTTGAAGAGAAATAACTTTTCACCTTCATGGAATACCTTTCACAGGATGTGTTTGTCATGTAGTACCTTAGCCTTTTCTTTGTACAGATTGGAATTATCATAGAAATCAAGTCTAAGCTCCTCCAGTTTATCCAATTGTAATAATCTTTCTTGATAATATTTTTCAAAATTAAAATTACATGTTTTCACAGCCAAAAATGAATTATGTTTTATTTCAACTAGAAAATGACATGCATTACAAAAAACTATCATAAAAGGAGACATCCCAATGGGTGATTTATAGGTAGTTTGATAAGCCCAACGTGCTTCAACAAGTCTTTCAGGCCAGTCTTTTTCGGGTGGGTTTTATAATTCTCTCAAGAACTGTATTCACTTCTCTATTAGAAAGTTTATCCATGCCATTTGTTTGGGGGTGATAAAAAGTTGATGTTTTATGTACAACCACATTCTTTTTCAAAACATATTCCATGGTTCTATTAAAAAAATGGGTTCATAAGTCACTTATCAAGGCACGTGGTGTGACAAATCTATGAGATATGTGTGTCTTTAGGAAATCACTAACAGTATGTGAATCATCCTTTCTAGTGGGTTTGGGATCGACCCACCTAGAAACATAATCAACTGCAAGAAGAATGTATGATAATCCATTGTAATGGTGGAATGGTCCCATGAATTTGATGCCCCAAACCTCGAAGATCACATATAAAATTAAAGGTTTTTGGGGCATTTAATTTCAATTTGAAATTGTACCAATCTTTTGGAAAGTGGGACATGATTGACAGAACTCATGTGAATCATTGAAGAGTGGATGCCAGAAGAATCCAGAGTTTAGAACCTTTCGGGAGGTCCTTTGTGGTCAAAAGTGACCACCACCAAGCATTGAGTGAAATAATTCTAAGATGGAAGAATGTTCATTTTAATCAACACGTCTTCTAATTTTGATGTCTGCCCTAGTTTTCCAAAGTTTATCATCTTTCCAAAAATAGAATTTTTAATCACATTTTAGCTTCATTTTTTGTTCTTTTGAATTTTTTTTAGGGAAAACACAATGAAACAAGTAATTTACAATTGGGTTATACCTTGGTGACTTTGGAGTGAGAGATGAAAGGTTCTCTGTTGGATATTCTAGATTAATTATTTCAGAATGATAAGAATTAGAGATTATACTCATGTAATCTGCCACAAGGTTTTCATTTCCAGGTCTATCTTTGATTTCAAGCTCAAACTCTTGGAGAATTAATATACATCTTATTAGCCTTTGTTTAGAATCACACTTCTTGAGTAAGAACTTTATAGTATAATGGTCTATGAAGATGATAATTTTGGAACCTAAGATATAATTTCGAGATTTATCTAAGGAAAAAACCACTACTAAACGTTCTTTTTCAGTGACAGTGTAGTGAGATTGAGTTTCATCCAATGTTTTTGAGGCATAATAGATTACATGCAGAATCATTTCTCTTATTTGACCAAGAACAAAACCATAAAATCTATCATAAGAATCACACATCAACTCAAAGGGTAAGGACCAATCTAGTGGTTGGATTATCGAGGAAGATGTAAGAGCAATTTTGAGTTCAATGAAGGCTCTCTTGAAAACCTCATCAAAATGGAAGGTGACATCATTTTGGAGAAACTGAGTGAGTGGGAAGGAAATCCTACTGAATTTATGGATTAATCGCCGATAGAAACTGGAATGAATGAGGAAGAATGGGTGTCTCAAATAAAAGTGGGTTTAGGAAGTGATTGGATCACTTCAATTTTGGTAGGATTGACTTCAATACCCTCTTTTAAAACTATGTTCCCTAGAAAAATCCCATTTTCAACCATGATGTGTCATTTTTCCAAATATAATACAAGGTTACACTTGACACACTTTTGAAGGACTAAAGAGAGTGAATTCAAGAAAGATTCAAATGAATCAACATAAATGGTGATGTCATCCATGAATAATTCCATTCAGTGTAAAATTAATTCAGAAAAGATACTCATAATACACCATTGGATTTTTGAATGAGAATTGAAAAGGCCAAAAGGAATTATACTATATTCATATTTTCCAAAGGGGAAAGTAAATGTAGTATTTTTTTGGTCTTAATACAGGATTTGAATTTTTAAGTAGCTAGTGTATCAATCAATAAATAAATAGTGTGACTTTATGAATAATATTTATATAATTTGATCAAGGAATGGAAGAGGTTTGTGATATTTTCTTGTTCCAACATTCAATTTCCTATAATCGATGCAGACACACCATTTTTTATTCACTCGAGTTCTGACTACCTCCCCATGTTCATTTGTGACAACAGTTATCCCACCCTTATTAGGTATAACTTGAGTTGGACTAACCCATTAAATATCAAAAATTTGTTAGATAATACCATCTTGAATAAGCTTGATGATCTCTTCCCTAACTACCTCACGTATGAGTGGATTGAGTCTTCTTTATGGTTATCTAATTTTTTTGGATGAATCCTTAAGATGGATGTGATGCAGGCAAAGGGTAGGGTTGATTCCAAGTATTTCATCTAGGGTCCAACCTAAGGAATTTTTGTTTTCCTAAAACACCTGAACAAGTTTGGAATCCTCAGTTTCAACAAGTGAAGCGGAGATAATCATATGATAATATTGATCATGGAAAAGGAATACATATTTTAGGTGTTCAGGAAGAGGTTTTAGATCATTCAAATATTTCATTTGTGGGATAGACAACTCAGAAATGGAGGCAGGGACTTTAGTTGCTTCAGATTCATTTCCATTAACACTTTCCAAGGTGGGGTAGTAGAAATCAGAGTTTATGTGGGATTCAAGAGAGTTTTCAAGTTCTTCTAGATTGATAGAGTCTATGAATGAAAGGTCCACATCAACTTCACCATTTATGACTTGGTTAATCATGGTGAAAATTTTACAATATCCATTATCATTAAAACATGTAGAACATGATATATTGGGGTTCAATTGACTCTTAGAAGTGTCCTAAGAATCATGGATTGTGAATGCAGAGTGATCCTCATATTGGTATCACATGGCTTAGAAAATGTTGAAATTGACTAGTTTGTCACCAAATTCCATGTATACGATGCCTGAATGGATATCAATTTTGGTTCTAACAGTTATGAGGAATGGTCTTCCTAGAATTAGGGGAGATCTAGAAGAGTTAATCTCACCTTACATTTAAAGGACACAGAAATCAGCAGGGAAGATAAGATCATTCACACAAACAATGCCATCCCTAATTATTCCCTCAGGACAGGTTGTGCTTCGATTGGATAACTGAATGAAAACACCTATTGGGTGAAAGGGACCTAGACCAAGGTTATAGAAGATGGATTTAGGATTGAAATTTATTGAGTCCCCTAAGTCTATAGTTGCATCATTGAAGTTTGATCTTCCAATTTGGCATGGAACTTTAAAGGTCACTAGATATTTGCATTTAATGGGAATAGACTGCTAGGTGGAAACATTTTCAAAGGTCATAAGCTGCCTCTTTTGTGTGCAAAAATCCTTAGGAAACTTGGCATAATTAGGGATTTTCTTTATGGCATCTAAGATGGGTGTGTTGACTTCAACACGTCAAAAAATGTCAATCATTTTTGGATCGGGTTCAAAGTAATTCCTTTGTGTAGAAACCGTTTGAAAAAAGGGAATTGGATTCTTAAGTGGAATGGAAGGAGGTGAGGGAATGGATTCAGATTCCTTTCAATATTATTTTCCTTTTCATTTTCCAGGTTAACATTCAAAGGGGGGTTGGAGGACTTATCTTTAGGTATAGAAATTATCTTTTCCGATCTAAGTGTAATTTCACTTACATTACCCTTGGGGTTGGGTAATAGTTGAGCTGTGAGTTGGGATGAATTTTATTGTTGTTTCTGGCTTAAGTGGGAAGCAAGCTGACCAATTTTCATTTCAATGTTTTTAAGGATAGAATAGGTGAAGGAGGAAAAATCTTCTACACCGGTTTCCTACAACATCTTGGAAGAAAAGGATTGTCCTTGGTTGGGATTACCTTGATTTTGGTTTTTGGTAAAGTGATTGTATTGGTTTGGTAATTGGGAAGGCCCACTAGGATAGTGGAATTCTAGAGGAGGAAGAGGAGGATTGATCCTTTGAGGTTGAGTAACAAAAGGGTAAGGTTGTTGGATGTTACTAACACCTTGACCATATTGGAATTGGTTTGGGTTTTGAGGAGGGAATTGAGGGGGATGAGAAAAGGGATTACCAAAGCTCGAACCTTGGATAAAGGTAGAAGAGAAGGGATCATAGTGGGGTTGTTTGATGTTTCTAATGAACTGACCTGATTGTTGAGGGTTGGTGTTCCTATAAGAATATTCTACATTGATCCCCAATGGTTTTGATGAATCAGATTGATCCTCTTGAAGTTTTGGAAATGTGTCAGTTAGATGAGAAGGGGAGATTCAGATTCCATAGTTCTTAATAGGTCTAGGGAACATATATTGTGGAGAAGATGAGGTTGGGGCTTTGGATACCACAACTAGTTTTCTCACAGGACCTGTAAGTTCACTCATCCACCCATTCATCTTGTTGGGCTCTACAAATTGATTCTCTTGGGCTTTATTTACTTGATCTTTTACTCAAGTATTGAAGTTTTTGTGTTTTTTCAGCCATGTTGCTTATAATATTTCTTGCAGCTACATGAGTTTTATCAACAAGAGCACCACTACTTACGGCATCAATGAGAGTTCTTTCCAGATCCAATAACCCCTCATAGAAGTATTAAATCAAGAGTTTTTCATGGATTTAGTGGTGTAGACAGGTTGCAACAAGATTTTTGATCCTCTCCCATTACTCATGGAGTTACGCATTTGGGAATTGATGAGTAACACTTATTTCCTTTCAGATAGAAGTAGTATGAGAAGAGGGAATGAATTTCTTTAAGAACAATCGCTTCATGTCATTCCATGTGGTTATGAAACCAGGAGGAAGGTAGTATAGCCATGACATGGAAATGTTATCTTGGGAAAAAGGGAATGCTCAATGATTTATTTGTTCCTCAAAAACCCCTTGAGGATTCATGTTAGAGCACACCACTTGGAACTCTTTAAGGTGGAGATGTGGATCCTCACCAGTTAGCCCGTGGAAATGAGGTAGAAGATGAATCACACCCGATTTGAGTTTGAAGTAAGCCTCTATGTTTTGATATTTAATACCAAGAGTTTGGTAATTCATATCTGGGGAATTAAGTTATTTATGTTTTTACCCAAGTATTTTCCATATCTAATTCAATTGGTTGGAAAAGGACTGGTTCTTGAATTATTTGATTATCTCTTATGTTCCTCCTAAGTTGGAAAAGTGTTCACTCAATTTTAGGGTTACAAAAATCCTAGGTATTTTTTGGGAGGCCACGGGGCATTCAGAGAGCTTTTTGAAGAAAGAGGAAAATGAGGTTTTCTTTGTGTTTTTTCCGTTTATGATTTTTATGAGAAGGAATGTTTTTATTTGTGTTTTTTTTCAATTTTTTTTTAAATTTTGTTTTTTTGTGTTTTTTATAATAACCAGAAACTAGAAACTACTTAATTTCACCATCACTAGAAATAGAACCATTTGAAATCATGACTGATTGTTTCCTATTGACCATTAAAGGTTCCAGTGCTCTAAAAATGTGTATAGCAACACTCAGGTCGAATTCTCAGTGATGATACATTTTAATAGTCGATTGTTTTTAATTGATTGTATTTTGATTGGAGGGGGGGGGGGTTGTTTATAGAGATTATGAAATAATTATGGGATGATGTTTGATTTAAAAAATTTATAATTATTGGGGATTTAATCTTATGATATCCTTGAGCTTTTCTACATATTGCATTAAATTAATACCCACTTTAAAAGATGATTCTAATAGGAATTCCCAAGTGTTAAGGATTTAATCTAAGTCGTAACTTAACTTAGGTTTCTAATCACAATCATTACATGTTTATGGTAGTGTATTTGTGGTTCCAATAATCCATGAAATCCACATAATGAACAAAACATGTCATTAATCCATGACATATAAAGTTCAACATACACAATATTAACTTAAAGAATACTCATAGAGCAAAATATCTCAATCACTTAATATCCCCAAATAATAACTCATTCCAATGGTAGATTTACTCATAAATTTAAATGATTATTAATATATATAAATGTGTTTAAGGTTATTAATTATAAATAATGTGAATAAAATGGGAAAAGAAAAGAGTAGTGCATCAAACACAGACACGATCATTGAAGAGAGTTAAAAAAAGACTTTGGATTGAATGAGGAAGAAAAATAAGGGAAGGGGTTTTAACTTTATTTAAACTATTTTAATAAAATTAATATTAATCTACAAAATGTGGACGATAATAAGAGATATTGAAGATGAAACTTTCATTAAAACATAATTACAAAGACAAACACCTTCGAAATTACAAACGAAGAAAACTATAGAAGTAAATGAATACAAAGAGAGGAGTAAAGGTCTCTCAAGTGAAAAAATGAGTATTTAAGGTTCTACCAATAATATTTAAAGGGTCTGGTCGTGAAAATATATTCTACTCTCATCTTAAATTCCAACCCTTTTGCAAGGAGAGGAGGGAATGTATTTATAGCCCAAGGTGGTGGACTGTTTTCATTCCAAAACTAACCCTCCACTTGGATTGACGATTTGGACATCCAGAAAGCTGAATATAGAGATATATAATTCTTAAAAGTTTTATATAATAATTTTGGACGTCTACTATCAAAATATTTATCCATTTGGACTTAGTGGGAAAAAGTTATGGCGGTTTTAGTAAAAACTTATAAACTATCCATTTCTATCCATGTTTTTTTGATGGCCTAAATATGAATGTATTTTTAAATAGGAAGATGATTTGAAATCCAAATTATTATTCCACAAATTAGTCCCCTTATATATCCTATTCCAAACTACAAAATATCAGAAATAATGGAAGTGTGGATCAGTAGAGAAGTCAATTTTGGTGTGCTGATTTAATTTCCCGGACATAATGGTGGGCTGGACTTAAAAACTTCATTTGGGCATTTTTTTTGGAGTTGGGCCATGAAATGTTTATCCAACAATCCTTCCATTTTACCCAAAATGTTGGAGGATAATATAGGAATTTGGAATTCATGATTGATCCCAAAAATTAAATCTTCATGGATGGTCCAATTTCTTCATAGATTCTGTGGGCCTTCTTGTGTGGTCATTATGACCCTTCAAATGGTATAATTGGACAATTATAACTTATAATGATATGTGGAAAATTGGTTAAGTAATCCTAAAAATTATGAACCACATAATTTGGATTTGTAGGGTGATAGTTATTATTAAAATATTAAATAAACTTGAATCTAGATGAATTCAAATAGTTGTCAAAAATTATATTTAATATTTAAACATTAATATTTCACAAAAATTATACACATTTCATAGAAAATAAGTAATGAAAGTATATAAAAAGTTGTAAAAATATTAATAACATTAGTGTCCCATACCCCCACAATGATAACAGGGCTACATAGGATATGTTAATATTGTTTGGATGTGCCCTGGCCTCCCACATTGGTGTCACACAATAAACCTCACATTAGAAACCACTGAAGAAAACTACTTGGAAGGTTGGCTTGAGCTGCCACCTCCCTTATTTAAATACCCCTCCCACTCCCTTTTTCTTCTTATAAGTGATTACACTACCCATTATCCTAGGTAAACCAACCCTCCCATTACGGTCGATCTCTACCATGCATGCTCTATCACCAACTTCAGCATAGGTTTTCAGCTTGAACAGGAAGACCTGGGAATTCATCTCTAGCAGAAAACCCCTCTAAAACTTTTGGGCCTTCATCTGCTCATTGGAGACCATTTAAAGAGAATACCAGACCAACTTGGTGAAATATTTGGCATGCTCCATCACTAAAATATCCCCCTGAACAAGTTCCACAAACTCTCGAGATCAAGAATATTCCAAAACATCAGTGAAGTACTGGTCATTGAAGATAACGTTGAAGTCCTTCCATCTCATCTACTCATGCTTCCCAACATAAATCACTGATTCCCATGACCTGATGCTAGAACCCTATAAAAGTAAAGAGGCACATTTCATCCTGACCTCCTCAGGTGTGTCCAAGAACTCAAACATGTGATTGATATTCTCGATCCACTCTTATACTTTCTAGGGTTCCGTGCAACCTCGGAAAGTAGGAGGATAGTTCTTTAGGTACTCCAAGGATTTGTCCTTCCTAGGACCAGATTCCACTTATCTAACTAGAGTAGGGGTAGGTGGATGAGTCTCTCCTTGTCCTAGATCCTAAATAGCCTAGACTACAACTTTAACTAACCTTTTACCAGACAGTGAGGGAGAACCCTCTCAAGCTTACTCCGGTGGGTGTGTGTGAGTACTCCGAGGAGGAATGTTGCAACAAAATGGAAAAGTAACAAGAGAAAAAATCAGTACAATATTTTTTAAAAATTTAATCAATAACATAAAATATAAACAATCCAAACACATTACAAAAATAAAATAAACAACTACTTTACCCCCACTTGATTTCCACGTGCAATCTGCATCCCACACGTCTCACTAGGAAGTGAAGTCAAACAAACAATTCCAATGTCCCATGGTGACTTGAGGTTTTTCATAAGAGGTACAGGCTAAGAACCCTACTCATGACCAAAACATCAAGACTCAATATTCTTAGCTCTTTTCTAGCTTGAACCATCACAAAATAATAATATAACCAAAAAACATCAACCTCATTTGATACCATTTTGTCACAAACCGAATCTGGTTGCCATATAAAACAACACAAAACCCAAGGAATGTCATGGCCCAATTATCTTTCCCTATACCCATGGGCTATAAAAAGTTCTCAGGTATCATAAATATTGGTTTGGGAACGATTTACCCAAGTATGGATGCATAAAACAACTAAAAAAATCAACAAAATGTATAGAAAAATTCATGCCAAACAAGCCTTAAATAAAATTAATAATAGAATAAATGGGTATACATAGAAACAAGAGGACCAAAATAAAATCCGAAGAAAAATATTCCAAGGATCTCCACTTGACAATGGCTCATCACCCACGAGCCATCTCCACAACACCTCAACATGGAAGGAAACTAACAACCCAAATTTCCACCACCCACGACCTTGAAATTAGCTATGTCAAACATGATCAAGTATACTTACACTCAATTGGTGTAAGTAGGGTGTGATACTAAGGCCAATAGGATATCACCCAAAAGACTCTACATAGTAAGCATTACAAGATAAAAATCATAAAAGTTTTAATAAACATGAAATGGTGGCAATAATTTCTAAAGAATTAAACAATTAAAAGTAAACGATTTTCAAAAAAATATTTCAAAGGAAGAAAAAATTTCAACAAAACATGAAAATACTGAATTTTGTATCAAAACACAACACATGACAATTATTAATATGACGGATTCCATGTGGAAAAATCTTGGGAACATCCCTAGCCACTAGTTAGTTTCGGGCCCCACGTACCTCATATCTCAGTGTAATATAACCACAAAAATATATGTTCTCATGCACGAGACACTAGTAGGGAACAAAAAAATATCATAGTGGTCCCCAATCTACATCATTATAGTTTTTTAGTGTTGTTAATGTCCAACTTTCTCAGTGAAATGTGGACAAAACCACTCCGGACCAATAGCATACTAGTACACGTCCACCCACCTCGATACTCGGGTTTCCACCTTTGTGATCAAACAATTTATACATGTTAAAAAATGAAATTTTCATATAAAAGACCATTTCCAGTCATACATAGTCAAAATAGTAGAGACATGTTCTTTTCACAATTTATATAACTCAATAAACCATTTAGAATTTCCACAAAATATTTTCATGTAATATAACCAAACATTTCACTTAAAATCCATCAAAAATCCCTCTTTGAAAACCAAATGAACACCAATATCACCCAAAACAAAAATTTACTACATAAATTTATTTTAATAAGACCCTCCCATGAATTATAAAACAACCCCAAATGGTACAACATGAAATGTACATTTAAAACACCAATTCTCACACAAAAATGGAACTAAAAAATAAATTGCTTAAAAACATCCACCAAAAATAATTTTTTCAGAAATTACAATGATGGAGGATTTGGATAAATATAGAAATCAATCATGTATAACTCATCTAGTAGTGTTTACATAGGGAATCACCTACCACAAGTGTCAAAAACACCAAATCCTAGTGCGAAAGTTCAACCACACCACCACTGCACAAAAAGTTTGTTAAATCAAACCTAAAAACACAATATTAGACTAATAAACCCAATATCAAACCCTAGGTTCAAATCTATACTTTATGGATATTTGGAACATCAAAAGAAAAGGATGAAACCCTAAGAAAATTGGGGGAGGAATGAAGGAAACCCACTTACTTGAGAGATCTGGAAGAAATCACCCCGAATACACCAATAGGTGAATATCATCATAGAAAAAAACTAATATGAAGGTTCTAATAATGTTGAGGAGGTCAATTGGAAACTAAAATGGGGAAAAAAGAATAAAAAATTAAGGACTTATGAAAGAATAAAATTACCTGTTCAAATCTCGATGATTTGAGAAAGCCTCAGAAATTTTTCATTATTCCATATTGAAGATGGGATCCAAAAAGGGAGAGACTTACATGGGGGCGCGCCTAGGGCTGTTAGGCTCATATGAGAGTAGGAATCAATAAATGAAATTAAAAAATAAATGAGATATGAAATAATTGTTTTAAGAAAATACAGGAAATGGGCTCACAGGTTGGACCAAATCTTGAATATATCACAGAAATCCATCTTGATTGTGAATTCCTAAGGGGTAAAAATGGATATAATGGTTTGAATAGGTCAGGTTAGTCCATTTGGGAAGTTTAATTGATGATAAATGTTAAAAAAATGAAGGATTTATAAAAGAACAAAATTTGTTTTTAAATTTGGAAATGGGCTCACGGTTTGGCCCAAATCTTGAAAACCCACCATTTGCTCCAAAAATGCATGGGAACAAATATAGAATATAAATTAAATAAAAAAACATTAAAATATGTCATTTCTGTGACACCTATATCCCATAAGAAGAGAAAATATGTTGCCTAATTATTGCGGCCAGGTTTGTAAACAATTTCGAAGTTAAGCCCCAAAGGTTTCACTTTCTAATCTTGCTGATTTTCCATGTGTAGATGATGGATAAGGAGATGATTGATAATGTTATGATATATATAAACAATTAAATGATTCCTGGTGAGATATTTTCTCCAATGGTTAATATCTAAAACAAGATCGATCACATTTTTTTCATAAAATAACTTGGATAAGATGGGGTCATATAATGCCTTTCTGAAATAAGCTATTGGATGTCCTGCATGCATGATGACAGCTCTAACCCCTTGTCTATAAGAATCACATTTAAATTATTAATGGTTGTAGGAAATTAGGTAAATAAATAAGGGGAGTAGAAACTAAACATTCTTTAAGGACAAAAAAGGCCTGTTCAACATTCGGTGACCAATTGAAATTGTTTTTCTTGGTTTATTCGGTAAGATGCTTAGTGATCATTCCATATCATTCCAGAAAATTCCTATAGTATCTGATTAAAAAAAATCCATGAACTCCCTTAACAGAATGAGTTTGAGGCCAGTTAAGAACACATTCAACCTTTGAATGGTCCACTGATATTCCCTTTGAATAAATAACAAGTCCTAAGAATTCCATGAATGGATGTGAAATTTGTTTTTCTTGTTATGGTGGAGTAAATTTTTGTGTAATACCCAAAATAATGTGTCAAGGTGTTGTAAGTGGCCCATCCAATTTTTACTATAAACAAGGATATTAGTGAAAAATTCCAAGATAGTCTTTCTCAAATATTCTCGGAACATCGTAGTCATGGTAGAATGAAATATGGATACAATATTCATCAACCCAATTGAAAAGATAAGGAATTCACAACGTCCTTCAAGTGTATAAAATGTTGTCTTATGAATTTCCACTATTCATACCTATATTTGGTGAAACCTAGATTTTAAGTCCAATTTTGAGAAAAATCTATCCCATTGATGTTTTTTACAATAGTTCTTCAGTGATAGGAATGGAGAACCTGTTTGGGATGGTATGTTGATTAAGTGATTTGTAATCAACACACATCATCCAACTTCCATCTTTTTTATTAATACGATTAATTGGACTAGAAAAGAGGAACTTACTATTCAGATTACTTCCTAATAAAACATGTCATTAACTTGGCTCTCAACCTCATCCTTGAGACAATGAGCCAATTTATAGGGTCTAATACTAACAGTTGTCATCCCAGAGATAAGAGTAAGGGCATGGTCTATTTCATGTTGTGGAGGAAGGCCTTGTGGTTTTTTGAAAATATTCTGCAAGTTATTAAAATATTTTCCAGATGAAACCAATCTTCCATATAACTATTTGGAAAATATTCTAGAATCTATATCTATGCCAACTAGGCCCATACATCAAAAAGGGGAGTCTTGGCTTGTATGTGGTTTTGAAGTCCCAAAAGACACTCCTCTAAGGTTGAATTACCCAATAGTTTTATTTCCTACCCCTACCACAAAAATTCCATAGTTTTGTGACCCAAGTTAGTCAATAAACTACCCAAAATTTTCATCCATTGCATCCCCAAGAATACATCAGGTCCCCCAGTGTAAAAAACAAAAGCATCAACCGTAAGAATTAAATTCCCCAGGATGATGTGTATCTGTTTGAAAATGACTTGTGAGAGAGTTTGGGATCCATTTTCTAGAGTAATCATGAATGTTTTAATCTGGATAACCTTCACATTCTCATCCTTGTAAAGACATCTAGAGATGAATTTATGTATGGACACACAGAAAAATAATCCTTTCATCATTCATTCCTCACTTTCTTATTATCTCAGAGCTCTAACCCCTTTCCATCGATCATAACAAATTACTTTTTTCAACACACCGTATCATCAGTGTCATTCAAAAATAGGACGATTTGTATGAAAACTAATTTCTAAAACTCTAGTATCTTGAGACATAGGTGGTTCCATTGATCAGGGTCGAGTACTATAGAGCACTCCCCCACTAACCAATTCTCTTTCAACCTTCCTTGCTAGAATTATCATCTGAAAATTATTAGTTGGATCATCTGTCAAAATTCAGTTCTCTATTTCTAGACATAGAACACCAATAAAGAGACTCATATACCATGGTTCTGGAAAATTATGTAGTCTTAAGGCAATCTGTTCAAAATATTTAACGTATTCATCCACTGAACCAGTTTGTTTATGGTTTTTCAAAACTATCAATGGATCTCCATCAGTGTTTTTCCCATATCAGTCTAGAAATGCTATCTTGAAAGAGATTAAGGTAGTTCCCCATGTGACACTATACGATGATAAAAAGAAATACAACATTGTTCCTTCCATAAAAAGTTGTGTGCAATATAAATTAATGTCCTCTAGGGTTTGGTTTATCAAGAAATAGGTGTCTACTTTAGTAATCCATCCTAAAGGATAATACCCAGCAAATGTTGAAAATTCCACCCTCTATGAGACACTTCACAGCTCGTCCAATTTCTTGATGCCCTCTGTAATTAGGAAATTCTCTAGGGGCATGCCGCTTTGCTTTCTTCCCTTCTCCCTTTAATTGGAATTTTCAGCGTTTCTCCACTCTTCTTTTCATTTTCTGAACCACACTCCATATGCGACTCAATGAATTTCCATCTCTCCAACTTCTATTCTTATAAATCACAAACCCCTAACATTTACTGATCCTCGGTCTACTGTTCCACATCCATATTCACACACTAGCTCTCATTCTGACCTTACATCATTTTTTCTATGTTCTATTGTATCGATTCCATAACTACCATAATGCTCTCCATAGCCGATTAAATCATAGCCAAATGGTTTTACATTCATATTTACATAAAATTATTCAATTATATTAACTATCTTGAAGGAAAATAGAGTATGGTTTGAATACCTCACAATATAAATCACACAACATGATTTTTTGAATCATTGATCACAGCTCACTAGAATATCTATATTTCCAATGTTTTTGTCTGCTTCTGTTTATGTCCATCTGTGATCACCACAGACAAAACTACAACATCCTAGTATTCTCACTTCTTCTCATTGATCCCCGACGGAGTCTCCAAACTATTAAAGTTTGGGGTGTGTGCTTGGAGAAAAACAAGAACTTCATAAGAATAAAGAGAATCAGAATGATATTATAAGTAGTTTTTATTACATATATGAAGAGATATATTTGTCAAAAATGATGGAACAAGAGAGACCTCTTCCACGTCATCTGCCTACTAAAGAAATGGTGAAGTATGTGAGTTAAACCACTTCCTCTTACAAGTTTCTATTCCAATAGAATTAATTTTCCAACAGAATGTTGTCCCTGTCACTTGACCAGCTATTCAAAAACCAGTCCGTGTTCCCCAGAAGTTTCACTGACTAACATAGGATTTTTTCCCATTCTTCCCCTCCCCCTATAATAAGTGTGTATAATAGGAGGGAGTGAGCATAATTGGGCATCACCTCTAGGGATAGGAACTGAATAGCTAACAAATACCAATGAGATCCAAGGGGTTGTCACAAAAGCTCAAAAAATCAATTGAAATAGAATGATGAAAATCCTGAATCCCTAACAACCCGATAAATCAAAAAAACTAAACAAATAATTGTAAAATTAAAATGCTGCATAATGGTCAACCCAATTCCCACGTAAGGGTAAAGAGTAGGTTCACATAAGTGTCAAATCACTACTAAGTAAGAGTAAACTAACACTCGCGTAAGAGTACAAATTGTTGGGGAAAATCCTAGCATCGCAACTGCAGTAGTTTCACAACACTCCAAAAGATTCACCCAAAGGACTTTTATCACCCGAAGTCCTTTTATCATACAAATGAATTTTACACATCACTCAAATTATTTTTACAATTCATCTGAAGGATTTTTTACAACTCAACATCTGGAGGAATTTTTATCACACCCATTAACATATCATTTCATTGTGCCATCGATCATAACAACTGCGACACCCTGCTTGATCTCTGCAACCTAGAGGACTTTTGATACATGTCACGATCATCATATCTCCTCACATTACATATTTAACACTTCAAATTATTTCCATTTACATTTCATTTTTGACGTAATCATAGACTTTTCTTTGTTATCATCATCATCATCACTTGTCACCAGTTACTGCAAATGCGGAAACGCCTTCCAGGTTCTCTCTCACTGACTACATTGTTCTAACAAACCATCCAAAACATGTTACCACATCCTATTATATAGACACCAATTTTATATATCCAATTAATGTAGTCAATAATAAATTGTCAATTAATTAATATTGAGAGTTAACTCTACATTAATATTAGGATAAAATCCTCTATTAATGTTGAGATAAATCTCTCCATTAATAATTTTATCTCTCCTAAATATTCAAATTTTTTAAAAAAAATCCCAACCATCTCCACGTTGATTTAAAATTTAAATATTCCACAATCATCTCCACCAGACTTCATCTTCTAAAAAAACCACTAAGAGCTTGCTATCATGGTCTTCCAGTTTTCTTTCTATCTAGAATTTTAGTATCCTTCCACCAAGCTTCAAATTTCATCTAATGAATTAAAAACACTACATGAAACCTTCCTCCAAGAAGACTTTATATATTACAACAACACCAATGATAACACCGTCATATTCCATTGAAATTGTTTCAGATGCTTGATAAATAACCTAACACGTGGATCCCCAGGATTCTTCCACCATGATATGATTGTCACAAATAACAAAACACACCTCATGACTTCTTCTATCTAATCAGACATTTGATATCCCAGAAACATCTCTGGTACCACCATTGTCTTCTGGTAATGCCGTTAGAGTCCTTGATAAAATGCTCCACCAAATGACTTCTGCTGTGTTCTTCAACAAAATACTTTTACCAATCCTTCTGATACCACTATTCGGGAACAACTCAACATCATAGTAGAAGAAGTCACACAACACACCAAAAGATTCATCGAATGTACTTTTATCACTCAAAGTCCTTTTATCACCTAAAGTCCATTCAACCCACTGCTAAGGAAGGGTAAACCGACAATCACGTAAGGGTAAAACAACCTTATTTAAGGGTAAAAACCCATTGGGTTAGGGTATAGACCCACTAAGTAATGGTACATAAGATCTCATGCATGGGTACCATTGCACTACGCAAGGGTACCAAAATATTAAAGTAAGGGTAAAAACCCACTACATAAGGGTATATACGACCTCATGTATGGGTTCCATGCAACTGCGTAGGGGTACCGCACCACTCATGTTAGTGTAGCATGCCACTACATAAGGGTACAACACCTACCACATAAGGGTCAATTCGAGATATGTAAAGGTAAGAGGACCTCTATGTAAGGGTAGAAAGAAAGATCCAAAACCCACATAAGAGTAAACATGAGACTATGTAAATGTCAAGGGAAATCTATGTAAGGATAGAACCACTGAACCAAATCCCATGTAAGGGTAAACCTGGTGATATATAATGGGAGATAATAGAAAATATAGCATATGTAATGGTATTCAAGAGACCCATGTAGGGGTAAAACCAA
This sequence comes from Viscum album, assembly GCA_963277665.1. Taxonomy (NCBI): domain Eukaryota; kingdom Viridiplantae; phylum Streptophyta; class Magnoliopsida; order Santalales; family Viscaceae; genus Viscum; species Viscum album. Next base: position 1,246,763,675 of record OY728120.1, read on the forward strand.
CACCATGAAATGGTCAAAAAAAAGAACAGGTAAGGAGGAAAACAAGGCAATCAAGAATTGACTGATTTTAAATCTATATTTCATTCAAAAAAAGAATCAAATCTCATCATTAGAAATTAAATTCTTAAAGTATTTAATATAAAACCTCATCACATATCTCCATCTTGTAAAATAAAATAATAAAACTTAAACACCCAACGTTTTTGCACCACCAAACATATCAATTGAATTCGGAAATCATGATTAATAAGTTCATAAAAAAATGGCATAAAATAGTTATTATAAATCTATGCACCATTTATGAAAAAATGTATATCATTGTGACATACAACTTCCCTCATTAATTACATCTAAGCTAATAATAAAACATGATTAGAATTAAATATTCTAAAAAAACTGCCTAAAATGAATGTTCCTTCACATACCTGAGTGTAACACTTAAAATACCTCAACTCCCTATAGATCACATTCCTACCAAAGGTTCTTGGGACAGTTATAATGCATGTAGAATACCAAAAAATCGAGCAGTATCCATCTTCAATGTAAAAAAGAAAAACAAGGTATGATTATAAAATCAAATTGAAACAATTTATATGAATGTAGTAGTGTAAAAGAAAAAAATAGCATATGAAAACAAGGAATAAAACACATCCTAAAAAGTAAGGATCAGATAAATAAATCCCCTCACTCCAACTAAATATATAATATACCCAGAAAACACTCCACCTAGAGAGAAGACACTTCCTATAACTTTGCAACATGGGGAAACCACATCCTATCCTAGACCATTTTAAAACACATATATCTCTAATCTTGAAAGGAAAACTCATAAATATGGGGAAAAAACCAACAACTAAAGGAAATCCTATAACAGCTTAAGGAAAACCCCTTAAAATCTAGCTGACTAATGAAATCAAGAACATAATTCCTAAGTACCCCTCCAATTTTATTATACAGATACTAGTAACACCATTAGGAAGATTGGTGATCACCCAAATATCCAACCATAAATATACACATCTAACCAATACCCAAGACCACACTATTCACACACCTGGCTACATTCGGAGAAGACCAACCTGCCTAGGATACAAATAAGGAAACAAAACCCATAATGAACCTACATCTATACCCACTAAAATACACTAGAAATATTATAGAACATAATCATCATCAAAACTAGGAACAAATACATTATATTGGGCTCTATTACCCATTTAAACATTTTTCTTAGGAAAATCATTCTTAAGGTGATCTAGTTTACCACACTGATAACACTTCAAATTCTTAGGTTGACTCTTACCCATCATTTTTTCCCTTACCATTTTCCTTTCATTGAACCCTATTATCTTTTCTACATATGACATTGATCCCCTCTCCCAACGATCTCAATCCATTCATAGAATGTAATAATTTTAAATGAAGATCCGACTTAACCTCTTTTAAAGTCAATGAATCCTTTCCATAATTCATGGAATCACAAAAATTCTGATAAGAATTGTCTAATGTAGTCAAAAGGGTGATGGCTTGATCCTCATTTACAACCTTAACATATATGTCAGGTAGCTCTATAAAATATTTATTAAATTCATATTTGTGAGCCTAGAAAGATGTCCAATGTTTTATATTAAACTTTTAAATCATCACTTTTTATAGATCCCACCAACAAGATATTATTTCATACAAAGGTTTTCAAGATTAATCCATAGGTAGTGGATTCATATGCCACCTCACGCAACACATTATCAATCAAAAACACTAAAATAAAACTATGTGATTCAATTGACACATTAGAGTTAACATCTTTATGGGTAATAGAATGTTGTCCATCAAAAGATAACAAGGTAATTATTTTTTTGGGACCACATAAGGTGTCAAGTAAACCATGTTGGACTAACTAAGCATGCATTTTTAATTCTATAAAATCGAAAATCATTTTCATTATTGAATTTGTAAATTTAAAATTTTGATGACTCCATCACTAATATCAATTTGGTTTTAATACATATATTTTGTGGGATAAATTTTGGTGAAGTCTTTATTTAACAATCGAAGGGATTATTAATTTTAGGGATGGTTTGTAAAAAACTCCAAATTCAAAATGGCGCAACTTGTGTTTTTATATAAACTTAATAACATAATCTAAATTCAATTAAAATATAAATACCAAAATATGAAAATTATTTAATAATAATGGAAGTTTTTTGAAAAAGGAATATATTTAAGAATGAGATACATAAATTAAACAACTGCTTAATAGGTTCAAAATTAGTACACAAAATAACCCCGAGAATCAAAAAATAACAAGTTTATACAAACATAAAATAATACAAGAAACTAAAAAAATAATACTAGGTTTAATTAAAAGTGTAGAAAAAAAATGTAAATAAAAACAAATGATAGTAGCAGTTCATGAAATTAGTAAAAGAAAGTGGTAAATGAACATAGTTATTTACGTGCTTTGGCCAAATTATCCATTGTGCATAGGGAATGGATATTATGGGTTTAACTATGAATAATAAATAAAAATTTAAAAGAAGATTTATGAAAACCAAAGATTAAACTAATATCCCAAAAACAATATTGATCAGTGGAAGGAAAGAAACAAAAAAAACTTATAGTTTCAAGTTATTTTTCCAAGAAATCCGATTGTAGGCTCTAAGATTATCGACAGCCGAAGCCCATGTTCGTTACTTTGGAGGTTCGCAAGCTGTAATCCAAAAGCAGGTCTATATCTACATAACTTCAACACACAAGGAATAAAACCACATGAACTAGTAACACATTATCTTGAATCTCCTCGGCACCTCCATGCACAAGCAACTTCTTCTTTCCCATCTTGAATCGTCGAATAAAAAAGATAGCACTGCTCTGTCTATGAGTGATCACCGCACCACCAATGATTTTTTTGTTCTTTTCTCTTGAATATCTAGGTTAGGAATACCCATGATAGATGAGGGGTTGTTTCAACAGCTCGAAAGAATTGAGATAAATGGAAGGCCGGAAATCCTCAAACCCAAATAACCCGATAAATCAGTAAAACAAACCACATAAAGTTTAAATTAAACTGTAGTGTAAAGATCTTCCTAGTTCCCATGAAACGGTAAAGAGAGGATTCATGTATGGGTCAAACCACCACTACATAAGGGTAAACTGACCCTCATGTATGGTTACAAACAACCACACATAAGTGTATAAACACATTGTGAAATGGTACAAACCTTTTGTGTAAGGGTACATACAACCTTTCATAAGGGTACCAAACTACTGTGTAAGGGTACCATGCCACTCACGTAAGAGTACCATACCACTTCATAAGGGTGCACCGCTACTCTAGTAAGGGTCAACGAAATCTATGTAAAGGGTCAAGGGACCAATATGTTATGATGTAATGAAAGATCCAATTCCATTTAAGGTTAAACCTAAGGCTATATAGAGACTATGGTACCTCTACATAGTGGTAAACCTATTGAACCAAAGCCCATGTGAGGGTAAACATGGGACTACATAAGGTTAGACCACAACAAATAGAAAGAACACAAGGGTCTTTAAGAGACTCATGTAAGGGTATAAATATCAATATGTTAGGGTCAAAACAAATACCAGGAGATGAATAAAACAATACAAATAAGTAGCGAAAGATATTAATTCTCATTTAATTAACAACAAAAATTAACACTAGAGAGTTAATGAATTTGAGGACCTAACCTGAATTGATAAATAAAACAAACTTAAGGATTTTTTTAGAAATTCATAATCAGTTCACACATTTGATGCATGAGGGGAGTTTTAAAGATCCCTTTTAATGTTTATAAAGAAAGCATGACATACAGTCACACATTCTTTTAGGAAAAAAATTTAATTTATATTCTTAGTTTTAAATTAATTTTTTTATATATAATGATAATAATTAAGTTATAAAAATTAATAATAATAATTAATAGTAAGTAATGACAATCAATACCTTTTTATTTTTTAACTATTTATTAGTGAGTAATAAGTAGTAATAATAGATAATAATGAGTATTAATTAATTATAATCTGTAATAAATTACAATAATAATGGTTATTTAACAATAATAATGAATGATTGACACTAAATAACAATGTTAAATTAATGTTATATTTAATTTATATTTATGTTATCATTATAAAACAAATAAAAATTATAAAAGTAAATTTAATTGTTATTACCATGGATAAAAAATAAAAATAAATCTATATAATATAAATATAAAAAAACATAAGCTTTATATATTATGTTATTAACGCAAATGTAACATAAATAATAGCTATTAATGAAAAAATTATACCAAAAATAATATTTTCAAATATAGATGTAATATAAATATAATGGTTGTTAATGATATGAAATAATTATAATATAAATATAATGTAAATTGTTCATAATTGAAACAAAAATAATAATTATTAATAAAGTAATTTTTTTAATAATAATCTAAATATAACATAAATAACAATTATTAACAACAATATAACATAAATATAACTTGAATATAACGTTATCAATGTTTATATAACATAAGTCAAGTGTAAATATTACATAAATATAATGTAAATAAAATAGTATTGATGTAAACATAATATCTAGAGAAAATAAAAGAATTGATAAAACATGTTAAGAGAATCAGAGAGGATGAAATGATAATGAAAGAGTAATGAAGAGAATGGTGGTCATCATTGTAAATGATCATATGAAGATAAAATTAATAGCTAAGTAGATGAAATGGAATACTTTCCCAATGATATCATCTATCGGCATTTGATTTCATCTATAAGCTTATTGATTTCATCTTCATATGGTTAAATATAAGGATGAACAATATTATATTCATTCTACCATCAATATTGTTGTGTTTAATCATGTTTATTTGAAACTGTGCATTTATTATTATTATTATTATATTGTTATTTATAAATAATCTATTCATCAAAAAATTCCCTTCCTTTTCCATCACCAGCACACCAGTCTCCCAACTGGTTCTATCACACCCCAATTTAATTTTTTAATATATTTTAATTTTAACAACAATTTATTTGTTAGGTATAGAGGTTCATAAAATTTTAATAAATTGAAGGTGTTTTATGGTCGGTGTGTACGATCTTGGTAACCATGAAAAATGATTATTCATGTCTTAAACATAACTTGTAACCTTGAATTTATTGATTGGTCTTCACCTCCCCGAGGTGTTTGATGGGAATGTGTCAAGAAGGGGTGTTGGTCGAGTGTGCCCCTCGCTGGATTCTGTGGTGGAAGTTTCGGATGAAAAGGATCCCAACAGGTCTTTCGTGAATAAGGGAAAACATTTGGTGATTGATGAAGATGGTATAACTCTCTACTAAGGAAGGAAGACTAAAATTCCCAAGGAATATTTCTCCTCCTAGGCTGAATTGGTTGGTCATGGAATAAGAAATATCCCTTTTCTTCCATAGTGAAATAGAGATAAGGTATGAATTAACATCACATCTTCATCCATGCCGTCTCCAGAATCCCAGGGCAAGGTAGATTTGTACTCTCAGTTTTTCAACCCATCAGTGGATCCTGGTGTGGAAACTTTTAAAGCTCCATTAGACCTTGGGGCGGTTCTACCACTCATAGATCATGTTTTGGAATTGAGGTGAATCCTCTGTTATGTAGCCTTATCTCAAATATCTCGAATTCTCCTCCCCTCTTCCTAAGGGGACATTCTAGGAATATGGTATAAGTTAAATCAAATAACCATATTTACACAAGGTGTCGAGCTAGATCATGATTCAAGTGAGAGTTTTTTTCTTCCTAAGACTGATTTCGAGATAGATTTTTGGAATTTGGTATTATTTTTAATTTTTAATGTGTAATAAACCAGACACAAAAAAATTAATATCCCCACACGAGGATTCAAAGTAGGAAGAATTCCACAAAGAATAGCCATCCATATTTGGAAGAATGAGAGTGTATGAAAATTTTCATCAGTACGAGGCCCAAGAAACCTTTTATAGTAAAGCTATCTAAGATTCTATGTGAAGGTGTATTCTTTCCATAATTATGTAGCCACTATGGAGGGGAAATTCAAAATAGTCTCGATATGGGATTAATTCTCCTTTTTTTGGCTTTATTTGGATGAAATTGTGAGGGTTCACACTAACCTTTAAAAGTGTCATTTGAAAATACAAAAAAGGATTATGGTGATATACCTAGAAGTTCTAATATCATAGATTTATAATTTTTATTTAATTATATTACTATTTAAATAATAATCCATGTAAATGAGGAGGGAACCACCCTATTTTCCCTTTCATACATGCGACCCCTTCCCTCATCTTCCTATATTCTCCTATAAGGGTTTTATTCACCATCCTCCATCAGCTCCAAAGGTATGATCTCATATTTTTCTTACCCTCATTATTTCCTTCTACCACTCCACCTTATCTCCTCATTCTCATGAGTTCTCTAATTCTATGGTTCTTGGATTTGGTGGTTTCATAATCCCACGGATAAACTCCCAAAATCCATGGGGATTCCACCAAACATCATGGGAAAAATATTTTGTGGTTTTTCCTCACATTGTTAAGAATTTTAGATTTATATTATTACTTTATGACAAGTGTTCTCACATCCCAGGATCTAAATGATTATCTATTTATTGTGTTTTTGATTTATAATTGATTATTGATGGCTCCTTAAGTCAACATGAGTGGTTTTACATGGAAAATTCCATTGTAATTAATTAAAGTATCTCTAAAGTTAGGTGAAAATACAAAATATGATCTTTCCTAAATAAATTAAGGAGAATTTTATGGATAGTACCCTTGTGAATTATAATTATTGTTTATCTATTATTTTAATTTTTTTCAAATTAAAGGTTCTGTTTGGTAACTTTAAACTTGAGTTTTTTCATTTCAACATATAACATAGTTTTTAAAAAATTTATCAACGAAACTTTATGAAATGATTACCCTTGAATTATGATGAATAATTTAATTGGTTTTATGATAAACCCATTTGTTTTGAGTGTTGTTTACATTAGGTTAATTAAGTTATCCACTAGAAATGAAAACCATAATAATGAATGCGTTTTATATTGTTAGCATAAGTCCTTGATGAACAGTAAAATAAATTGAGACTCATGGAAAGCATCAAGTACTTTGGAGAGACTCAGAAATACAATGCACTAGGTTCGAGGATGCTCCCTCCTAGTAGACATAATATGTTTACCTTATATGGGTGCAGTCTAACACTTGGTGAGTTATTTATAGTGAATCCTTCTATCATTTTATGTCTTTCCTGACATAGGTACATTATAGGGAATGATAAGAAACTTCCTAGTAAAATTGATGTACTTTTGAGTAAGTCCTTATAGTGAATCCAATACACTCTACCTTATTTCCCAATGAAATATTCACATGATGTGGTGGTGATACTCTAGATATTTTTGGATTTATTCCTCACATGTTTTCATGGTCACTTTTAAATTTTTCCAAATTCAAACTATATTTTTTATTGGTTATACATTAAATGAAAATCTTACATTATTATGATGTATTTAAAAATAGAAAGTTATGATTTTTTCCTTATTAGTTTCATGTAGAGTACATGGTGGGATTCTACTGAGCTTGTTATGCCCACACAAAACAAACACCCTTCGAGTGCATGTAGTTAATTTTTTCCTTGATTTTTTTGTGGGTGAAGATAAAAACAATTATTTTATATGGTTTAGACCATTTTATCAAGTATTTATCAACAGATTATCTGGAATACAAAGGTGTTAATGTGTCACATGGGGCTAGTATAATCTCTACCTTAATTTATTTTTCTTATTTCTTTCTTATCCATTATAATATTTATGTAGTATTTGGTTTCAAATTTTGAGTTTTCCTGTTATTTATTTCATGTTTGTATATTGGACACCTTATTGTTACTATTATTATGGTTCCATTTATTTTCTATATTCTTTATAGAATAAATCATTCCCAAATAGTGAATCCTAGATTCAAAAAAACTTAGCTTCCAGTCTTCGGGATTGGGAATTCCCTTTGAACCTTACCACAGTCCGAATTAGGTACTGGGGTGTTATTGGAAAGGTTGGTTTGTGACAGTTTCATCTCCACAAAGGGTCTAAACCTAAGGGTTAGAGAGTAAATAATGGTTACATAATAGTGGATTCCCAAGAAAAATCAGGTGAAAATGTTTAATCATCATTTGATTTCATATCACCCTTTCAAACCCAAAATGAAATCAGTAATGTTTTTGAAGGAAGTTTCCACTTACTATATTTTATGAAATGGTCTTCATTATCCAAAGGGTTTTCCCCTCACACTCTATCTTACCATAATATTTCAATTTTTTTGATGAATCTAAATATAAGTATTATATTCATATTTTAGTGTTAAGTAACTAAATTGATGACTTGTAGTTTAGTATGGAATTTTGGAACATATACACAATAATAGTCTCTAATGTGGGCATAATACAATATTTGTAGGTGGATTATTTTTCCTCTGGTGTTTTTGGATGAGCCATATTTTGAAAATTTTTATGGACTGACTCTTTGTGTCTCCATATTGGTGGTTCACATTGTTATTCCCATCCATATTCCCACCATGTTTAAAATGAATCCATTTTTCAATTAATTGAAATTTAATTATAATATATGAAATAAATGGTTCTTGTGTAGTGGATGAGAGTGAAAATAAAAGAAAATTACTCTAGAAGCCTCAAGTTTAGACCCTTAGAGGATAGAAAACCATGGGAGAAACTGATGTATGAGTGATAAAAAAGGAAGGTATCAAACTATCACATAGATTATTTGGGGAATAATAATAACAATAATAATAAACTCATGTTTAGAATTGGATAGATCATAATGTAAATAATATTGAATGTTTTTTTCCTTTACTTTTATGATTTATATATGATTTTGAGAAAATAATGGTATGTGATAGAAATATTCAATAATTTATAGATGAATTTATAGATAAATTCAAATTTTGGAATAAATGTATCATCATATATTAATATTTTGATGCTATTATATCATTATTTCAAAAATTTTATTTATACTTAAATCTAATATGAATATATTTTTTAAATATCCACATTTGATTTTATATACTTTCTCCTTGATTCCAAATATCCACATTTGATTTCATCTACTTCCCCTCCAATTGTATATGAATTGAATATTTTAATAAACTTCAATGTCTATGGAAGTAAGTAGTATAGGTGAATTATAGTCCCAAGTATTATTATGATGGCTTGGAGTTTAACATGCATATATTGAATAAACATAATTCATTTCTTTAAAATCCTCACAATGGGAAGACATTCAGATTATCTTGATTGTTGTTTTCATTTATCTCTTAAAAATTTTCTTTATAGGTAATATCATTCCAGTGAATGAATTCAATTTTCATTTTCCCTAACCGTTTGAATTATTTCAACTTCAAGTGAATTATGTGTTGGGATACCACCATTCTCTTCATTCTTCTATCTTTATCATTTCATAAATTGCCTAATTATCTATTAATTTTTTTAGTTATTATAATGTTCATGATGTAGTGGAAGTTTCTATTAGGTAGTTTCCAACTCTAATTTTTCCATAATCTACAGTTAATTAGAGATTTACCTGACAGAGAACATATTAAACAATGAAATTAAATTTAAGATCAATTTAATGAAATTCTAAAACCAATAAGAGATGATATTTTGTCATGTAATTTATAATTAATTAATTTAAATAAATAAATAACTTATGTTGAATTTCATTCCTCATTTTAGATGACTGGATAATGGTATCTTATCATACCAACATTAAGTTAGAGGAATAAAGGATGGATTCCCTTTACCAATGATCCATCGTTGTTCTTGAACCTCCAATCATCACTATATAATCGTCCAGGTGACAACACAGTTGATATTAACACTTGTGGAGATCATTGTTGATCATAACATAATCCTTCAAGGTGAGAATAAATTGTTCTGGAGGAGGATGATAATGAAACTAAATTATTGAGAGAGTTATAGAGAAAGATATCTCCTTGGCTTGAGAGAATCCCCTTTAGAACTCATTTTTCACAATGGTTAGAAAATGGGAGGGTTTCATAAATTTTTTTTACTGTGATTAAAAAAAGTTCAGGTTAGAAAATGATAATTGTAGAGGGGCCCTCATTATTTTCTTAACCTAAGAAGAACCTCATGTCTAAATAATAATAGAATTATTATTATTTGATTTATATGAACTAAAATAATGGATAAAATAAATATTATTTATTTGATTAAATAATTTAATATTTATTTTCAAAATATTTAATATGACATTTCTCATCGGATTGCTGAACTTGGTTTATTAATCCTAATCAATATTTATCAGACATTGAATAATAAATATTTAGTTAACTAAATAAATATCACTATATTATTCACCAATAAATAAATAAATATTTTATTTATTGAATTAATGAATAAATATTTATTAAATATTCACATTAATGAAAATAAATAAATATTAAATATTTATGTAATTGAATAAATAATTACATGGTGAGTAAAAATTTATTAAATATTTAAATCACATAAAATTTCTCATAAATATATGGTTACTGAATATTTGAAATAAAACTAAAAGGAATAATAATCAAACCACATATGTGAATAATATTTATCCAAAATGTTAAATTCATATAGAATTTAGTTGAGGTAATGAATACAATTAGTGTGTGACCCTCTAGGCTTCTATTTTAGTGGAATTAGGTTACACTTCTTAAAGTACAACGTTTGTTTTTAACATCTTGCTTGAGATCCCATAGAGAAATATATTAATGTTGAAAGACATATAATATTTTATGAACATACACCATGTAATACAATCCATTTATCATGATATCTGGAATCAGTGATATTGCATGATGGTGTCATCAACCTATGTTCTTAATGTATCTTTCATTGATTTTTTATAAATAAAATTTTTGATAGAATTCCATGGCTATGTAATTCATCATGTAGTTCTATTACCATTAAAGGGAATGATATATCCACTTCTGTTAAAGGAAATAAAAGATAAACCATTTTTTTCATTATTCATTAATTTCATATTAGTCGTGATTCACCCAACACACCCAACATCACCATGAACACATGTCGTCCTGGTTTATGAAAATTCATCAAAGCACATGAATCATGATATGCATTAATAATAAACTTAAAATATAATGACCATTACACACATCTATATATAGGAACTTCTAATGACATATATTAATGTGGATTGCCTACTGATGGGATAAGTTATCATTATATCATTTGTTGGGATTTCTAGGTTTGAACATAATGGTAAAAAGTATCAATATCTTATGATGACCCTAATCCGTATAACATATATCATTTGTGTCCCATAAAATGATATATTCCAAATATAGAGCTTATCATTAAGAATAATTTCATGACACATCTAGGTCGTCATCATAACGAGGAACTACTATGATCTTTTAGTGAAAAATGTGTTCTTACGACATTATCACATACTATGAAACACTAAAGAAAAATCCTGATGTGATTAAAAATTATTATTAATCACAATCAATGAATATATGTTATAATATTCCAACCCTTATCACTCTATGAAAAATAACATTACTAGTTTCCCACAAGTCCTCAGGTGCACCTCCCCATACGCCATAGGCTGCCAATTAACGAGGGTATAAGGTGGTTATGTTGGGACACTATACCCCCTATATCAGAGTGACCAATAAAAATATAAATAACTAAATACCATTCATCAAAATAATTAAATGAAGGTGAAATAAGATAATATGTATATTACTGATAACAAATAAAAAATTAGCAAAGGATCGAACAACCATATCATACATACAAATAATCGACCACAAAGCCAGTTATATATAAATTATGGAATAAAATAAATAAATAAAAGTGATCCACTACATTCTCAAGAAACATGAATTCAAGACCAACATTAATAATTCATTAATTATAAAATTTATAATAAATTTATTAGTTCAATTTAAACTTTTAATATTAACTGAAAATTCATCGGGTCACTGCACTACACTGAGACAAACTCCCAACAACACCCCATGGGTCTGTCTCACATCCCTAAACCTACAAAAAGAAAATTACCAAACAAGAAAATTCAAAATAATATAAATTTATATTACATATTAGGAAAAAATCCTAAAATAAATTGATGTTAAAACGTACCATTGATAAAATGACAAATGGTGGAATGATGAAATCATATTGGGAAGAACTCTTCTTAGGCTACATGAAATCTGCTTGGTTCTTGGATGATTCCACCATTCTCCGATAGAATTAAAACTGAATCCATAATTGAGAGAATAAAAAATAAGAATGGGATGTCGGTGAGGGTTAACTACGAATGATGGAGGTCGATACATTCATATAATTGACGTTTGAAGCTACTAAAAACCCATCCTTTGAGGGTTCTTGGAGGGGAGAATAAAGGAGGATAGATCACTGGACATGTGTGTAAGATAATTATGTAGGGGGATACCCCCTATAAAAACACGATGGGGAAAATGTAATTTTTTAAATATAAAGACCTCCAATGGGACGATGACCAGTGGTTATTGGTATATCGACTACCTAACTAGTGGGTATCACTGACCATATGGTCTCTCTACTACAGGATTGGTGGTATCAACTAACTGGCCTCTCTTGACTTTCCTATAATCCCTTGGAATGTCTCCCAAGCCTTCAATGATGTCTAAAATACCACTTTTTAGCTATTAATTTCCTCAAGAACCTCTTTCGAACCACTAATAAAAATTTGAACAACATAATAATTTGGAAATTAAAATTTCTATTGAATTATGAATTCCTATACAAAGACAAGGTTTTACAACCACCCAACCTCAATACATACAATTCCTCAGATGTAATAGTGTTCATCCAAAACATACCTCTAAGCTTCCATGGTGGTTTATTTCTATAGAAGGATCACATTCCACCCTCTTATTCCAACTATTCATATAAAGTGACACCCCAAAACATTGGTGCTCAAACATTGAGATTTTCCCAACACTTGTATTCATCTTCCAAAACACCAAGAAAACACTTTCCCAGGCCCCTCCAATCCAAGACATGACCATGTCATTGTCTAATAGTTTATTAGGTCTATGGTTCTCTCGACCAAAGGAAATCTTAGAGGAGCCAATTTTTCTATTGAAACATGATCCTAACATTCCAATGACACCCTCAATTCATATTTATAAAACCCACACCCTAACATGAGTGAAAACACTAATCCAACACCGATTCAATCATCTATTCATGACTTAGAAATGAATTGATGAGTCCACATTACTAAGAAAAACATAATATCACTAAATTTTCCTAGAAAGCCTGATCAATTCTCAAAATAAACCCATTAAATCCATAAAAATGTTCCATATGTGGTTCCCATCACACTAAATCCAACTAAATGTAAGATCACCTACGAGACCTCCTATAGAAGACTCTTCAAAAAAACACTCAACTCTCACCTCTCATGCATCACCAAAACCCCCAACCATGATTTCCGTAAGCCCAAATGCATTCCATGATAATCAAAGTTCCCAAAATAAATTTCATACCTAAATTTCAATGAGATTCCATGATGTAAATCCCCAGTAGATCAATTTCATCATAATAATTCAAACAAGAGCACTAACACATTATTGATCTAATCACATTCAGACAATTTCAAAATTACCCCCAATGTGAATCCAATAATTGGAATATATATGATTCCTTGATCGATTTTTTTACCCAAACTTCACTGAGTAATCTATCAGTACTTGGGGTCTATTTATTAACCAACATCAGGATTATAAAACTATTTTTCATCTCACTATTTTTTAAATATCATAAAGTTTATTTAAAGTGCCCAATGAATTATTTTTCGTGATTTAATGTTTTAAAATTAGTGATATTATGTAAAAATATTTAAAGAAAATTTTAGGATACATAGAGAAGTCTTAATATTCTTGTTGAACCAATGGAGTGAAGCTCCAAGACCCTTTTAATTCAAGGATGGAATTAAGGAGTCCATAATGGTTTTTAGACACTAGAAAATAGATCTGGTTGGTTAGTAATGAAGGTAGTAGCCTCCATGAGTAGAAGATGTCAACTAAATAATTGATGGAAGGGCACTGACCAACCAGTACAGTTGGTAATATAATCTACATGATTCGTATGTCCATCATCATGTTGGTGGAGGATCACTGACTACATGGTGGATGAAGACAGTGAGCATGGAGTTTTAGGTGGTCAACTAGCTATCTGATGGAGGTTAAAGTCTGTCTGATGGTGTCGTGACTAAAATTTGAGACAAAATTTATTATAGTAAAAAATATCCTAAATATGGTATTCTATGACTTAATTACGCATGATAAATCCCAAAAGGTTCCCAAATCGTTTTTGAGTTTATAAACAAACCTCTCTGTGGCTTTTAAAACTTACTTTATCATCAATTATACAAAACTAACATGCTACGATCGAAACATTTTCTTCCAAGAAATATCATTTTCTAAATCCTCTCTTCTCAAATATGTATTGTGTGGTTATTGTAATATATTTTCACTCTCATAGTTTGTCTTCATATTCTTTTGAGAGAATCAAGACTGTACTAAAACATGATTTCTTTCAGAAATCTTATCTTCTTCCTATTTATTCTATTATTATTTCTCACCACCATTAAAGTGAGGTATTGAAGTTTTCATTCCATAACTACTAAAAGGAAAGAGAATTTTATCTGGAAGTCTTATATCTATAACCCTGAAATTGATTGTGGAAATTATACTTTCTGTTTCCTTCAACATCCTAGATTGTAAGGGAATTTTTATTATCTATTATTCTATTAAATATGAGGGATCAATACATTAAATCATCATGCAATTGAGGTGGTAGATGTAGGGGATATTATTCAAGTATTTATAAATTTCTTTAACAATTTTTTTTCCTTATTTAAATTTTATATATAATATTTTTTACCCACTTCCATTATTTATATTCAGTTTTTAACGCATCAATATTCTTAATAATTTATCTTTCAAATCACACTTTATATTATTCTTAAACTTTTATAAAATATAATATTATATCATTACTCCTTCAAAGTTTTTTTTCTATATTTTAAAATATTTTAATTATCATCTATATTTCTAAAATAGGTTTTTAGTATTTAATACTTTAGTTATTTCCTTTTTTTAAACAAAAAGTTTCCCCCATATTTCCTTGTAACCCTACTCCAACATATATTTTTTATCATATGATTCTTAAATTGTTTTATTTATTTGTTTTAATATTATTTCAAATAATAATTTATTTTTAAAATATTTAACCAGTTTCCAAGAAATATTGTTTTTTAAAATGGCTTTTTAAACACTCATGGTTCCCTTAAAAGAAACTCTTTGGGTTGGGATAACTTTTTTGATGGTTTAAATTCTAGTTATTGGAATATCAAATATATAAATTTTTTAAACTATTATTTATCCAATATTTAATATTTTTATGCAATTTTATATCCCTGATACAAAAAAATGGATAAATGGAATCTCGATGATATTTTATCTTTTGAATTATATTGTAAAGAAATAAATTCCTTGCATCATGGTTTAGACCAAAACGAATTTAATTGAATTTATACATGAAAAAAAGTTCATGAAATATGAAAAATCTTATAAGTAACTCATTAAGGAACAATAAAGTAAAAGATACAATTTTATATATGTTTAGACATGACTTTGTAAGTTTATCTATACATACTATCAAATATTTCACTAAAATGTTTAAACAATTATACATATTATAAATGGTTGAAAGGATCTTGATTATATTTCTATAAAAAAGTTATCTAATAATTTAATTTGGGTTTTACCAAGAATTTGGGAACCCAAATCTACCACAATCCAAGAAGATTAAGACATAAAGAATATGGTGGTCTTGGAGAACATTATATCTTTCATTACATATGAGATAACAACAAAAACACAAATTGAAAAAGAAGAAAAGGAGGTCAAATAAATTAGAAAGAAAATTTATTTCATGTAAATAATCAAAGAAAAATATAAAATATAATCCTACATTGCTTATATCTCTAAGAGTGTGGACAATTAAATGAATAAGAAAATATATAATCAGTGGTTCAAAAAGGAAAATTAAGAAATAGAAGTTACTTTATTTGGTTTTAAAAATAAGGGTCACATTAAGCCGGATTATCCTTTAAAAAAACGAAACATGAGATTAAGGGTAATAAATATTTAATAGTTTCAACTTTTAGTTCCATTTAGGACACACTCTTAATATACAAATCAAATGATGAATGACTTAAGTGCCTAATGACCAACATCAAGGTATGTGAAAAGGTAAATTATGAATTTTTTATTTATTTCTATTATACATAATAAAATTTTTCTATAAGTCATAATGATATTATTTATGCTAGATATCAACTCAATGATGGTTTTTTTAAACTTGTTTCCAAATTTGAATATCTTAAAATGAATTAGAATATAGTTTTTTTAAAAAGACCAACATTTGAAAGAGAAATATGATTTGGTATTAAAACTAAAAGAAAAACCTAATGTTGAAAATTTGGAAATTAAAATTAAGGATCATAAAAATAATCTTTCTCATTTTAAGTGAGGTGAAAAAACCTTGGAAAATGATTTAGGATCTCAAAATATTGTTAATTTTAATACCAAGATTATTTTTTCAAAAGAATCTAGTTTTCCCAAAAATTCTAAAAATCCATCATTTTTAAAAGGAACATTCCAAAATAAATTATGTAACTATTGTAAGATATTTGGTCATATTGTTTATGAAGAAAATTGTATAAATAATGTATTTTTTTATTAAAGAGTATTTTTCTATCATTTTATAGTTCTAATAGATTTTTTTTCTAAACTAATTTGGATTCCAATGTCTTTATTGGATAACTTATGTAAACCCAATTTATGGGTACCAAAAGCATTGGTATATTAATCTTTTTTAGTACAATGGTATCGAAATAAAAACCCAAAAATCTACTTGGTATATGGATAATATGTGTTCATGGCATGTGTGTGGTGATAATTTCAAATTCCATCATCTTATAAACTTCAATAGAGGACATGCCACATTTAAATATGATTCAAAATAAAAATTACTAGTTTGATTATGATCATTTTTTATAACTCTACCTTAATTAAATATATTTTACTTATTAATAGATTAAATAATAATTTACTTATAATTATTTAATTATATGATAGTGGTTTTAAAATTACAATTTAAAATTATTTTCAAAGATTTTAGTTATAAAGAGATTATTTTATTTACCACATATCATTTTAAAAAGTTTATATTAAAAATTTAAGATCTTGTTAAATTAAAAATGATAATTGTTTAAGTGCACAAGATAATGAATCTCAGATTTGGAATCGTTTCCTATGTCATTGTAACATTCATCCTATTTTCAATCTCAACCATAACTGATGAGTATGATATTTGTTGAAATTGTATTTAATTGATAACTTAGTTTGTGAACCTTTCTTACTTTGAAAGTAATGAAAATATTCATTCAAGTCTAAAAATGTTTTTTCTTCTTCTAAATCCTTATAACTAGTTCAAATTTACATTTTTGGAGAATCCCATGTTTCTAATATCAGAGTTAAATCTTACAACATTTTTAATATTTAGGACTGTACTTGATTTACTTAGGTTTTATTATTAGATTTTAAAAATGATTCTTATAATGTATTTATCAGCTTTTCAAGGAATGTAAAAAATGAAAAGGTCTATAACCTATTTCCACATAGAAGTTAACATGGTGGATAACTTGATAGTAATGAATTTGATGAGTTTTATACCTCTCAAGGATATAATTACTCTACTCTTAAAACACCTCAATAAAAGTTGGTTGTTTAATGATAAAATAAGACACTCCATGAAATGTATATAAATATATTGAATGAGTATAACCATCCTCATTAATTTTGGTCTGAGGTGGTCAATACCATATTCTTTATCCTTAATCGTGTTATGATAGGACCAATCTTTGGAAAACCCCTTATGAACTTTAGAAATAAAAATTTCTTAAATTTGGATTCTATAAAGTTTACAATTATAAATTATTTATCCTTAATACCAAGGATAATAAAGGAATGTTTTATCTTAAATTTTATGAATTTATATTTTTTGGATATTGAAAATCATATAAATCCTTGAATTCCTTCAATAAGAGGACCAAGGCCTTAAAGGAGTCAATTTACATCAAATTTGACGAGAATATTCCATTATCAGATGCTCAAATTGAGGATGTTATTGGCCAAGCAAGTTTTACCTTAACCAATTCTAAATATTCTAAAATAATTGATTATTATAATGAACCCCCATCTAATCCTTTACCTAAGTAATGGGTTGAATCCAAAAACCATCCTCTTAAGAATGTTATCAGGGAATTAAAATCTAGAACTTGTACTAGAAGGTAGGTCCTAAATGAGGATTAACGTCAAGATTTTATCTCTCACTTTTAACTTCATTCCATTAACAATTGTATTAATGATGTGAATTAGATACATTACATCAATGTTTATTTGCAACAATTTTAATGGAATATTTTTTGGAACTTTTTGGAATGACTAAATAATCATCCAGTTATTGGAACTAAGTGGGTTTTTCAAAAAAACATAATGATCTTGGAATTATCATCCATAACAAGGGTAAAATAGTTATTAAAGGATATAGTCTAGAAGAAGGTATTGATTACGGTGTGTAAAGACCCAGAAATTTCAAGGGAAGTTTTTTTCTTAATTTTCTTTGGAATTTTACAAGAGTGCAGTTTCTGACGACACCTGATTCCGAGGCCCGGTGTGCCCGGAATCAATTTCCGAAGTTTGGCTCAGGTACGTTCAGTGAACGAACGAGCGGGTTTTTCTAACTTTTGAACCGGTGCTCGGAATCAAATTCCGAGGGCACCGATGGAATCGCAGCGCCGATATTTTCTTAGAAACGCCTCTTTTGGTGTTGCGTTTACTCGGTTGTGCTTTATAATTTTCGGGGTTTAAGTTAAGAAATAAAATAAAGTTGTACACCAATTTTATTTCATTTCACTTAAAGGAACTTAAAAGCCACTTAAAAGCCACTTAGAGCTGCTTAAGCTGAGTTGATGTGGATAAGGTTCTATCCAAAAATATCCTACCCTCTTGGTAGGATATTTGTGAGGTGGGGAACACAAGAGCCCCACCGTTTCTTTTCCGCTAAGTAACTCACCCGCGAAAACCTGTCATTATGAAGTCAACAAACGCGTTTTCTTAAATTATTCATGCACCAATTAATTGGGCGGTTTTCTTCGTTGAATTAATTCTATGAATTATTTTATTCGTTTCTTAACCTGTTTGAAATCCGTTGGCGTAATAATAAAATAAGACCAACGCACGACTTCTAGAAAAATGCTCGTTGAGAGGATTTGACAAACTTCAAGTTCTTCATCCTCCTTCGCGAAGAACGTGAAGAACGCAAAGAACACGAAGAACACAAAGAACACCGTCACCCTCGGATATTGACACTGCTTCATTCGAGATGTTTTTCCCCGCCCCGATCTCCTGTCACCAACTGATTTAGTTCATTGACGCAACACCGGATACCGCGACGACGCGACGATCCCCTCCTTCCGCGACGATCAATTTCCGCAAAGAACGCGCGTGCGAAGACTTGACGAGGTAGGGTTTTTAACTGAGGATAATAATAACCTTTTTCCTCGGATGTTTCCTTTTGAAAATAAAGAACGCGGATCAACTCAATATTAAGTTGATCCACGGAAGTTTGGTTAAGGGATGAGTATTCTTGATTGCGGGAAATCGGTAGGGGTTTCTATTTATTTAATTTGTTCGTGAATACCAACTTGACGAACTTTGTGGATTTAAACCTTTTGTTATCGAATAACGTGAGGGGGGTCAGAATGCACAAACACGGCCGAACCTCCTCCTTATTTTTTTTCGTGTTGGTTCTTTTGTGGTTGGTATGGAAAAGCATGGTGTCGTCGCACCACGCGGATTCATGCGGAAGGTTATGCGCGGCGCCGTCGTGCCGCGCCGTGGAAGGAAGTTTAAGAACGCGACGACGCCACGCCGCGTCGAAGAAAACCAAAGAACCGTGGTCGGAGTCGGGCCGCGGCGCCATCGGGTCACGCTGGAAAACTACAAAGACGATGCTATTCGTTTTGACAGGCGACAACGAAGCAGGCCGTTTTGGCGTTTGAATCCCTTCGCAGTGAAGGTGGGGTCCCAGGGGGTCCATAGGCGAAGACGGTAGGTGGAACGGAACACCGGAGTGCGTCCGGTGGTCCGCGGAAGGCGGCGGCGGTGCGCCGCCGGAGGGTTGGCGGCCGGCGGATCCGCCGCCGACCTCAATTAGCGGCGGGCGGGGGAGTCGCGCACCCCGCTCCGCGATTCGGCTCGGCCACGCTGGCTGAGCCGCGGCCGGCCGGCTAGGCCGGACCGAGCCAGACCAAGCCGAACTGAGCCGGGCTGGTCTGGGCGGGGCCCAGCCAGGTCGGACCCGGGTCGACCCGGTTCGGCCGACCCAGGGGGGTCGGGCCGGGTCGGCCCGGGCCCAGACCCCCATTTTCGGGCCACTTTCTGTCAAATGATCATATCTTGAGTTGTAGACCTCTGATTGACGCGCCGTCAGCGGAAACACGATTCTTAGATCGAGACGGTCGTTTCGGTATATTACACTCAAGGTTTCGGAGAACTTTGAGTTCGGACGGGTTGGTTCGTACACGAAACCAACCGGGCCCTCGGAGCGGAAACGCTCGTAACTTGAGCTCCGGACGTCCGATTGACGTGCCGTCGACTTTTTTGAATTCCTCTAAGTGAGACGGATCTTTTGGCTTACTCCGCCCGAGGTTTGGATGCAGGTGGAGTACGGTCGGGTTGGTTTTTCCTTAAAAACCAACCGGGCCCCTGGAACGAAAAAGCCAATGACTCTCAGACCGAGCGTCCGATTGACGTGCCGTCTGCGACGTTGAGTTCCTGTTGGCGATACAGAACATTTGGATACATCAACTTTGGACTAGGTGGCAGTTGATGTATCAGCCTCTTAGCTCGTGGAGTGGACCCTCCCAGAATGAGCATTCTGTGTGCGGAAATCCTAGAGCTGGTTGAGTTTTGACGACTGCTGATCGAACGACTCGGTGTGTTACAGATAGCACAGTGGGGAGCACTTGGTTGTAGCGGCAGACCCATGACAGAGGTGCGCTTGGTTGTAGCAGCACAGGGGAGCGCTTGGTTGTAGCGGCGGACCGATGACAGAGGTGCGCTTGGTTGTAGCGGCACAGGGGAGCGCTTGGTTGTAGCGGCTGACCCACGACAGAGGTGCGCTTGGTTGTAGCGGCACAGGGGAGAGCTTGGTTGTAGCGGCAGACCCACGACATAGGTGAGATTGGTTATAGCGGCACATGGGAGCGCTTGGTTGTAGCGGAAGACCCACGACAGAGGTGCGCTTGGTTTTAGCGGCACATGGGAGCGCTTGGTTGTATCGGCAGACCCACGACAGAGGTGTGCTTGGTTGTAGCGGCACATGGGAGTACTTGGTTGTAGCGGCAGACCCACGACGGAGGAGAACTTGGTTGTAGCGGCACTGGGGAGCGCTTGGTTGTAGCAGCAGGCCCATAGTACCCGACAGGAGGAGTACCTCAGCAGTCTTAGGTTAGTGAGCAGTACCTCGGAGTCGTTACAGGACCACTGTACACTCCAGAGACGGAGCTCTTCATCAGTTACCGTTTCAATAATGAAAATCCTGGTTTGAGCTGAGACTTTTCACAATCCTTGTGTTTCCTCATGATTGATATGAGTTACTTGATAACTTAGGTATATGTATGGGCATATACCTAAGTAGAGGTTATCTGTTGAGATCTTCTTTGTGGTTATCCCTATTGGTTTTTATGAGACCTTGAGGGTCTCGGGGTCCCTACTGAGTATCGTTATACTCACCCCTGCACGGGCTATGCCCGCACCTCGTTGTGTTGGTTGCAGATGACAAAAGTACTGATGGAGGCCGAGTGTTCGAGGACTGGACGGTACCCGGAGGTGGACTACACGACGAGTCAGTATCTGGAGGTGGACTTCGCGACGAGACGATACACGGAGGAGGTTGACGTGCGAGGGCGTTGTGGAGGCTATCTGTACCTACCCTTCAGGTAGGATCCGTGGTGGACGATCCAGGAGCTGCACCATCTGTACCTACCCTTCAGGTAGGATCCGAGGAGGACGACCTAGGAGCTGCTTCCGTCCTTCCAGCTATTGTCTTTTCTGTTGTACTTGTTCAGTTGTAGTTGTACTTTATTTTGAGTTTGTATTCTAGCCCATTTACTTTTCAGCACTTCTTTTTTGTACATAGTGTTTTACTTCCGCTTGTACTCTATGATTTTTTGTTTACTTTTATAAAGGCAATGCCTTCCCAGTTATAGGGATTTATGCCTTTTGTGCTAGTCGCCAGCCCCCGGCCTATGGAAGGCGGGCTTGGGGTAGTCACGGCACGGGCCCCGAGGACGGGTCGTGAGATGGTGAAACATTTACGCCCATTTCATGACAATAATACATTATAATCGTGGTGGAATTCAACAATCATATTAATTTTAATCATTTCTAAATGGATTTCAAAAGTTATTTTCTAAATATTTTTACTTTATAAGAATGTTTTTGTGAACCAACCACCTGGTTGTAAAAATAATTAATTTTAAAATCATATTTTTAAGTTAACCAAATATCATTACAGTTGAAAACAATCCCTTTAGTCTCTGTGTGAGAGGTTAACTAAATTTATTTAGTAAAATGATTTCAAAATCAGAAAATCCGGTTCCACTTTTTTTTCTCAATTTTATTACTGTTTTTTATTAATTATTCACACATATATTGATGATGTTTATTTATTTCTGATCTAATTAAAATATCTTTAATGAATTTTATTATTTAATGGATAAAACATTGGAAATGAGTTTAATGGGTGAACTCAAATTCTTTCTTTCTTTTCGAATTTCCCAAAATTCTAAAGAAACATTTTAAAAACAATGTAAATACTCTAATTAAATTATGATTTTTTTGGCATGGATCATGTTATGAAAATAATACCACTCATGAATACAAATTTTAAGGTAATGTTGGATTAATCTAGAACGTTGTTCAACAAGATGCTTTATTGAAGTATGATTGGAAGCCTACCATACCTTACTGTTACTCATTCAAACATCATTTTTAGTGTTTTAATTTGGTCTCATTTTCAATCAAATAAAAAGGAATATAATTTAAAACATCTCAATTTTTTTTTGATATTTTAAGGGAACTGAAAATGTTGTATTAACTTTTCTAAAAGAACTTCTTTTTAACTTACTTATTTTTATGATGACGATTTTTCTAGATTTTAATTAGATATGAAAACTACTAGTCATAAATTCCACCAAATAGGAAAATACCTATTCTAATGGAGTAGTAGGAATAAAAACTATGTTACTATTTTTAAAGATAAAGTTCAATACATAGCCATTGGAAGTTGTCAAACTCAAATCATTTGAATGGAACAAAGCCTATTAGACTTTAGTCTTATATATAATCATTTTCCTATCATGTGTAGTGAAACTCGTGTGATTAGTGTTTCTAAAAACCTTATCCAACCATATCACAATAATAACATTGATCTGAGACACCATTTTCTATTATATCACTTTTGAATTGGCGATATCATTCTTAACATTGTTCACTCCAAACTTCAATATGCTGATATCAATACTAAAATCCTTCCTATTGATTGATCTGAATTCAATAAATTAATGTTTGGTATAATTACCTTGTGATACTTATACCATAATATTGAAAATATTGATATTTTTTTCAATATTTTTCAATATTTTTCCAAAATCAAATTTATTGTAACTATTTTATTAAACCAAAAAATATTCTCAAAATGTTCATAAATTTTGAATATTTAAGTGAGTGTAATAAACCAAGAAAAATATTTCTATCTTGATAAAAATAATTTTATGTGGTTTTAGAAAATATTAACATAGAGTATTTCACCTTGAAAAGGGTTATTTGGATTTTCAATTCGATTTTCACCATGGGCATAAGAAGTGGCCCTTTACTACACACATGGATTGATATTCTCAAGGAATTTTCTATGGTTTATTGACACAAAATTTAATAAAACTTAATGACATGAATTTTTTTAAAATATTTTTTCTTATTTTTTTTTTCAATGATTAAGATACATTTGTCTCCCCTTATACATTATTTGAGGGGGATATAATCTGGTTAATACTAAAATGACCCAAGATGAGACACTCATTTTCGAAATTTTATTTTACTACTGAATTTTTTTGTTTTTTTTAAATATTTTCATTTCTATCTTGATCTATATTTTAAAATGGAAAATATTTATTTTATTTCATCTTTAACTTTATTGAAAATCACTCTTTCAATGTTTTTAATTTTTCAAAATTTTTAAAAAATATTGTTTTTGACTCTCTCAAAATATCATTACTGATGACCAATATTGGTTTAAATAATTTGTCTTATTTACTCTTACCTCATTTATGAATCATTTTTGATAATCACAAAGTGGTAGAAAACTCAGTATTTGGAGAAATATTTTTTGACCATATAAGTCTAAATGTTTTTTCTTTTCTATTTTGGGGAAGAATTATGGTAATTATAATTATATTTTTTTTGTTTTGGTGGAGAAATAAATTATGATGGAGAAATATTATTCTTATAACTAGTTTAATTTTTTGGTTTTTAAAGAAAAATATTTATTAATCTTATATTATTATATTATTACTATTAAAGTGTTTGTGATAATAAAAAAGGTGTATATTTTTGTGCTTCTCACCAAATTTTGTTTTAGAGATCACACAAATTCCATAAAGTTTCAAATGACTTAATTTAATTTATTTTTAGTTATAAATTCAATTTAATGAATTAGAAATCCTGAAAAAACCATCAAGGATCCTTGGAGAAGTATTAATATTGTTTTAAAACTCATGGAGTGAAGTTACGAGAAATTTCAAAGTCATTGAAGGAATAAAGGAGACCAATGTGGTGCTTGAACACTAGAAGCAAGCATCAGAATAGTGGTGCATACCCATCTGCTAGCTAGTTATGAAGGAAGTTTCCACCCTAAGTAGAATACGTCCTTCAAATACCTGGTGGAGGAGCACCAGACAACCAGTGTTTTTGGTAAAAAGATCTATATGCTTCATATATTCACTGGATAACCGCTAAAGGCATACAGTGGGAATAGAGTTCTAGGTGGTCCACTGGAAACCCGATATATGATTCAGGGTATCCGATGGTGTTGAGACTATAGTTTGATTACTACATTTATTATGGTGATAAAAAATATTAATGTTTTATTATATAGATTAATTACACCTAGTGAATTCTAGAAGATTTCTGAAGATTTTTGAGGATATAAATAGAACTATTGGTGGCCTTGGAACCATACCTTCTCATCCATTCCCCAACACCAACATACTACAATAACAAATTTTCTCTCAATTTCTATCATTTACTAAATCCCCTCTTATAAAATATAGAGTATGTGATTATTGTAATATAATCTCATTATTATAATTTTTATCATTCTCTCAATGTTGTTATTCATACTATTTTGGTAGAATCAAGACTGTACTAAAATGTGATTTTCTTAGCAATCCGGTCTTCTTCATCTTTCATCAATTATAGATGATAACCACATTTAAAGTGAGGGGGTTTTCTTTCCATAACTATTAAAATGAAATAGACTTTTATCATTGAGTTTTCTAGCTAAACCTATTAGAAATATAACATCAATTTTATTTTTTGTTTCTTACCAGATTCTCAAAATCAAGAGAGTTTTGGTATCTTGGATACCATTAGATCCAAGGGAATAATATGTTAAATCCTTTAGTAATTGATGTGTTGGATTTATGGGATCTTTTTGAGCTATTTGTGAACTTCCTTACTAAATTGTGTTCCATATTTACTTTCTGAATTTTTAGTTTTCTTATCATATTCATACGTTATAATATCTTATTTAACCCATAAACATGATTAGTGGTTTAATTTATGAATAAATATTTATTTTATTATTATGCTTTTATAAACATATTTTTTTATTTTAACTATTTTTTTTATCTCTTTAAAAAACTTTTAATCTTCATCAATATTTTTAAAAGTGGTTTTTAGTATTTAAGAATTTAGTTATTTTCATTGATTTTTAATTGGCAATTCAACACCCTCTTTCCATTTACCCTACCCTAACCTACATTTAATATTAATCTAATATTTGATTTCCTTATTTGTATTTAAATTCTTTATATTATTATTTCAATTTTAAAATCTTTTATCAAATTTTTAAGAATTTTTTTAAATGGAATTTTTAAATACTCATGGTGATCTTGAAGGACAATATATGAGTTTTCTCCATTTTTTATGTTTCAAATTATTCCATTTGGAAATATCAAATTTCAACCTTTCATATATTTATTTATTATCCCATATGGAATAATTTTAGGGATGGTTATATCACTAATAATAGAAAATAATATAAATGCACTCCCAATGATATTTTTGGTTTTAAATTTGATTATAATGAAATGAATTCTTTTCACTGGGAATTAAAAAAAATTTAATCAAATTTCTCTTTAAAAAAAGTATTATTAAATAGGAAATCTACTAGAAGAAACCCATAAATGATTAAAAAAAATTAAAAGTACATGACTATATATGTTTATAAAATATTTATAAAGATTATCTATGTATCCTACTGAATCTATAACTAAAATGTTTTCATTAATTATACATATTTTTAATGGTTGAAATGATCATAGTGATTATATTTCTATGAAAACATTATTCAAAAAAATACTTTGTGTTTTAAAATGTAATTGGGTAGCCAAATAATCCACATTCTAAAAAATATTAATACATAAATAATATGGTGGTTGAGGATCTCATCATATCTCTCATGAAATATGGGATAACAATGAAAAGAAAAACCGAAAAGTAGGAAAAATAAGTCAAATACACCAGAAAGGAAATAATTTTCATGTAAATCAATAATTTAATGTTTGAAAGTGAAGCTAATATTCCTTATATTTCTAAGAGGGTGAAACAATACCTAAATAAAAAAATATTTTCTCAATTATTAAAAAAATAAAACCATGAAATGGATGTTTCTTGATTTTGTGTAAAAAATAAGGGTTACATAAATCTAGATTATCCCTTGAAAAAAATTATATAGTTAAGAATAAAGGAAAGGAAGATTTAAAGTTTTGAACATGGAGTTCTAGGGAGGAAATAATTTCAACATATGAATTAAGTGATTAAAGTAATAAGTTCATCATGATTGATATCAATTACTATAAAAGATTTACTTGGTTTTCTTCTTCGATTGTAGAAATGAGTCTTGTAATGACTTTATAAACATTTCAAGGAAATTCAAAAATGAATAATTTTATAAACTATTCCCCCCTAGAAGAGATCATGGTGAAGAATTTTATAACAAAAACATTGATGAATTTTATGTATATAAAGGATATCATCATTTCTTCTCTTCTCACAGAACACATCAGAAAATGTGGTGATCGAAATACGAAATAGGATCATCCGAGAAATTAATTGGACTCAATTGAGAGAATTTAACCTTCCTCAATTCTCATAGGACAAGGTTTTAAATACCTATTATATTATCCTTAACCATGTTCTCATAAGACCCATATTAGGGGAAAATACGTATGAAATCTGTAAAGAAAAAGTTCCAAAATTTGGATTCTTTAATGTTTTTTATTTTAAATGATTTTCCTTAATACCAAGGATAATATTTGATATTTTTATGATAATCCTGATGAATATTTCTTTCTTGGGTAAAAAAACTCTTGTAATGCCTTCTCAGCCTTCAATAAGACTACCAAGACATTATAAGTGTAAATTTACATTAAATTTAAAGGGAATATTCATTTATAAAATCCTTAAATTGATGATGATTTTAACTATTCTTTTATGACCTTAACTAAACCTAAATATTACAAAGTAATTAAATATTCTCAATAATTTTTTTAATCCTTTAACCAAGGAATGAGATGAATTTGACAACCACCACCTTGAGAATGTTATCAGGGAATTAAAATATGAAAATCATACTAGAAGGTAGAATTTAAATGAGTTTGAATCTTAGGATTTTATCTCTCACCTTTAATCAAAATCCCTTGATGATAATATTAATGATAATAATTATAAACATTTCATGTAAGAGGAGTTCACATAATTTGAAAGTAAAAACATTTTTAATCTTTTATAATGACCTAATAATCAACTTATTATTAGAACCAAGTATAGTTTTTAAAAAAACATTATGATCATGTAACTAAAATTCTAAATGAGACTCTAATTTTAGCTAAAGTCTATAATAAATAATAAATAATTAGCTATGGTGAAACCTTTGAACCCATTTCAGGAATATAATATATCAAAATATTTATGGAATTCTACACTAATTTTAATTTTAATCCTTTTAAAATGGATTAAAAAAGTAATTTTCTAAATGATTTTATTTCAAAAATTGTTT
This sequence comes from Viscum album, assembly GCA_963277665.1. Lineage (NCBI taxonomy): Eukaryota > Viridiplantae > Streptophyta > Magnoliopsida > Santalales > Viscaceae > Viscum > Viscum album. Next base: position 1,246,792,275 of record OY728120.1, read on the forward strand.
TTGCGGATCAACAACTCAATTTTCAAAACGCTAAACTTCCAAATATTTTTAATAGTTAAAAAATATTTTTATGTTTTAAAACAACCCCCCATGGGACTGGTATGAGTGGTTAACTAAATTCCTTTTTTCAAATGATTTCAAAATGGGAAAATCTGTTTTAAATATATTTCTAAAAACATGATCAAATGATTAATTTATTTTTAAAATTTATATTCAATATATTATTTTTGATAAAATATAGAAACCCTTTGTAATGAATTTTTCAATTTAATGAATAAGGACTATTAAATGAGTATTATGGGAGAAGTCAAATACATCCTTGGATTTAAAATTTTCCAAAATTACAATTGAAATTTTTAAAACTAAATTAAATAAAATAACAAACTTATGAATAACTTTGGAATAGATCAATATAATAAAATAATAAACCAGGGATTAAAATTCGTAGATAATGTTTGATAAATCTGAAAAGTGATTTGAAAATAATCTTTATAGAAGCATGATTGAAGGTCTACTTTACCTTACCCTAACCCAACCAAAAATCATGTTTATTGTCTTTTGTTTAGTGAACATCATATTAATTATCTATCCTTTATGATCATTTTCAATAAAATACTAAGAAATATCATTTAAAATATCTCAAAAGTTTTTTTATATATGAAAGGAACTAAAATTGTTTGATTATTTTATAAAATGGAAAATTATTTTGAAATTACCTCTTTTTTTAATTATAATTTTTATGAATGGAAATTATAAAAGAAATGTACAAGTGGTACTTTCCACCTACTATAAAAATACTTTGTCTAATGGAATAGTATTAAACAAAACCCTTTTTCTCTTTTTGAAACGGACGTGAAATAAAGATAAACGGTTATTTTTTGTGATTAATTAAAATGGATGCATCATAATCTCTAAGACTTTTGGATTACATATGATCATGTACCTATCAAATTTGATAAAACTAGGGTGATTATATTATATAAAAACCCTATACAACACTCTCACTAAAAACATTGACAAGAGAAACCATTTTATTACTGATCACTTTCAACAAGGGGACATTGATCTTGAATTGTTTTGCACCAACCATAAACTTGATGGTATATTCACTAAACCCCTTCCTCAAGATTAATTTTAATCCATTAAAGGAGATTATATTATATTTATCTTTGGATACATATACCATATATTTGGAAATCATGAGTTTTGTTTCAAATTTCATTTAAATGTTTTTCAAATAATTTTCCCTAAATAACACTTTTGAAAAGTTAAGTTAGTGTAATACTCCAATAGAAAATTACTATCGGGATAAAAATAAGTGAATTATGTTCTGGTGCAGATGCGCTTCATTTTTTTACCTTGAAAAAGGATATTTGGATTTTCAATATGATATTCACCTTGGGAAAGAGATGAGGGCCTTTACTAAACACCTTATATAAAAATCATGGCGAAATGACCAAAATTTGTAGACATTATTGGAAGAATTTTTTTTAATTTTTTTTCTTATTTTATGTTTTTAATATATATGGTCTCTTTATCTCACCTTAACCGTTAATTTAGGGGGAGATAATCTTTTTAATATTGAAATGATCCTAAAAGAGACGATTTTTCTAAATTATTTTTCAAAATTTTATTTTACTCCTGAGTTTTTTTTTAATTTTTTTTCAAAGGTTCATTTCTCTATTAATATATACTTAAAAATAAAAAATATGTTTTTATTTAATCATGATCTTTATTGTAAATATCTATTTTTATATTTTGATTTTTCCAAAATTTTATAAAAACATTATTTTTTTCTATCTCAAAAGATCATTAATGATGGTAAACATAGTTTTAAATTATTTATCTTATTTACTCTAACCCCATATATGAATACTTTTTGATAATATAAAATTGGAATAAAACACAATATTTTGAGAAACCAATGGTAACTACAAAAATCTAAATGTTTTTTTTTCATTTCTATTTTTGGTGGAGAATTAATTTAATTATAACTATATAATTTGATTTGGAGAAATAAATTATTGGTGAAAATCATGTTGTTATAATTGATTAATTTTTATATTTATTAAAAAATATATGTTAATATTATCTTATTATATTATTATTATTCAAGTTCATGTGATAAAAAAAATGATAATATTGTTGTGCATATTACTATCTTTTCATTTAAAGATCAAAATATTCTTTAAAATGTAAAATAATTTCATCTAATTGATTTGAAGTTATAAACATAATGACATGTTGTTCGAATCTCGAAGTAACCTAGAAGGTTCCTTGGATACGTCTTGATATTTTTTTTGAACTCATAGACTAATGTTTTCAGACCTTTTAACGTTAAGGAAGAAAAGAGGCCATGGAGGTTCTTGGACACCAGCAGGTTGCACTGGTTATCTGGTCCAAATCCTATAGCCAGCAGGAGGGGAAGGTAGTAGCCACCTTCTATAAAAGATTTCCATTGGATACCAATTAACTTGTGAGTAGTCTCTTTTTGGTTTCTAGAAATACGCGTTAAATTGAAAGCATCAATTGTCATTCCAGTTTCTTACTACAACCTAAAAAGAAAATGAGTTTTGGTATCTTGGATATTATTAAAGGAATGAGAGTAATACATTAAATCCTTGAGAAATTAAGGTGGTAGAAGTTGGATATATTTTTGAGCTATTTTCAAACTTCCTTAAAAAATTTCATGCCATATTTAATTTTTTCATTTTCATTTTTTATAATTTTTTTATTTTAAATATTTTTTTTAACGCATAAATATGCTTAATAAATTAATTTATGAATCACTATTTCTTATATCCTTTATATTTTATAAAAATATATTATTATATCTTTTTTACATTAAAATTTGATTAGTTTTTCTATAGAAAAATAATTTAATTATCTTAAATATTTCTAAATGTTGTATTTAGTCTATAAGACCTTATTTATTTCCTTTGATTTTATAAAGGTAAATTAACTCCACCTCTATCTGTTTTACCCTACTCAGAACTAAAAAAAACAATCATCCAATGATTGGTCCCCCTACTCTCACAACCCTTGTTATGTGAGGGTCACAAGCAAGTGTTCAATATCCCTCTCCCAACTACCATATCATCATTTTTAACACACTACCAAAACTAGTTCTTGATCACTATTTCCCATTCCCCTTCCATCATCATGCATAAGGAATGATGTGGAAAAACCCACATTCCCTATTAAAAACAAAAAGAACCAGTTCATCACCCATTCCTAGACCAAGGGAATGTTTTCCATGACGTTTAGTAAATTTCTAACCATAATAATGGTTCCCATAATCCACCAGCCATTGGTGCACTTTCCTCCATATGAAACTACATACCCTACTCTTAGAGAACATTCTTGGATGGTTCCACTTACAGTAAAGCATACATATCCTACTAATACTTTATCAAATCCATTAAATATACAAGACATAAAACCCCTAAGCATCTCAATAAGATTTCCTTAAATTATCATCCCACTCATGGCCATAACGAATATTCTAATTAAATGAGTACCGTTCCCAACTGATGTGTGTCATTCACATATAATCCTATATAGTGGGATTATAATTCCATACCACCTAGAAAACCACCCAAATAAAACTCCTATGAGTCATCCATCACCAAGACTATACTGAACATGAATCATGGAATATTAGTCTCATCATTCCAAAATTCCTTAGCACTCAGCAAAAAACTAGTAACTCACTCAGTTATATGTCTACACACATAACTAGATGCCTCAAGACATCATAATAGAATCATAAGTTTCCATCCTCGGTCTAACCACACACTTAGACACCAACTGACACCTTACCAAACCAACATGCATCTACACATTCTCTCACTACACTATTAAAATTTCACCCAAAAGCATACAAGTCCATATGTCACACTGGTCCAACCCTTGAAACCATGTTTATTACCTAAGGCATAGACACCCAATTTGATCATCACCACAAAACCTCAAGGAACTACCATTACTAGGTCACATACCTCATAGAACGTCACATGAAATGATCACAACATGAGCATACTATTATTCATTCCACCTCTAATGGAACCCTGAGTCTAGGCTAACTACTCAAGTGGGTTTCCTAGAAAATATACCCAACAAAGTCTCGCTATGAACTTTAGATGGAACTAAGGGTCTGCATGTTTCAAACTTATAAATACTAGTCAGTTTTTACATTAGGATAACAAGTCCCAACAACCTAGCCTGAGGAAAAAACTCACATAAGGTCTTAGATTAAAAGGCATCATCCATGGTCCAATCTGAACCCATGGAAACATATGTTCCAAACACCCAATCAAGGTTCTCACATACAAATAAACAACAATATATCCATCCAAGAATAATGGAATCAATGATAAAAAGCAACCCCACATGGATTTATCTGTAGAGAATAAAAACACCCTGGTCTCCACCATCTCAGCCAACCAAATCATCCCAGACGATCCCTGTCATGTTAAAAATAGTCACATGATTCAGTGAAGTAGAATTACCTCCCAATATATCTGGGATACATTAATATATGTTTTTATTATTAATTTAAACTACCAAATCTAAACACATAAGACTCACTAGAGTTCATCACTTGGTACCATGTGTTGCACTAATCCAGCATGGCCACTACACCTCCTATGAAAACTTTCTGCATTATCTTCCTCATCATCGAGTGTCTCATTTTAGATTCATATGAACTACCATAAGACCAAAATACATATATAGTTCAACACAACTTTGTATAATTACACTATATAACTATATGGGAAAACTACGTATGAGAAGTTTCTGACACTTTAAACAACTAAGATTTAGGTGTTAGTGAAATCATACACTAGCATACCTATATGTCATGTGAATCATATGTGTCTAACATGATTGATGAAATGCATCTTTCCAATATAGTCTTAGAGTCAAATCCAACCAATAGACTCTTACATAAAGCACATGATCTATAAATCCATAATAAATACAAAAATATCAACCATCCATGTTAATCACTCAAGGATAAATTCATATAAATTCATAAAATTAGAAATACAAATAGTAACCCCAAACCTAGTAACATAGAATTCTTATCAGAATGAGTGTTATTAATACACCATTCTGATATCCATCATAAGCTCTAATACATTTCTAAATATCTAGTTTTCCAAATCTAAAAAAATTAAGGGAAGAATAAAATAAAATACCCGAAACCACTATATAATGTCATGGATTGACTCATTCAATGAATATTATCCATACCAGTTCTTCACAAGACCTTAATAGTTCCTCCCCAAACACCAAAGTTTATCGACTTTTAGTGAGGGGATATGTTTGTTTTGTGGGGATACTATACCCAAAATATTATAGTGCTCAATAATATTATAAATAAGTAAATATCATTCATATTAAAAATCAAATGAATATGGTAGAAGATAATAAGTAAATTAATGATAAAAAATGAAAAACCAATAAATACCCAAACATCTATTCCATAATCACAACTAACCAACCACTATGTTGGTTATAAATACATGATGAAATAAAAAGAAAAAAGGGATCCACTATGTCTTTGATAAAAAAACATCCCAATATCAATGAAATAAATATTAACATCAATGAATAATTAATTATAATATTATTAATTAATCCATTTTTAAACAAGGAATATTTGGTGAAATCTCACAAACTCACCACATTATACCTGAACTACACCCGACGACACCGCATGGGTCCATCTCTCATCCATTGACCTAAAATGAGAGAAATACTTAATAATAATCATAAAAAATAGGAAATTCAATTTAATTTTTTTAAAACCTAAAATTAATCGATAGTACAATGTATTTTTGATGAAATGATGAGTGAAAGAAGGTATAAGACATCTTGGGATGTCCTCTTCCAAGGCTTAATTAAATCCTCTTAATGATCAGCTGATTTCACCATGCTTAAGTGGAATCATAACTGTATCCCTAACTAGGATAAGAATAAATTTGATAGGTAGGTATTTGAGGATCAACGAAGAATGGTTTAGGCCAATACTTACTTGGAATCGATGTTTAAAGCCACAAAAAATCCGTCTCTTGAGGGTTCTTGAAAGGGTGAACAAAGGGGAAGAGACCCCTGACCGTTTGTACAAGAGAAGGAGGAGGGAGGGTGATACCCCACCTAAAAACATAAGGGGTAAATAATATAAATTTTACCCCTTTAAAGGATATCATTTGGATAATGGTTCCCACCATCCTACTAGAGACTCAATTGCATATTTTTCTTCAATAGCTACCCAAACTCTCCTAAGGCACCTCTGAGAACTTATAATTCCTCCTAAGCCTCCAACCATATCTAAAAAAATATTTTTGGGGTTACATTCATCAAAACACTCTTTTAAACATCCAATATAAATTTTACCCACTCACTAATTTGAAAATTAAAATTTATGTTGAATTTCGAATGCTAGAATTGACATGGGGTTTTACACTGCTAATTATACAGTATGTAAAAGTTGGTTCTAGGGAACCAAATCCAACATTATAAAATAATTTAAGCTCATTAATTTACTAATTACAACCATATAATACATTTTAGGTTTCCAAATCTCAATAGAAGCTCAATAAATAACCTTGAAAAAGTTTCTACTCTTGACTAGATCTTGGAGTAGATTTTTTCTGGAAATTATTTACCTTCTATTTAATTTATTTTTTGGTTTTATATATTGAGCACAAAAGTTTCACAACCTTTTTCAATTAAATAATTAATCTATATAATAATACCATTGTTTTATTAAAAATTAATTAATAAAAATAAATAAATTATAATTAATTAATTACTAAATATTATTAAGTTAATACTAATAATTATAAATTTATAACTTATTATTAATAATTATAATTAGTTTGGTATAATTCAAAATTATCAGTTATTAATAAATATTATTGACTAAATACTAATTATTATTAATTATTTAAAATTATTATTAATTAGTATTAATTAATTTTAATTATAATATTAAATTTTAATGATTAGTACTTATAAATATTAATTTCAACATGATTTATTAATATTAATTATTAGTAGTGTGTTATTACTATTTAAATATTATTAATAATGTGTTATTAAAATTAATATATATAAAATAAAAAATTTAAATATATATGAAAATATATTTATAGGCAGTCAGGGAGGGGGAATTAAAATTTCATTGAAAATATACATATTCCAAAAAAGTAATCAGTGATACTCAATCTCAAGAGCTCCCTAATACTTCTTATGGTTGTAACCACTAGGCTCTGCCCTAAGTGGCTATACATAAATATTAAAAACCTAAAAAAAATTATTTTTTTAGTTTGAAAAGAATGCGTTTGTTCTTGGACACATCTTATTAAAAGTTTTTTTTTTAAAAATTCATTTATTCCCACAATACATTTCCTAGAACAAAAATGAATTTTGGGCTTAAAAAAAGTTTCCCCCATATTTATAAAAAAATTATTATAAAACCATTTCTATTGTTTTTTCCCAAAAAACCAAATAATAAAACTTTCCAAAGATTAATTAATTTACTCTTATCATTTATGTCACCCATGTATGAAATCCATCATCCAGTCACATGTTTCTTCAATTTTAGTGGGAATGGAAGGGTTTTGGGAATTTTTATGGTATTTTACAATAATAAGATCACAAATTCATGTTACAATATCATTATTAAAGAGTTTATCTATACTAAATAATTATGTATCTCTAAGGTTGTAAATGAATTAAATTTATAACGTATATAAAAATACACATTTTTTGAGGAACTCCATAAATAAAGATCTTAAATATATTGGAATATTAAATAATCATCAGGAAAAATTATAGTAAAAATGAATTTATAAGAGAATCCATGGAATTAATGAATATTTATTTTAATAATTGGATGCCTTGAAGACAATATTTAATGTTCTATTTGAAGGAATGTTATTTAAAATTTGAAACCCAATCTTTTTAGATATCCCATGTTTGCATGAATTATAATCATAAAATGACATTTTAGCAGATAGAAAATCATTATAAAATTTCCTACTTATTAATATTTCACTTTAGAATGGCAGTCCTTATCTAGTTATGTTTTAAATATAAGACTTAAATCAAATTGTTTTATCAAAACAATTTTGATTTTGATTTAATAACCAATACCACATCATCTTCAATTTTTAACATTTTATTCAAGGGAAAGCTCAATGTTTGGGAACATTAGAAAGGCATGTAATGGTTTAGGAAAACCACATCACAAACCACAATTATAATATATTTTAGTGGTAGGTAATCAAGATTGTGGTATACATTGTAGGCCTCAATTGGGTTCCCCTTCAAGATAACAAGACAACCACTATTTTACTTCACGACCAATGTTCTAAATCCACACCTCTTCATCCTTAATCCTTTTATAATTTCTCAAGGAGTACCCTACAGTCCAATTATATTTTGCAAGAACATAAAAAGGAGACCAACAATATGGAATCTATTTCAATATCATCCATAGAAATTTCATGATTTTTATCTAGGGAAAATACACAATAAAAATATTTAAACTATGATATTAGATAATTACAAAAACATCACGATCTCTGCCAAATAATTTCCTCTTGTGAGGGTTCTACACATCTCATGGTATTTCTATAAAATTAAATAATCTAAGAATTATGAGTACATATTGTTTTGGTCATTAAATTTGATTTAAAATTATCAAAAATGTCCTGATAAAAGAAAATAACATAGAAAAAATAAGGATAAGTATGTTCCCAATCACAGATAATCACAAAAGAAATAGAAAAATTTATTTACATGATTTATTCTATGTCAGAACTATATGAAAAAATTGAAACCATGACTCATATTTAATTCCTATGAAAAAATGGGAATAGATAAAACATATAATCATTAATAGAAAAAATTAAAATTCGAGAAATTATCTTGTATATTGTTATTATTGAGCAAATAAGTATTAATAAACCTTTATTCTAGGAGACAATGAATATTATCACTCTGAATAGACTCATGCATTGCACACAATGAATAAAATAAACCATTATAATAGTCTTATTAATCAAAATCATAAAATAATGGTAAACAATTACATAACTATGAAAACCTAGAACATGAGAGAAATATTGGGTAATAAGTCAAACCAAAAAACCTCAGTGGGTCATCTCTCAGGTGTAATAACCCAAATTTTTATCATGAATTTTCCTCTAATAATTTCAAAGTATTTAATAACTTTTCATAAAAAAATATCAAGTTAAAATGAAAAATTTTCTATTTATTTATTGTGAAATATTGAAATATAAATTGAAAAAAACATCATTACGAGTAATCCAAATGAAACATAATTATTAAAATTCAATACAATATTACCATATGTAAATAAAAATATTTTAATATTGATGTATTCTTCATCACGATATCCAATTAAGATCATACCAGCAATTATAACTATAGAAAGAATGAAAAACATTATAAATGTGATAGAAATTTTGAATAAAGAAATATGATGAATAATTTTATAGAACTATAAAATGTAATATATAATAATTCAAAAGAAAAATGATAATGTCATCCATTTATTATATAGTCATTGGATATATATTCATTGGATATATATAACCGTTAGATATATATATATATATATATATATATCCATTCGAAATATGCATTCATTTATATGGTTATTATATATAGAATTAATAACATTAGGAAATTGATGATGCTATGGAATAGTGTTGTAAATTTCCTTTATTTGAGGATCATTTATCTAATCTTGGTATAGAGGAAACATTGTTAGGGTTTTCCCTAGATTAATCCAATGTAGAAAATTAAAAAACATGATTTGAGAAGGATCATTTTTTGAAGAATTTGAATATCATGAAAATCACTATAAGATTCATATTAACTGAGTCAAAACTTAAAAAAACCATCATGTTTTATATCAATAATTTGGTTTACATAGATATTTAGAGTGGTTATTCCAGTAGATGATATGGTGTCATCAACACAAATAGTTAATATTATAAAAGTTTCATTTTGTTTTTATTTTATTATGAATTTATTATAGAAACATTAATAATTATAATTAGTATAATATCATTTTAAAATAAAAAATTAATCTCCATGGAATAATAAAGGAATAAAAAGAAATATATATCTCAATGAAATTATTTTTTATTTAAAAATTATTTTTTATCTATAATGTGTTTTAGTTAAAAATAAATTTCTAATAGTTATTATTTGAATATGATAAAATAGATTTCATATTTAGAATCAGGACATAAAGATTTGGTTAATGACTAATTTCAGTATTTTAAGAAAAAAGGTAAATAAGAAAATTAAAATAGTAAAGAATACAATGTAGTAAATGGATAAATTAATGAATAAAGAAATATATTATCTATGGAAATAAACACTTAAATGTTTATATAAAGGAATTAATGGTTTATCTTAACTCTTATTCTATTTATGAGACTCTTTTCTTAAAAATTTACTATCTATACTCAACAAGGAATAAATATTTGAAGAAATGTCACCCATTATCATATGTAAATAGGGTCTTCCAAAACCCATTAAAAATCACACCTATTGTTTAGTTTCTACTCTAATATATACCCAAATTACCTCCCTAAAAATCCCCTCTCCAAATTTTAAGACACAGTTTCAAGAAGAAAGTAATGTCTTCCTAACAAAGAATGTTTCTAAGAGGAAAAATTGAGTTTTTCATAAGTAATAATACTTCTATTTTATTTTTTTTATTTTCTCATCATCACCCATATTAAATATTATATAAAAATATAATATATTATAAATAATATTATTATACTTTTTTAATAATGAAATTATAATAAAATCAAGTCATATTATTACTCATCTATTAATTATAAACATATTTATATTTGGGTTTGATTAACCACCTATATTAACAATGGTATAAAATTTTCATCATAGATGGTTATAAAAATGTAAATATTTATGATATATGGTATTAATGTTAAATATAAGATGTTATTATAATTATTAAATTCCAATTATAAAAATTTATTCATTATTAAAATAATTGATTTCAATTGATTAAATAATAAAAAATTAATAAATAACAAATTGTTCTTTATAAATCATACTCGTACCTATCATGGAATGAAAAAATAAATTTAGAAAAAGTGTATAAATTATCATAATAGTATCTTTACTATTTAATATATAATGAACTCATGATCATTGAATGATAAATGAGAAAAATATACTTAAGAAAAGGTGGAACAAATGGAACAAGTATGATATGATGAATAATATTGATTACGAATCATTAAAAAAAATAAGAAATTAAAAAATATAAATAAGTAATATTAATTGAAGTAAATATAAATAATATTATTATATAGATTAATAATAAACCTATGTTTTTATAGGTAATTAGGGTGTTTTCGAGGAAGCATGAATTTAAGGTAAGGGAATTCCTTTACTTAACCTCCTTTCATTATTTTATTTATTCTTTAACTATTATTTTATAAATTATGTATATTATTCATATTGAATATCTTATATTGAGTGTCTTATTATTTTTTGGGGAATTTAAATTTCATTATCAGAATATACTCTGTGATTCAATCTTACCCTCTGAAGTACAATACTCCATGGAGAAAATTTCCACTTTTATTTTTAAATATTTATCTTCCATATTAATAATAATTCTGAATAAAATTATTGTTTTTAATTATTTTTAATTTCAAATATCATTTTTAATTTTTAATATATAATACTAATCATTAATATATATTTAAATTGATTTTTTATCCCTATCAGCGATGTGGGTTATTTCAAGCTGTTAAAATTTATAAAACAATATTTATTTCAACTTCCCATTGGTTTCCTATATTTCCCTCCATGTTTCATCTGGTTTAGAGTTGTTTATTTTCAGCGTTCCATTATTGGGATGTATTATTATTAAAATAATATTTTCATATTTGTTATGTTCTCTTTGGAAAATGATTTTAGCAGTGACTCATGTATTTTTTTGATAATGTTTTAAAAATGTTAAGAAACCCAATGTCATGATTTCAATTCCATTTCCCAATCTTTTTTTGAAGCTAAATCATACATAAATATCACCATTCATGTATTAAATTCTAAATTATATTATAATATGTTTTATTTTAGTGTTTTTTTATCATCCAATCTAATTTTGGCTATATTTCTTTAATACCATATAATAATATTTTGTAACCCTTTTTATTTCAATCAGTTAATTGATCTATGATTTTAAAGGATATATTATTTTTTTCATATGAAACACATATTTATGTATATAACATTACATGAAGAGTGAGACCATAATTATATATCCATCTAATGTATTTAGTGAAGTTTATATCTTATGAGATGAAATGTATGCAACTTGATAGGTTATCATATTTCACTATATTATGAGACATTTTTATCCATTACGTGACGATGGTAGTGGAAGACATATTAAAAATATGTTTTTACATTATATTATTTTGCATGTTTTTATTTCCAATATTATTTCTCTAAGATTTATTATTATTTATGTATGATTCTATATTTTTATATCATGGAATTTGTTATGGTTTTACTATCATATTTTTTTTTCATGTTTCTATACCATAATCTTTTATTTTTTTCATGAATCATGATTAATCCATATAATTTAGTTATATTATTCCATTAATAATTTCATTTATCTAATGTTTATTTTTTTCACATGTATATGCGTTAATGATAAATCCTCTATGAACTAATATTATTTTACATCTTATTGGGAAGTCTTTTCATCCATTCCTTTTCCTAGGTTTTTTATTATTTCCTATAAAGTAATAATCTTAATAAGGAATAAACTATATAAAATGTTATGTATGAAAAATTAAACGTATTATTAAATAAGATGGATGTGTTGGTAATATTCAAAGATACAATACCTTTGGGTTTTGGGAGTGTGATTTATTTATAAGTTGCAATTTTTATTCATGTAAAATGATGTAATATATATATATATATATATATTTGTGTGTGTGTGTTATGTTTGGGTTATCTAATTTGGTATAAAACTAGTTTTTATTTAACTTTTGAGTTTTATTTTTAAGAATAAATAGATAAAATATAATGTAATCTTGATTGAACCAAAAGTTGTATAGATTGAAAAAAAAGTGTCATAAGTTGAAAAAAGGTCTCCTTGGATATGAAATCTTAGGATTTATTTTTCAAATGCTTTTTTACTATAATTTTATTATATATTATTGTTTAATTTTAACATTAAAATTTTCTATTTTAATAAATTTTTAGAACTAGGATAAACTAAGTGAACAATGAATGTAATCAACAAGATAATGTTTTTCCAAACAAATTACCCAATGGAATAGGAGATAGTGTAAAAATTATCATGGATATACTTAGGAAAATATATTACATTACAAACACTTAAACAAAATATATTTAAATTAAAAAATAACTATTAAAGGAACAACTCTATATTGAGTGTATTATGAAATAATAACCACCAACTTTTAGTTGATCTCTCAAACACTTTACTTAAAAAAAGGATCATTATGATAAAATTTATTTTACTATTCCTCTTTGTTTAGATCATGAAAAAGTGGTTATAAATATTTTTTTTATGAAGGTGAAATGGACCATTGGTGTAATTTGATCAAGAACACAAAAAAATAGAGGAAATTGAATCTATGTATTAATAAGAGTTTAATAAAATATTTATCAAGAAATATTTTCCTCAAACTATTCACATAAAAATAGAGCAAGAATTACTTGATTTTATATAGAAATACCATGGATATATTAGTTCTTAAGAAGTTAATTTCACAATAATTTAATGTTACACATTTATTTTTATCATTGATCTAAAAAGTATAATCAATTAATTATTTTGTGGATTAAAACCAAGTTTCAAAAAAAAATTTCAATAAAGGACATTGGAAGCTATGATGAAATTTTTTAATGTGATATTATAGTAGAAAATTAAAATGAGGACTCACAATATATAATGTATTTGTGTATAAAAATAAAAAAATATAGTTCCATGAATTCGGTAATGGTAATTGGCTTGGAGGAATGATTATTCAAGTACATATATTTCAGAAATGCAAGAAAAAGCACCCACGAAATGGCCTCAAAGGAATTGGAAAATGATTCAAGTGTATAAAAAAATTTCATTAATCACATGATTATTAAATATATATGAATAAATTGGTGAATAGAATATTGTGGTATAATGTTCCACCTATTCCACCACTAACTGTTCATTCTATAAACAATAAGGAGTTTGTGAATTTTGAAAACCGGTGCACTAAAACAAGGGTTAATGAGGAAAATCAACATAAAAATTTAATTAAACCAACTAAGAAGGAATATATATTTCAATAAATACTACCAAAGAGGATCTTTAAAATAATGTGGTGAAAGGTACAATTATTATACTTTCAATAACCATGATCATGTTATTTGATTTTGGTTCAAAAAATTTATTTATATTTTTCTAGTTTTATAAGGAAATTTATTCACCACCACAAAGAATAGATATTTAGTTATTAGTTAAAATAAATAGTTGTGTGATTATTTAATACAAATTATATAATAATTTTTTTATTGATATTTTTAGGAATGTATTTATTTAAAATATAGTTATTCATCCATTAGTGGAATTTATTATGACATTTTGAATGGATTTACATTTACTATATGGAGATCACATCAATTAATAGAATAGGGAAATATCATCTCATATCCCAAATCATCCTTTGATTATATATAAATTCATGGATTATTATAAAAATAACATGGGAACTAATTCCTTAATATGGGTCTTAATACCAAATAATAAAGGATATTTGTCTCAAATGGTTAGGGATAAAATAAAAATGCATGAAATAAAAATTATGTTAGAATAAGATGTTGTATTTATTTAATAGTTACCTTGCATTCCCCCAGATAATGAGGTTGAGTTTTAAATTTAATTCATACATGATTCTATGACTATATAGAGAAATACTTAAATAATGACCCCAATTAAATCAGAATAATTAAAGGAGAAACTATAATAGAATAAAATATGGTTTTCTATAGATATGTGTTTTACTATGGTGTGAAAGAATTATATTGCTTAAAAATATGGATGGGTTAATGAATATTTGAAATGGATATTATGAGCTTAACTAGAACATTATTAAAGATAATTATGCATTATATCATAAAGAGTACTTATTTAGTAAACTTCCCAGGGATTAATACTTATAAAAGTTGGATTCTTGATATGGATACCATTAACTTAGGTTAAAAGGAGAGGATATATCTAATAAATTATTTTAGAAAAGACATGGGAACTATGATTTCATAGTGATACCTTTTAGACTCATATATTCCATAACTATCTTCATAAAAATGATGAATTGAGTAATTCAATATTAACTAGATAATTATTTGGTTGTATTACTAATTACATTCTCATATATTCCCAGATAAAGGAATAACATGAAGATCATTTAAGTATTGTGTCAAGGACATTGCGAAAGGATAAATTTTATGATAATTATAGAAAATATGAATTATATATATAAACAAATATTTTTTCCCATGTAATCAAAATAAAGGTTATATCTAGGGATCAATAAATGTTATTGGTGATTAAATAATATTATAGTACAAAAAGGGAATAGATATTAATGGTTTTATTATATTGGATGAATACCATACAAACTTCATAAGAAAATTTTCACAATCCATAAATCCACTAATGAAGTTAAATTGAAAGGGAGTAATGTTTCTCTTGATATGAGAATAAGAAGATAACCTCAAGGAGCTTGATAAGTGGTTAATTAGTACACATGTATTAACACTATCCTATGGTAGCATAGAGTTTTTTATATATAACAGTGAATTAAATAATTTCTTAGGTTGTGTTATTATAAAAAATTACAATGTGTTGGCTTATGTATCACATTAATTAATAATCCACGAGAAAAATCACTCGTTATTTGATATGAAATTAGTTATGGTAATTAATTAATTAATAATTTGAAGGCATTATCTATATAGAGATATGTGCCATATATATATTGATCAAAATATCATAATATAAATATTAAAAAAGAATAAATAACAACATCTGATAAAGGTTATGGTTTGAGTTGATCAATGAATATGCCTACTCAATGCACCCCCATCATTGAAATACAAACAAGGTGGATAATTTTCTGACCCGAAAGGATTACACTACATTATCCATTACGAGGATTGAATGTGACTTAATATACATGGATATGAATAGGATAAACATGTAAATCATGTGGGAAAGTATGAAGTCCTACCTTTCACAAATGATATCTCTACCACCCATTTATGTGAAGAACAATGAGGAATAAAAGGATGATATGAATTTATATAAGAAGGTTGGATATATTCCAGAGTTCAAAAATGATAAAGATGAATTTATATGACTTAGAATATGAATGTGTTCCCCATCCATTATATAACTGAATAATGATATTTTTCCTGATGTAAAAATCTCATCATTCATTATTTCCTTAGGAAGTTCAAAAATTTATAGTGATCTCATGGAGAAATTCTAGTGGGAAAAAATTAAGAGGAATATTTCATAGTATAAATTGTAATTCTAGGTCTTACAACATGTTATTTACATAGGGTAGAAGGATAAGGGGATGATGAAACCATTTCCTATACCTATATGAAAATGGGAGAATATTTACATGTATTTCATTATTGGTCATCCAAATAATTCTAAGGGAAATAATTCTATTTGATTTATGGTCATATTCTATAAAAACTTTTCTTAATTAATTTTTAATCGAGAGGATTTATCAATTGATCAAATTTACAAGATATATGTAAAATTTGTAGTAAATATATATTACATACCTCTTTTAGTTATATTTAATCATGATCCAAGGTTAATATCAATGTTTAGGATACATATTAAATAATAATTATACAAATAACCAGACATTAAGACTACATATCACCCTCAAATTGATGGTTAATTTGAAAGAAATATTTTTAAATTGGAAGATATGTTTAGATCATGCTTGATGAAATTTAAAGGAGGAGACGATAGTCATCTTCCAGAGATCTAGTTCTCTTAAGACATAATTTTATACCCATGCATTAAAATTGGACCATAAGAGGCATTTTTTTACTGGAATTGTTATGTTCCAAAACTCACCTTCTAGAACATCACTTATAGATTAAGGGTAAAAAATTCCAAAATTGGTAACACATGATTTTAATGAATGTATAATGGAACTACATGCCAACATCTCATGAAAAATATTCTTAATCTTAGAGGAACTTACAAAACACAAACACAAGTGAAACAATAAAATTACACATAGCCATATGAATGAGAAATAAGAGAGTTTACATGGTTTGGAATTAGTCCAACTCTATGGGAGAAATACTAATTTATTTATTAGAAACAATGCATAAAGAAAAAATTACAATATTTTGAGCTAATTGAGATATAAAAAACAAGTGACCCAACCCATCAATTAATAGAAAAGTATAGAGGGATGATTCTATTCCACTACCTTGTGATATTTATGAACAATGATATGCTCAGTAAAGGAAACTATTAGGTTCTTAGATCATGCACTGCCTCAACTTCAAATACTTTATGAAAAGTTCATGCATTCCATTTTACTCATATTCACTCTTATAAAAAATATTACACGGTCTTTGAACATGATTTTTATTATTTTGTATGATAATATTTACAATTATAGAAGTCAATCTATCCTTCCACCCTTCCATAATCTAGATTCAGCCATAACCAATACTACCATATTATGTTTTATACTTCGTTATATCTGGTGAAATTCCTCTATTTATTTTTACACTTGGAATGTACCAAACAACTTCTGGAATTTTCAATACCTATCTAGAAAATATTTATCATAAAAAATCACAATAATATCACACATGACTATTGTTTTCTTAGATTCACAAAGCCCTTGGGGTCACATAAGAAATTTCTCCATTCCTTTGAAAAAAATAATTAGTAAATATATGTTCCTTTATTCTAATAATCCAAGCCCCATTATGGCACGTCATTTCCCCATAATTTCCTAGTAAATGATATAAATTGGAGTATCTATAAGATTTCAGATTCCTTATATCTTACATATCTTCAAAACTCTATATTTTAAAATATTTATGATGAAGTTCTATTTTTACTAGATGTCATTTATTTTGTGTGGAATCATCATATTATTTTCAATATGGATTTCACTATGACTATCGCGAAATCACATCCCATTTTCTATTATTAATTTTGTGTTCATCCAACAAGGATATCATTTTTATAACCCCCTTCCTAATTTTTATTATTTATTTATAATTTGATTCAATGGTAGACAACAATAATACTAGTTTTTGTATAGACATCCAACATATATTAGTTACTCCATAGGTAAACAAAAATATAGTGGTACTTTTCTATGTTTCCATATCCCCTCAAAAGTCAATATAAATATAACCTTGTAATGGATCATCTGTTCTGAAACATAATCCCAGTTCTTTTAGAATTATAATATACTAGAGTGTCAAATTTACAAAATCCTAGTTATCCTTTATTATTTTTTTTACAAAGAAACTGAAAGATCCAACTACTTAAGCATTATTCGTTATTATAAAATTCATGGAATACATCAAAATTTTTATCAATAAACCATATTAAACCTTGTACATATACGTAGCATCATATTGTGTTTATGTTACGTTCTCTTTTTATAGTTTTAAATTTTCAACTAGTTGGGTAGATACAGGTTTGGATTAGTATATTTAGAACCCTTCCAAAATTATCTAAATGTATTCTGACTAAGAAAACATCAATGATCTGTGTCTTTAGTCACTCTAGATTCTTATTCCCGAAATTTTATATATTATTATAGTTATTTAATATTAAAAATACTTTAATAATATTTCTTTAACTCTTAAATATACTTTGATGATTCTTATATCATTTAACACCTCTCGGTAGCATTAATGATCCACATTTCATTGGAAAAACATCCGTTCTACCATATAAGATTCAATATTTTTGGTTCAATTCCTTGGGGGATTTCATTAGTACATAAATTCTATTGTTAATATCACATACTATACTGATTATATATTCCTTGAATCCTTATGGTCTCTCTACAAATATTCATCGAATCATTTGGGTTCCATTGCTTGGGTGCTTTCCTTAGTTCATAAAGTCTCTTCCTCAGATCCCACAATATATTGATTATAGATTCATTGAATCCATATGGTTTCTATATAAATTTTTATTCCTATAAATATCCATGAAGAAATTTCCTTTTTTACCCTATAATTGTTTAAGATGTTGGCCTATATCCATTATAATTCAAAGCACCATCCTGATTATTATGTTGTTAACAACTGAAGAAAATAATTAAATGAAATTGTGTAACACAATGAAATTTTAAAATAATAACACTGTGTTAGATATCATATGCGACATTAAACATTTATCATAAATAATATGTGAAATATATTTCATTAAATATAATTTCTTTGATAGCTAGTGATACACACAACCTCGAGTCTAAATTAACTGAAATATAGTCTATAGTTATAACCTAGACATGAAATTCACAAGTATGAATAGGAATAAATAAATTATGAAAATTATATGGGTTAAAAATTTTATAAAATAAATTAAATGTTTATTGAGTTATTATAAATAAAAGAAATTCATTTGAAATAAAAAGAAATGTTTTTCTAGAAAACTGTATTTTTTTGTAACAAATTATTTTGTCTCATTTTGTGCACTTAGGTTAAATTTAATTTTTAATAATTTTAGAAAATTTATTTTATAAAATGAACATAAATTTTAAAATTATAATTTCAATGTTATATTAGAGTCATTTTTTGATAATTTTCTAAAAGGATAAATTTTTCGATGACTAGTTATAGTAATAGTTTTTATTTAAAACCAAATTTCCATTTAAATAATTTAAAATTTAAATTTTTATTTAAAATTATTTTAAAATAAAAATTATTTTAAATCTACTATAATAAATTCAGTTTGTGTTGTTGTAATCAAATTATTTTTTAATTTTGATATTAAAACTTTCTATACTTTTGAGAATATTCTCGTTGTAAAATTTCTTATTCGTAGCATCCGAGGGTTTAATTTTAAATTATAATTTTAAATTTCTATGAATAGAATTTTGAAAAATGGATTCTATATTCAGAATCAGAATAATTAATATGATATAATATGTTCAACTTAATTTTTTTTATAATGAATAGTAAAAAGAGTAAATATTAATTACTATGGTTAAGGTTAAAACAAGTTTATCGGGGGTTAAAAAAAATTAAAAGGGTTAAAATGGAATATAAAATTTTCTAATTTCTATTTTAGGATCATATTTATTCCTTATATCATCCATGGTTATATAATGATTCATCTTGGAGCCTTTTTCACATAATGAACATCGATATAACGTTTTCTTTTCAAAAATTCCTTGGGTGTCCTATCCCCCACATATAAAAGGCCACCCCTTTAATATCCTATTAACATTCCAAAATCCTTTTGGTTCACCCCATAATTACTGTAATATCTTATTTAATTCTATACCCTCATTCTATAGTCATTTTTTTGTTCACAAATCGAATCTAGGAAGGATTTATATATAAACATAGAGAGGTTTTCCGAATATGAGGTAATTTTCTTAAGCATGCGCTTTCATCTCACTTATTCTTATAAATATATAAAATATTAATCAAGTATTATAAAATAATAAAAAAATAATCTAAAATATAATCAGATGTTATTTTTTTAATTATATAACTTATATCTATCTTCTCCTCAATAAAATGGGAAACAAAACTATCGATCATGTGTATGGAGGACTACCGCCTCACGAACTGATCAATTTATTTTCCATTATTACCTCTCATACTTGGATATAATGATGTATTTAACTAATTTATATAATATTTATGAAATTATTATACTTATTTAATTATAATATGACATATATCTTTTTACCTTACAATCTGTTGGAAACTAATAACGGTGCTTGTGGGTGCGTGTGGACTACCACATTTACCTGGCGATGTGAAATTTTGTTCATTTTATTTTAACATGGATGGTAATAAGGATATATTAAATGAATATAAATAAAATATTTTACATAATAATGGTTCTATAAAGGAGAATAATTATTTATATTTTCTACTTCCCATATGTTGGAAAAATAAAAACAACGTTAATGCGAACGGTCGGCCTACCGTCTCAATGAACGGTGCAACTCATTTTCCTATATCTATCTTTTATAGAATGGTATATATAATTATTTTATTATTATATATTATATTAAAATAATTATTTAAAATCTATAAATTATTTAACCATGATCAATGTAAAAGTAATGAAACTTCCAAAACAAAACATACATGAGAAACAAACCAATTATCACCTGAAACAATGATATTAAAAAGAATTATTAATACACAGGTAAAAAAATATAATTTAATAATACATGGTATTAAATATATTATTATGGGTTTTAAATATTATTATAATAAAACTATATTTCTTTATATAGGTGGTTCATACACATACGAAGTAAACGAGACTTCAGTTAAGGGTTTATCGTCTCACTTTTACTTACGTGAGACGTATGACATATTCACCACATAGTTATTTTTTGGGGTGTATGTATTTATCATTTTATATTTTATATTACAAATCAATTTATATTCATTTTATTTAAAGTTACATAGGAATCTATTTCTTTCAGGGGGATTATGAATTCAAATGTTGCCAAAGTGGTAATGGTTTATGTTACAATCTCATTATTTATCAGGATTATTAAGGAATAAGTTTTTATAATGAAATGTTATGATATATATTTCAAAAAACTTATTAATTTTACTATAGTATATTTATATATATATAATACATGTTTTAATATCATAATACTCTCTTTAATAATAAAATCGACCAAAATAAGCGTTTTAAAGAAAATCGACATCATTTATCTCTTTAGTCGAAAAAACTTATTCTTTCATATCCATGATTTATAAAAACATTTTCAAGAATATTTTATAATTATAGAAATTGTTTTTAAGTTAAATTTTTCCCATTTTTTTAATTTTTTACAAAATGGTTTTAAAGTAATCTTTCTATTATTTTCTAAACGAGGCACATTATAATTTTTTTACAGCATTGTGAAATGAAGGTTTTTTATATTATATGACATGTCAAGAACTAACCAACATCATAAACAATCATTAATTTGAATATTAATTAACAATTTTAAGATTATATTTTTAATAATAGTTTTTTCTTAATATTCTATAGTTTTTTAGTTTTTAAAACTAATTTTTAAATTGAAAACTATACTTTCCTCTAGAAAGTTTTTAATGGATTTTCATAGTATTTCTATTCATAAATTGAAAAACCCCTATTTAAATGACGATTCATTAATAATATGTTATAATGATACCATATTTATTATTTATCTAGATGGTTTATGATTAGTTTGACTGGGCATGTACAATTTTGTATACCATTCTCCATATTACTCTAAATGGGTTATGATTATGTTTATTGATTGGGGGAAGGTATTAAAATTTAATATGATAATTTTTTGAATAAAATGGTTATGTTGATTATGTTTCACCCCATTCATATAAGGAATGAATTGGACTTATTGTGTGATGAGAAGGTCCGGCTATAGCCCCTCGATGCATCGGCAGGTTTTACGAGACAAACTAGCTTGGTTATTTGGCCAAAACACTACCCATTTATGTAAGATGTCATGTAATGAGGACATTATTGTATGGTTATGATGTCTGGTATTATTAATTCCCTCATAAATAGATTAGTTATTGATGTACCATGTGATTATTTTATTAGATAGAATATCAATGGTTACGTTTCATGATCATGTGATTATTTATATAGAATTATGTGATCATCATTTATTCCTACCATATTATTCTCAAGTAATTTATTGAATGGAGTACTTTGAAGTTATTTACCTTACCAAATTTCATAATCCTTATTTATTCATGACAACTTTAAATATATTTATACCCATTTTGATAATTAGAGATCACTATTTTTTTATATCCCCTTTCCCCAGGATGCAAGGAAGAGTTTTATAATTGATATGTAGGGATATGATAAAGGTAATAATGGTGTACTAAAAAAATACTATGTTTTATTGTATGTTTTCAATTATAATATGAGATTAAAGTATGTATGTAGTTTACCATGAATAATAAATTGTTTAGTCAATCAGGATGCAATTCCTTAAATATTATTCCAATTTAATAAATATACCACCGACTTTGGGATACTAGGGTTGGAGTATTCAAAAATAGACTCGTCCCATTTATTTAAATCCATTCATATATTACATTACCTTATAACTTTATCTTCCATAAACTTCTTCAATTAACTAGTAGAAAAATTTATTCTTTAATACTCCTTTTCCACCAGGAATTTCTGTTTTCTCCCATGCTTTGGAAATATATATTGATTCAATATCTTCCTTTATCACCAACTCCCATAATCTCAATTAACTAAAATTTTCTACTTTTTTTGGGCCCTTGAGTTCTATACCATCCATAATCAGTCAATAATGAAAATCAAGTATGTACTATTTTAGCTGTCTTCTAACATTGTTATACCTCTTTAAATCCTAAGGTTATAATTATTCCAAAACTATTTATTCTAGTACTCTTCCATATGATTCCACAGTCGTCAATATTTTCAGTAATTATATCTCTATAAATACCTCAAGAATATGACCTCCAACCAAAATTTTACCATAAATATAATTAGGTGTTTCAAAAAATGTAGTGAATAATGAACTTTTTGGAAATTCTAAACATTAATTTAGATCATCCTTGAAATGCTATGATAAGTGTTTATTCTCAGTTTCATCTTTAGGTTGGTTATAATCCTTTCATAAAATCCATTCATTAAATTTAAAATTTTGGTTTTGGATGAAATTTCATCTATAATTATTCCCAAACTAAAATTCAATGTATTTTCCACCGTACCACATAAAGAAACATGCCAAGGACTTTACATAAATCTTTTCCCACTCCCTAGAATCATCATGGACATAGGAATTACAACCAAATACATTGAGTTGGGAGGCATCTATTTATTTTATTATCAAAATAGCCTCTATAATCTCATTCATTTAATGTGTAGAAGAATTTTGATTCAAGATGTATGTTATATAATATATAGATCCTTCCTAAAATTAATTTTAGAAACTTGAATTTAATCTCATGATACAAGACGTCACATTTAGCGTTGATTTCATTAACTAGGTCACACAATTTTTTATAGTTTTCTAGGAATATGATTCTAAAAAATTACTTTATTCTAACTAATCTTTGAAAAATATCTTATTTCACATGATCCTACATTATAAAAAATCATGAGTAGAATCTTTACACCATCCTATTTTTCCACCATGGATTCCTATAGAATAAAAGTTTTTAAAACAATATAATTACTAATGAGAAAGAAAACACAAACCATCTATGTCACATAATCAATGAAGTTAAACTAGTATAATAACCCTATATGTTAATTAACTGATGTTGGCCCCCATACATCCATATGTAGTAGCTCCAATATTAGGTTCTTTGTTGTATTAGCATTGAAATTGAAAGAACCCTTTTGTTTCTTCCCAAGGAAAAAATGTTAACATATTTCATACTCTATTGATTAAGTTTGAGTATTCATTTAGCAGATAGAATTTTCATCCCTTTCTCACCCATGTGATCGAGATGATCATTCCCAAAAAGTTCTATTCCAAATGTTTTTTCAGAATGTTTTAACCTTATGAAACCCAAATATGGCACAATATTATATATTTCAAAACATTAACCACCACTATAGATCCTAGGATTATCTTATACAAGAAAACTATAATTGTACATGACTTCCCAAACCTTTAATTTTATATGTTTTGGGTGCTGGAGTTGTTCCAAAGGATGCTCAAAGAGGTTATGAGATTTTTTGGTAGATACCAGAGATACAACAGAGAAACTACAGGATATTTAGGTCATGTAACTGGAATTCATGATGTGTAAATATGAATCATGGATTACATATCCATCCAGTTCATGAATTTAATTTGGATAAAGGGGAACCCATTAGATGTGTCGCAAATTCTATAAGTGGAATTTATGACCTGTATTAAATAATTTTTAATGCGATGTGTTTTTTAGATAAAGATAAAAATTTGTGAATGCCTATATAATTCATGTCATGTTTATATATTATGAAATTTGAAACTAGAAGGATTCCAAATTTTAATTTTTTTGTATAATGATCATTCATTTGGACACACCTTCTCCCCTATCATTCTAGATGAACCCTAGGTTCCCAGAGGAGATCATCTACCCCCTTCATCCCTCTTTGATTTGTTGGATCAAGTGGATGACCATTTTTGATTGGTGGTAAGCCCTTTATTATTATTGGTTAGTTTACTTTTGTTCTTTTCTTGGGGATTCATTATGGTAATTTTTTTTTGGTTTTGGGTGTGAGTTTGGATACATTTTTACGATCCTTTGGTGCAATATATGTTGATCTACAATTTATCATGGTGTAGTTTTAGTTTGCGGGAATTTGTTCTTCTCATTACGGTGTGAAATGAGTCAAGAAAGAATTTTTTTGGATTGGTAAAAATTCGTTTGTATATATTATATATCATACGATAGGGTTCTACTTTTTTTCCCTACATGGGATGGTCTTGATAGCTTAATCAAAGAGAAATAACTAGTTAAATTGAAATTAAATGGTGGTAAAGGGGTTGGATTTACATGTTTTTACTGCTTTGATATTATTTTGACATGATAGATTACATTGGATTGATGCCCCACTGAAAATTATATCAATTGGGAGATTTTTTACACTATTTGACATGTGTTGTAGAACCTGTGTGGTTTTTGTGATATCACACAAAAATGGAAACTAGATAACCACTTATATGTTACTAATGAAATTGTTTCCTTAGGATTACGACTTTTGTGATAATTCCACTAAAATAAATTGAAATTTGATAAAATACCAATTGTTTATTTTGTAATAATGGTCCTTGTTGTGTTATGATGTGTGGCCTTGCTTGTGGGGTGTTGATGTGTTTTTGTGATGTGATATGGGGTTGATGGGTGAGATGTGGCCATTCTTTTGGGGTGGTAGAGTTATAGTTGTTTACATATTCCTTTGGGGTGTTAAGGTGGTGGTTGTTGGTCCATGATTTTAGGGTGAAGGGTGATAGTTGTTTGGATGTGCTTTTAGGGTGGTGAGGTGGTGGTTATTGGGCTATTATTTTGGGGAAGCAGGGTGATGGTTGTTTTTTCATTAATTTGGGGAGGCGGGTAGGTGGTTTTTTGGCCTTGATTTTGGGATGGAAAGGTTATGGATTAGTGGGGATGATGAGCTACTTATGTTGTGTGGTTTCTTTATGTTTTATATCTGGGTATTAATAGAATAATTAATTAATAATAATTGAAATTATTGGGGGTTTTTTGGTTAATGATATGGAAATGAAAAATAAAAAAATAAATAATTGGATGTGTGTTTAAATATGGTTGATGCTAAATAATGAAATTACTGGGCTGGATAATGGAATTTGTTAGTGGTGTGAGTTGTGACCTATGTCTTATGTGGTGTTATCCATTTAGAGGTGGAAGTTATTGGGGTGATGTTGTGAGTTGGTTTGGGTTTGGTTGTGAACCCATATGTTGGGATTGTGTGTGGTATATGTATATACTTTTATATTCATGCAATTTCTATACATACCCCACCCAGGTGGAGAACTATGTGCTGAAACCCATATTGTCTCATGGGGGAATTTTTACCAATATCCTAGTGATGGGATGGATAGATGTCTATCATCTCTTTCCTAATATCTATTCTAGGTGACTATATTTACACTGATAGTGATAGATAGAAGTCTTTTAGTGCACTAGGTGATAGCCTGGGTTTTTTCAGGTGAGATGTGATGACTGTTTTGTAGGGTGGTGGACCATGTATTTTCATGTGAGATGTTATGTGACTATTTTATGTCATGACATATAGTGGGGGTCATGCATGGTAGGAGGGAACATGGTTTATTTCATTAATGTTCACGATTCCTCACTACTCTGGTTATTATTGTGATGTGATGGTCCAAGTGTTTTTAGGATATATGTGATGGGACTATGCTATGGGGTGGTGGACTAGGTGGTTTTGGGTGTGATGTGATGTGAAAGTACTGTGGGGAGGTGGTATATGTTATTAAAAAGAGATCGGGGCATTAGGATGTATGATGTTGGGGCGTGAGAGAAAAAAATCAGTGGGAAAGATGTTCTGGGTACCCTCAATCGATATGCTTCTTATTATCTCAGAATACATGGCTTGAATTATTTAGTGAGTATTCCTTAGTGATGTTGGGATGGATAATTGACCTATTTACGGGCTTTTGAATTTTGAATTTTCTCATGGGTGCATTTGTATGCTTTTTTCTCATTTTCATGAGAGTCTTTGGGTTTGCTACTCTATATACTTATATGCTAACCCTCTATATATAAAACTATTTTTAGGTGTCTAGGTGGATTATGTGGACTATGTTGGACATTAATATCTCAGACCTTGGATAAATGTTGCGTTTATGTTTTATCTTAACTTTTGGATATTTTACTTTGGAGACTTTAACTATATCATTTTTATTTATACATGCATTTGTGGGATGGTTTTTGGTTTCTTTTTATATTATGTCAGAGAGTTTCTTGTGGATGATTCATATTATATCCCGATCCTATATTATTATATATGGTAATTCTTTCCATTTTATTTGATTTTTATACCCTTGGTTCTAGTTTCCAAATTGAGGCCTACTGGAGGTGGTACTCAGGGGTTATTATCTCTCTCCCCCCATTAAGGTATCTTAAGAGGTAGGGGCTATGATTGAGTGGTATCTGAAGGTGATGGTTGAGATATTGAATGTATTTTGGAGTAAAGAATATTATGTATTGCATGGGTTGTTATGGTGTATGTTATAGTAAAACATGGTGCATGGCATAATCCAGGGATACCGGCTAGGACATAAGATTTTAGGCCCCCCTATGATCCAGTGCATCGACTCTAAGATTATTGAAGGACCAAGTGAGGTGGACCTGTTTATTGGGTAAAGATCTAGGATATGTATATGTATTATAATTACATGTGTTCTTGTTTTATTTGGGTTTTTTTGGAATTTTTAAAAAAGGAATAATGTGAATTAAAATTAATCTAAAGGAAATTCCCTACTACCGAGATGAGGAAATTATTGTTTTTTTTATTTGGCTCTAGTTCATCATCCACTTGTGGCTTAGGTAGTTGAGGTTCAACATGATAATACAATTTATTAATGGAGGTTAGATTTAGTTAAAGATATTGATTAGTGGAAGAGGAATTTTCACACATTCCAACAGTAGGATTTGGGGAAGTGTGTGGGAAGCGTTTCAGATGTTTTGATTGAGAGCAGGATGGAGGATATCAAGATCAATTTCATTTTTATCTTAGCCCCGATGGAGTAATCAGTCCCTTTAGCATCCAGTTAGATGTGGGGATCTACGTGAAAGTGGTGGGTTCTATATCTGGGAGATTGGAAGGAGGATAATGTTTCATTGATTGAATTTCAGAATGAGTTTCGGGGAAAGTTACATTCATCGACCATGATGGGAGTGAGGTGGTAGGAGGTTATTTTTCTAAAGTAGGGGAGAATGTTAGTACAAGAGTTTAGAATCAATTTCAAGGACCTTCTGTGATTTTACATAGATCTATTTATAGATTAGGGGCATCATGCATGACATCTTGAGGATGCACTCCCTCCATCTATCTAGTATGCGATTTTGACTTTTACATTTGTGACATATCTGGAGGTTCAAAAGAATGAGGTGGTGATCTATTGGATGAACCTATGATAAAGATTTACATGATTGGTGTACTAGAAGGGTTCTTCAAGGAGAAAGGTTTTTAGCAGAAGGTCTCAGGTTCCAGGCCCTTCCAGGTTTTGACTAACGAGGAGTTGACTGTACCAGTTAACCTTTTGGACTTCTAGTCCCAATAGTTTCTGTTATTTTTCTGGATATATCGGGATAATGTGTTTTGGTTATGGGGTTCATGGAAATTTCTAGAACCAGTGTCTAGTGGTTCCTTGAGCTCAGTTTTTAGTAGGTGGATAGGTTCAGTACTGACCTCAGTACTAATTTCTAGTGAGATTATTCTAGTACCAAGGGAAAAAAGTTTATGATCTCCTGAGGGGAGATGGAGTGGGTAGAGGATAAACACAGGATGTTCCTCATTTTTAGGGACCTCAACCCAAGAATGATTATATAGTTGGTATTCTTCATAGAGGTAGAGGAGTTGGGAATGGTCAGTTGAACACAATGGAGGTATAAATTCCAGTGGGGATGGATATTTTCAGTGGTATGATCATTTTTAATAGTAACCTTGTTTGTGACTTGTTTGATTATGGGGTTTCACACTACTTGGTTTCACGCAATCTAGTCCATGCACTGGGACTAGATGTTGAGAGGCTTACAATTCCCTTGATATTGACTATGCTAATTAGAGACAATACCATATTGTTTAATGTGTTGCGGGGATGTATAATGATGATAGGGCCACATTAGTCCCCTGGGGATATTTTCATGCTATATATTCAACAATATGATGTTATCTTAAGCATATACTGGTTATTTTTCATGCATTATATTATCTAATGGTTCTGAAGGAGAGTGTAGTTCTTATATGTTTATAGTCAATGTGTGGATTCAGTTGGTGAGTAGGGGTGCAATTTGGGTAGTCTTCATGTGGAGCCCCTTATTTATTTTATGGATGATTTGTCTATGGAATCAGAGGAAGATGTGATAGAAGAGTTCCCTAGGGTTATTGGGTACTTTCTATATTTTTTTTCCTAATGTGGTTGTGATTATACCCCCTTAACATTATGTTGAGTTTGGGAAATACTTGCAGCCTGGTGCTTCTCCAATTTTTTGGGATCGTTATCTGATGGAACCTTTTGAGTTGTGGTAGTTGAGGATTGATATTAATTATCTATTGAAGAAGGGTCTTATTCATCTCAGCGTGTTACCATGGGGTGTTCTAGTGTTTTTCTCTAATAAGGTGGATGGTAGAATGAGGTTGTGTACAGAATATTGGAGGTTGAATTAGGTAATAGTCAAGAATCGTTACCATCTTCCAAGGATTTAGGATATTTTCAACAATTTGTAATGAATTATTTGGATTTTCTAGGATCATTATTGGGTATGGATATCAATATTTGATGGTGAATAATGGAGTTATCCTGAAGACTGCATTCATATGTAGGAATAAGAACTTTCAGATTGTAGTCATGCCGTTCGATGTTATGAACATAACATATTTATTCGAGGGTATTGTAAACTCTATGTTCCATGATTTCCTAGGCTAGTTTTCCATCTTATTCATCGATGATATCTTTATCTAATCAAATTTATAGGACGATCATGTAGAGCATCATAGATTTAATTTACAGGTCATTCAACACCACCATATATAATGGAATTTTTCCAGGTTTGAGTTCTGGGTAAAAGTGGTGCATCAGATCAGGAATTTAGTTTCTTATCTGGGTGTGGCATTGAAATATTCAAATGCCAATGTCTTTGTTTCTTGGGAAACACGTAATAATTAGGCATAAGTTCATAGTTTTCTTGTTATTATAGGCTATTATTGGAGTTTTTTTCCTGATTTATCTCAAGTTCCAGCATTATTTAAATCATTTACCTAGAAGGAATATGATTATTTGTAGACCGATCAGTTCTAGGTAGCATTCAGTTACCTGAAGTGGAAGTTTTTCCGCACTCCGGTTCTTCAGTTTCCTTAGGAGGGTGTGATGTTAGAGGTGTTTTTGATGCTTCTCATATAGGCATGGGATCTGGGTTGATTAAATAGAGGAGGGTGATCTGTTATATCTTTTGGAAGTTATGTACCCACAAGTGAAACTCTTCCACCCATGATATAGAGCTAGAAGCAATCATGTTTATGATGAATTTTTTGCGGTATTACCTCATTGGGAATCACTTTATGGTCTTCAAGGACCAAAAGTGTTTGCAATATATCTTTTATCAGTGAGAAATGAATTTACAACAACAGAGGAGGGTGGTTTTTCATCAGGATTATGATTTTTAGATTTCTTACACCTTAGGAAAAGGAAATGTTTTCGCTGAAGGTTTAACCAAGAAGTTGGGGAAGGATGTTGTTTAGGAGTTTGGGGATACATAGGGAGAAACAGAGGAGTTGATTGCCTAGAACTTATATGAATGGGTAGATTATAGAATAGAATTATTTTTTGGATGAAGGTGTAGTCTTCATTTATTTAGAAGATGGAGAATTATATGTGGGGATACATAGAGGTAGAGGTGATATGAGATTGTGTTAGTCATGGTGATGCTCTGGAGAGATGGTCAGAACCAGATGCTGTTTCATGGAATGTTTTTTCCAATAGTGATTCATAATGGAGTCCATTTTGGGTTTCATATATCTGCTTTGGTGGTAAATCCAAGAGTTTCCAAGACGTACCTTAGATTTAGGATATATTTTTGGTGTCCTAGGATGAAATAAGTAGTGGCGTAGTTTGTGGCAAAGTGTTTGTTTTTTCAATAGTTAAATACTAAGAATCATGTTTATGGTGGTTTGTTAAAGACTTTGGATGTTCCCAAAATGAAATGGGTTGAAATATCAATGGATTTAATTATAGTTTTACCCCAATCTTATGGAAGTTATGATAATATATGGGAGATTGTGGATAATTTGATTAAATTGGCCCACTTCATATCAATCAAGGAGTTAAGAGAAGTGGATTATTTAGCTAAAATGTACATGGATCAGGTGGTGTGGTTGCATGGAGTTCCAATGCCCATAGTTTCAGATGAGGACCCACATTTTACCTTATGTGTCTCATGGAGATTAAAACATTATATTAGAACTTAGTTAGGCCTCAACACTGTATTCAACCCTTAGAAAAATGTGAAAATGGAGGGAACTATATAGACATTGGATGATATGTTGCGTGTGTTCATATTGGATATTGGTTGATCTTAGGTAAAACAGCTTTCATTGGTGGAGTTTCCTTATAATCATTGATATCACGCATCCATCGACATGGCCCTATTTGTGGATTTATACATGAGACCATGTTGTTCTTCCTTATACTAGATTATGGATGGGGAATTAGTAGTTCTTGGTCATGTTGTGGTGCAAATCATGATAGAGATGGTTCATCTCATTTGTGAAAGGATGAAATTAGTGCTGGATCAAAAAAAGCATTATTCTAGTCATAAAAGGAGGCACATGGATTTTGAGGTTAGGGACCACATTTTCTAGAAGGTTACCCCTAGATATGGTTAGTGGAGGTTTGGGAGGGTGAGTAATATTTCTCCCATGTTTTTTGGGCCCTTTGTGGTGTTGGGGTGAGTTTGAAAGGTGGAGTATCATTTGGAATTTACACCATGGCTGGAGAGGATCCAATATTTTGTCTATGTATCTCAGATTTATTTGTATCTTCATGATTATTCAAATTCCATTTAATAGGTAGATATGAATACTAAGGATAATGTGGCATTCATGGAGTGGTTACTTGAGATCTATGATCTTCAGGATAAATCAATATGGGGATGAACCATTCCCTTAGTTCATGTGTTGTGGAGGCATGGTGTCCAGGAAGAAAATACTTGGGAGTGGGATACCCAAATCTATTCCCAGTTCCCAAAGCTATTTTGAGTTTTTCATTACTCTATTTTTATTCATGACAAGCTATTTTGATCCTTTTGTTTTGTGATATGTGAAGTTTTACTAGGTTTGTGATGTATGATGCCTGATAAATTTCCGACATATAAAAATGGGAGTACCTGATTCTTAATTGAGATGAATTAACTATGATGTGATTACAATTATGTGGGTGAGTCAGTGCTACACATAAAGGATAGTGTCATGAAATGGAGAATGAAGTTCTCTGATTCATATGTTCAGGGAAGTGTGGTTGTTTTGGTTGGGTAGTTGCTGCTTTGGGTTGTGTGGGGTTTGTATGTTTGTGGTTATGGGGTTGTGTGAATTGTTTGTTTTTCATTTTTTTGGTGTATTTGGATTTTGGTAGAATTTTAGGTATGAAGAGATCCTTGAGAGGTATCTCATGAGGTGGTTGTTGGACCCCTTTCCTTTTGAGTTCAGTTTTTTATTCTTGAGGGTGGGAATTGTTGTAGAGGTATCTGATGTAATGAACTTTATCTTATAAGATCATTTATTTTCAATGTTTTGGGTATTATAGGTGTTTTTGAGGATGCTTAAGGAGATTCTGAGAGATTTTGGTAGAGGTTGGAGCTACAACAGAGCTGCATCAGGAAGTTGATGTCGTGTAAGTGGAATTCATGATGTGTAAATGTGATTCAATAATTGTGTAGCCATCTAGTTCATGGATTAAATGAGGCTAATGGAGAACCTCTAATATGGGTTAAATATTTTGTATGTATAACTCATGATGTGTATTAAATAAAGGTTTAGGAAATGTGCTTTTAGAGACAGGTAAAATTTGGTTAATTTATGAGGAATTTACCTAATGTATATATATTATATGACATGTTAGTGGAATTATTCAAGGTTTTATGTTATTTTCGTGGCCAATTATCATTCCTTTGGATGCAAAATCTTCCCCTATCATCCCTGACAAACCGTAGTCATATTGAGGAGATCTTCTAACCCCCTTCCTCCCACTCCAATTCATTAAATCTATTGGATTCCCATTGGAGTTTAGTGGTAATCCCTCAATTATTATTCGTTGGTTTCCACTTATTATTATATTGGTGATTCATTGCAAGGATTTTTCATTGATTTGGGGTGTGAGTTGGGATTTTTATTGATAATAATGTTTTTTTAGTCTAGGTTGATACGTGTTTTCTCATATTGTGGTTATGGTTTGCGGGAATCTCTTCATCGCACTATAATTTGCAGTGAGTTGGAAAAGCTTCTATGAGGTAGTTAATCCCTCATTTCTCTTTATTGTGTATAATTTAAGAGGGGTCTACTTTTATTTATCTATGATGGATGGTTTTCCATGCTTAATTAAGGATTAAAAACAAGTTAATTTGAAATTCAATGGGAAAAGGGGTTTGATTTTCATGGTACTATATATTTTATATTATTGGGATATGATGGATTGTACGAGTTTGATGCCGCACAGAAACTTCTTTCTTTTTGGGGACATGTTTGCACTACTTGACATGTGATGTGAAACTGTTGTAGTGTGGTTGTTGTGATATCAGAAAAAAATGAAAATTGGATTTTCACTTATATTTAGTTAATGAAATATTTTTCCCAGTATTAGGGGTTGTGTAACAATTCTAATAAAATACAGTGTAATGTGATAAAATCCCATTTGTAAATTTTGTACAAATGGTGTCGTTGTGTTGTGATGTGTAGCCATTCATCTTGGGAGGAAATGTTTTTTTCTATGTGATGTGGGGATTATGGGTGATATGTGATAGTGCTTTTGGGGTTGTGGTATGTTGGTTATTTGGCTGTGCTTTTGGGGATCTAATGTGGTGGTTGTTGGGCCTTTGTTTTGGGCCCATGGGGTGATAGTTGTTTGGATGTCCTTTGGGGGTGGCGATGTGGTGGTTGTTGAGATATGCTTTTGGGGAGGCATGAAGATGGTTGTTTGGATGTTCTTTTGTGGTTGCGAGGTGGTGGTTGTTTATATTTTCTTTTGGGGAAAAGTGATGATGGTTAAATATGAATGATGAGCTTCTTGTGCTGTGTGGTTGATTTGAGCTAGATGTGTAGTTAGTGATGGCATAATTAATTAATAAATATTCATATCAATGGGTTTTTGTTTTGTTAATGGGATATAAATGACAAATGAACAAATAAATTATGAGTTGTGTGGTAAAATAAGGATGATGATAAATAATGAAATGAATGGGATGGACAATGTAATTGGTTGGTGGTGTGAGTTTTGGCTTGTGGATTTGTGGTGTTATTCATTTAGATGTGGTAGTGAAAGTGGAAATGTTGTTATTTTTTTTGGTTATGAACCCAGAGGTTGGGATTGTGTGTGGCTATATGTATATAATTTTATATTCTTATTATTTCTATACGGACCCCACCCACATCGTGAACTTTGTGATGACACCTGAATCGTCATATGGGGGAACTTTTCCCAACATCCTGGTGATGAGGAAAGATAGATGGATAATTTTTTTTCTTTATCTCTATTGAAGGAAAGTATATTTTCACTGGAAGTGATGATTGAAAGTCTATTAGTGCACGAGGTGATGGGCCAAGAGTACTTGGGAGATATTTAATGATCGTGATGTGGGACAACGACCCATGTGTTTTCCAGAAAAATGTGATGCGACTGTGTTTTTGGGTGGCCTATAGTGGGGGTCGGGCATAATAGGAGGAGGGAATAGCTTTTATGTCCTTCATGATCATGAAACCCTACTACCCTAGTTATGATTGTGATGTGACAGACCATTTGTTTTTGGGAGAGATGTGATGTGACCATGCTGCGAGGTAGTGGACCAGGAGTTTTAGTTTCTTATGTGATGTGACCATGCTATGGGGTAGTGGTATATGTTATTCAAAGGAGTTGACAGTTTCTAGATTTACGATGCTAGGGTGTGAGAGTGAAAATTCTATGGGAAAGCGGTGTGGGGTACCCTTTATCGATATGATCGTTATTATGTTTCTAAACTTGGCATGTGTTCTGTGGTGAGCATGCCTTGGTGAGGTTGGGATTGATAATTGAGCTGTTTTGGTGATGTTGGTTAAGCTGTTTACTCATGGTTTCATTAGTATGATTCTTTCACATGTGAAAAAGAGACTATAGTTTTCATAATGAGTATACTTGTATGCTCACCCTATGTATATAATACTATTTTGAGGTTTTATGGATGATTACATAGACTGTACTAGACATTACAAGCTTGATCCTTATATAGTTGTTGTTTCATTAATTTAGGTTTCTTTTTATGGTATTTAATTTAGATAATTTTACCAGTATCAGTTTTAATTATACATGCATTGTGGGATGATTTTTTTTATATTATATCATAGAGTTTCTTATGGAAGATTCATCTTATCTCCCAATAATATTTTATCATAGAGGGTAATTCCTATAATTATATTATATTTTTATACCAGTTGTGCTATTCACCAACTAAGGGCCTACAGGAGGTGAGACATAGGGGTCATTATCTTTCTTCCCCTATTGTAGCATCTTTGGAGTGAGGAGGTCTAAAAAAAAGTTACAGAAAACCACATCATCAAACTAATGTAAGGAAAATAGATTATTCTATAATCCTAATATATGAATCAACCATTAAAACTATGTCCATTATCTCCTCCTAGATCAGATGTTCACATCACCATTTCCAACAATATCCACAATTTTGTCATATATAAGATGAACCTTGTTGGTTCTTCTAGAGACCTTGTTCCCCATGATTCCCCTCTCATATGTTGAGTGAAATGAAGCCACAAAATCAATTATTTATGACTCTAACTAACATTACCTCACCCAAAGGGTCTATCCTAGGCTAGTGATAATCCATGGGTGATACCATAATATTACTTCAAAAATTATAGGGTCCAATGTCTAGCACTAAGTAAACATGTATCAAAATATGGGTTTCCTTAACATATATTAACATGTAATAGAAACATATATCTAATTCCTAAAAAAATTAAAAAGTTGTATATATATATATATATATGTGTGTGTGTGTGTGAGTGTGTGTGTGTGTTTAAATAAATTGATTACAACACATGCATAAGACATTAGAAACAAAAAAAATCCTCAGAAAAGAAAATAGAAAGGAACCATACATCTGGAAAGCCTCTAAACATGATAGAAACAATAAACATGAAATATACAACTGAATACATGAACTCTTAAAATGTTATAGAGAAGAAACATTCACTACCACAAACAAGGTCCCCCCTAGATCTATCCTTTGTGTCCAATAATCCTAAAAAATCAGCTCCAAAGAAGCCACACTAACAATTATATACCATGAAAATCTCGGAACTTGTGCATTATCCACACAAACACAACATGTGTGGGAAAAAGTCCATGTTGGTGTGAGTATAAATATACTAAACAGGACATCAAAAATAAAATAAATAAAATAAACATTTTGGATAAAAAATCTACTATAAAAAGGAACCCAAGAGGTAGTCACTGAAATAAAATCTTGTTATTCTATATTAATAGAATTTCTAGAGGTATATTGAATAACTGGTCAACTCAAATATAATCCACGATGGTATCTCATCATGAGAAATTCTAAATGATCATAGTACAAAAATCACACATTGTCTGAAGTCACCATATTAACTACATGTTTCACCTTGAAGGCACCCTTAGGGTTCCCAAGGAGTCACAATTCTAGAAGTAACCATTCTACCCAGTCTTCCTTCCACACAACCACAAGATACCATACATGAGGAACCACTCCACGTTAATGTATACACATCAATCAGGTATGTACCCCAATTTTATTTAACAATTTCAGGTCAATCATCTAATATTCTATAAGGGAAAATACACCTTTTATAAGGATAAATGTTTGTCAGAATATTACAAGACCAACTACCATTACAACTTAGGCTATGAGAAAACTTATGTCACCTCATAGAGAACCATTACTGGGAACTCCCACCCCAATAAGGGAAACTTATCAATCAAGGGGGAGTAACCAAACCCTTTGGAAGACCCATAACTGTAGTACTACATAACATACGAGGGAAGTATCTATCTTCAAATATAGAGGACTCACACACCATGTATCACATAGTTAGAACACAGTAGATGGGGGTAGAACATAGTAGGTGATAGAAATAGAAACCAACTTTATTAGTAATATAGTGGATCCATGGATCATAAAAAAAACATGTATCAAATGAGGGGTAAAGATCCTAACCCCATAAATTCTTTGGTTATCACACCCAAACCACACTATTAGTCCAATATAGATAAATATAAATTATTTTTAAACTTCCATAATAAACCCTTGGATGGATAAACAAACCACTCCATTGTGTTATACATGAAAAAATAAAAAGGTAGGACATTTATTTTTCCAAAATAGATTTATGATGAGTATTCTATGAGTATTACACATAGAATAAAAATTTCCCCATGTGGTGCACCAGTAGGTAGTGGGAGTGAAACATGCACAGAAATGCACATAAACCCAACACACTAAGTGGGTAATTATTCCCATGATTTATACAGAACATCACACTATGATATTGGAATGGATATCTTGGGACCATGGATTGAGAAAGCCAATCTAGGTCCACAGGTTGGCCCCTAGTAGAACCCAGCTCATTAATCTAGCTTCGTCTGCTAGATGTATGTTTTGTTGGATTGAATAGATGGGTTGGACTAGTGATGTTGGCGGGTTGTGTCCCACCAGAATACCAAACCGTAGGTTCTATATGGTCACTACCTCAATATTCCAATGAAAAACATGATCATTGATGGATTCTCATATACAATATAAGTGATTGTTATGACCAATATCCCCTAGACTTCCTATTACACTATGCTCCTACCACACATAGTCCTACGGTCACCCTGCCAACCCACCTACACAACACCTGTCATCCCATTCCATGGCCTCCACTATCACTTCCATCCTGCATGACAACCCCCATCACACCACCCTCAAGGAACCGACTACCATCATGATGAATCCCTAATCCTAATTTGCTAGCAGCATCTCGACATCCACCCCCAATATCTGCGACCATCAACCACTAGGTCAGGATACCCTTCATCGACATGTGTGCTAGAAATTATGATTGGAGGGAAAAAGGAAGAGAGAAGATAGAGGGGGGTATAGAGGGATAATATGATATATAGGAAGAGTATCACATCCACGTTATTTATTTATCAACCAAAAAACTCAAAAAATCAAGACAAATGTTTGGAATAAATTCATTCCACTATATATAAAGAAAATTTAAATCCTGACTTTAGGGATTCAGGAATGAGGGAAATCAAATCCTCATAAATAATTCAAACCCAATGAAATTAGATGAATAATAGAAGAAAAACAATAATCTATAAATATTATCAATGAAAATTATTGAAGAACATATTATAAGAAATATAGATTCCTTAAATTGGGGTTGGATCACTCATTGATAAAGGAAAACCTCATGTCCATTGTCATTGATGTGTCCAATGAAAAGTATAATTTTTGAATTTTAATTCCTTATAGATTTCCCCAATTATTTCACCCTAGAGATAAAATATATAATTCTATAATTAATGGAAGAAATCCATGGATTAGTTAAGATAAAAAATAAATAAGGAATCCCAAGGCCAAATAATTAATAATTAATCAATTAATTAATTAATTCATTTAATTTAATTAATTTATCCACTAGTGATGTCCAGAACTCATAAATCCCATCAAGAACAAAGTTTATACCACCTCTAGGGTAAAACCCACATTTTAAACATAATCATGGTGTTATTTTTTCCATATGAAACTCTATTTTTTAATAATAAATAACAATGATAGAGAATGTATGTAAACAACTAAAAACATTTTTTTATACTTAATATATTTTTATGAGGGCTCTTCATACCCAAAATTCCATTCAATCTCAAATTTCTATTAAATACACACCCTATAATCAAAAGGTCCATCAAAAAATGTTTATGTGTTAGGTTTTTAGTGTAAATTTTCCATTTCCACCATAGAGAGGTCCTAGGACACACTAAGACACAAATACAAAAAACTAAGCTACGTCTTAACAAGAAAAATTCAATGTCCCTACATTATGACCACCTTAACACTATATTCATCCATTGAAAGAAAACAACTATATATTTTGAATAGGGAAGTTCATAAAAAATATTTGTATAAAAGTAGCTCTATCACACATACATCATTCACCTATAGTGGTTAGATCTTTAAGAGAACACGAGATCAACTTCCTAGGAAGGAAACATCCTTTTTAATCTATAAAGATATTAGATCTATCCCTTAATGAATAAAGACATACATGTAAACATTTATTTTCTTTATAAAAGTGTTTCCATATTTTTTTCACTCAAAAAAATTCCAGTATTAAGGTTTACCTATCACATGAGATAAACACAACTCCATAGACCTTGAAAATCAATATTTAAAAAGATTATTTTCAATTTACCTCTTGTGGGATTTCCTCACTCCCCACCTTAAAATAACATTATAGATGAATCTTATATGAAAATAAACCATCTACAAAAAACCCCAACATCTGTAACCAATAAACATTTTTCATTGACACACAAAGAGTGGTAATGAAACACAGTCCCCAAGTCCCACATCAATTTTTTCAAAATATCTTGCAAGTATGTCATAGGAATCCAATGTATCTTGATTATATAATAAGAATAGAATGTGAATTAATTACCAAATTCCTCACAAATGGTTATAGTAACCCTCCATTCACACCTGGATCTACAAATAGTTTCCTATTTATTGATGTATATAACCTGGTTGTATTTTCACAGATCATTCAAGGAATATATTGGTGAGCACATATAGAAACAAAACCAAAATCCACAAACTGTGTAGCACCACACATATTCGATTGGGTTTCCAATTCCACCAAAATATAATGTAGATTGTACTAATTTTTTTTAATAACATACTCCATTGGCCCCATTACCTTAAATAACAGTTTCTCAAGTGAAAAAAATCTAAAACCTTAAAAGTAAACCTCCTCCTCCAACATGTAGAAAGAGGTTCCATGTGAGGGGAATTATTACAAGGGGATTACTTGACACATCATACTGAAAGTAGTATTCTTCAAGGGTGACCCCCTCAGAAAACCCATCATAATATTTTATACAAATAAGAATGATAATTTTTTTTTACACATGGTGAATTGGTTTGTGTGCTACCCATTATTAGGAAAACCCTTTGAGTCCATTACATAAGAAAATTTAGTCACTTAGGACACATCTAATCACTCAGGACCACTACGTAAAAAATACCATCATTGTCCTCTATCAAATAATGGAAGAGTGTGGGGCCTACTACCATTGAACTAAAGTAAGAATCATCTCCCTTACCAAGGAAGAATTTAATATTTTGGAGAGAGTTGACTACGTACCTCCTCCATCATCCAAACAAAGATTCCTCTAATAGAAGACAAAACCACCACTCCAATACTTACTCCACTAATATTTCATCAACTACCACTATTTTAATTTCATAAAGACCAATATTACTCTATGATTATAAATCCATCACTTCCATTCTTCATTTTAGTGTTGGTACTCTGGAGGAAATACAATGTAATTTTCCTCAAGAACATTTTAGCCCCCCCCACTATCTGAAATAAGGTAGTATTTGATTCATGTTATCTATATGCACCACAAGTGTATCCATCATTACACTATAAAATACCTAAATAGAATCTCATAAATGAACGTTGATGTATACAATGGTATCCCACCAAGGTAAATCCCAAGGTGGCCCTTCATAAATGTTCATGTATTCTTCCACATTTATTGGAAGTTAATTTCTTATCCACAAAAAAGCAAATAAATCTCCACATACTATCTGATGGGTATTTGAATCTATATATAAGGGGATTGGATTACTCATCACACCATATGGAGTGGATTATTAACAAAAACATCATTTTCCATTTCTCATCAAGGAAGTTATAGGTCTCTATGGTCTGATTATATTTAATATTTAAAAGTTGAACAAACTATGAATCGATAACCCCATCATTGAATAATATGTTCTCACATCACTAGAAGGAGTGAGTAAAAGGTGGTTTCCATTAATGGAAACTCTCTATCTAATTTGGGTCTAGCTAGGGGTTCCACTAGAATATATATCTCCCAAACCTCCAATGCAGTAAGAATAACTCATGCCGGCACCATTAGATATGAG
This sequence comes from Viscum album, assembly GCA_963277665.1. Taxonomy (NCBI): domain Eukaryota; kingdom Viridiplantae; phylum Streptophyta; class Magnoliopsida; order Santalales; family Viscaceae; genus Viscum; species Viscum album. The sequence continues at coordinate 1,246,834,305 of OY728120.1, forward strand.
GATGTATAAAAAAACAACACAGATAATACTCCAAAATGCGCTCATTGATGTTTGAATATATCCATCCATAAAAAATATCTTCTCATAGCTTCATCTATCATCATTCCATTCATAAAAGGTTCTAAACCAATGTGTAAGTGTTGGGAGATTATCATTATATCATTTATCTCCATTTTACCTTAGACCACCCAATTCCCATAAATATCACCTTAATTATTAATGGGGCCTAAAAAAAGAGGCTATAGGTATCATAATCATCAATAAAGGGGAGGTACATTCATAAAACCACTATATATCCTTTGGTTAATCAATAAACTTTTCACACAACATTGGTGTATCTATAACAAGAATACTAAATTGATAAATCCCAGTCAGTGGGGGGGGGGCATTGACATTGGTGGTGTTTAATTGAACACATTCATGAATAAATAAATATAACTACAAATTATCTGAACAAATCATTGATATTGAATAATTACATCACAAAACATTTTATAGGAACACCGTGTGAGGTATTTACACCTTGACGTCGACTCATAGATGGCCATTCTACCCTATAGATGATTTAATAGCCTTATATGAAAAAACATCTTGGAAAATACATTGAAATCCAAAAATGGTATACTAATATAATCACGAGATCATGAAAATTTCATCTATTAACTAACTACAATTCAATATAGGAATTTCTATATAAGAATCAATATTTGGTTAGTAAAAGTTTGAGCTAGATGGATTCACATGACTCACTCCAATTAATTATCCATTATTAGAGTTTTATGACCAATTCACTAATCTATGATTCCTCTATCATTTAGATGCATGAAGAATATCCATATCATGTGCAGTCACATCCAACATTGTGGATACCACCACCCAATATGTAAAGAAGATATAAACTAGGCATAAAAGGGATATAAAATGACTTAGATCTTGAGGAAAATATATATGTCAACCAAGTCTTTAAAAAATTCCTCACTTTTCACTAACCTATGGTAAGAGTCCTAACTACAGGAAGGGTCTTATCATGACCATATCTCCATACAAAAGATGTTTTTTAGTAGGTTTAATTCTTCAATGGATAGGATACAACCAAAAGGGTGAGAGAATATCTGGATGATATGCAATAGTATGGACATCTAAAATCCTAACTGACCACTATAGGATGTATGAAAAAACATAATTTTACCCAGCAATAATGTCTTAGAAATTTGGATAGACTAACAGATTATCAGAATCACAATGAAATGATACATCATCTACTACACATATGTTTGTATACCTGGTCTATAAACAAACATAATACCCCATTATCCCTATTTCCATAATGTTGTAAAAGCAATCCTCACGTGAATATTAACTCCAAACCCTATCCCTTTTAAAAATAAACTTTAATTTAACACTGGTATGACCTAACCCAATGGGGCATAACTTGGGCTAGTGATAAACCAAAGTTTCCACCCCAATCTCAACTCTACTAGGCTAGGGGATGGTGACTAGCAATTGTAAGATATATTATTCAATATAGGAGGCCTTATCCTATATCAACATGAAATAAAAACATATAAAAAATGCATAAAAGAACAATGATAAAAGATATATATATATGATCAACTGAATTGTATAAACCTCATGCATGAAACATCAGCCACAAATACATCATCAAAAAGGAAAATACAAAATAAATTCACATTATACAGGCCTTTGAATTTGAATGATATAGGACACAAAAAATGTCCTCCTTATTTCATGCACTACTTGAATGATCTCTATCCACAATGATCACTACCACAATCAAGGACCACAAAGACTCATCATAACTTTCCTGGAATCATCAAGAATCATACCCAAATAAAACACACCATCTCATTTCTAATAACACTATCTCAAAACTTATGAATCATTTCCATATATAAAACACATGTGGGAACAAACCCATGTAAGGGTGTGTATAAATATATTTAGTTGGACACCCTAAAACCACAAATGAAAATAAAAGTAAAAATTCATCTCAAAACTGCATTATATAAATGAATCTATGAGGAAACCATAGAAATAAAACATAGTTATGTTATATAAATAGAATTCTTAGGGACCCCAAGTATTCGATGCCAACTAAGTTCTAATCCATGATGATCATACCTCATGGGGAACTAAGAATTATCCGAGTATAAAAAATCCCACCCAGTTTTCAGTCACCATCTTGACTTTAAGTTTCACCATAAAGGCACTGCTAAGGGTAATTGGAGAGTCACTTGCATTGAATTAACCATTCCCCTAGAATTTATTCAACACAACCATTAATAAAAATATAATAGAACTCTCTCCTTGTTGATGTGTTCACATTAATTGAAGAAGTATCCCTATTTAATTCACCAATATCATGTCAATGATCTAGTATCCTATAGGGGAACCCATACCATGCCTAAGTTTAAATTCTAGTCAGAAAGGTGAAAAAATATACTATCATAACAACCCAGACTATGAGAAAACTAATGTCACCTCAATTAAAACCATATTGGGGAACCTGAAACTTGATGAGGGAAAATTATTGGCTAAGGGGGAGTAACCGACCCTTGTGGATGAACCATTACTTGATTATAACATATAAGATAGGGAAAGGATTTGAATTTATAGATATAGGATCTACACCCTGAGTAACACACAATAATAATACAATAGAATAGGGTTTCACACAATAGGTGAGAGTAAGAGACATAACTCTATTAGTAAAATGTGGGATTCACTCCATTCTAAATAGTAAATGAAAGTTAAGAGGGAATGTAAGTGATCTTGTAAACACTATGGTCATATTTACAAAATCCCACATTCTATCCTATAGAGATAAACTATTAATATTCCTATTAAACCCATAAAACCTTCATAGCTGAAAAATATATAAAATTTCATTGTGATACATGTAGAAAAACAATCCCGATATGTTATTTATTTTCATGAAACTAACATACAGTGACTATGTTTCAACTTTATAGGTGAACAAAATGTAACATAGTGACCTCTAAATGTCTCACATGGAACACCGATAGGGGGTGGAGTGATTCAAAACCCAACAGGAATTTCAACTCAATGTGAATTGTGCTACATCTACATAAGGGGTTGGGACAGGTTAGGTCAGACCCAAAAAGTTATGTCCACATTGACCATAGACCATGGCTGAGCCTGCAAACCAAGATCAACCAACGATGCCCTCAAGTTAGGGTTCAATGTGATTCCATTAATTGAGAAGGAACATAAAACATCTTGAGGGAAGAACCCTATCATAGGACCATACCACAGAGTCTTAGCCTCCACCATCATCCATTACTGGTCATCACTACGGATGAATTCTCATATTAACCACTTGTCTTCATAAAAGTGGATATATACTGGATTACTTATTTTTTAATGCAATGAAAACTCTTATTCCTGACATCACCACATTAATTAGTCTTTTTTATAACCATTGTGACAATTACATTGCCTCCATTGGAGTCATCACCACACATAACAACCCCCATCACACCACCATACTAGCACCACCTACCATCATGCCACCACTGCTTTCAAACTATGAAATTTTTACCCAGAATACAACCACATCTCACTACCCTCTAAAATTTTAGTGTTGGGAACCCTTAATCCATATCCATTAGGTAAGGGGAGTGAGGAGGGAAGATGGAAGCGATATGATAGAAGTGAGAATTGAGTTATAATATAAAGAGTGGGAGAGAGTATCACAACCTTATTCTTTATTTAATTGTTAATGAATACAAAAAATCAAGAAAAAAATAGAGATAAATTCAATATACCATATATGAAAAATCCATGTCATGGGATTTTGGGGTTTCAAGATTGGGGGGAAATTATTCAAAATAATTCAAGCACAAATAAATTTCATTTAAAATCGAGGAAACACAGTATTGTATGAATATTTAAAATATGAATTGAAAAAGAATAGATCATAATAAATCATAATTACCTACCATAGGTTACGATTGATCATTGTAAAAGACCATGCTCATGTCCATTATCATTGATGTTCCTAATGAAGAGTCTTTTTCCCAAATCCTATGGTCTACATAGATTTCCCCAAATATCTAACCATATATTTGAGATATTTAAGTCCAGGGTTTATGGTGGTAAACTTATGATTATAGAAGATGAAAAATAAATATAAATACCATATATGAAAATTATTTATTAATAAATAAATAATTTCATTTAATTTTATTCACATATCAACCAATGATGGCATGATCCCAAAAATATTATTCAGAACAAACTTTATACAACCCATTAGGTAAAATCATAATTCTAGACATAATTGAAAAGTATGTTTTCCCATAAAATGCGCTGTTTATAAAGAATAATCATAATTCTTGAGAGTCCATGTGTGAAACTACTTTTTATTTTATAATTAATAAATTTTTATCAAGGATCATCAATGACTTAAATTCCATGTTAACTCATCCTAGGGTAAACATCACACACCAAAATAAATGGAACCCTCATAATTTATTTGATTTTACCTTCTATGAGGAATTTACCATTTTATGCCGAGAGAGGTCCCAAGGCTCAAAAACATGTAAACTGAGCAAATTGTTGACTGAGAAAATTTTTGGTCACCAAATCTTCCCAACCTTAAACCCATTTTCATCTCTAAAAAGGAATCAATTATATATCCAAATAAATAAAGTACACAAAACTTCCTTGTAAGGAAAAATACCTTCATCACACACACCTTAATCACATATATAGGTTTATGATTTAATAGAACATGGTACTCAACTAACTAGGAATGAAACATCCTTTTTCATCTAAGAAGATAACGGATATAGCCCATTCAGATATAAAACCTAAGTGGAATCGTAGATCCACTCTAAGCGAGTATTTCCTTTCCTTTACACCCAAAAAATAATCTCATTTAATGGTTTCCCATTGCATGAGATGATAGGAATCTATGAACCACTAGAATTCATCTCAAAAAGGTTAATTTTTATGATTTCCTCAAGTCATAGTTCCTATATCCACACCTTAAAAGGACATTCTTGATGGTTTTTATATGAGAATAACCTATCTATGATAAAAACCCAACATCAAGATATCATATGGATTTGACAGTGAAACATAAATAACTACAAAGAAGCATGCACCTCAAGTCCCATGTTTTCTTCTATAAAATATCCCTTAATCCATTTTTTGGATTTTATAAAAACCACTTTTTGTATAAGTGGGTATCTTACAAAAAATACACTATCATGAAAAAAACCACAAAAAATGTTACAAAATTAGAAATTCAAAAATCAATAGTCATAATTCAAACTGTATCAAACATCACCACCTCAGGGTACCACCCACCACATGCCATTTACCCTATCATAAAACACCCATCGTTACACATGATCATCGGTGAGGAATACATCTAGATTCCATCATCATCATCACTAAAGTACCATCACCAATTTCAAAGAAAAACCCAATACCATCCCCACCAACTATATAGAAATATCTACTTTTTAGTGTCTATGAAAAAGAAATAGGAAGAACACCAAAAAATGATTCATAAAACCGATTACATAACTAGAATAATAGGAAACAACAACATTGTCAAACATTTTCATGAGTCGAATGGAATCCATCCACTTCCATAACACTTCCATCACCAGAGATGAAGCGCCTTCAACCATACCACCATCACAATACCAAATAGCTATAAAAATCCATCATTCTTGACAAAAAATGTCATATTGTATGATGGGTAAGTAAATAATGGTAGAGGATGAGGGTTGATGAGAAAGAATGGATCTGAAACCCAACATAAGAAGGAATTTACCATACAAAACCTCTTTCACCATCCAAAACCACCCTGATTACCTACATTTAATACCAATATTAGGGTCGAATAATTTAATATAGTTAGGAATAATAGAGGTGATATCGAGTAGGACCAAGAAGAGGACGAAAAGACGAGGCCGAGAAGGTAGGATAAATGATGAGGCCAAGTGATGATAAGGATCCATTTTGGTAGATAAATAAAACTCACAACCCTAAAAGGGAAGAGTGGGACATGAGAGAATCAAGGTACCAAGAGAATAGGTTGGTGAAGAATCATGGGACATCAGGTCTAAGAGGTAGACTGGTGCCACACTGCGCTAGAAGATCCACCAACGAGATTGAGGTTGATGTCTAAGATGACAAGAGAATAGGGAAGACAATCCATAAGAGAAAAATGAAGTCATATACTTGGGAGAAGACATGATGTCAGAGAAGGAAGAAGGGATTGATGTAATAAAAGGTATAAAGAAGCGAAATGATGCTCAGCTGTGTCATTGACCCACATGGTGAAAGGTTTCAGGAGGAAAACCTAGGTATATATGAGAGTGAGAGGGGAGATCCTGGAGGGATAGGCAACATTTTACCAATTTTTATGGAATAATTATACCAAAAAAATTGGTGATCATATTTGGAAATGTCACTAGACCTCTCAAACTGGTTAACAATTCATAGCTGCCCATCTGGTTTCCCATTCCACCTTAATCAAAAATGGAAAGTTTTGACCATTTTGATGACCCTACTATGTTGGCCTTAAACCCTAAAACAACACCATATTTAGTGGCTTAATCACACAACCTCCTAAGGAAACCCCCTAAAATTCATAATAAGAGATTCCATGTTTCATTTATTTCCAAAAAAGGTCACATTAGACCCACCGTACCGAGGGTAGTGTTATGTATAGGCAAACCCCCCTTAGGTTTCCCATCAGGATGTGTAATGAAAACATCTATATAAAATCATTATTCTCTCAAGGAAGTGGAACATGTTATCCCTTCCTCAAGGAAAAACCATTGGGCCCATATCTTGAGAATATAAAGTCACTAATGACACATCGAATCACTCAAGATCACTATGTCGACATCACCATCATAGGCCTCTCTCACACATTATGGATCACTACCATCGATCAATAATGAACATCATATCAATTAATATGAAGGATTAAAAAATATATATAGATAATAATTCACCTCCATCATTGTACAACCATAGACTCATATATTAGAATCACCAACCACCAGGAAGATACATACTCTACTAAGATTTCATCAACTACTTCAACTTTATTTTTATAAAGAATAGTACTACACCATGAATCTAGATCCCTTTCATCAATAATTTATTTTATAGTTTGTAATCTTGTAACAAGTTAATGAAATTTTGATCGAATTATTAATTTTCCCACTCATGAACTAAAATATGAGAGGATTTGATTTTGGTTCTCTATAAACACTATTGGAGTTTCCATAATTCCAATATGAAACACCAAAACACCATCTCCTAAATGATGTCCAATAAATACATATATCTACTACTAATGTGAATACCTCAATCACCCTTAAATAAATTCATTCATTATTCCACATTGACTATAAGTGATATTATCATCCAAAAAACTAACAAATAAATCCATCCATACTATCTGATGGGTATCTATATTCTTCAAGGGGGTTTCCTCCACTCCCCACACCCAAGTGGAGTGAATTCTCACCAAGAACATTAGTGCTCACTTCTCCATAAAGAACTTACAAAAATAAATGATATGATCTATTTTTAAATTTAAAACATTTCTAAAATACATATATATAACATCCTTAATAAATATTAAGATCTCACTTAATTTTACGTGGTGGGTCTAAGATGGTCACTATTATTGAAACTATCTGATTAAGAAGGTTCAAGGTAAGGTTTTCACTAGAATTTATAACTCCAAAAACATTTTTAATAGATGAATAACTCATACATATTCCATAATGTATGAGGGTAAATTATAAGAGAACATGGATAATACTCAAAACAATACATATTGACATTGGAAAATATCCATCCATTATGCCCATATTTCCATAGCATCTACTAGAGGTACTCTAAACTTGATAGGAACTAACCCATGGTGGTGGTAATTAGAGAGGAACATAGAATTTTTCATCCACATAAATTGTTTCACCCCACAATTAAAAATAATTAAACTTCGGAAGTCAACTACCACATGAAGTTTCTCATTCATGTCGCCATCTATAACATTGATCTCTATCCACAACACCACTATGGTATTTTTCGGGTGAATTGTTAAACTAGTCTAACAACCATGGTGTATCTATGTGAAGAATATTAAATTGAAAAACACATCTTAGGGGATGATGGTCTCTGACATAGGTGCGATTTAGTTAAACTCATACACTACTTGATAAATGCTTTTATAGAGTTTCTACCCAAACCACTGAGATTGATAAATTCAATTAAAAAACGTGTTCAAGTAAATCCACATGAGGTTCATGGGCCCTAACATATACTCGTACATGGTCACAATACCCCATGGGGGATTCAACATCCTTTTATTAAACTCTATAATGGAAAATATATAAAACTCCAACTATAATAGAACAATATCATCATACATTCAAAGAAAAACATCTACCACTAAAGGCCCATTGTACCATTCCATCCACAATTGATGCAACCCGACCACAAAAAAAATCCATATGAAATAATTTTACATTAATATTCATTAAATATCACAATAAATCACACCCAATAACCCATAGGATTAGTGTATTTAGAGATTAGAAATATTCTCATCTTATTTCACAATAATTCAGCAACATTTACAATAATATTCCTTACTCATTCTACCCTTTTATAAATATCATACATAATAGTCCTCTTCATTTATTTGGGATTGGAAACAATAGTAAATGTAATCCTTAGATTCCTAATTAGAGTAAACATATGTGACATCATTCAATGATCGTAAGTGAGAATAATTTGAACTTGTGGGTATGTTAACACTATCAAGGTACATGAATATAATATAAGGAAATCATAACCAATATGATATAGATCATAAATAACGAGTCATTACATAAGGATTTCATCCAAATATTAATCAAGAGTCATAGATTTTTGAAAAAATGTGTAAATATTGATGATCCAAGAACATGAGCATGAATGAAATATCTGATTAAAGGGATATTGGAATGGGGAAATATGTCTATGGAAGGGTGAACATGGAAGGAAAAAGATTTTTATTGGCCTAAGGATGTAGTAAGATAGGAAATAACAATGATACCTTGATCATAACATAGGAATGTGATGATGTGTATTTAGTTTCGTTACCTCAATAAATATTCCCCCCTTTACAATTTAGCACAATGGTTGCCAACAAATTGTATCATGAGTAGATTTTAGACTAAGCTAACAACTATCAATTTGTTATTTTTGTTCATTTAAAATGTTAGAGTTAAAATTGGAGATTATGGGAAAATAATTTAAAATGAAGTTAAGGTAAAATAAATTAGATTAATATTAAAAAATAAATATTAGAGAATATAAGAAGAAATAATTGAAAAATATAGAGTAAAGAATAATGTAGTGGAGAAGCTTATATCCTCATACACTCCCTTTATCATTGTATATAAGTGAATCATAAAAGTATATTTATAAATTAACAAATAAATAAATAAATATGAACACCTATAATTCCTAGAAATCACATTATGACATCAAATATGGGTGTCAATATACTTATTAAAGTTTACAAATTTCCCAAATACCTCTAAATAAAAGAAACTAATTGAACTTCTCATGATCAATATGGATACCTAAAAAAACTTTTAAACAAAAATAATGATTACTTTATGGTAATATTATAGAAAAAATCATGAATAAAATATATTAAAGTGAAATAAGGATAAAAAAGATACCTCCTTCAATACTGATTTTTTTTAGAAAAATATAATAAGAATACATTAAAGTTCAAAATTCAAAAGGGAATAATCCTTAGATATATACCACTACCAGCACATGGAGTTTATAACGTCATGACTAGATTAATAAATATTTACTATTCTGCCTTTTTGAATGATCCTATTTCACATCCTTGATCCCCTCTCCAACTATCTTCATGGATGTGGAAATCCTAATTAATATAGAATATGTATGGAAAATCTCCCACCCTTTCCATCCATAGAATGATTCCATGATTTAAACAAAAAATGATGTTGAATAATAGACGGTGGTATTATTTAAAGTTGTTTTCATTCATCTTATCCCTTAAAAAAAAATTTTTTAGAGCCTTTGTCATGTGATGAAAATGTTATGCCAGAATTACATAAGCTAAAAGGTCTGTTAGAATATATTGTTCGGTTGCCTACTTATTTCACACACCCATTGACCACCATTATGAATGAATATGAAGGTGATGTTTAATTTTGAGATGAAATGTTGAGTAATTTATCTTCTCTAGTAAAAATAATTATATTTGAATCTATATATATTGGCATAGACTTCATTTATTGAATATAGGTCAATTATTTCAAAAAAAATATTTTGCTAATTGAGTAATTTATTTTGGCCTCATGTATGTCAATTAAGCACTTGGTTAAGTTGAAAGAAATGAATCACAGTAATGAATGTATTCTACAAAAAGAAATTAATTTAAAAATTTAGATCAATTTTGAAAAAGTTATCCATGAAATAACATGATAATAAAATCTTTTATAATTTTCAAATTATGGTATTTTAACAATTTAGTTCATAATAAACCAAAAAAACAATGCAATTTCACTTAAAAATAAAAAATTGCAGGGATATATCAATTGAAATATATAAAAAAATAATGAAAATATCATCTTTACCAATCCCCACACACTAAACACTTTGAGTTCTAGAAAAGTGATCCCTCAAAACAAATTTCACATGAAAATTTAAAATACATGTTCATGAAATTCATGAAGCTTGATATCAAGGAATCCCAAATTATCATTACTATTAAATAGATTCAATTCACCGTTCTCCCTTATTTTCATCCATTCCATTCTAATTTCATTCATTGTTCCATGAATATAGAATATTACTCCACTTATTTTCATCTCAACACATGGGTGTTAATTTAAAAATGTTTTACCCATCTAATTAAATGAAAGGGTCATCATAAGATTTAAAAATTTCTAAATATCAACCAAACAAAGTTAATGTATTATATCCATTACGAGGAATTAGAAAGGATTGGTCAATGTTATGAATACTGGTCTGTTTTAGATGTTAAAATATATATGGAAGAAGGATATATTTTAAATCTATATTTATGTATGATTTCATTATTCAAGAACCCACTTCAGAATGGTCCTCTTATACATATTCTTGGTAGGGAATTGTCTCCAAAACATCATTAAAATTTCTATCAGATATCTCACACCTAATTTTTTCAACAAAAACTTATTTACTCAACCTCCATCAAAATATTTTTTTTGATTTGTCAAAATCTACCCAATTTTTATATTTTTGAATACAGAGAGGATTATTTTAATTTTTATAAATGGGGATAATTCTTGTAACTTCATCAAAAAAATATCCTTTTCAAAATTCAAAAATATTACTCTTAGCAATCCCCATATCAGTTTAAATTTCAAGGTCACCAAATTTCACTCCAACCATTGATTTTTCTTCAAAATTGTATCCCATAATGTTGTAGTGAATCACAAGACAACTCCCCCACACTAATGCTTTACTAAAATCATGCGATTTATTTAAATATCAGGTTGGATATGAGAATATGTCTTGTAATGAGGCAATATAACAATCAATTCATGGCCAAAAAGGGTTCCCAATGGTCAAATGTAAAAGGTAGTCTGAATAAATAGAGTTCAATTTTTTTAAAAGGGGAATTGAATCAAAAATAAAATAACTAAATCATTTTGAAAAAAATTTCCATATATATTGATGCTATTGATAAAAATTTATAAAATCCTGGTTAAAATAATTATTTTTTGGTTTACTCAATATATGGGGTTATTATAAAGAATATTTTATAACGGTTTATAGTTGTACTAGGAAAGTGATTTTAAACTTTTGAAAACACTCATGGCATGGAATTTAGATGTCAATGGGGTTTTAATGAATTTAAAAAATTTAAATAAGGAACAAAACACATTTCAATGTTCATTTTAGTTTAGTTCCACAAAATAAGTTGGATATTTTCATTGAAAATAGTTTTTAATTCACCATGGTAATTAATTTGAATCTAAAAAATTTAAAAAATTACAGAAATTTTGAGAAAAATAAAATAAAATTTGAATGAAAATTAGGAAAGTTTCAAAGAGAACATAAAAAGGAAAATTCAAAATAAATCATAAAAAAATCCTATCATACCATAGATGTTCATCCCACACACTTATTCGGTTTAATATAATCATTTCAAAGGAGTTTTTATTGAGAAGTGAGAATCAATAAGAAAATAAATGATATGAAAAAACATATAGAATATATACAATCTCATTTTTATTGAATACTAATAGCCTTGAGCTAGCCCCATAAAAGTTGAAATTTTGAAACCTATAAAAAAATTCAATACTTTATTGAAATAAATGAAATAAAAATATTATTTTTAAAGGACAATAATCTTAGTTTAAACCCCCATGTGAGCGTTAATATTTCACTTCCCGCAAGTGTGTGTTAACAGTTCCAATAATTGATCACCAATCTAAAGGTGGGTGTGGTTTCACTCTCATGAACCACCATAAATTAATTATTCTAGTGATATTAATCAATAAATGGTTTTGGAATAAACCATGGAATGATTTATTAAGCTCCATCATAATGTAAATTAGGTACAACTTTTATTTTGGGGGAACAAAAATGACTGGGCCCTCATCTTCTAATTTTCCACCACTTCATTGGACATTAATTCAACATCATCCTGGGCCCACCCAAGTGATGTTTCTACATTAAAAATTTTTATCAGGGGAAAATAAATACTAATTTTATTTGTAATTGAATTTATCCATGGATAATCAATATATAAATCCTTCCCTTAATTTAAAGTAGCTTGAAAATAGATATCTACTTTAAAAAATATTTCTGTACCTCCGTCCTTATATAAACCAGTGTAATCTTAAACTAAGAATTATATTCTATTTTCAATTTTGTCCTTCATATCCTCTTCTTCTAAAAAATTATTACACTCAAAATTAACATGAATTAAATATTCATAGGGTGAAACACATAATAATTTCTTATCAAAGTAATCTGAATAAATGGTTTAAAAGTTGAGATGTCTCCCTATGTTTTCTCAAGTTATAGATCTATTTAGGAGTAGAAAAGAGTATTATCGAAAGTGGGAAGCAACCAAGGATCATATAAATTATCATAAAAAATAATTAATTAAGTGTTTGATCTTATTTTTCCAAATTTTAAATATAACGGATATAAAATTTTAGTTTCAAAGGGTTGGGATTCACATCTAATTTCATTTTCAAAAAATTCTACCAAAAATATTTTCCATAGAATTTTGATTTCTAAAGACACACCAATTGATAAATCAGTGATAATTTGTTAATTTTAATTTCAAAATCAAAATTCAAATCCAATTTTAAACTCACTAATAAATGGTTCTTCAATATTAAAAAGGGGCGGGATAGGGTTTTATTTTTCTCCAGCTTCCTTTTTCTCCTTCTTCCTTTTAGTCACCCAATTATTTTAATCATTTTATAGAATTAGAAATAATTAATATTTATTTACCAAATATTTCAATCATGATATCCTTTTTTCCAAAGGTTTTTTCAAATTTTTTTCCTTATTAGGCTCTCTAAAATGTTTATCTTTAGGTAAAGCATAGGAACAGTCAGGGAGAAAATTCATTATTTTTTTAGTTCATCTCAATATTTTTAAATTAGTGGCTAAAATTCCAATTATTGAAGATAAAATTAAAAACATAGGTAGATTACATGAAATATAATCCAATTTAATGATGATTATTAAGTTATATTTCCTTAATAAAAAATTTTCCCTTTAAAATGTTGCACAATGGTGGCCATAGTCTTGTCTCATGAGGGGTTGTAGAAAATTTTAACATCAATCACTTTTTTATGTTGTTCTTGAAAAATGATAGAGTTAAAAATAGGGATTATTAAAAAATTAGTTAAATTATGTTAATATAAAATAATTTATATTAATATTATAAATTAAATATAGAAATTAGATAATATAGGCATAAATAATTGAATAATACAGACTAAACATAAAAATAATGGAAAAGATTTGATCCTTGGATACTCCCATTTTTGATTTATGCAAATTAATTATCAAATTATATTTCTAAATGCACACATCAGGACCAAAAAGTGAATAAATAAGATTTATATGCACCATATTGAGACCTCAAATATGGGTGTTGATCCACTTATGAATGTAATATTATTGCCTAAAAATTCCAAACTACTAAAACTAATTAAACTTGTCGTGCTTAATAGGGAGACATCACCAAAAGATGTTTAAACAATAAGAATAATTAATCTACATTCATATAGTGAAAAAAACATATAACAGAATAGAATAAAGTGAATACAAGAGTGAAAAGTGACCTCCTTTAATCATGAAAATAGTGTATGAAAAAATATAATAAGAATAAATTATGTACATGAACAAAAGGGAAGAACCCTCAAATCTCCATTGCCACTACCACTATGATTTTATCCATTCATGTCTAGATTTATCCATTTGAACTCATTTATATTCTAAATGATCATATTTTATATTCATTTCCTTCCTCATTAACCATCTGCATAGATAGAGAAATCCAAATTCACAATGAAAATATGTTCCATATATTAACTATATTTTATGTTCACTTAATGTTTTCAAAAATTCGACCTAAAAGGGTGGAAAATCATAGATTATAGTCTTCCTGAATGTTTTTATCACGTGTCTTATATATGTCCTAAAAATTTTACATCCATTGAAAACATGGTTGAAAATTTGTTCCCAAATTACTTTACATATAATTTTGGGCCTCAAAGTCTATTTGGGTGCCTATAATTTCCAAGACCTATTGACCATCTTAATGAACAACTATGAACATGAAATTTAATATATAGACAATCCAAATAGTCCTATATCTTAAAAAACTATAATATCTTCATTTTTATGTGTATATATCGAGTTATTTTTTATTTATTGAATGTATTTCAATCCCTTCAAAAAAAATATTCAAAATTGAGTAATTTAATTGAGCTTAATGTCAGTCAATTCATCAGTTGGTCCAGTTGGAGGAAATGAAGAAAACTAATCAAGTAATCCTAAATAAATATTTTAACAATTTAGATCACTTTTTATAATGCTATGTCTAAAATACCATAGTGATAATAATCTATTAATATTATAGAATTTTTTAATTTTCAAAATTTTGATCAAAACACAAAAAAAACATGAAATGGTGAAATTTTTCTTAGAAAGATAAATTATTGGGGAAATATTAATTGAAATACTCATAAAAAATAATTAAAATATAATATCTATAATCTTGTGGTTTAATCATAAGAAGAAGTAATTCGTAACATCGAACATGTTTTAATAAGGTCCACACTTAACACTATTTAACATTTCAATAAGGTACATGATAAACTTTTCAAATATCTTAATAAGGTCAAGGTATAACATTGTAAACATTTTAATAAGGTTCATGATTAAAATTTTATGCATTTAAATAAGTTCCATGATAAAAATTATTATCCCATGAGACGTAAATGTTTTCTTAATTCATTATAGGGATAAAACAGACCCACCCATCACATAATGATAAACCATACATACAATAGTAATGGAAAATGAGAAAAAAAATTCCTGACTGAAAATAAGATATATGGTCGACTCCACCTACAAGAATTTTCTCAGATGAAATGTGAACCAAAATATATTATGACGATAACAAAATATGTAAACCTATGAATAATTATAGGATATTAATATTTACAGTGTTTTAGAGATAAATATTATATAATTTCTCCATATTGAACTTCAAACATAAACAAGTTTTATTTCAAATTGATATTGGTCAATAGACCCTTATCTTTACTTCTGATATCTACAAAAGAACATTAAAATTCTCTATAATAAACATAACTATATAGATAAATTATTTTAAAACCTTCCTCAAATATATTTAATTTTATATTGAAGTATTATTATCATCCATTTCACATATACTACTTAGTTATTTTTTATTTTAATCCTCATATGCTAGTTATTTTGATTTCTTTACAAAAGTTTCATAATGGAGATATCAATCTTCATTATTTAATACCATTCAAATTATTACTAGATTAGACAATTTAATGGAATTGTTGTTATCAAATGATTTATTTATTACCATGTTCATTTGATGTGTTTTACGGGTATGATTCACATGAATAGAATCCATGAAGAGAATGTTTCAAGTGATTTACTAATAAAAATAACTTACCTTATAATGAACATTAATTTTTTATTTCATACCTACAAAAACATATACATGAAATAAATTACTTATTAATATAACATATTACCTATATTAATGTATTTATACTTATTAATTATGAAAATTATATTTTTAGTATATCATCATTCATGTGGGTGGTTGAACAAACCCAAACAAGAACATGCTATACTAGTGAATGAGTAAGAGTTTAGAGTTATATAATAGTACTATAATTTTTTCAAAAGAATAGTATTTTTAATATAACCTCATTAAATTAGTTTAAAATATATATAAATACGGTAGGTGAATAATTAATTAAAAAATGATAAAGAACATGGTACTTTGATGAATTTTAGCTTTCTCAACATAGGTTTCTTCATAATGAATGATTTAGGATCACTTCTTGGACAATAAGCGATTAAACATCCAATAAGGATTTGTTAGATGTAAAATTGGAAATCATTAAGGAGATAAAATAATTTTTTTAGTGTTTTGGTATGGGTAGAGGATGGTTCCTTTTACAGGATTTTTTTTTATTGTGTTCCAAAAAATAATCATTTTCAAAGGTGTAAAGTTGTCATTTTAAAAGGTAGATGGATAAAAAGATGAAAATAATGGTGATGGTTCATACATCTCGTCATTAGTTTTCTTAATATTTTAGTTATTTACAACAAAATTTAACTACTTTTACCATATTATACATTTATCGTGAAAACCCAATTTTGACCTTCATAACTTATATTTATACATAAAAATGAAATTGAACTTATTAACTAATTTTGACATGATGATAAATTTTTTTATTCCATTTAATATAATTAAATTTATAAATATTATAAATTTTAATTGTAAATGAAAACTTGGAATATATATATATTTTATTAGAACAATTACTTGTAGAACATTACATTTTATTAATTGTATTTAATATCAACTACTAATTAAATAAGTGTTAACCTATTTGTTATATAGTTAAAAATTAAATTAAATTATTCATTTAAAATTTATCGATTTAATTTATTTGTATTAAATTACAACATACTTAAAAACAATTATTTGAAAAATATTATTATATAACATTGAATAATTTTAACCACATCTTATTAAATTTAATTATTCATCTTCTAACCATTTATCTGTATTAATATATTTGTATTTAAATATATATTTGAATATTATAAATACATCGAATAATTAATTAATAATAATAAACATAATTATAATAATAACTTATAACAAATAGAAAATAATTTTATAATAAAATATTTTAATTAAATATTATCATTTTATTTCATTCTAGAATAAAATAATTTTTTAAGAATTATATTATTTTTTAAATTACGCATTGGATATACCCAACACCCATATATCCAATTACCATATTTCTATCAACCATATATTCAACGACTATATTTTTAATGACATTATATATAAAAGTAGATTTTCATTCCTATATATTTCATTACTAAAATAATTCATAGTGTTTATTTAATTCTCTCTAAAATAGTTTATTATATTTTTATTTATTTTCATTATTTCTATAGTTTCAATAAGGGTGATGATATTTATGTCAATCCATGAGGGTAAATAAATTATGTTTTAAGTATTTTTATTTACATGATGATTTATTCAACTTTTATTTTTCTTATTAATGTTTCGTATTGTAATTTCATAATGTATTTATATTTATATTTTATGTTAATACTTTTTTAAAATAAAATTTATCGTGGTTCACTTGAGTTCAGTGTCATATTGGAAACCATTTATCCGATATAATATCTATTTAAATGAAAATTCAAAATAAAATCATGGGGTGTTACATTTTACTTCCATATCAAAAATTCTCCCTAAAAACTTCATTACTATGGTGGAAAATGATGAAAATTATTCCTAATTACATCTTTGGGTTCCTATATAGCTTCCATAGACTTATGATTACCCCATAAAACATTAATCAGGTGAGTGGTCTTGTTTTGTAGTACTTTATCTCTATGATCCATGATTTCTTCTAATTTCTCCTCAGAAGAAAGATCATATTGTAGATATAAAACCCCTAATTCAGTATATATGAAGGGTTATGTACCTGTACACTCAAAAGTGATACATTGAACACATCATGCACTTAGTAGTTTTTTATTGGATGTGTAATATGATATGCTATCATACGCACATGATCAAGGATTTAGAAGGGTATAATATTTCCAGGCTTTGAAAATCCATTATAAAAAATCTCATAACCCTATTCCATTTTGATAATCAAAGGAATACATTGTCACCAAATTCTAACTCCAAATATAGTCGTTGATTATTAGCATAGGTCTTCTGTTGACCATGGACAGTTTTAATATGTCCCTGAATGGTTTGAATCTTCTTTAATATATCTTGAGAAATAACTTATCTTAAAAATTTACACTCTCCAACATCATCCCAGCAAGTTGGAGTTATACATATTATCCCATACAGAGCCCTATATGGTTCAATTTGAATGATATAATGGAAGTGGTTGTTATATGAGTACTATACCATGGGAAGGTGTTGATCATATGTTTTTTCTGAAATCCATAAAATAGAGACTATATATATATATTATAGTGTTTGAATGGTGCTTTTAGATTACCCCTCTGTCTGAGGATGAAAAGAGGTTCTAAAAATCATATATGTATCTGATTTCAATTGAATAATTATCTACAAAACTGATGTAAACTTCATATATAAATCATATAAAATTTAGATAAATAATCTATACTGCCTTACCACTTACTTTACATATATATTATTAAGTTTATTCAGTGATAAATCTTCTTGAATATAAATGGAATTTGATGAATTCTTAAGGAGATCAACCATAACCCAAATGGAATTATTTAAATTAGAATCCTTGGGATGTCATACAGGTAAATCCATGCCAATGTTCTCATATTTCTGTATAGGTACATGTAATGGTTTAATATTACCCTTATACTTTTTTCATTCCATTATAACCTAGTAGTATAATAAGAATCTAGACATATAGTCTGCAGTCTCCATCATCATGTTGTCCAACATGAAATGATTCCTGAGATATCTATACATATTTTTTTTAAATTTATAGATAATGGTGGGATATTTGAATCATTCAATAAATTATTATTCAATTATTATATTTATGGACCACATATTCATTTCTAAAATCTTATAATTACACTATCATCAATGCTATCCTCTAAAAAATTCCCTACCATATTTCTTAAATCAATTTCCTCAATCTGTGCCTCCTTGAAATTTACATGGATTAATGGTTAAATAATTATTTGGGAAAGATATGATTTATAACCTCCCTTAGAATTTCAAGGTTCATACTTTATAAATAAAAGAGTTTAGAGATTCATTCAATACTAATCATGTATAAGTTATCATGATCATTACTGCCCAAAGAATCAAGAAACTTGTTTGCTTCTAGGGGTGTCAATATATCAAGTAATCATATTCCTTAATAAACTCTTACCATATCCTTTGGGGAATGTTAAACTCCATTTTTGAGAATATAAACTATAAGATATTGTGATCAATATATATATCAAACTTTTCAACATATAGGTAATGCCTCTATATTTTCTATGAAAATATTTTCATATCTATCTCCAAATAATGTGTATGGTATCTTTTATCATGAATATTTAATTATTATGATTTATAAACTAAAACCATGAGATTATTCATGAGGACACATCCTAATACGTTATTTGATCTGTCACTATATAATAAAAATCCCTCTCCATTGTAGGGTTGTATGAGTACAGGTGTAGTGACCATCCTTCTCCTGATATCCCTGAAATTTTATTCACATTCATATGATTCACTTGTTAGCTTGGTTAGTGGATTTTAAATTCATGACAATATTTTCACAATGCATCAATAATATCCAACCATTCTAGGAAAATAATAGATATATGTTACAGTTATTGGTTAAGGACATTATTAAATCACCTCTATATTTGATGGATGGATATATATACCCTATCTTGTGATTAAATGACCCAAAAATGATATTTTTTATAGACATAACTCACAATTTATAAATTTTTCACATATTTTATCCTATATAAAGGTATTCATCACAATTATCATGTGTTATTTATGGACTTCCTTTCTCTTTAAATATATTAAAATATCATTTATAAAGTCTACCAAAAGTTAACTGAGGTAATATCCAAAGTCCCTATTAATTAGATCCAAGAAAATAGTTAGGGAATTTATGAGTTCAAATGGAATAACTATAAATTCATGATTCCCATATCTTTTATAAAAGTATTTATTAGGTGTATCCTCTATTTTCACCCTTAATTAATGATATATAGACCATAGAATTATCTAAAAAGTATTGACACCCTCATATAATATAAAATAAATCATCACTATAGGGTATACAATGCTTGTACTTGATCATGTTTTTGTTGAGTTTATTATAATCAATGTAGAGATGTGTTGAGCCATATTTATTAATAATAAAGAGAACTGGTATACCCCATGATGAATCACATGGGCGTATAATTTTTTTTAAATTTTCTTAGAGTCGGTTCTTAAATTCAGTAAATTCACTTGGGGCCATTCTATAAGGAGTATTTATTATAGGCATAACATAATTTTTGAGTTCTATAAAAAACTCCAACTCCTTATTTGAGGGAACAACATTCATCTCTTTTAGAAATACATAATAATATTCTAAAAAAATAGATTTATTAATAATATTTGTATTTTCCCTAATCATTTGATAAAAATACTCTTCATGTTTGGGTATTAAGACCCATGTAATCGAATAAATATCTGTTGGAAGTTCATGGTCAACCGTGAATTGATTGATGATAATTGGATAATACATGAAATTAAATTCCACCTCTGTATCCAGAAAATTAATATATGATCTACATTGATAGAGATAATCAATTACCAAGATCATGTCAAATTAAAATAAATGGGAGAATGATGATATTTGGGGAAATAAAATTCCCACAAAAATTTTGAGTTTGGACTACATAAGATTTTCCTTTCTTCCTTGGATTTGTAGGATAATGACATCAATTTTTATCATTAAACCTTGTATTAGTGAACTGGTTTATATAATTTCAATAAACATTGAAAATAATCATTTGACTATGGGAGGTGCATTAGTTAGGACCTTATTATGATCCCTTGTATTGAAATTCCTTTATGTCCAATATTTTGACACTTTAAACACTATATTTTTTCATTTTAGGAATTTTTCAGGTGCTTCTAACCATATTTTTATCATGTAGGTGGGGGGATTTTCATTCCCTAATGATATTTACAATTATATTTTCTATAAAACTACATTTTTATTCTCTTGTAACCAAATAACTACTAATAATTAGAGTATATAGTTTCAATATCCTCATTAATTTCACATTATACAATTTATTCAAAGATACTAATGTTTCTTATAACTAATTCATTTGAAAGAATTGATTTTAAGACATTAAAAAAATAATTGATAATTAATTTAGGGTCAATGATAAAATTATATGCATACATTTATAATCATGTGATTTTTTCATCATAGGTACTAATGAATTATTCCTCCATTTATTTCAACTATGTGAATTCTCTATCCCTTTTAGTGTGGAGAGATCAGGGAAAATATTTAATGAAAAATAAATTCATAAACACCTCCCATAACATAGATTCTATTTTTTACACTTTTATCAGATTATATATTAGTTTCCAACATTAATATACACCACCTTATGAATGATAAATTAAACTCAACCTTTTCATTCTCTAAGTACTAGAGAATAATAAATATCATTTTGATTTTATTACTCCACTCCTCAGAAATTAGTTGATTGGATAGTCTACTAAAGGAATGTGTTCAATGATACATAAAGGAGTAAATTTATAATTATTCATTATTTAGGTTGTTTGGGAGTTAAAATTGATTCAGGCTATTATTCATTGATTTAGAAAGTCAAGTGAGTATATTCACAATTTATTATACTCAAAATCCCAATTTGTTTTCTTGATCATTGGGAAATAATATCATTGTCCATCTCATTCATTATTAACTTGATTTCTCCTAGTTCTTCCCATATAATAATTCAAAAAGGACATTGTGAGTATCAAGTAATGATAATCATATTTAGTGATTATAAAACAACAAAAATCAATACTATTATGTCCCAAATTATGAAATATTCATATCAACCAATGACATACTAAGTTCACCACAATTTACTTTTAGTTCACCATAAGTTGTTTTAGGATATATCAACATATTTTTATTAAAATAACTCCTATTAATTACTAAACCCCACTATGGTACCAACTGAGGTATCATAAGAACAAAAAACATGAACATGACATCATTTTATATGAATATTTATTATACATTATAATAAGACACACTCGAGAACTCATAGGTTTTGTGTCTTTGGAGATCAGAGGGATTATTTTATTATTTAGTAAAATTATAAAATACATAACACAACATTCTATATAGATTATACCCTTATAGATAATTCATACATAATACTCTATTCATTTATCAGGGAATGGAAACATAAGTAAAGAGTGAGCTTAGATTCTCAGTTAGGGTAACCATAAAAGGTATGAATAGAAGACCATAAGTGATAATAAGTCAAACACGTAGATATGTGAATATAATCATGGTATATGAATATAACATAAGGAATTAATTCACAATAAAACATATAACATAATGTATTAATCATGGTATAAGAATTTTGTAGTAACATAATAAAAGAGTCAAGGAAGTGTGAAAACTTTTGCCAATAATCATGAGCCAATAACATGAGAATATGAGAAATATCTAATTAAATATATCTTTTTATGAAGGCATAATTTTATAAAAGTTTCATAATGGAAACATAACACATATTTCATTTAATAAGAATACGGAAATATGGGGCAATATCCATGAGCCATTGGGCATAACATAGATAGGAAGTACATTCATTAATATATGAAACTATTAATGTTTTTAAAATTTAAATATGGTTCACAATAAAATTTTTGAACATTTATATAAGTTCCATGACTAAAATTGTGAAAATATTAATAAGTTCTATGCTTAATTCCATGAACATTTCAATAATGTTCATTATTAACATTGTGAACATTCAAATAAGGTCCACACATAGAATTATGAACATTTCAATACGGTTAACCCTTAACATTGTTTTATATTGGGACATAAATAATTTATAAAATAATTGAAGGATATAATGGAATAACCCATCACATAATAAGAAACCATACATATATGAGAACATAAAAAATACTTCATCATAGATTAATTAACCAATGATAAAGAAACAAGTTCTATAATGATTTCCTTGAAACATGATGAAAACCTATATAGAAGAATAAGTTAGATGGTTTCGTAAAGAAATATCCAAATTATTGAGTAAGAATCATTCAGGGTATTTATATACTTGAAAAAAACATTATAAGAAAATTAAGAAATCTATTTGAAAATAATAAGAAATATAATTTACTTTTTTATAGCATTTATTTAAAAGGAAATATTTTATAAAATAATCATAACACATATTACATTAAAAAAACATGAAATATTGTTCTTAAATAATTAAAAATGGAAATAGTTAAATTTTTTGGAAAATAATTTCATACAAAAAACATTTTATATGGAGTTTATTTTCACAGTTTGTGAAAAAGGACAAAGTTGAATGAAAGCGATCATTCCATAAATATTAGAGGAAAATTACTTTTATAAATAAACTCAAGACTATGGAAAATGTCTTTAGAAATTCATATAGGTAAAGATAATCAAATCTAAAAATTAGAATAAATAATATACACATAGGGGGGAAATTTTCCTAAATGAAAAATAGATGACATCCACTCCACTTATATGCATCTTTTTAGTTGAATTGTGAAAAAAATAGGTTAAATGATAATAAACCTTGTAAAATACATGAAAAACAAATTAAAAGAAAAAATAATGGATTTTAGAGATATGTATCATATAATTTACCTATATGTAAGTACAATATTAAGAAATATTGATTTAAAAATGTTATTTGCGAAGACACCATTACCTTTACTCACGACTTCCCTGAACGAAATTTGAAATCCTTTTAAAAAATAACCATATTAATAATTTATTTCATAACCGTATTTATATTTATTAAATTTTATACTATTAAATTATTACCATTCACTTCACATATATTACTTATTTTTATTTATATTTTCATTATTGTATGTTAGTGGTTTTAATTACTTCGTGCATGTTTTGTAATGGAAATTTCAATCCTCATTATTTGATACCAATTTATTTCTTCCTAGATTAGTGAAGGTAATTTAATAATTGTGTTATTGTGATACGTTTTTTCCATTTAAATTTAATGGAATTTATCGGTTTGGCTTGAGTAAAAGGAATCCATACTGAGCATGTTTTAGCCAATTTACTGATTATAAAAAGTTACTTTATAATAACCATTCATTTTTTGTGTCATACATATAGAAACATATTAATGAAATAAATTAATTATTAATATAATTTATTAACAGTATTAATGTCTTTAAACTTATTCATGATGAAAATTATGATTTTGGCATATATATATTTTATGTAGGTGGTTGAACTAACCCAAACAATAACATGTTATACAAGTGAATGAGTAAGAGTTTTGAGTTATATAATTTTTTTTCAGTTTAAAAGACAAATATTGATGTTAATATAAAATAATTATATTGGATGAATATATATATTAAGTGTGGATATATGATAGTAATTTGAAATGAATTTTCATGTACTAGGTACTTTAACAAATTTGATTCTTCTCGACAAGAGTTCCATTGGAAAAAATAATTTAGGATTCCTTACTGGAAGTTGAATATATCAAAATCCTAGTAATGATTTCTGATAGGAAAAATGATTAGATATTCAATATATATTTTTTACGTTTTTAGTTGTTTGGGATGGGTAGAGGAGGGGTCCATTCATAGGTGAGTTTCGAGTTGTATTTTCACAAATACTCATTTTCTAAGGTGTAATGTTTTCATTTTAAAAGAAAAGTTGAAACAAAGTTGAAAATAATTGACATAAGTTTTGAAAACCTTCATTAATGAACATTATAGGAACATTTCATCATATTTTATTTCTTTACCACTCAGTTTAACAGTTTTTACCTTATTTTACCCATACAGTTGTAACTCAATTTTTATCTGGTTAACTTATTTTTAGGTATAGAAATGAAATTGACTTTCCTACTCAATTTAAAAAAACTTATTAAAAATTTTCTATCAATTACATTTTTAAATATCCTAAATTTTACATCTAAATGGAAATTTGAAATTTATATATATATAACAGCTTTAATAGAAAAATGGCTTGTTAAACATTAAGTGTTGTTAATTTTATTCTATATAAATAACTACAAAAATAATTGTTAAACTAGTTTATATACATTAAACAATTACATTAAATTCACTATTTAAAAGTTTTTAATATATTTTATTAGTATAAAAATACAAAATAGTAAAAAAACAATTCTATCAAAATTTTCATTTTTTGAAAATTAAATAATTTTATCAATGCCCTTTTAAATTTAATTACTCATCTTATAAAAATTTAATTTTATTAGTAAATTAGTAATAAAATCTTAGGTTTAATTCTATAAATACATCAAATCATTATTTAATAATAATAATAATAATATTTTTTATCATATAAAAATTTATAATAAAATAATTTTTTTAAATATTATTTTTATTTCATTCTAATTTTTTTACTAATTTTGAATTATATTATTTTTAATCAACCATTGAATATATGAAACGACCATATATACAACCATCATATTTCCAATAACCATATATCCAACAACCATGTTTCCAATGAAAATAAATATAACTATCAGCTTTTATTCTTACATATAGCCATCTTAAAAGCAATCATTATTTTCATTTACTTCTATCTCAACCTGATTATTTTATTTTTAATTATTTTCTTTATTTAAATTGATTTAAATAGGGTGATGATTATAATGAAAAACCACAAGGATATGGATTATATGTTTGTGATATTTTTATTTAATTTCAGATGCATTCCACTTCACTTCCAAAAATCCTACTTGAAGCCATTTTTTCTAGAAAAGAGACTAAATTGTATGATATCTAGTTCGGATGTGTTTTAAAATTCTTTTTTTTAAATTTAGAAATATTTTAAAATGTGTTTATTTTAGAAACATTTTATAAAATGACTAACTCAGAAGCAGTTAAAAACACTGATAATATCTATATAAATTCAAAAAAACATTTATAATACACACACACACACACACATTAATTTATATTTAGGGTGTCAACTAAGTGGTAAAACCTGTAATTTTACATCCAAATGACCCATGTTCAAATCTGTACTAGGTAAATTTTTTGGGGGAATTATAATTGATACTATAGAAGAAATAATGCTGACCTTATTTGGTCCATTGGGAATAAAATTTAGGCTTTTAGGCCAAAAGGCCTTTGGCTCATCTTTTAGAATTTGGGCCACAGGGGACTGCTGGCCAATATATTCAGGTCTCTGGGCCAGAGGTCCTTCTTGGCCATAAAGGAGAGGGCCTTTGGTCCACGATGTAGAGTAGGCCATGAAATACATGTGAAACCTCATACTGGTGGATCAGAATAGAAGAAATAACCAGGTGGACCCAACAAAACTTTGGATTGGAGGAGGAATATGAGAGATATACCATTGGCCCATGCATTAGTGCTAGGGAACTACAAGTCGGTAGAAACACTAGGTGAAGAAGATAATAAATACCCACAGAGGAGATAGGTAGAGGTTTTTCAAGTGTAGTTGATGTTTAATATATTGTAATGTATTGTTACCTAGGCATTCGAGCCATGTAATTCCAGATTTGTGCCTTTGGGGATTCAGGTCATGTAAGAGTTCACTCACAACCCAATTAAAAAGGGGATTATCCATAATAAAAAATAAATTTCTATGTTCTTCATTCCATTCGATCCATATAAATATATTAATTTATATACTTCAATGTGCATGTGTTTATAAATACAATTTAATATATATATTTATACATATTAAAATATATTTATAAATATATAAACATATAAATTTACATATATATATAAATATAGATTGAAATTTTAATATATAAATAAATATATAAATTTATGTATTTATATATGACAAAGAAACAAATATATTTACATAATATATATATATATATATTAATTTATAAATATAATCATATAAAATTATACATATATATAAATATAACAATATAATAATATATATATCAATATAAATTAATTTATACACACATGTATAGACACACACACACAGACATGCATATATGTGTGTGTGTCTCCACACATGTGCATGCACAAACACTTTTAATAATTTTAAATAACATCAAAAATAAAAAGTATGAATAATGCATGCACGCACAAACACACACACACATATGTATGTATTATACATATATTTTATTTTTAATATTATATAATACTATTATATTATATAACACACGCACACAAAATTCATAAATATATTCACACATATATATATATGCATACATATATGTGTGTATATATAGATAGAGACACATTTAGATAGTACACATATAATATTATTATATAACATTAAAAAACACACATTTAAATATAAAATTATAATTAAAATAAATGTTATTATTTCCTATTTAAAACATAATTATAATTAATTCAATAATAATTAATAAAAAAATTATGGTTAATAATAAATAATAATTAATAAGTATATAAATTCACATATATATTAGTAATGAATTCAATAATTATAAAATAGTAATATTATTTTATGTGTATTAGATTGTATATTAATATACATATGTGTGTGTCAATACATTAATATAGGTATATATATTAACAACGATTGACACACACACAAACATTAATTTAGAATAGTCCAGGGATAGATCCCAAAGGCCCTAACCCATTTATTAGGAGAAATGAAAATAAATTAGAAAAAGAAGAATATGTTTTCATACATGGAGCAATGCCCTTAACAAAAAACCCAGAAAGCAGTTGTACCCCATCAGAGACAAAAATAGCTAACACTACCTGGGAAAATAAACACCAGGATATAATCATATAAATTGATAAGATCATTCACCCAAAACACATGGCTTACCTCTTCCACCTAGAAGTTGGCATCTACAACACACCGTGAGTTGTTGAAAAAGTTATTTGTCTCATATCACTTCAATTTTGTCCAATGGGGGTGCAATCAGAGAGTCTTGTGGATGGAAAAAGTTATCATGCATAGTGATGGAATCCTTTTTTACTGTAACATCTCTATCTACAACCTATTGGATCAAATCCTTAGGCTACATAGAATTAGTCTCTATACCACTTTACATTTCAAAATGAAAACCTGCCTGATCAGAAGGGTCATATTGTATGGAAAAGTATTTAGAAGTGGAAAACTCCATGGACCTCTTGGAGACATTATGGATATAGAAATATTACAACATATATAATTATATTAAATAAAATAAAATAAATTTTATTTATATAAATTTAATACATAGAGACATAAATACATATAAATATACAAACGAAAAATTAAAAATTTAGTGATAATAAATTAATATTTTTTGACTAAATGGTTATTAATATATATATGGATGTTTATATCAAGTTATATATATTTCAGTAAATTTATTTATTAATATATATAATGAAAAACATATTAATTTATATATTTATAATATAATACATCTATTAATATAATATAACATATAATAACCCAAATATATGTAATATATAATAACGTATATATATAATATATATATATATAAATATATTGTAACATACCAGATTTTTAGAGAGGTACAAAAACTTTACTTATTGTTCAAAACCTATGGGTTTATACTAATAATGTTATTAAGAGGCTAAAGAGTGGTCTAGGAGTGTCCAAGACTCGTTCAGAGCATAGAGCTCTAGAATATGGAGAGGCATACTAAGTCCCAAGGTTAACACATGGTTAGTACTAACTATGAAACTCCACCATATGAGGAATTTGGTGCATAGATGGAGGATGCATAGTTGACTAAATTGTTCGACCCATGCCACATGCCCATGAAAGTGATCGATATTTTTTGGCAGAGAAATTTCATATTTTCTGCGCATAGTTAAGAAAACCATGAACCTAGACTTTGAGTAGGTGGTCCATGAGCAGTGTGGGGTGCATGGTTTGACCAACCATGCAGCCAAATCATAATACCCCTTAATAAAGGGGTAAATTACTATTTTTACACTAAAATTATTTTAACACTAAATCAATCTTCCACCCATGGTTTTCTCCAATATTCGGCCATGTGAAGCTCCTCCTCCTCTCATTAAGATTTGAATAAATTCTCCTATCAAGACTACATTTTCGTCACCAATGAGTGTGTTGGATCCACATTGGTAAGCTCTCCAATCTTATTTCTACCATTCTCTTTTTATCTTCCCATCACCTACGCTATTTTGTTGTGATCTTATATGCCCTATTTTTAGGGAATTGGTCCATTATTCATATTTCTCCAATTATAGCTTCATTCAATGGCTGAAACTAGATGATGAGAGTTTTGTGAGACTATGGTAGGTGGTCTAGTTCTTTCCCCTCAAGGATTGTAGAATTTACAGCATTCTCTATGTGCCATATTCCATTATTTCTTGCATCTCCTTATTAATGTTTAATTAATTTAATTAAAGGTTATTTATAAGTATATTAGGACCCTATAAAACTATAAATCAATGTCTACGGGAATTTTCCTTGACATGAGCCATGCCATAGGTGTTCCATTTCTTAAGGTCCTAAATGGCCTATTATATTACATTTTCTAACCCCCAGTTGAAGATTTTTACCATGTAATAATTTTATTGGAATGATAATTTCATAAGTGAAATAGAAGTCCATGTATTTAGGCCTTATGATTTATGCCATATCATAAATTGATTTAATTAAATGAATTGGCTATCTTTGATAAAGTTTTATGAACATTATGATTATTAAATTATGTGAGTTTTTGATAACTAGATGGTTCTTCATACCATGATGAGGGAAATAAAAGGGTCCGGATTTAATGATGCCTTTGACCGACTCATCCAGCTTTAAAATTGAAACTGTTATGGATATTATATATATATATATATATTCTAGGAGTGATACTTGGATCATTATGGTATGAATTGGACTGTTTTGTGGAGTATATTCTTACCCACCCATGAGCGATATTGGTCCCCCAATGGAGTCACTATGGATAGTATCAATGGAAAAATGATTTTACCATTCCATGAGCGATACTCATTCCCCTATGTGAGATACTTATTATGGAATCATAGGGTCATAATTCAACCATTTCAAGAGTGATACTTGGGATTAATTTTATAGGTCATTTTGGATGGACTCTATAGTGACGGGTATGTGTCAGGATCCTAGAGCGATACTTGGGATTCCTTTTATGGATCCTCCCCTATGGTATTAGGACTAAATTTATTAATTTTAAGGTCAAATCAGTTTAAATTATATAAATTCATAGCTGATACAGCATGGATGCATCCTCTATGTCAAATCACATGTTTGGGGTCATTCCACTTTTGATTATTGATCTATGATTACCCATTTACTACAAACATGTTATCTATATCTGTACAAGTTCACCTTAGTTCAAATAAATCTATATTATGCCATAGGTAGTAGTTTCGGTTGAGTATCCATGAGGATATTGGAACGGAATTTTTTATTTATATACATTTATTCTAAACCCGCACACTTCTAATTTTGAATGCATAGACATGAAATTTTTGGACTCCATTAGTGGTGGACTACTATGTATATCCCTTACCCTTCTAAGTCCTCCCTTAGTACCCGATCATATTTCATGATTGAGGGTTTAGAAAAATGAAGATGATTGGATTATAATGCATGATATTTAGTACTATGATGGTGTATGAGAGAAGTGGACCGAGCCTATTCTCATGATTCTTGTAGAGAAATATTTTGGCCTTTTGTATTATTGTATAGAATTTGGTATTTTTTTAGTTTTCTTTGTATCTTATGTAACTATTTTTTATCTATATGTTGTGATCATAATCAATTTTTATCAATTATTTATTCATATTATGCCAATTTATTTATATTGGTTACTTTATTATTATTAATCTGTTTCACCTTATTTATTAATGCTTATACTATTTCCATTTATTATTTACCACTAATATACACTTTAACTCATGAGATCATAATATCCACAATAAAGCACCCTTGGCCAGCACTGCAAGTTAGTAGCCAATGCCAAGAGGGGGGGGGGGTTCTATTGGGGGCATGTGGCCAATAATCTCAGGGAATCACTTAGTGGCTTATAGGGTGGGATGATACAAAGTGGTATCGGAGGGATTACTTTCCTTTTTTATTACTATTTGGGTATTTTATAGAAGAGTTGGATGTATCAGAATTTGGTAACGGGCTTGTTCTTGGGAGTAGCTAACCCACAAATAGGGGAATCCCAAATTACCTAGGATGGGTTATTACTATTTTGGACTGTGCACGTAACAATTGATTTGATTTCACCATAGTGCGATGCACATGACTTGTGATGAAATTAATATTTTTTAGGTTATTATTATTAAGGAATTTTATTTCCTATTCCTGGTATAGAAATAAGGTATCACCTAATTCATCATTATAGGCATTTGAATACTTATATTCCATGAAATTTCCATGCCATATTTACTTTTTGTGTGAATTTTTTTCAGAATATTGTTAATTCCTGGATTATTTTAAATTAAAATGTACAAATTTTTATTATATGGATAAAATAATAGGATTAATTAATGTTCCCACATAAATTTAAATATTTTTTCCTACAAATATTGAAGGATACACCTTAATTAACCAATTATTTCTTGCTTCAGCCATGAATCATTGGTTTTATGGACTAAAACACATGTTTATTTGAATTTTGAATTCTAATTATAATTTTTGAATAATTTACTTCTATAAATTAGGAATTATAGTTCATTCAATCAAATAAATATAAATTACCTCTTATATCCTAATAATAGATTTAAAGTCCAGTTCGTAGTTACTCGATGTACCAATCAAAATTTATAAATAGTATGAGACTTTGTAAATTTGGAATGGTGACACATATAACTAGACTATGATGCATATATTTTTATAAATAAATATGAGCTTAAATATATTTAATTTTTTATAAAATGATTATGTTTAAAATGGGATTCCAAATTCAATGTACATAGTGTTTTCCTCTATACCTTGAAATTGAAACACCATATACCAAAACCACTTCACTATTATATAAGGGCCTGAACCTAACCTGACTTGACCTTAATAGTGGGCCATTAGACAACACCTCCTAATACTTTTGAGATCTTCTTATCAGTTATACCAAGCTTTAGGAGTAGGTAGAGAGGTGTGACCCATTTATAAGAAGGCCATGTATCTATCATTTTTCTACTATCATTGGTTCTTATCTACTATTAAATATTATCTAAGGTGTGAAATTAGAAATTGTAGAGCTATTATTCCATGATGCCCATGAGTCGTGCGATTGGAGGGTGGTGATGACCATAATTCAAAGGTGGTGGGCCCTAATTCACCAGTATTACCTCCTCTAGTTCCACATGATGTTCCTCTAGTTATTTATCCACTGTACACTGATTATTAGTTTTGAGATATTATTTTATGCTCCATAAAGTCTATATAGGGATCTCTACGACCTAACCCTACTATAATAGAGTTGACTTGTTAATCCCAGTAGCAATACCCTCCAACCTTCTCAAGGTATTGAGGTCATTCAGCTATTGAGTCCTAGATAGAAGCCAAAATATTGATCTTCAAGAATATGGAGGTACCTACATAGTGGATGTTAAATACACACACACACACACACATATATATATATATATATGATCCGAGAATCCTCTAAGAATTGGTGGGATGTCATCTCTTAGGTCGATCATCATAGGGGTATGGTCAGGGAAGACTTCAAGAAGACTTCTATGATTACTTATTTCTATAGACAATGAGATAAGACTATACCATAGTGTTTATGCCCCTATAGTAGGGATCCATGTTAGTGATGGTGTAATCAGATAATTTCATTGAGCATCAGTGTTTCGCCAAATTTGACCAGTGATGATTTGATGAATTTTTGATGATTTTAGGATGGTATTTCATACGCCATCCGATCACTAGTGAATGTTTTTTGTGTGAATACCATTTCTATAATTGTGAACTATGACCTCATCACAAAGAGGATCCTAAGGTAAAAAATAAATGTGTTCCATTGTGATTCATCTTCAATACAAGGAGACAACATGTCTTGCAACCGTAAAAATTATTTGAAAGGTGCATGTGGGGGAAGTTCTATCCAAGTGACACACACTAACAGCTATGTGGTGTGTCACCAGTGTGTTAGGGAAGGCCCTAATAAGTCCCAGTGTATGAGGAAACCAATCGATTGATGATAAAACTCTCCCTCTAGTACCCAATGAGTAGGGATATTCACTAACAGTATATGTTTATACAGGATTAATAGCTCTAGGTCATGATGTGAGATAGTCTACTACTAACCAATCAAGCTAGGGAGGTGTTCTTGTATGAGTTCAATATACCTCATAGGTTCAACATGAGAAGAGAGAACCTACATAGGTTTGTCAGGGTACTTCTTAGGGCTGTATATCAAGACATAATTATGTAGTGTAGCCTACTAATTTGGAGAAGAGTCTAAGGCCTTCTATGGTATGAGGTACTATTCTGGTAGCCTCTACATTAGTTTCTGTCCTATTTGAGGCCGTGTAAGGAGTGACCCCTTGAGATAGGTGGGTACCGTTTCTTGTTAAATTTCATTTTCAACGAGATTATTGACATTGAAATCATAATCGTAATAGCCTGGCTAGTAATTTACAATAACAATGTTGATAATATCACTATATGGTTTCATTTAAATCACCAAAAGGAAGAAAATATATTAATAAGGGTGAATGAGATATCCAGGAGATTTGATCTAGTCCCAATTGTCATGAACTGGGAAGAGTCAAAACCTTGATTTGATGTCTCCTCATGTGGAATCAGGGAATACAGTATCCAAAATTACCTCATATGGCGGACAATTTCAGGTACATCTTCCCTGATGATTTCTCTATATTACCTTGCATTAGAGTGGTGGAGTTCACCATTGTGATTATTCCAGGTCTGACACTAGTTTCCATTCCTCCCTATTTTAAAGCACCTACAGAGCTTCAGGAACCTGATATGTACTTAGAAGACTTGGAATAAAATGTTTTTATAAGACCCAATACTTCTCCATGGTGTTCACTAGATTTTTTCACAAAGAAGGTGGATGGTAACATTTTTATATCCATGTATTACCTTTGGTTAAACAATCTTATAGTTCCAAATCAATATCCACTACCTCATATAGAATACCTATTCAAAAAAGTCGTAATAGAGAATGTTTTCTCTAAGATCTATAATAGTTCGATCTAAAATGAAGTGCATGTGAGACCATCAGACATAAAACATAAAATGTTCTAAAAACGTATGACCTATATGAGTATCAGTTTATGATGTTTGGATTTATGAACATGACCATCATATTCATGACATTGATGAATCCATTTTTCCACCCGTATATAGATTAATTTTTCAGTATTTGTGGAAAAAATATTGGAGTATTCTTGTTCTAGAAATGAAAATTCCAAAGAACTTTATATTCTGTTGAATACACCAAGAGAGAATAAAAAGTATGAAAAGATCATAAAATTCCACCTTTGGATAAATAAGGTTCACTTATTAGTTTATATCATCTTAGATACTAGAGTATATTTTTAGAAAGAGAAGGTGAGTGTCATGGTTTGTTGGTATAATCCCAGGAATGTCTTTGATATAAGAAGATTCTTGTGACTAGATGGATATTAGAGGAATTTATTGAGGACTTATCACACCCAACATTGCCTTTTACTACTTGACTAAAAATGGGGTGATTTTCTTCAGGCCTGAAGCCTACAAGACATGCTGTTATGAGTTGAAAGGGAGACTGAATTCAATGCCAATCTTGATTATACCAAATAATCAATGAAGCTATTCAGTCCATTATGATTATTTTGGTATCGATATAAGAGAAATTATGTTTTAGGAATATTGAGTTGTGGTGTATGGGTACTTCTAGTGGGGACCTCATGAGTGGAATTACATTATGAAAGACCTCAAACTAGAAGTCATGGGTCATGCTTTACGCTATTGTAGGCATTATATGACGGGGGAGAATTTCATCATTAAAAAAAACATAAAAGTCCCAAATACATTTCCACATAGTGTGAGTTGAATATTAGGATGTTTATATGTGTATAATATCTCTAGTAGTCCAATTTTTAGCTCTATTATACCCTCATGATGGGGAATTTTGTATTTGATACATTAAGTCGGATGATTTAGGAAAATGATATTGAGGATGATAGTGGTGAGTTGAAGTTGATGACCCTATTTTCTAGGATAAACCTTGAGGTTCATGAATGTAATGGGAAGCCTATTTTATTAGCCTTGGAAGTGCTATCCTCCATTTTTAATAGAATAATATGAGAAAAATATCATTTCCAAAGGGCCTCATCCTTAGAGGATATGTCTCAGGTGATTACCCATCATCAGGTTGAGTTACTGATGAGGATGAGATAATATACATCCATGGACATATCTGGGTTCCTTTAGACATATAGGGAGAGTTGATGCGGGAATCTCACACTTCTATTTTGGAAGTTCACCTTGGGATTACCAAGATATACAAAGATATTTTCCATTATTATTGGTGGCCATGTATGAATTGGCATATTATAGATATTATCACGATGTGTTCCATATATTAGTAGGTAAAGGTAGAGATCCAATGACATGATGGACTTCTACATCCTCTATCCTCCCTGAGTAGGAATGGAATGTCCTCACCATTGACTTTGTGATGAGTTTTCTGATATCCCCATGTGGCAGTGATGTAGTATGGGTGATCATCGATATGTTGACCAAGGTCACACACTTCTTACCAGTCTGAGAGACCTTCTCAGTTGATGATATTGAGATGATTTATATATGGGATACAATACAACTTCATGGAGTCCCTTATTCTATCATATCAAAAAAAATTTACACCACAATTTAAGTAGGGGTTTTAGAAGTTACTGGGTTCATAGGTGATCCTCAGTACATCATATCACTCTCTAATATAAATTCAGTCAGAGTGGTTGATACGAGTGCTAGAGGACATGATTTGGGCACACATCCTTGATTTTATAGGTTCATTAGAGAATCATATACCTAAAATGAGTTTTACAATAATAATAGTTTTTAGGAAATGATTTATATTTCTACATATGAGTCCCTTTATGGTAGTCCATTCCATTCACCGTTGTATTGGATAGAGGCAAGTGTGGAAACACTATTATGTTATCATCTCTTTCATGGGATTTTAAAGAAAGTAAAATTGATTAAAACATTTATGGATATATAATTGTCTAGAAGAATTATTAAAGTTATTTTCAACGTCGACATCTAGAGTTTGAGGTGGGACCTCAATTAATTTTTTGTGTTTCACCTAGATTGGATCATAGATGAATTTAGAGATAGGGAAAGATACTACCTCATTATGTCAGGACTTTTGTTATCATGGAGAGAGTCAGACCGGTAGCTTATCAGTTTCAATTAACTCAAATGTACTAGAACATTCATTATAGATTCTATGTATCATTTCATTATCGATATCATTCCGAACTTCATCATTATTCTGATTATGAAAATATTGATTTGGAGGCAGATGTGTCATTTGGGGAGAATCTGATCTGTATCATTGATCTTAGTATGAAATCTCTCTGAAGAAGGTCAATTCCTCTAGTTTAGGTTTTCTAGTAGCACGACCATGGAAATGAAAATACATAGTAAGGAGAGCATAATTTACAAACTTATTGTTCAAAACATTTCTCATACTATGCTTTACCACATTCAAAATAGAAACATAGGGATGAGTTTTTTTATGGAGGGGAGGTTGTAGAATACCATATTTTGTTATAGGTATGAACATTTTATTTAGAATTAAAAACCTCTCATTTTATGATAATAATGTGCTTAAGATTATAATGAGTGTTTGAGGATCGTTCATAGGCTGGAGCTCTAGAATTTGGAGAGGCAGACTAAGATACATGGTTAGTGAAAATGTGAAACTAAAACATGTTGGATGATCGGTGCACACCATGAGGCTTCGAGGTTTAGTAGAGTCATGTGACCTAGGATGAATGTCTATGCATGTGCTATAAACATTTTGATTGATCCATTTCACATGTTCCATGCATGGTTAGGAAAAACTTGTGCCTCACCCATGCAAGGGGTTCCTTGGGTAGTGTTGGGTGCACAATTGGAAAATAATAAGGACAACTATGTAGTAAAACCATGAGACACGTTAATAAAGTGGTAATGAACCTTTTTCACCTAAAATGTTTTTAACAATAAATGATTCTTCCTCCTATTATTTTTCCAGAATATGACCATGTGAAGATCCTTATTCTCCAATAATTAGGGTTTGAATCCATTCTCTCATACATACTCTATATTCGATGTCATTGGGTGTGTTGGATAAAAAATTGTAATCTCACTAACCATTTTTTCGTCCATTCAACATTTCTATTTCCATATCTACACTATTTTGGGAGAGATTATATTCCATATATTTTGAGAATTGGTCCATTATTCTGATTTATCCCATTGTTTCCCAATTCAACAGTCATCACTAGATGAGGAGGCTACTATGAGTATAAGGTCGGTGGTTTAGTTTCTTCACCTCAAATCATATATAATTTATATGTTGTATCATGTTCTGTATGCGATAATTTCTTCAATCACCTATTTAATGCTTAATTAATTTAATTTATGGTTGCAATTATAATGAGACTGTATCTACCTAAAAATCAAATCAAATATGTATTTTCATTGACATGGGACACCTCTTGGGTGTGAGATTCCTTAAATGACTAAATTACAACTTTTCTTACATTGTTAAACCACCATTTGTGTTATGATTTCATCTAATAAATGGGATGGAATGATAATTTCATAAGTGTTATGGTAGTCCAAGTTTTTAGGCCCTATTATTTACACAATAGCTTTAATGTCATGAATTAAATTAATTGGAAAATATTGATAATGTGATATGAAATTTATGATTATTAAATGACATGAGATATTGATAGCTAGAATTTTCTTCATACCAAGATGAGGGTGATAGAAGGGTAATAATTTCAGTATTCCTTAGACAAGAACATCATTCTTTATAATTGATACTTCTTTGGATTATAATATTTTTGGATTAATACTTGGATCCTTATGGGATGCCTTGGAAATGATCACCAAGAAGATTAATTACCTTCCCTTGAGAGATACTATTTTCTTATGTGAGTCACTATATAAGGGCTCGGTAGCAAGATCGTTAGCCCATGCCACGAGAAATACCCGGTCCACTACGTGAGATACCTGAGATGGGATAAGAGGGACGTTCTTTCTCCATACTAAGAGTAAGAATGGGGATTTATTTTCTGGATAGAATTTTACAGGATTAATATTTCATTCATTAATTCTAAGTATTTCATTCATTAATTATAAGGATGACTTTATTTAAATTCTAAAAATGCATAACTAAAACCCTAGGGACATAAATTCCAAGTCAAATCACATACTTAGGTTCAGATCACTTTTGATGTTTGATCTATGATGACCCATTTACTACACACACACACACACATGTATAGGTTATCATTAGTTCATGGAAATATCACTTAGGATGTAGCTGGTAGTGTTATTTGGGTATCCTTGAGGAAATAGAACCGACATGTTTCTTTTAATAATTACATTAAATTTATTTTTTACTTGCACATTTCTCATTTTATATACCCATATTGGATAGTTGTAGACACCATTGGTGGGGGACTATAGGGAATTTCTCTCACCCTTATTGGTCTTCCCTTAGTACTCTAGAGGATTTCATTTTTGTAGGATTAGATAATGGGAATCATTCGTCTTCTAATTCCTTTTTAGTACTAAAATAGAGTTCAGTAGTAGAGGACCAAGCATATGTTCATGATTCTAGTGGATTCATCATTTGGCCTTTTTTATTTTTTATAGTGTGTGGTATATGTATGTTTCTCCATTATCCATTGTGTGTAATTTTTTTTATAGCTACATGAAATGGTCATCATAATTTTTTATCTGTTATTTATTCATCTTATATCTATTTGTTTATATTGGATGATTTATTATTATTATCCCACTTATGATTATTTATTACTAATTCTACTATTTCCATTTATGATTTATCAATGTTCTACACTCATGAGGCCATAGTCTCCCTGTAGATGGACCCTACGCCCTTACTGATAGTTGGTATCCTCAAGAATATGGGGACGCACGCTTGAGGTCATGTGGCCAACCATCTCGAGTCCCTGTTTAGTGACTTCTAGGTGGTATGCTATATATATATATAAATATATTAATTTATACTGATATATATTTTCATTTATATATATATATTTAATAAAAATTATTAACACATATACATGTAACATATAATAACATACATATTAATATATAATAAAAAATATATGAATATATATATAAATATATAACATAATTAATTTAAATATTAAACTATATATATATATATTTATATTTATAGGTACACACACACAATAGTCTATTAACACATATAAATATAAAATATATACATATAAATAAATTTTTTAAATTTATAATTATTATTACAATAATATATATTTATATATGTAACATATAAATATAAATATATATTAATATATATAATTATATATTTATATAAAAACACATACTAATTTTTATTTATATAACTATTTAAATATATGTGTAAATATTCTATTATACATACATTATAATGATTAAAATGTTACATTGGTTAGCCATGGCTAATTATTTGGGATGTATAAGTTGCAAGTTCGATCCCACAAACCTATTTGTTTTATCTATATAGGTTGGGTGGATAATGTTGTTGGTTGGGTACATGATTGAGAGGGAGTACATGACATTTGTCGTGTACATGATAACAAGGGTAGGGGAAGTATCATTGACATCGATGGTGTGGTCGGCTGGTGGATGGCATCAGTAAGGTCGGCTACCGACATTGTTGTGGGTGAGGGGAAGAATATTGATGTCGGCAGTGGGGTTGGCTGGGGGAATTGGTGGACAGACGATGTCAGCGGGGTCGGGATGGGGTGCATCATGGTGAAGGAAGGGTGGTGGGTGGGTATTAATAAAACCTTTCTTAATTAATATCAAATATTCACATAAATTAAACAAATATACATGTTTATGAAGATGTGGCTATTTAATTACTCATTTACATGCATTTACGTAAAATGTGGGAAAATGCCGTCCCATTAATTTAGTCAAATTTATAAACATGGATAAATTAGGGGCGTTCCATTTTCTATATTTTTATAAAACATAGTAAAAGGTATTAATAATGTCCATAAATTTATATAAACTTAAAATAAAAACATGAGTAATTTTTTTTCTGTAGTGATTTTAATTTTCTAAATGATGCTTCCTATTTTATTCTAAAAAATTATCAATTTTTACATTATTTTATAATATTTTATTTAAATAAAATGTATCATGGTTTATGTTAGTTTATCGTCTCATTTGAAACAAGATATCCGACATAATATTTATTTATAGAAAAAATATATAGTAAAATAATGGGGTGTTTCAAATCCTTTGTCACATGAGGATTAAGATCGCATCAAATACCCATGAGTTTTTTGTCATCAAAACAAACATAGCATATAAATATCATTGATAGTCTCATATAACTCATCATAAACTAACATCACTCTATAATAATGATATATGAGGTGGCGTAGGCACAACATACATGATTATTAAATCATATTACATGAATATTCATTGCATATAATAATAAAAGACACCTTAAAACATATAGGTTTAGGTTCATCAGAGACTAATTACATAATAAAATTATTCTAAAACCATTATTCAACATCTCCCATAAATATTCTATAGAAATTATACCCTTATAGACATAACATAAATTATAATGTTCCTTAAAACCTACGGAAATGGAAATATAATAAAGCATTAGCTTAGATTCTCAGAAAGAGTAAACATGAGAGAAAAAATCAATGATCACAAGTGAGCATAATATAAAAATGTGGGTATGGAAACATAATCATGGTAAAATGAATTAACACAAGTTAATTATACCCAATAAATCATATATCATGAATCATGGGTCATGTAATAAGGCTTTTTTCATAACATAAGACATAATTAATAGGAGTTTGGAAACATAGGTCAATAATCCTGAACCGTGAAAACAAAACATAGGAATAATTTTTTTTCACTTTGATATATATAAATTCATTTATTATCTAATGTATCACCATCAATACTGTCATCATATAATTTATAGAGTCCCTTAAATTATTGAATCTATACCTCAATCCCCCACATTTCACTTTAGGAGATATAACGTTTTACCCAATGAATTGGAGGTTTGTATAATCCTAATACTACCCATCACATAAAGGGAAAAGTACCTTTGGTGTTTGGATTCAATTTCTATTTTAGTTCATCTCAAGATATAAACCAATTAATTTTATTGAAATATTAGGCTCACCCATCACATAATGATTGTTCATACATATGTGTATTACATGAATATAGAAACAATCATAATTTTATCAAATCATAGTTAAACTTTGGGAAAGAAATGTATTTCATGAGAAATTCCCTAATAAATTGTAATAAATAATCCAAGGAATGAATTTTTATATTTTTGTTATTGAATATATTTGGTGAAACATAAAATATATTAGAGTATGTTGGAATAAATTATTTTCTTTATAAAAACACTAGAAAATTGACTTGAAGGATAAGAATAAATATTATTTACTTTTGATAACATTTATTTTAAAATAAAATATTTTATAAAAAATATGAATAGAAATTAGTATTGAAATAAATAATTATTTAATAGGAAAATATTTATATAAAATTTAATATGGAGGTGGTAAATAATGTTTATAAGGAAGACATTAAAATGGAATATTCTTTTCAAACCATTTTATAGAAAT
This sequence comes from Viscum album, assembly GCA_963277665.1. NCBI lineage: Eukaryota > Viridiplantae > Streptophyta > Magnoliopsida > Santalales > Viscaceae > Viscum > Viscum album. The sequence goes on from OY728120.1 coordinate 1,246,876,807, forward strand.
ACAAATCAATTGAAAATGAATTGTTCAAAAACATTAAAAATATTCCTTCCAAAAACGTATAATGAAAATCAAGGACAATAGAAAAATAAATTATAAAATAATAAAATTATAGATAGGGACACATATAAATAAAAAGTAAAAAAATGAAAATTAGGGAGAAATATTCTGATTTCAAAAGAGGAGATAAAGCCAGATGCACTTACATGAATCATTTTTGTTGAAACATTAACTGAAGGATAATAAAATGGTATGAATACATGTTTAACCCTAATAAACTAAATAAAATAAAATTAATATAGATTTATAGAGAAATAAAAAATACGTTCCCCATATGGAAGTTCAATCATAATCAATCTCAATTTTAAAATGATATTGGTTGAGAAACCATTACATTTACTCCCAACTTCCATAAAACCACATCAAGATCATGTATAATAATCATAATGATATTATTAACTTATTTTATAAAACTATTAATATATATTTTACTTTATATACTTTATTTATAAAAATTAATTACACATATATTAGGTATTTATAATTATTTTACAATTAATGATAGTAATATTGATTATTTCATACAAGTTTTGTAATGCGGATGTCAATCATTCCTCTTGGACAACAAGTTCATCACTCCAAGATTATTAAAGGTAGGAGAATAATTTTTTTTTCCAATGAGTTATTCAGTCTTGCTTTCATTTATTGGATGTTACGGGTTTGGTTCTTGAAAATATAATCTATGATGGAAATGTTTTAGGTAATTTATCGATAACAATGAGTTACATTATAATGAAAATTAATTTTCTTGTCGCACTTAATGAAAAATATTCATTGAATAAATTATTCCTTACCATAATATATTATAACTATTAATGTATTTATACTTATTCAAGGTGAAAATGATGATGTTGGTATAACATTTTTCATGCAGGTTGTTGAACCAACCCAAACCAGAACATGCTATACTAATAAAGGAGTAAGAGTTTATAGTGATATAATGGTAATATAATTTTATTTTAATGTTAATTATATTTATATAATATCATTAATTTGGAAAATATAATTTATAAATAGTTGATATGATAAGGTAATTAAAAAATATAGAGAATAAATTAAATACTTACTTGATGAATCCACTCTTTATAAACACAGGTTCCTTTGGAATGAAGGCTTTAAGATTACTTCTTGGAACCAGAATCTATCAAAAATATAATAAGTATATTTATAGGATAAATGGGTAGGTATTAAAGAGAAAAATTATTGTTTTTAGATCTTTTTAGTGGTAAAAGAGTGGTCTATTTATATGTGAGTTGTGAGAGGAATTTCTAAAAGTAAACATTAAATAAGGTGCAAGGATTCCAATTTCAATGTAATGTAGATAAAAAGTAGAAAATGATGGATATGGCTCTTGAATACCCTTATCAACCAAATTTAGAGAAAACATTTCATGGTATTTTAAGTCTTATATATATTTTTAACCATTTTCACCTCATTTACCTTTATTGTGGTAACATAATTTTTTTACCTCTACACCTTATATTCATACCTAAAAACTAAATTAAGCTTATTAACTAATTTCAATGTGATAATTACAAATTTTAACTCCATTTAATATAATACAATTTCTAAATATGTAAAATTTTAATTTTCATTAATATTCAAATATAATTGTTTTTATAGAAAAATATAATTTTAAACATTAAGTGTTCTTAATATTATTTAATATCAATTAATATTTAATTGAAAAGACATATAATATTTGTTTTATACTGAAAAATCATATTAAATAAAACATTAAAAATTAATCAACTTAATGTTTTATGATAAAAATACACAATAAATTAAAAAAATAATTGAAAAAAATAATTTATCTATATTAAACAATTTTAACCACATCCTATTAATATTAATTATTCATCCTCTAATCAGTTAATTTTATCAATAAATATGTATTTAAATTTTAATTTTAATTTTTGAAAAATTTCAAAACATAATTTAGAAAAAATAATAATATTCCAAAACATACTAGACCTTGAATTTAGAAGACTCAACCTATGATCCTAAAAATTTATTATGAAAATAATCACATAACTAAGGAATAATAAGGATTACAAAGAATACAATACAAAACCAAATAGGAAATAGTCATAATAAAAAGTTATACACATCAAAATCATCGTATTCAATACTATAGTTTACCAAACGCAACCCATTTAGTAAAAATTACCTCCAAAACAAAGGGAAACACTAATGTATGCAGTCACATTTAAAGCCACTGAAATAGATATCAACTGACCATAGATACTTGGGGATACTATAATAAAAGGTTCATTTCATGTATTTCATCCTTGTGGTGATTTAGTCTTTAAAAACATTTAATGTAAGGAATCTTTACCACTTCTATTTTGTATGTTGATAATCAAGAGACAAATTTGAGGAATGATATGTTAGACATAAATCAGTTAAAAAAAATATACCATTGATCAAAAATAATTTACAATATCATACTTCATCATTATCCCCAAAATCCTATATCGAAATAGACTATAAACCATCGATAGAAACATTATTCCACTGAAATGGTTTCCAATATATCAAATAGAGCATATAAATGAGAATTTAGATGTCTAATACCCTATATATAATAAAAAATGGACATAATAAGTTCATAAAAATAATCTATATCTAGTAGTGTGAATCCACAATATGCATGAACTCGTAATATAGAAATGTTAAGCCCATGTGAGATTCAAGTAATCCAGATTCAGATTACCCTTTGAATAAAATTAAATTTTTGAAATAATTTTATTTCTTATATTAGTATTGGTTTCAATATTAATGAAACCATCAGTATGATACTTGAATAATGATAAATATTTATCATCAATATATTCAAATAAATAATCACTAAGCTCTAGGTGGTGTTATAAAACTCTTTTCAAATTTTACACGTATTATTCATCAGTGATATTTGGGAATAATTTAGATCCCAACTTATATGATATTTTTTACTATAATTATTTATAGGTGTGAGTAGTATTAATGTGTTATTGGATTCGTTGGTTTCAAATGTTTGGACTAACCTCAATATGGGACCTAGTTTTACCTTTCATGTTACATGAGGGGGAGTAATTTTCTTCCATTTATTTATAGTTATCTTGACCACCTCTTAATGATGCATCATTAGAGCCATGATATTCCACATCCTTCTACAAAGAATTTTCCCTGATATGACCTTCTCTGCCTTATTGAGACTATTCTGGTGACAATTACCCTTAATTATACAGATCAAAAATCAAATTTTTCTCATTAGTGAGAACTTATTCATTGGTTTCCTTTATATCAATTTCCGGTTACTATTTCCACCTTTACTATAAAAGAACTCCATTTGGCCCCAAAGTATGTCATCAGATCTGAGCCACCCATTAGTGACTATAAAAAATTAACTTACTCCACATTTTTAGGAAGAGTGAAATAATTTACCAACTGAAATTAGATAATTAAAGGATATGATCCTTATCTATTAGGGAACCATAATATCTTAGTGCAGTTTCATTATTAAAATTAACTCCACCGAAAGTATCCTTGCTTGTTTTCTTAGAAGAAATGATAGATACAAGATTCAATTTATTTATTTTATTTTTCCTAAAAAATATCATTTCTTGATATAATTTACTAGCTGAGGAAAAAAATTATAGAAGGATAAGCTCACTGTATGCTTCTATAAGTCTTATAATTACAACCAATTTTTTTTATATAAATGAAACCAAAATATCTTATTATACTCAACTGATATGTTAATGTTATCATAAATTCTTAAGAGAAACACATTTTCAATAAATGGGTTAGAGATATAAAGATCCGCTAAAATTAGGGAAAAGTGTCCAAAACTCACTATCTATGTATCTTTGTCCATGCGAATAGAAATTATAATTTCAATGGCAACATCATGAAGTATCTTAGTGTTCCAATAGATCAAATTCAAGATAAAAAAATTGAACCACACATATGAAATGGAGTTAATTTAATAAATGGTAATAAAGTAGGGATCAAACTCATATATTTTATGTAGAATAGGTTTGAGAAAGAGAGGGTAAAATCCCAAAGCTCAAAACATAAGTTGATAAGATGAAATGATAATATGAAAGAATCCATGACCAATCAAAAATAGATTCCAATAAGAAATTCCCAAATAAATGATATAAATTTGATGTGGTCATCCATTTTAAATAGTTTCTCCCCATTTAGTAGGGAAATTCATGAAATAATATGAAATTTAAAAAGTCCATGCCACTTTTCCATTATATACATGTTTATAGAGAGATGTGACATTTTTCCATTTATAACAATACATTGATTAAAATCACCAGAAACATCTATAAAAGTACTTATTGATTCCATATTCTAATCACTCATGTGAGTTTTCATATAATCACATGCCTTTTACCTATTATTACATGAAAATAGAACCTTAATACCATGAATAGAATCAATGACATGATTTAGTAGAACCCAATGTAGGTTTAATTGAGAATCTCCATGTTGGTCACCAAATATGGCTACCCCTTCCCCTAAAAACTATATTATGAATTTATAATAATAATATGTAACATATAAAAATTGTATTTTTATGATAAATTTTTTTAATTAATTATTATCGTATTTTATTATTGAATTACGAATTAAATAATTTTCAATTTGTTACAAAAATTATAAAACATTAAAATATCTATTGGAATCATTCATACACAATGAACACATATCTAATGACCATATTTCCAATAGAAATATTTATATATAATTGTCAAATTTAATTCATATATATTTTCTGACATATATTCTTAAAATCAGCAATTCTATTCATTTAATTACCTATTAACTTTTCTATTATATTTTTAATTATCTTCTTTATTTAAATAGTTTCAATTATGGCTTTGATCTTCTCATAAAACCATGTGGATAAATATTTTATATTCTTGGTATTTTTATTTACTCATGGTTTTATTCCTCTCTTAATTTTCTTACTAATGTTTTATACTATATTCTCTTAATGTATTAATGATTGTCTTAATTTGTAATATTTTATCCCATTAAAATGTATTGTGGTTCATTTGAGTTTGTTGTTGTGTGTGAAACATTCTATTCCCGAGATTATTTATTTAATAAAAAAATAAATTGTAGAATTATGGGGTGTCACATTCTACCCCCTTGAAAAATTATTCCCTTAAATAATCATTAACCTCATGAAAAAATAAGGTTACTTACAGCTCACTACTTCTTTGTTTTCCTAGGTTGTTTCCTCAAACATATGATTCACTACTAGAAAAATGTTATTCAGGGATGATTTTGAAAATCACTGATAAATGTTTCATTATTTACTTTATTAGCAACAGTTTAGGAATTCCATCAATTATTCATTACACCTTATTAAAAAATCCACATGAATCAATTGTAGTAAAATTTGTAAGTAAAATTAATTTTTTTTAAATGTTAGCCATGGGTTTAAAAAATCCACCTTTAAATTAAAAGTAGTAAATAATTATTATTATTATTATTAATCAATTATTTTTTTACTACTTAATAATGAATAATGAATAATTTTTTATTTATTAATTATCAATTAATAATTTTAAATTAATATTTATAATTATTTATTATTTTACATTTTAAATAACAATGAATTATTAATTATTAACATTTAATCATTAAATATTTACTAAGAATAAATTATTAATTAGTAAATAATTATATATTTATATATTTACATATAGATACAAGCCCATATACCTATATATATACAAATTATTATCATTTCTATGAAATTCAATTAAATGATTTATATATGTGTGTTTATGTGTGTAGTTATATATATATATATATATATATATAAATATTTGTATATATATATAGCTGATAAATCATATACTTTTTAAAAACAAATTATATATACTTTAGTATATAAAAATATTTATAATGATATATATATATATATATATATATATTATTTTATTAAATTTTTTTAATATAATACTATATATGTATTTATAGAAAATAATGGTTGTTGACACCAACCTTTTTGCACTAAATATGTATTTACACTTAATATATAATAAATTTAGTGAAAATGGTTTACAAAATAATTATAAATTTAGATTAATTAAAAGATTACTAATTATTATTCAGTAATATATATTAAATAAAAATTTGGTGATATAAAAAATAAATAAATTATTTAATATCTTAAGATAAGTTGAAAGAAGTACATGAACATCAACAACCATAACTTTTGATCTATGTTTCTATTTGGAATCTATGAGATATCAAATCGAATGTTGTAAATAGATATAATATATTTGATATAGGATTAAATAAGTTTCCATTTTTTCAATGGTAAAAGGCTCGTAAAATCCCTAAAATAGATTTTTTAGTAAGGATACCCTAATTTTTGAACATTAAATGGAATTTCATAATTATTTGAGGGGGTTTTCATTTATTTTTCAAAGGATATTGAATTAATTCCATAAAATTACATTCATATGGATATTATAGTAATTTTTTTTTCATTTTTCATATTAAACTATTATTTATAAATAAATAAACATACACACTCATTTATATATATTGAAATATATAAATTTAATGGTATAACTAAATATTTAAATTTATAAATAAATATTATGTGGGTGTATATATAAATATGTATCTATGGGTTTGAATTTATTTATCTTTATATTTATTTTTATATGGATATATATATTTATATGTATTTATATGTATTTGTTTATATTTATGTGTATTTATTTTTATACATAGTTATAAATATTTTTGAATATATATATATATGTATTTATATATCATATGGGTATATATATTATATGGATATATATATGTATATATATGTTTATTTATATGTCTTCACACACACACATGCACATATGTATTTTTAAATATTTAGGCACATATAATTTTATTTATATGTATTTATAGAAATTAAAATGAATTTATTAATATATATATATATATTTATTAATATTTATTTTTATTCATATATTTATATATATATTTATATACATTTAAATATATTATGTTCGTATATATATGTGTGTGTATGTTTGTGTGATTGTTGATATGTAATTATATATATATATAAATTATGAATAAATATACGTACACACACGTATATGTATTTATATGTATTTATGTATATATATATATATATATATATTAAATTATTATTATTCATCACATAAAGGGATTTATAGAGTGGTAAAGGATTTTAATAATAACCCACATATATGAGGTTCAAATCTTAACAAAATAAAAAATAAAAAATCATAATATTTTCGTAGAAAATAAATTTTAGATAATATTAAATATTAAAAACCACTATGAAATCATTTCACAACGGGTTTCTAAATTCACAATGAAATGATTAGGTCCACCTCATTTCAAGTTGGTTCTGAAAAATATCACGAAACCATTTCATAGGGATTTAAACTGTTATTAAACACAAAAATCACTACAAAATAGGATTTTTGGCACAAAGATTCTTCCATAGAATATTGACTAGGTGGGTGGTCTTTTAATAATTCAAATAGTTTATTAATGTTAAATTTGATATTAATAAGTTGAGAATATGAAAATTCAATGAATTTATTAATGTGATGATTATTTAACCATTCTCAATGTCCAAGACTTGTTCCAATTACACTTGGAAGACTGCATATTGTTTACAACATTTGATATAAATGAAGAAGATTTGAGGATGAAGAGTTTTTTAATTTATAAGTGAATTCAAAAATTAAAGAATGAATAAATTGATGTGGATTTGGTATTTTGGATTTGGAATGAGATATAGTTCATAACATTATATGAAAATTTTGTTAACACATTTTATGAGAGTTTTCAAAAAATTATGGGCTAACCATACCAAGTCTTCCAAAAGGACCATATCCAAAGAATAGATGTGATGTCAAACATTATCCAGCCAAGGGTTGTGATATATGGTAGCAAAGAACCCATAGGTAGCATGCAGGGATCGTAACAACCAGAGATGACTGCCAGGGATAGAAGTATCATAGATTATAACACACATAGAGTGGGTAGTGGTAATGTGTAGAGGTGGTGAGGACTATATAATGCACATATGTATATGTTTATCCATGTGTTACCCTCGATGCCAACTTAAATTCATAGAGATATGAACATTATTATTATGGGTTATGCATTCAAATGAATAATTATCATGGGATAGAAGAATGGGTTACTATCCACACATGTTAAAAAGATAAACTAATAAGAATGTCCATCTGATCTAGCAATTATGTAAAATTCAATAATGCCAAGCATTTTCTTCTTTATTTGGCCAACAATTTCCTATGTGTGTTAGGTTTTATGCTTATCGCAACCACATATGATTAAACTGAGTAGATATGGATATTCTGAATTCAGGGGAGCGATAATATTAGGTCATTTCATGATTGATATTCTTACCTTCGGTGTTGACGCAAGGTAGAGATGAAGGTGATCCAACTGTTGGGTTATGTTTTGAGATGATGGTAATTATCATAGTCTTGTGATGATATCTTAGACGATACGAGATAAGGTAGTGTGCATAAAAGGCTGAGGAAGTGGAGTTATACTGGGGGAGTATTCAATATTAATACGCCAACCCCACTCAATTTGTTGAGTTAACTAAACATATATTGAGAGAGAATATTGTGAGGGAAATAGAGTAGAGGAATTTCCCCTTATAAGTGAAGAGATTATAGGTCCTCATAATATTCTTGTTATGGCCTTAATGGTCACATAATGATGAATTGATTCTATGAACCAAAGCATAAATCCTCACTATATTACATGAAGGAGAAGAAGTAATTACCACATACAATGATACACAAATAAGAAATAAGGGTCTCTTGAACCTCTTTGATTACATGAAGAATACATAAGGTTAGAGTGAAATGTTCATGAAAATACATTATGTAAATCTCTTTAGTGAAGGCATAATGTCTACATATAGGTAAGTGAGCTACATGGAGAAATAGAAGGATCACATGATTTACTTATGGAAATAATATACTAGAAGGAATTTTAGTAGTGTAGCCTTTCAATAATTAGATGTGAATGATATATAAAATATGCATACATGAAATAAAGTTCATATAAAGTGGAGTATAGTGATATGTTCCTTGTTTTATGAACTCCATGTGCATGTTCATGTGAATTGATGTACTGATGTGTCCATATTTTTACATAGTTTTGCCACATCTTTTTTACTTAATTTTTAATGATCTAATTAATTATTTAATAACTTTAAACTAAATAATTTTATTTTTGTATTTTTATTATAAAAAATTTTAATTAATAAAAATTGATAATTAATTATGTATTTTGAGTGCTTAAATTAATTATCTTAATCTTACTATAATTTTTTAATATAATAATTTTTTATTTATTTTAGTTGACCAAAATCTGCTTGACTTTTTAATAAATTCACAACTATTATAAAAAATTATTTAATCATCATTTTTCTATTTATCTAACTTAGTCATTATTTTAATATTTTATCCTATAATTTAGTTACATTAAAATATATTAACTTTTTATAATATGTTTAATCATCCCGTTAATTAATTATGTTAGGTGTTGTAGTTTAAATTAAAAGAAATAATGTAATTTTAACTATAATAATCCAATTTGTTTTTTAATTAATTAATTTAATGTTTAATAACATTAATTATTTAATCTTAAGTACCCAGTTATATTATTTATCCGTTAACTTTTTTATTTAGTCTACCGGTGAGGCAGGTGTGAGATATCAGTGACTTATTTAGCCGCCGATTCTTTCCTTTTCTAATCTTTATAGACAGTTTAATAATTTTTAATTTAGGACTCCTATAAATTTAGTTTAACAATTATCCAGTTTTTAATTTAAGTGTTATCATTTAATAACTATAATTACAATTTTAAAAGTTTAATGTTTAATAATAATCTTGTTTATAATTTATTTTTTCTATCCTTCTTTTAATTTATAAATTTCAATATAAGTATTTTTTATTTTATGGTTTTAACCGGTTAATTAATTTCAATATTTTAATTTAGTTAACTATAGTTCTAATTTTAAGTTTAATTTTTTCTTTTTTAATTTTTATGTGTCACTCTTAGTTCTTTATTTTGGTTCTATCAGTGAAATTTTTTATAAGCACTGGTGACTTTTACCCATAGGCTACCGATGCATCCTAAATGTGACCCTTTGTTCTACCAGTGACCTTTAATTGCATTGTTAGCCATTTTCCAAACAATTACCTCTTTAGTTATTTGTATCAGTGAGATTTTATTTTTCAACTACCATTGACCACTTTAATTTTTGTATCAGTGACCCTTTTCTTTTTTCACAATGGTTAGCTTTTATTTTTCACCATCGGTAACTTTATATTTCTTATGCAACTAACGGTGACCTTTGGCAGTGCAACAATGACTTCTCTTTTTGAACTTTTGGTAGATTTTATTTTTCATCTATCGATGACCTTGGGTTGTTCCTCTCTCCACTCTCCCCTGCACCTCACAATTAGGGAACCTCGACCAATGCCGCTCCCCTAGTTTATCGCCTACACCACACCGTTAGGAAATCTGTCGTCACAACTGATTCATTTATCTTCTTTAGCCATTATCATTCCATTGCATCTCCAGCTTATCACCTTATATCACCACTCAATATTTCTACCTCCATTTCTCCTTCATCCACCAACCAATCAATTCTGCAACAACATCAAACAAACCACACCAATAGAAGATTCATGAAACCAATCCAATAATGGTGACAGATCTTAACCCAATTTCATCAAACATTAAAAATTCAATAAGAATTTTTTACAAAATACAAGAAAAAAAACAAATCCAGCATTAGATAGAATTCACAAATCTAGAGCAATTCATAATAAACTAAGAACTGAACTAGATCTAGTCCTAAAAATCTCTCGACCTCACCTCTTGAAGCCACACCACTCCTCGCCGAACCCTCCAATGAATCCAAACAGGTTACTGACTGAGCTGTTGTGTGACGAAGATGAGCCAGCCATTTCCCCGATTCCACGTGATGATATGGAAACCATATCCATGCCATACCCTGCTGGAGTCACCGTAGACTGCCGCTAAAGATGAAGAACTGTTGCGTCACATGCGAAGAGGAGGTCGACCTGCTTCCCGATGTTCCACTGCACCCGAGAAGTCCACAATGAACTTGGCTGCCACATCTGAGGTGAAGCTATCTGGGCCGCGATTGAAGTGTCCAATGAAGCCGAGGATGTCACACCATCATCAACTTGGAGAAGTCAAATATATCTTCTAGAAGGAGAAGAGGAGGCCGCATTCGCTGGATTCTATTGCTGCAGTGGTTTTTTTAAAAAATCTCTACCCCCTCTTCGCTATTTGTGCCGATTGGGGGGAGTTAATTTAGATAAAAATATTAAAATAAATCTATGATAAAAACTAAAATAAAAATAAATAAATTATAATAATAAAAATAATATAAAATAAACAATAATATTATAATGAATATAAGATATTTAAGTTTTATAAAATAAAATTAACATACATTATTGAACTAGATAAATAATCATCTTAACTTAATTTAAACAAAATATTATTTAATGTTTCTTATTAAGTAAGTGTTTTATAATAAAATATATAATATAAAATACGAATAATAATTTATAGAAAAAATATAATTAAATAAACTATTTAATAAGTTAACAATATAATGTTCAAAAAAATAATTAATTTTTTAGTTATTATTAACATTATTAATAATAATTAATTATAAATATCAACATAACTTTTAAATATAATATTTAGAATTAAAATTATAATTAATTATAAATAAAGTGACTTAACTTAATTCATTAATGAACCAATAGATTTATTTTTCATTACTAAAATTAACATTAATAAATATATTAAATTAAATAAGTTAATTACTTAATTACTTAATAATTGAATATAATAATTAATAATATATGTTTTAGATTAAATAAATAAAATATTTAGCTATTAATTGTTAAGTGATTTATCTATTTCTATCATTTTTTATCATGTTTTAATAGTTTTAACTTTTTTTAGTTGTTCTTTACTTTTCAGGTTCACACCAAAGCATAAAACACATCCAGTTTCACTAAACTGACTGAGATGGAGTTAGTGAGAAGGGAAAAACTAGCGTAATGTGTCAGTTGTAAAAAAAAAAACCTGTGTGGAGAAAAGCTAAAAGAATATTGGAAGTCGGTAAAGGGTAGAGGTGATGAGAAGTAGAAGAAAATGGGTAGTTATATATATAAAGCATCAGATTTGATGACGTCATTAATTTGATACATTTTATGATCGAGGTCTGAGTAGGGGAAGATCAGAGGGTGACTCTGGAACCACTTTCTAAAACTGGAGGTGCTCAGGAGCAGAGCTTCATATAGGGAGTTTACCTTACATCTTAATTCTAGAATTAGTACTCTGTTCTAGTATGTTTCTAGTTGCTGTATTTATAAGAGAGATAATGTTAGACTAAATCCTACAATTTGGGGTTAAAATCAAATCTGATGGTTATCTTTCTTCTTCATTTTCACTGTCATTTAGAATGTGAACTGAATTGATCTGCAATATCATTTCTGATTGTAATCAATCACAACGTACCAGATGCACTTAATCTTCGCACACCACAATCATTCGATGAGTCTGATATTGGATATATTTTCTTATAGATTTAAATTGAAATAACAACTATAGAACTTATGGTGAGTTTATTCTGTTATCTTTTTCAAACAAGAATTTTCAAAGTGGATTTATCATTGAGTGGATAACTCCAAGATTTTTCATCTTGATTATATTATCTTCGGGTGGGGTAAATAGACCACTCCTTTTCAGTGGTACTAGTTGTAATCACTATCTTGAGAAGGAATGTTCTCAAAACCAGAAGAATTGAGATTTTTCCTAGATATATTTCTCTTCATTTCACATCTATTAGTATTCTTTATCTCTATTTCTCTATGTTTTTCAACTATTTCTTGCTTCAATTTAGTTTAGATTTTTTTTTTGAAATTTTCTGTCAATGTACTGCTTAATAAAAAGTAAAAAAAATATAAAAAGAAAAAAATAGATAATCTATTATGCTTATGAAAACAGTGGGGTTTTTTGTATGTTTTTAGAAGATTAGTTGATGTAATTACCTTCCCTATGGGTTCAAACCTTCTTACCCCATATACAGTAGTTAGTAGGAATATAAATTTTATACTTTTACCGGATTTAATGACAGTTGAGGTCATGTTTTTGGTGCCATTGTTGGGGAAGGCACAAGCGTTATTTCTAAAATAAATTCATATAAAAAAATCTCAAAAAATTGGAAAATTTGAAAACATTAAAAAAAATATGTTTATTGTCTTGTTGAATTGTTAATACTAAGTATTTTCTACTGTTGTCTACATTAGAACAAGAATATATGTTATTAGATTAGATCCTCTAAAACATGAATTATATAAACATTGAATTGCTCTATGAAAGAAAATCCTATTTGAAATAGAAAATCTAGTTGAGACAGTTACTGAACCTAACAACTTCGAAAATCAGCCATAACTTCAAGATGATGTTAAAAGGCTTAGGATGAGGGAATTCCAACTCCCTAAAGTTTCACGCAATCCTTATTCTATTAGTTTATCTCATAGAGCCTGAAACTATGAGCTAAAACAGTCACACATTTCACTGCTACCTGTATTTAATGGGCACTCTAATGAGGACTCTCTTGTCTTCAATAGAGACATCTATAACACTGTGCAACAATTTCCTTTTTTAGGAATCACATAAAATGATCAAAGAATGAGAGTATTTCCCTTTTCCCTTAAAGGGAATGCTAGGAACTAGTTTATGAGTCTAGATGAGAATTGTTTTGAAAACTAGGATCGAGTGTAGAACTTCTTCATTATGAAATTTTATCCCCAAAGACTTAATGGTGAACATAGAACTAAGATAACTAGTTTCTATCAAGAGGATAGTGAATCATTTCATTAATATTGGGATCGATTCAGTGACTGGATTATGGAGTGTCCCCATCATCAACTCCCATCTCACCTTCTCATAGATACCTTCTATGAAGGGATGTCCTCCTCGGGACAGAATCTAGTTGATCAAGCTCCTAGGGGATATTACAATGATAAAACAGATTATGAATTGAGGAAATTGTTTTAATAATATTTCTTTTAACTCTTAACATAATAATTCAATAAGGAAAAGAGTAAATAAAAATGTTAATTCAAACACTAGTTCAACAAATGAAACTCAAGCTCAAATGGCTGAAATCACCAACCAACTTTAATATTTAATGATCCAGAATTCTAAACAAACTGTTACTCAACATGGATGTCAAAACACCCACCAATCTTTAAGAGAACTTTGTTTCCAGTGTGGTATGTTTGGGCATAATAAAACCTTCTATCCTAATTTGGATATGCTGGCCCAATGACAAGAGAATTAAAACATTCTTAACTATGGTCCAAGAATGCCTCTTAATTAAGATCCATTTTCAAATAATTTATCTTGGAAAGATCAAGGCCTAATTAAATAACCCGCTGCCCCTAATTACTCTAACCAACCAATACCAAATTTTCAAAATCAACAAATGGGTGAGTCTTCAAATTTATTAGAAAATAATTTTAATCAAATGTCTTCTAGGATTGATATAATCTTGACCAAAATTAACTCTCAAGAGGAAAGATACATGACTCAGCTAACCAAACAACAAAATCAATATGAGTCAGATAAAATAAAAACTGACATGAGAATGAAAAACATGGAAACAAAACTTGGAAAACATTCTAAATATTTTTCATCTAGGAAAAAATTATACTTCCTAGTACTACTGATCTTAACCCTAGAGAGAATTCCATGACTGTTGTAACCAGAAGTGGGCAGAATACTCAAATTTTTGATGAAAAAATAACTAAAAATTCCCAAAGTTAAAATCTACTTCAATCTTGTAATAAAAATTTTCTTTGTTCACATGCTGGAAATTCACAGAGAAGTCATGAAAATAATCAAAATTTTAATTTATCATCTGAATCTCAAGTTTAAAACTGAACTAAAAATTAAAAAAAGAATAATGTAAAAGAAAAAGTTGAGGAAGTGGTGAGGGATATACCAAAAATCCTTAAAAAACATTCCCCATGAATCCCTTTCCTTGAGAAGTTGAAACCTCAAAGTAACACCATGGATGGACATATTTAGTTCCTTTGTCTCTTTTCAAAACATCAAGTAAAAATTCATTTCATTCAAGCATTAATTCCAATCCCATATTACTTGAAATATCTTAAAAAAATTGTTTCAAACAAAAATAACCTACAAGAATTTTCTACTTACATCCTCACTAAAGGGTGAACTACTGTACTCTAAAAGAAAATCCCACTCAAACTGAAAGATATAGGTAGATTTTTCATTCCCAATACCTTATGAAATTATGATCATCTCAACTTTTTGTGTGATCTAGGTGCTATCATTAATCGGCCCTCATACTCACTGTTATAGTAGTTGAGGTTGGGTGACCTTCAACCCACCATAGTCATATTGTAATTGGATGATAGATCTCTCACTCATCATGTGGGAAGGAAATATGACTTGCTAGTTGGGGTAGGGAAGCTGTTTTTGTCTTCATACTTTTTATTCTTAAACATGGAGTGTGACCAAGAGGTGCCCATCATCTTGGGTTGGCCCTTCTTGGACACAGGTGGTGCTATTATTGATGTTTCTAAGGTTCAATTAATTTTCAAAATTGGATAATAACAAAAAGATTTCAATGTGTTTAAAGAATTTAAGGGACTAACATTTTCAGAAAACTTTTCAATGGTATATTCATTAAAAGATGCGAACTCAATCGGAAAATTTGAAAAATTTGAAAAACAATCCCCTATTGAAGAAATTTTTCTGGGACTGAATATTTTGCTATTTCTGTATTAGAAATTTAAAATTCAACAAGAACACTGAACCTTGAAAATTTTCTAGAACTAAAAAACTACTCAGTTTTTACTATAGAAAATTCCTCTATTTCTGATCTTAGGAGAGTTTTGAGTGTATATGAGGGTGTTTCTGTTAATAACAACCTTATTGAGCACTTTTATGATGTTTAGGGAGATGTTATAAGACAACATGATGATTCTTCATTGATTAACTTATTGAATTATGATCTAGAATGTTAGGAAAATATGTTGACCACTTTGGATAGCATCACTGTAATTTCCAATCTGAACATGAAATTGAAAATATTTCATCATTTAAAACTCCTTACAAGATATATGATTAAGATATTGGACCAACTAGGCCTAGGAGTCTTACTTCTAGTGCAGAACCACCCACTCTTAAACTAAAACCAACCCTTTCCAATCTTAAATTTTCATTCTTGGGTGAGAATTCCACTTTGCCTATCAAACTTTCTACTGAGCTTAATGAAAATCAAGAGGAAAGATTTTTAAGTGTTTTGAAGAAGTTTAAATATTCCATAGGTTGTAAAATAGCTGATATAAAAGGTATTATTACCTCATTATGTATGCATAAAGTACCTATAGATTCTAACCATAAGCCTAGGGTAGAGTTTCAAAGAAAACTGAATCCAAACATTAAAGAAGTTGTGAGAGAAGAAGTAATAAAAATGATAGACACTGGAATGATTTATCCCATTTCTAATAGATCTTGGGTAAGCCCTATCTTGGTTGTTCCCATGAATGGAGGTTTCACTATAGTTAAAAAGGAAAATAATGAAGAAATCCTTGTTAGGAAATCCACTAAATGGAGAGTCTATATCGATTATAGGAAGTTGAATGCAGTCACTAGGAAGGATCATTTTCCAATTCCCATCTTGGATCAAATGCCTGAGAGGCTTACTGGAAATGATTTTTTCTATTACCTGGATGGGTATTTTGGTTACAACCAGATCCCTGTTGCTCCATAAGATCATGAAAAGACCACTTTGAGATGCCCCTTTGGGACATTTTCTTACAGGTGGATTCCCTTTGGGTTGTGTTGAGCTCTATCCACCTTTAAAAGGTATATGAGGTCTATTTATTAGATATTATTAAAATAATCATTGAGGTTTTTGGTGAACATTTCACTATTATGGGTATCACTTTTGATACTTGTCTTGGAAATCATGAGTTAGTTTTGGAGATATGCATTGAAACAAAACTTGTTCATAATTGGGAGAAGTGTAAATTCATGGTTACAGAGGGTATAGTGCTCAGTCATAAGGTGTCCAAGAGATGCCTAGAAGTTGATACTGCTAAAATAGAAGTCATTCAAAAACCGCCACCTCTTGGAAATGTAATAGGTATTAGAAGTTTTCTAGGGAATGGCGGTTTCTACTGAAGATTCATAAAGACTTTTCTAAAATTAATAATCTCTTGTGTTCTTTTCTTTCCAAGGATGCACTATTCAATTTTGATGAAAAATATTTGAAATCATTTAATATTCTTAAAGACAAACCCACTACATCACCCATTATCACTGCACCTGATAGGAAGTTACCTTTTGAACTTATGTGTGATGCTTGTAACATTGTTGTAGGTGCTGTCCTTGGATAGTGGAGAGATAAGAAGTCACATGTGGTGTATCATGCTATTATATTTCTAAATGATTCCCAAATGAATTATACCACCACTGAAAAAGAATTTTTAGAAATTGGGTTTTCTCCAGGGAAGTTTAGATAGTATTGTTTAGGCTCAAAAGTTATCATATTCACTGACCATTCTTCATTAAAGTACTGGATGTCTAAGAAATAAATAAAACCCAGGATGATTAGATGGATTATGTTGCTACATTATTTTGATTTAGAGAGTAGGGATAACCAGGGAGAAGAAAATTTAGTTTCTGACCTCCTTTATAGGCTTCCTCTTACTCAATCTAAAGATCCTAGGGAAATAAAATCTTCTTTTCCTGATGAAAAGATGCTCACTATTTCTAATAGGCAATCTACTTAGTATGCATATTTTTCCAACTTCCTCGCAGTAGGATTCATTCCCTTAATTTCATAAAATAATCAAAGAAAGAAATTCATTTCTAAGCTTAAATACTACCTTTGGGATGATGACTTTTGGTTTAGGAGATGTACTGATGGTATCGTTAGGAGATGCGTGAATAAGGAAGAGATGTTACCTGTCGCAAAGAGTTTTCATTCCTCGCCTAGGGGAGGTCTCCAAGGTGGTGAAATATTTTCTCCAAAAGTCTTAAATTTTGGTTTTTATTGGCCTACTCTTTTTAAGTATGTTAGGAGTTATGTGGTTGGTTGTGATAGATGTTAGAGGCTAGGTAAAGTTGGAAGGAAGCAGGAGTTACCCCAAAAAGGAATTGTAGTAGTTGAAATTTTTTATGTCTCAGGATTAGATTTCATTGGTCCATTTCCATCATCTCATGGGACTGAGTACAAACTTATTGATATTTATTTTGTGTCTAAGTGGGCTGAGGAAGTTTCACTTCCAAACAATCAATCCAATTCTATGATAAAATTTGTAAAAAATAACATCTTTACAAGATTTGGAGTTCCAAAATCCTTTAATAATGATAATGGAACACATTTTAAGAACTAAATGTTTAAAGATTTGATGAAAAAATATGGATGTCTTCATAAAATTGGTACACCTTATCATCCACAGTCCAATGGACAAGTGGAAATATCAAACAACGAATTGAAACAAATACTTGATAAAATTGTGTCATCTTCTAGGAAAGACTGGTCTATTAAATTGGATGAAGCTTTATGGGAATATAGAAATGTTTTCAAGACCCCAACAGATATGTCTCCTTACAGGTTGTTGTTTGGGAAATGATGTCATTTACCTATAGAGTTGCAACACAAGTCTGATTGGGAAGCTAAGGCTCTGAACATTGATTTTAAGAGTAATGGTGAGAGGATATTACTTGAGCTGAGTGAACATGATGAGATTAGGAGAGAGATTTATGGTAATTAAAGGATTAATAAAGAGAGGTCTAAATTTTTTCATCACTCTATCATACAAACCAAATAATTCATACTTGGACAAACGGTCCTTCTATTTAACTCTAGACTAAAACTCTTTCCGAGAAAAAATATGTCCAAGTGGTCTAGACCTTTTACTATAGTGAGAGTGCATAAGAATGGAGCTGTAGAAATTATAGGTGAAGAAAAAAAACCCTTGTTAGTTAATGGGCAGAGGGTGAAACATTATTTTTAGGGACAAATAAAGGGCTTGGTTTCCTTCACTGTGCATGAAAATTTATTATAAATAAAGTCCTGTTTATGAATTTAAAACATAGTACTTCATGGGAGGAAACCAATGGTTTTTTTGATTTCAATAATACACAAAAAATGTGATTAAATAATTTCTAACTAAAGACATTAAATTCAGTGATTCTTTGGAGTAAACCAATGTTCTTTCTTTGGTTTTCAATTTTTTTCATGTTTAACTTTGAATAAAGTTCTTATGTGATGCTTCTTCTATATGCTCTATCTCTGCTGGAAATTTGTTCTTGGTTTACATGCCTTTTGTTTTTAGGATACTACTGTGTTAATAAAGTACTAGAATTCCCAGGCTATGGATTAATAAAAAACATATCCAGGGAAGTATCTTAGAACCCGTATTCATTTTTTCTCCAATTCATTTTAGTAAAAATTCACTACTAAGATGCAATTACTACTTTTAGTGAGTTAGTGGCTGTTACTTTGTAAATAATTCTGCATATGTTTAATAAAAATCTTCTTGTGTTTTAAAAACTACTACATGATTTCTTGAAAAATCTACTGCTTTTCTTGTATGAAAAAACTATTCTATATGTTACTTATTTTGGGAATTCTTCTTGAACTATGTGAAATTAATCTACATGTATTGATATTGAAATTTAAAAAATTCTACAAATTTTTGAAATTATGCTCGTATTGGAATGAAAACTTGGTATGTGTCACTGTGTGAATAAAAATATGCATGTACTTCACTGCTGAAAACGAAATTTCATTGTTATTAAAATCTTCTCACTACTTTAAATGAAGTGTGGGCGTACATGCTTGATGGTTGTTGTGTTCTTTATCGAATGGTCTTTACAAAGGAGTGTTAAGAATTCTTACATTATGCTTCGTTGAACACCCATTTGAACTCAATCTGTTAAAATACTTACACATAGTACACAATGCACCTACACCTCACATGTTACATTTGAGTTGTATTGAAAATTATTCACTGGACAAAATATTTATTTGTGTACTTTCTAATGAACCTTCTCTTTAGTTATTCATTATGGAGAACAATATTTTAGAACATCAAAGAGTCCCTTTTTACATGTCATTTATGTACTAAATTTTAAATTAGTTATGAAATTTAATTTTCAAATTGATCTTCTCCATGTTTTGAAGTCAACATTGTGGACAAAGTTGGTTCTTAAGTGTGGGGAGGGGGACAATTCATGACTATATTGAACTATTCTTAATTGGAAGCCCATAAATTCCCACTGAAACATCAATCTTTTTTTAACAAATGGTTAAAACATTTGCAAATTCTTTCAAAATTTTAGGTTGTTCACAGTTTTTCAAATGAGTCTTACCCATGGACATTGTTTGTTTGGTTGTTAGGTATTGCTTTGAGTCTGAAATTATTGAGGTTTAATGATATCTGAGTGGTCTTGCTTAGTGGTTTTATATAAATTTGGTTTTGGGAATATTTTTGAAAGTGATATGGGTAACCTGTTAGTGGAGTTATGATCATAATCTTTGGAACTAAAATTTTGATCTTGAGTCTAGGGAACTTATTTCCTCTTAATTATTAAATTAATCGCCTTAATGGGACAATGTAAATTATTTTCATAAGAATATTTTGAAACTGGAGTAGTCTAGGCATCTGGGATCCCATAGTGAGTCTTAGAGGCACTAGATTTTGGGTGCGTTTCTGTTTACTATAATCCCTCTGTACAACTGGAATAAGTGCATCGCACAGTGCTCAACACATGATACATGGATTGGAAAAAATTAAATAATGTGTCTAGGGTCAAAAATGAGTTCATTAAATTATGGGTAATAATGAATTCTAGATGGAGAAGGGGTCAATTGGTTTATTATGGGATTCATTTAAGTTTCATCATTAATGTGATTCACAAAAAATTTATTATTCTTGGAACATATGAAACAATCATTTTACATAGTTCTTACTATTAAGGTCTTAACCCCACTGATGGTTTATATTTTCTCTCTCTTGGACTTAGAACCTAGTCTTGGATTGATATGAGTCACTAAGTAGTATCACATATGAGGCATGGAATCATCATTTCTTGATTATTCATAGTTTTCAGGATTACCCCTTGAGTATTTTTTCTAGGAATGATTCATACGAGAAATTCATTTTCTAAAATCCCACTATTATGTTCTGTCCACTTTTCTTAAGTACTAGACATGTTACCATTTGAACTGAATCATAAATACTGAAATATGTTTTTCAATGATAAAAAAACAAAGTAAGAAATTGTTTGAGGACAAACAATTCGTAAGTTTGGAGTAATTTAATGTGTCTCTATTTTTACATAGTTTTTCCCCATCTTTTTACTTAATTTTTAATAATTTAATTAATTATTGAAGCACTTTATACTAAATAATTTATTTTTTGTATTTTGATAATTAAATATGTTAATTAAAAAAAATTTATAATTAAATATGTATTTTTAGTCCTTAAAATAATTATCTTAATCATAATTTAATTTTCTAATTTAATTATTTCTTTATTATTTTAGTTAAATAAATTATGCTTGACTTTAATAAATTAACATCTATTATAAACAATTATTTAATAATCATTTTTCTCTTTATCTAACATAGTCTTTATTTTAATATTTTATCCTATAATATAGTCTCATTAAAATATATTAACTTCGTTTTTTAATACATTTAATCATAAAATTAATTTATTAAGTTAATATTTTTTGTTTAAATTAAATGAAATTGTGCAATTTTAACTTTAAACATTCAATTAGTTTTGTAATTAATTAATTTAATGTTTTAAAACATTAATTATTTAATCATAAGTATGCAATTATATTATTTATTCATTAACTTTTCTGTTTAGTCTACCGGTGAGGTAGCTGTGAGCTATCAGTGACTTATTTAGTCACAGATGCTATCCTTCTATACTATATATAAACTATTTAATAATTTTTAATATAAGTATTCTATCAATTTAGTTGAAAAATACCATGTTTTTAATTTATGTTTTTTCAATTAATAAAATTAATTGAAATCTTAAAAGTTTAATGTTTATTAATAATCCTGTTTTTAATTTATGTTGTTTGTCCTCCTTTTAATTTATAAATTTCTATCATTGTATTTTTGATTTTATGGTTTTAACTGGTTAATTATTTTCAATCTTTTTATTTAGTTAACTAGTATTTTAATTTTATGTATAATTTATGCTTTTTTAATTTTTGTGTGTCACCATTAGTTCTTTATTTTTTTCTATCAGTGGCCTTTTTTATATGCACTGATGACTTTTACCCATAGCATACCGATGAAGCCTAACAGTGACCCTTTTGTTCTATCAATGACCATTAATTGAATCAATAAACTTTTTCCCAACAGTGGCCTCTTTATTTCTCAGTATCGATGAGATATTATTTTTCAACTATTGGTGACCTCTTTAATTTTTCGTTTCGGTGACCCTTTTCTTGTTCCACAATGGTGAACTTTTCTTTTTTTCCATTAGTAAGTTTTTATTCTTATTCAACTAACAGTGACCTTTAGCAGAGAAACAGTGACCTCTCTTTTTGATCTATCGGTAGATTTTATTTTTCATCTATCGTTGACCTTGCACTATTCCTCTCTCAGCACTCCCTTCCACCTCACCATTAGGAAATATCTCATCATGACTGATTCATTCATCTTCATTAGCCATTATCAAGCCATTGCATCTACTGCTTCTCACCTTCTATCACAATTCCATCTCTCTACCTGCATTTCTCCTCTAGCCACCCACCAATCAATTCTGCAACAATATCAAACAAACCACACCAACAAAAGATTCATGAACCAATCCAAGAATGGTGATAGATCTTAACCGAGCAGCATCAAACATTAATGATTCAATAATAATTTTTTACGAACTTCCAGAACAAAAAAACAATTACAAAAGTAGATAGAATCCAAAAATCAAGAGAAATTCAAAATACCCTATGAACCGAACCAGATTTGGTCCTAAATATATCTCAACCTCACCTCTTGAAGCCACACCACTACTTGTCGAACCCTCCACCGATGCCGAACAGGTCGTCAACTGAGCTGTTGCATGGTGAAGTTGAGTCGACCATTACCCTGAGTCCAAGTCAAGATTGGGAAGCCGAAACCATGCCGTACCCTACTGGAGTCTCCGTGGACAGCCACTAAAGACAAAGAACCACCACGCCGCATACAAATAAGAGGACGAACTACTGTCTGATGTTCCACCGCACCAGAGAAGTCCACAATGCACTTGCCTGCTGTATGTGAGGAGGAGCTACTTGGGTCACGATTGAAGTGTCGACTGAAGCCATGGATGTCGTTTCACCACTGTATTGGAGATGTTGAGCCAATCCGCAGGAATGAGAAGAGGAGTCCACATTCGATGGAGTCTGTTTCTATAGTGGTTTTTGGTAGAAGAAGCCCTACCCCTCTTCCCTATTTTCACCGATTTGGGCGGGGGGAAGGAGCTAATTTAGATAAAAACAAATTAAAATAAATCTAAGAAAAATACTAAAATAAAAATAAATAAATTAAAATATTAAAATTTAATAATTTAAAATAAATAATAAACTTATTATAAATATAAGATATTTATTTTTTATAAAACATAATTAATAAACTTTATAGAACTAGATTAAGAAATATTCTTAATTTATTTTAAATAAAATATTATTTAAGGTTTCTTATTATGTATGTTTTTTATAATAAAATATATAAAATAAAATAACAATAATAATTTTTAAATAAAATTAGAATTAAATAAACTATTTAATAAGTTATCAATTTAATGTTCAAAATAATAATTAATTTGTTAGTTATTATTAACATTATTAATAAAAATTAATTCTAAATATCAGCGTAACTTTTTAATAAAATATTTATACTTAAAATTTTAACCACTTATAAATAGTGACTCAACTAAATTCATTAAGGAACCAATAGATTTATTTTTCGTAATTAAATTAGCATTAAAAAATATATTAAATTAAATAATTTAATTAATTAATTAATTAATAATAAAATTTAATATTTAATAATATACGTGTTAGATTAAATAAATAAAATATTCAGCTATTAATTGTTTAGTGATTTATCTATTTTTATCATTTTTTATCATGTTTTAATAGTTTTAACTTTGTTTAGTTGTTATTTACTTTGCAGGTTCACACCAAAGCCTAAAACACATCCAGGTTCACTAAACTAATGGAGCTGGAGTAAGAAGGAAAAAAACTAGCATGATGTGTCAGTCGTGAAAAAATGCATGTGTGTAGTGAAATAGTAAAAGACGAGATTAAGTTGGTGTAGGGTAGTAGTGAAAAGCAGTAGAAGAAAATGGGTACTTATATAGAGCATGCAGCAGATTTGAGGAGGACATTCATTCGACACATTTTACGATTGAGGTCCGAGCAGAGGAAGATCAAAGGGCGACTCTGGAACCCCTATCTGAAACTAGAGGAGCTCCGGAGTAGAGCTTCATCTTAGGAGTTTATCTTCCATTTTAATTCTATAATTATTACTCTATTCTAGTATGTTTCTAGTTGTTGTATTGATAATAGAGATATTATTAGACTAAATATTATTATTCAGGGTTAAAATCAAATCTGCTGGTAATCTTTCTTTTTCCTTTTCACTATCAATTAGAATGTGAACAGAATTGATCAGAGAAGTCAGTTCTAATTGTAATCATTAGTAATGTACCACATGCACTTTATCTTGGAAATCCACAATCATTAGGTGAGTCTGATAGTGGTTTTATTTTCCTAAACATTTAAATTGAAATAACAACTACAAAACATACAACCAATTTGTTTTGTTATCCTTTTCAAACAAGAATTTTAAATGTTGATTTATCATGGAGTGGCAAACTCCAAGACTTTTCAGATTGAGTGTTTTATCTCATGTCGAGGGAAAAATACCACTAATTTTCAGGGGCACTGGTATTAATCACTACCGTGAGAAGGAATGTTCTCATTTTCCCCAGACATATTTCTCTTGATTTCTCATGTATCAGTATTATATATCTCTATTTCTCTATGTTTTTCAACTGTTTCTAGCTTCAAATTAGTTTAGATACATGTTTTGAAATGTTCTATCACTCAACTTCCTAATAAAAAGATAAAAAATTATAATTATTAAAAAATAGATAATCTACAATGCTGCTGACAATAGTGGGGACTTTCTATAAGTTTTTATAAGATTATTAGACATAATCACTTTACATGTGGGTTCGAACCTTATTTCCGCATATACAGTAGTTATTAGGAATATAAATTTTAAACTTTGACTGGATTCAACAACGGTTCAGGTCAGGTACTATGAGCATGGTTAATTTTGGAAATGTGTATATTTTCATGCACATAATGATTTTATAAAATGAAGAAGACCATGAATTTTATTTTACATGCATGATAATTGAGAGAAGAACATGAAATATGATCTTTATGAATTTAGTGTAATGGATTGTGACTAAAGG
The DNA here is from genome assembly GCA_963277665.1 of Viscum album. Taxonomy (NCBI): domain Eukaryota; kingdom Viridiplantae; phylum Streptophyta; class Magnoliopsida; order Santalales; family Viscaceae; genus Viscum; species Viscum album. The sequence goes on from OY728120.1 coordinate 1,246,902,519, forward strand.
TGGTTTGTAATTTAGATGAAATTCACAATTGAGTAGTTAGTGAACAGTGAGGATGAGACTTCAGTTGAAGGAAGAATAAATTATTGAACTAAGTTGCACTGAAGAAACTGATCATACACAAGTGATTATAAATAATTGAGAAATACCATAGACCTGATCAAGAGTTTGTGATGGTTCACGTAGTTGTACACAAGCCAATTTGATTCAACATTCTTATGGGGAAAGATTACTATGCATAAGAAAGAGTAAATTATACTATAGGATCATTAAAAATAATTAGGAACATGTGACTGGGGAGTCTAACTAGTTTCTAAAGAGGCTCGAGAAATTAAGGGCCTAAGAAGTCAAATAGTTAAGGGGTATAACAAATTTAGGTAGAAGATTTGGATCACCAGGGGGTATACTAGATTCAATTAGAGTATTTAAAATGAAAGTGTATAACCAATTACATCCTAAAACACTGCAATTTAAGACAATATTATAGTGGAAAATCCATGTTGGGGGTATAAAATACATGGAATGGAGTTTGTATTAGTACTAAAACTTATAAAAACATTTTATCTTGTGTTTTATTTTTTTCTTTAATGCATACATGATCCACTCAACTTAATAGATGACTGATGTTTAAAAAAATGCGGTAAATGAAAAAGGAAATAATTCAGTAAAATAAGTCATGCCTAATTCACCCCTATTAGTGTGAATTTACTATCCATTGGGAAATTCAATTTGGTATGTGGGTGATATTTCCACCTCTGGATAGATATACTTTTTATTCCCAGTTTCTTATATATTAATTATATAAAGTATAGATTTCTGTTTTATTAAAATTCAAAAAAGTTTCTGATAAAAAAGAATCCCTATCCTCTTAATGCTATAAATATTGATGTTTTAGCCAACAATTAGAGAAATTGGAATAAAGAGTGGTAAATAAGTTGAATAATAACTTTAATATAATATAAGAAAAACTACTAGGTGAAGGTAAATGGGATAGTAAATGTTCAATGTTTTCATTTTATTATAATTCCAATGAATCAATGTCAATCTATGATAATGATAATTACAATTTCAAAATTAGAGAGAATTTTAAGAAAGATCCCATAAAATTGGTCCCATATATGATCAATGTATTCAATGAACTTCAGGACAAAAAATTATAGCTAGAAGATGTAGTAGATGTAATGGATGATGAAATGGTTAATAAGGTTTATGACTAAAATTCACTCTTAAAACATGACTAAGGTAAGGAAGTAAATCTGATGGTATATAAATAAATAATACCAATAGTTGATTAAGTAAAAGAAAAATCAATACACTTTTGAAAAAAATAATTTTTTGATTGAAGAAGAATTTTAAAGGAGTCTCTATGGGAATAATGTGATATAAATTGTTTTTAAAAAATTTATCCATGCACTGAAAAAGATATATAATATATCTTTGAATGTCAATGATTCTCATATAGTGGTTAAATAAAAATAATTAAAGAGATTGTTGATTTGTTACAGAAGGCCAACTAGGATAATGGAGATGTTATTAAAAATATGAATATTTCATTAAAAAAATAATTTAAATTAATGGAAGATAAAATTATTAATCTCAACTTAAAATGTCTTGAATTAGAAGTGAGATTGAGAGTTATGAAAGAGACATAAGCTAATACTTCCCAAGTTATTTAGAAATGAATTAATACCACAGATTATTTAAATAAGTGTCCTTTTTTGAAAAGATTCAACCTAGTGGAAGGAATAAATTGACATTATATAAGGATAATTATACTAAAATATTATTGAAGATGTTAAACATTTTTTGTTATAAATTTGTGCGTACTAATGCTTTTTTGACGACTACAGTAGATTCAACATTAAAATTTGTAAAAATATGGGTGAATAAAAATACTCAAAAATATAGTATATATTCAAAGGATTATGGAAATAAGTAAAATAATTTATGTTCATTATAAAAATCACATAAGAATAAAAAATTTATTTAAAAAAACAAGTTGTAAACTATGGGAACAATGTGACACAAAAGAAGACATCAAGCTTTTTTGGATACTTTTTCTACTATTAGATTCTTGGGAACTAGGAAATAAATTATTAGACCAATATTATATTGAATTAAAATTATTAAATACCAAAATTTAGGTGGATATGAGTGGAATTAGTGAGGAAAACCGTACAAGGGAATAAGAATTCACATAAAAAGAATTTTTTTCTATCAATAATGGATATGAATATCTTTAATATTTTTTATATTATTATAGTAAACGTTGTTATTAATATTATTCTAATTATTTAATAGAAATCATGAAAAAATAATATGTTAATGTAAAGATAAGAACACACAAAAGGGGAATTAGGTAAGAAAATAAGATGGAAAGTCAACATTGGGAGGTAAAGACAAGTAGAATATTTTTAGATAAATATCATCCAAGATGTTTGTGACGAAAGATGTGAGTAGTGTGACAACAAATAAAAAATGATTCTATTGTGGTAGAAAATATCACATTATAATCCATTATAAACTATACATGAACATCAATAAAAAATGAAGAAAGATGGAATCAAAGAAATAATCAATCTAGAAAAGAAATAACCAGATTGATCTGGTGAAAAAAATTCTCTCATAAAGAATATATAATGTTACATAAAAAGGTTAAATAGAATAATTATAAAGATATGAGGGAATGTTATAACATTTCTGGGAATTTAACTAAAAAATGGATGACATGGTATCCAGGAGAAGATGGGTTCTTGGAGAAAAAGGGTAAGAAACTTGTACTTCTTATGCTAAAAATATTATTTGGAAAAAGTAATGGAAACACAAAGGTAAGAGTGAATATTACTATGAAATTCATGATTATATGGTAAAAAAAGTTGGAAGAGGTATGAAAGATAGGAAATTTTAAAAAACTGAAACAACTTTTCTAGAAAATGTGAAGAAAAGTTTTTCATATATAAAGATATCTGGGCTGAGTAGTAACTCTCAACCCCATTTCTCTAATTGAGGAGAATTAAAGAACCACATAATTACCATATATATATTGTGACAATATTTCAGGTAGGGAATTGTGAGTGAAACTAATATTCAAGGGAGATCATAATTTGAAAAAATCTATGAACATATCAAAGATATAAGGACATCTATTATGGAATACTATTGGTATCATATTTCCTTTCAAATATTTCAAATAATCTAAAAAGATGATTAGATTTTATTATTTATGAATTCTAATCTTAATGGATAAGTATAGATTGCATCTCTTGAGGGGGTTTATCAAATAAAACTAACCAAATATCTATATCGTAGTTGATATATCATGAATATATAAAGTACTGGTGATGGATGTATTTGATGACTAAATAATCTCATCATCAGGGTATTTTTATTGTATTTCCCTATGTCTATGATGAAAAAAATTATAGATGGGAGATATTTATTACCTGATGAAAAGAAGAAATGTAACTTAAAAAAGGGGAAGTGCATTCTTTCTTTTGAATATTTATAATCTATTTTTTGAAATGAATATATGAGATTATTTAAAAATATTTTGAACAACTCCTGAAAGGATATTTCAGTTTTGGTATCAAATACTGATGGTTTAAGGAAAACATTGATGTTTAATTTGATCACCCATGTTTCCTACACCGAGCATGTTTCACATAGACTCAGAGTTGGTTAATTTTATATCATTTATACGTTATGAGTGATTTTATCCTTCTCTGGAGTAACATAGACTAGGTACTATAAGAGAATAATAAATTATTCAAATATGACTTTTGGGGATTTTAATTGCATCCCAAACTTTTATTTTCGGTTTTATTATCCATAAAAGGGATAAGATAGCATAGAAATTATTAATGGAATGGGTATTGATAAAAAGTCCAATGTGGGAGATTGATGAAACCTATTTTTTTTAATAAAGTTAAATTTGTTTTCAATAAGTTGAGAGGAATAAAATTCTCTAGGTTTATTAATGTAATGATCATTAAAATAATTTTAATGTCAAATACATGTTCTAAATAAACTCAAAGAAGCTCACATTGTTTACCAAATTTAATATAAGTGAATACTATTTGAAGATTAATATCATTATAATTTATAATTTAATTCCAAAATAAATAAAAGAAGAAATTGATAAGGAATTTTTATTTTTCATTTGTAATGACGGTTTCTATATAACATTATATAAAGATTATATTAAATCTTTTTATTCGATATTTATATTTTTTTCCAACCACACTTACTTATTCAAAGGGAACAAAAATATTTCCTAGGTGGGAATCCAACCTTCATCTAGGAAAGGGTGGAGGTAGAAGTTGGAATGAATCTTACAGGGAGCGGGTAAGGATCAAAGTAAGAATAGTGGATTTTGAGGACTAGTAGGATCATGGGTGTGAAAATTAATGGAGTAGTATAGTGGTATTGTGAATAACAGGAACGACCCATGTATCACTTGTGTGTGCATGTGTATCCAGGTATCAGCCCTAGTGCCTCCTCAAAGGAGCATAGATATGAAAAATATTATTAAGTGGAGTTCATCTGAATGAATATTCATTTTGGGATTATAAGAGAGGGTTACTATTTGTGCATCATAAAAATATATGTAAATAATCAAGGATGTTTGATAAATCCAAACTTTTTCTTCTTCCTTCGGAGGAGGTTTTCTAGTGTGTATCGAGTTTTATGCATGTCACAACCACCGATGATCAAATTGAGAAACCACGACTATGAAAAACTCATGGGACCAATAATATGAGTTCCTTTTATCCTGATATCTCATGTGGTGTTGAAGAAAGGTATATGTGGTAGTTCACCAACTATTGGGTTATATTTTGCGATGATGATAATTCTAATTGTGGTGAAGTTCCAACTATATTGGTTCAAACTAATGTAGTGCATACACATGGTTGAGGTGGTGGAGTTATGTCCATTGGGTATTATCTATAAATACCACAAACTCACTCATTTTTATCATTAAATTAAGGTATAAATAAGATATAATATTGGGAGGGAAATAGTGAAGAGGAACCTATATCCATTCACAAAGATATTCCATGCACTCAACCTAGTATTATTATAGCCTTCAAAATCACATGATGTGGAATTGACTCTATAAAATAGTTCATATAGATTCATTATATTATATGAAGTGTAAGCAGTAGTTATAGTTTACTTTGATATGTGAAGAAAAATGAAGGATCAAATGAACCTCTTGGGTTACATGAAGAAGACATAAGGTTAATATGAAGTGTTCATGTGAATCCATTTTGAAAAGAGGATTTGTGAAGGAACAATTCATACATATAGTTGAGTGATATACATGGAGAAACAAAATGATCACATGATTCACATATGAAAAGAATATAGTAAAAGGAATCTGAGTAGTGTATGTTTTTGCTAATAATTTGTAAATGACATATTCAATATACATGCATAAAATAATTTTCAAATAAATTGGAGTACCATAAGCTATTATAAGCTTTATAACGATCCTGTTCTTATTCTAGTGAAATAAAGTACTATGAGAAATGGATGTTTTGGCAGTGTTTGTATTTTGTTGTACAAAATGAATGAATAAATTGAAGAAGACCATAAATTGTATTTTATATGTATTAATAATGAGATAAGAACATGAAATATTCATTGCATGAATTGTGTGTAGTGACTGGAGACATAATCTAAGATGTATTTTAGAAAGAATTCATACCTTATTATTCAGTGATATATGAGGATGGTACTTTAGTGGATGGAAGAATAAATACTCGAGTATAGTTTCACCAAGGAATCAAACCATAAAAATGTGATGAGATATATTTGAGCAAGATTGATAGAATTGATTAGGATCTGGTGAAGGTACTGGAAGTTATACACAAGAGGAGTGGATCTATTATGATTATCGAGGATTGTAAATATTATAAATAAAGTGGTCTTTTTACTACAAGATCAAAAAAAAAGAAAAATAAGATAATTAATAGGTGTGGGGAACTAAGTGGTTGTTGAAGTGGTTTGAGGAAATGGGGATATAACTGGTCAAATAGTTGGGGCATCTAACCAACTGAGGATGAAGAGTTGGATTGATGAGGGGATAACCATGATCAACTAAAGGATTGAAAAATGTGGTGTATAAATATTGTATTTTGGAACAATTTTAATTAATAACAGTATTATAGTGGATAATATATGTTGGTTATATAAACAACATGGGAAGGAGTAGGTCTTAGCATCAATCCTTATAAAAATATTATGTGATTTATTTAATTTACATTCTATATTGTATATAGGATCCACTCATCTTAATAGGATATTTTTTTGAATTATAATGGGTAAAATTATATGAAAATAATTCAGTCTAACAAGTAACACATGATTTACCCCACTATAAGTGTGACTACACAATCTATTGGAAACTTCAGTCTTTTTTCTTATAAATTTACCTCTATGATCACAGATTTCTATCGGTTGTTCCTCATAAGAGTGGTTAGGATATTTTTATACAACATTTGAGTTACATAATTTCTAAAAGTCAGTTTTCTACCTCAATAAAATAGTTACATGGAATAAATAATTCACTTAGGAGAGGTTTAGTGGTAATGAATGACAAGACAATAAAGTACCATCCCTAAATGAACAAGGATTTCAAAAGGGAAAATTTATATTTGTCTCAAATTTTCCATCTCCCCAAATCTCATAAAATTCTTCCATTGATATATTTAACGAAATATTAAATCTAAAACATAAAACTCTAAATATAATCAATAAATATAAGCATATATATTTTATAAACATTGTGTATTATTATTGTGATGTGGAATGGATGGAATCTCTTCTACCGTTTCATGAAAAAAATATGATTCCATCAATTTACAGTTTCATGCTTCATTACAACATTTTAAACTCCAAACCTCTTCCCATATAAATCCTCATATAGTTCCATTTAAATACGATTACAAAAACTATTTTTCTATGATACCTACACCAGGGGAGGGGGTTGATCCCAACCTCTATTGAAATCCATTGTGTAGGATCTTATCATATCTTCTAGAGTTTGAATCACACATTAAGAATGAATTTGTATTCAAGGATGATAATAGGTGCAGGATTTCATCTATTAATCCAATTCTTGTTGAATAATTATATAGAACATAGAGGTAAACCTTTTATCTTTATCAAATACAAATAATATAGTTACTCTATGCAGCCATACAGCTTCCTTTATATATATGTTGGAAATTTTATTGAGAATGAATTTTTCTATAATATAAAAGAAATGCATTGACTTAATAAGGTGATCAATTATAACCCAAATGATAATATGGGATTTATTAGTCTTAATAGTACCTATAATGTAATCCATGGTAATATTATCCAATTTCTATATATGTATATGTAATGGACGAATAATCCCCTTATATATCTATCATTATACCTTACCGACATACCAAACATCGTGATTCATTTTCTGTAATCTACCTCTTCACGTTGACACAGTAAAAATGATTTTTCAGTTATTTATACATAATTTTAATTCTAGGATTGATTTAGATTTATGAGATTTGTGCTTTATCTAATAGATCTTTCTTTATTTTTGTTATTGATGAAAGACATATTAATTTCTCAAATCTTATAATTCCATTGATTTCAAATTTGAACACTTGAATATTATGCACCTTCTTCTATAGATTCATATCCTTATTGTGTGCCTCTTTGCACTTTACATGGATGGATAATTGAGAAGTAATTTGGTAAATATATGATTTATCCCCTTTCCTCATGATTTCTAGGCCTCTCCATCGAAAATACATTAGTATCACATCTCATTAAATCCTTATCATTGATAAGGATTATCGATATGCCAACTTATAGAATGATCCAACATGTTTCCCTTTCTAGAGTGGTAATGTATCAATCATTCATTGATCTTGATAAACCCTATCCCTATCTTCTAGCATATTCTTAACACATTCTATGTGAATATATATTTCAAGATATTATAATCTATATATATTTTACAATTTCCACTATAGATAAAATTTATCTATATCATCAATGATAATATTACCATTATTTCTCCAAATAAAATAGTAGGTAATTTTTATGGAATTATTAATTAATGTGTGGAATAAGCTACCACCATGTAATTCTACAAGAGGACACATCTCCATACTTTCATTGATTCATAATTATATATTACATAACCTTATACACATTAGGGTAGTATAATTATAGGTGAAGTTACCATCATCCTCTTGATATCCTTGAATTTTTTTATTCACCTATCTATAGGATCTTTTATACCTCCCATGTTAACATGGTTATTATATTTGATAGTTGTGATAAATTTTTCACATGTCATTAATAGTAACCATCTAATCCAAGAAAACTATAGATGTATGTTATAGTTGTTTGTATAAGTCATTATTAAGTCACCTTTATCTTTTATAGATCCATAGATATAGAAAATAATTATACTTTCTATAGTTATAATTCAAACATGATTTTTTCATACATTTTATCATTTCTTAATGTCTGTACCACATCCCTAAAATGATCATCATGATCTTACGTGATCTTTCAATATATGGTAATATCATCTATAAAGACTACAAAAGTATGATCAAGGTAATATATAAAGAATATATTCATCATATCCATGAAGATAAGAGGGTAATTGTTGAGTATGAATGGAATCAAAATGAATTAATAGTTTTCATATCTTATTTGAAAGGCTATCATATTTACATTCTATCTCTTTACCCTTAGTTTTTAATATCCATATCAAAGGAAAATATTTGAGAAATATTTCCCCCCATACATCTGATAAACAAGTAAATAATATTGGGAATAATATAATTGTTTTTGATTATTATGTAGAACCCAAGACACCCTGGGGGGGGGGTAAATCAGGGTCATACTAGATTTTAATTTATATCCTTTAATCATTATTTGTGATATTGTTGCCCTATTATAAATAATTTTTATTTAACTAGTATATTATATTTTTACTCAATATAATATAGTCATAACAATATATATTGAAGTGTAAATTACAAGGCATAGTGAGATTTTAGTTGGTTTACCCACACTAGGTTACATCTAAGGTGGATACAAATAAATTTTTTTGTTTCACCAATAATCTAGTATAACTCACTATTTTTGTGGATACAATGTTTTAGGTAAGGTATCTCTTCACCAAGGATCATTACTTGTAAAATTGTAGTCATGGACATTCATTTCTAAGGGAAACTCACTTTTCTTATCCTCCACACACACATTTGGTGATGTTATTATTTTATCGACTTATAGTAGGTTTATTCATAGTCAATTGAAAAAGGTTACTATAAAATTATGTAATATAAATCTACCTAAAAAGACCAGTATGTTTATTATTAATTGAAATACAGGTGTTCCCCACAAATTAAATTCCATATATGATCACCTCCTTATAAAAATGAATTAGTTTTTAATTATACATCACACGTCTCAAACCACACATCACACAACAACAATAACCTGGATAATAATTATAACAATGGAATTATACTTTAATATGATCCACCCACCTTACTTAAGTGAACTAGCGTATTCCATGATATCCCAGGAAACTGAAATTCAAATATATACACAACAACTATTATTTATCAAAAGTAATACATGAATAATCTTATTCTACATTTTATATTTAATGATATGGACACCACTTATTTCCTCAAATAGTTATTCAATACAATTATATTCAGCAACAATTATATTTTTAATTTATATAACCAATAAGTCTCATGTTATTTTCTTCCTTCTACTCTTTTGGATCACGTAGTTACTTCTCCTTCCCTAGTCTATATTATTTCTCTATATTCTATAGTGTTAGTGTCCCTCATTTTTCATTTTATACACAACCTATTTTTTTATTTCTTGTGGAAATTGAAATTGAAATTTAAATCTCAAACTTCAAATCAACATATTTTAAAAGAAAAAATTTCATATTGGATTTCATATGATATCCATATTTAAAATTTTAATGGTTAGTTACTAGATATTGAAATAACTTCCAACTCATCACCTAAATTCCTCACAATCAGATTAGTTTTAATCTTACATAAAATATTCTTCACAGTGAAACCAATGACAATGTAACATGACATAGTGTATTGTATATAATTTCACTAAACTACCAAAGGTCAGGACAAAATATATGTTTTTGCAACACCTAATCTTCAAAATTCTAAAATTCAAGGCCCTATAGGTTTTCCATGGATGGATTTTGAGACATATAAACTTTACATGGTACATCATGATATACCTTCCGTTGAGTGAGTAATTAAAATTAAGAAACACTCAAATATGTCAAGATTAATTTTTGGAGTAACTTGTTGTGTCATGATGTCGAAATATTATTTATATAATCACTTTAATACCATTTAAAATTAAATATTGGTATGGTAATTCTTCCATTCCATGAACACATATTGTCAAAATACACTAAAAAATTCCAATCATCCTTCACAACATAACTTGTGGTGTTATGGAATGGATACATTGTAACAATTTAACTTCTAATTTCAGGTATGTCCTTTACCTCTTTTAGTTTTATTTTTTTAGAAGTGTTGGTGATAGTTTATTAATTACATAGTTTTAAATGTTATTGAGAACCCCTTTTGGATTTTTTTTATGTTCATTAAGTGGGAATTGAATAATTTTCAATTTTATCTTTACCCTTATGTTGTGAATTGGGTCTATTTAAGGGTAGATGACTTATACATATACATAGGTTCGATTTTGGGTGATGTGTAAAGGTAAAATAGAATTTTTAATGGGAATGTAAGGGTAAAACTGCCACTACTGAAGGGTGGGATTAATTTTCATCTATTTAGTAAGGGTTAGATTGTGTTTTAAAAGAATTCATCAGGGTAGCTTAGTCACAGAATAATGGTAGGTTTGAGTTGCATAAGGTTAACTGCAAATTTTAAAAGGATGTGTAATGGTAATCTTGAAATGTTTAACGGTATATAACCTTATCCTCGTTTAACAACATTGGTCAGCCTAAGGGTAAAACCATGTTACAATAACATAGTTCCATTTTTGGTATAAATGTATTGTTTCATAGTTTTCAGTCTTATTCTTCCCAACTTGAAAATAAAATGATTTTTATGATTTTAAAATCCTAAAATCATGGAAATTTAATTCTTATGTCTGTTTAAATTTTTTAAATCACATTATAAAGTATTTTAAAATTTCCCATTCAAAATATGATTAAAAAAACTAAATGGTGATTTTAATTTGAGATTTTTATTATTTCGGACAAAAACTCCTTTTGATTTTTTAAAATAATACCTAAAATATTACTGAATTTAATTTTTTACTATACTCTTAAGGGGAGTTTTGGGTATCCATATACTTTAGAATAGGATCTAGTTAGTTTTCTTGTTACTATTTCTCCATTACTTGGAGACCAGTAGAAGGGGTGTCAGTGGTTGTTTTCCCTTGATCACAATGCATTAACCTCATCTTTGTATTGTTGGTTCCTCTTCCTCACTTCTTGTGGATACCTTGTTAGGTATTTAATTATTTTATGATTTTAGGTAGGTGGTTTCATAATTAAATTAATATCTATTGAAACCTTTAATTCTTGTTGATTTGGAAATGGATTTCAAATTTATTTTTTGTTATTTATTTGAGATTATTGAAAAATGATTTCTAAATGGCATGGTGTTTTGGTTGAACGTCTTGGATTATTGAATTTTAAATAAAGCGATTATTTCGAAGATAATGGATTTTAAATGAATGAAATATTTTCTATAATATTTTAATTGGGATTCTTGAGAAATGATGATATGAATTTTTTAATAATTTTAAATTAGTTGAACTCTCTTGAAAGGAATGAGTTTTTATGAAAATGATTTGATGTTTGATTTTCTATAAATTTATTGGAATGTTTTTAAAATATAACTTAGGGAAAATTTGAAATGATTTATTGAATTATTTGAGATTGAATTAAATGAATGATAAATCCTTTTATGTTGAATTAACTTGAAACACAATAGATCATGATTAGTTAGAAGGAGAATATTCATGCCAGGTAAAACAGATTAAGTAAAAATAAATTGATCATGATAACTATACAACAATAATTTGGGGTTTGGGAGTTTATTTATTGGGGTTTTATCCTATCCCCTTAGTAATATAGATATTAGGAAGTGTTTTCACACCCATATCCAAATTTCATTGAGATTTTGCAGAACCTCGGGACTCTATCTATTCAACCTACGTGGATTATAACCATAGTGATATTATTGAAAATGATTTTTACTGGAATGTAATTCCCCAAACCCAGTTACACCGAGTCGAAGAATTTTTACATAACATCGACATGATCATAAGAGATCAAAAACTGAAATACCGATCAGTTTAGTTTCCTTGGAAGTCTTAGATACATTCATATATTTTATATTACATTATAAAATTAAAAACAACAACAACATTTTATGCATTGACCACATTCATATCCCTTAGACTATCCCTTCAAGTCATTCATAATATACTTTTCGCATTCTAGGAAAAACAAAACATAGAATGGGGTGAGCTCAGATGCTCAGTAAGGATAACAATATATCATAAACATTCATAAATAAGCATAAACATTTAAGAGAATGTATAAGACTAAAAAACAAGCCTTCTATACTTAAACTTTGGCATAATATGGCCAATATAAATTAAATAATGCCATTTAATTATTTAAATTGAAATTATACTTGTCTAATAATCACATGCAATATCAGTTTCCAATTTCATGATGATGGAATGCATAATGCCAGGCTTCATAACCACATAGTCATGGCCCTATTCCAAGACTACAAATAAGATTTTGTCAAGGACTTGTGCCAAGACAGTAGTTTGTCTCATGAGACCTACCATTGCATCGAGGAGTTATAGCAGCCTCCACTCATCACTCACTAAGTCCAATGCATTCCTCATATGAAAAGGTTCAAAAATAACATAAACATTCGTATTAAAACTACCATAAAAAAGGTCAATACTTTATCAATAAACCATGGATGGTATAAAAATAAAACATCCATAGTCAAACATATAACAAAACCTTCAATAAAGTATGAATTATTTGTATCATAATAAATCAAACTCGATCAAGAATAATATCCCATAAAGTATGTTGACATAGTAGAAAATGATCAGTAAAAATCTTTGAGAGAAATATCACTTTTTCATGAAAACATTTAAAAGTCTAAGTATATATCCAAAAAAATTTTAAAATAGATTTTTGAATGAAAGTTTCCCCTAAAAATTTGAAACTTTTAAAAGTAATCTCAATTTTAAAACATTAATTTCCATACAAATAAAACCTTAAATCCATCTTTAAAACATAGTCATTAATGAGAATGATTTATAAGAATAAAATTGTAAAACATTTAAAATGAAATTTTTGTTAGAGTTCCTAACCAAATGAGAGACGCTTGAATGAAAATAATTTAGGTAAGAAGAACATTATAATATCATGATAATAAATGTATTCATGATATACTATGTCAATTTATAGTATATACGCAAAATAAAAGTGAATTGGTGAATAATAACAAAGATGTCTCAAAGGAATGTAAGTTGAGATGAATTCCATTATAAAGACAGTATCCTTAGGATAAGGATAAATCAATGAAATAATTATGTGACAAATATAAATACACTCAATATCATTTTAAATTCAGTATAAATTAATTAGAGTACATTCACACATATTCTGGTAAGAACAACACCAATTACTTGGATGTTTAACTCAATGAATAGAAATTGAGTTAAAATTACTCTTATCAAGTTTATATCGATGACTTGAGAATTAAAAAATGGAGTGATTATGTGTATAAAAGGTATATCCAAAAAAAGGGGAGTGGAAAATACTACATAATTAAAAAATAGTTATTTCACAAATAATCTAGGAGCAAAGTAGTAAATGATGTTTGGGTAAAACTAAATGAGTGGAAATTCAAATTTGAAATTCCATTACCGATTTGGTAACATATGAAACATACACCACATGGAAAAAGGATCATACAATGATTTTTTAAATACCCATAAATTAATGTATATTACAAAAACAATACAATCATGGGTAGTACATACACCACACAAAAGGTAATAGTGGCAAATATAGCATGAATCACACGAGAATAAAAGTGAGATGAAAACCCCTTACCAGCTTGTCATCAATAGTGTCGTATGACCAAAAGTTAATAACCAAAAATGAACCACATAATAACATGAATATAAATAGAATCGTGACAATATATATATCAAGTGGATGTACACAATACACCACATGCTATAAATAAGTGTTGAACAATGGAAATATCACGGAATTAAAAGTGAGATAAGAAACCCCTTACATTTTACTTTTCCTTAGTATAGGGTAGGTTAAACTCCTGTATAATTGTAAAATCATTGTTATTAAATTATAGAGAAACCAAATAAATAAATATTATATCATATATGTTCTTATAATATTTCTTTGTTAATGATATTTCAGTAGTTTCATTGTTTTGGTTGTTAACTGATTCATTTTCCTTTTTATGTTTTGTTACGTAAGTCATGTTTGTTATGTATAGGCAGTATTTGATTCATATCCAGAATGATATTAAGTTACTAAAACTTATATTTAATTATAAAATGAAAATTATTCTTTCATTATTATTATGGGGAATGAATCTCATTACGTCGATGGAGACGGTAGATGGAATTCTGGTTTGAAGACCTTCTGATGGAGCAACCAGACATCCAGGTAAACAATTTCTCATGGAAACTTTTTAGAGAGATTATAAATGGTATGCTGAAATTTCAATATAATTTCTTTTTAATATCCTTTAGTTCTTGACTTGGTTTCTCACTTTTTTCCATATAAGTGTTCGATAATAAAAAATTTAATTTTGAGTGTAAACTACACCACGACGTGGAGACGATAAGCCGTACGTACGTACATATGGTGACTTTGTCATTTATAGGATGGATAGAAAAACTTATATGGTTGTACCATATTTATAATAACATCAAAGTATGTATAAGGTAAAGGATTTTTTATTTTTTTTATGAAAACAAAAAGATAATGTGGAAGTGGAAGAAGAAAAGAACATTGAAGAGGGTGGTGAAATTATTTCCTCTTCTTGGGGTGATTCCTTTTGAGTTGATCAAAAGGGCTCCTTAAGTTGGATTTATTATCAACGTAAGGCCTCTAGGTTGAATTGAGGGATTATTAGAAGATATTTGGGAAGGGTTTGGACGATCCAAATGACTACGAAGGTGTGAAATTAAGAGAAGGGGATGTACCCTTCTATAAGAGAGGTGAGAATCACTTTAGGAAAAGATTGAAATATTATTTTATAATGAACTCATTTTTAGTTTATAATGGCTCCAAAATGATTTATTTAGAATATATGGTGGGGAGGGGTCACAATTATCTCAAAATAGGACTTTTAGACAAGTTTATGTGACCATTTTAACCTTATCTTTTAGTTTGAACTCTTAGTTAAATAGTTTGACATTAACCGTGTCTCATTGTATTTTTATATTATATGGTTAATAAAAATTCTATAAACTGCAAAGAAAACCCCAAGTTTTTAATTATTAATGTATATAACCTTATCTAAGTCCATTGGATGAATCATATATTTTTAGGAATATTATATCAATTAATAATATAGTATTTGTTTTAAAAACAAAATTATGTCAATTTTGACACTATATAGTATTAGATGTTTTTGAAAGACATAAATAATTTATCACTTAGAATAAATATATTTAATCCACTATAACATGTCATATTAACCTATAAAATTAGTTTAAATTATCAAAATTCTCAATTTACATTTATTTGGTTATTTATAATATCAATTATTTAAATATTTCATTAATTATGTAATTATTGTATCATCATTTTATCCTAAATAAATTACATTATATAATGTCTAAAAATAAAAAATAAAACACCATTATTCAGGAAATACTTTTATCATTTTAATGAATATTTATATTCGAATTTGTATTGTGTGTAACACTATATTAAAAAAGTTTAGTTATTACACTTTGAATTTAACACTTTTAACTCTTCTTTAAATAAAATAATAATAAATATCCTAATAAAATCCAAGTAGACAAAAATGATAATATTTTATTCCTAAGGTTGTTTTCAGTTAAATTACACATATCCAATAGAATTAGGACATGTGTTAGGGTAATTATAAAATCATTTTAACCTTTAATTACCCTATTTACTTTAAACCATGGTAAGTTAATGTCAAAACTTACTATTCACCAAAAATTATTTTCATCTTATTGAATCACATTTTACTTACTGATATTAACCGTGTCTCTTTTATTTTTAAATTCAACTCACAGATGTGGTACAATTAATATTTATACAAATTTTCAAATGCATCTAGAAGGTGGTTAAAAGATGGTAAAAAGTTCAATAAAATTACATACATCTAATTTTATGATAAAATGAATCCAATGAATAAATAGAACTTATATAGGTATTATATATATATATATATATATCTATTTTGACTTAAAATAAATTTAAAAATAAATAAATAATTATTTAAATAAAAAGTCGGGTTTAAACAATAAGACAATGTTTTTTCACTATTCATAAAAAATTGAATGTTTTTTGAAAAATAAAAAATCTTAACCCTAAGATAATTCTGATATTTTGAATTCAAAAATGAATTTTATTTTACCAAATTCATCACATATAAGTTGCATTAATAAATTTAAAATTATTTTCAGCTATCAAAACCGAAAAGCGTGTTTTTAAAAAGTAGAAACTATCAAAAGATTGACATGTGTTCATGTTAAATTTAAATATTAAATTACTTATAATGACCAAAATTGTATTAAATGATAAAAATATAATTTAATTATACTTCCAAACCATTTCAATGTAAAATTTAACATAGTAAATTAGTTCGAATAAAAAATGCTATTTTCAATTAAAATTTAATATTTTTCTTTATTAATCAAAATATGTATGTTATCAGAGAAGTACCAAAAATATATCCAAAATAAATTTTTATGTCCCGATTTTAAAGAATAATTTAATTTCATTAAATTGAAAATATACAATAGTGTAAAATATTTGTTTTAAAAAGGGATTTCCATTAAAATGTGGTAAAAATTCATTTTTTGAAAAATACTTATTTTATATAAAAAATGAATTTGTACTTATATTATGTATAAGAAACACATAATATGGATTCTGAAATTATATGGAGTATATAAAATTCAAAATTTAGTTAATCTTATTCAGAACCACTTTTTGAACGGCTAGTTTGGTAAGTCGCAGTGCGCTTGAACTCGGTGTTGCATGTAGCGCAAGCTATTGAATTATTTTAAAGAAAATAACTTACTATGAAATCTTGGGGTGTTAAATTCTTCCCCACTTTTGGAAATTGCATCCTAACAATTTTAAAACTGGGCTTGGGAACATCATTGAAAGTCCCACATTATAAAAAG
This sequence comes from Viscum album, assembly GCA_963277665.1. Taxonomy (NCBI): domain Eukaryota; kingdom Viridiplantae; phylum Streptophyta; class Magnoliopsida; order Santalales; family Viscaceae; genus Viscum; species Viscum album. Next base: position 1,246,920,030 of record OY728120.1, read on the forward strand.
AGTTAATAAAACTATCACTTTAAAAGAATGAAAGAGAAGTACAATGGTCACTCGAGAAAACCCATACTAGGATTCCATGTAGAAAAACATAGATATGGAAGATAAACTAAGTGTCGTATTCTGATGAATATTTTTAGAAAAACTGATCATGATAAAGTTAACAACAAGAAAACCAAAAACTTGTGATGGGATAAACAGTTATTAGTTTCCTAGTAGGAAAATTTAAAAAGAAAACTTTTTTTAAGTTCCATTTCATAAAGATGAGTAATTTATTTATGGGATTGAATACGAACATAAAGAGATATAATTACTTTTTAAGTATATTTTTCATCCTTTAATAAATTTTTACCACCAACTCAACTTTTTTTTAAACGATGAGTATTCAAGATGACTTGGTCACACCTGAAGTGCTAATATGAACCTACAAGGAATCACATTAGCCAAAAATGATAAAATATATATTTCCATTGCCTTTAGGGATTATCCAAAACAAAAATAGTTAGTACAAGATCAGATGATCCAAAAATGATAATCCTTTAGAGAAAGAAATACTAATCGTAATTTCAAAACTTAATCCCATAATACCCAATGTTTAATAATTACCATCCAATAAACTATTGTCCTTAAAATCCTTCAATATAATCCAAACTAATATTGAAACCCAAAACATAAAATAATTTGATTACATACACTTATACATTAAATTGTATCTCCAAATAAAATCAACTATTCTTAAAGTCACATACTTAAAAGTAATTAACCTAATCACATAATTTATATGATAGGTTAATCATTTCAATAAATAACCCAAATCACTATAAATACATAAAAAAACATTGATAAAAACCCACCATTACTCCTCAAATGAAATCCTACAGTATTCTATTTTCTCTAGGCATATAGTGTTCCCAATAGAGCGAATGTCTTCCAAAATTACATTTATTACTTAATCACTAAATCATTTTCCTATACTAAGGATATACATTTGATAAGACATAAGATCCCAAATAATCTTATTATTGATCAATAAAATAATTTAACTAAAAAAATTAGTCACCCTAACCAGGGACATCACATAGTCCAGTGGTAGGTGATAAATCCCAATAGCACTATAGTAGCGGGTTTGATTTCCTGCATCTTAGTTTGACGTGACGGGTGGTAACATGGTCCACGTGTTGTCCTTTTTCAAAAAATATATTTTATTACATTCAAAAAATGAGATAAATTCCTCAAAATAACTGTAACATAATTTCACCACAAATGTTATCTCATACCTCACATTTCATCCCAAAATTAAATAACTTGTAATTGCCTCAAATTCAATGATCATATAAACCCAAAAGGTTATTTATAAATATATCAAAAATTGAAAAGATAATTCTTCCTAATATAGCATTTTTACATAACAAACTGTAGGGTTAAACATACAAGAGAAAAGTCTTCCAAAGAAATCCCATCAACAAAGAGAACTAATACTTTTAAAAATTTCACCATCCATTTATTTCCACATAGGTTCTTTCATGACCATGAGGTTATCCTATAGAATAGGGAATTCACTCGGGTAATTCCAAGGTCCCCTATATTTACAGAAAATGACTGTAAATGGATTCTTGGGATCATTTTCATTTTCTTCCACAGTACTCTTAATTTTTCCTCAGAAATTATTTAATTTGTGTCCTTCTTTCCCACACATATATCATTCTTTCCATTGAGACACTTTCCTAGGTGTCTTATTCCACATTTACTACATGATGGGAATTGAGATTTCTTTTCTCCATGGTATCCACTGTTGGGGCTCTTATCATTCACCACCTTTATATTCTTTATTGAGTCCGGGAGTTGGTTAATATATATGTTTTTGATCATATTTTTTAAAAAATTATTCAGAATGAACATGATATCTTTTACACTTATCAAAATTCCATTTCGCTACTCATTTCCACCACCATGACCACCTTGTACATAATATTCATTGTTACTATGACTTCCTTGGAATACAAACATTGAATAACACAAGAAAGCATAGTGTGAGTCATAAAATCATTTATAGAATATCATAACACCTTATTTTCAATATAAAACACCATAGGAATAACCAAGGTTATTTATTCTCATCTTATATTAAAATACATCAAATCGGTTTGTAATGAAAATGTGAATTATCCTATGTATATCTATCACGAGTTTCATAACCAAGAGTGAAACAAGCCCTGTTGTTGTGTACCAGGATACCCTGAGTCAAGATCGAAACTCCTTTTTGGAGTTTTCACTTGTAGTTACATCTGTGCCAGAGCCACCTCTACCTGCTCGTATCCAAATAGGGATGCATTGCTTGGAAATCCCACACAATATTTACATTACCTAAAATTTTTGATGTTCTTCTATACTAATCCTCAATGTCTATCATAGGGTACTATTTTCTAATGCGATTTTTTTTCTAAATATATCTTTCAAGGTGAGTACTAAACTTCTCTAATGCCAACTGTAATTCCCCAACCCCAGTTACCCAGAGTCTGGGAATTATTACATAACATTGGCATGATCACCAGGGATCATATCTTGAAAGACCGAGCATTTTAGTATCCTTGGAAGTACTTGATATATTAATAACTTTTACATTACATTATAAAATCAAAAACAAAAACAACACTTTCTCCATTGAATAAATTATTATCCCTTAGACTATCCCTATAGGTCAGTCATAATATACCTCTTCGCATCCAAGGAAAAATAAAACATTGAAAGGGGTGAGCTAAGATGCACGGTATGGATAACAATATAACAATAACATTCATAATTTATCATAAACATTTAAGGCAATGTATATGACTAAAACATAAGACTGTTATACATAAACTTCTTCATAATATGGCCAATATAAATAAAATAATTCCATATAATTTTTCACCGGGATATTCTACTAGTCTAATAATCTTATGCAATGTTAGTATCCAATTTCATGATGATGGAATTCACAATGATAGACATCATTACCACGTAGTCAAGGCCATGCACCAAGACTAAAAATAAGATTTAGTGAAGGCCTTGTGCTAAGACACTAGATTGTCTTATGAGACCTACCGATTCATCAAGGAGCTATAATGGGATCCACCCTCCACTTACTATGTCCAATGCATTCCTCATATGAAAAGGTTTTAATATAACAAAAACATTCATATTAAAACTAGCATTTGAAATGTCAATATTTTATCCATAAACCATGGATGGTATAAAAATAATACATCAACAGTCAAAAATATCACAAAACCAGAAAAATATTATGAAAGATTTTTATCATAATAATTTAACCTAGATCAAGAATTATATCTTCTAAAGGATGTTGACATAGTTGAAAACGATCAGTAAAAATCTTTGAGAGAAATATCTGTTTTTCATGAAAACATTTAAAAGTCTCACAATTTATCTAGAAGTTGTTTAAAATAGATTTTTGAATCAAAGTTTCTCACACCACTTTGAAACTTTTAAAAGTAATTTCAATTTTAAAACATTAATTCCCATATAAATAAAACCTTAAAACCATTTTTAAAACATGGACATTAATGAGAAGGGTTTAGAAGAATAAAATTTTATAACATTTAAAATGATATTTTAGTTAGAGTTACTAACCAAATGAGAGAAGTTTTAATACAAATAATTGATGTAATAAAAACATTATAATATCATGATAATAATGGTATTCATGATATAATATGTCAAAGTATAGTATATATACCAAATAAATGTGAATTGGTGCATAACAACAAAGAAGTCTCAATGGAATGTATGTTGATATGAATTCATTTATATAGACCATATCCTTAGGTTAAAGATAAATAAGTGACATAATTATGGGTGACAAATATAAATACACTCAATATTATTGGATATTTAGTGGAAATTAATCATAGGACATTCACACATATTCAGGTAAAAACAACACCAATGACTTGGATGTTTAACTCAATGAATAGAAATTGAGTTAAAATTACTCTTATAAAGTTTATATCGATGACTTGAGAATTCAAAAATGTATTGATTATGGGTATAAAAAGTATATCCACACAAAGGGTAGTGGAAATTACTAAATAAGTAAATAAATAGTGATTTCACACGTAATCTTGGAGTAAAGTAATCAATGAAGTTTGCGTAATACCGAATGAGTGGAAATTGGAATTTTAAATTCCCCTACCGATTTGGTAATGTATGAAACAAAAATCCCATGAAAGAAGGATCATAAAATGATGATTTAAATACCCATATATTAATATATATTACACAAAAAATATGATCATGGGCAGTATATACACCACACAAAAGAAAATAGTGGCAAATGTTGCATGAATCTCACAAGAATAAAAGTGAGATGAAAACCCCTTAACACGATGTAATAAATCGATTCGTATGACCAAAATTCAATAACCACCAAATTAATCATAGAATACCATGAATAGAAAGATAATCATGAATATATATATATATCAAATGGTAGTACATAATACACCACATGCAATAAATAAGTGGCATATTGTAACACCCGAGACTTTTATGAGAAATATTTTGTTTTTATGCTATATAAATCATCAAAGGAATCTTTCACAACACACAAAACTAGCTTGACTTTCTTTACACACAACCGCGTCCTTCCTCGATAGCTTGCGTCGTATGCAATACCGATTTTCACTAATCAACGATATGCTATTAAAATATTATTAAAACTAGCCGTTATGAATAGTAATACCCACTTTTTGAAATTTTGAAAATTTTATTTTTCAAAATGGACATCATTTTTGGATTTGGAATATCGAAATTAGCCTAGGGTTAAATTTTGGTATTTTTCTGAAAACATTCAATTTTTGATGAATAGTGAAAACACTAGGTTACTATTTAAAAACTAACTTTTTATTTAAATAATTATTTATTTTATTTAAATTTATTTTAGGTCAAAATTGATACATAATATCTATTTTATTTCAATGCAATTCATTGTAGTCATCTTATAGTAATTTTAGATATAAAAAATTTTATTGAACTTTTCACCATCTTTTACCCACTTCCTAGGAGAATTTTCAAATGTACATAAAACATAATTTTAGCGCTTCTATGAGTGGAATTTCAAAAACCCGAGAGACACAGTTAATATCAAGGACTAAAATGTGGTTCAATGAGATGAAAATACTTTTTTGGTGAATAGAAACTTTTTACTTTTTTTACCACGGTTAAAAGTAAATATGGTAATTAAGGGTAAAAATGTTATTATTATTACCCTTACACATGTCATAATTCTATTTTATAAGTTTAATTCGACCAAAAAAAACCTTAGGAATAAAATATGACCATTTAGGCCCACTTGGATTAGATTATGACATTTTATATTAATTTATTTAAAGAAGGGTTGAAATTATTAAAATCAATGTTTAATAAGTAAATCATTTTTAATATAGGGTTACACATAAAATAAATTCGACTATAAATATTAATTAGAAATATAAAAATATTTCATACATAATGGTATTTTATTTGTAATTTTTAGACTTTATATAATTTAATTTATTTATGACACAATAATGATGCAGTAATTATATTATTAATGAAATATTGACATAATGGATGTTATAAATACAAAAATAAATGTAATTTGAGACTTGTTATTAATTAAATAAATTTTATATGTTACTATGACATGTTAGTATTGATTTAATTAAATTTTTTAGAATTAATATTTATTTTATGATTTTCACAAAAATCAATTACCAAATAGTGTCAAAATTGACATAAAATAGCTTTTTAAAAAGATATTATATTATTAATTATTATTTTATTCCTAAAAATATATGGTTCCTCCAAATGACTTTTATAAGGATATATATTTTAATAATAAACAACTTGGGGTTATTTTGGATTGTTATAGTAAGTTTATTAACCTTATAGTGTGAGAAGAAAAGAAGACATTGTAAAAGTAAAATTATTTAACTTAAAGTTAAATCTAAATGATATGGTTAAAATAGAAACCTAAACTTGTCTAAATTCTATTTTATGAGAGTATTTCGACCCATACCCACCTTATATTTTAAAGAAAACAATTTTGAGCTATTAAAAACCGAATATGACTTTATAATAAAATAATAGTTTTAGTTTTTCCAAAGGTGCCCCTCTCCTCCCTTATAAAAGGGCACCTCCTCCCTCTCTTACTCACACCACTTTGAGCCTTCAAGATAGGCCAACCCCTGAAAAATTATATTATACACTTCCCTGAAAACATCCTAGATCTCGTGGTCTTTTTCAAAGACAAATTTTAGTGCCCTAATAGGAGGTCTCAAAGAGGCGCTTCAAAGAAGAGGTAATGTCCGTTACCGGTTCTTTCAACTTTATTTCTTCTTCCACTTATTCTTCTTTAGTTGTTTCATTATGAAGTAATAACATAATCATAACTCATATACTGATATGTTATTATAAGTATGAAACAACCTTATTTCACCATCTATCCATCCTACGGAAAACAAAATCACCGTGCATGCGTACGTTCGGAATACCGTCTCTACGCCGTGGTGTAATCTATTTTCCACCACCACCTTACTTGGATGAGTATAATGGTATAAAGAGTAACTATATAAGATTATTTTAAAGTGATATTGATTCTGATATAGTATATATACACTCAAATACAATTCCATAATAATGGGAATGATATCATCGCTCGTGCGTACGTACGGAATACCGTCTCCACGATGTGATGCGACTCGTTCTAAATGATATTCATTGCATAATGATTATATAAATGAATTTAATGAATAAATATGATATATATTACACTAATACCATTCTGTAAATATGGTGTCTATAACCTGAAAAAAGGAATAAGAATTTATTCAACAAAACATACATACGAACATAAAGCAATAAACACCCGAATAACAAGTAGCAATGAAATATTACTAAAAAGATGCTAAGAATATGACCATATATGATATCCTAAAAATAAGTATGATTCCAGAATAAGTAAATAAAATTATTTAAATCATTATACAGGAGGTTCAGACACTTACGAATCAAATCAGACCTAAGGTAAGTGAAAATTTCACAATCTCATTTTTATCCGAGAGTGTTTATACTTCAGAATTTACTGTGGAATATTTATCATCCACATCCATGTTTATTCAATATGTAATATTATTTCTATCCTCCTACAATTCATTAAATCCAATTTTACCCTTCAGTGTGTTTTTAGTAAAATATATGAAAGGAATATTTTGTTGTTTTTCGTACGAGGTACTTTTTGACTTTTCCGGCCAAAGTACAATAAGATTTTTTTAACTCATACGGAATGAATGGATTTTTAGAAAATTATTTCCACGAAGCTTCCTTTACCAGTTTTCAAGTTTATTTTTTATCAACTTCTTTTAGTTAATAATTATATGACATGTTAATAAAGGAAAATGTTTTTGAAGTAGAAAGGATATTTTCCTCAAGAATGGAGTTCAAGTGTTTTATCAAAATTATTTTCCATCTAAGATAATATAGGTTTCTGTTTATATCCATATTTTTACATTGATTTGATTATGTTATGATGGAATAATTTTTACGATATCCTTTTATGGATTATTTTATGATGATGTGATTTTTAAGAATCCCATTTTTATTACATGGGTTATGCTATGATGTATGGTTTATGATTTTGTGGAACACATAAGAATGGTATCATTATGAGATGGGTGGGACTTATATCTCCATCCAATGCATTGGGTGAAGATTTATATCTCATGAGATAGACATGGCTGGAATGGCAGGTTAAACTGGTTCAGTGAAATAGGACTAAAACGAGGAGTGAACTCGGTTCAGAAATAGACTTTTCCCGCTAAGATAGTCTTGGCAATGAGTCTTGACTACTATGAAATGATTCTCTATGATTATGTGTGTATGCGAAAAAGTTTATTGTTTTAAGTTATGATTATTGGCATAAAATTTCACTACTATGATTTATCCCATGTTATGAAATTATGATCTCTTTTGCAGGTTAAGATTTCCAAAATGTTATGTTCTTATGAATATGATGTGATTGATATTTCTTTTGTTTACCCGTACTGAGAATTTTAGCTCACATTTTTGTATTTTTTCTTTCCCCAGGGCAGGAAGAATGTTATTAAGTAGGACATGCCAAAAAGGGACTCTAGATATGATGAAACAAATGGGAGACAACGTAGAAGATTTATTAACCAGTTGTTTAGGTTTCCCAGTTTCTAAAGACACTATACCTATACGGGCCTTTCATGGTTTTGTTATATATTGTAATAAGTGTACTTCTATTTTGAAGTATTAAAAATGTATGTAATGTATGGGTCGTTATACAAACAATGGAAATCTCATAGAATTAAAAGTAAGATAAGAAACCCCTTACCTTGTACTTTTCCTTAGTATAGGGTAGGTTAACCTCTTGTGTAATGGTGAAATAATTATTATTAAATTATAAATGAACCAAATAAATAAATATGATATCATATATGATCTTCTAGTATTTTTTTGTTAATAATATTTCTGTAGTGTCAATGTTTTGGTTGTTAACTGATTCATTTTCCTTTATATGTTTTGTTAATTAAGTCATGTTTGTTATGTGTAAGCTGTATTTTATTCATATCCAGAATGATATTATGTTATTAAACATTATTTTAATCAAAAAATTAAAATTATTCTTAAATGATTACGATGGGGAATGAATCTCATCATGATCGTGGAGACGGTAAGCCGTATGTACGCACAAGCGACAATATCATTATACTGGTGGTGAATTCGTATGTAATTGGATGGTATATCATATATAGAAAATCATTAACATATTATATTTATTATTTAAATTATTTATACTAATTATTATTCCCATCCAAATAATGAAGTGTTTGAATAACAAACTACACCACGATGTGGAGACGGTAAGCCGTACGTATGCACGTATGGTGAATTTTTCATTTATAGGACTGATATAATAACTAATATGGTTGTACCATATTTATAATAACACTATAGTATGTATAAGTTACTAGATTTATTATTTTGGTGTGGAAACAAAAAAATAAAGAGGATGTGGAAGAAGAAAAGAACTTGAAAGAGGGTGGTGAAATTATTACCTCTTCTTCGGGTGTTTCCTTTTGAGTTGATCAAAAGGGATCATTAGGTTGGATTTCTGATCCAATTAAGGCCTCTAGGTATAATTGAGGGAAGTTGGGAATATATCTGGGCACGGGTTGGCCGAGAAAAATGGCATTAGAGGAGTGAAATCAAGGGAAGGTTATGTGCCCTTTTATCACTTCACACATAGTGAACATTCCCCCTGGATCATATTTCCCCCTTATGACTTTATAAATAAAGAATATATATATCTCATGGAGAGGGGTTCCTCTAACATCCTCAAGTAGAGTAGTGTGGTGGTCCCTAAAATCCTACACTCTATTTACAATTTATCCCAATGATTCATAGATAATGTATTTTTTTCACCAATTATAAACAGTTTATTTGGAATATATGATTTTAAATTATACTATTTTTTATTCTCAGTCTCTCTCTAAAATGTGTGATTGATTCCACTAATGTAACATTATTCCATATATAAACATATATGAAACTTCCATAATATTTGTATTCTTACTTAGTGGTATTTATTTGAAATATACAACATATCAAATGATATTAATGAGTCTATAATTCTTGAAAATCCATCTATTTCATATTCATATACATTCTTTGTGTGGGAATATTTTCAATGATTCGACAGATTGGCGCTTCCCTTCCTTCCATAAACCAAAATCCTCCACCAGTGATACAAGTTTTTTTATATTATTTCCATTTCACATTTTGAGTATATGTCCTTCTACATATATATTCTTTTATTTAAATGAGGATATATTCTAATTTATTATTGATTTTATAAAATTGATTCTTTTCCTTCCATGTAGGCTACTAAAAAAAAGTACCTCTAATGACTAATATACCTCCTTTTAATTTTGTGCATCATACTTCCTTAATGTACATAAATATATTTGTTAATGTAACTTTTTTTCATATATTATTGATTTATATTGGTTCTTAGAGTAGTAGTATTTATTTTCTTCTGTCATTATCATATTTTTCAATATGACCATTATAGAAACATTCCTAAAATATTTTTTATAATGAATTATACATATTTTCAACAATTGTTTCCATCTAATAAATTCTATTATACATTCACTCAACATGTGAACTTAATTTTTATATTAAAAAAAGTACCTCTGTATGTAATGTTTGGACACCTTTGATAGGGAATACTTCTCCTTCCATATTTGTATATATTATTCAAACCACCAACTCCATCATAAAAATGATAAAAATTAGAGGAGTATAGATTGTATAATTTTTCTTGTGTAATATATTATATTTATATTCTCTTACATTAACAATATGAAATAAAACCAATTACATTTTCATAAAATGTTATTTTATGATGATACATACCATTATATATACACATATTGTCAAATTTTGATTTTTATCCAATTTCGTAATTGATGAAATTTATTTATCTTCTAACATAATTCTGTTCACAAATCACTATGAATGCCTCTTATTTCACTTATGAAATTCAAAAAATATTTCCCAATTTCTTTAGATGATGATTTATCAATTTTGAAAACCTATTTTCGTAAAATATTTGGTATTTTTTTAAAATAATCTCCCCATGTTTTCTTGATGGATTATAAAATATACAAGGAATCTTCTTGTTTGTTTAAATTTAGTCATTTATATTTATCAAATTAACCCCAATACCAAATTACTTTATGTTAATTTAATCTATTTCAACTTACAATTATTTATATATATCCTGCTATTCTATTTTGACAAGCTTCACTTGACTTGGTTTTATTTCATGAATATATACTCAATAAATCTAATGTTCTTTAATTATTTTTCATTTTAAGTTTAAATATTTATTCTTGATACCTATTCCATATTTTGATGCTCTTTACGCTAATTTCATATTTTTCAATAGTATTTATTGAACATACATATGTAAATACTTTATTATTCTCATTTTCCTAATCAATGAAATTAATCCTTGAACTTATTTCTCAATGGGATCCTTATAAAGTCTTACTATACTATCATAAGATACATCCAACATCTTATATTGGTATTATATATTTTCTTAAATGTATTTTTCATTTCCCCACATAACAGACTCATCCAGATCTTCTTAATTTGTAAACTTATCAAACCTATGTAACTCATCTTCACTTCTAAATCCTCCAAAACATTTATTTTCAAATAAATTTTCATCTATGGGATTTTCAAAAGTTAAATTTGAATAAATTATTTTATTTCTCATGAGACATAAATATCTTATTTCTATCTTCATAAAATCACTCACAATTTTAATAACATTGACTTTTTAATAATCCTTTTGATTAAACAAATTCCATATATTTATTATTTATTAGTTTTATCATCATCTTCGAAAACATTTCAACGATTCTCCAATTTAGTATCATGTTATTCAACATATTCATATGAATAATTTTATATTCCTTTAATATTATGGTTCTTATTTTTTTGAATACCAAATTCTTCAAGTGAACCATCAATATTTACTTTAAGAAAAAAACTACTTTTGGTTAATTCTCATGTTGTTAAATAAAATCCATGATAAAATGACAATAGATTTAGATGTTTAAATTTCCAAAAAGAAAACCTATTTTATAGACTTAGAAATAAAATAATTTCAGAATTTTTTTCTTATTTAATTCCTAATGTAACCTATTATATCTAATACCACTAAGATGAACTATGGACACCCTAGTGGTGGCTCAAGGTGACAATATATTTAAAATTTCCCACTCTTCTCTTTCATTAGTGAAATTGTTTATATTTTGAAGAAATATTTACTCAATGAATCTCATATACTCTTAATCAATATAATCCAATCATAAGAATAAATATGGTAATATAAATTTAAAGGAACACATAGATTTTTCTTAGTACATCTGTATTGGGATACATCTATGGACCATACACTTAAAATTATACTAGTTCATAAATGATCCATTACAACTCACTACTTATGTGGATATAATATTTTAGGTAAGGACATTCATCACCAAGGATCACTTCTAATATAAGTTCAAACAAATCTTATGTTTAAAAAGGATTACTCATTTTTCTCTTCATCCATATTGTAATTTGGTGAATGAATCAGTTTATATATTTATAGGCCTCCTCTTAGTTTAATGGAATTAAGTTAACTCTAAGTCATGTAATAGAATTCTAAATTACAAATCCTCAATATTGATGCTTTAGTGAGTTCCAAGTGTTACTCCCAAATTATCTTATAGATATAACCATATCATTATGAAAAGAAATGATTATTTAATATTCTATCGTACGTAACATTGTATCAATACAATAGATAATAATTCAATCAATTGAATTATTCATCAATAATATTCACATTATTTACATTAGTGAATGAAATATTCCCATAACATCCAATGTGAAAATTCCTATTTCTTATTGATCCATAACATTTTGTTTTTGGATGATTTTCGGTATTAGTGGATGGATGGAGGAGTATAAATATGTTAGGTGTTGTAATTTCATCTATGGGGGGTGGCATTGTGGTGTGATTTTTTTGGGTTATGATTTGGTGTAGTTTTTGGGAGTGTATTTATTTTCATAGCATGACCCTTTATGTAATGCCTATGTCCTCTACGTAATTAATCCATGAGTGTATTTTATGGTAGTTCCTTCATTTAGAGACACCTATATTGTGGATCCCAGACTACATCGTGTACTTTCAGGGATTATGTTTCTTATCTCTTCCTTATTTAGGGTGCTTACAACATGGTGATTTGGGTTGTTCCATGGATTCCTAGAGGTCGGGACATTTGGGTTTGTATATTTGGGGAACCCTAAATTGTGGTGGGTTTGATGTCCCACAGAATTTCCTTAGTAATATTAGATCAATTGTATTTCCAAAAATATTATATGAGATATGTTATAGGATTTCTAAATCTTTTGATAGATGGAATTTTGAATCAAACTCCTTACGACATGATCAAACATTTTTCTCCATGGTTTTTTTAAATATTTCAACCATTTCACCATAGTCCTTATCTATGCAATATCATTTTATAATTTTAAACTCTATATAAATTTATATTTCCCCATGAAATCACTTTATGTTCTCCATTTACCTTTAAAACCTAGGAGAACATAAAAACTCGTTTAGAGACTCTTAACCACCTTTTCTTCGCTTTATCCTGTAACTCTAGATATCAATTCATGGGTGATACGAGGTGAGTTTTATTCTCCCTATTCGTTATTGTTCTCTACAATTATCTCATACTATTCTATGTTGAATTTGTTTCCTTTGATTCATGGGGTGGGGGGGGGGTTCTATCAGTGATCGATGGTATATTCTTGGTGGGATAATGTCCTTAAGGTTAGTGAGTTCCTCATTAGAGGAGAGATTGGAAATATAAATACATTCTTCTATTCATTCATAGAGTAGGGGATTAATTCCATTACTTTTGTTATATTAATGTGCTAGATTACCATGATTTAACTTAGTTGGATAAGTGTTGGTATAATCCCAATGAAGATAATAACATGGAAACAATGAAAGGATACATTATTAATGGCATGTTGTGATCATATATGGTTTATGTTATATTTTGTGGATTCATCTTGGTATTTTATAGATAAATTGAAATTAACTATTTTGATTATCATTGTTCCTTAATATTATTTCTATACATGAAATTGGTTGAACAATATAAATATTGTTAAATGAAGTATATGATTAATGGGGTATGTGAATTTTATTATCATTATTATATGAAAATTACTAAACATGAAAGTATAACATGAAGCATGTCTATGGATGATTATTTATCATTTTTAGCTACTATTTATTAGCTCATCTATTTATGAAATATTTTCATAATAAATCAATTAATACAAGAGGGTAATGGGTAGTAAATATTTCTGAAATCAATCTGTTTAGAGATATTAGGATCCCATCATTAATTACATAGTCTATTTATCATTCAATGATGGACTTGGTTTCCCCTATAATTTGTGTGCTTAAAATATGTTTTGTTTCCTTGCATATTACATATAATTATAGAGCCCTTTATTTTAATTTATTTTTAATCTAGTATGTTTAGGACATTAGGTGATAGATGAGTTATTTTCCCCCACTTATGGTTGTAGCTTGACAAAAATGATGGTGGGGTGAGATGGAAACAAGGGTTGAGATCCAGGATTGCCTATTGTTTGGGTCATTGTTGTTTTATTATTGTCTTTATCAGTGGATAGTTGTTCTGTTTGCTTCCATATTGATGTATTTGGCTAGTTTCATCATGAATTATCCCGTTACAAGATGGGGATGGTTGAGTCTTAAGTAACCATGACTATATAATGATAAATTAATTATAAAATAATTAAAGGGAATTTGTGTAATGCTGTAAATGATTCATTAATATAAATCCATAAAATTGGTTTTGATAAACGTTCTAAGATAAATGAATGAGAAAATGGAATTTTGATAGGTAATTATAAAATCACTTTAGATTTGATGACACTAGATAAATAATCTAGAACTAATTCTAATGTAAATAAATGAATTGAAATTTTCAAAATTACTAACCAAAATGTGTCCATGATATACTAGGAAACTTGTATGCTTATAAGAGTTATAGATTTCTAAAGCTTAGTAGTGGAAACTGGGTTTTATATGATATGATGACTACAATTTTAGTTTATGGATTGGTAGTTTACACTAGTTTGGTTGTGTGATATACTACTAATTATGATTTATGATTTCATATTCTACAGCACCTATGTGAAGTGGACTATGGATTCCAATTTTTTTTCTTTCTATTTGTCCATAAATCTAGGTTAGTGAGGGAATATATGGCCAATTTCTCTATCTTCTCCAATCTCTATTCAGATATTTCATAGTATGTTAGAATATCTATGCTATAACGGATTTAGGTATATGTAATGTGTTCATATGAGATATGATGTCTCTTTGTTTCACCTGACATGTTTTTGTAGGCAGTAACAACTCATGATTATAACATATACATGTATCCTGACTGTAGTGATTATGGTTAACACAATTGTACTATCATGGGCAGTGATTTCTTGATGTATAATGTATGATACACATACTTGGATTGATTTTATACATGTTACTTTGTTATTGATGAGATGATATGTGGATGTTATATGTGAAGATGAGGTATAGGATGAGATGATGATATGGTTGTGATATGGTTTTCGAAGTGGTCATGATAACATATAGATGGGATTAGAGGATATTATATTTTTCATTAGAGTATGAGAGAGGAAAATTTGTGTGTAATTAGATTCATAATACCTTTATTATATATATATATATATATAATTTAAAATCACATGATTCTAGGTATTATGTGGTTAGTGAGCCTTAGTGATGATGGGATATAGTTTTACCTACGTAAATATCATGTTTATTTCCTATTATTATTCAT
The DNA here is from genome assembly GCA_963277665.1 of Viscum album. Lineage (NCBI taxonomy): Eukaryota > Viridiplantae > Streptophyta > Magnoliopsida > Santalales > Viscaceae > Viscum > Viscum album. Next base: position 1,246,935,569 of record OY728120.1, read on the forward strand.
TGGGATGTTGGATAACATTTTTATATTTTTATGAGATATTAGGGTAATAACCTACTAATTATACCTATATAATCACACCATATTTATATTATGTTTTTTAGGTCCATAGGAGATGGTTGGTGATTGAGATGGGTGTTTCTGATTGCCAAGTTGTCTAGGAGCTCTTGGATTCTATAGTCACTACCTTGGAATGGTTCTTGGTATTTTCATTGGATTCCACATTTCATAACATTAAATTCATGAATTTGGACGGTTTATCTATTATTTATGTGATGTATTTGGTTTATGGATCTAATCTCTTGTCCTGGATTCATTTATTAATAGAAATTCCTCTAATTTATAGATTTTATATCCATAGTTATAGTAACTAATCTATGGAATATTAGAGTTTTGATTTGAGGGTAATCCTCATATTTAATGCTATCTCACAAGGGGTATCAATGGAGGTGGGTTTATTTATTATATATTGGTATTAGAGTCGATGGTTAAGTGATACTGTGGATACTAGGGATCGAAATTCATTTTGATTTCATGGCTTGATAGAGAATTAATATCTCATGACACTAATATTTAATGTATGAAAGGGATAGTAGATATGAAATTGGATTTTACATCTCTTTATGATCTATTGTGGGGACCATAAGTTTTCTGAGTAGCTAACTGAAGTGATATTTCATTCTAGGTGAAAACATATTTATGGATCATTTGTAAGGATTGTATATGCTATTGTTTTAATTAAATAGACCATGGTAATTAAGGTTATTATTAATTAAATAATTTTTTTTATATATTTATAGTTTAAGGAATTCTTAATAGTTATCAATTTTTTAGGCATGGATCTAGGTCAACATTTCCATTAGATTTGTGTCAATGATGCTCAAGAGGATGCACTGACAAATTATTATAGAGTTATGATTGATGAAAAGGAAGAATCTTATAGGATTATTCTTTTTGTATTTTTTTCTGAAAGATTCTATATAATTATGAGGGATCTGTATCAGATCAATAGACTGAGGCTTGTTAAGAAGAGTTATAGATTACATTTAGTTTGATTTATTATTTGAGGGAGTGCTTCATTCTATTGTATATCAATATTCCTAGTGGAGATTCTTAATAGTGGTGGTTTTTATTTCTTTATGTTCATGAGGATGAATTAATTTCATGGGAGACATTTTGTAAACCATTTTAGGATGAGTTTCATTCATTGAACATGAATGCGACTTATTCATATAAGATTTATACTCTATACTAGAGGTGTTTCAGAAAATAATAATTGGTTATTCAATATAAGAAATGATTTTTTATACATATGAACATATTATAGATAATAGTAAATAGAGAGTCATTTCATGGAGGCAATACATTCAATGATCGATCTCAATGTCACTCCTTTATTTTTTCCAAAATATCTAGAGGTTTTAGTTAATGAATAGGTCATTGATGGGATGTAATATTAGACTAGATTATCAGGAAATGTGATTATTCAGGACTCTTTATGGAGTAGAATTGGGGAAATATTTTCTTAGTTACATGGTCAAATTACGTCTTATAATGTAGGGACATGGTTCAATAATTTTTTGACTCAGATCATTAGAGATGGAAAATTTCAAACCCCTACCAGTGAATTTGGTTTGATTTTTTTCATTAGGAGTTCATGGAAATTTGGAGTTTGAGTTAAAAACTATCCTCAATAGTTAGTGTAGAGATGATGATCATCTTCAGCCTCATCCATTTCAGTAGTATCCTCTAAGTAATAAAAAATATTTTTGTCCTATAGAATTTTATTTATAAATAGAGGATGATGATGGAAGAGGAAAATTCTATGGTGATTCTTTTCATTAAGGATATATATCAAAGAATATCTATGAAGATGGTCAATATTAGGGATATATAATTTATGGATCTAGACATGGTTAGAATCTTTAATGATTCAAGTGTTGGGAAATCATGACATGATTTGAGGTATTATCTGTTTATATTACTGTTGGGTGTATGCCTTATTTGATTAATGAGATATGAACTCATTCCTTGAACCCACCTTGGTCTATGGTTTGGGAGTTGAGGTATAGAGGTTTTTGGTTCCATTAGAATTGACTCCACAAATAAGAAGTTGAGTTATTTTAAATAATGTGTTATTGATAGTGAACAGTTGCTAGGGAAGCATCCATATTGTGGATATTTCCTATGTTTATATAATCAACCCTACTTCATCATTCTCAACATGTATTAGGTATATTTGGTGAAGGATGTTTCTGATTTATTATGTAGGAATGTTATATTTTATAATGATGATAAAGATCATGTAGTGTTATTCTGTAAGATAGAACCTCCCGAGTGTTGACGGTATGCCAAGTGCTTTTCTTCTATAATGGACAATGTGATAATGATATTAGTAGTGGATTAACCAGTGTTGTTTCATAGGATTATATAAGAGTAACTTGATATATTTAAAAAATTTCTTATGGTGATACCCCCTTGATGCAAGATTGAGTTTGTGATAGATTTATAGTATAGTGCCACTCCTATATCAATATCCCCATATAGGATGGTGCTTTCTGCTTTGAAAAGGTTTTTGAATTCAAATTGAAAATTTTCTATTATGAGGTTTTATTTAGCCCAGTGTTCTGACTTAAGCTGATTTTATTATATTTATGAAGAATCCTGATGGAAATATATATATATTTTTATCAATTACCATCACTTGAGTCTTATGATAGTGGATAACTACAATCCACTACCTTGAATATCTAGTTTATCTGATCAGCCTAAGGGATAAATAGTTAGTTATTGAAAAACAATTTGTGATCAAGATATCATAACATGTGAATGAATTTTGTGGAAATTAGAAAGAAATGACTTATAATTCATTACGGTAATGATGAATTCCTCATAATTTAGTTCAGTGTTAATATTTCCCCTACCATTTTTACAAGAGTGATTAATTATGTGTCAAATAAATTTCTGGATCAGTGCAAGGTGTTTTTCAAAAAATATATCATTGTGTATTCTGGGATAGATAAAGAGTATAAAAAGCATCATTGGTCCTTTTATGGAGTAATATGTTATCATAATTTTTTTTAAATCCATCAAAGTATTTGTTTCTGGATTATGAGGTTTATTTATTAGGAAATTTCAGCTATCAATAGGGAGTAACTGTAGATGCAATGGGGATTTTGGAATTTATTTCTTAGGTTTCCCCCCATGAATGTTATAGAGGTGAAGAGTTTTATTGGTATTTTAGGCTATTATAGGAGGTTCATACCCAAATTCTCTATAATTATGGCTCATATGATAACTATAACTAAGAATAACAATTTTTCTATGAAGATTGACCAGTTCTAGATTAATTTTATGTCATTGAAGAAGAATATGTCCAGATCAATGATTCTTTATATTCCAAAGGAGGTCGTTGTATTTTAGGATTGTTTTGATGCTTCATATCTTGGTCTGAGATGAATTTTTAAGTAGAAGAGAGATGTTATCTCTCTTGGGACACAATAGTTATGGTCTTAATAAAATTAATATTCTACCCGCATTCCCTGTCATCTTAAGTGGTGTTCTATTTGATGATTTGGTAGTATTAAATCATCAGATAATGATTTATGGTCTTTACATATCACAAGCTCTTGAGGTACACTTGGAAAGTGTGATTTTAACTTTTTATTGTGAATTTTTATGTAATTATTTTTGTACTATGACTTCGTGAATACCTATACATTTGGAAAAAGGAATATTGTGGATGATTATTTCCATATAATGTCACTTATTGATACTATAAGTGAGTTTGGGGATGAATGGATGGTGTTGGAAAAGATTTCAATGATTCACCTTGATATGTGAGCTACTAATGGTAGATAATGTCTTTATCAGATGAATGTGAAATCTAATTTGATTATATAGGCTGCGAAATTCTTTTTGGGGGATTCTAAGGTGGGTTTTTGAGTTTAATGAGTTATTTATTCTAATTTCCTTGAGGGATGGTATTTGGATTATAGATATTAGATGTTTTTTTAGGGAATGATATTTGTTCCTTCAACGATGTTTGCTATGATTCTCCAGGAGTTCTATAGTTGACCATTAATAGTACATCTTGGGGTGACTATGAAGTAACATGCTTAATGAGTTTAGTTTTGGTGGTCTATGATGAATTGATTAATTGTGATGTTAATGTATCAAATGTTGGTTTTACAGATGGTGGAGGATGATCATCGTGTTTTATGTGGGTTTCTTCAGGTACTAAAAAATACCCAGTAAATGTATGAGGACATATTAATGGAATTCATCACTAGTTTTCCTCCAGATCAGTGAGGATATGATACTATTTTGGAAATCACTGAATTTTTGATTAATTTAGCTCCCATATTAGTGATTATGTTTTTGAGAACAATTAATGTTATTTGAAGTTGGTATCTGAAGGATGTAATCAAGTTTCAAGGAGTTACAAAGGAAATCATCACTAATTTTGACCCCCATTTTACCACAAGGGTATGTAGAGATCTCTAACATTATTTTATCTCTCAAATTATTCTTAGAGCCACTTTTCTTTTGTCTATAGAATATTAAATAGATCATTCTATCCATAATTTTTAAAATATGTTTCAAACATGCATTTTGGATTGTGGAGATTTGTAGATGAGGAACAGTCCCGTAATTATGTTTGATTGTAATAATAGTTTTCAATCTTCCATTGGTATTTCCTCATTTAAAGAACCGTATGACCGACCAAGATGGTTTTAATTTTGAAGTACAATGGTTAAAGAGTGATCTAATCTTATACTAAAGTTGGTGTAGAGAATGTAAGAGAAAGTGCAGTTTATTCAGGATTCGATAATGATATGTTCGGATCATCAAAAATTCTACAATCATTATAGGAGGTGACCTCTAGATTTTGAATTTGGAGATAATGAGTTCTGGAAGATATCTCGTCATCATGGGCGGTGGTGTTTTGTTCACGGGAGTAAGATTTATCCCTAATTTATTGGAACAATAATGGTGTTTTTTCATGACAAGGATATTGAGTATCTATTATGACTTCAAACATATATTATTTAGATCCATGATTCCATTCATATATCATAGATTCACCAGAATCTTCATAAAGATTCCCTTATAATCGATTAGTGTGGGTAATAATTTAAATATGACGTGACATTCAAGGAGCTAACTATTAAGATTCAAGACTATCATAATATTGTGTTTTATGGTTACTATATTCCTTCGCTATGTTTCCTATAGTGGCATTGTGGTTTTAGGATTGGACTTCGGAATGTAAGTCACAAATGCACGGTCAATATTCTAGGTTGTTTGATGTTTCATAATTTTATATGACATATGTGACTCTTTTATTTATTTATAAGTTGATTTTTGATGTTTGATGTTTCTATTCCTTATTAAATTAATGTATTGGCTATTATGTTATTATAGTAAGATCCCTAAGAGTTACCTCATGGGTTGTTTTTCCTTTGATATTCCCTTCATTTGGTTCTCATGTTTGTCTTATTTCTAAAGGATAAGAATCATTTGATATATATTTTATGTAAGGGAAAATTTATTTTGGATTCCTTCCTTTATTTTTTGAGTGATTTTAGGTATTAGGGAAAGGATGTAGGAGTAGACATGATAATTGAGAAGCAATTTTAGCCAGGGGAGGGGTTTTTCAGCATAGTTGTTTAGGTTGAAGCATGGTTTAGTTTTTAGAGAGTATGTTAATTTTTTGAGCATCCACCTTTGCAGCATGGCCATAGCCTCTACACCTTGGAGAATTGGGTTACTATTTGGGTGGCTATACCATTTTAGATACCCCTCCACCATGGTTTTTGGGATGGAACATATAACAATAAGGGTTTTGTTCATTTCCAATACATTTTAAGGGTCCATGTGACATTGTTATCTCGAATATGAAAAAGAGTCCTAAGAGTTAAGATCCTTGTACTAGCCAATTTGGGGGCTGCAGTGGGGTGGTGTCTTTGAATTTTAATTAAAATACCGTAGTTATGTCAGATCAAGGGTTTTACTTGGATTTGATGAGAGATATATGAGGTGATTTTCATTTATATTTCTAGAGTGAGGTTTTACTTAGACATAATTATGAGTGATAGACCATTATCCATCATGATTTTTATAAAAATACCACCCCTTGAACCATGGTACTTATCCATGAAGTATAGTTCTATATTTTCATAGGCTTTATAAATGAATAATTACTCTAGAAAATGGCTTTTTATTCCTATTCCATCAAAACCTAGGAATCTAGAGGATCTCTTTCAGATACTCTTAGTCTCATTTTATTGGATTTATCCCCCATTATCGAGAGACTAATTTGTGGGTGATCCAAGGTTATTTTATTCTTCCCCTTAGTTCTTATTCACTCTTATCCTCTATTTACATGCTATGATGTCCTTTCATCATTTGGTTAATGTGGTATTTCTATCCTTCATTGAGGATGAATTCTTGGTGGGATGATGTATTTTGGGATCATGTGTTCCTCATAGGAGGAGTGATTTAAAATCTAAGTCTATTCTTTGTTTCGTTCTTAAAGAATGTTAAAGGAATCATACTAAGGAAGAGGATTCATTAAAATTATTTTTTTAGGTACTAGTGTGAAATTAACAGTCTTAAACATTTAGAAAATAGTGGAATCGACTAAAACAAGATAATAATCTAGAAAATTAAGAAATGATTAAATTTAAAAGGGTTTTTCGATCACGTGTGGATTATAATATGTTGAGTGGATCACTCTTGATTTTTCATACATTGTTTTCAATTCATTTATATGATTATTATCATTCCTTATCAGGAATTATATAGTTGAAATTGGTAAAATATGTAAATAAGGTATGATGAGGTATATTATGAATGATTCATGTAAATTTAATTACATTCATGAAAATGACCAAACAATAAAGTAATAATTGAATAATTTCTACAGATTAATATTTATCAACCAGTTGGTGATATTTTTTTGGTCATTTATTAATGAAATATTATCATAGTTAATTAGTTACTCACAAATAGTAATGTGTAATGATTATTTATAAAAACAATGTGTTTAGAGTTGTTATGAGACAATTTTTTTATCAATATGTCTACCATTGTGTGATAACCTTTATTTCCCCTTGAATTTGTGTACTAAAAATATTTTTTCCATGTATTTCCCCTAAAATGATATAACCTCTATTGTGAATTGTTTGGAAACCTAGTCTGGTCGGTATATTAATTGAGGTTTGCGATAGATTTCCCCAGTTATTATAGTGTCTTGATGATATAATGGTAGGAAGAGATTGATGGCATGGATTTTTTGTTGGGATTTCATATTTTTCATTTTTTTATGTGGGGGAAATTAATTTTTTTAGAGGACGTCTTTCCCATTTTTTGACTTTTTGTTTCCCTAAGAGTATTTTGTTCATTTTATGGTTTTTATGTTATTTTCCCCATTGATGCTGTTGGATTTTTTCTTCTAGGAATTATATATTTCTGAGATGGGTTTGGTTTAGTTATATAATACCTATACTATGTAATGGTAAATTAATTATAAATGATTTGATGTGAATGGGTGTCAATTGAAGTAATGATTCAGTAACTAAAAATGTGATAATTGGTTTGGATAAAATCTTTATGAGCATGGAATGAGAATGAAGAATTTAAATATGGATCTGTTAAAGAAATTTTCATTTTATGATATTGAATTATTGAACCATAATTAATGATGGGGTAAATAAATGATTTTTAATGTTCTATATTACAAAATTAATTAGTCTGTGCTAGAACGTGATTCTTTTTTACTTATAGGATATCTAGATTTCTAAACCTTACTGGTGGTAGTTGGGTGTCATGAGGGAATATGGATGTATTTTAATTTTAATGATATGTAGTTTCCCCTAGTTTTTCATATGATATAATATTCATCATGTTATATGATTTCATATGCTCTACAAACCATGTCAGAAGGGTAGATAACACACAAATGTTTTGGGTTCTCGGTGTTTCCACTAACATCCGGGTTGGTGAGAGAACTGATGGTTAATCACTATATCGTTCCTATGATTCATTTATATGTAAAATAGTATGTTGGTGTAACACCTGAGACTTTTATGAGAAATATTTTGTTTTTATGTTATATAAATCATCAAAGGAATCTTTCACAACACACAACACTAGCTTGCCTTGCTTTACACGCAACCACGTCCTTCCTCGATAGCTTGCGTCGTATGCAATACCGAGTTTCACTAAACAATGATACGGTATTAAAATATTATTAAAGATAGCCATTATGAATAGTACCAACAGAATTTTGAATTTTGTAACATTTTAATTCAACTTATACATTTTCTAGAATGAGGTATAAAAGCAAAATCAGTTTTTTTATAAAAGAAATATTTTTCAAAAAATACAGTTTTTCCGCCTTTTGATGGCGCACCCACATTAAATATAGTTTTTGACATGTTTATAAGTTCAATTTGACAAAAAAAAAATTCTTCTTTTGAATCAGGGTATAAAAATTTACTTTGGATAAATTTTTGATATTTTTCTGATAACTTTCATATTTTGATAAATAGTAAAAATACTGTAATTTTTAATTAAAGACAACTTTTTTACATCGAGATAATTTATATGGATAAATTATAATATTTAATGGTTTTAAAGTATAAATAGAATATATTTTTACCATTTAATATAATTTATGTCATTAGCATTAATTTCACATTGAATTCATGGGTAAAAACATTTCAATCTTTGGCAATGTTTTGACTTCTAAAACCCATTTTCTTAACAACAGGATTTATTTTAAATTAATTACTGCAACTTATATGTTTTGAATTTTGAAAAATGTATTTCCATATTCAGAATAAGTGGGTCCAAATTATGTTAATATGCTACTTTTTATTTTTGGGCATTATGAATAGTAACTACGGTAAATTTTATTTATATAGTTAAAGGTAAATCGGGTAATTAAGTGTAAATATAAGATTATAAAATTACCATGACACCTGAAAAAATCCTATTGGATGACTAAAGGTCGACCCATATCACCTAAGTGTCGGATTAGATTCATTTAATGGACTTTTGTCAATGAAAATAATTTAATTATTATTAAAACCAAAGAATGTCACAACATGTCACTTTCTTAAATCTTATAAGTATAATAATTTTAATTTGGTGATAAACTTAATGAAACTTCGAACATGAATAATCTCAAGAAATCTAATACAATTATCTAAATCATAGGAATTTATTTAAAATTTTTAGAGATTAAATTAGTATCATTAATTATGACCCAATAGTGATGTCGAAATTATTTTATTAATTAAAATTTCAAATAAATTGTTTTTAAAATATTATAATAAATATTATATGAACTATTTACTGTGCTACACTAATTTTATAGATACATATGACATTTTAGGAATCTATTAAATCTTTTATTTTGAACATATCTTCTGTATATATTTTATATAAATTAAAATAAATGAATAGTGTCAAAATTGACAATATTGTTATTTTATAAAAATAACATATTATAAAATTGTTTAAAAATAACAAAAATATTTAAACATTATAAATTAAAATTTATACGGTCGACAATGTCATAAAGGTTCAAATTATGGAAAATTCACAACAAATATGTAATTATTTATAATAATTTAAAATTTAGAATATTATTACCACAAATAAAATTAAATTGATAAATATGGAAACATCAAGTTGATAATGTTTAAAATAAATTCCTAACATGTCTAAATTTTATTGGTTGATGATATTACAACCCTATCTCATCTAAGCTTCGGATATGAGTCATTGTGGAAGTTTTTATGTGGAGTTGGGATTTAATATAAACTAATATTTCTTATATTTCCATAGGTGCCCCTCTCCTCCCTTATAAAAGGGCACCTCCTCCCTCTCTTCCACACACCAATTTGAGCATTCAAGCTCGGCCAAACCCTACCCATTTCACTTCCCCACTTCCTTAGAAACCTACTAGAGGTACTTTTCTTATCAAAATACCAACTCCAGTGCCTTAAGAGAAAGTTTAAAGGAGGCACTTCGAGAAAGAGGTAATACCTTCTACCGTTTTCTTCAAGTTCCATTCTTCTTCTACTACCTCTTCTTTAGTTGTTTCATTATGAGGTAATGACATCAGTATCAATAATATACTGATATGTTATTATAAATATGAAACAACCCTATTTCACCTCTTATCTATCCTATGGAAACGAAATCACCGCGCGTGCGTACGTACGGAATACCGTCTCCACGCCGTGGTGTAATCAATTTTCCACCACCACCTTACTTGGATGGGTATACGGGTAAAAGTAATGAATTTATATAATTATTTTAAAGTGTTATTGATTCTAAAATAGTATACATACACTCCAATACAATTCCACGATCATGGGAACGATATCATCACTTGTGCGTATGTACGGAATACCGTCTCCACGATGTGATGTGATTCGTTCTACATGATCTTCATTGCATAATGATTATATAAATGAATTTAATGAATTAATATGATATATATTACACTAATACCAATCTGGAAATGAGGAATATATAACCTAAAGAGAAGAATAACAATTTATTCGAAAAACACGCATAAGAACAAAAAGTAATAAACACCCGAATAACAAGTAGTAATGAAATATTACTAATAAGAAGATAAGAATATGACCATATATGATATCATAACAATAAGTATGATTATGGAATAAGTCAATAACATTATTTAAATCATTATACAGGAGTTTCAGACACTTACGAAGAAAATCGGACCTAAGGTCAGGAAGAAGCTTATTAAGTAAGATATGCCAAAAGGGACTATAGATATGATGAAAGAAATGGGATATAGTGTAGACTCTTTATGAACCAGTTGTTTATGTTTCCCAGTATCTAAAGACACTATACCTATACGGTCCTTTTATGGTTTTGTTATATGTTGTAATAAGTATGCTTCAATTTTTAAGTAATAACAATGTATGTAAAGTATGGGTTGTTATAGTTGGTATCAAAGGAAAGGTACAGTCAACCTTTGGAAACTAGGATGTGAAAGCCTTAGTAAGAACCCTAAGGACAAGTCTAAGAATCGAACACAATCTTATTGTTTTAGAAATGACCATGAATAACCTAGGATAAGACCTTAAATGTGAAATTTTATTCTTGATTATGTTGTTTTCCTATTATAATTAGTGTTGCTCACACTATTATTCTTGGTTTTAGTCAATGGCTGGAACCCGAAGGAACCGTATTAATGCGGAATGCGACTGGCAATGCAATGATTGTCCCCCCTGAGAAACCAAACGTTATTGGAGCTGGAATGAAAAATCTTGTAGCAATTCTCACAAAACTTTTTGAAGCTATGAATCATGAAGGACTTCCAAACGAGCAAAGGAAGGAGCAACATTATGTTGAATCCTTCAGGAGGTAGCGTCCACCTTCTTTAAGTGGGTCTACTGATCCATTAGTTTCTGAACAATGGATTAGTACCATTGAAAAGATATTTTCAGTTCATCAATGTTTTGAACTTGATAAAGTCATCCTAGCAGTGTATCATTTGGAAGGAGATGCTGATCAATGGTGGAATCTTATTAAGAATAAGAGGAAAAGGGATGAAATTGATTTCATGGAATGGGACGAGTTCAAGAACATATATTTCAGTAAGTACTTATCTTGTATTATCCGAACAAAGATGGAGAAAGAGTTTCTTGAACTGAAGAAAAAGGATGATGAATCTGTTGGTACCTATGAAGAAAATTTTAGAAGACTTGAAAGGTACGCTTCTGGTATTATTATCCTACCTGAGAGTAAGATCGATCGATTCTTTAGTGGCTTAAAACCAAGTCTTCGAAGGGATTTAGCCATAAGGGACTTCAATAGATACGAGGAAATCATTCGATGTGCTCTCAAAGTCGAGATGGAGATTGGAGTAACCCAACAGTAATATGGGTTTGATAAGAAGAGGAAAATGGAATTCAAAGGAAAATCTAAAGAGCACACTGAAAAGAAGATGAGCTTTCCCTTATGCTCAAAGTGTGGAAATAAACATGGAGGGAGTTGTCTTAAAGGGAAAAGTAAATGTTTCAAATGTGGAAAGGAAGGTCATCGGGCATCTGAATGTCACAATGATGGGAAGAAGATGTCTAATGATGCAAATAGAGGAAGGGACACACAGAATGAACCTAGTACACTTCAATGTTTCAAGTGCAAGGAGATGGGGAATTATTCCAATAAATTCTCTAATCCAAGGGTTGTTGATGATGATCGACATCAAAAAAATCTTAAGGCTAAAGACAAAGGAATGTCACATGAAATTTATATCAGCGATGTGGAGTACGATAACGATGTGGTGAAAGGTACACTTACCATCCAATCTAAAGTAGAAAATGTTTTATTTGATTCTGGATCCACCCACTCTTTTATTTCTGAAGATTTTTCTAAGGGTATCACCGTATTACCTCAACAATTAGATGTTGAGTTAGCTGTGACAACACCTAATGGAACAACAGTCACATCAAAAGTTTATAATTCTTCCTCTATTGAAGTTTGTGGGAAAGTGCTTCCTGCAAATCTTGTGATCCTTCCTATAGTGGAATTTGATGTGATTCTTGGTATGGATTGGATTTCTTTATATGGAGCTCATATAAATTTCCAAATAAGGGAAGTCACATTTCATATTCCAGATCAATCTATGATCGTCTATCGATGCAAGGATGAACATAACCTTCCAGTGGAAATTTCTTCCATCTTATGGGTCTTGATTCCACTAAATGAAGGTTATTTATCTGAAATGGTTGGTGAGAAACTCATGATTAAGAATATTCCCATTGTACGGGAGTTTGATGATGTCTTTCAGGAGGAATTTCCAGGTCTTCCACCAAATCGTGAATTTGAGTTTTCAATAGAACTCGTACTAGGTGATTTGCCTCTTTCAAAGACACCTTATAGAATGGCCCCAATTGAGTTGCAAGAATTTAAGAAGCAACTCCAAGAGAATCTTGATAAGGGATTCATACGCCCTAGTTCCTCACCTTGGGGACCACCTGTTATATTTGTTAAGAAGAAAGATGGATCAATGAGACTCTGCATTGATTATCTAGAACTCCACAAGATCACTATCAAGAACAAATATCCTCTCCCACGCATTGATGACCTATTTGACCAACTACGCAGAGCTAAATACTTTTCCAAGATTGATCTTCATTCTGGGTATCATCAATTAAGGGTCAAAAGGGAGGATATACCAAAGACGGCTTTCCGTACAAGGCATGGACACTATGAATTTATAGTGATTCCATTTGGTCTTACTAATGCCCCTACTATCTTCATGGATCTAATGAATAGAGTCTTTAGAGACTATCATGATCAATTTGTGGTAGTCTTTATAGATGATATTCTTGTCTATTCAAAGAGTAAGTAAGAACATGAAGATCACTTGAGAATTATATTTAAGACCCTTAGAAAGGAGAAGCTTTATGCAAAATTTACCAAGTGTGAATTTTGGCTTCAAAAAGTTGCATTTTTGGGTCACATAATCTCAAAAGAGGGGATATCTGTGGATCCAGCAAAAATAGAGGTTATCGAAAGATGGTCGAGACCAACAACAGTAACTGAGATCCGAAGTTTTCATGGTTTGGCTAGATATTATCAACGTTTTGTGAAAGATTTTTCATGATTATCTAATCAACTCACCAGGTTGATTCGAAAAGGAGTTAAGTTCGTGTGGACAGACGAATGTGAAGAGAATTTCAAGGAGTTGAAAAGAAGGTTATCCAGTGCACCTGTACTCACACTTCCTTGTAGTAGAGAAAGGATTATGATATACAGTGATGCATCCAAGAAGGTACTGGGATGTGTTCTCATGCAATATGATATGGTGATAGCTTATGCCTCACGACAGTTGAAAATCCATGAGCAAAATTACCCAACTCATGATTTGGAGTTAGCTGCGGTAATCTTTGCATTAAATATTTCGAGGCATTATCTTTATGGAGAAAGGTGTGACATTTATACTGATCATAAAAGTTTAAAGTATATTTCCACACAAAAGGAGATGAATATTCGTTAATGAAGATGGTTGGAGCTGATTAAGGATTACAACTGCTCAATTCATTACCACCCTGGGAATGCAAACAAGGTGGCAGATGCATTAAGTCGACAAGACCATGCCAGTTTATCCATGATGCGGATCACAAAGGATCCAATATTTATGGATTTACAAAGGATGGATCTTGGAATTATAATGGAAGGGGGAAAATCGTATCTTTCTCAAATAAATTTTCAACCATCTATACATGTGAAGATTAAAGAGGCACAGAAAGAATATGTTGAGTTACAAAAGAAGGTGAGAAATGTTCCTGAATTAAACCTTGATTGTGATGGGATAATAATGTTCAGGAATCGGGTTTGTGTTCCTCCCATCCCCGAATTAAAGAAGGAGCTGCTGGATGTGGATCATAGTTCTTCATTATCTATTCATCATGGAAGCACGAAGATGTATAGGGACCTGAAAGAGTACTTCTGGTGGGAGGGCATGAAAAGAGATGTCGTTGAATATGTCTCTCGATTCTTGGTTTGTCAGCAAGTTAAATCTGAGAGACAGAAGTCTAAAGGGATGTTACAACCATTTCCCATACCCGAATGGAAATGGGAAAACATCACTATGGACTTTGTCACAGGACTTCCTAAAACATCCAAAGGCAATAATGCTATCTGGGTCATAGTTGATCGTCTTACAAAGTCTGCACACTTCATTGCTATTAGAGATGATTTCTCTCTGGATCAGCTTTCCAGGATATATATAAAGGAATTGGTATGATTTCATAGAGTACCACTTTCTATTATATCTGATCGGGATCCGAGATTTACCTCGAAGTTCTGGTGAAGTCTTCAGCATACTCTGGATACAGAGTAGTGTTTCAGCACTGCTTATCATCCTCAGATAGATGGTCAGTCAGAGAGAACAATTCAAACTCTAGAAGATATGTTGAGAGCTTACTCTATGGATTTCAAAGGTGGTTGGGATCAACACCTACCTTTGGAGGAATTTTCTTAAAATAATATCTTTCACTCCAGTATTCATATGGATCTATATGAAGCTCTCTATGGAAATAAATGCAGGACTCCAACTTGCTGGGATGATGGTAGGGAAAGAAAGCTATTAGGACCTGATCTCATTGATGAAATGGAAGAAAAGGTCAGATCTATTCAACAACACATAAGAGCAGCTTAGAGTAAAAAAAAGGTTATGCCAACAATCGAAGAAAATACATAGAGTTTGAAGTTGGTGATAAAGTGTTATTACGAATATCTCCCTCGAAGAGGGTTATGAGATTTGGGAAGAAGGGAATGTTTAGCCCTAGATATATCGGTCCTTTCGAAATACCGGATCGTGTTGGAAAGGCAGCTTACCGATTGGCGCTTCCACCAAATCTCTCTGAATTTCATGATGTGTTCCATGTATCTCTCCTGAGAAAGTACATACCTGATCCTTCACATGTACTCAGCTCAGAAGTTGTACCGCTGGAGAAAGATATTTCTTATGAAGAACATCCGATAGAGATTCTGGATCATAGTGAAAAAGTCCTACAAAACAAGACCACTCGATTGGGTAATGTTTTATGGAGGAACCAACAATTATAAGAAGCTACATGGTAGCTTGAGGATATGATGAGAGAGAGGTATCCTCATCTATTTCTTACAAAGTGACAAATTTCGAGGGTGAAATTCATTTTAAGGGGGGTAGAATGTAACACCCGAGACTTTTATGAGAAATATTTTGTTTTTATTTTATATAAATCATCAAAGTAATCTTTCACAACACACAACACTATCTTCGCTTGCTTTACATGCAACCACGTCCTTCCTCGATAGCTTGCGTCGTACGCAATACCGAGTTTCACTAAACAATGATATGATATTAAAATATTATTAAAACTAGCCGTTATGAATAGTACTAACTGAATTTTTAATTTTATAACATTTTAATTAAACTTATTCATTTTCTAGAATGAGGTATAAAAGCAAAATCAGTTTTTTTGGATAAAAGAAATATTTTTCAAAAAATACAGTTTTTCCGCCTTTTAATGGCACACCCACATTAAATCTAGTTTTTGAGATTTTTATAAGTTCAATTTGACAAAATAAAATTCTTCTTTTGAATCAGGGTATAAAAATTTACTTTGGATAAATTTTTGATATTTTTCTGATAACTTTCATATTTTGATGAATAGTAAAAATATGCTAATTTTTAATTAAAAAAAACATTTTTCATCGAGATAATTTATATGGATAAATTATAGTATTGAATGGTTTTAAAGTATAAATATAATATATTTTTACCATTTAATATAATGTATGTCATTAGCATTAATTTCACATTGAATTCATAGGTAAAAACATTTCAATCTTTGACAATGTTTTAACTTCTAAAACCCGTTTTTTTAACAACATAATTTATTTTAAATTAATTAATGCAACTTATATGTTTAGAATTTTGAAAAATGGATTTCCATATTTAGAATAATTGGGTCCAAATTATGTTAATAGGCTACTTTTTTATTTTTGGGCATTATGAATAGTAACTATGGTAAATTTTATTTACCATAGTTAAAGGTAAATCTAGTAATTAAGGGTAAATATAAGATTATAAAATTACCTAACACCTACCAAAATCCTATTGCATGACTAAAAGTCTACCCATATCACCTAAGGATCGGATTAGATTCATTCGATGGACTTTTTTCCATGAAAATAATTTAATTATTATTAAAACCGAAGAATGTGACAACATGTCACTTTCGTAAATCTTATAAGTATAATAATTTTAATTTGGTTATACACTTAATGAAACATCAAAAATGAATAGTCTCCAGAAATATAATACAATTATCTAAATCATAGGAATTTATTTATAATTTTTAAGGATTAAATAATTATCATTAATTATGACACAATAGTGATGTTGAAAATATTTTATTAATTAAAATATCAAATAATTTGTTTTAAAAATATTAAAATAAATATTATATGAACTATTTACTGTGCTAAACTAATTTAATAGATACACATGACATTTTATGAATCTATTAAAGCTTTTATTTTGAAGATATCTTCTGTATATATTTTATTTAAATTCAAATAAATAAATTGTGTCAAAATTGACACTATTGTTATTTTATAAAAATAACATCTTATAAAATTGTTTAAAAATAAAAAAAATATTTAAAAATTATAAATTAAAATTTTAATGGTCTAAAATGTCATAAAGTTTCAAATTATGGAAAATTCACAACACATATGTAATTATTTATAATAATTTAAAATTTAGAATATTATTACCACAAATAAAATTAAATTGATAAATAAGGAAAAATCAAGTTGATAATGTTTAAAATAAATTCCTAACATGTCTAAATTTTATTGGATGATGCGATTACAACCATATATCATCTAAGATTCGGATATGAGTCATTTTGGTAGTTTTTAAGTGGGTTTGGGATTTAATATGAACTAATATTTCTTATATTTCCAAAAGTGCCCCTCTCCTCCCTTATAAAAGGGCACCTCCTCCCTCTCTTCCTCACACCAATTTGAGCCATCAAGATCCGCCAAAACCTACCCATTTCACTTTCCCACTTCCTTATAAACCAACTAGAGGTACTTGTCTTATCAAACGACCAACTCTAGTGCCTTAAGAGAAAGTTTAAAGGAGGCACTTCGAGAAAGAGGTAATACCTTCTACCATTTTCTTCAAGTTCCATTCTTCTTCTACTCGCTCTTATTTAGTTGTTTAATTATGAGGTAATAACATCAGTATCACTCATATACTTATATGTTATTATAAATATGAAAAAACCCAATTTCACCTCTTATCTATCCAACGGAAAATGAAATCACCGCGCGAGCGTACGTACAGAATACCATCTCCACGCCGTGGTGTAATCGATTTTACACCGCCACCTTACTTGGATGGGTATAAGGGTGAAAGTAATGAATATATATGATTATTGTAAAGTGGTATGGATTCTGAAATAGTATACATACACTACAATACAATTCCACGATCATGGGAACGATATCATCGCTCGTGCGTATGAACAGAATACCGTCTCCACGATGTGATGCGATTCGTTCTACATGATCTTCATTGCATAATGATTATATAAATTAATTTAATGAATGAATATGATATATATTACACTAATACCATTCTAGAAATGAGGTATCTATAACCTAAAGAGAAGAAGAATAATTTATTCGACAAACACGCATAAGAACAAAAAGTAATAAACAACCGAATAACAAGCAGTAATGAAATATTACTAATAAGAAGCTAAGAATATGACCATATATGATATCATAACAACAAGTATGATTCTGTAATAAGTCAATAACATTATTTAAATCATTATAGAGGAGGTTCAGACACTTATGAAGCAAATCAGACCTAAGGTCAGGAAGAATCTTATTAAGTAAGATATGAAAAAAGGGACTATAGATATGATGAAATAAATGGGAGACAATGTAGATACTTTATGAACCAGTTGTTTATGTTTCCTAGTTTCTAAAGACACTATACCTATACGGTCCTTTCAGGTTTTTGATATATGTTGTAATAAGTATGCTTCAATTTTGAAGTATTAACAATGTATGTAAAGTATGGGTCGTTATAGTTGGAATGTCCATGCTATAATGGATTTAGGTATAGGGTATGTGACCATATGGGTTGTGATGGATTTAATTTTCAAAATACATGTATGTGACGGTTGTATATACCTAAAGATATTTTCTATATATGTATCTAAACTATACTGACATTGGTTACCACAAGTGTACTTACATGGGGTTTAATGTCTTGTGGTATAATGAATAATACACTAGTAGTGATAGATATCATATTTGTTACATGGTTTTGTATGTATTAAGATTTGCCTGAGATGAGTGTGCACATGGTGCATGGTGAGATGATGATATAGAATTGATATAGTTACCCCGGTGGGAAGGATGAATTATGTAAGGGATTGAAGCTTAAAATGTTTTGAATTTGGGAATGAGAGTTAGAAACTAGTGGGGAAGTTGACGTCAGGTTCATTTCTAATATATATATATATATATATTCTTTTCTTAAATAATTTAATATATCTCCCCATTACATTGTGATAAATCCTTAATGAAGATGGGATTTAGTTTTACATACATTAGTAATGAGTTGGTTTCCTCTATTAATTTATTATGCAACATTTTACTTATTTCATATTTATATGAGTGGTTCAGGGAAGATTCTACTATGTATACCTTGATTATTACTCCATATATATATAAACAAATTTTTGGTCTATAGGATTTGGTTTTTGATTTATATGGGTGTTACTTGATCATGTAGTAGTTTAAGAGCTATTTTATTTTTCATTACCGAACTAAGAATTGTTTTTTTGTATTTTGATTTTTTAAAAATTCTTATGTCATAAAATTACTATGCTGGGATAGTCTATATATACTTTATGTGATAAATTTTATCTATATATGTTATATCTTGTCAAGGATTCATTTATTAAGGTCAATACATCTTATTTATGCATTTTTTACCCTTATATTTTTTCTCTAACCCAAGACCTATTTGATACATGCCTTATGGTTTATCTCAATATTCAATTGTAGCTATAAAGGGGTAATTGTGGGGGGGGGGGTTGTGAAATTGTGAAAATGATATTCAAAGATATACATAACACCTAATAATTATCAATTCTGATATACACCGACTCTTATTTATTATAAATCTAATATTCAAAATCATGGACACCCCCCATTTCCTCAAATATATATTGATAACAAATTTTAAGTAAAAATTATCTTTTTATTCAAATATGAAATAAGGATCATGTTTTAGCCTTTATTCTATTATCTAAGAATACACAGTTGCTTCTTCCTCATCGTTATATATTCTTCATATGTATTTTGTAGTTTGTGTCTCTCTCCTTTTTAATTTTCTATGAAATAATTATTTTAAATCACTAGCTAGATTTTAATTTGAAATTTAAATTTTAGACTTCAAAGAAACCACTAGTAAGAGACCGACCATTATATTGGATTCCTGATGACCTCCACCATTAAATTTAAAATGGGTAGTTACTCATTTTTGGAATTACTACCCAATCACTATAGCCCACATCATGTAAAAAACATTCAAGGCACAACATGATTCTTTATAGTTTGACATAGGAGTTTCCATATAACTTCTCTCAATTTCAAGATAGGTCATGACATGAAGTATATCCCCACAAGGTGTAATATTCATGATACATAAATTCATGGACCTATTAAATTTTCATTTCCCACTATCTCGACAAATTATACCTTCCATGATGTGTGTACTTAAAATTTTGAAACACTTGAATTTGTCCAAATTCCATCGTGGCATGACTTGTTGTGTCGTGATATCTAAATCTTATTTCTAGAATGACTGAAATACTATTTGATATTTTTTCACAACATGGATTGTGTTCCATGATGTGAGAACCTATTATCTATGGACACTAAAAACAATAAAACCTCCTTTTTGGAATTACCTATTGTGTCATGGCGTGAATATATTATTTTTAGATTCATTGAAATATCATTTATTTTTTTCACAGCACATCACTAACATCACAATAATAGACTTCTATATATGAATAATCTATTATCTACTAAAATTACCTTCATAGTGTGATGTTTATAGATTCAATGGATATAATTTTTTATAGGTTGGATTCCTAATGTGATATTATTTGTTGTATAACATATAGAATTACTATTTTTATTAGTCTTACAAATATCTCATAATGTTGCACTTTTTTCTCACTAATGTTTTCGAGTTGTGGCGTGATCCTTACACTCGTGTCACTAACTTTTTCACTTTTACAATTCTAAGAAACATACTCCAATGATATTACACTTCCATTATAGAATTTTAGGACTTAAAAACATCATCCATAAATAGGAAAACCACGTATATTAAACTACATCATGAATTTAATCTTCAACCATACAAAAGAAAACTTATTTTAAACCAAAAATAATCTTTTCTTTTTGTCACCAATCTTCACTAGAAATAGAGAAAATTTTATGAAACGTTATTATTAGTGATTTTAATCCTCAATTTTCAAAATTATTTAGTTTTCAAATAATTTGATATACATTCTCTTGGTTTTAACTTGTCATGTTGATGATAATCATTGTATATATGCATTAAACCTTCTATATTTTTAATTAAGAGTATTATTATGCCCATGGTAAATAACATGGGAATATAAAACCATTTTTTAGATTCTATTAGTGATTGTTTTTAAATTCATATAATTTAATTGGTACTATTCTATTAAGAGTATTTGAGATAGTCACAACAACAGGTATGAGATCAATAGAAAATTTATCTTTATTATTTCGGGGAAAACTAGAAAAGTATTTAGAAAAAAATAAACATAATAATTTAAAAATTGTATATACCTTAAATCAATTTTCTTCCCAAAAATTTTATAAATATACCCATCATGATTGGGGATTGACACCCATATAATGGAATTAATTTATATAGAATGTATCTATTTAACCATGCATTGATCGATGGTCATATATTGATTGCAAATATGAATTTTCACTTAACTATCCGTAAATTTAATATTTAGTCTATATATATAGATGTAATCTATGTAAAATATCATATCAACTTCCACAAAGTGGAAGATAATAATTTTTTAATAATGAACATAGTAAAAATAATCTATTGTAGAGGAGTTACAGACTAGCGATGAAATCATCATACCACATAGAATTTTCATTTACAATTAAATATTTAGACTTTCTGGATTGAAATAAATTTTCTTAGATTCTTTTCATGGTATGAAATAATTCATATAATGATGCTAAAATAATTTTTTTTTCAATATTGAGCATACTTGTAACCACCCCAATTTCATGATTCAATCTTTAATATGTTATTAAGAAAATTGTTAGTATGAGTATCAATAAACAATAATCAAGTAAGAAATCATATGAAATAGAAACCTAGTCCAAATATATCTCAAATTATTACATCATTATTTCATCCTAAGACATTTTTGGTTCATTATACCCAAAATTTGGTTCATCATGGGATTTTTCAAGTTATATACCCTTATTATTAAAATTTTAATTCCAAAAAATGACTAAACCTCACTTTGGTATTAACTAAGGAAATCAAAGTACAAAATACATTCATATTATATCATTTTACAGGAATATTTATTACAAATCACAATAAAACAGACCCAAAAACCTATAGGTTTAGTATCTTTGGAGAATATGTATATAATAAAATTATTTTATTACCATTCATCAATATTAATCATTATTATTTTTTACACATGATACCATTATTGACATATCATACATAATAATATTCTTCAAATCCTATGGAAATAAAAACGTAATAAAGGGTGATATTTGATACTAAGTAAGGGTAAATATGTAAGAAATCATTTGAATATCATTAGTGCGCATAAGATAAACATGTGGGTATAATAATATAATCATGTCGCCTAAAAAAACATAAAAAATCATACCCCACAAATAATATATCTTGAATAGTGGGCCATTGATCAGTATTTTTACATAACATAAGACATGGGTAACAGTGATGTGGAAATATTAGTCAGTAATCATGAATTCTGAAACCATAACATAGGAAACAAAATATGGAAAATACATATACATAAAAGTTCATTTATTATGTCTATGATCTCTATTAAGACCTTCAACACATTATTGAAATAGTCCCTTGATGTATTGTGTTTACTCCCCAATTATTTATATGTCATCCCATGAGATATAATGTTTAAAAAAATGCATAATAAAGAAATATAAATCCTTTTTCACCTTTCATATTGTAGATAAAGTCACATAGGGTCCTAGGTTCACTCCCAATTCCAAGTCACCACAATATATAATGATTTAACCAATAAATTATTGGTATATAATGGACTCATGCATCACAAAATTATATACAATACATATGTGTATCACATGAATGTGAAAAAATTCATAATTTCATCAAAGATTAGTTTAATAGTTGAAATAAAATGGGAATCATAAAATATTACACAAGATATTATCATAATATATCTAGGGAAATAAGGTTGTTGGTATCATAAAATTATATCCCCAATGAATCCAAAAAAATATTAAACGCTATTGACATAGATGAAAAACACTTTTATAAGAATAATCGAAAATTTATGTGAGTTACTAGAAAAAATATCCATTAATTTTGATCGATTTTATTATAAAAAAATATTTTATAAAACAATGGGAGTATAAATTAATTTTAAAAAAATTAAAAAGAGGAGAGTAATCTATGTCAATATAATTAAATAAGGATTTGGGAAGAGGCATTCACATGGAATACATTAAAAATAAAGATTCTTTTCACACATCTGTAAATAAATTCAAATAAATATATGGAAAACAATGTGAAAAGATTAAAAATACTACATTAAAATATATTTAAATAAAGATAATTACAATGAAAATATTCCTCAATAAATTATAAAATTAGAAATAATTACATCCATACAACAAAACAATAAAAATGGAAAAGGATAATAAAGATTCCTTATTTGGAAGAAGATATACAGTTGGATCCACATAAAAGAATATTTTCGATTGAATTATTAAACCAAGGAAGATTAAATGGTTAGAATATAGGTAAAATCCCTGAATAACTATAGGATAAGAAAAATAATTTTTTTAAAGGGAAATAAAAGATAATTTCCCCAAATGGCATTTTAAATATAATAAATATGGATTTTAAAAGTCAATTGGTAATGAAACCCTTACCTTAACACAAAAACTCACATCAAATCACATTAAACACATTTATAAAGAAGATAGTAATATTATTAGCTAATTTCATCCACTTATTTATTTATATTACCCTTTATACACTTCAATTATAATCATTCATTACACATATATTATTATTATTTATATTATTTTCATCAATACATAACAGTAATATTGATTATTTCATTCAATTTTGATAATGGTTACATAAATCCTTATTATTTGACTCCAATTTTATTATTACTATATTACCTAATTTAGTGCAATCATTTTTTTTAAAATTATTTATACCATTACATGTTCATTTTATATATGGTTTGGTTATGGTTCATTTGAATTGAAACCTTGAAAATCACATTTTGGGTAGTTTATAGATAAAAACGAGTTATATTATAATGTTATTTAATTATTTTATATCACACTAAAATTAATATATTCAGGAAATAAAATGATAATTAAGATCATATATTATTATTATTATAAATTTATTTACATTTTTTCGTGGTGAAAATGATGATGTTGTTATAATAATTTTCATGTTGGCCCTTGAAACAACTTAAACAAGAACATGTTATTCTAGTGAATGAGTAACAATTTGAGTTTTATATTTATAATAATATATTATAATAATTTTAGTAATGTAAATATAACATCATTATATTGGATAATATGATTTATAATGAGTATAGATGAGATGTTAAATGAAAATGTTATAGAAGAACATAGATATTTGATGAATTTTCTTCTTTTGGACGTAGGTTCCTTTGGAATGAAGGATATAGGATTCCTTGTTTCAATAATAATTTATAAATGGTTTTAAAATTATTTAATAGAGGAAAAATGGTTAGTTATTAACGATATAAAAAAATGCATTGAGTGGTTTTTAGGGTTTAAGGAGGGGTCCTATTATTGGTGTGTTTGGTGTTTCATTTCCTTAAATACCTATTTCCTAAGGTGAAAGTCTTCCATTCTCAAATGAAAGTGGATAAAAATTAAAAAATTTATATAGATCCTGAATTAACTCATCCAAAAAATTTAAAGATATGGTCTCATGATATTTGAGTTATTGTTAACTTATTTTAACAATTTTTACCTCATTTTACCCTCATCATGGTAACTCAATTTTTACCTTGGTAACTTATTTTTATGCCAAAAATGAAATTTAACTTCTTTCCTAATATAGACATACTAATTAAAATATTTTAAAAAAGTTAATCTAAGTCAATTTCTAAATAAAATAAATTTTACTTTTATTTGAAAAAAATATAAATAGAAAAAAATCTTTCAAAGAAAATGAACTTTTTAAATGGTAAGATTTCTTAATATTATTAAATATATATGAATAAATAAGCGAGTCTTAACCTATTTTTTATATATTAAAAATTACATAATATTCATTATTTAAAATTAATAAATTTTATTTATCAGTATAAAATTATATAGTACATAAATAGAGTTCTTTTAAAAAGTTTAATTTTCACATTAAATAATTTTAACAACCCAATATTAAAATTAATTATTTATCTTATAAATATTTAATCTTATAAATCCATTGGTATTAAAATATTTCAATGAATTTTATAATTATATTGAATCATTATTTAATAATAATAATAATAATAATATATAATTTATAAAAAATATAATTTCATAAGAAGATATTTTAATTATATATTATATTTGTATTTCATTATAGAATTATGATTTATATTATTTCTAATTTTTTTATAAAAATTACAGAACATAAATTTACCTATTGGATACATGTATACCTAATGACCATATATATAATGGCCAAATTTCCAATGACTACATATATAATGGTCAAGTTTCCTTCCTATATATATTCTTACCTATATTCATAGGATCATTCAACCTATTAATTTACATCTCTCTAAAAAATAATATTATATTTCTTATTCGCTTCCTTATTTCCATATTTATAATTAGGATTATGATTTTTATGGGGTACCATATGGTTACATTTTTATATTTGTGTTATTTTTAATTAGTTTTGGGTTTATTAATTTTGAGACTTTCTTCACACTACTTCATATTTTATTCTCATAATTTATTAATGTTAATATCACATTGAAATATTTTACCTCTTTAAATTGTTT
This sequence comes from Viscum album, assembly GCA_963277665.1. Lineage (NCBI taxonomy): Eukaryota > Viridiplantae > Streptophyta > Magnoliopsida > Santalales > Viscaceae > Viscum > Viscum album. The sequence continues at coordinate 1,246,961,539 of OY728120.1, forward strand.
TGTTTTTTATTTTAGTTTTGAATTTCATGTGAAATAATCAATTAAGAACAATATTTATTTAATTATTTTTTAACTAAAATCATGAGGTGTTGTAATTCATACTTATAGAAAGGGAGATAAACTGCCTCAAATCATAGGCAATAACATCCCTCAATAGGGTCTTCGAAAGTAATTACACAACTCTCACTAACTAGTGGGGAAAGGTCTAACTATAGGCATGAACTTGTCATGACATTTCCTCTCAACAAAAGTTAGATATTAGAAAATAAAATCCTTAATTTGATTGGATGAACCCGAACACATCATAGACTATCTCAATGAGATAATATGTTAGGAACATGAAAAAGAATTACTTACACTATATGATGTTTTTACCAACTTAAATGTACCGTAAAATGATTTTAGAGAGATTTTTGTTGACTAAAAGGTTGTTAGAGTCATTAATAATGGTTACATTGTCCACCACAACTAAAATGATCTCCATCGTCTTATAATCCAATAAAATATCCCCCTAACATCATTGTCATAATGTTCTCAAACCATTATTCACATGAATCATAACTCCAAACTACACCCTTAGTTAAAACCCACTTTGATAACATGTTTACATGAACCAACCCATTAGGGCCTCACCCGGGATAAAGCTAAATTGAGGGTTCCACTCTAATCCTACCTCCAATAGGCAAGAGGCTAATGAATAACACAAAGTGAAAATATTTTATAAGATGGAATTCCTTATTCTCTATTAACATAAAATTAACACATAATTCCAATGAATAAAAGAAAAAAGAACACCTGAATGATGTATATAAATATAATAAAATGATAAGTATACAATGTATACATGATAAATTATGTATAAATACATCATAAAAAAGTAAAATACAAAGTAATTATATGACTTACTATCCGATAAATCTGACAGACAGAGGATGTAGGAAAACTACTCTTTACTACATATATTCATGGAAATAACTCTATTCACAATGGTATTATTTGTAAAAATGGACCACTAAGGTCTATAATTAATTTCCATGATTTATCAATAATTATCTAAAAACAAGCCACAATATCTCATGTTTAAAAATAACATCTTCAAACCTATGCATCATCATAATAGACACAACATCTGTGCATATAGGTTTTTAAATGGGTAAGAAAAAATATACCCAGTAGGATACCATTAAACCATAAAGTAAAATAAAATAAAAAAATTCTATGAAATAATTGGTATAGAAAGGAAACCAAGAATTAGTCCTCCAATCCATGATTAAATATTTTGAATAAAATATCTTTGTGTTTAATAGTGAACCTTATTAAATTTTTCTAGAAATTTCACCTTTAAAAAAATAGGAGCATAGAACAACATAAAATATAATGTAAAACCAAAATGTCACCACAAAAAACATAATAAACATGAATGAAAAAACCATAAAACATTTATTAACACTTTTTAGTGTTTTCAAAACTCCCACAACACATAAAAAATATTGGATCCAAAACATGAAACAAAAAACCATAAATCATCCATATAAACATTCCAATTATGATATATAACTAGAATTATCTAAGATATAGAGAAGTACCTATAAACTCATCACTTATACATGATGGATATACCTCATTAAAAACTAGAAATTCATGGATTACAAATAGACCACATAGTAGGAAGTTTCTAACCTAGCTATACGTTGTACCTCAAAGGCACCCTCATGGAGCTTAAAGAGTCAAATGTCCTGAAATAACTCTTTTTATCAACCTTCCTTCCACCAAACCACTAAAACCAACAAAATAGGACCATCCACACATTTTTGTACAAAGATAAATTAAGGATGTAAACAAATTTACTTTACTAAAATCATGTTAATGATTTTGTAATCCATAGGGGAAAAAAACAATGAATAAAAATATATATTGGTTAAAAAGTTACAAACATATACAAGAATAACCACCCAATAAATGAGAAATCCCATGTCACCTCACACAGAACTATAATGTGGAAATCACACCTCACTAATAGAAATGTATTTTTCAAGGGGGAGTAATTGATCTTAGTGCATGAATTGTGCCCTCTATAGAGTAAAACAAATTTGGGAAGAGAAACCAATAGGTGGAAGTACACAATAGATAAAGGAACCAATCCCTGAGTAGCATATAAAATATTGGGGGGGGGGGGTACATAACTAGTGGGAGGGTGGGAATCCAAATTTATTCCCCATATTAGAGACAAAAACCTTACTATGAACACAAAAATTTATGGGGGAAAGTAACTGACCTTGAGAATGCTTCAGTCATCAAGTGTAAATCTTCTTATCTGTCCAATTGAGTTAAATTCCAAATAATCCAATGAAACCTCTAAAACACAATTATATGGGAAAATACTACAATATTGTGATATATATAGACAAATAATTAGGATAAAAAATTTATTTTCACAAAAAATGACTTATGGTGAGTATGTTATGAATATTACACATAGGTGAAAACCATTCCATGTGGAATCCTCTATAAATTATACATGGAACATCACTTACGATGTCGATCGGTGTATGGGAGCATGCGCAAGATATAAACTATAGTGCATGACCCTAAGAAGCTAGGTGATGTAAAGTCAAACCTGAACCTTCTTGCACACCACGCATGGGACTATTGGTTAGGGCATATTTGGTACCCATACATCCGGACAACCTTGGTGGCTGAACATGAGTGCTATTTGGCTGTAATGGTTGATCTATCCAAGGTGATACCTTAGGGTCAACTACCCATGGTGTATGACATCATGATGGATGAATAGTTGTCTCCAGCATAATCCATCATCGACTACTAACATGAACAAATTCAACTATACAGCACTGAATAACATTATGTCTGATCTCCCCTAGTATACCAATTTTTCAAGCCATTAACCCCACCTAGTCTCATCATCACCATTCCAACCATCCCCAGCTACAAAATTCATCCCAATGAATATCCTCTATTGTAGCCACCATCCCACATACTAACCCTCATCACACCACCATTCTAATACCACCTTCCATCACACTTCCTCCCCTATAAAACTATTCAAAGATCTCCTAGACTTCCACTACCTTTCACTAATATCATCCATCACTTGAGAAGATGAAATTTCATCCACAGACATGAGGGAATGTGGTAAGGGAGGGAATAATAGAGAGTGAGAGGAGAGTGTGAAGGATATGGAGAGAATAATTTAATATATTTTGATTATTACATCCTCATTGTTCATCCAAAAAAAAATTAAAATAGAAAATTCAAGAAATAAATTAGGGATAAATTTAATATACTGTATGAAGAATCTATTGAAGGAGAATTTGGGGATTAATTAATTAAGAAAATCAAATCTTTATAAATAATTCAAACCCAATGAAATTCTATAATAAATGAAGGAAACATGATATGCTATTTATATATTAAATTTAAATTAATGAATAATGCATAAAAATAAACCACGATGACCTTCCTTGGGTTTGGAAAACTCATTGATGATGAATAACATGACATTCATTATAATTAACATGTATAATGAAACATTATATTCTATGATTCCATAGTCCCTTCTGATTTTCCTAAAGATCTCTCTATAGTTATTAGATATCTAGTTCTAGACTTTATGGAAATAATCCTTGGATTAATGTAGCTGATAAATAAATAAGATATACCTATGTCTAAATAATTATTAATCAATAAAGAATGTAATTTATTTAAATTAATTAATTTATCCAATCACAATGGTCTGACATCAAAAATATCCATGCGAAGAAAGGTTATACAACCCATATAGTAAAAAATACAATTTAGAAACAACCATGGTGTTATTTTTCCCATATGATTATCTGTTTGGAATAGAAATCATAATTATTAAGAACGTTCATGAGTATACAAATTGTTTTATACATAATATATTTTTAGTGAGGCTCCACCAACTGACTTAGCATTGGGGTAAACATTATACTACAGAATCAATTAGACCTAAATTTTTTTTGATGAGTTTGTTCTTTACGGTATATTTAATATTTTACCCCTTGGGAGGTCCCATGATAGAAAAAAATAAAAAACATCATTATGTGTAGAGTAAGAAAATTCTTGGTCACTACAAAGAAAAACTAGATACAAATAGAGAAATAGATACTTCCATACGTATGATTTTTATGGAAATTTTTATAAAACGAAATTGTTTGGAATTATCACTCCTATATTTTTGTTTTACATTATAAGTATCTTCCTTCCATAATGTCAATATGTGAGTCATTCCTTCAATGATTTCCCTTAATATTTATCTCTTTTATATGAATTCATCTTATAGACATTCTACTAAGTAGAAAACTCTATACCTTCTATAGTAAGGATTGATCTTGTAGGTCTCATAAAACTCATTCCACCTAATCACTTCATTTATAACAAGATCATGAATATTCAAATTGATTAAGTTAGTATTACTACATGAATTAATCACCAAGGTATCCATCACATCACATGATTATAAAAGTTATGAATGAAGAATCTATCCCCTTACTATCCCTTTAAACCCTAAACCCACTAATTACTATTGGATCTGAGTACAGTTGATGTCATTTATAGGTTCATATGTTGACTTACCTTCTATAATATTCAGGGTGAAGGGTATCCATATAAAAACATTATTCATTACAGTAGTATTCTCATATATTTTTATGAGTTTGGAAATTAATTACATAGTAGTTATAACGTTTTGGATATTAAAATCCACATCTTGATATAATATTATAAAAAAATAAACTAGTTTTTTACAATCATGTCATTACCATTCCACTTTTTCCATTGGTTCTTCTTCGAAATCCTTAAAACGAACCAATATATTTCTCTAGAATAGATAATATTCGAACTAAATATTAATGAAATAGAAATATGATCTATAAAATTTGATGATCTATTCCTTAACTCATTACAATCTAATTTATTCAGAAATAAAAAACCCACTGAAATAGAAAATAAAAATGAAAAGTAACTCACCATAAATTTTACTCTAAGATAATATATAATACCATTTGTTGTGTTGAAATTGCCAAGATACAAAAATCATATTCTAAAACCACAATTATGGAACCTGGTTCAGATGTTTAAAAATTATGGACACATGATGTCAATGTTTGGATAAATGGACCATGATATAGTTACTCAAGAAAAATTAACTTTATTTTAGTAAACATTTTGGAACACAGAAACAAGTTGTGTAATAAATGAACTCATACCCACAAAATCTAAAAATATGATATCTTAGTCCAACTCCATGGTAGACACACCCCTAATTTTTATTAGAAATTTGAATAATAAGAAAAATCAATCCATATTCACTATGATTGATTTATATATACATGTGATCCCACTAATCAATTAAAAAAATATAACCAGTTAAACTAGTTATATAACCATAAGATATTCAAAAATAACTATATACATAGATAATGATCATTGATAGATTTAAAACTCCAATGCCACATCAACTTTAAATTCTCCATGAATAGTGAAAACTATAATTTTTACTCTTATAAATCCTACTAAATAATATTACATATAATTTTAACATGTTTGGGTTTTTTATGTGTATTTAGAGTTAAAATTAAATAATTAAATTTATCATTTTATAATACCATCATCTAGAATCAATGATCAATACTTATTTTGTCTAATATTCCATGATTCGATGGTTTTTTTTAAATTTATTAATCGAGTTCCAATCACAGTACCAAAAAAATAAATTCCCCAATTTCTAATAATTTTAAAAAAACATTCATCACAACCATGCCCAATATATTTTTATTTGAAGAGAATAAAACCTATAATATATTGGGATAAATTTTGAGAGAGAAATCTAATTGGACTGGATTCTACTCAATAAATTATTGATAATATTCAAACCGTTTGGTTATATATTAAAGAAAAATATTTAAAAAATATATTTTTGTTGATAATTGATGATGAGATATTGAGTTATATATTTGATAAAGAATATTCCTTAAAATATAATTATGGAATATTTTCATGAGATTCAAGAAGAAGAGTAGTTTTATCCCTTCATATATTACCCATTTGGATTTTGGATTTTTTGGGTTCTATAACTTATAAAAAATTTCTTACACAAAACTTCTAAAATTGGTTCAACATATTATCTATATCAATTTTAAATATTTACATACTAGATACATCAAATGTACTATAATCATATTTTATAAAACTATATGTATCTCTTATTAGTAATAAATGTAATCCCCTAAAAATCTAATAAAGGAAATTATGTTCGATAGCATGTATGGCATGCACCAAAAAACACATAAGAGAATATAATATCCTGAGATTTTATAATATATATAATATTTTAAATAAATTATATATATTTTATAGCTTTAAATTAATGTGACATTAGTTAGCATATGTCACATACAATAATGAGTTTCTTCAATGGATTTTTTTACTGGCAAGACAGTGTTTTAACAAATAATAATAGTTTATTAAAATATTATTATTTAACATAAGTAGATATAAAATATCCATTAGGAATATAACTAAAAAAATATGAAAAAATACAGTTTAAATATATATTAAATGAATTCAATGGTTACTTAGTAATTATAAATGAATTTAAGAACCAATTGAATACTAAGGGAATGTTTCTACAGAAAATATTTTTTATGGTTAGAAAGATGTGTTACCCTAATAAATTAAAATAGTTAAAATTTTTGAGTGACAATATTGTAATATATATATATATAAATTATTCAATAAAATATTTTTTACATTCTTCAATTATATTCTATATACATAAGATAAAAAACCAATTTTACGCATAAAATATAATATTTTTAGTACGAAACATTTATGGACTTATAATGGAAAACCTAATTTAAAACCAATTTTGGAAAATTTATAAATAAAATATGTAAAAATAAACTTAATATTTGAAATAATAACATTGTAATTATGTTAGGGTGAAGTGTTTGTATTTTTCTTTGATGTTTCATTGTTAATGAATTGACAAACATAAAGAATTATAATTCAAAACTGCATTTTATTCTAATTTATTTATAATGTGACATTATATTTTAAATTCGTTTAAATGTTTAATTAGATTATTTTGTTATCAATTAATCCAATTTATGTCATTGTAATCAATTTAAATTTGAAATTGGATATAAAAACTTAACAAACATTTGAAAATTTTTTACTTTTAAAACTCTACTTGTCATCCCTTATGTGGGATTAAATTTAAATTAATTTATTCCACTTATTTGATTTGAATTAGGAAAAATTAATTAATGATTTTTGAAAAGAGTAATTATAAATTTATGTTATGTTCAACTTAGTTTTTTTTAAAAATATGCTTGTGAATGAAATTAAAGTTAATTACAACGATTAAGAAGAAATTATGCTTAAGAAAGGAATAAACTGTAAAATAAGAACCCAAATGACATACAAAATAATAAAAAATAAATTTTATAGCCATAGTTTGGCCCTATCCTGATTTTTATCAACATTGGTTTGTTATTGGATAATGTGGATATGAAAAAAAATGTGGTTTGAATTACATTTTCCAAATTTTACAAGAGTGACACTCGTCCTCCACTATAAAAAGGATTCCTATGCTCCCACTTCCTCACAGCTCTAAAGACACCTTGTCTCAGCCAAGATCTACCAAAATATATCTTTGAAATTTATCCACTCATCATAGAATCCTAACTGATCATAGAGATCTATAAAATGAAGCCCTTTGGTTCAAACCAAAAGGATTTATCCGATTATAATGTATCACCCTTCCTCATGATATTTAGTATTATTTTTTACACACTTTAAATTATTCATTTTCCATGATTATATAAAAAAATAATATTCTCAATAAAATTATATGTTTTTATGTTAATATTCTTACCTAAACTTACACGCAATTTCATCTAATGGGTGTAGAACTTACTGTTTACGTGTACAACGAACTATGGCCTCACAAAACAAAGTTACTTGTTCTTCCTTTACCGCCTATCGTGGTGGGAATCAAGATGGAAAATAGAATATATATATATATATATATATGATATTTATTATTTATTTATTATTATTTAATTTTTACATATAAAAAACGTTTATTCATTTTATATTGTGAGAATACGATAACATAGTTTGTGGAAGTATGGAATACCACCCCTGAAAGCGATGTGAATCATTAATACTATAAATGGAATATATAGAGGATGGTTTTAATAAACCTATGTAAAAAATATAAAATATATATGATACTGGATTTATAATATATAGATACATAATTGTTTTTTCATTATTTTTCATCGGCAAAGAGGTGATAGTAGTATTCATGCGTACGAGTGACCTACCATCTCCATGAATGGTGAATTTCATTTTTTATCACCAAATATTACAGATTGTTATAAATATATATATTATAGTTATATATGATATTTAAATCATGGTTTAAATTCTGGAGATGATGAAACCATGATCTAATTAATAGGAATAACAAGTGACAAGTTAAAACATACTCAAGAAGCTTGACAATTAACACCATAAATAGTGAAAATAATGAAATATTGTTATCAAACGGGTAATAAGATATTATAAGAAGATAATATATGATATTATAAACATTAATATGTTTATTTAATAAGTTATTAACACTATTAAAACAATTACAAATGAGGTCAAAGGATTTTTACCCAAAATCAAATCCAAGGTAAGAGATTTTGTCTCAATTTTTATTCCATTGAGACTTATTTCTTTTTATGAACCAATTTAGATTTATATAGTTTATATACATACCTTTGACATGTTATATCATGAATTACCTTTTTCTCACGATATATTATGTTTCATTTAATATTATTTATTCTAGGGGATTTTGATTTCAAATGTTTCAAAGTTATGTTAGTCACTTTGGAAATTTTAAAGATTATTTTCCTCAAGATTGTGATTAATGATTACCATTGCAATATCAATTTAATTTTTTATTGATAAATTTATCTTGAAACAATCACTTACATTTGATAATTTTTATTTCTCATTAAATTTATCTTGAATAACTACATTTTCAAGTAATATAATTTATTATTTCTTAAACCATAATCAATTTTACAAACGGTGTTTACCTTGACAGTTATTTGATTAATATAGGAATTATTCATAAATTAATATCCTTTAAAAAATTAAAATATATTACGATAAGAAACATTGTTTATTAATTAAATATACTATTTGATATATGAGTACTGCTTTGGACTCATAGAAATGGGTTGGGTTTGGTTATACATAGCCCATATATGAATTAATAGTTTCATGAGATGAATCAGTTTCCCAAATCAAAATAGTTTAAATTTTCATGAGAATGGATCTTGACGATATATGAATTCATGTGATAGATACATGTTGTCCAATATTAAATTAATTTCCTTTATTTTAAATAAAATTTTTATCCATGAGATTTTGTGATGACATATTTATAGGTGCATTTCATTCTTAGTTCATTGATTAAGTGACATGTGTTTTAGTTTATTTCCCTTTCAAATTTATTTTTCCTTATCTCATTTTTTGAATAGAATGTGTTGTAATTTTTTTACCCTACCGCAATTATTATTCTCATGGATTAATTATTTATTCTTCTCTACTTACCCTAACTGATCATTTGAGATATCACTTATTATATTTCCTTACCCTAGGGTTTGAAGATGACTCTATTGAATGAGTTTCAGGGTTTCTGTTTATTTCATTTTATTATGTATCAGGTTTTTATTTTTCATTTCCCAATTTATTATGGGTATCATATTTGTAATAATTATTTTCAAAATTACTACACTAATTGGTCCATCGAGATTTGATTCCTTGTAATCATGCTAACATAATAAAATAATACACTAGATTTGAGCTTCTAGGGTCAGGGAATTATAGTTTTTCTTAAAGGAATTCAATAACAACCTTCTAAACTAGATTTTGAAAACATATATTAAGGAACATAACCCTAAGATATACATTGAGGATAGGTATAGAACATCCTAAAATGTAGTTATGGAAGAGATTGTGTGGGTATTCATAGAAATACATCACTTTTTAAGTACTACAAGTGGATGTAGTTCTAGAACAGATTTACATAGGAGTAAAAACATCAGCAGTGTGTCTCAGGCCTGACTCAGTATAACCTCGTACAAAACAAAGAGACTTACTACACACCTGGTTTGACACTCATTTGGGATATTCCTAGGATAATTTAAATTTTAATTACAATCCATTATGAAGGATTTGGAAGTAATTATATCCCAAATGAAACCGTGTTTATTATTATGAAATTAGTTATGGAAATCATTTTCAATTTATGATATGTGTTTCACAAGTTTTGGTATTATCCATTATGTTACCTAAAGTTATGATCTAATCCAATTTATTCAATTATTTATAAATGGAACATGGAAGGAATAATGTTATCATCACTCATGGAATATGTAGAGATTTCCCTGCTGAGTAGACCAATACAGCTAGTATTAGATCTGATAATTTTATAGGAATATTCAAGAATATTAGTCATGTTATGAACCATAACCATTATTGAATCAAGAAACCTATTCCATAGTTATATTTGTTGATGTTGGATATCTTTATGTGAAAAAGGCCCCCGTAATTTAGAAGGACTACTAACCTATTGGAAGCCAATAAATGGACTATGTCTTTGGAGAGTATATTAATTGCATTAGGATGTGGTGAGAAGAAAAAAGATATAGTTGGAATAAAATGTATGAATTATGATGGAGATTAATGGTGTTCATTGGTTTAGAAAAAAAGTGAGGAAGAAGAAATATAACTCCTGTAGTGGAAAAATTTGAAGGATACATTTTTTGATAAATACATCCATTGTGATTAAGAAACAGAGATGAAGAGAAAGTTACTTGGGTTAACAAAAAAGGTGGAGGAAAATGTTATAGAGTATAAATCAAAATTTATAAGGACAGTAAGGTATAATATGGATTTCATACACAACATAGAGTCTAATATTCACAACTTCTTTGATGTTCATAAGCCATGTCCTTGAAGGGTAGTGGTCTCACAAAATTGTTCAATGATATGATGAATTTTTTTTTTCGTCACGGAAGAGATGGAATTTTCAAGAATTAATATATTAAAGGGAAAACTAGAAAATGGGGGCCATATTTGCACTATGAAAAAGGGAATGGTTAAAATAAGAAGGGGGGAAACAATTATTTTTACACATGTGATAATTGTGGAATAAATATCCCTGGTAAATTCTTGATGATACTTAGAGGTTATTATAATTTTGGAGAAAATGGACACCAAGAAAAGGAATGAAAAGGATGAAGGAAAATTATTCTATTTAGTGTTATAAATAAAATGATATGGTCCACTGTGAAAATTAATTCCCCAATAATTAAGAGAATATACCTCCAAAGAAGATATTGGTTCAAGGTCATTCATATGTTATTAACACAACCAATGTGTAATGATTAATCTAATTTTATATTTGTATCTATGAAATAGGCTTTAAAATTATTTTATTTATGATGTTCTCATCACATGATTTATGAAATATGTAATTATTGTACTACAATAATTTTTCTTTATGGATTTGAGAACATATGATGAATGGTGCTAAGAAAATTTATTTTGTAGTAAGTAAATATTTTTGGAAAACACATGGTTGAGGGAAATATGACCATTAATATGTTCCTAATGTTTAAAAAATGTTTTCTGGAAAAAGAAATTATTTATTTAGATATGTGATAAATAACTTGTAAATGATTAATGATTTTTCAAAAAATTGATTTATACTTTCATTGATTAAGTTTACAAAAATATTGGATTTCTGGAATATATCTAATAACACATTTTTTTCTTAAGGATTAATTCATGTTCCCAATAATTTATTATGGAAATTAATGTTATTACCACATTTCAATAGAATAAATGATGATGGTGTCCTCATATTCAGTATTTTATGATTAAAGAGGTACTTCCTGTTGATTAAAGGATAATGATACATTTATTTTTTAAATTTAGGGAACTTCCTTTTGAAGTGTTGGATAATAATATTATAGAAAATTTAACCATTTATAAATGGATTAAGTTGATCTTTAGTTGAGGTTTTATAAACTAACATATTACTTCACCCTATGATAGAACTTGTTCTAAAAGATGATGTATGAGTAGTTCATGGAAAAAAAATTGGGTTTATAGAAACATATATTATCTAATATTGTTATAGTGTGAATGAATTTTTAAACTCTAGGAAAAAATGGTCTTGAAACAAACTTATTGTCCTATTTTCATCATTTTTGATGATATGAATGACCTTTATTCACACCAATGGTTTATGTTTTGTGGTTAAAAACTTTATTTTTATCATATTCTGTAACACTCTCCACCATGACTTGATTGTTATATTTTTCTTCTGTATCTATGCTTCCATTTCCCACTTATTCTCTCCTACAAGGAAACCTAGTTATGTGACCATTGTATATTCCATATCCTCTTTTATAGAGGACTTATTATGAAACCTTCTAATGACGTGGTAAATAAAACAAAGAAAATATCAAACAATATATCACCATGATCAAATTGAAATTGCTCGTATGCAATTTAATTATGGTGGGGATAAAGTAATGTGCCAAAAATATAAAGTAGGAGTATTGTGTTTGATAGTCTATATGAAATGTAACACAAAAAACATAAGAGAAAATAATATCAAAATTATTTATAATATATTAACTATTTTAAATAAATAAAATATATTTTATATCTTTCAATGCATGTGACTCTGAGTTAGAGGATATCTCATGCAACAATGAGTTTTTTCAATGTCGTGCATTACAAGCAAGACTACGTTTTACCGAACAATATAATGATATGAAAATATTATTATTTTACACAATAAGATATAAGTTAACCATTATTAATATTATTAAATAAATTTAGAAAATATATGGTTTATATAAATATTAAATGAATTCATTTTTAAAAAACTAACTAGAAATGAATATTAGGACTAATTGAATATAAAGGGAATATTTTTATAATAAAATATTTTAATGCTCACAAAGCTGTTTACCCAAATAAATTAATTTAATTGTTATTAATTAGTTATATTATTTTAATATATATTATATATTCAATCAAATATTTCTACCATTCATCCATTAGATTCTACAGGTGTAAAATAAAAAAAATCCCAATTTTATGAATAAATGCTCTATTTTTATTATGTCACTACCTCCTTTTAATAAATATCTTATTTAAAATAAAATTTTAGGACCTTTTATAAATATCATATTTCAAAATAAAATTAATATTTTAAATAGGATCATATAAATTATTTTAGGGTGAAGTATTGGTATTTTTCTATGAATTTTCATATTTTAATGAATATTTAAAAATAATGAGTTTTAATTCAAAACCACTTTTTCATAAAATTTATTTATAAAGTTTAATTATATTTTTAAATAGTTTTAAAGATTAATTAGATTAAATTTAATCAATTAATCCAATATAGTTCATTCGAATCAATTTTTCTTTTAAAATGGACATAAAAACATAGAAAACATTTGAATTATTTTACTTTAAAAATCCGCATTTTAATCCCATCCATGAGATTAAATTAATATTAGCATATTCCACTTATTTTATTGGAACATGAAAAATTTTATTACATATTTTTAATCACGATAATTTATAATTTCTAATATTCTCAACTTTGTTTTTTAAAAAAAATATTAGTGAATGTAACTATAATTAATTAAAATTATTAAGGTGAAATTAATCTTAATAATGGACTAAAATTTAACCATAAAGACCAAAATGATATTAAATATTTTTCTAAAATCCATTGGATGGAAATATTTTAATCCTATAATCCCTTATAAATAATTTTTTCAATTATTAGATCCACTAGAAATTGGGAGAACATGGGTGGAATTCCCTTTTCTAAAATTTGGAAGAGCCCCACTCCACCTCCACTATAAAAGGTCTCCTCTCCTCACAGTTCATAATAACACTAAATGAATTTTGGATCAACACAGAGATACCCAAATAGATTCTCATAATCCCTATCCTCAAACTAGAATTCTAGCGCCTCAAACCCAGTTACCCAGAGTCAGTGCATTACTACATAATATTGGCATGATACAAGGAATCATGTCCCAAAGGACCGATCAGTTTAGTATTAATGGAAACAAGATACATACATAATATTAACATTACAAAATGAAAATAAATAAAACAATAATTTATTCCATTAGAAATATCCAAGACTCCAAGATATTCCTGCAAGATACTCATAACTAAATTATTCATATAATTGGAAAAGGAAACATAAGAAAGGGGTGAGATCAAACACTCAGTAAGAGTAAGCAATATAGTGGAAGATAACATAAACATTAGGCTTGGTGAATAATTGATAAAAAATTCCTTTACAGTTAATAAAAATGAATAATTTATTGAAGGAATATGAGATGAGTAAATAATTCCATAATAAAACATAGTCATGGGTATTCTACTAGTCAAATAACCACATGAACCATCAACATTATTTTCACAATGAGTGAATGTATAATGCTAGGAATTCTGAAACATTTTTTCAAGGCCTCAGCCAAGACATCAACAAATGATTAAGGCCTCCGCCAAAACCATATATAAAATTGGGAAAGGCCTTAGCCCATTCCACATATAATTGCCTAATGATACCTACTGATGCATCGAGGAGATATACCGGGATCCACCAATCATTTACTAAGTCCAATACTTTTCTCATATGAAAAGGTTGAAACATAAAATAATTTTTTTGTTAAAACTAGCATAAGAGATGTTAATACTTTATCCATAAACCATGAATGGTATAAAAATAACACATCCAAAGTCAATAATATAACAAAACCATCAATATAATGTGGAAGAGTTTTATCATAATAAATCAACTTTAATCAAGTTTAAAACCCATCAAAGGATGTTGACATAGATGAAAATGATTTGTAAAACTCTTTGAGAGATATATCACTTTTCCGTGAAAAAATTTAAAAGTCACAAAATCTAAAAAGTAATATTTAATGAAATTTTTGAATCAAAGTTTCCCATACCACATTGAACCTTTTTAAAGAAATTAATATTTTAAAAACATTCATGTCCATATAAATAAATCCTTAAAAACCATTTTGAAAACATGGACATCAATGAGAATGATTTAGAAGTATAAATATTTAAACCATTTAAAATGATGATCTAGTTAAAGAGTACCTACCATAAAACCTTATAATATTCCTTTTGAAAATATTTTTATGACACACGGATGTGGATGATAAAGAGTTTACAATAGATACTCATGTAAAAATAACATTGGATAATGAAGAGATTGTTAAATTTACCCTTACCTTGCACTTTCCTTTGGTCAAGGGTACATTTAACATCATGTATAATGACCATAATACGTTATTAAATTATACCAGAAACATATTCATATTTATTATATCATTAATGATTCATTTATGACTTTATATTACCCATTTAATAATTATTTCCATGTTAAATTAACATTTCACGTAATAATCGCTTTCTTTATCGTACGTGTTTTAACTTGCTATTCTTGATCGTATCATTTAGATCATGATTTATATACTTCTAAAATATAACACAAAGATTTATATATCATATATAGTTATAATATAAATATGTATAATAGATATATATATTAAATGGAAAACACCGTTTATGGAGATAGTAGGTCGTAGGTACGCATAAACACTGTTTCCGTTTTCATATCGTATTGAATGGAAGTAAGTGAATAATATATATGTTAGTACATATATATATATATCAAGTATCATTATTATTTCATATATTACATACTTATTAATAATATATATTTTTATAATCATCGTTGAATGGTGAATGTGGAAATGAATCTCATCGCGTTGTGGAGATGGTAATCCCTATGTACGCATGAGCGACAATATCATTATATTGATGGTGAAATCATATGTAATTGGATTATATATCATATATAAAGAGTTATTAACATGTTATATTTATTATTTACATCACTTATACTCATTATTATACCCATCCAAATAATAAAGTGTTTGAATAACAAACTACACCATGGCATGGAGATGGTAAGTCGTACGTACGCACGTATGGTGACATTTTCATTTATTGGATGGATAGAATAAAGATTAAGGTTTCAACAAATTTATAATAACATAAAAGTATGTAGAAGGTACTGAATTTATTATTTTGGTATGGAAACAACAAATAAAGAAAAAGTGGAAGAAGAAATTGAAAGAGGGTGGTGAAATTATTACCTCTTCTTCAGGTGTTTCCTTTTGAGTTGATCAAAAGGGCTGCTTAGGTTGACTTTATGATGAAATTAAGGAATCAAAGATGATATTAGGGTAGTTGGGAGGATATTTGGGAAAGGTTTGGCAGATCCAAATTGCTTTGGAGGTGTTATTTTGGGAGAATGGGAAGTACCCTTTTATAAGAGAGGTATGGGTCATTTTAGGAAAAGTTTGAAATATTATTTTATAATAAAACAATTTTAGGTTCCTATTGTCTCATAAATGATTTATTTCTAAGATATGGTGGGTATGTGTCGAAAAAAACTCAACCAATAGGTTTTTAACAGGTTTAGGTCACCATATTAACCTTATCTTTTAGATTTAATTCTTAGTTAAATAGTTTAACTTTTACTCTTTCTTCTAGTTTTGTTACACTATATGGTTAATACAATTACTCATATATTCCAAGAGAAACTCAAGTGGTTAATTAATGAAATATATAATATTATTTCATCCCTTTTTAAAAACCATATATTTTTTAAAATGTTATATAATTTAATAATATAATATTTGTTTTAAAAACACATTTATGTCAATTTTGACACTATTTAGTATTTGGTTTTTGTGAAAGTTATCAAAACTTGATTACATAGAAAAAGATACATTGAATAAATACTAACATGTCATAGTCACCTATAAAATTCATGTATGTCATAAAAACTCTGAAATTATAATTATTTTATTATTTATAATACCATTTATTTGATTCTTTATTTAATAAGGTAATTACTCCATCGTCATTGTGTCATAAATAAACTTAATTATTTTTTATCTAAAAATTATAAATAAAACACAGTTATGTAGTAAATAGTTTTTTCATCCAAATTAATATTTATAGTAGAGATGTTAACTTATATAACACCTTATAAAAATTGGTTTACTAATATATATATGTTTATGTAATTTTTGTCTTTACATCTAATTAATTAATATAAAGTGTCATTATCACTTTCATGTGGCTCCATGTGGTCCCAAAATCGACCAAGGATTCCCATGGTTGGACATGTATCAAACTATGGGAACATGACACATGATAGGGTAAATTGATATTATTATAATAATATTTTTTACCATTTTTACCAAATTTACTCTATAACCATGATAAATAAAATATTTACTGAAGTAAATATTCATAATATATGAAAACAAAAAGTTAACTATTTACACAATTTGGACCTCCTGATTCCAAATATGGAATCTATATTTTCAAATTAAAAACACAGATGTTTCAGAAATTAATTTAAAATTAATTCCCGTTGTCAAAACAAAAAGCTTGTTTTTAAGAAATAATAATTATCAAAAGATTAACACTTGTTTATGTGTAGTTTAAATGTGAAATTACATAAAATGGCCTAAATTATATTAAATGATAAAAATATAGCCACTCAAATTAAAAATTTAACACTATAAATGATTTGAATTAAAAATGTAGTTTTTAATTAAAATTTAGTATTTTTCACTATTCATCAAAATATGAAAGTTATCATAAAAGTACCAAAAATTTATCCAAAACTAAATTTTTATGTCTATATTGTGAATAATAATTTAATTTCATTAAATTTAATATATAAAAGTGTTAAATATTGGTTTTAAAAAAGGTTCTCCATTAAAAGGTGATTAAATTGCATTATTTTAAAATAACTTCTTTTATCTGAGAAAAAAGAATTTGTTCTCATATTATGTCTAAGAGAAACATAATACAGATTCTAAAATTATATGGATTATATAATGTTCAAAATTATATTAATACTATGCATAATTACTTTTTGATCGACTAGTTTGGTAAGTCGTGGTGCCCTCGAACTCGGTGTTGCGTGTAACGCAAGTTATTGAATTTCATTGAAGAGATAAAGAACTATGAAATCATAGGGTGTTACATTCTACCCTACATAAATAAATTTCAACCTCATAATTTTAATTTTTTCTTTGAAAATAAATGGTTAAAAATAGAAAAACACCTTCGTGGAAAACCCACATCGGAAATTGGGTTAATAAAATATAGTCTTAACAATAGGGAAAGTGAAATGAAAAAGCCACCACCAAATTATGATTTAGATTAGGAAGAAATTGGTGGAAATTAGAAACACATAATTTTAGTAAAAATTTATATATTTATATGGAGTGATTGAGGTCATCAATCCAAAAAATGTGTAAAATTTAGGGCCTTAAAGACATCAATCTAAGATGATGTAAAATATCATTGGTTCAACAAAACATATAGTATAAGGATAACACATTTTTAGTTTTAAGATATCTTTACTAAAGTTTAAGAATTATTTTATTCATATAATAAGAGGATATATATATATACTTATAGAGTATAGTTTCATCCTTAGACTATTTCCTACCGCAAACTCATCCTTCACTCGAATAGATAATAGAATTCAAAAATATTCTATTTATACTAATCATAGTGGGTTAAAAAAATAATGAATTTTTAATTCATTTGTTCAACTTTTAAAAAAACTACATAATAAAAACCAGGAAATCATGTATGCCAGTGGTAGGTGATCCACCCTTGTCACCCATCGATTGCGGGTTCAAGTCTCACGGCCTTGCCGTACGCTACAGGTTGTCACCCGACCTTCGGGTTGACCTTTTTATAACAATCCAAAAATAATCGCAAGAAGTGATTTTACATTAACAATAGTATCCAATGTCAAAGTTAATTGATTCCAAACTTTAGACTTATCCAAAATACTTCTGTCCAAACTCACAGTAAAAAATTTATGAGGTAAACACAATGAAGATCCTTTTTTCCACGTAATAACATGTGAATACCTTAATCATGATTCTTTTAAAACACTGTAACACCCTGAATTACTATAAAATATTATTGATTACATTCATGCTCCCTTATTTCTTATAGAATATTGTATATACTCCTTCTATCCAAAATTTATGTAAACTCCAACAATGAAGTAATATACAAATCATTAATCAGTTTCAAGGTAGTCAAGAATATCCAATATAATTTATCCAAATCAACCATCTCTTATTCAAAAATCACTACCTTAGTATCATGACCATATTATGGTTTACCTTTACATCGACCATGTATTTTCCAAAAATTTTAAGCTGAAACTCTTTCAATTTACATGGTACCATACAATCTCAAATCCTTAATGAAATAGTACTGTAGTACAATCCTTATTTATTTCTATAATTCATATAACAAGTACATTGTTGATAAAAAACTCAAATGAAATAATTCATTGATAACAAATTAACAACACTAGTCATTCCTCTTCATATATGGTAGTATAATAATATGATTATTATCCAATAACATCATTTGGGGAATACTCTGATGATTTGGAAATAGAATCACATAGTGTCCCAACTCCTTGTAGATAATGAATTGTACATTTGAAACTTTTTTTCATACCCATGAAATCACGTACTTGGTGTCCTTTTTCTCCACAATTA
Source organism: Viscum album (assembly GCA_963277665.1). Classification (NCBI taxonomy): domain Eukaryota; kingdom Viridiplantae; phylum Streptophyta; class Magnoliopsida; order Santalales; family Viscaceae; genus Viscum; species Viscum album. The sequence goes on from OY728120.1 coordinate 1,246,981,347, forward strand.
TAACAAACTCCGATTCCCTTTAAGCATTTACCAAGGTGATTCTTTCTAAAGCTCACACATATAGGAAAATCATCCTTTCCCATCTACCCTAATCTATATTTTTCTCTACCATCCTTTTCTTCTCTAGATTCCCTTCAAATGCATAAAACTCAAAGAATTCATTACTTATCTTATTAACACATGATACTATTTCTTCATATTATGAGAATACGTGGGAGAATATTTACCTTTTAAATGTTTACTTAATTCAATGAAAGATATGATCCTTCTTAATCATTCGATTGTGCGTATTTCTAGAATTCTCATTCTTTCTACTAGGCCCCATTTTTAAACAATGGCATACACCATGTTAGTTTATGAATCACAATGCATAATTCTAGACTTGTAAAATATATAACGTAAATTGTACAGATTATGAATATAATCTATAATCATAAAATGTTTTATTTGAGGAAGTATTTACTTATAAATACTTCATAATGTATTGTAAATAAAATCTAAATTATCCTAAGCATATCCCTCAGGAGTGTTGTAACCAAGAGTGCTACAAGGCTCGCTATTGTGTACCAAGATACCCCGAGTCAAGCCTGAAACTCCTTGTCGGAGTTTTCAATGCTAGGTAAATCTATCCCAAAGCAGCCTCTACCTGATTGTATCCAGATTGAGATTTATTACTTGAAAATACAAAAAATCTCTTTGTTACCAAAATTCAAAGATGTATTTCTATATTAATCCTTAAATTCTATCTTAGGGTAATGTTCTCTAATCAGAGTTTTTATAAATCCAGTTTCCATTGTATTTACTAAACATCCTATAATACCAAATGTAATGTCCCAACCCTAGTTACCAAGAGTCTATTAATTATTATATAATTTTGGCATGATATAAGGAATCAAGTCCCCAAGGACCAATAAATTTAGTATTCTTGGAAAAAAGATATATACATAAGTTCAAAATTTCAACATGAAAAGAAATAAAACTCTAATTTATTACATTATAATCATCCAAGACTCTTAGATATGCCTTCAAGTCACTAAAAAATAACTTTCACATATCCAGGGAAAATGAAACATGAGAAAGGGGTGAGCTCAAATTCTCAGTAAGAGTAAGGAATACATCAGAATATAACATAAACATTAGGCATGGTGATTAATTGAATACACATGACTTTACAGATAATAAACATGAATACTTTATGGTAGGAATTTGAGTTGAGTAAATAATTCCATAATAAAACATAGACATGTGTATTCTACTTGTAGAATAACCACACGAACAATCAATATTATTATCATAATGATGGAATGTATATTGTCAGACATTCTGAAACATTTTTTCAAGGCCTCAACCAAGACGTCTAAAAATGATTAACGCCTTGACCAAAACTATATATCAAATTGGGAAAGGCCTTAGAAAATTCCACTTCTAATTGTCATATGAGATATACCAATGCATCGAGGAGCTATAGTGGGCTCCACCCATCACTTACTAAGTCCAATACATTCCTCATATGAAAAGGTTGAAACCTAACATACATATTTGTATTAAAAAGCGCATACGAAATGTCAATACTTTATCTATAAACAATGAATGGTATAAAAACAAAACATCCATAGTCAAACTTGTCACAAATCCTTAAATAAAATATGTAATATATGTATCATAATAAATCAACTTCATACATGTTTAAAATCCATTAAATTATTTTGACATAGATGAAAATGATTTTTAAAACTCATTGAGAGAAATATAGATTTTTCATTAAAACATTTAAATGTTACACAATTTAGAAAGGAAGTAATTTATAGAAATTTTTGAATCAAAGTTTCCCATAACACTTTGAAACTTTTAAAAGTAATTAACATTTTAAAAAAATTCATTTCCATATAAATAAATCCTTAAAAACCATTTTGAAAACATGGACATTAATTAGAATAATTTAGGAGAATAAATATTTAAACCATTTAAAATAATGATCTAGTTAAATATTCCCTTATATAAAACCTTAAAATATTCCTTTTGAACATATTTTTATGAAACATGGATGTGGATGATAAAGAGTTCCTAGTAGATACTCATGTAAAAACAACCTCTAATAATGAAGAGATTGTAGAATTAACCATTACCTTGTACTTTGCTTTGGTCGAGGGTATATTTAAACTCTTGTATAATGACCATAGTATGTTATTAAATTATACAAGAACCATATTAATATTTATTATATCATACATAATTCATTTATGACTTTATACTACCCATTTAATAAATATTTCCATGTTAAATTATCATTTCGGGTAACAATCGCTTTCCTTATCGTACATGTTTTAACTTGTTATTCTCGATCATATAATTCATATCATGATTTACATAAATCCAGAATATGATGAAAATTTATATATCACATATATATAGAATATAAATATGTAAAATAGATAGATATATGAAATGATGAACATATTTTATGGAGACGGTAGGCCGTACGTACGCATAAACGTTGTTTCCGTTTTCATATCGTATTAAATAGAAGTGAGTGAATAAGATATGTGAAAGTAAATACATACATACATATATATATATATATATATATCTTTTAAGTAGAATTATTATGTCATATATTTCATACATATTGACAATATATATTTTTATAATCATCGTTGAATGGTGAATGTGGAAATGAATCTTTTCGCGTTGTGGAGACGATAATCCGTACGTACGCACGAGCGAAAGTATCACTATATTGATGGTGAAATAATATGTAATTTCATGGACTGTCATATATATAGAATCATTGAAATGTTATATTTATTAATTAGATCAGTTATACTCATTATTATACCCATCCAAAGAATGAAGTGTTTGAATAACAAACTACACCACGACGTGGAGGGACTAAGATGTACGTACGCACCTATGGTGAATTTTTCATTTATTGGATGGATATAATAAATAATATTATTGTAAAATATTTATAATAACATAATAGTTTTTATGAGGTACCAGAGTTATTGTTTTGGAATGGAAACAACAAAGAAATAGGAATTGGAATAAGAACTTGAAAAAGGGTGGTGAAATTATTAACTCTTATTTGGGTGTTTCATTTTGAGTTGATCAAAATGGATCCTTAGGTTGTCTTTCAGATCATAGTTAGGAGTCTTGGATTATGTGAGGGATGTGGGGAGGATATTTGGGCTCGGTTTGGAAGAGACAAATAGCTTTGGAGGTGTGAGTTTGAGAGAAGGGGTAGTTCCCTTTTATAAGAGAGGTGAGGGTCACTTTTGGAAAAGTTTGAAACATTAGTTTATAATAAATTAATTTTAGGTTTCAAATGGCTCAAAAATGATTTATTTCTAGGATAAGGATGGGATGGGATGAAAAACACTAAAATTATAGGTTTTAAATATGTTTAGGTCACTATATTAACATTATCCTTTAGATTTAACTCATAGTTAAATAGTATAACTTTTACCAAGTATTCTTTTATTCTTACACTATATGGTTAATAAATTTAATATAAACTTCCGAGATAACCTCAATTTGTTAAATAATGAAATATATAATATAATATATTACTTGTTGCTGAGACTTATTTTTTTTATGAATATTATATAATTTAATAATATAATATTTGTTTTAAAAACTCATTTATGTCAATTTTGACAATATTTAGTATTTGATATTTGTGAAAGTCATAACAAGAAAATTACATCGAACAAGAAACATTGAATCAATATGAACATGCCATATTAACCTAAAAAATTCGTTAATTTTAGAAAAACTTTGAAATTATATTTATTTTAATATTTATAATACCATTTATTTGATTATTTCATTAATAAAATAATTAATACATCATCATTGTGTCATAAATAAATTTAATTACATAATGTCTAAAAATTATAAATAAAATACTATTATATAGGAAATATTTTTATATTTCTAATTAATATTTATAGTTGAAATGATAACTTATATAAAACCATGTAATAACTGTTTTACTAAAAGATATATGTTTATGTCATTTTTTCCTTTACTTAAAATTAATTAATATAAAGTGTCATTATCACTCTCATGTTGCTCCATGTGGTCCCAAAATTGACCCATGGATGCCCACGGTCAGCCATGTATCAACCAATAGAAATAGGACACATGTTATAGTAATTTAATATTACTATAATAATAATTGTTTACCCTTATTTACTAGATTTACCCTTTAGCCAAGGTAAATAAATTATTCACTAAAGTAAATATTCATAATGTCTAAAAATAATAGTTACCTATTAACACAATTTGAACGTCCTGATTCCAAATATTGGATAAATTTTTCTAAATTCATAATACAGAAGTAGAAAAAATCAATTCAGAATTAATTCTTGTTGTCAAAACAGAAAACATGTTTTTAAGAAATAATAACTATTAAAAGATTAACACTTGTTTATGTACAGTTTAAATGCGAAATTACATCCAATGACCTAAATTATATTAAATGATAAAAATATAATCTAATGATAATTTAAAACCACTCAAATATATAATTTAACACTATAAATTATTTAGTTTAAAAAATTTGTTTTTAATTAAAATTTAATATTTTTCACTATTCAACAAAATATGAAAGTTATCAGAAGAGTACAAATAATTTATGCAAACTACATTTTTATGTTCCCATTCTAAAGAATAATTTAATTTCATTAATGTTAATATATAAAAGTTTCAAATGTTGGTTTTAAAAAAGGTTATCCATTAAAAGGAGGTAAAATTTCTTTTTCAGAAAATAATTCTTTTATCTGAAAAAAATGAATTTTTTCTTATATTATTTCGATAAAACAAAAAATATGGATTATAAAATTATATTAATTATATTAAATTTAAAATTCAGTTAACAATATTCATAACCACTTTTTGATCGACTAGTTTGGTAAGTTGTGGTGCGCTCGAACTCGGTGTTACATGTAACACAAGTTATTGAATTTCTTTGAAGTTATAACGTACTATGAAATCTTTGGGTGTTAAAAGAATCCACAAATTTTTCATGAATCCATACAATAAATCCTTTTGGTGTATACCAAAATGAGTTACCTGATGAAGAGGTAACATCCTTCTTCAAGCTCTTCAGATTTATTTATTTTTCCACTATTAAAATTCTTCTTATTCCTTTATTATATAAAAAAATTATATAATAAATACATGTATATTTTTTTATGTTGTGTGTTAGACCAACACTTATAAACACTTCCTTATAATTTGTAATGAATATTCCGTTTATGTCTACGGTGAACTACCTCCCACGAAATGAAGTTATTCGTTCATACTTTACCACCTATCATGGTTGGAAATTTTATAAAAAAATTTATTTAAATGTGATAGATATTATATTTATAATTAATTTATTCTTTTTAAATTTTTATATATAAAATATTTTTATGCTTTCGGTCTTGTGATAATATGATAACATCATTTTTGGAAGTGTGGACTACCGCCCCTTCAATGCAATGTGATTCATTCACACTATACAAGGAATGTATAAAATATGTTTTTAATATACCAATGTTACATATATGACATAGATATGATAATGTAATTATAATATTAATCTATATAATCTAATTTTAAATCTTCTTACATGAAAAAGATATGAAAGTAGCATTCATGCATACGAACGACCTATAATCTCCAGGAACGATGGATTTCATTTCTTATCTCCAAATATTATAGAATATTTTCAATACATATATTATGGATATAAATGATATTTAAATCATGATTTAAACTATAGATATAATGATACCATTATCTAATTAATATTAATAACATGTAACAAGTTAAAACATACACCGAAAAACTAGAGAATCATCACCCAAAATTGTGAAAATGATGAACGATAGTTATAAAAATGGTGGTAAGATATTACAAGAAGATAACAGATGATATTATAATCATTAATATGGTTATTTAATAATTTATTAACACTATTAAAACCAATATAAAGTATTTTAATTTATTTTCACACAAAATAAATTCATGGTATGTGATTATGTCTCAATTTAAATTCTAATGAGACTTATTTATTGGGATTCACCGATTAACATTTATATGGTGCATATACTACCCATTGAATTTTTATATCATAAATATCCTTATTAAAATGATATTTAATGTTTCATTTAATGTTATATATTCAAGAGGATTATGAGTTCAAATGATTCAATGTAGTATGAGACAATCTGGAATGTTTAAAGATTATTTTCCTCAAGACTGTTTTTAATGATTACCTTTGCAATATGAATTTATTTTCTGATTGTAAAATTTCTATAGAAATTATATATTCCTTTTGATATTTTTTTAATTACCTTTATCGTTCTCATCTATATTATCATTTAATGTAATTTATTATTTCTTAAACCGTATACCATTTTACATATGGTGTTCACTTTGAAAGTTAATTGATTAAATGATAATTATTAATAAATTCATATCCGTTATTAAATATAAATATTTAATGATAATAAGAATTATTATTTAATTAAATATATTATTTGATATATATAGAATGATTTAGACTAAGATAAATGGGTGGGGTCCGGTTATATACTGACCCTCGATGCATCATAAGTCTTATGAGATGAATTAGTTAGCCCAATAAATATATTTTAATTTATTTTGAGAGTAGATCTTGATGGTATCGTGGTTCATGTTCCAGATACATGACATAAAAATATTAAAATCATTATCTTTATTTTAGTTATCATTTTTATCTCTGAGATTTTGTGTTGAAATATCTATAGATTTATTTCATTCTTATTTCACTAATTAGGTGGCATGTGTTTCAGTTTCATACCATGAAATGTGTATTTTTCCTTATATAGTTCATTGAATTTAATGTATTATCAGTTATTTACCATTCTATAATTATAATTCTCATGGATTTATTATTTCTTCTACTTTACATACCATTTTATTTCCTTTAATCTCACCCTTATTATGTTTCTATTCCTTTGGTTATGAAGACGAATCCTTTGAATGAGTTTCATGGATGTTGGTTATTTCATTTTATTATTTATAATGTAATTTTATATTTCCTAATTTATTATTAGTATCATTAATGTAATATATATTTCCAAAACATCTAATCTAATCGGTCCTTTAGAATTTGAATCTTTGTAATTGTTCCAACTAATTAAAATAATTCACTGAACTTGAGCATTTGGGGTTGTGGTATTATAATAAATGACGGAGATATTTTATCATATAGATAATGTAGAATTAAATTATAAAACTAATTTGGTAAATGTATTTTTGAAATAAAAAATATGAGGTAGTGATGTTGGATCCTGAAGATATAATAATAAAAAATTCTCCCCATCGCATTTCATATATATAACCAAATTTTGAGGGCGAAATTATTTAATGGTGGGAGAATTTAACATCGTATATATCTAGTTTGAGTTTTCTTGAATATATTTATGGTTTTTAATAACAACTCTTACAATAAAAAACCAAGTTGAAATGAACTATTCCTTATTTTGTAAGCTAAAATATTACAATATAAAATGAAATTATCATAATTACAAGAAATATAAATGAATAATAATTAATAAAAGAAAATGATTGATATAATTACATGTAAATGAAAATAATTAAAGATTAAATTATTCTCCCTATAATTATTCAAATAATATCATACCATCAAGTAGAATTCTATAAAAAAAAACCATTATAAAAATGAGTCATTTTGAAGGAGTTAATTAGATGGATTATTTTATGATTCATGTATAGCGATATATTGGAATGTAAAATCATAATGTTATTAATATAGAGTCATTAGATAAATGAATATTTGATATATAAAAATTAAATATATATAGTCATTATATATATAGACGACATAAATATAGAGTTCTTGATATAAATAATTAAAATAGATGTAGTTATATTGTGAAAATTTGGTATATATGTATTCAATAAGATTTTAAATTAAAAATGAGGGTCATTTTTTACCATGGTAAGGTGGTATCGCCTCTAGTTGTTTCCCTTGAGTAAGATCATGCTAATATTCAATAATTTTCACTTAAGGAGATTCATCTTTGGGAGATGTTAATGAATACAAATATCATTATAAGAACCATATTAACAAAGTCACCTGATAAATAACAGTATGGTTTATCTTAATCATAAATATTACATATATATTTTGAGGGGTTATGTTTGTCAAATATTGGGTGATATCAATATTTAAATGTTAATATTATAAAAATTTAATTTTAAATATATTTTATTATGGTTATTTATATAGAAATAAAAATAATTTTTAAATTAATGATTATATATTTTCTTTAAATAAGTAATTAACATCCATGGAATAAATATAAAAAAAATAAGAAATAAAAATAGTATTTTAGAAACATTTTTTATTCAAAAATTTATGTCCATATATATGGTATTTTTTTAAAAGATAAATTTATAAAATTTTCTATTTGAATTGAATAAAAAATACTTTATATTTTATAATAGGACATTGAAATTATGAAAAAGAGTGAATTTTAATTTTTTTCTAAAAATTTATTTAATGATGTAAAAAAGAAAATTATGATGATAAATGGTGAAATTTGGTAAGTAGTAAAATAATGAATTGATTAAGAAATGTTCTATAAATTTTATTAATTAAACACATGTATGAGGCTATGAAAATATTATGTTAATTATATTTATATTTTAATAATCTTTTTCGTTGAAACATTATATATATTATACATTAACGAATGATTATTTAAAATAATGCCATTATTTATCATATAAAAAATTGGTATCCAACAACCCTTAAAAAATCACACTTCTTTTTTAAGTTTTAATCCAATATTTATCAAAATTTAATCACTAAAAATAATTACTCATGTCTGTAATCCCATAGTTTCAATAAGAAACTCAATGTTCACCAAACAAGTACGTTTTCTAAGAGGAAAACCTGTGTTCTAATTTCTACGTAAAAACACATATGTATATTTTCATTTCATTTTCACATAATCACTCTTATGGGATATTATATACCACTCTATTTAATTATAAATAATATTATTATGCTTCTTTTATAATGATATAATAAAAAAATATTACCATATTTATACTCATCCATTAATTATAATCCAGTTCATGTTTTTTCCAGTTTGACAAAAATATGAATGATGATATTGCATCAACCTAAATTTTTATGAATTATTTTTTTCAGATTAATTAAAATTCCAAAATTACCTGGATTAACTACTATCCCATGTTATTCTTTCATTATACACAAAACTGAGCCTAGCTTCAGTTACAAACAACAATACGTTTAAAATAAATGTGACATATTATTAAAAAAATTATTATTGTTATAACCTAGCCATAGTAATGGAGGGTATGAAAATGATTAACAAAATTATGAAAATATTGTATAAGACTATTTACAAAATTAATTCTTTGGTAAAAAATTAATTATCATTGAAAGCAAATACTATTTTAAAATAACGAAATTCGTTCTCAAAGAACCAATATTCAATGAACAAGAATTCCTTATCTCCATAAATTAAAAAAACCACTTTTGATGAATGATTTTAGTGAAAGTTATTTAGTTTATATTCAATAAACTAATTAAAATTCATATTATGTGTTTACTATACAAGTGATAAGAAGAAATTCAATTTTATCCATAAAAAGATGTATTTTCCAAAAAAGGTAATTTTACTACTTTTTAATAGAACACTTATTTTAAATTTGTTTTAAATATTTAATAAATTATAATTTAAAAAAAAATTAATTTTATAAATGAGAATATAAAAATTATTTCATGGTGATTTTTGTGTAATTTTCTGAGTGGTTTCAATTTTTGATGAAATGTGGAAAATATCAAGTTCTAATTCAAAATATCAATTTTTTGAATTTTTTATATATTTAAATAATATCTAAAATTTATTTTAAAGTATAATATGTTAATTTAAATGTAAATAGTACAATTAATGTCATTTTAATCATTTTAAAATTATAATTTGATATTAAAACATTATAATATTTTGAACATATTCACATTAAAACCCTACTTTCTGATCACGTCTGTAGGATTAAATTTCAATTAAAATTTTCAATTTATGTTAGTAGAATATGGAAAAATTGAATCCATGTTTTTAATAATAATAATTTATATTATATAATTAGTAAAAATGAATTTATAGACCATAATAATTAGTGAAAATAGTTGAAATTAATTATCGTGGTTAAAGAAAAATTGAGTTTACATCATTGCTTAACATAGAATATATTTTCCAAGAATGAAACAAAACTTGTAAAAAACGCATTATGTGGAATTATTTATACCCTTATTAACATATTGTAAAATTGTATCAGTTTTGGGACACATTTCAATGATGTTTACCCAGAAAATAATAAATTTCATGAAAAAAGCAAAAAATATACCCTTCATCCCTTTAATTTCTTTAAATCATTTGAACAGGGGAAAAAATACAGAGAATCATTCATAAATATTATTTTATAAGATAAATGAGTTAATTTTTTCATTATAATATAGTTTAATTTTTTATAGATGATATAATTACATTAAATTCTTAAGAAACACTGACACAATAATTATTTATTTAATAATTATATATATGCAATGGAATTAAAAACGTTAAAATTGAATTAAATTGTATAAATTATTGTGTTAAATTATTTTTAGTTGAATTTATAATGTTAAATATGTTTTAACAGAATTTTTTCTATTTCCATTAACGTCTCTACATTTTATTAATTTTATATAAATGAATAACACCAAAATTAATATTTATTTTGTTTTATAATAAATGTTACATTTAACTGATTTAAAATTATTATGAATCCTATAATCATTCAAGTGAGTTTTAAATATTAATAAATATAAACCATTATGAATTTATGGACCAAAGTTTCTATTATAAAGGCTATATTTATAGTTAAAAAGTACAAAACATTGTTTGTGTGGTTATGGTTAAAACAATGTTTTTGTGAGTAACTTGCACTTATATTAAAATTATTTCCAAAAACATATTAAAATTTTATTTGATAAAATTTATATCTTATTTTAGAATAATTTAATATATATTTTTTATAATATTTATCAATTTAATTTAGTCCTAATGAATAAACATAAAGGTTAGAAAATTAATTACCTTAATAAAAAACCAAAATGGCGAAAATATGGAAACAAAGAATTTAAGGAATACATTTTTAAAAATTAATGTTTTTGTGTTTTAGAGGTGTTTATAGAAAAAATTCATTATATGAATTTTTATACAATTTTTATCCAATTTAGGTAAGGGAGACCTCCAAATAGTAAATAATTTTGGGCATTTACAACAAATCCACTCCTACTCAAACTATAAAAGGGCACACAATATCCCTAATTATTCACTAATATAAAGCCATTTTTCTTGACCAAACACTTGAAAAATAACATAAAAAATTCCCTAACCTCATAATTTAAGCCTTTGTAATAGAATTAATCAATTCATTTCTGGTTTTACTATTAACCTAAGGAGGAACCCCATGATGAGGTAACATTCTTTTAAAAGGATTTTTGTTCTATTTACTTCTCAACATCATTACATTTTTATTTTATATTAATTATATAATAACCTAAGTATCATATTTATAATGATATTTTGTTATTCTCAGGTTACGACCTAAACTAATACACAGTTCCAGCGAATTGGGCAACGAAATCATCCTTCATGTGTACGGGGAACTACTGCCTCACAAATAAATGTTGTTTTTTTATTACCAACATTACCTATCAAGAATAATGATAGAAATAAAATTGGTGTATTATATATATTATATTATATATGTTATTAAAATTATGGAATTGTTATATGATACATAGCATGATGCCTTCCATTTTCGGGGAATTCAGTAACTTCATTCGAGTAAATGAGTGACTACAGCCTCACGAAGCAATATGACTCATTCACGCTATACATGAAATTTATTAAGTATGTGTTTAATAAAAATATATGATCTATCTGAAATAAAAATTCTAATTTGATGATAATATATATATATATATTACCTTTCTTTCTTTCAATATGAAAGGAAAATATAAATCGTGTTCAAGCGTACATACCACCGACTATCTCCATGAATGGGGTATTCCATTTCATATCACTAAATTTTAAGGAATAATATAAATAAAATATAATAATTATATATTGTATTTATACAATGTTTTATATTATGGATATTACTAATCCATTATTGAAGTAATAAGATAAATAATGAGAAGTAAAAACTTGTGAAAAAAACAATGATGTTATTACCCAAAACAAAACATTAACATGTAATTGTTAAAAAATGGGTAAAAAATTAACAAGAAAATTAGATATGATATTATATATATGAATATTGTTATGAGATATATGTATAATGAAATTATATTTATTATACATGATGTTTCAATTATTATGATGAGAATCATGACTTAAGGTAATGCATTTCGATATAACATTTTACTTATGAGAAAAATATGATTTATTTACCACCTCATTCTTATAAGTGGTGTATATTATTCGCATGAATGTAATTTATGATTCTTATGATTAATATTTTTGGTAATTACATATCCATTTTATGATATCTGTTTCATGGAGTTATAATTTTAAATATACCAAAGTGGAATGGAAATTTTGACTCAATATTCCTTCTTTAAGACACATATTATATTATGTATATATATTATTTATGAGGTGTATATAATTCCCCTTTTACATGTTATAAAATTAATATAATTTTTTTAATTATATTTTAAGCTTCATTTTATGTTATTATATCATGTGGATTATGAATTAGTGTTACCATTGTTGTAAGAGTTTTTTGCTACAATCTCATTGTTTATTAAGATTGTAAATAATTATGCTCCCATTGAAGAAATATTATGATACATATCTTAAAAATTATCATGAATTTTATTATCCTCTTATTAGTCATGACATATTCTGGTTTTGATACAATTTTTCTCTATCTTTCTTTCTTAAGATAAATAAGAAAATGTTTTTAAGAAAATTTGACTTTAATTATATCATCAATGGTAAATCTATCTTCTTCTAAATAAATGAATTCTAAAAAAGTTTTAAAAAATATTTTTAGAGTATATTTTAAGATTATTTTTAAATAACCTGATTTTAAGAATTTTTAAATTTTATTAAATATTTTTTCATGGTTTTGTTTCAATTAATAGTATTTCAATCATTTTGAAGCTTATTTTATTTGATTTAAAGGATATTTTCAAAGGGAAATATTTTAAAAATGTTTTCAAGATCTTTTTATCAGTTTAAAAATGTCTTTTTGAAGAAAAATTGTTTAAATAATTTTTTTAAATGTTTTTTTTCCAAAATGGAAAATATATTTTCCACAAGAAATGTTTTAAATAATAATTCAAAATTATTTTACATCTATTATTATATCCATTTATTTAATCAATTACTTAATGGGGATATGATCTAAGGATAAATTTATTATTATTTATTTTAATGGTTTGTGTTTTAATTGAATGAAGATTATGAAACTTGTTTTTATCCCATGTGTTATACAGTGATAATATCCCTATAAAACCCACTTATTTTATTGAGTTTATGTATGAGGAAATTACTATGAAACCTATATCTTTTCCACAGGTTATAATATGATGAAATTTTTATGATACCCATTATCATTTCATGGGTAATGATATGATGAATGTTTATGATCATGGGGCGCATAAAAATATAGTTTTAATTTGTGATAGGTGTGACCTATATCTCCCTCTAATGCATTAGGAAATGGTAAATGTACTATGAGATAAAATGGTACATGGGTTATTATCCCAAAACGAAAGATAAGGGTACACGAGTGATTATCCCAATACCAAAGATAAGGGTGAATAGGTGATTAAGTTTCCTAAAGATGATGGTACATGCATTATAAACCCAATCCCAAAGATGAGGGTACATAGGTGGTCAACCCATGCTCAAATATAAGTGTACATAGGTGGTTTTCTTATATCCAAAAATGAGGGTGAATAGGTGGTCAACCCAAGACCAAATAAAGTACATGGATGGTCATCCCAAGTCTAGCATGTTATAAATGTTTTGGTGGGTATCCTTGCAATAATATTTAATATTTATGTATGCATGCCCCAAATTTTTTGTCTCATTCCAATGTTATGCTCTCAAGGATTATATTCATTACTCCTTAATGATTCATATCATATAAATTGCCAATATTTCTTCCATGACTTGTGATTATGATATCTGATATGCATAATATATTTTTGAAATGTTATGTTCATGTTCTTATACCCTTATCTTCATATTATGTTTATGTATCTCCTTTATTTACCCTTACCGACCATCTAAGATCATCCTTTATTATATTTTTCTTTCCCCATGTTATGATGAAAGGATTTATATATGGTATTACTATGAGGAGTACTAAATGGGAAGATCATTAGGAGAAACATTGAAGATAATTATGTTACATGTTTCCAATGTAACTAAAATATTATGATCCCGAGGAGTGTGCCAGTTTAATTAAATGAATATTCATAAAAATTATGAAATGAAAATTTATGTTAATCCCAGCATTTCTCTGTGTGGACCATGATGGGAGAAACACCCAAGTTAATGTCTTAGAGGAACATAAGAAATTTTTTACTATAGAAAATAAGAAAAAATAGTTGGTAACTATAAAGGGAAAATGAAATGTTAATTTAATGTAATGTAAGTGAATATTTCCACCCTAATTTATCATTCACTGTCGAATTATTTAAATGTTGAATTTATGGGAATTATGAAAATTGTTGTCCTAATGAGAAGTCTTGTGAAGAAGATCAACAAAGAGGCAAGAGTAATGGGTATATTACTGATGATGAAGAGACTTAAAATGAATTGTGAAGTGAAATATGTGTTAGATAATTACACAATTAATATTGGTTAATTGTTTTAGAATGAAGTGTGATAAATAAAATATTAATTTATTTAAATTTAATGATTTTATTATCTAAAATATAACATATATAACGATTATTTAGTATAATTATTTTATTAAAGTTATTAAACACTTTTTTGAATATTACTGATGACCAAGAAAAGTTATTTAAGAGAAAGGTTATATTTTATGGAAAATAAAAGATTATGGGAATGTAATTATTAATTTTTTCTTGATGTTGAGAAAATGGTTTTTTTTGGATGAAGAGATTTTAAATAAGAATAATGTAAATTGGATAGTACTGATTACCTTGGAAATAGATTAATGATTTTTTGAAAATTCCCTTTATGGTATCATGGATAGAGGTTAAATCATTTTAATATTTATGGAGTATATCCAATAATATTTTTAAATGATCAAGGTAGAATGAATTATTTCAATAGCCTTTTATAGAAATTCAGTTTATTACCATGTTTAAAAAAAATACATGATGAAGGTATTCAAATGTGTGATATGTGAAAATAAAGTGCCACATTATGGTATATGGGGATTAATGATAAGTTCATTTTGAGAAATTAGTTAAATTATTTCTAAAGATGTGTATTTCAATGATTTGGATTGTTTAAAAGGTTAACCATTTATGAAATAGTTTATGTTGAACTTTTAATGTGGATTTAGATATTACTTCAATAAATGAATATTTAAGCATAACTTGTAATAAACTTTTCATTGTGATGATTACTAAAGGTTGATGGAATGACTTATCACTCAATTTATGGATATTATAATCTATTAGTGATTTATCAATAATTTAATGTCTTCGGAAATTATGTGAATAATTTTTTAACTATAGGGAATTATTTTGACACCACACGCATTAATGACACGTGATTCTAAGGCCCAATGAGCTTGGAATATAATTTTGAATTTTTTTAAGTATATTTAGGTAATTATACATGCAGGTTTTAAAAAAATTTGAATTGGTTCTCGAATCAAAAATTCAAGGGAACCATTGAATTTAGAACTCCGATATTCACTTAGAATGAACATAACTTTAGATGGAAATGTCCAAATAGAAATTTTAATATTCATACTTTTAAAAAAATAATAAAATAACTTTAAAAATTTATTTTCTTTACTTATCTCATTTTTTGAGCAGTGGGTGGGGATGCTACAGTGCAGAGATGAGGTGAATTGATGAGGCTCATTAATGGATCGTCAACTCACAGTGTAACGATGCTTTAATGATGTGTAATAGCGATGTTGTTTCATTAATGAAATAATGTAATGAGGCGATGTAATAACATAGGAACAACATAGTAACATGGTTTCCTTTTATTTTGGATGATGCATTGGTAGAACGAGTAATTAAAATCGAATGGTTTCATTGAAAAACCTCACATGAACATCCTATCTAACAAATAACGATAAAAGCCAACGAACATCAAACAAATTTGACACACCTCGAAGAATGAAGCCGAAAGCGACGAATGGCGTCGATGTCTGGAAGCCTCGATTGCGTAATGTTTTGGAAAATAATTACAAAGATTTAGGGGGTGATTTATTTAATTTTATTCCCTCTTTATTCAATAAATGATAAATTCAGATCAACCCAGGAAATGGTAGATCAGTTAATAATGCATTTATGTGGGAGGGTAACTTTTTTTGTCATTTTTTCATCCTAGAATGAAAGTATGAGTCGTTAATTGAGCCACAATCGTTGATCATCCCCTTGATTATAAACTTCTATCACAGAGGGTGTGGGCCAACATGTACAAGGCCAGAGTACCACTTCCATGTGCATTCTTTGTCACCGCACCCTCAATGGGGGGGAAAATGATTCTAGGACCATTGTAGTGAAGGGGACGTTCCACGTAGAATCCAGAAAAAGGAGGCACGATGAATAGACAAATGGAGCACGTCTGGTGGTCCAATGAACATCTACGAGCGTGCCGACAATGTTGACAGTGGTGGAGGCTCGTGGTGGTGGCCACATGAGAAGGTGGGGGCACACTCATTAGTGCACTATGGCGGTAAGAGGCTGCGGCTGTAGCTGGGAGATGTGGAACCCGCCTTGCGTAGATTGGAGGGATGACTTGCGTCTGGGTGGGTTTGCGAGCCATAGTCGGTTGACTGTGGAAAGAGGAACCCACACATTCGCGGGGCTAGTAGAGGCCGGACATGGTAACCGGCCGCATCCCGACTAGTCGGTACACTACAGGACCGCACTGTGCGGGTTGTGCTTTAGGCTTGCAAGCCACACCCCTAGCCAACGGGCCGGACCGGTGGCCTAGTGGGGCGGATCCGCGTGGTATTCCATTCCCACACCTAGTGGGCCATACCCGCGTCATCATGCTAGAACCGTGCCCTTTAGGTCGGGCCAGACTAGACGGGGTTGCCGGGTGACCCAATGGGATGGACCCTCGGTCCAACCCAGGCGGGTCCAGAATATCCCACTAACCACGACATACCAGACCGACCCAGTCCCTAACAGGGTCAGTTTGAGTTGATAAAATTAAAACGGGGTATGTGGGACCCCCCGAGCTGGGATGGTCGGGTAAGTCTGACCAGGTAGGACCGGGTGTAGATGAAAATGTCCCCTATTAACTAAATCACTAATAACATGAAAACTGGATGTCCGATTGATGAACCGTTTGTGGAATTGGGACACCTCGATGAGGAAGATAAATTGACATTACTTGAGGAGACTTTCATGGATGTTGAGATGCGAATAATGTCTTGAGGAGTGGTTCACCAAGGTGTACTACATACGGAACCCTGCGGTTGGCTGAGACTTGAATACTATTGACTTTCAACTCTGTATGACTCGACTATTGCCCAGTGAGAAGCACCTATGTGTGAATTTGCAAGCCCCCGGTGGGAATCACTTCTATGTGACAATATATGCCCATAGTATGTGATGAGAAGAAGTACCTCTGTTCACCAAGATTAGTGGGAAGCACTTCAGTGTGACTTTTCAGGCCCATGGTACGCGATGAGAAGGTGTACCTAAGTAGTCCAAGGATAGTGGGAAACACTTATATGGGACTTGGCACTCCCACTATACTCGATAGAGGAAGTGTTTTCCACCATCTGATGTGTTCGATTATGTGACTTAAGATTCTTCTATCACAAACCTAAATATATACCTGGTGTAAGCTATCTTGTTTTTTTATTTACTTTTACGATTTCTTTGTAGTCCTTCCTATTTGTTTTGGGGTCTCTATTGTGTATATTTTCTCACCCCTGCATAGGCTTTGCCCGAACGAGTTGTGTTTGGTGCAGAAGATATGCAATTTGACATAGAATTTGGTGAAACATGTTGCGGAGTTGCTTTAGGATTAATTACTTATAAATGATACGATGATGGACATATTGACCAAGGACTAGGAGGGTCCTAGTAGGACTGTGTGGACATGACGTTCTTATTCGGCTTCCGGTAGCTACACTACTCTCACGATTCAGCGGGGTTTTCTGAGGATTTCCATTAGAGTTCCTTTTTTCGTTTTTCAGTTTTCAGTTCTTTTGTTGGGATTCTTGTTATAGACCACTTATATGAGTTTTAATTGTACAAATTATTATTTTACTTGTAATTGTTTCACTTTTAGTTTGTGGGAATTGGTTGGGCATGTGTGCGTATTGATACTCAGGAAAATGCATCACACTTATAGGTTGACACTATCAATGCTAGTTTCCAGTTCCTGGCCTTCGGGAGGCAGGTTTGGGGTAGTCAAGGAATTGGTCATGGGGGGAAGGTTATGACAAGTATTTAACTTCATATCAAATATTAAGAGGTAAATGAGAAATTGATTAAGAAATAAGAAAAGGATGAGATTGTGTTTATAAAATGAAGTATAGATTTTAATGAAAATTAATTAAATTAAATTTTGTCATATTATCATAATTTCTGATGATATTAATGACCATTTTGAATATACTTTGGTTTATGGATTGTCAATCAATAACTTTATCATGAACATGTTTTCTATTACTCTCCCTCATTTTTTGGGTGTTAGTTTTCTCTTGTATATGCATGTTTTCACTTCCCACATATGTTAAACTATGTGTAAACCTAGTTACTAGTGAATTTGGATTTTTTTAAAAAATTCCCTTTTTAATGGAGGTTTTATTATTCACTTTTATGATTTGGGTTTCTATGAAAGGAACATTCATGTATTAAACCTTTGAAGATGCTGAAAAATTTTGAGGATGAAATTACTTTTAAGGGGGTAAAATGTAACACCTAGAGTTTTTATGTATTAATTTTTTAGATAAATTAAAATTAATTAATGAATCGCATTACATGATACACCAAGCTAATCTTGATTTATACACAAAACCAAGCTTATGATTCATTACACAAAAAAACGAGTTTAAAAGAAACATGACATATTATTAAAATATTATTATTATTATAACCTAGCCATTGGAATGGAGGGTATGAAAATGATTAAATAAATTTTGAAAATATGATTAATTAATTTTTATAAATTTAATTTTTTGGTAACCAATTAAATATAAATTAATGTAAATACTATTTGAAAAATAAAGAAATCTCTTTTTAGTAAAACTAATTTTCTTGCATAAGCATGTTTTTTCTCAATAAATTAAAAAACAAATTTTTATGAATTATTTTAATGAATGTTATTTATTATTTACTCAATAAACCATTTAACATTCATGTTATTAATTTTTAGAAAATATATAAGAATAAAAATAATTTTATATAGAAGAAGATGTATTTTGTCAAAAATGTTATTTTACCATCTTTTAATGGAGGACTTATTTTAAATTTTTTATTTGAAAAAATAAAAATCATTTTTAAAAGTGTAGTATAATAATTATCTACGGGAGATATTTGGGTCTTTTTGAGAAGTTTTATTTTTTGATGAATAATGAAAAATACACATTTCTAATTGAAAATAGACATTTTATTTGAATTATTTATACATTTAATTTTTTTAAATTGGTTTTAATGTGTAATTAGTTTAGTTAAATGTAAATTAAAATAATTTTGTTCATTTTAATAAATTTCATACTAAAATTGGATATAATGAAATTATAATATTTTGAACATTTTCACCTTAAAAACTCACACTTTTGAAGAAATGACCTATATCAACATTTCTAATCCATGGGTATAGCCCCCAAAAGTGTGGGTATAGGCTATACCCAGAGTTTTGAGAACCGTGGGCTAGAAAGTTGTCAGTATAGCTCCACGACCTCTACCTACAGTTTTCCAAACCATAGGTATTGCTTTTTTCCATGGTGTCATAGACATATACCAATGATTTAAGAACCATGGGTATAAATATCAATAATATGCCTATACTCACATGACCTACACCTCAAACACTAACTTCTCCACCAACATAGGAACTTATATTTAAAAAATATATATAAATACATAGGAAAATATATGCTAACATATATCATCTATTTTGGTGAAAAAACATTCATCGAGTGTCGATCCAGCAACACTATCTTCTAAAATCCTGCTTCCCCCCAAAAAAGATGCCTAAATTAAAATTATACATATATATATAGATAATTATATTAATTACCATCCCCTATACATGAAAAACATGATGTGGGTTTAAAACTAGCTCCACTACAAACAAGATAAACTCCACTACCACTATGACAAAAAAATTTAACATTCTATATAAATATATATTACATTATAAATATTTATAAAACGTGTTATAAATAAAACAACACCAGAGAGTTTTTAACTTGTTTATCTAATGCATAGATAAACCACATTACCACTACATGAATAACAATTATAATTAAACATACATATATTATATTATATATATTTTTTCACACTAAGAAAATAATGGACCCTATACCCACAATTTAGAAGAACCATGGGTATATGTGGCAGATATACCCATATTTTTCATAAAACATGGTTATAGGATTATATACTAAAGGATATAGAATTTTTTCTTGAAAGATGTGGGTATAGGTCCTATATATACCTACGTTTTTCATAAACCATGGGTATAGGATTATATACTGAAGGTAATACCCACAGTTCATGAAAACCATGGGTATAGATGCCACCTATACCCACAATTCAATGTAAACTGTGGGTATAGGTTTTCCCGCGGCATTCCCATGAAATTTTTTGTCTTACCATGCTTATGTGGGAACACTATACACATAGTTTAGCAAGAACCATTGGTATAGTTTAGGAAATTTCACATATACCAATTGTTTATGAAAACTGTGGGTATAGACCCATTTTCCAGTAGTGTCGTTTTCTTATCACATTAGTAAGATTAATTTTAAATTAAATTATTCCATTTATGTGCGTTTAATTTGGGAAAATGGATTCAATATTTTGGATAATAATAATTTTTATTTTATAATAGTTAAAAAAAATTTAGGCAATAATTATTAGTGAAAATATTGAAAATTAATTATAGAGATTAAAGAAAAAACAAAATTACATTATGGTTTAACATAGAATATAAGTTGTGATAATGACCCATAACTTGTACAAACCCCATTTTAGGACATATTTAAACCCTTATGATCATTTAATAGAATTTTATAATTTATTGGTGTCTTTTACATGCAAATTTCTCATATAATAAATAAACTAAAGAAAAATATAAAAATGTAACTTTATACCTTTTAAAATCTATAAAGACATAGAATATGAAAAAATAAATAGTTTCAGTGATAAATATTATTTTGGAAAAAAATGAGTAAATTTTATCGTGATGATTTACTTTAATTTTTCTACAGATGATATAATTACATTAAATTCATAAGAAATGAAAACACATGAATTATTTTGTTAATGATTAAATATATCAAATGATATTAAAAATAATAAAAGTAAAGTAAATTGATATAATTATTGGGTTAAATAAATTTTTTGTTGAATATGTCATGTTTAGAAGGGTTTAACATAATGTATTGAATTTCCAATATTTCATTGAATTTTTTTTACTTTAAATGAAATAGTTAACGTCAAAATTAACATTACACTCATTTTATAATAAATTCTATTTTAATAATTGATTTAAAATTTATTAAAATATTATATTATGTCAATGGATTTTTAAATATTAATTAATATTTGATATTTTAAATTAATGGGACAATTTTAATATTATTATGACTATATAGACTATTATAGAATAAAAAATTTGTTAGAATGTTTAGTGTTAAAGTATTATCTTTGTGAGTTACTTGCGCTTCTCGTAAAATTAATTTACAAAAATACGGGTTTTTTTTTATTTTTTAAAAAATATATAATTTTTTTGAATTATTGGTTCTAAATTTTATAATATTATTTGTTTAATTTATTTTTAATGAATAAATTACCTATGTTAGAAAATAAGTTTCCTTAATAAAAAACCAAAATGAACAAAATATGGAAACATAAAAGATACGAAATAAATTTATAAAAATGATTTTTTGTGTGGTGGATGTATTTATCAACCATATAAATCCTCCTCTCAATTATAATCTGATTTTTTATCCACATGAGGTAAATAAGACCTCCCAATACTAAATACCTTTGAGAATTTATAAGAATGCCACTCCTCCAAAACTATTAAAGAGAACTAACGCTTCCCCATTTATTAACATCTCCCATCCAATTTGGATATGAAAAACCATGAAAAAACTCAGTTTCCATCTTATCTACCCTCATCCTAAAATAAGTATTTGTACGAAATTAATCATTTTAATGTTTTCATACCAATATAAGGAGGAAACCTGAAGAAGAGGTAATGTTATTTTAATCCCATTTTCATTTTATTTCCATATCCACCTCCTTAAATTATTTGTATATATTTAATATATAATAAAATAATTATCATATATATAATGATTTTTTATTCTAAAGTTATGACCTACAAAAACAAACACTTCTATCTAATGGGTTATGACATCATCATTTGTTTATATGTCAGACCACCGCCTCAAAAACGGATGTCATTAATTTTTCCATTACCAAACTAGAAGGTTGGTATTAGTGATGGATATACTGTTTAAATATGTTATATATGGTATTTAGGTTTTTATTATGATTCTTTAATTGTTATATCATACATAACTACATGCGTTCCAACTTATTGGAATATAATAAATTCATTCGTGTGAACGATATACTGCCGCCTCACGAAGCATTGAGACTTATTCACACTAAACAGAGGATGTATTAAGGATGAATTTCAAAAAAATACATGATATATATTAAATAATAATTATAATTTAATGATTATATATATATATATATCATTTATTTCATTCAATGCGATGAGAAAATGGAAATAGTATACATGTGTACCTATGACCAACCGCCTCCCTGAATGGTGTATTAAATTTCCAATCACTAAATTCTATGGGATAAAAAAAAATATAAACTGATTACATATGATATTTATACCATGTTTTACACTTTTGATATTATGAAACCATGATTTAATTAAGAGGATCGAAAATGAAAAGCACAAACATGTACGAAAAACAAAGTTGTTATTACTCAAATCTTAACATTAACATGGACTTGTTAATAAATGGGTAATAAAATTCCAAAAGAAAAATATATATGGTATTATATATATTAATATGGTATTTTTATATATTAACAATAAAGTGGGTATTTCAGTCACCTCGACGACGTATCTTGAGGCAGATGATGTTTTTGCAGGCGATCCCGGGTTTCGAGGCCGACGCGTGGGTTCGCGACTCGAGATGTTGTGCGGGTTCCTTCTATTTGGGTGATCTTTGAATTTTAAAATGTTTGGTTGTATCTATGGGTCCTGACAACCCTTATAAACCGGTTTTCTGATAATGCGAAAAAAATGATTTGCAAGCAAGACTTAAGGTAAGATATTTTGGTCACAGTTTTTATCTTTTGTGAGACGCATACAATATTTTACACATATTTATTAAATGTGGTTTATATAATTCCCATTAAAGTAATATATTATTATTATAGTTATATTTTTTGGTATTTATATATCCATTCTCATATCACTATTTTGTTGGATTATAGTTTCAAAGTAACCAAACAGTAGTGGAATTATGTCTCAATTTTTCCTTCTTTAAGATAAAGGATATGTTAAGAAAATATATTATTTATGATGTATATATCATTCACCTTCTACATGTTATATTATGAATATCCTAGTTTTAATTATATTTTATTCTTCTTTTAAATTTATTATTTCATTGGGATTATGATTCAAATATAATAAATTGGTAAGTGTTTATTATTAGAATATCATAATTTTTTATTGTTTATGATTATGCTTACATTGATGAAATATTATGATCAATATCTCAATAATTATCATTAATTTTCTCCTCATATGTTTATTCTTGACAACATCATGTTATGGTATCATTTTACACCATGGTACATAAGATAATTAAGAAAATATTTTAATGAAAACCCGACATTATTTCTCTCTTCGGTCGGAAATATATTTTCTTCCAAAACCATGTTTTCTAAAAACGTTTTTAAATTATATTTTAATATTACATTGAAAGAAAATTATTTCAATGATATTAAAATATTCGTTTATATATTTTCAATGTATATTTTCCATGAATAGGATTTTAATGACTTTAAGCATCCTTTATATTTTTGTAAGGTCATTTTCAAATTAAAATATCACCACAATCTTTAGAAGATTTATTTATAATATTTCAATGTTAGTTTATAATAAATATATTATAAAAATGTGTTACGTTTAATTTTTTTACAAAATGGAATGGATATTTTTCCCTAAGAAATCTTTTAAATGATCTTTCCAAATTATTTTCCATTCCAGATAACATCTGTTGCTGTTACCCATTCCTTACTAGGTATATAATCCAAGTATACCATTATTATTGTTTAACATAATGGTTTAGGTTTTTATGGAATTTTGTTTATGAAACCAATTTCTATTTCATGTATTTTACTATTATATGATCCTTATGAAACCCATTTATTTTCATGAGTTATTCTATGATTAAAGGATTATGAAACTAGTTTATTTTCCATATGTTATGATATGATAAAATGTTTATAATACCCATATTAATTTCACGGGTTATGATATGGTGAAATATTTTTATCTTCCGAGACACATAAATATGGTTTTCATTATATGAATACTTAGAGATATATCTCCCTCCAATTCATTTGGTGATGATAATTTTTCTGTGTGATCATAGGGTATATGGGTGATTATCCAAACCCCAATCATGAGGGCACATGATTGATTATCCAAACAAAAAATTATAGGGTACATTGTCGATTAGCCCAATCCCATAGATGAGGGTACATAGGTGATTAGACTAAGCACAAATATGGTGGTATAATGGTGGTCAGCCTAATTATGAAGATAAGGGTATACATGTGGTCAAAACATGCCTGAAAAAGAGGGTATAAGGGATTTTATACAAAGACCAAAGCATGTACATGGGAGGTTAGCCCAAGTCTAAAATTTTATTAATGTCTTGGTGGGCATCCTTTACATACTATTTTATATGTTTGTGTGTATTCCCAAAATTATAGGTATCATTCCTATGTTATGCTCTAATGAAATATAGTCTTTGTTCCCTTATGATTCATGTCTTATAAACATATAATATTCATTCCATGAGTCATAATTATAATCTATAATATGTAGGATATATTTTTAAAATGTTATGCTCATGTTTTCATACCCTAATGTCCATCTTATTCTTATGTATCATAATTATTTACCATTACTGAGTGTCTGAGCCCAACGTTTCTTATGTTTCCATTCCCCAAGTTATGATGAAATTTTTTATGTAGGGAACGATTATAAGGATTAATAATTGGGAATATCATTATGGGTAACATTGAAGATCATTGTGCTCCATTTATCCAAAATCAGTAAACCATTACTATCCCAAGGCATGTGTTTGTGTAATGAAATTCATAATTATTAAAAATTATGTAATATCCATGTATGTTAAGCCCTAGGTCACTATAGCTATAACATTTTCAAAATAGATGATTATGAAAATGTATATCCCCATGATATATTGTATTAATGATTTATTTATGTTTTATTTAAAATTCATGAATGTTAATTTATTAATATATTTAATTATTAAAATCACACTTTTTTGGTTGATTAATTAACAACAAAAGTTCAAATCAGTAATTATTATTTTTCAAATATTATTCACACTTATTAGGGAATGAATGAATTAATTAAAAAACCATTACAAAAATATTATTCTAGTACGTTGAAAAATATATATGTTTTAAACTCATGACCATATAATGATGACTAAGACCGCTACACGAAAATAAGTATGGATTAAATGGAACTATTAACACTAAATGATTAATATTTAATATAATTGTTAATACGTGTTTAATAAAAAAATATAAATGAATTATATTAGTAAAAATAAATATAAATAATGTTATTATATTGATGAATAATCCACCTAAGTTGATTATACTTGGTTTTTTGTGCGTTCAAGCAAGAAAGAATGTAATGTAAGGGTATTGGTAAACCAATTACCATTTCATGGATTTACACTCTTAATTCATTATTAATTTTTTATAAACATAAAAAATTATAATTTTTGAAAATAACATGTTTTATTATCTCTTGAATTTTGTGGAATTTAAATTTTATTATCATAATCCCTTAATTTATATATTCTTCCCAAATGACATTTAATATTACAAGGATAAAAAAATTTACTATCTATTTTAGTAATTTATATTCCATATTATTATCAATTAATACTAAAAATATGTAACTTTATTATTTTGAAATTAAAATATTTGTTTACTTCTCCACACACAATATTTCTAATTTATTTTAATTAATAAATAATTTTGTTTTCCTTTCATAAATATGGGTTGATCCAGACCAATATAGATCCTAAAACGTATTTATTTCAACTCTTATCTCATTTATTATCTTTCAATACATACTTATTATAATTTATCTTTATTTATTTACATATTTACATTATTATTATTCCTTAATATTAAAAAAATTATTTAAACATACTTGTGTTACCTTTTAAACAATTTTTTGAATATGACTAATATCTTATTTTTTATGATAGTGTTACAAAAACATTAAGAAACCTATTACCATGATTTTATTCCATTTTCCATCATATCCAAATAAAATTATTTATCAATTACTATTATATATCATTTAATACTCTTTAAAATCAATTATTATATGTTTCATTTAGGTGATTGAATTTTGGTATAATCCGATCTAATTTAAGTTTATTCTTATGTTATACCATATGAAAACATTAAGTTGACCATTTTATTTCCAATTTTTAATTAAGATATGATTTTAATGGAAGAATAATTATTTTATAATGGTTAACCTATGTGTAGATATAATATTATAATATAGGTGGTTCGAAAATTCTGTTGTCTTACATTTCATTGGGTAAATTTTATATATAATGACTCAACATTTCACTGTATATTTTCTGTTAATAAACAAAGTGTTCCATTTCTAACTCCATGTGGAACACTAAAATGAAATAAAACAATAATATTTTTTCACAATTAAAACTAGGATCATTAATTAGTAGGATTTTATATTAGTAACCGAATTATGAAATATATTAATATATGTAATCATAAATATAAATTCATATTTATTATATTAATGAATCTATCTATTTTAACTAATATTTTTATTAAATAAATGAATTTATATTATTGTTATATGATTATTTTAATAAAATATAACAATTATGGATTAATTATATCTTTACTTATGTTTTAAATAAATTATAAATTATATTTAGAAGTATTTTAAAAATTTATTTTATCTATAACAAACTTTTCTCATATTATTTTTTTATTTTATAAAAAAGTCAAAATAGGAAATTATAGAAATTAAATTAGAAAAACTAAATTTCATTTTTAGATTTATAATTTCAATATAGTTTGAGGTTTAAATTTTATCATTTTTCTAAAAAGATTGATTTGAACAGAATAGTGAAAAATACTATTTTTAAAAATAATATGAATTTCATTACCATATTAATTGGTAATATTGAATTTTAAATTTATGAAACCTCATTATAATAAGAAATATGTATTTTATAACTTAATTTATAATTTAAAAATTTTGGGTTTAAATTAAAAACCTATATTTGTCATTTTATAATTTCTGATACATTATTCAAAAAATTATTTTCAATACATTATACATTTAGAATTTTAAAATTTACTCTTGTCACTTTTATAAAATTAATATAATTAAATTAATTTTATATTTTGAATCAATGGATAAAAATTGGGTAATATATTCCCATTTATTTTCATAAATAAAGGAAAAATTACTTTGGTAAAAACTAGTAACCTCCATAAAATCAAAAATGGTTAAAAAGTGTTTAAAAAAGAGAGGAAATCCAAAATAATTTTTAAAAGATGATTAAGAATGTGTGTGTGATATCATTATCTTATTTATACCTTACCCTCTACATTATTTCCCAATTTTGGATTTAATTTCCTCGATATTTACTTCGAATTATTAAAAGGTTTTGGGTATTTAAAAAAAACCATCACTTTTCTCTTCTATAAGGGGTACTTCTCTCCTAAATTTCTCTAAAAAAACCCACTATGTTCAGTAAATACTCTAAAAAACCTCTATTAAAAATTCCCTGACACATTAAATAGGTTATTGTATTCTCAAAATACTATCCCTCAATGTAATAACCCCAATTGTAAAGAAGTAAATCCAAGAAGTGAGGTATAAATTTCTAACTCCTCATATCCTATTTCTATTTTATTATGTGCATTTATTCTTCCTAAAATTCCAATAAACCATCGTAAATTGATAAAAATTAGTATAATTATTATACAGATATGTTATTTTAATTATGGTTAAATAACTAATCACCATTCCCATTTTTAGTAATAAAATAAAAACCATCAATGAAGAATTATGTAAACTACTACCTCCATGGTGCAACATATTCCCCCTTGTCGTCTTACATGATGATAATACCATTATGTATAAGTATAGAGATAAAAAAAAACATTATAAATATGAGGCATTTTGAATTAGGTAATCCAATAGGTTATTTTATTGATATATGAATGTTGATATATAGGAATGTAAAATTGTAATGTGACTGATACATAACCATTATCTATATGACTCTTTGATATATAATCATTAGGTATATATAGTCATTATATATATAGGCGATGGAAATATAGTGTTATTAATATAACGAAAATAAATATAAGTAGTTACATTATGAAATTTTTGGATATATGTATTGAATAAGTTGATATCTTTAAAGAATTATCATTTTTTGGATCATCGGAAGGAGGTAGAATCACTAGAGTTTTCCGTTGACCAAGATCATTCTAATTATTAACAAGTGTAACATGAGGAGAATTGTCTATAGGATAAGTTCATGAATAAGGGGATCATTATATAAACCATATTAACAGAGTGACAAAACAAATTACCAGTATTTTTTTTATCACAATCCTTGGGCTTAAATAGATATTTTTAGGAGTTATGTTTGTTGAATATTCTGTGTTATCCATATATAACTATGAACATCATAGAAATTTCATTTTAATTATATTTATTTATCTATATTATTATATAAATAATAAGAATTAAATTAATAATCATATGATTTTCAAATAAAAAATTAACATCCATCGAATAATTATGGAATAATAATAAATATAAATTACATTATGGAAATAATTTTTCATTCAATTTTTTATGTATATATAATGGACTTTATTAAAAATATTAATTTATAATATTTACAATTTTAATTTAATAAAAATTATATTATATTTGAAACTAGGAAATAGAAATGTTGTAAAAGTGCCAATTTTAATTTTTTCTAAAATATTAAGTCACTGAGGTAAAATAGAAAATAATGAAGAGAAATAGTGAAATATGGTAAGTGTCTAAAATAATGAATTGAATTAGAGTTATATATAAAAACAACCAATTATAAATTTGTATGAGGGTATGAAATAACATAAATTCATTATATTTCCATTTATGAGTCATTTCCAAATATTATATATCTTATACATTAAAGAACGAGTTTTTTTGAATTACACAACTATTTGTCATCTAGAAAAGGGTTATCACACCACACACTAAAAAAAACAAATATTTTTAGGGTTTGAATCCATTATCTACCAAAATTTATTAACTAAAAAACATTACCCATGTTTGGAATCCCATAGTTTCAAGAAGAAACCCGAAGTTCACCAAACAAAGAAGTCGTCCAATAAGATAACTAGTGTTTTTGTTTGAATGTAATAACACATATCATTATTTTTATTTTATTTTCACATACTCAATCTTCATGGATGATATATACCACCTTAAATAATTATAAATTAAATTAATTATGCTTCTATAATAATGATTTTATAATAAAATGAAATAATATTCCAACTCATCTATTAATTGTACGTTAGTTCTTATATCGGCCTATGTAACATCATTTATGAATGATGATATATCATTTTTAACATTTATGATTATGAAAATAAAAATCCTAATGATATATGGTATTAATTATTCCTTTATGTTGTTTTTATACTTATTCGATTTTAATTTATAAATAAAATTATTTAGTAAAGTTATTACTTTTGGTTGATTGAATAACAATAAATTAATGAATAAATATTTTTGTAAAATAGTATTCATACATATAATAGAAGGAAAAAGTAAATAAAAATCCATTATAAAAATATGATTATACTACCCTAACTGTTCTGTATGCAATGATCTCAAGAACTTGTATGGATGACATAGACTACTACATCAAAATATGTATTGAATAAATGGAATAATTAACACCCAATGAATAATATTGACAATAAGTGATTAATAAGTTCTTAATTAAAATATATAAATGAATGATATTAAGAAAATTAAATATAAATAAAGTTATTATATTGATAAATAATTAACCGAAGTTGATTAGACATGGATTTTTAATGTGTTTAAGCCAGAAGTAATACAATGTAAGGGGATTGGTCAACTCAATTTGATTTCATAGATTTACACACTTTTTTCTACAAATAAGTTTTTAGAAAGATAATATATACATATTTTTGACTTTGTAATTTTTTATTTTGTATTTTATTATGGGTTATTTAAATTTTCTTCTAATAAAAAACTTTTTAATATATTATTACTTCATAAAGTATAATTTTATAAGGATAACTTATTTTCTTTCTATTTTATGTACTTTTCATCCATTTTCATATGATATATTAGTAAAAATATGTAATTTTATTATTTTACTATTAAAATAATTTCTTATAAATCTATAACTTGTCTATATAATTCTATTTTAAATGTAATTTTATTACCCTTTCATCAGTATAGGTTGATTGAAACATTAAAAATTTTAAAATTTATTTTGATCAACTTTTGTATCATTTAATATTATTCTATTCATACATCTCCTAATTTAGATTTATTAAATTTCAAATTTATATTGTTGGTATTTCATACATTTAAAATAAATATTGAAAATTATCTGTGTTAACTTTTGAAAGTGATTTTGAAATTGACATACATATTAATTTTTATGATAATGTTTTAGAAAAATTAAGAAAGCTATTATAAGGATTTTTTTAATTTTCCACTATATCCATTTAGAATATATATTATACTTTAATATTTTATTCCGTTTAATAACGATATTATTCTCTTATTATATATTTCATTTGGGTGATTTTATTTTGGTATAATCTGATCCAGTTTTGATTACTTGTTATGTGATACTATATGAAAATGTTAAGGAACACATTTTATTTACAATGGTTAATTAGGATATGATTTTAATGGATGTTATAATTTTTTTTCTAGTCATGAAGATATGTATTTATATATTATTGTATGAGAGGTGGTTATGAAATTGCATTTTCCAGTAAATAATTGTGTAAATTTTATATGTAATGACCTGAAATTTCACAATACATTATCCATAAATTAACAATATGTTTAATTTCTTGCTCCACATGGAATAAAGAAATAAATGAAACTATGATATGATTAGACTATTAAAACCATGATATTGAATTATGAGGTATGAATATTAATAACCAAAATATGATATATATATATATATACAGACACACACACACATAAAAATTTATTTACATTATTATTGTGTTTAAGAATCAATATTTTTATGCACTAATATTTTAATTAAATAAAAAATTATATTATTAATAACTGATGATTTTAATAATATATAATATTAATTGATTAATTATATCTTTATTAGTGTTTTATATAAATAAATAATGAGAATAAATATTATTTTAAAAATTTATTTTCCAATAAAAACATTATCTCATAATAATATATGATTTAATTTAAAAGTTAAAGTAGAAACGTATAGGAATATAATTTTATTTTTTAATTTTTAATTCTTAATTTAAATATTATATTAATTAGAATTGTTTAATTTTTTTAAAAGAATGATTTTATGGTTAATATGGAAAAATACTATTTTCACAAATAATTTGACTTTTGTTACATCATTGGTATATAATTATGAATTTGAAATTAATGAAACCTTTTTATAAAACCAAAAATGTATTTCATAATTCAATTTATAATTTTAAAAATTATTTTCTTTTAATTTAAAAAACCATATTTTACACTTTATAATTTATATTACATTTTAATTTTTTTAATAAATTATACATTTACTTTTTTAAATATTATTTCTATCACTTTAATAAAATTAATATAATGAAATGGAGTTTATTATTGGAATAATTGGGGAAAAAATATTTTATACGAAACAATTTATTTTCACGCATAATTTATAAATTAGATTTATAAAAACTAGTATCCTTAGAAAAAATTAGAAGTATTAAATAGTTTTTAACAACGATGGGAAAACTAAAATCATGTTTAAAAACGTGGTAGAATAGATTTTGAGGCATTTATCAACCTTATCCCTTTCCATCTCCATTATTATCCAAATTTTTATTTTGATTCTCTCGATAGTGACTTCCAATTATTAATTTTTTTGGGTATTTACAAAAATTAAATCCCTTTTGACCTAAAAAGTTGGAACTCCCCTCCTCACTTTCCCTCACAAAAAACTGAATAAGTTCAGTCCAAAATCAACAAAACGCCTATTAATCATTCATAAACAACACAAATTGATTATTTTTTTCTCAATATACTATACCTCAAAGGATTAACCCCCTTTTCAAAGGATGTAATCCAATATGTGAGGTATAAATTTTTAATCACCCGTTTCTCATTTCAATTTATTTACGTGCATTTCATCTCCCTCAAATTCCATTACACTGTTTTAAAATAACAAAACCAGAATCATTAGTATAATGGTATGTTTTATTATAGCGTCACATGAATTATCCTCCTTCCCATTTTATATTAAATATTATACATATATATTAAATTATATATTACAACTAAATCACTTCTTAATTATCTATTTATTATAGTATTTTATTATTTAGGTTGGTTTAACAACCTAGTTGAACAATGATATAAATTTACATCATTAAAGACTATAAGAATTTCATTTATAGTGATATATGATAAAAATAAGTAAATAATTAGTTTTTTGGTTTTTTGATGGTAATATAAAAGTTTGAATACTTATTTAAGAAAAAAAGATTCATTCATTATGAATCACAAAAAACATTAATCGAAAACTTTATATATAAATATCCTAACTATAAATTCTATATAATGAAATTATGACATTATAAATAATTATAAATTAAATTTTAGTAGTTTTTATGATAAGTAATGACTATATTTTGATGAATAATGATTTACAACCCTAATATTATGAAACTATTTCAAAACGATGATGATTACTCACACTTGATATTAATAATATAAAATAACAAACTAATATACATATAGATAATACTTATAAATCATTTTTATAAAATTTTATAGATATTAATAAGCTTATGAAATGGGAGAATATGACAGTAAACTTCATTACACAAGATGATGGAGTGCATTACGACAAAGCAG
Organism: Viscum album; assembly: GCA_963277665.1. Lineage (NCBI taxonomy): Eukaryota > Viridiplantae > Streptophyta > Magnoliopsida > Santalales > Viscaceae > Viscum > Viscum album. The sequence goes on from OY728120.1 coordinate 1,247,015,348, forward strand.
AAATTTAGGTTAGGATTTCTTGTCTCAAATTTTCACCCCATAAGAGATATTTATTATTATAAGACATTTTTTCTTTTGTATATTTGTTCTTATATACCTTTAATAATTTTTATCATCATTCAAAAATTGTTCATGGTATTTAATTTTTCATTGGAAATAAAATTCTTCATGGGGTTTTTACTGAAACAGTTCTATAGTTGTAAGGGGTTATTTATCATAAAATAAATTTCATGAGACATATTTGATATTAAGAATCATTAATTATTTTATATAGTTTACTAAATAACCTATTTTATTATTATGTAAAATATATTTCATTTTATGATATTTTAATTTCTATTTTATTATCATACTCTCAAGTACCATTAATTCTTACATTACCCATACTGTGAGGGTTTCGTCACCAATCTCATTTTCAAATAGTGATTTGTTTTGAAAGTTAATCCATTTGGGGAGTTTGTATAATTTTATATATAAAAACACTATAATTTTATTCGAATTTTTTAATTATAGGGACTCTATTTGTCTTCTACCAACTTTATTCCCCCCTTAGATCATTATTTACCCATTATAAGGAAACTGACCCTACCATTTATTTTTTATCAAGAACTCTCTTTTTCAATGTAAATTTTCATTAGATGACTTTTGAAATGACATAATATATTCCTAAATAATTTATTAAGGATATTTTATACTATATCACCTTGTTTTACGGATTTAATATAAAATTTAAACATTTTACATATGGATTATTTTCATTGGAAAAGGAAAATATTATTTTTAATATTCTCTTTGTGAACACATAATTCCACTGAATTTTTCATTTTATAAGTAAAATTGTCTACATGTTATTGTTGTTTTGAAAATATTTTTTCTCCATGTTTTATAAATTTTTTCATTAAACGTTATTTTAAAACATAATAGATATTTATTATTTCAAAAGTGATTTCTCTAAAATCCCAAAAAATGTATTATTTTATCTATGCAATTATTTGTTGACATATCCTATACATAATTGAGAACATTATTAAAATGATACTATTCACCTTATTTATATATATTTATTATATTATATTACATTCTTCTAGAATAATGTTCCATCACTTCATTTGACTTACCTAATCATCATTGGTGAATAATCATTACTTTTTCTTAAAATGCCTTTCCTATACAAATACCATACTTTTTATTTCATTTATTGAAGAGTTCTGAATTAGATTCCATATATTTATTGATTGGAGAATATTTTGCCTTAACCATCTATTAATTATCTATATGGTGTAAATACCATATGCGATATTATATTTATTTATGGGTATTCATTGAGAAAGTTAATATATATCTTTAGATAACAATTTTTTTATGTAGACATATCTTGTTAAGATTATTTTCCATTGGGTTTTAATGATATGATGATGATATAATTTATGTGTAAAAAAATTATATAGTTAATAATTAAGTAATTTGTGGTCCCTATATATCATTCCAATAGATTTTGTAAAACAACACATCCCATGAGATCATGGTGAAATGAATAGTGATGCTTGATCCAAAATGGGAAACTGGTAGTGAAGCCTAATCCTCCAAGGGATATATGTGATTGAATCCTAATCCATTAAAGAGAATAGGTGGGTGACCTTTGATCCCCTTTGCTAAATAAGTTGTGATACTAGATCCTCTATTTTCTAATTTCTATGCTTAATGTTATTGGGAATATATTATACTAAAATATCATCTTTATGTTATGTAATTTAGTTGGTGACATCCGAGAACCACAATAATTTATATTAGAGTAGGGTATATATAACTTTAGAGATTGAGGTGATATTATTTGAGGGAAAATAATAATTTAAAAATCTCATCAAAGGTTGATAAGTTAATGTTGATTATAATTTTAGTGGGACATGAAAACCTTTAGTGTAACATGCCACCCCTCCTCATTGGATTGACAAGGTTAGAAGACATTACATGTACTTAAGTGACATCTGAAAGGCACAAATTGATACCAATATATTACAAGGTATTCATTAAAATATGGGGATGATTTTACCTTTTTAGATAAAAAACTGAACAAAATAATCCATAATAAAAGTCTACTACATGATGCATGATAACAATTTAAAAAGAAAATCATGATAATACAATTGATATCAAAACCAAACAACAACAGGTGTCATAATAGGAGACAAAAAATATAAAAGTGCACAACAGAAGACAAAAAACAAATAAACACAATGACAACCCACCTAACTCAAAATCTCTAACATGCTCTACGCTCCAACTCCACAAAACAACTCAAGTATCAAGAAGCACAACTAATGAAGTGAGATACATTACCTTTTCCGGTGTACTAATAAAAAATATATATAAAATCACCAAAGTTATAATGAATGGTGAGTAACAAAAAATAGTAGGATTAACCAAAATTACTACCCTACTAACACCACTTGGATATATCATGTTATCACATTTATATTAAATAATTGAAAATAGTTTATATCAAACCCAAGCAGTTTAATTCCAAAATATTCTTAAATAAATAAATTGTTTCAAAGGAAAATAAAAAAAATACTTCAAAATAATTCTACATTCCTTTTTCACATACCCATTCCATGATTCACCACTCCCCAAAACATGCATTCTTATCTGGATAGTTCTGTACTCATGAGCCAGTTCTCAGACATCCACTAAGTCATCACAAAGGGGAAAATATCCTTGTCCCCTAGTGAAAAATGCCCCATATTTAGGGTAATGTCCCATTTTTACACAAGTTCTACACACCCCTTATTCAGGGTCACATTGATATAATGAACTTACACAACCATATATTTCTAAAACCATTCCAAACAAGAAAATTGAATCCATTTCAATAAAAATGTCCATTAATTTGAACCCTTTCAAAGAAAACATTTCAAAAACATTTCAATAAAACTATCCTTTTGTTGAGATCACCTCAATTAAACAATTTACCCAAAATCCATAAAATTTATATTTTAAAATAAATAATATATAATTAAGAAAACAATGCACATTGCACAACCACTATCCACAATTCAACAATTTCACCAAAAATACCCAAACTACTCAAACCATAACTAAATATGGTTTTAACAGGATTTTCAGAAGAATTTAGAAATCATATTTAATAAATTTAACAAATTTGAAACTAAAACTTTATCTTCTAAGTAGAGGAGTTGAGAGTGAAGACACATACCTCAGGAATTATGGAAACAATGTAGAACAACATGAAAACACCCTCAAAACTGGGTGGAATGTCTAAATACTCACAATATATCTCTTCCCATATCATAAAAAAGGGAAAAAATAACCATTATTATAATAAACCACCATATATCTATCTAAAGAGGACTATTTATAAGAAAACAATATATATATATACGAAGTATGTCTAAAAACATGAAAAGCTATAAAAAATGAGGACATATCCGAGGAATCGAGCTTCAACACAACAAAAAAGCCTTCAGATTGCTTACAATTCAACAGGGATGGGTTCATAGCCTTTTAGAGGGAGAAATATCAAGATAAGGTTGATTTGGGAAAAATATGGGTTAAAAAATCATCCAGAACAAGACCCACATTATTAGGATCTTGTTTTTAAACTATGAATGGTTAGGAAAGTCTGTGAACTAATCATGTGTAGCCATAACCTTAAAGAAGACCTCACATTATTGGCCTTCACGGTCAATCAAACCGTGTTCCAACTATAAAAAAATCATCTTATCCCACTTTTCATGGTTTCTCCTAGGTGGTCGCATTGTTTGGACAAACATTTCACCTTCCCGTACACCTTCCCCATTTTCCAAGGTCCTAGAATGCATGATCTCTTGTTGGTGGTTTCATGGTTTCTAAATACTATGCCCAAACCATGAACATATATAAAATCCTCCAAAATATTCCAATTTTTTTCAATCCATCCTAAACATCACCAAAACACTTTGTAAAATTAATAAACATAAATTAAGGGATTCTTAGTTGAAACTAGGGGTGCTACATTATCCCTACCATTAGCCTTTAGGTCATAAAAATGTAGAAAAACACTACAATCCCAAAATATTTCAATCCAGTGCTCAATAATTTCCTTCTCCTGCTCTGACGTCTCTTCCATAATATGACCATGTTTCAAAAAAATCACCACACTAGACTAATTATTTTCCCAAACAATGCTTTCTTATTCCTATAAACAATCCTCACTGGTATGTGGATTAACAAATAATCTTTATCTAAGTAAAAATTATCACATCGAATCACATGGTCAAGATTCAGATGATGCTTTTTCAACTAGGATACATCAAACACATTATGCACTTCTCTGAACTGTGGTGGAAAATCCAACCAATATTGCACCTCACCAACCCATTATTGTATCTCAAAAGTGAATAGGTATCTAGAAGATCACTTGATATGATTCCCAAAATGATATTGTATTATACTTAGAGATATCCTCAAGATCTTATTTCCACCCACCTCAAATGATGAAAACCATCGACGATGATCCACATAAGATCTTTTATGACTCTGAGCTATCTTTATCCATTTCCTGAACAATTTTATCTTCTCTATTGTTTCTTAGATAAGGCTTGATACAACTGTCAAAGTCTCACCTGTTTTGGCCCAAAAAATTGAATAATTACAAGGACAACCATACAATGATTCAAAAGGATCCATATTTATCAATTATTGATAAAATTTGTTATATGATAACTCCATTAACAGTATTTGATCCTTCCATGAGCCACCAAAATCCATTACTTAACCATGTATCATTTCTTGAAAACTTTGTATCATCCTTTTAGATTTACCATCTCTCTAAGGATATCATACTCCTAGGTAATTTATTCCCAAGGTATTTCTGTAAGGATTTCTATAAACAAGACTTGAACCTCTAATATCTTTCTATCTATATCAAAACTTGTAAACTATGCATCTTTACCACTTATTAGATATTGATTTTCGAAAAAATATACACCATATGAGAATCATAGAAAGGGATGAAATTGGATAACTTTGTAAGAAGGTCCACTATCACCCATAGGAAATTATGTTTCCAAAAAGATCATGGGATACTTGTTACAAAATCTATAGATACTTTCTCCCATTTCAAAAATAGGATAGGTAAATACTGTAACATACCTGATGGTCACTAATGTTCTACTTTAACATACTGAAAATTTAAGCATCTCAAAACAAACTCAACCACATTCATTTTCATTCTGACACAACAACATTTTTATTTAAACACCATATATATCTTCCATATTGTAGGATGAATAGAAAATACTAAATAGATGTGATAAAGAAGAAGTTTTTCATTATAAACCATAGGAATGATCATATGATTTTTGAACTACAATATTGAACTCCCATTCAATTTATATCACTAAATGGTTTCCACGCCATTACCTTTCGACCTCATTGTAAAACATTCTGAATCAGATGTCTATGCCTTTTTAACCATCTCCACCAAATCAAGAAGAAATTAAAATAAAAATAAAACTAAAACTTCACTATGGTCTCCAAAAACCATGTTTATATCAGCTTAGACCGATATCATTTTCCAATAATCTGAACCTTATTTTACAGAATGGACATATAAAATTCTTCTTAATGCATTTTCCATGACATTGAATTTACCCAATTTATACATCAATTATAAGTAAAGAATTTGGAGGTACTAGATCCATCTTCTTTTTCTTACATTCAAATATCTTTATGAGAAAATATTTTTCAAAATTTTATGATTTGTAAACAAAGTAAAATTCTCACCAAAGTTCTAATAAGACCAAGTTTTCAAAGCATAGACTACGACATAGAAATCCAAATCCGGTGTTGTGTATTTATTCTCATGCAACAATAAAAATATTTATCAATAAGAAAAAACATGATGTACCTACATGGGAACTCATACCATCCTAGATCCCGAAGAATCACAATACACCAACATACCATTGTCCTAATTGTAGAAATATCAAGATATGTGATCACAAAAGAAAAACTTTATTCTTTTGAAAAGACATCATAAATCCATCACTCTATTAGAATAGAACATCATACCTTATAAAATATGTCATAGGTGTGGGCATTCTTGAAAAATAATGATTAAAGAATCATTAATAACCATATAGACAATATAAACTGTATATCTCAATGAAATTCTTTAGCGGTTTCCATGAGGTAACAACTTCTATATTTTCTAGATCTAAAAAATTCATTTTTTAGATTACATGGCTAAGAAATTGTATATATTTTATCCAAAAATTACACTTTGATATTTTGGCATAAAACTGATGATCCCTATAGAATCCTAAAACTGTCTCCAACTATTTATCAGGCTCATCCCATGCATTTGAATAAACAAATATGTCATCCATGAACACCATCATAGAAGAATGAAGATATATCTATAATATCTAATTCATCAGTTCAACAATGACTGATGGTTTATTTTTAATCTGAAATTCATTAACAAATATTCAAAAATTTTATATCTGAATTTGAAAGATGTATTTGGAATATCCTCCTTTCAAACATGAAATTGTTGATATCTTGATTGAAAGTCATTTTTTGAGAACCACTAATTTCCACTCAATTGATCAAAAATATCATCAATTCATGGAAGTTGATAAAAATTCTTTAACATAACATAGTTATGAATAAAAAAATCTACACAAAGCTGAAGAGCTAGATATTCTTTTTGAAAAATAGGCCCGGTGATGCTCGTAGAGATGTGCTCAACTGAATGACCCATTTCCTTTCCATGTTTTCCAATTAAACTTTTATTTCCCTTAAAATTTTTTGGGCTATTTGATAAGATGAAAGGGAAATTGGTCTAGTCTCCATAATGCAATCAATCGTAAACTCCACTTCTCTGGTGGGTGGAAGCCCAGGGATTTTTTTGGAAAATCATTTGGGAAAGGATCAATAACCACTAGAAAATTATATTCTCGATCTCTTCCATCGATGAAAAATCAATGACTACAAATTTTTTTAAGATAATTCAATATTATACTTCCCAAAAGCACATTTACCCATCCTTTACATTCCATTCTCATTTAAATAGATGCTTGATCCCATCCTCAGTTGTAAAACTAACCTTTGGTGTATAACAGTTGATGTGAAACTTGAATGTTGTGAACCAAACTATACTAAAGATTATGTCATTGACAACTATTTATAGGCCAAATAAATCCCATATCAACTCATCTCTATTAATAGTTACAAAACATGATTTGCACATAAAGGATTGAAACTATCATTTAATAAGAGGAGTTTGTAGTTTCAATATAGAAATTATCATATCAAAATTTAAACCCAGAAAGTCAATAATATAAGAATAAATAAAGGAATATGATGGACTAGTATTAAAAAAATCTTTCATAAAGTTATAGTTCATAAGAATCGTGCCTCTCACCATAGATGGTCTAGATAGATCATCTATAATACCCTACTGAGATCCATATAATATCTTGTTCATGTCACTTTGTTCATTATTTACTTATTGAGATTTCCCCTACTGAGGGGTCAAGGTATTTCTTGGATGACCATGGCTATCTATATTCTTTTGATGATGATTGTTCTTCTACCCTCGGCCATTTGAAGCATTTGATATCTTCAAAAAATTATATGTGTCTCAAACACGAAAACTAATAGCACTATAACAATTGTACTGATTATGCCCCATATTATTTCAATTATGGAATTCTCTAGGTGGTTCTATACACTATCTCTTTATGTGGTCGAATAAAACTAATTGGAGACATCCATCTTTTATCTTGGGTATTGTAGTAAGATTCACTGATATAGATGTCTAATTATGAGTCATCCTCACTCCATATAAATAGGTGGACCTAATAATATTTCTCCCATTACTAGAGTTCCCACTCTTTCCCATAGGTATCAGCATGATCTCTCCATACATAGCTCTTGAGATGTCCCTATCTTCCACTATCTCTCTATTAACTATCTCTGTATAATCCATAATATGGATCAAAATAATCTTGGAGGGATTCTACTATGTTATTCCTGATTCAAAAATTCATTCCTTTAAGGACACACTAACAAAAAAATTTAGGTGAAATGTAGACTAAATTCACCAATTTAACCATATACTATGTCACTCAGAGGCTGTAAATTTTTAAGCTGAAGAAGCATGTTATTATTGCGATCCTAAACATATAAGGATAGATTTTTTAAAATATATATTACTCAAAATCCACCCATTCTAGGCCATGGTATAATTTATTCAGAACCTCTAAATCCGACAATTAGCATGCATGATCCTCCAGTATATAGATCACCTACATGACTTTTATCTCAGCTCATGTTCCAAGGAAATATAAGATATAATTAATATTTTTTATCCACCCATATGCCTTCTCTATTTCGGAATCGTATAAAAATATGAGTGGATTCTACTTCTAGATGATGTTGGAGTGATCCACTTTCCTGTGTTCATCCCATTAGTTCCCTCTATGCATAGCTTGAAAAGTATAGAAAATACTCTTAACTATCTGTTGGTTCACCTATGGATGAGGTGAAACAATTTTTTTAGTATATTCCTCTAGTTGGATTATATAATTTATACTAAATTACATGTTCTACAAACATAACATATTCCACATGGTTCACTCTCTAGAAATTGAATGAATAATAATTAATATTTTTACCACATCACAACTATCACAATAATTATTCCTAAAAATCCCAATTTCCCATGTTAAATAATTTTTTAATATTCCACCACACTTTTAAAAAACAATCAATTTTAAAAAATCCATTTCACTCCCTTTCAAAACATCACATTTGAAAAAAACATTAACAATTATAAAAAATAAACACTTTTACACCAAATCATAAATCATTAAAAAAATGAGATATACACATCTTGTAGGAATCCATTTCTAAAATGTATGTAATGCTCTACTCATTGGATATACCCAAGAAATTGAGATTCCTAATCCTATAAGAGTGTCCAAAACATTTATGCACCCCACTCCTTGGTAACATGATGTTAAGCATAAAATGGTTATTGAAAAAATTTTATCCTCTCTATTTCAAGTCGCAAAAATCATAATCATTTATACAAAACCCAAAAAAGGAATAGACCATAATGAAACTCAACTACAAGATTTTCAGAAATGATGACCAATTATTAGCCAAGGACCGAACAAGATAATACCTGTTCTAACATCTCACACCTCCTCATTGGCTTTATATTATAGAAGTACATTACTTGGTGTTACGAGACATACCCAAGGTGAAAAAGGTAGGAAATAAATGATAAGGGTTTTACTAACAGATTGGGGATGGTTTTTCCTTTATAGATAAAACAACCCAACCAAACAACCCATAACAAAAGACCACTACATGTTACACGATAAAAAGGTAAAACAACTCCTGATAATACCATTGATATCAAATAGAAACTACAACACGTACCCCAATGGAAGATAACAAATATCAAAGAATATCGATAAATACAAAAACTGAAAAAAGAAAATGATATCAAACATAACTTCAGATCTCCAACATGCTCCATGATCGAATCCTACAAAACAACCAAGTATCATGAAGCACCACAAAATAAGTGTGATACTTTACTCTTACCTGTGTCCTGATGAAAAATATCTACAAAATAACCAAATTTTCAATGTATGGATGATTAATGAAACTTAGTAGACATTCCCCAAATGACATTCATAATTATACCATAAGCATAGAAAAAAATAGCCCATTTACCAAAAATATTAGAAAACAATTTATATCAACAGATAGTAATTTAATACCAAAACTATTTTCTATTAAAAAATATTTTCTAAGGAAAATAAACCAAATAATTATTTAAATCCATTCCAAATTCCATTTTTTCATACCATTTAAATTATTCACCACACACCCACACATACAAGATTCACATGACTGTTCCGCACTCATGGGCGATTTCTCATCCATCCACTAAGTCATCCAAAACTATAAAATATTTTTATTCCCCAATTATACACACACTTTATTCTAGGACATATAACTTTTATACCCCAATGGTACACTACCCTTATTTTGGGTCAAATTGAGAGGATAAACTCAAAAAACCATGTATTCCAAAACCATTTCCGTAAAAATGTTCTTTTTTTTAAAATCCGTTAAAAAAACTTTTAAATAAATTTCATGAAAACCGTCAAATTATTGAAAACATCTCAATTAAACTACTTTAAAAAATATAGTAAATCAATATTTTAAAATCAATATTTTAAAATCACTACACAAAATAAAATTTCTTAACCACTTTCCAAAATTTCATAGCTTCATAAAAAACACAGAAACTACTCAAACCATCACTAAAGAGGGTTTATACCAAGCTTTGAACAAAAATTTCAAAATAAAAATTATGAAATATTAAAATTGGTAACAAATCCTTTAATTTTTATTAATAGGAGGTGCGTGTGAAGCCAACTACCTCTGGAATTATAGAGGAAATGAATAAATTAATGAAAACACCCACAAAACAGTGTTGAATATCCTAAAATTATCTTTATATCTCATACCCTATCTTAAACAAGGCCAAATATAACCATGATTGGAATAATAAATTTTATATATATCAATATCACACTATATATAATTAACAGAGAGATATAGGGAATTTTATCTAATAAAAACAAAGTAAAACTTCTATAAACAATGACTTACCGCAGGAATCATGTTGTAACTCCGCATGATATGCCTTCAAATCACTTCTACCATTCAATCCAGATTTTTATTTTCTAATAAAACTTTTAAAGGAGAAGTGTAAACCAAAGACAAGTCTAACTAGTACAAAACATAGAAAGAAATTATCCCAGATTACTTCCTCAAGAACAATTCAAACATAAATTGAAATCCAAAAGTAGCCGCATGTCCCGCCCTATTAAAAATTCAAAAACACTTAAAAACCAAATTTCAAATCCAGAAACCCAACTTTCAAATCCGGAAAACAAAAAAATGAAGACACACCATGAGCCAAACTCTACCCGAGACACCAACCACCGAGGACCACACTTCACTGCCATCCTCTTCTCGCATTCCAAGCATTGACATCGTCTGTACATCAACACATAAACTCAGTATTCAACCTTCACGTCTCATCATCACCGACCACTCTGAACCAAACACCTTCGACACTGAAATAGGAGGCATCAGCGATGAACACCCTGAATCTGGCCACTCGAACTCACATCCCAAATTACCATGGAGACGTCTGCGCTGCTCCTCCTTAGAGAGATTAGAAGTAACCTAGAACCAGAGCAGATAATGAGAAGACAGAGGCCGTACAAAATGTCGAAGCAACCACGTCTCGACACCATTTCTTCACCTACACCATCATCTAATCCATCAGAGCATCACTTTCATATAGATGAAATCAACATCCAAAAAATACCATCTACGAAAACAATAGAATCAACTCAAATCCACCCTCAACACCATCAACAGGGCTACAAACACAGCTTCACACCCCAAATACCAGTGCCATAAAAAAGACCACCAAAAAAATAGTAATCGCCATCGAGAAAGAAGATCCAGAAGGGGGTAAAGGAAATGAGGGAAACCTTGAAGTCTGGGAATGAACCCTTGACTTTGAGTGAGAAAAAATAAATGAGAATGGAACCATAAAAATAACCGGGGGATGAAACCCTAAAAGAAGATGAAAAGAGGCTCTGAGAGGACCTACAACCACCAAATAGAAATCCCAAAGCCGTTTTGTACCCATCAATCCATTTTTGACCTGGATATGAGAGGTGGAAGACGAGGCCAGAGCGCAGTGAGGAGGCCGGAGAAAAGTGTCACAGAGCTAGTGGAGGTGAAGCTGGGAGAGAAGACCAAGAACCAGCGAGATAGTGGAGGGAGAGAACCTGGGAGAGAAAAGCCTATCAAGCTGAGTGGAGGGAAGAAGATCCATTGTCATCGGGAAGAGAGGAAACCCTAGCATAGGATGTTGTCGATCCGAGATCCTGAGAGCTCCCCTGGCGAGTGAGGCACCATCCCAACAGAGAGTCAGCTCAGCGTTGGTTGGAACGAGGCCTGATGTCGATGCTGATGCGACAAAGGGTGAATTAGGCCCCCCTTCATATCACTTCTACATTAATGGGGATGGTTTTCAAAGCTATTATGAGGTAGAAATATCTATTTAGGGTCGATTTTGGGAAAAAAGGCATTAAAACCTCATCCCAACCCAGATCTATTTTTTTGGATATTGTTTTTAAACTATGTATGGTTAGTCGCATGGATAGGAAAAACCATGCGCTAACCATGTGATAGACAATAGATGAAGGATGTCCTTTCATGGATGGCCTGTATGGTTAGAGAAACCAAGTTCAATATTTAAAAAATATCACAATCCCACTATGTATAATTTATTATAGGTGGATTCACGGTTCAAAAAAACTGTTCACCTTTCCCCTTTGCCCTTGTCTCACTATGTATGGTTTTTTGTATAAGAATCACAGTCTCTAAAAAGTGTTATAAAACCATGCACCCATTGAAAAGTCCCATAAACATTCAAAAAGGTTTAAAACCCTCCCTAGAATCTCCAAAACACATTATGTACTAACAAATTATAAATGAAGGGTTACATACCTGAAACCGAGGGTACAACATATAGGTTATTTGTGGTAATATTACAGGGATTAGGATAAGATAACTTTATTGGGGACCCTAGGGATGATTATAATGGATAATTTGGGTCATAGTATAATTTCAAAAAAATATAATAAATCAGAGGTTGAGAATTTTTCCTGAAAAAACAATCCATTTCTGGATACTACAAAAGGATACAGGCTCTAGAATAGATGTACCTTTAGGTAATAAGCTTGAAAAAGAGTGTATAGGGTATTAACTTAATCTTGACCTAGTCTACACAAAATATGAATGAATATACAACTGATTTCACAATCTTGGGAGATATGATTTAGTCAATAAAATTCTCTTTAAAACCCATTATAATGGATTTATTTCATAATCACTTTAAGGGACTTGGTTAATAAGTACAAGGGAAACTAAGTGAATATAAATTAAACTAAACTAAATGTGTAATATTATGAAGTGATGGTTTCATTTGAGAATATTGAGGTTTAATATTCATATAGTCAATTACATTAATTATATTGGATATTATCCTAATAAATTAGGATTTAGTATTTGGTTGAGATGGAATTATGACAACGAAGTTGAGAAAGGTTTGTAACGAGAAACCACTATGTCTAATAACTAAATAAAGAAAAAATACTAAAATTGTTTAGAATCTTATTATAATTCAGTTATGATAAAAATGTGATTATCCCAGTATTACCTAAGGCAGTGGGGATATATTCTTAATATAAAATAATTATTGATTAATTTATATATTTTAACTAGTGAGTGATATTTATTTATGGTATTATGATATATTCTAAATTATATGATAAATTTGAGAAATATATAAGGATTATTCAATAATGTTTTTGACTTATATGTATTTTAAACATATATTAAATGATATATTAATAATTAAATGTTATTTTATGACATGAATATATTTTAGGGATAATTATTATAGAACAAATGATTAATGGAAGGATAAATTTTATGCTTAATATTCAGGTGATGTTGTAAAAATTAAGGGTTGACTTATTTCAAAAAATAAATTTATATAATATTGATAGCATTAGGATTGGTAAATGATTCATTAAGGAGAACCAAATTTTATATACCTAAATATTATATCTTATTAGATGAATAGTCATTACATATAATTATTATCCAAGCCCTAACCATAACTTTTTAGTGTAATTTGAATATTGGATTTATAAACTATTGGTATATAGAGTATGTAAATCACCTCCTACCATGTTCTTCAAAACATGTAAACTTCTTTGTCACATCACACATAAAACATTTCTACCCATAATTGGGGAAAATGATGAATAATATCAGGTGATAAAAGATAATTAGTAACGGTAATCAATTGACATACCAATGATTAATTAATAATGACATGAATATATGTGTATGAGAGTATGATCAAAACATTAGTAATCCATACCCGTAATATTAATAGATCATAACAATGAGTCATGGTATAAATCATACCACTTCATATGACATGAATCATAAGAGAATCAAAGAACATGATCCATGAAAGCTTAAAATTTGTATAATATCAAGTCATAAAAAAGTGTCATAAAGGGTGGAATAATGATAATCATAGAAATTGTATTCCAAGGATATCCACAAATTCATTGTTCACATGTTTGGCTAGGGAAAAAACCTGTGTTCCTACATTAGGGATGGGATAAACTCTTGTGTAACCTTTTTTAGGATGGAGAAACCCCATATACACCCTCTGAGATCATATAACAGTAATATTTACGTAATTAATTGGAGGGTGATAACATACCCACCATTATATAATGACAATCGATTAATATATATTTTCATGAGATTATGAAAACATTTATCTTTTCATTAGAGATTAACCAATGGAAAAGAAAATGATTTTCATCAATATTTTATCATCATAATTATTATCTATATACTAGAGAAATGAGGATGAAATTATATGAATATATCATCAATTAATCATAAGTAGGTTCAAATGATGTCAACATAGATTAAAAATACCTTAGAAAGATCACTGCATATTTCACGAGGATAATACGCTTTTCATGTTGAAATCACTTATCTGAAATTTCAAATTTGCCAAAATATTATAAAAAGAATTATTTGAAATAAACCAGGAAAATAATTTAAAATACGATTCAACAAAAAAATATAGTCATTATAGTTTTAGAAACCGTTCATTCAGTATACCTTAAAACAATGATTTTATTTACACCATTGAAAAATAGTACCTCATTCAAAAAATGATAATAATATTACCTTAATTTCTTATTATAAAAAACACGGTTAAAATTAATTTAAATTTTTTTTATATAATGGTAAAAACATTTTTCCAACCATTTTAATGAAAATATAGGCATAAGAAGAAAAATATTCCCAACTAAAGAGAGAAATAAAGTCTGTTTTTCTAAAAAATATTCATTCAGTATCTCGACTACATAAAGGGAGGAAATTGAATGGAATAATGTAATATAAAAAATAAAAATAGTATTAGAATTTTTTTTATAATTTTTATGATAGATCATGTAACTTCATCATCAAAAATTTAAGCATAAAGAATCCCGATAAAAATGAGATTATAACATAAAACCCTAACTACATTAGTAACTTCTGAATAATAATCCCCATGAAATAAATAACAAAAAATGAATCTTTGAATAAAATTAATTCAAATATATTCATTATATAACTTATAAAATTGGTAGTATATTCACTATATGAATGGAACAAGTGTTGAATATAGAATTGTTCTCACAAAAACAAAAGTGATACGTGAAATCCTTACCTCAAGTATAACGTTCTTCTTAAGAACTATAAAATATCACATAATATATTTAAAATTATTATAATTATATATAAAACATATAAATACTTATAATATCATAAATTATCCACTTAAATTTTTTTTAAAAATTTTCGATAATAAATATCCCAATTTCATTGTCTATGAGTGTCAATTATTTCATTTTTTATAAAAGTTCCATTTAAACTATTCAAATCCTTTTACTTTGATCATAGTTCCACCATCTACATAATTTTAATCATGATATAAATATAATATATGTTCATTATATATTTATTTTAAATCATCGATAAAATATAGATATATAAACATGAATTACATATTTCATGGAGATGGTAGTTTGTACGTTCCTATGAATGTTGTTCTCATTTCTGAATGAAATGATGGGAAGATAAATGAATAATATGTTATCCTTAAGTAATCATAATTATATTATAAATATCATTTATTTTTAATATATACTTTACTATATTAATCAATGTGAGGTGGTTATGGAAAATTAACCACATTGCTATATAGAGACGACTGTCCACATGTGCACATATATGATATTTTCATTTCCCATTTGATGGAAGGGATTTGGAAAATAGTTGTTCAAAAATCAAAATGAAATACTATTATATTACATTTACTGAATTAATCATGATATTATAGATACAATAGGTATATATAATATGGAAGAAGTAATCAAATCGAAAGGTCTGATTTAATATTTATTACACTTCATTGATAGATATCCTTTTTCTTACACCATAAGACATGAATTATTGTCCTTCAGATAAGACTAAGGAATCCATGATTAAGGTAAAGAATCTAATAAGGTATTATGTTTGGTCTTGATTTATCTATATGAATAAAAATTCATGAATAAAGGAGGAGATGTGGTTCCCTTTTGTAATCAAGGGAGAGGACACATATGGAATTACTTAAAAGTTATATATAATATACTACCATTTACTTATGAAGTTCGATCCAAATAGAAACTAATTATAATTTATTATGTTATGTTGTTAAAATAATATCAATAAATAATAATTATCCAAGTTAATGTTGAAATATTACCTTTAACTCAATGTTTAACTCCCAACAAACCCATTTTAACCTTATTCGTAGCAACATATTTTTTTACTGTTTTTACTGTTCATTATGATAAAAAATAAAAATTGAATTATTAATTTTTTTTGAAATAATTATTCCAAATATAGATTCCAATTTATCAAATTCATTTTTGTATCATTTTCTGAATCTAATTTTAAAAAATGTGTGTGAAACACAACAAAAAATCATTTAAAAAAATGCATTTTAAACGTAATATTTCATTCATTTCCAAGTAACAACAATTAAATGGATGGTAAAATAATTTGGAGAATATATAATCTATATGTATCATTAAATTTATTAATAAAAATTATTTATATAATTTAATATGATATAATTATATTTCAAAGATAAAAATAGTTTTATGAAAAATTACTCTTTTTTACATATAAATAATTTTTTATGTATTCTTATCATCTAATAACTAATGAATAGATCTTCATTTATACAATCTATAATTGTTTTAAAAATTTTCAGTACAATATGATTAGATAATAAGACGTAACATATATAAAAATACATTACTTTAAAAAAATAGTTCATTTATTTATTAAATGTTTTCATTAAGAATTTAGTGATTATATCTTAGGAATTCCTCAATACATTTGAATTTTGGAAAAAATTTCATTTTATATTTCATAATTTCGTTAATCCTTTTTATATTAACCAATACAATGAATATTTTATAAATTTGGACATTATCATGGGTTTATTTAGAATCAGGTTTGTGTGTAGAGAAAGATATCCAATAATTTTTGTTAACTTTGAAGGAAAAACGTTAAAAATATTGCGGTGTTACATTATACCACCCCTAAAATGAATTTAAACCTAAAAATTCCATCATTATGATATATAAAATATAGTATATATCTACTTCATTGAATTCTTTATTTCCCATATATCTTCTATGAATTTCTTATTCCTCAAGATCAATTTAACTAGGTGTGTAGTCTTATCCCGTGTACCTTTATCTCTTTGATCAAAGGTTTCTACTGATTGTTCTTCAAAGGAAAGATCACGATCATATGGCTTAACCTATGATTTTATTACATGTGAAGGATATCATATTTACTTCTTTAAAATCAATACCCAAAAAAATATATAACTTTTCTCATGATCGATGGATGTGAAAATTTATACGAAACCATATCGATATGATATAGAATCTAAAAAGGTTAGACATATATAGGGGTAATATATTTATTTTTTTTCCATTTTTAATAAAACTATTCCATGGGTAAATATTTTGGAATACCTTCTCCCCAACTTAATATTTCAGATCATGCTGACGATTGTTAGTATAACCATTTTTCTATCTTTCAGGTGCCTTGATTAATTTCATAATGTATCTGACGTTATATATCATTTTATTTGATTACTTTGGTCTTAATATAATTATTTCTTTAGCTTCATCCAACTATTTTTTTAGTTATTATTTTCCTTCCATATAGTTATTTATAAGGACCCATCTAAATGTTCTTTTGAAATCTATTATTATAATAGAATTTGATAATAAGAATATGTTGATCCTAAAAAATTTAAATATTAATAACACAATATCAACATGTCCTATAGAGTTTTAATGGTTATCTTATAATTACCATCTCTCTTAGGATGATAATTAGTTTAAAAAACTATGTATTCAGATCTTTTTAAATACTTTTCTAGAAAATAAAAGAAAACCTCGAATCTCAATCAGATATAATATAATATGGTACACCATGCAGCCTTAACACTTCATTATCATATATCATGGAAATAAAATCAGGAGATAAATCTTCTCTGATTGAAATAAAATATAATAACATTATAAGGTAGTTGACTACATCTTCATAATAATATTATGGAATTTAGATGATTTTTAGGAGTCCAATGATGAAATACATGGTTTTTTATTCCCATTTCCATTATGGGGTCGGCAATTGTTGTAACATAACATTATAATTCTATCTCTTATCCATAACATGATTATACACCAAGCCCCGATATACATAATCTACAATATCTATCTTCATGTTATCCTATATTAAATAATTTTCAAATATCTATACATAATCAACCTTCCATGATAAATTGAATATGATCATATCTGAGATTGTTCTAGTAGATACATATTCCATTTTGGTATTAATGAGATACATACTCAATTATAGTACCTTATCATTCAATATTTATCAATGTTAAACTAAGGAACATTTATCACCATCTTTTACTACTCAACATATTGATTCTATGTCTCTTTAATCTTCACATGGATGGATGGTTAAACACTCATTTGATAAAAAAATTGATTTATTCCCTTACTTTAAGATTACACAATCCATATTTTTCAAATATAGAAATTTTGGATCTATTTTATCCTCATTATAGATAATCTGGAATGACCCTTTTGACTTAGAGCATGAACCTCCTTGATCACTTTCATAGGGTGGTTATATATTGAGATGTTACAATATTAAATAAAATATAAAAATATTATATGGAACATATTCGATTCATTCAGAGTCAATATATACATTAAAAGTTTTTGGAAAATATATATTTCCTACCTTTCTCAATAAAGATAACACCTCTATATTATTAATGCCAAGATTACCACTCCCAACTCATGGTTATGAGTTGCGTAATTCTACCCATGAACCTAAAATTATAGGAAGGCATAATCTATCAATATATAATTCTACACAGGACCACATACTAATCCTCTTTATAATTCATCACTATAAATTGTAAAACCTTCTCCACCATAGGGTAGTGTGAGAACTAGTTCACTAACCAACATTCTCTTTAATTCCTTAAAATTCAGTACATATTAATTATTCAAAAAGGACTGGACAACCTTAAACATTTAAATGTTGAGTGGATTATATATCCATGATATATTATTAAAAAATTATCAATAATATCCATCAAATCCATAAAAACAATAAATATTTGTCACAATGGCTGGTTATCCGAATGCTCAATAACATATGTCTTTGATAGAGAAATCGATATACACTCACATGAGATTATATGACACAAAAAATGAAGCATTATGTAGCAAAAATTTACACTTTTTAAACTTTTATTGAATCATATAATTTCTTAGGGTTTTATGAAAAATTATCAACTAATCTTCATTATCTTATATTCTATTAGAGAATATAACCATATTGTCTATTTTGACTACTAAAAACTGATAAAGTTAATCTCTAATGAAACTAGTCATTAGATCCAAAATTATATTTCGGTATTAGTAAGAACAAATTGAATCACTATAAACTCATAGTATCCATACCTCGTATGAATGGCTATCATAGGAATGTATTCACTATTTACCCTCAATTGATTGTACCGAAAATCAAGGACTATCCTTGATAGGTGTTGTTCTCCTCAGAAAAGAGCAAAAGTCATAAATATGGAGAAGTGAATACTTATACATGATAGAGATATTTCAATGTTCCTGATAATTAATTTATATTTTCATTGATAAACTTTATCCTAAATAAAATGAAAAGGTACACCCCATGATGACACACTTGGATGATTGAATCCCTTATAAATATTCTCCAATATTTATTCATCAATTTTTGTAACTCGATAAGTTATATTAAATGTGTATTATTTGAAATTGTTACACCACAAGGTATGATTTCTTTTGAAAACTCAACATCATGATTTAGAGTAATACCCGACTACTCTTCCAAAAACATTCCAAAAACTCATCTATAATATGAATATTTTGATTTTGAGTTTCTCCCCAACCATTTGAGATAAATACATCCATTTAATAGGAATCATGACCCATAAAATGGTTGTAATTTCCATTGAATGTCCATATTTATCCCCATAACACTAGACAATCAAAGGTTGGTTTGGAATATCATATATGATTTACCTTCCTTAGAAATTGATATTTAATTTATATAATGAAATCCAATCAATTACCAAAAATAACAAAATATTTATATAAAGAAATAATAATAAAATTTTTAGGAAGAACATTCAAATAAAATTTAATTATTGATGAATCATAGATATGAGATGAAATCATCATACAATTGGTATTTTCACTACTAATTCAATATATAATCATTAAGGTATTAATGTGATACCCTTATAAAATATTTTAGATATAAAGAAGTGGATAGATCTAGAATAATATAAGAAATTGGAAGTTGATGAGAGGATGATATGTTTACCTTTCCCCACTTCATTATCAAACCACACATCATAAATGGTGATCAAATGATATTTCCATTTATCTCTGGGCTTAAGTAGTTGTTAACATCGATCATCATCATTAAAACTCTGATTCGAGCACTAATGAGAATAATTCCACAATACCTTTCATAGGAAAAATTATATTGTAGGGGTGAATTTTGTAGACCTTTATCTCCATTCAGATAATTATTTAACTTCTTTCCATAAAATTGAAATTTTATATCTCAATAACCTTCCTTTACACACATAATGAATTTAATAGGACCCTTAATAAAAATTATTCAATGTTTCATTCTACAATTGTGGAATAAAATAAGAATCATCTTCTTTGTTCCATGTTTTTTTAATAAAATTTAATTTTTATTACATCATTATTCTCTTATCAAAACCAGGATATTTATTGTTGACTTCAATCTATATTATACCTGGATGACACATCAAAATATTTCTTTATAACTACTGATGTCACTTATGGATAAATCCATTCAGATAAATTAATTAAAGCCACTGAAGAATAAATCAATCTTACTAGTTGGTTAGGGATAATACTCTAATAATACCTCAAACGAAATGGAATATTTTCCTCATAGGTACTAATAGATTAATCACCATTCATTTTTGTCTCAATTAATGACTTATCTATTTTATATAAATAATATAAAGAATGTAAATTTTGAAATATAACATTCTAAACTCATCCCACACCATATATTCATTTTCTTATTATTTCTTCATGTTCTTGATAAGAGTAAACTATTTATCTTCTTCTCATTCCAAATAATAAACATCATAAATAACATTTTCATGATCTAAATTCTAGATAATGAAAAAAATATTTTCAGTGGTACTGATCCATTTCTCAATAATTACTGATCAATAGACCCATTAAAATAATGTGGATGTTTCCTCATATATGACTAAATAGAATATTTTGACCACCTCATATAAGTTAAATATTTGAATTATTAATGGAAATTTTTTTTCATAAGAATAATAATAATATGTTTTATTCCCACTCCCATAAAATTTAGATTATGATGAGTAAAATCATTGAATTTTATTTTATATTCAAGGTTAACATGTCCCCTTCTTGTTACAGCAACTGAATACAACCAAAAACCCTAATTTGAGAAACAATAATCATATTGAGAAAATACATAATAATGATATTAATTTCTAGGATATCTAATTCAAAACATATACTTTTTAATATACGAATCTTTAGTTTCGACCTAGATCATTCTTGATTATCACTAATTCAAATATATCATAATGAATCACAACAAAAAATTTATGTAACCTTATAACATCCCTAAAATTATTCAATAATGTTGTTTAGTCATAGTGCCACTCATCATGAATTAGTTATAATGAAGTTAATATCTAATATTCCCATTTTATAGTTGTTACCCATGTGTGCATCTATTCAACAAATGTATCTACATTTAAGTAACTAGAATGGGATGTGTTTTATTGAAAAAACTCCCTTATTTATTATAAATTAAAATGTTTTGATATACATAGGTATATCCTAACCGTTCTCACTAATGTTTCCTCATCCAATATAGACACATGAGAAAATTATTCTCTACTGAAGAGAGAAATAAATCATTTTTTATTTAAAAAATATTTTTGATTCTTGAGAACATAATGATAAGAAAATGACTGAACATATTTAATCTACATAAATTACCAAAGGATAATAAAATTAATTCTATTATTGAGAGTTATATCATATGATATCATCATTTAAAATTTATTCATAAACAATCCTAGTAAAAAATGACATTATAGTAAACAATACTTACTGATTTGGTAAAATTTGATTCATAGCTCCCATGAAATAAATAATTAAAATTGAAACTTTAAATAAAATTAATATAAATATATTCTGGATATAACATATAAAATTGGTATCCAATACACCACCTAAATGAAAAAGTATTGAATATGACATATGTCTCGTAGAATCAAAAGTGAGATGTGAAACTGTTACCTCAATTTATAATTTCATCATAAAAAGTCCAAAATAATGTAAACTAAATTTAAAATTCTTAAACTTATATAAAACAACTTTATTACAATATCATATATGATCGAATAATTACATTTCAAGACCTATATATTAATAAATATTTTTTAAAATCGTCATTTTTGTTTGTTAAGTAAATCATTTTTCATGAATGTTTTATATTGAGGTTCTGATAATTATACATTGATCACAATTCCATAATATATATACTTTTATTTATGACATAAATTTAATATATATATATATACATTTATAATCATCTTAAAAATTTTGATATAGAAAATTAATTACACTATCCATGGAGATGTTTGTCCATACGTAAGCATGAACATTGTTTTATTTTGTAGAGAAGAAATGAAAAAAAGATATATAATATTTTATGATTATATAATTATAAATTTATAATAAATATTATATATATTTTAAATACTTCATTATTTCTATCAATTTCAACTGTTGTTGATAATTCACCATAACACTATGTGGAGGTGGTAGTCCACAAATTAGCACAAGCGATATTTTCATTTCCCATTAGAGTGAAAGGATGTGGAAAATGGTTTTTACAAAATGATAATGACATATAAATATATTCACAATACCAGATTTATCATGTTATAATGAATAAATTAGGTTTTGAGATGTTGAAGAAGAAATAAATTCTAAAGAGCTCTGTTAAGATTTATACCTCTTCTTTGAGAGACCTCATTTGGATTATACCTTAAAAAATAAAAATATTAGTTTTATGAGTATAAAATGGAATCTAGGATGAATGGAAGTAATATTTGAAGGTGTTAGTGTAGGTCCTGAATGAGATATAAGGATCAAAATTCTTCAATAAGGGAGGAGAGGATGTTCCCTTTTATAAGTGAGGGAGAGGACATACATGGAAATACTTAAAATATTTAAATAATAAAATATCATATTCCTGTAAAAGTGGCCCATAATTTCCAAGAATTATATTTAGGAAAATATAGTCTCCAAATATTTTTTATACATAGGAATTATTCCATTTTTTACCAATCATACTGTTATCTATAAGTTAAAGCACCACTGAAAAACTAGTTGTAACCTTAATCGTGTTAACAAATTTTTACTATTCATTATGAAAAAATGAATGTTCAACCATTAAAAATGTTCTAAATTATGATTAAAATTACAGGACACATTTTTTGAAATTAAATTTCGATAACTAGTAGATATTAATTTTAAAATAGGTTCTTGAAATACAGTAAGAAACTATTTTTAGAAAAAATGTATAATTGAGCATAAAAATGAATTTACTTTCATTAATTACCTTATAAATCCCATAAAACGATTGTTAAAATATTTTTGTGATTACATAATATATAAATTTCATTTAATAAAGAATAATCCATAATGATTTATTTAATTTAATTTTATTAAAATACACAACACACATAAAATTAGTTTTATAAAAAATTTATATGTTTACTATTTAATAATTTTATCTTCATTACTAACCTTTAGATAATTGATGTATTAATGTTAAATCAAATATTGTAATAAATTTTTAAATATAGTCAATATATTTTTTTATAATAATATATAACTTGTGGAAAAAATACATTTCTTTGAAAAATAGTCATTTTAATCGTTAAATGATTTTTTAAAAAAGTTATTGATTATTTATTAGGATTTAATCAATACAATTTAATTTAAGAAAAATATATATATATATTTCGTAATTTGGTTAATCATATTTACACCCTCCAATATAACTACTAGTTTATAAAGGTATATTATACCACAAGTTCATTTAGAATCGTTATTGTGTCTAAAGAAAGCTATCGAATAATTCATATTTTATTTCAAATGAAATACATATAAAATAATGGAGAATTAAATTAATTAAAACATTGTTTAAGTCCATAATATTTTTTTATTGTTGTATATATTATCTAGTTTTTGATTTTATAAGATTTTACGGTTAATGATAGTATTAATTTTTGGAAGGATATGTGGTTTTTTTGTGGTTTGATGTCGCTGAGATTCAAATGGTGTTGGAAAAAACATGCTATAGAAAATTTATGACTAAGGTATATACAT
This sequence comes from Viscum album, assembly GCA_963277665.1. NCBI lineage: Eukaryota > Viridiplantae > Streptophyta > Magnoliopsida > Santalales > Viscaceae > Viscum > Viscum album. Next base: position 1,247,040,202 of record OY728120.1, read on the forward strand.
ACTTGAGTTTATGATAGTATGAATGGATAATATTATGTCAATATAAATATTTATCTTTATATATATCCTATTATAGTAATCAATATTAAATATTAGAGGTCAAACCCCAAATGATGAATATGTTAAGAACACCCTTACTCAATTTCTTCAACGAGAAATAACTAATATTAGCAGTATATTATTTATTTAAGGGGGGATAATGTGACAACATGAAATTTCACTATACGTTTCCCTTAAATATTCATTGTGTTTCAGAAAATTATCCACATACAACATCAAAATAAAACTAATCCCTGATATATTTAAACTGTTAAAACATGGTTATTAAATTAATATATATGAATCGGAGTAACAAAATTATTTTAAAAAATAGAAATCATTTTTTATTTTGAATTTCAATATTTCTTTATGATAAATTTTTTGAATTTTTCTAAAACTATTAATTTTTGGTGAATAGTGATTTTATTTTAAAAAATCATGTCATTCATGAAAGTATTTGTATATATGTATGAAATTAAATGCATGAAAAGTATTTCCAAGAAAAAATAAGTATTTTATAAGTGACTTTTTAAACTTAAAAAATATAGTTTTAATTCAAAAAACTATAATTATCATTTTATAAAATAAGTTATATTTTTCAATAAATTTTTTTTAATAAATTATACATATAGTATTTTTAAATAAATTTTTATCACCATTAAAAACTTAATATTGAAATATTTATTTCATGTTTGGAAGTATTAGTTAAAAATTATGTAATAAGGACATATATATTTTCATGTAGAAAGGCTTAATTACTTTGGTAAAAACTCTTTTACATGGTAAAAATAAAAAGGGGTAAAAGGGGTTTAACCATATGGGAAAGACCATAAACAAGTTGAAAACATATTATGTAAATGGTTATTGTATCCTATATTAACCTTATCCCTTCCATCTCAATAATTTCCATATTTTCAAGATTGTTTCCTTGTGAGAGACTTCCTATCATAAAAATGTTTTTCATCTTAAAAAAAATGCCATCCATTTTATCTTATACAAGGGGATCTCCTCTCCTCATATATTTTCACACTAAAACTGAATTATTTCTTCCCAAAATCAACTGCAACCTCTCCTAAAAATACATATCCACCTTTAATATGTTCTTTTCTTCTAAAAATTCCACCCTTTAAATGCTTAACTCCATTTACAAATGATATAATCCAAGACATGAGGTATAAATTTACACCACTCCTTTCTCATTAGTATTAATTTATGTGAACATATTATTTATAAAATTCCATTAAATTCACATAAAATGATAAACATAATATCATTAGAATAATTTTATTTTATTATAATGATGGTAATATCATTAATCAAATTTATATTTTGTATTAAGGAAAATTAAACTATCATTAGTGTGTGGGGTGGACTACCACCTCCATGACGCAACATGTAACATTTTCCGTAAACAATTTTAAATAATGGCCCTAATATGGGATTTAATATATATGTAGGATAATTATATAATATATTATATAATTATATGATGCACCATATTACTTATATTCCCTAATAATTTTAAAATGAGACCAACATCCTTGCAAACTTATGGACTACCATCTCCCTTGAACGATTGATTTCCATTTTTCTTTTTATCACCACTCAATATAGATGTTAATGATAATTATTAAATAGATAATTATTATTTTTTATGAATTTGATAAGGTTATTTGTTATATAAACTGAATAACTTGTTAATGATATGAATGATAAACAATAATTATAAAATTAACCATCTTAAACAAGCATTCTAAGAAGGGAAAGAAATTTATTCATACATTTTAATTGTATTATATCCATAAATTCATTTTTAAATTATTTATAAATATTATTTATCACACTAATAAACACTAAATGCACTGAAATAATGATGTAACAACTAAATCTCATAATAAAAATTTATTAATTATGATATGTTGTTATTTGGGTTGGTTAACAAATTACTTAAAAAATTATAAAACATTATATCATGGAAACATATGTAAATTTAATTTCTAGTAATATTGGATATAAATAATTAAATAATGTGGTTCTTATAGGATGATAATATAAAAATTTAACACATTATTCAAGAAAATACCGATCGTTTGCAAAGAATCATTGATACATGTTATTCACCAAATTCATCCTAACAAATAATATAACAAATCTCATATTATGAAATTTAAAAATTATAAATAATTATAACAAATTAGTTAATGTTCCATGATCTAGTAATGATTACATTATTGAGAATAATTAAAATCAATTACGTTATTTTTCAACTTGTTTAAAACTATCTTGAGTACTTACAGTACCTATAAAAAAGACAATAACTAACTGATATACACAAAGATAATAATTATAAATATATTTAATAAATGGATATATATTTTAATAATTTTATTAAATGGGTGATTAATATTGTAAAATTTGTTATAAAATTGTATGGAAAACATTTTAACTTAGAATAAATATAGGTATGGGTTTCTTGTTAAAAATTTCACCTTTGGAGGCATATTTCTTATAATACACCATATTTTCTTTAGAATGGTTTATATACTGATCCCTTAATATTTTGTATCATTGATCCCTCATTTTTTTTTGTTTTTATTTTTTATCTAAAATAATTTCCTTCATGGGGTTCTAACTCAAATTTTTCTAAGGATATAAAGGGTTCGTTGACAAAAAATTAATTTCATGAGGCATGTTTAATATTTAACACTATTATTTATTTTATATGATTTATTCAATACCCTATTTATTTAAAATATGAAAATTATTCTATTTTAGAATATTTTAATTTCCCTTTCTTGACATTCATCCAATGATCCTTTTATTCTTATTTAACCAGTACCGTGAGGATTTCATTACGAATATCATTTTAAAATAGAGAATTATTTTGGAATATAGTCCATCTACATAATTTTTGTCTTCTCTATCTAGAACCCCTATCATTTGTTATCCTTCTGAAATGATTAGGGTTTTAATTATATTTTTCTTAATTTATTTTCCACTTGGATCATTATTTATCTTTTATATTTAAAATGGAACCACCTATTATTTATGATAGGAAATAACCCTTTTCCAAGTCTGTGTTAATTGGATTTTTTTAAAATCACCTAATATAAGCTTAAAAATTTGATTAAGGTTATTTTTTACTGTATGAACTTCTTTTAGAGGTTTTAATGTATTTTTGACCATTTTCTGTATGGGATGTTATTGTCAAAATGGTAAAGTATTCTTTTTATTTTTTTCTTAGTTTAGAGATCATTTCTTAGGGTGGTGGTTAATCTTGTGATGGTTATAATGATGATTTTTCTTCATGAAATTTGATGAGTTTTGTGGGTGCTTTATCATGTATAAACATTGTATATGTTTTCAAGATCCTTTCACGGTCTGTTGTTTGGGTTTTTGTTTATATTGGTTGCGATCATTATATATTTTTTCGGTGGTGATGTAATTATATATTTTCTTCATTGCTAAGGGTAATTGCATTAATGATTCATTTCCAGATGATGGTTTTCTTCTATGGAGTTTTCTAGTGATGGTTTGATGACGGGGTTTCTAATTTTTTGATGGTATGTTTTTTCGATGGACTTCTTTTTGAAGTGACATTTGGGACTGTTGAATCCTGGTGTTTCATAATCTTAATAATGGAGTTGATAGATGGATTTTGAAATTTTAAATTTGAAATATTAATATAAAGACATTTTTGGTTTTATTTAGTTTACTAGTCATTGCGTTTTGCAGTTACCACTTAACCCTATAAAATTTTATTTTATTGAAAATAAATAAAATATATCAGAACATAAAGGATTTTTTATCATTTTACAAGTGAACACTCTATCCATACCGCTTTTCATTTTATATAAAACTTTTATAAATGTTTTCATTGTATATAAAATAAATTATATTATCCTAGTTTAATAAAATATTATATTTGAAATGACTTCAAATGATCATGGATATTTATTATTTCCAAAGTGATTTTTCTAAAACACGTAAACCTAATTTTTTCCTCTATGTCATTACTATTTGAAATATATTATACTTTATTTAAGGCACACTAACAATAATACCATATAATTTTTTTTTCTATGTATAGATTATAATATATCATTCTATTTTAGTGGAATAATCCATCACAACCATTGTCTTACCTAATTATATTTGGTGTATGGCCATAATTTTTTCATCTAATATCAGTCCTCCATGAATACCCAATATCTAATTCCATTGATTAAATGGTTTTCAACTAAATTTATTACATTGATTTATTGGAAAAAATATTGACTTAATACTATACCCATTATCTATATTGTTTGAATACCATATGCTCTATTGTCTTGATTAAATGATATTTAGCTAGAATGTTACTGAATATCATTAGATACCCATTTATTTTCCTTGTGAATACCATGTCATGATTATTGATAGAATTATGTATGTTTTTCAAATGTATTTTTATTTAATGAATTTTATGAAACACATTTTCCTCCCATGTGTTATTTACGATATGTGGATGATATTTTTTTGTGGCACACATGTATATGTCAAATCATTATGAGATATTTGGGCCCTATATAAACCATAAACGCATTAGGGAAAGCTTTAAATCTCATTATGTAATGGTGAAAAAAGTAGTGATGCTCAATTAAAAATGGGATATTGGTGGTAAATCCTATTATTCAATGATAAACAAGTGAGTGAAGCCAGATCCACCAATGAAAATAGGTGAGTGACTCCTGGAACACTAAGGCAAACAAGTTGTGATACCTGATCCACTATTATGATTTATATTCTTATGGATGAACAAAAATTCCCAAGAATTCACCATTTTTATTATGTATTCATGTTTTATTTGATGATTTAAGATCAATGGTGTCATAGAATAACCAGGGAAGATCTCAAACTAGACACTAATGTCCGCCCGTAAAAAGGTCTGAGTGGAGTTCTCCATCCACCAGAGTTAGAAATTAGTGGAAGGTATTAAGAATAACTCAATTAGGGAAAATTTATCCAATGAAAAAATTGTATAAATTTAAAAATAGAAAAAATTAAATAAACACCTATAGTGGAAGGAAAAAATAACTAATCATACATCAATGTGACCACACATGTCACTAAAATCCAAATAATCATTCCTTCTCCATGGGTGACTCAAAGCGAAAAAATTGGCACTCAAATGATAATGTAGATTTGAACACCATGATTATTCATTTGATTTCCGAATGAAAGTAAATGCCCTATTCATTATGTCATAAGTGTAATCCATTTCATTCTAGTTTGAAAATATAAATATTTAAAAATAATTTTTTCCCTTAACTGTAAAATAAATAATAATAAAATAATTTAGTGAAATCCTTTTCACATTTAATTTCGAAAATATATTTGAAATAATGAAAGAAATCTTAATAAACCATTTATAGTAGGGTACATGTGTTAACATGTATTTATGTAATATATAATAAGAGAAGAAATTTCTTTAAAAAAGTACCAAAAATTAGAAGCAAGAGGAATAGATGTAAAATGGGAGTCACGATAAATTCCTAGAAATAAAGTATGAATAACCTATATGTAATCATCATTGAACCATATTATAGCCTATTGATGAATTCCTATGTCTATAACTAACCAACTTTAACTCAAATATCCTCACTAGTGGCACAACCCACCATAGTCTTTATGATACATTTGGGATATAATCCATGTAATCCAGATTAAATAGTAATTATATCTTGACTCCCTCTAAGATTCCTAAGATCCCATTGTTATAGTAACCTTGGGATGTTTTTTGGACTTACCAATATATGAAAATCAAGAATCTTCCCCACCAATCTTCCATAACGATCTATTTAGATACCCTCCCCAATAAATAATAATCCCATAAAGTTGTTTACCTTAATAAAATCATTTTAAGGTACCAACCAGACCTCCATAATTGAAAATGGAATAATTATCATCTATAAAAAAATATCAATTAAAATATTTCTTGTCCAAAACTACTTTGAAACAAATATAAATATATTAACATCAATGTATATATATATATAAAAATACCCCTTTTTCAAATGTACATATTCACACATCCAGGTGTGAAATGTTTTAAAGAAGATACCTTTATATACATATGGATATGTGTATAAGTCATATTTTAAAAAAATGAAGGTTATTATAATCCATTTTAAACTTATTTGGCAATCAGTTTATATATTAAGACTATATGAGAAACTTTTGGAGAAGCCAAAACATCATTTTAATTCAAAATTTACAAGAAAAAAACACATTAAACATGTTTTAAAATATTATTTTGTGAGGGAAAACAATGGATTAACGATAAGGAAATTATACAAAATCGAACAAAACAGATTATAATAACCAAATTACTTTATAGAATATAAATATTCTTCATATTATAATCAATAAAATATGTAATGCCATAAAAAATTTATAGTTTTCAATTTAGAGGATTAAACATAGGGTATCATACATCAAAACTTGTAGACTTTGAAATGGTAGCTCAAAAGAACCACAAGGAGATCTAAGGAAGAAAGAAAGACTATAAGTATCCCCAATAGACCAATATACCAAATATAAATACAAAGAGACTTGAATAAGATACTACCAAAAATCTTGAAGAATAAAAACCCTAGAGAAAATAGAATGAATAAGAGGAGGATGAATATTTTAGGTTATTACATTGAATATTAAATTAAAAAATTGATGAAATTAGAAGAATCCAACATATGATAGAGAGGAACCAAAATGATAGGGAGCTTTAGTGTCTCAAGATCCAAATTAGTGGGTGACTGGTGATTTGTGGTTAAAAAATGACAATGTAAAAGGGTAAATTCAAATTTTAAATATTTATTAACATAGTGAATGGTTTGGAAAACCATACTTTGATAGTGCACCATATACTAGGTTCCCATATCAACTCACATAGTTTGGCCACATGGTTTTGGAAATTATAAATAAATTATTAGAAATATTTCTATGTGATTGAAATCCTTATTTTCATGTGTGCCTCATGGTGTGTACAAACTCTGCAAAATTCATTCGCCTTCACTTATATGCACAAAAAAACCACAAGGTTTTCCCAAAGATCCACACAGTTTGGAATCAAACATGATATAAATTTAATGAATAAAACATAAAGGAATGGAATGAACTAAATATAATATTCTGTAATTGTAGTCACATGGTTTTCCTCTTGACAGAGAGTAATGACTACTCAATAGAAGAAAAACCACCCAGAACTAAAACAATCGACCCAAAACTCTCAAATCCCAATTAAAAATAAATAAAATATAAACTGACAGAGGGAAAAAAATTAGGGTTTTAAATATGAATGTTTGGGTATAAAATTATTATGTATCTTCATTATTCTCATATTCTTATTTTATAATCACTTATGCTCATTTATTTTTATCACTTATGTCTACCATTACCGAGCATCTGAGATTACCAATCTATTATATTTTTATTTCACTATGTTATGAAGAATAAAAAAGTATGAAATGTAAATTATTGTATCTTATGAGGAAAATTAATGGGATATGTTTAGTACTTATCATATATAATGTAGTTACTTATATAGTGAAAAAATGTCCATTAGATGAAAATTGTGTGAGTTTTTTATTCAATGATCTATCATAATTTGTAAAACTCTAAACCTAAATAGCATTGGGAATTTATTATAATAAAATATTTTATTTAAGTCATTTAATTTAGATGTACTCATATGTATGTAATATATTATATCTCCTTAGATGACATATATGGAACAAATAAGATCAACCTCGTCCACTTTGGTTTCTTATATTAAAAAAAATCAATTTCAAGGGGTAATTATAACCTATTAAATTTTTTATTTATTTATTGGGAACCCATTAAAAAAATCATTACCATCTACAAAAATCAAGATTCATCCAAGAATTATTGATTCAAACATGTAGTAACCCATATTATTCACAATAAAGTCTTAATTTATATTTTAGTAAGAATGTCGAGTGAGTTAAAGATGAGACAATGATAATTTTTCCCTATCCATTGAACTCAAAAAAATTCTAATGTTTTTTTAAAAATGGAATACATTACATACCCATGGTGTTAATTTTATTGAAATTTGAATCTGGTTGAATTTTAAGTTAATTTTAATAATTATTAAAAAAATAAATATTTATCCCCTCGGTATGAATATTACTATATTCTAAATGGATTCTTAGGTTAAAATTTAGATAATGTAGTTGGGTTTATAATAGGATGTTTGGCCTAATATTTGAATAAATTATGTGATTGAGTGTGATGATATAACCCCAACATTTTGGTGTATTTATGATTATTATATATAGTTTTATTATATTGTGAATGACAACAAGGTTGTGGCATGTAACTGGTTACCTGAAAATGACATTACACTTAGTGATAACAAGACATGTTTGATAATTTTTAGGGGATTTTTATTTTTATCTTGTTGGACCACTTGATTTAATTCATAATTAATTTGGTGAATTAAATCGTGAATTTTATGGTGTTTTAAGAAAATAAATTGTATTTCCTCTAATTTAATTTTCTTCACATGTTGGAAAATATCTTATATACCTCCCCTTTTTCTTGTGTGGTATAATTAAAAAATTACCCTCTCTGTATTCCACTAAGGGTGAATTTAAATGTTTTCATGTTCTACATGGGGGTGGTCACATTTTTTATTAGTGAATATGATATGATCATTAATAAATTAAAATATTCCATCGATGTTGAATGATTTTTAAAAAACATTATGCTTCTATTATGTTTTTTGATTCTCTCCTCATCTCCTAATGATTTAATCAATAATATTTTAATCGTGATAAAAGGGATTAAAATTATAAAATATTGATACTTTTATTAATTTTAAAAATGTAATTTTAATATTAACACGATTTTTTTACAAGGAATATTTCTAGAGGATTTCAAATAAAATAAAATTTAATTTATTGGATTTCATTTTACAATTTGTTTGGTGGACATTAATTAATTTTTTTTTAATTATTTAATCTATTTTTTCTAATGGTGCTTGTGATTATAATAAAACTTGTTAGGAATTTTGATACACTTAAAAGGGATAATATAAGAATATATTATCCTCTTTATTTTACGGTACGTGCACAAAAAACGATTGTATAAAATTTTTTCTTTGCACAACATTTATTATTTTAGAATTATTATAACATAAATAGGATAAATATTCGAAAGATATTGGATTGTGTAATTGAATTGGATAAATTATTTTTATATGGAGAAAACATTTATATACTTTAATTATATTTTTTCTCTTATTATTCTAGCTTGAATATTTAATTATAAAATATATGGCATAGAATAAATGTTGGGTTAAACCCTTCACATTATCAAGGTTTTTTATTTCATGATTAATCCTTCTATTAAAACAATAATGAGGAATGTTCTAGGATATTAACAATTGTATTGTTATTTAACATTCATTTAACAATATGATGATAAAGAATTTCTTTATTAAAATACATTATTATTAAAATATTCATATAATTTGGATAGATTATTCAATCATGAATAATAATACTATTATCCACCCATAATCATTTAATTTAATGAACTTGAATTCTATTCCATTCTTAGGTGTCTAGGATTTTCATCAATGACCACCTTCATCACTATTTTCCCTCATTCGTCCCACTTGATTCTAAGAATGGTTTTATGATGCAATGATGATGGTAAACTTGAGAATCATGGGTTATTGCTGCATGGTAGAAAAGATAAATCTTTTTCATCCAATATTCAATGAATTAAGGGTTGTTAATGGAATCGAATATGAAAAATTAATGAAAATAATCCTCAAGAAGTGTGATGGATGAACAATCTGATTAATGTCATGTGGAATCGACAAACATCATCATAAATGGAAGGAGTGTTATATTTGTCAATTTTCTTGTCAATGATGGTTTATATTTTATCACTAAAAATCATGTAAAAATCCAATTTACATGACATGTAGTTGTTTATTAAAGATACAATTGTTTTGGAACTTTGTAATTGTTACATTTCTTAAAACTCTCGGTCACGTTCCATTTATATCAAGACTGTATACTTCAGTATGTAACCACATACATATTGAAATAGTTAGATAGACCCACAATATGTGTACAACCATTATAAATTCCATGTACATTGGGTTAGGTGACTATATGTGTAAAACCTATACAAGACAAGAGTCTGTGTGGACATATACACCGAGTATTCATAAGGTACTATTTACATCTACACAGTGATTACATTTTTGAGATGTTAGGAACTTCCAAGGGATTACATGTATTGCTAGTGAGGCTAAAAAGTGTGAATCTAGATCTTACATCATCCATCACAACATACCCTATATGATATATACTATAGTCCAATTTCAAGATCCCAAATACATAAGATAGATTTGGTAGTGGAAGAAAATGACTGGTCCTTCCATAGTTATATACATGTCATGTACCCCACTACATACATTGTGTATTTTGTTCTCACATGGATTGAAGTGTAATATTTAATTACCAATGTTTATTAATATACATACATGATGTGTAAACTTCTTGGACACACCACATACTGGTTTATTTATAGTATTCTTCATTATTTATTACTTGGTATTCCTTGTAAGGAATAAGATATTCAATTATAATTATTTATCCATGCAGGGCAAGATTGTGTGATTATTTTTTCCATTAAATGACATTTATGGGATGTTTTAGATATTTCACTAATAATATCTCTATAAATAATATATAAGGATTTGGTCATTTTGTTTTTAGTATATATGGAGTTTAGGTACTTCACTGTGTAACTCCCCATGATTTTATTTTGTATCTCCCTATAAATAAATTTTTCTGTTTCGACAACTTGTGATACTTTCCGCACCAAAATTAAATAAGAAAGGACTTATTTTGTTATGGTAGT